>JAUMIR010000001.1:144272500-145523333 GCA_030847615.1 Gambelia wislizenii | reverse complement strand
CTCTTGAGAGTTCACCAGCACCACCTTCTCCTCCTCCCTCCTCATGCCTGAACATCAAAAGTCAGCCTCTTCCTCCCACCAGCACCCTCTTGAGTGGAAATATCTCCCCACCTTCTCATTCCTGCTTTTTCTTTTTTCTTTCTGCTCCACTTGTATGGGCACTTGTTGGGAATTTAAAACATTTGAGATTGGTATCTCACTAGCAAAGTTAAAAATCACACTTCAGCAGAAGTTTTTATATTGGGAATAATAGCTAAGCCAGCCACCAACCTTTAGTCTCCTGCACAAACAGAGTCTAGCTAAGACAATAAGCAAGCTTAGTCCTCTTTAGAAGAATAAAAGGTAATTTACTTACAGAAGTTCTTGTGCATCATCACTATACACAGGTACATCATCTTGAAACATGCATGCAAGCAGGAAGTAAAATAAGAGTTCTACATGCTGTCAGCTACTGGAGCTCTAGCAAGGATAAGCTCCATTTCCAAAGGTAAAAAAGAAAAAGTTGGAGGAGAGAAAAGAAAGTTGTGAGCCTCGTGAGCTACTTTCAGGAAACAAAGAAAGGCTACGTGCAACCGGAAGAGAGGGGACCATAAAACAAGTAAACAGGAAATTAGGCTATAAAGCATCCCTTCCATGCGCTTTAACTCTTTAATTATCATGCAGCCCAATGCATGCAAAGGTTGCAAATATCCCAACATCCCTTCTCAACTTGGCATGCATCCTTGAAGCCCCATCTTGACTAGCAGGTTCTTGAAGCAACCTCTAGGTAATGGCTTAGTCAATATATCAGCTGTCATCTCAGTTGTAGGATAGTAGATCATCTTGATCATGCCTTCTTTCACCAGTTTACAAACACTGTGATATCTGTTTCTAATATGCTTGTTGCATTATGTTATCTTCTCTGCTTGAGATAGCCTAATGCAACTCTGTCTTCAAAAACTTGAATTGATTTCTGCTCAGTTATTCCAAAATCAATGAACAATTTATCAAGCCATAACATTTCTCTACATGCCTCCAATGCAGCTATATACTCTGACTCAGTAGAAGAGTGTGCTACAATTTCTTGCTTATGGCTGGCCCAAGAGATAGACCCATTTCCATACAAATATAAGTAACCACTGGTAGAATGTGAATCTGCATTTTGTCCAGCCCAGTCAGCATCAGTATAGCAAACAAGATTTGGATCATTGCTAGCTGGTAGCTTCAATTGAAAGTTCATAGTGCCATTTAAGTATCTGGCAACTCTGTTTACTGCAGTTAAAAAAATCATTTTTAGTTGGTGAACTAAACTTTTCTGCTTAGAATTCCTACAGCATAAGCTATATCAGGTCTGGTGATTGTGGCTAAGTACAGAAACTTTCCTATTGCTGTTCTGTACATTGTGTTGTTTATGGTAGAGGTTCTCTTTCCGCATCACTTTTAACAAAAAGTGTCATTTTTCTTTTCACTGTCACCATAGGGGTTGCCACACTATATGCATGTTGCATTCCAAGAATTTCTAAAAGTTCAACAATTTTCTGTCTTTGACTTAGCAGAAAAGAACCGTCTTCATCTCTTTGAATCTGTATGCCTAAGTAATATGTGGCATTTCCTAATTCTTTCAATTCAACTTCTTTGTTCAAATTGTGTACAATTTCTGTGTAATCGTAATCTTACTGAGTAGCTATGATCAAGTCATCAACATAAGTCAAGATAAAAGTTGAATGTCCATTTTTGGTTCTGGTGTATAGGCATGGGTCCACTTCTCCTTGTTGGAAGCCCAATCACTTCACCATTTTGTCTAGTTTCTCGTTCCAGGCTCTAGCTGCTTGATTAAGTCTGTACAGTCCTTTCTTGAGTTTGCAGACAAAGTGTGGTCTGTTCTGATCCCCAAAACCTGGTGGTTGTTTCATGTATATTTCTTCTTTAATCTCGCCATGTAGAAAAGCTGTTTTCACATCAACATGTCTGCCATGCATCTGTTTAGAAACAGCTAAACTAGAAGTAACCTCATGGTGCTGTGTGTCACCACTGGGGCAAAAAATTCATCATAATCAACTCCAAATTTCTGTGAAAATCCTTGAGCAACTAATCTTGCTTTGTAGTGTTCCACTTTTCCTTTTGCATCCTGTTTCAGCTTGAACACCCATTTACATCCTATCACTTTCTTCTCTGGTAGCAGTTCATTTAGTGTCCATTTTCCATTATTATTTAGCGCATCTATCTCTTCTTATTGCTTGCTATATCATCTATCTCTTCTTATTGCTCACTGCTTTTTGCCATGAGCTGCCACATCTTCAGGCATCTGCTCAATGTCTTCTATCTTTGTTGGTTCTTTGGGTAGCATTGATGTTGCAAGGTAAGATAAGCATACAGCTGGTACACCTCTGTTGGGTAGCAGTGAGTATCAGGGAACCTGTTCTGGAGTTTGGTCTGTCTCTGCAGTGTCTTCCAGTCCAGTCATCAGGTCATCAACATCTGCATCTGTATCCACTTCTGATTGTGTACTTCTCCCTGTGTTTGGCTTATCTCTTGCATCATCCAACTCATACATTTGTACTGCTATGAGAGGTTCAAATTCTGGTTCCAGAAATTCAGACATAGCATCCTCCTTTTGCAAGCGGTCAAGTGCAATATCTTCTTCTTCTGGAAAGTCTATTACAGTTCCTCTTTTGTCAATTCTGCTAGATTCATCAAAATAAACCACAAGTCTAGTGGTGACCTCACCAGTCTTTAAGTTCATAACTCTGTAATCTTTGTTTGCAGGTTCATAGCCAATCAGGATAGTCTGTTCTGATCTGGTGTCTAGCTTGTGTCTCTTTTGTTTAGGTATGTAAGTATATGCTATCCTTCCAAATGTTCTGATGTGTTTCATGTCTGGCACTCTGCCATGCCACATCTGAAATGGCGTTTGTGTAGTTCCTTTGGTTGACAATTTGTTCTGGAGATAAGTTACAGTCACGAAGGCATCACCCCACAGTCTGCTGGGTAACATGCATTTTGTCATCTCCAGGAGAGAGCTGAGTTTCCTCTCAGATATTCTGTTCTGCTGCAGTGTGTAAGCAATACTAGTCATGTGTTGTATTCCAGGCTCTTCCAAGAAAGCTTGTGTGCAATTTGAGAGGTACTCACCTCCACTTGTGTGCAATTTGAAAGGTACTCACCTGTCCATAAAGATGGCCTTTGGGAACCTCTCAAACTTGTTTCTCACCATTGCAATGTACTTCTGAAGCATCTCATGGGTTTGACTCTTCTCTTTCAGTAGATAGATGACACAGTATCTTGAAAAACCATCCACAAAGATTAAAGCATATCTATTTCCTCCAAGTGAAGGCACATTAAATGGACCACACAAGTCACTATGTATCAGATCTAGAACCCTGGTGGTTCTCTTTTCAGTCCTTGTATGAAATGAAGGGCTGATTGCTTTCTGTTCAAGACAAATCACATACCTGTTAGCGTTGTGATTGCTTTGTGGCTTTACCTTGATACCTGTGGCCAAATTCTGATCCTGTAGTTGAAGGATGGCCCTCTTGTCATGATGTGCAAAGCGTTTATGCCATGAGTTGATGCTGTCTTCATCCATGCTGGTTTCATGCACCTGTGCTTGAGCCATATTCATTTGTTGACCTAAAAGGCTTAACTCATGGATACCATTATTTTCAAATGCTTGAGCATACACAGTATCATCTGTATATATTTTGCACATTCCTTTTTTCAAAGAGTACTGAAAATCATTTCTTGTCCAAAGTTGAGACACTCAGCATATTGGATTGCAACTCAGGAATGAAAAGAACGTCATCTGCCACTTGCTGCATAGTTTTGTTTGGTAGTGCACAATTTAAAACCCATTGTTCAGACCCTTCTATGGGCAGTCCACGACCATCAACAGCTTGTATAACACCCTTAGTATCCTCATTCATTTCAATAAAATTAGCATCATTAAGTGTACTGTGATTGGTCCATCCAGAATCCACAATCCATGTATCTGGCTTGTTTGTGGTTATCAACAGCTAGCACTTTGCCTGGAAAACTGGCAACGAAGCTCCAGCTGTGACCTCTGCTCCACATGCTCAACAGGCTGTGAAGCGAGGATCCCCCCAAGTATGCTGTTGTGGTTGCTGTGTGTCTTCAAGTTGAAACCCTATTGGAAATCTGTCATGGGGTTTGGCAAGATTTTTTTTGTTCAGGAGGTTTTTGCCATTGCCTTTCTCTGAGGTTGAGAGAGTGTACCTTGCTCAAGGGGGATTCAAACCCAGGTCTCCCAGTGTTCTAGTCCAGCACTCAAACCACAAGATCACGCCAGCTCTCTAAGAGCACCTCTTATGGTTCTCAAAGAAAGTTTCTGGCTGGGGAGGGGAGAGGACAACTTTGATGTAACAAAGCTATTGCTTAATGATGGTAAGAATATGGATTTGAGTTGCAACAAGTGTAAAATTTGTAGCACTTGCCCATTGTGTGTACGAAAAATTCTGGCATCCAACAGACTTCATGATAAGACAAATACTGTAATAATCTTTATGATCTTTATAAAGTTATCTGCACACTACCAGTTACTCAAGTCCAATGTGAGAGGACATTTTCAAAGCTAAAGATCATTAAGAAAAGGCTAAAAAAATTCACTGTCTGAGGAGAACTTGGAATCATGCATATTGCTATCCATTTTGAAAAAGAATTGTTAGATGAATTGTATGCAGAAGCAATTATTGACAGATTCACACACTCATCTAGTGAATTCAGATGATTGCTCTTAATATAGTGTACTGCATGGAATATGCTTTTGAACTACCTATTAACATGTAAAATGTTCAGTGCAAGCAAACTATTTAAAAATATCCACCATTTATTTAAAAGTAAAAGTAAAAATAAAAATTCAGTTATAACAACCTATATTTACATTTAGTATCTACTGTATACTGCTAGTGACATGTACAATATACGTACACTGTAATTACTGATAAAAATATACATTTATTTCACAAAAAATTAATTGTACTTTTTTGCCACTTATGTATTTTTTGAAAATTATATTTATTTCTTATAAAAATTAAATGATAGTTATAGTTGTGCGTGGGCCCCCTCTGTTTCCTGGCAACCAATATTTTTAGACCCAGTCCACCACTGGACACACTGCAGAAATAATTCCATTTTACACTGCTTTAACTGCCATGGCTCCATCCTATAGACTCCTGGGATTTGTAGTTTATTATGGCACCAGGGCTCTTTGACAGAGAAGGCTAAATATCTCACAAAACTACAAATCCCAGTATTTTATAGTATTGAGCCATGGCAGTTAAAGCAGTATCAAACTGCATTATTTCTGTAGTGTGGCAGCAGCATTTGTCAAATCCCCTCTAAGAGACATCCAAGTTGAGGTAGCAAATTCCACAGTTTAATTGTGAACAGTGAAATAGTTTCCCCTTTTATCTGTCCTGAATCTCTGCCTATTCAGTTTCACTGGAGAATCCTAGGTCTTAATACTGTGCAGGTTTGTGCTCACCATGCAGCAATATAGACAACTTTATTATGCCTCCAGTTACTCATCTTTTCTAAAGCTAAATAGTCACAAATATTGTCGCATTTTCTCAGAAAGGAGTGTTTTCATTCTCTTGATAGTTTTGATTGCCCTTTTCTGTATCTTTTGCAGCTCTACAAGCAGGTATGGTGATCAGAACCATACCTAGTATTAAAATATGTTGAACCACAGAGTTGTGTAAGGAAAGTATGATATTGCTGGTTTTATTATTGATTCGTTTTCTAGTAGTTTTTATTCCAGTTCTGCTGCCAACATAAAACGTGAATTCTTTGCTTTCTTGCTTACCCCTTCTTTCTTTCAGTAGCTGCGTTTAGGTTTAGATAAGAAGAAAACATGGTAAATTTACTTAAAACTATAAAATATGTTGGATTAGAGGTAGATTCCTGGGGTGCTAGCCCCTTTTCTGGAAAAGATGAAGATTGGTTCATTCAATACACACTCTCCTTCAGAGGAGCATGCAGATGAAAGCACTAGGGCCTTACTGCACTCTGAAGAAAAGTGGCAGGGGAGCAGGAATGTTCTGTCTTCTGCACTGCCTTACCACATGATATCAATATTCTTTTGTTCCGGTCCCATGAGGATTGAGGTAAAACCCCGTCCTTTTGCTAACCAGAAAAACTCATTAGCAAAAAGACGCAGCTTTACCTGGGTCCCCCACGGGACTGGAATGAAAGAACACCAGAAAAAGGATGACATCATGCAGTAAGGCAGTGTGGAAAACAGTACATTCCTGTTGTATTGCCATTTTTCTTTGGAGTGTAGTAAGGTCCTAAATCTCTTGGGTCTCGGTGTATCCACACTGCAGAATTATATCAGTTTGACACCACTTCAAGTGCCATAGCTCCATCCTATGGAATCCTGGGATTTTTAGTTTTACAAGGTCTTTAGCTTTCTCTGTCAAAGAATGCTAGTGCCTCACCAAACTACAAATCATAAGATTCTGCAGGAATGAGCCATGGTGGTTAAGTGGTGTCAAACTGCAATAATTTTACAGTGTGGATACACTGTCTGAGACTAGCTTCAGCAAAATAAAACTAATAGGTATTATGCAAGTTTCACAACTAAAAGCAATAGTAGAAATACATATTCAGAATATGTATATAGATTGCCAAAGCCCTAGCTAACTAAAGGGAGGTTTCAAGTGAAGGAGAAGTTCAGAAGAGCTGGCACTCACCATCTTGAGAGAGGAAGAAGAAAATGTGGCGGGGGGAGGCAGAATCACCCTTAAACAATAAAACCATTGGTTTGGTGTTCTGGGGTCATGCTGGTTGGCAGTTCTGGGAGCTGTAGTTAAAAAAAGTGTTAAGTTTTGTGAAGAACCAATAAACAGCATGGCTATTGTCCATGCTAGTGTTTGGATTCAAAGGAGATTATCAGATGGCAACAAAAAAAGCGTTACCGTCCCACAATCTCCTCTCTCACCTCTCTCCTGTCCCTGTCCTGGCACAATAATGTAAACTTTCAGACCTACATTGTTTGCACGTGCTGAGCTGCCCAGGAGTGAATGGAGATCAAACGGAGTTCCATTCACTTCCTGGAAGGAAATCCCGTTGGTTCTCGTGAGAAGACGAGAGCACAGAGAGCATGGGAAATTCAGAAATAAAAAGCAAAATATATAAAAAGTGACAGCAAGCACAAAAACATACTTAAAACTTAACAATTAACCCGGGGAGAGTAGAAAAAAGTGTGTCACTTACCTGGATGTCCCGATCTCACCCAGAAGTGTTCTGGCACGGACCTCCCATTGATGCTGGGATCGCGCCAGTGACATGGGCATCTTTTCACTTGCAGGACATTCCGTTACAGAAATGGAACTGTGGATCCATTAATGGCTTAGCCCGTGCATAAAAAACAGTGTCAGCATGACAGCTGAACGGGAACATGATGATACGGGAATGATGTCATCTGAAAGTAAGTCCTTTAGCAATCTCCTGGCATTGTGACAAAACTATATTTAGCACATCTGATAATCTTCTAAGAACTGTAGCTTTAAAATAAATAAATAAAGTTTGCAATGTCTATGAAAAACCAACAGATAAAAGAACATGGCCACTACCCATACTTGTGGGGGGATTCTGGGAGTTGTAGTCCCAAAAGTATTGTCTCCAGGCTAAGTAAAGAACCAATAAGTGAGCTTTTCAGGTTAACCCTTTCCTTGTCAGTTTCTGTTTCAAGAACAAAAAACATCAACAAATTTAGCCCCCCCCCCTCCGCAAACAATGGCTTCTTCACAGAAAACCTCCCCAGAGGCCCTGGAAAAAGTATATATACACTTCTCTTCAGTGGTAGAAACAACCAAGAAAGAGTCCTGTGGCACCTAAGAGACAGTGTGGTATAATGGAGAAAAAGAGGCGGGCTGAGACAGAAGTGCTACTCCTCTGCAGAGTTCACCAACCTTGGGCCAATCACAGCCTATGCACCCTACCTCAAAGAGCTGTCATGTGGCTACTCGGCTTTCCTGAGATCATATAGATATAAAGATTACATATTATTAAAAAGAATCCCTTGGAAGCAGAGTGGGAGCTGTACCCTAAACAACAAATAGTAGAGACTCGGGTTCTCACTGCCCTCACGGTGTCCCTTTTGTGTATGTTGTTATTTTTCAGGCTTGGTCAGTCCCCCAGCTCTAAACAGAAACAATAGTCCAAGCCTTCTGAATGTGACAACCAGTACAACCTATTGTTTATGCTCTGTATTATTACAGTGGGGAGGGGGACTTCAAAGGAACACCTCTATAATTTGCATTCTTCTGACTGATGCTGAAAGCTAGTTTTGAATGTAGATTTGAGATTTCTTGACTTATTCCAGATGTACAACTGACTTTACTCTAGGGTAGCATTTCTCCTCCTCAGCTCCTTTTCGTGCTTCTGGCTGAAATGATAATGAGGAAGTATTCCAGCAGGAGGAGCTGGTTTAGAAGCAAATGGATTCCATGGCAACTCCTGACTCTGCATGACACCAAATAACAAGCCTCTGTGTAGGAAATTGCCTACATTATCTTCCTCTCAAGTGCAGGTCTTTATTCTGTGGGTTTCCTTGTTCAAATCAGGGATACTAAAAATTTCACATTCTCTGCATGAATAATGTGAAATAAGAGGAAGTGTGCATCCTTTTCAGAAGAGACGGAGGCTACCATCCTTCAAATTTGCTCTTTTTTTAAAGAGATGGGCCTCTGGGTTTTGTTTTTGCTTTAAGATGCTGGTTGAGAATTGCACCAAATTTAACCCCCTGTAAATTTATGCAGTTTTGTAGAAGCAGAGAACAGAATGGAGGGCAACTATCGAATGTTGGATTGCATATTCACATTTGGCTTGGGTGAGCAGTCCATGGTACAGGAAAGCTATATCCAAACAATCCTATCTATCTATCTATCTATCTATCTATCTATCTATCTATCTATCTTTAGGTATTTATACCCCATTCTTCAGCCACAAAGGCCCTCAGAGTGGCTTACAAATTGTTAAGCAACAGCACTTACACATCTACACCACAGTCTCCCAGAGTTTTCTGGATGTGGGGTTCACCCTTTGCAAGATTTAGTTTCACCACCATTTTGCATCCCCCACAATGGACCAATGGAAGACTGGGTTGATGGCTGGAATGGCAGGCACTTTTTTATTTTTTAAGGAAAATTGGTGGAGTGAACTTGGAGAAAATTCTGCAAAGTGGCCTTCTGTTTCTAGAGAGTGATAAGAAAAAGAAAAATACTAGAAGTTTGCTTAGCAGAATGACTTCTGAGAAATGTTGACTGAGCTCTAGTTTTAATTCTTTCGGGTCCAGTATCTTCCCTAGTGTCCCACAAGCACTAAAACTCTGAAGTGTGGATGTGGGTGGCTACATCTTGTTTTCAGTACAGACGCTTGCATTACCACTACTTCATTGAAAATCCCTGGTGTGAATGTGAGGTTGTAGCCAGCTACAGAAAATGAGGTGGATTTGTAATAATTCTCCTAGGGACCAACCCAAAGAAGAAGGAATGGCCCACTCACCCAAAAAGAAGGAATAGACTTCTACATACTTCTACATAAATGGAATGGCCTTCTACATAAAGTAAACATCTTCAGGGGAATTTATGAGGGTATACAATGCCAATGGCAGCTTAAATGAAAGAAACAGGAAGAAGGAAATAACATCTAAAGAAACCAGAAGTAAGATGAACATTGTAAGAGTCTATCAAAAGTTACACCTGACATTTAGATACCACTCAACTTGTTTTCATATGGAATAACATCAGCAAGCCCACACCTTGCAACTCACTGATTTGTCAAGTTTCTACCCATCAAAAACACACAACTCTGTATCTTTCAATGTCTGTTGTGGGTTAAAAAACAAAACTTCTTAGCAGCTAGCATCTCCATATGTATTCCATAACACATCATATCTGCTTGGGGATGCAGATGCATTTGAATAAGCTAGATCTCTTATATTCAATAGCCATGGCGTGGCAAAGATATTAACTTGTCTTTACTGCTGTATATATGGTTTTGAATTTATTCATCTCATTGTACAAACAAATTGTCAATATCCCAGTTTTCCTGAAAATCTGTGTTCTCTGTGTTGATTTGATGCTGTCTCTTAAGCCAGAGCAGACAGTTGGCCCATCTAGCTAGGCATGTCCTATTCTGACTGGCAGAGGGCTTTCCATAGTCTCAGATAGAGGTCTTTCTTGTATGAATTTTTTTAATGGACAGAGTTTGGTAAGGTTACTTTTTGGATGACAAATTCTCCACCCTACCGGAGACTTGTAATGCAAAAAGGAAGTTTTCAAAGGACTGCAACAGATGTACCAGGGATTGTCAGTTTTAGCAAAAACATGCAAGGGCATTCTGTCCACAAAGTTAGCTCAGCCTCCTAAACTATAGCCATTCCTACTTCATTTCACTTTCTGTGGCCACAGTAAGTGTTATAACATATGATTCAAAGCCCTCTTTGATATGACCACCATATATACAGTTTAGTACTATAGGCCAGCATTTAAAGAGCAATGTGTTTTAACATAGATCCCACTGAATAACTGCAATTCTGTAATTATGAGGATTCATTAATCATACTGCGAGAGAGGGTACTTCTGGACTGTGGAGATTATCAGATGAATCAAAAACCACAAGAGCAGAACGTGAGGATGACATTACTGTCCCGCAAATGGGACGTAGTTTTAGATGATGTCGTCCTTGTTGCATGCTCCTCCTGTGCTGCAGCCGTGAGTAAGGCATTGCTTTTAATTGATGGGATGGGCCGCCAATAAAAAGCGATGCCTTACTCACGGCTGCAGCACAAAAACAGCATGTGATGATTACGAGGATGTCTGAAACCAGGTTCCATTCGCGGGACAGTAATGTCATCTTCGGGTGTTGCTTTTGTGGTTTTTGGACGCGTCTGATAATTTCCTGTGGCTCATGGCAACTAGCTTCCTTGTGTTTTGAATGCAGCTCTTACCTGTGGGTTTCATTGTATGGCTCTGTGGATAACAGCAAACATTTATTTGACTCAAATATCATTATTATCAGTCAATACAATTGAAAAAGAATACTGTAATGATATATTATCTCATTGTTGTCATTAACTGCCATCAAGTCGACTTCTACATGGCGACCTTATGAATGAGAGACTCCAAGTCATCCTTGCAGACTCAGGGCTGTGGCTTCCTTGATTGAGTCTATTCTTCTGTAATGTGGTCTTCTTTTTCTACTGCTTTCTATCTTGTATGTGTGTATGTGCCTTCACCTGTTGGCTTATTGCAACCCCATGAATTTTGTAGGGTTTTCTTAGGCAAGAAATGCTCATAGGTCCTTTGCAATGGCCTTCCTCTAAAATATAGCCTACAGCCCTGGAATTCTTTAACAGTCTCCCATCCAAGTAGCAGAAAATCGCAAAGACTTGGAATGATTACTTAACGACTGAGCCAAGTTATAGAAAATCTTGAACTATTTTAATGTCTTCATCATCTACTTTAAAGTGATATAAATCATCTGTGGTCATTATTTTTGTTACAATGGTTGGTTTCATGTTCTTCATTATCTCTACTCTAATTTTTTATATTAGCAGTTCATAGTCTGTGCCACAATCTGCTTCTGGTCTTGTCTTTGCAGACAGAGAATAAATCTTCTCCATCTTCTGCTTCCATTTGATTTCTATATTGTCCATCAGGTGATGTCCATGTACGGTCACCTGTTTGGTTGCTTGAAGCATGTATTTGCAACGAACAAACTGCTGGACTCCCAAAATTCAACCAGTCACTCTCCTGTCTCATTTCTTGATCCCAGGCCAAATTTTCCTATAATTTTTTATTCTGCCTATGATTAACAACCAGTCCTGTTTTTGTGTGTGATCAATTTTCTCCTGGACTCCAGCACACTTTTCATTATGAAAGCTGCCCATTTATTCATACATTCTTATTTATGATCTTTTAAACAATTATTGACTCAAAGGAGGATCTAAGCCTTTATCCCATGTTTACTCAGGAGCATTTGGTACTGTTGAAAATCCAGCATTCTTCCTCTCCCCACCCACTTGCTTGCTAATACAGCAAGTAAGTTTTAGAGAGATCAGGATCTCCTGCATGCCAAGAGTCCTTCCCCCTTCTCTTTCTCCTATCTTTAATGGGCATGGTTGTAAACAGTATACAACCAAGCTAGGGGATCACATGACTTAGATTACTAACCTCATGGTCTTAGATCTTTTGCATCTTTTTTTGTTTCAAGCCTTCAGAGAAGCATGTTGCCTTCCCTGTTTACTCTGTAGAAATGCCTTACCATCTCACTGAACTGGTGAGTTAAGGACTTCTATACTATCTGAAATCCTCTTCCTCCTTTGGTCTCACGGTTGGGGGTCAAAGCACCGTACCTAATTGATATTGGAATGTGTAAAAATACACTGTTTAAAATATCAGGGTATGTTGTCCCTGTTTAAACATCCACACTGTACTTCACACGTTAGTGGAGAATACAGCCAGTTTAGCAGAGTTTAATGTTAACGCAGCAGCATCTAGCGTCAGAATGTTAGCATACATAGCTTGTTAAATAACCAAACACCCTTTGTCTTTTCCCAAGTTGTTTAACTACCAAAATAACCACTCAAGACTCAAAAGTTAGTTTAAAAAGTACAAAAGCTTCATTACTCACAGTTTAGAGAACTCATTCTTGGCAGGAACAAAAAAACTTCATCAAAACAAACTAAAAACTAGTTCAAAATACTTAAAAACTACATTGTTACAAATCTATAGTCAGGATACCCCTTTTGGGGTCCTCTCAGTTCAAAGGGTCATACGGTTTGTTAAGGATCATGGCTTCTGGAACAAAGAAGAATACTCAAGACACTCCCCTTCATCCCAGATTCCCCAATAGCAAAACTTCTGGAAGTTACATCAGCTCATCTCATATGGCTTCTCAGTTAACCCTTCAATAGCAGAACCATTTCCACTTATTGGACTGCAAACTATATTTTCCAACAATTGAGTCCCGCTCCCGTCTCTTCTCTACTCTGCTACAAGAAAGTTAATGCCTGACAGTTTTAACTTTTAAGAATTTCCTAAAAAGGGCTAACACCCTGGGACCTCACATCTTCTCCTTACATGTACAATAAGAGACATTTGGTTAAAACATTATGAAAATCCCAGTATATAATGGTTTGAATCCTATTGGTGGACCTATCAAATCAAAACAATTTACCAGTCTTCACTCACTATTCAGCAATTTATCTAATTGGTCTATCTGTCTACCAACAGGATTCAGATCAATTCAGATCTGCCCATCTATATACTTAACTATACTCAATTATACTAAACAGTCAGTAAGAAATGACTCACAATTATAGAAACAATGTTGATTTCTTTAGCAGGACCTGTTCTTATATATAACTGGTAAAACACATAATTAAAGATATCATAATCAGTTACCCAGATTAGATGTTATGAACTGGCTAATGATAATTTATTTGATTATCCAGGATCTCCTTGATACAAAGACCAATCTTAGGGATAGGCTAGAGATTTCTGTTAGATGATGACCAATTTGAGTTCTTTGAAATACAGATAGGATCTTGACCTGGTGACATTCTCATTTTTAAAATTCCCACTTAGACCTAGAACTAATCTTTGGTCCCCACTGTTTTTCTCATTTCTTTGGACTACCTTGTTAACAGTGCGAGGGGACCTGTTTTTTGCCTTCATAAATGAATTATTGATTTAGGCTTTTCTCTTGTCCACTCTGACTGGCAGCAGCATTCCAGATCTCTAGAAAGTCTTTCATAGCTACTTTCATAATTCAAAGGGTACCAGGGAATCAGAAGCTTTATCCCATGCACCAGGGATTTATCTGGGGATTTGCAAACCTTATTGTCCATCCACTGAGTTGTGGATGCAAGAAGTGTAATTTGTACTTAAGTGTTCTGGAAACACACTTGTTGGAAAAACTGAAATTTGTTGACACTATTCCAAGAGCAAAATTGTTCTGCAGGCCACTCTCCTCTATCCATGCACACATCCTCTTGAACAGCATAGCATCTATACTTTGATTCTTACACTAGAATTTCATCAAAAATAAACGTAAGCATTTCTGAGAAAAGGCGAACATTTGTCAGACATTGACACTGGCAGCAATATTACATGTAGTAATTAGTCCCCAATGAAGTAGACTTGCTGTCAAATAAATGAGGATATATATAAAAAAATTCCCCAAGCTTTTAAAAAGTGATATTGGCCTCAGAAACTTGCTCTAAATGGAAGAGTTTAACACTTATTCATGAGGGGACATCTCACTATAAGTACTGTGTGAAAGCATTTCCCTTAAGTTAAAGTTATGTGACAATTAATGAGTTACATTTTCTGCTTTAAGATGGGAATGCTTCAGGGATATATGAAATTACAATAACGACTTCTCAAATATTAATAAACAGTGAAGGAAGAACAGTGCTTCATGCTTCATTTCCAAGGGGCATGTAGTGAAAAAACTACATATTGTGGAATGCACATAAATGGCAGCGGATTTTGACTTTTCATACATTAATTTCCTCTCTGAGTTTTCAGTATCTACCTTCTGAGTTGGAGCTAAAATTGTCACACCTCTTTAGGAGAAAAAAAAATCTGTAGTCATTCTGAATGAGAAAATGTCTTTTGAAATCAGCAAGATTAACTTGGAATTAGAAGCAGTCTCCGGATATTCCTAATACCTGAATTTGAGAGAATGTATCAAACCACTACTGAATGGGTGTTAGGTCTTGTGAGCATGGCCAAGCCCAAAAAGCGTCATGAGAATGTTAGGCCCTGTTTTCCTTGTATGAATGGGTCAAAGAGGAGTTTTTCCTCCCTGCCATTCCCTTGGCCTATGAGATAAGGATGTTTGGCGCTGAGAACACCTGGCCTGGTTAATTGGCCTGAAAAAGTTTCCCCTGCAAAGGAGCTAAGTTTCATTTCTTCCTCACACTGCTTGTGAAAGTTAATCCATATAAGGGAGGAGCAGATTTAGGGTAGTGCCTTTCTTTCTAGTGAGTGAAGCCTGAAGGGTGGGTTGATTTTTCTCTTGCTTTTTGCCATTTAAAAATGCCTTTTTGCTTGCCTGTCTTCTGTTGTCAATAAAGGTAGCCTACTTCAAACCCAGAACTGTCTATGGTTATTTCTGCCTGCATCACATTCCTCAACCCAGCAGGCCTCCCAAGCCAGGGAGGCACTGCCGGTATGTAACAATGGGGAAAAGGAAGAAAGCAGAAGAGGGAAGGAGTGGGTGAAGGGAAGGAAAGTCTTGTTGTTCATAGAATCCCATATTTAGGGGGAAATGCCTTAGTGATGTATTTTGCATTTCCGCATGTGGAGGTATTTTTAAATGAGATAAATATCCATCTAAGTGATCAATTGCCTGATCATTTGTCTAATGCTGGTGTGTAAAGAAAAGGGGGAATGGTGTAAATTTGTTTTGGGGGCAGGGAAGCTTGTCATCCAAAACTTTGGGCAGAAGAATATAGGAAAAGCTTTGCTGGGTCAGACCAAAATTTAGTCTAGCTTAGTATTTCTCAGGCTATCTGATGTGAGGGAAGTGGCCATTTTCCCCATAATGTGCCAGGGACTGGTACCATATTGGTGTCCATTGAATATAACTGTTTATTTCTTTCCTAGAAACTTTTTGCAGACCAGCAGCTGATGGCTTATGAACCAGCACCAGCCCAGGGACCACCACTATGAGTAGCACTGGTCTAGACCAGCATCCTGTTTTCTACTAGATGGCTCTAGGAGGACTGTAAGTAAAAAATCAAGGCAGCAGCTGTGCCCCTGTGGTTAGTGGTTATCTCCAGCAGGTTGTTACCCTAATTGCTCTAGGGTCTTGAGGACCCTCAAAATATCAACATAAATGTTGGGAATTAATGTATATGTCTTGGCAATGCAAGGGGGGTGGGTAATGGCAGGATCTTGTGACCAGCTATACCAGAACTATGGAGGAGACATAAGCTAGATAGAATAACAATAATCTTTATTTGGAAAAGTAAAAATAACCATATTCATGCACATATTCAGGCATCAAGCGTTCATGCAAGACTAGTGAATAAAGTGGGAGAGATAGGATAGCAAAAGGAGTTTCCAGTGGGTGATATGGCACCTTTTCTTGAAGAGATGAAGTTACGGAGGAAACCAGCAGGGTAGCGGTCTCAGAGTGGTGCTCTGATGATCAGTCAGCAACCCAGCAGCATGAATGTAGGAGTGGGGAGCTGAAGGATGCTGAAGACAGTTTTCAAGGGGTTTTTATAGTAAATATTTGCCTTCTGGAGAGTCAAAGACAATACTTTGCGGTGTTGCTCAGAGAGAAACAAAGGCATTCTGAATACAGTACATTAATAGCATTTTAATGGTTGAATACTTTGCGAATGAGAGAAGCAACTTCCTTTGTTTAGGTGAGGAAAACTAATGAGGGTAGTTTATGGGTTTCAAGTTGCCAGCCTGGGCCAATGGGATTAGCCATGTATGTGTGCCTTTAGTTGTCTTGCAAATTAACATTTCTGTAGAATTTAGGTGCCCCCGCCCTAAGTGCATTCCTGACTAAGCAATGTTTGTCTTTGGGTTTCTCCTCATTCTCCAGTTTATGTTACTGGATGCACTACATGGAAGACCATGTTTGACTTTATTAAATATTGCCAATTATTAATATAGCTGTGGGGTTGAGGGTGTCTGGGTAGATAACAGGGTGATTCTTGTTACCTAACCTGACACCCTCAAACAGGGGGTTTCAAGACAGGTGTCATGTCCAGGAAGGTGTTGATAGTTTTGACCTCTACACTAAATGTATTTGAACCCTGGTCTTGAATTGTAGTCCAACACTCAAACCACTGGCTTCTAAATGTAAGATTAGGATTCATCAAATCTTTGGAAAACATGAAATGTGAGTTGTGTTATGATAGAACGACCACTTACCCCCCACTACAGGATTTATCCAAACATGCAAAAACATAGCCATCAAAAACAAGCAGGCAAGCAAACAAAAATCACCATGATTTTCTCTTTATCATCTGGACATATGAATTCATATCCATTTGCATTCTCACATGGGAGAAGACTGAGCAGTGTCCCTTTCACACTATACAATTATAGTACTATTGTTCCACTTCAACTGTCATGGTTACATCCTACAGAATCCTAGAGTCTGTGTTTAATGAGGCACTAGAGGAGCTCTTTGGCTGAGAATTATGAGTATCTCTCCCTAAACTACACACCCCAGGATTCCATAGGCCACAGCCATGGTAATTAGTGGAATCATAGCACTATAACTGTGTTTTGTGATCACAAGAACAGGAAAGTGGGTTTTCTAAAGAGAAATGCACTGTTCATAAGCTCCTTGCTAGAATTTTAGTCTCTTCAGCATCTTTAAAATTTACTGGGAAAATATACTTGGTATTAATTACAAATAGATTATGAGTAGAATTTTAAAATTATGTGGGGCTTAGACAAGATGTGCTTCAGTAAGTGCACATGTATTTTACAGAGGTTATATATTAAATTAAAATGACTAGGCAATATGAACTGTAAAGAAGAGATTTGACTTTCCTCAGTTGCCAAGAGCAGAGAAGATTGTAATTTTCCAGGTATACAGAATCAGATAAATTGTTCATTAGGAGGACTCATTGACTTGAAGAATGCAGGAGTCAAGTTACAAGGAGGTCTGAAGCTTCATTAGGAAATATCAACCAAGACTCTTAATCACTGTGGAGAATCTTTCCTGTGTAAGGATTATTTCCTCTCTCAAATCTACCACTTAGATCTCTCCATCAGTTACTTTATAGAGAATTGCAATTCTCTATAAACTGACTGATGGAGAGATCTAAGTGGTAGATTTGCTAGAGATCCTTCTCAAAAGATTTCCTGGCATAGAAATTATACTTACTCACTTAAAGGCCCAGTTGTTTAACTGTTAGACCCTCTGTTGGGTTGTAGAATCTAAACGTCCTCAGTGAAAGAGTAGATGATCAATTTAGCTTTTCTTCAGGGAGGATTGGTATAGTGTCACTGATTTTTAAAAACTCAGATGTGCTAAAACAAACATACCACTTTATTAGCCACAGTGGACAGACAGACAGACAGAGGACAGACAAGTAGCTAAGTCAAACTAAATATAGTGAGATGAGCACTGATTTACTCAATTTGCTGCAGCATTCTGCAGCTTCAATGCCTTTGCAAAGCAACTTTACCCTGTCCCAGGACTTTTTCACACTACACTGTTATAGTGCTATTATTTCCACTTTAACTGCTATGGCTGCCTCCTGTGGAATTCTGGGGTTTGTAGTTTCCTGAGGCCTAAGAGCTCTCTGGCTGAAAGTTCTAAAAGCCCCTCCCTAAACTACAAACCCCAGAATTCCACAGAAGGCAGCCAGCTCAGTTAAAGTGGAAGAATAGTGCTATGAAAGTGTAGTGTGATAATCGGTCATCTGTTTCACACATTCTTTCAATTTTACACTGACAAAGTGAAGGTGCCATGCAAAAGCTACAGCCTTGTGTGATTTTCATAAAGAAAATCCTAGAGGCAGTCTTTGGCTCAGTGGTGTCTGAATATTCAACTTAACTAAAGCAATGGTGACATAATCACAATGGTCTTGTAACCCAATCTGTTTATTTAAAAATATAAAATGGAATTTATAATTTTGACTGCCATTGCCCTTTGGGATAAGACGGGTGGGAATCATGCAGCCCTAGAGATACTCTTGGAAATGAACTTCTCTTCTGAACTGACCAGAAGACAAAATGAACTTATTTTCTGTCATGAAAATGACAGCACTTCAGTGAGCTGGCCCTCTACATTTGCTGGGTTAGTGGTGCAGGACCCTGCAAAGGTGGAAAAAAAGAAAATATCACTAGGCTCCCCCCCTAAAAAACATATTTAGCACATAAAAAACATGATCCACAGATTCCACCCACTGTGGGTGTCTTCAAGGTGGCAGTATTCCTCTATGCCATTTTTATTAGGAACTTACAAGAGTCACAGCACTTTCGCAGACTCTCTCAGTCTCATGAGGCTTGCTGTCCCTATTAAATATGGCAGAGGGAAGCAGTGGAGGCAGCAGCGAATAATCTACAAATAATAAAATCCTCAAAAGTTAAACCACAAATGTGGAGGGCTGTCTGTTCATGTAAAATCACCTTTTGGTTGTATAATGGTTTTCCAAACTTCTTCAGTTTCTGTCTCTACATCTTCTGTCCAAGTGGTGTCTGGATTTTTGGATGGGTGAATTCGGTTAGATGTAGTTTTCCAACATCTCTTACTCTTGCCTTTATTATCATTATGAATTATATGATCATTCTCTAATTCCTTATCCTATGGCTATAGATACTTGCATCATTTTGCAAAAAGAGTGCTTGTTACAAAATACATAACTGTGACTTCCTTTTGACTCCAGAACATCTATATATATATAATTCTCTTGGGTATGTTGCCATTTTCAGTGTGCTGATTGTCTGCTTAGGTGTCAGGATTTGCCTCTCCTTGCAGGACTAGGCACCTGGCTGCAGCAGCCAGCACAGCCTCTTTGCAGACTCAGGCCATGGCTGTGGGAGTCTTGGAAGAGTCAGGACCAAGGTATTAGATGCAGCCAGCTGCAATCATGCAGCACACCTGAAGCAGCCAGGGGAACTGCTGTTTAAGAGCGGCATTCGGCCCTTAGTCTTGGCCACCACAACATGGTCTTCTGTGCTGTCTGTAGCTGTGCCTTGGGCTGGAAACATGTGGAAAGCTTCAAGTTCTTTCTAAACATGGTAGTGGAAGGGTTCTTGTGCCCTGGTACATGGTGTATGTGTATGGCATGTTAGAACACGGTGCCTTTAAATCAAAGTAGAAAAATAGTTTACATGGCTGTAAAGGGTGGGGAGCACCAGGTGCTAGCCCAGCATAATCACCACTGTATATCAGTCTGCTGAGACCCAGAGTTTGTGTGGGTTGTAGTAGTGGATTGTGTATGTTTACTGAGAGTAGTTACTATTTGCTGTTGGAGAACATCAAAGGAATGTTTGTATATCTTGTATATATCTTGCAACAATGAGATAAACAGCCTCCAAGGACTTTGGAAGAATCCAACAGTGTCTGTGCTTCATTTCAATGTTGGTCAGTGCCAGATAGCCAAATACTACTAGAGGGCTCTGTGCTTCTGCACTCTGCTGGTTTTAGCTACTGTTGGGGACAAGCACCTCAGACAGTGCTGTTAGTTGATGCCTCACTGGGCCTAGTTATTGCATTTGTCACTGCACATTTTGCAGGATGCACAAGGGAGCCAACATAGCATGGTGTGTGTTTAGTGTGGTGTGTGGGTGTTTGCATCCGAGAAAGCTAGATACTGGCAAAGTATAAACAGCAAAATCTGGGAAAGTAGCCAACTGTTAATTAGTACACAAGAATAGAAACTCAGTCCTGCAAAGATTTAGTCCAGTATTACAATCAAAAAAGTCAGGGGTTTACAGTAGTCAGCGTGGGTCCAAAACAAGTCCGTGGGTCAACAGGATCAGGCAGCACAGTAGTCAGGAACAGTCCAAGGTCTAAGCACAAGTCAGCAGGAAGCTTTCTCCAGGAAGATCAGTTGATCTCTGACAAAGCTCCACAGTTCCCCAAAGCATATATATAGCAATCAATGCTTTGCCAGGTGCTTCCTGATGAGCAGGTGCTTCTCACAAAGTCTCAGCAACCTCCTTCGAGCTTCATTTTGAGATCTCTGCTGGTTATATGATGGTAGAGGTAAGTTCGTTTCTTCTTCATCCTTATCTGATTTGGCAGGGCTCTCTGCTGGGCCAGGTTCTTTTTCTGCTCAAGCCTCTAGGTTGGCAGGGTTTCCTGCTGGCACAGGAGTAGATAAACCTGTGCGAGGGTCTACAGGGTTGTTCCCTGCCATGTTTTCCTCTGATTCCATAACCTCATCAGACTCGCGGGGCATGATATTTTGTGCATGGTGGTGGTGGAGGGGTCTCATGTCCTGATGTGCATGGTGTGTGTGTGTATGTAGCATGGGGTGTTTGTGAGATTGCATTGTAGCAACATCCTGGCATGTGTGGTGTATGTGTAGCATGGTGTGTGTATTTATGCACGGTTGCATGCTGGCGGTGGAGGTGACCTCACATCCTGTCATGTTTGTAGGGTGGTGTGTGTATAGTGTGGTGTTTGTGTGTGTGTGCACAATTGCATGGCAGCAGCAGAGGGGCTCTCATGTCGTGCCATGTGGTGCACATGCGCAGTGTGGTTTGTGTTTGTGTGTGTGTGTAGCATGGTGTGTGTATGCACAGTTGCATGGTGGCGATGGCAGGGCTCTTGCATCTTGGCACGTGTGGTGTGTGTAACATAATAATAATAATAATAATAATAATAATAAAAAATTTTTATTTCTATCCCGCCCCTCTGCAACGCAATCGGGGCGGCTTACAATATAAAAACTCCATAGTCCCAGTACCCTAGCCCACCCACCCCTTAAAATAATATTAAATTATAAAAGATTAAAAACATACAGTAAATTAAAAATATATAGATTAGAAAAAGATTAAAACATACAATAGTTTTAAAAAAAATCTGATTACAGCTCAGGGAGGACAGCCGAGTCTTGGGCCGGGATAGTTATTCAGGAAAGGCCTGCCGGAAAAGATCCGTCTTGACAGCTTTTTAAAAGCTGTCTAAGGTGGTAATAAGATGGATCTCGTCCGGCAGGCCATTCCATAATCTGGGAGCAGCAGCGGAGAAAGCCCTCTGGGACGTCACCGACAGCCTTGTTTTCTTAGGCTGTAACAGATTCCTCCCAGAGGACCGAAGTGTGCAGGGAGGGTCGTACGGAAGGAGGCGGTCCCAGAGATAAGTTGGACCCAAACCATGCAGGACTTTAAAGGTTATAACCAACACCTTGTACTGTGCCCGGAAACGAATAGGCAGCCAGTGGAGAGCTTTTAGCATAGGTGTTATATGCTCTCTTCTGGAAACACCAGAAATCAACCTGGCTGCCATGTTCTGAACTAGTTGAAGTTTCCGAGTCAAGCACAAGGGTAGCCCCATGTAGAGCGCATTACAGAAATCCAGACGGGAGGTTACCAGTGCATGTACCACAGTTCCGAGGTCCCTAGTTTCCAGGAAAGGGCACAGCTGGTGTATCAGCCGAAGTTGATAACAGGCACTCCTGACCGTCACATTTACCTGATTAGACATCTGGAGCGTCAGGTCCAGGAGCACCCCCAGACTGCGAACACAGTCTTTGGAGGAGAGTGTAGTTCCATCCAGGACTGGAAGTTGTATTCCCAGACCTGGTTTTGGGCCTGTAACTGTTAGTACCTCCGTTTTGTCTGGATTCAGTCTCAGCTTGTTTTTCCTCATCCAGTCCATTACTGCTTTAAGACAATCATTGAGAGGAGAGATGTGTAACGTGGTGTGTGTATGCGTGGTTCTATGGCAGAAGAGGGATTCTTGCATCCTGACGTGTGTGGCGTGTGTTGTGTGTGTATCTATGTGTCTGTGCGTATGCATGGTTGCATGGCAGCAGCTGAGAGGCTCTCGGCATGAAATTAGCCATTATAGTTGATTTGAAAGGTTATATATTAATGCATCAAATGATCGTACTCTTGACATGTTTACTCAGTGGCCAATCAGCAGAGTGGGAATGGAAACATACTGAAGTGTTTTATATATGTAGATAACTGTGTATGTTATGCCAGATATCGCTAGTCTTAATGTATAACTCTCTTGGGTATATTGCCACTTCCTGTGTGCTGATTGGCTGCTTAGGAAACTTACCAACCAATCAAAGCTCTCTGTTGGGCAGCCAATCAGCCCACTGGGGGTGGGAACATGTGGAAGTTTCAGTCTTTTTAAACCATGGCAGTGGCAGAGGGGCTTTCTGTTGTTCCACGTTTGTGTGGCCTGGGGCCTTTCTGTGCTGCCTGGGGACTGGGGCTTTGGGCCTTTCTGTGCTGCCAGGGGTCTGGACCTTTCTGTGCTGCCAGGGGCTTTTTTTGTGCTGCCTGGGCCCTTTCTCTGCTGCCTGGGATCTAGGGCCTCTTTGTGCTGCCTGGCCTCTTGGATACTGGACGCTGGGTGCTGTCTGTAGCTGTGCCCTGGGCCTTCTGTGCTATCTGTAGCAGTTCTTTCTTTTTGGGCCTTGGGGTGGAAACACATGGAAAACTACAAGTCCTTTCTAAATATGGTGGTTGAGGGGCTCTTGCATCCTGCCACATGTGGGTTGTGTGTAGTGTGGGTATGTATGTGTGTAGTGTGGGTGGGTGTGTAGTGTAGGGTGCGTATGTAGCATGGGGTGTTTGTGTGTTTTTGAGATTGCAATGGTGGTGGCCGAGGGGCTCTTGCATCCTGGCATGTGTGGTATGTGTATATGTAGCATGGTGTGTCTGTAGTGTGGTGTGTGTATGCATGGTTTCATGCCAGTGGTGGAGGGGCTCTCGCATCCTGCTGCACATGGTGTGTGTATGTGTGATTGCATGGCAGTGCCAGAGGAACTCTTATGCCCTGGTGCACGTGGTGTGTATATGTGTGGTTGCATGGTGGCAGCAAAGGGGCTCTCATTTCCTGGTGCACATGGTGTGTGTGTGTTGCATGGTATGTGTGTGTGTATGCACAGTTGCATGGTAGTGGTGGGGCTCTCGCATCCTGGTGCACGTGGTGTGTTTATGTCTGCCACTGTGTGTATGTCTATGTGTCTGTGTGTCCGTGCGGTTGCATGGCGGTGGCGGAGGGGCTCTTGGCATGAAATTAGCCATTATAGTTGATTTGAAAGGTTATATATTAATGTGTCAAATGATCATACTCTTGACATGTTTCCTAAGTGTAGCAAATTGAGAAGGTGAGAACCAAATGTATGTAACTAGTGTCCAAAATTATTACATTATCTATATGTCAATATCCAATGATTCAATTTTTTTTTACTAATCACCAATATCCAAGTCAATTATATACAATGGAAAAAAATATATTCAAACAATTCTCACATCAAGGTAAGCATATGCAAAGTGTGTACACTGAAAATTAAACTCTGTTTTTAGTAAATACACAATTCTCACATAGAGGTAAGTATATATATATATATATATATATATATATATATATATAATAAACACTTTTCATATGTTTATCTTCATGTGAGAATTAATGAGCAGTATGAATAATGTTATGATAGTGCAATTATAATTATTATAATCATTATAATTGTTTTTGTGAACAAAAAACTAGTTAAATTTATTGTGGACAATGTGGTAATCAAACATGGGGCTAAATCCAGTGCTAGTCCCAAGAAGCATAAACCCATTGAGATGAAGAAAAGTTATTAGTCCCCATAGCTGCCATTGATTTCAATGAGTCTGTTCTAACCCTGGTTTTAGTTCTAAATCAACATTCTATATAAAAGCTGATTTCAATCAATTTGCCTCACTTCATTCTCCATGAAGCAGACTCTGCATTTATTACAGAAATTCATCATTCTATTCATGGAATGTCAAAGGGCGGTGAGATGTAAACCAACAAAAGCATATGCTAAGTTAAAAGAATTTAAGGCTGACACTGCATTCCTACAAGAACCCAGCTCCCTACTGTCCGGTGCAGCCGTTCAGGCAGGGAGCCTATTTATAGACTGGGAATGAGTTAGAGACCCAGATGTTGATGTCTCTGGTGCGCACTGGTGACGTGAAGCGAGAGGTGGGACTAGAGGCTATTTAAGGCCCTGCCGCCCCTCGCTTCTCCCTCTCTGTATTCTGCAAGCAGAGCGACAGCATCGGCTGGTGATCTGGGAGTGGAGTGAAGGAGAGCGGAGACAGCGAGTGGAGCAGAGTGATAACATCGGCTAGCGAATGGAGAGCAGAGTGAAGTGGAGCAGGGAGTAGCAGCAGTCCAATTTTGGCTGCCTGCCACTCTGCGGCTCTTGATTCTGGGGGCTCCTGGTGGGGGTGTGTGACAGCCCATACCCCCTTTTGTGGTGGAGGTGGGAGCCGCGGGTACAATCCAAAGTCGTTGGGCGGGTGTTCTGTTAGCAGCGGCCAATTTGGCTGCCCACTGCCCTGTGGATCTTAAATTCAAGGGTTCTCAGCAGGGGAAATAGCTCACCCACCCCCTTTTTTTTTTGTTGAGCTGCGGCAGCTGCTGCGGTCAGTGAACCTAAAGGTTCAGCCGCGTGGAAGTACGGTGGGCCAACAGGGCTTGGTCCGATGGGGATATCTGGTGGACAGAGGCCGGTGTGACCTAGTTAGCGACCTCCTTTCCCCCTCTGGGCCTGGTGGGCCTCTACGGGAAGTGGCCCGGTGCAGCCTAGTTGGTAGCACTGTGCCCGGTAGGCCTCAGGCATGATAGGTTGATGGTGCTTGGCCTGGCAGGGATCTCTGATGCATTGAGGCCTTGAGCAGCCTAGTTAACGGCCTTCCTGCCCTGCTTTGGGCCCAGTCAACCCTACAGACGGAGGCCTAGTGCGCCCCTTTTAGAATCCTTTTTCGCTCTTTGGGCCCAGTAGGCCTCATTCAGGTAGTTCTGAGTCCCCTCTCACATAATTGTGAATAGGCCACATAGTCCAGGAGCGGACCTGGGCAGGCCAGGCACTATTTAGGAGGCTCGGGTTGCAAAACGCAGGCATGATTGGGGCCTAGTGCGGCCTGCCATGTGGTGCAGTCTATCTCCACCTTGGGCCTAATTTATTTTGCTTTGGCAAGGGGTTAGCAGCCTACTCAACAGGCCTATTCCTGGCTGGGTGCGACCTAGCTGGCCTTTATATACTCTGGCTTGGGAGTTGGTGGGGTTGGGGCCTACTAGTGGCTCTTGGCCTTAGGCCTAGGCCTCATCCTAATGGTGGGCCTGGGTGTATCAGGTTGGTTCAATTCTATTGGTATACTCATTGCTATTCAACTTTAATCAACAATTACAATAATATTTTTGATAATTCCATATTTGATCGTTAACTTGGAAAGGTTGTGATTTGTGTGGTGTAGGTGCTCATGCACCAGGCTGTCCTTTTCACTGTAGATTGCCAACCAACTCAGGGAAATAAAGAGACCAGGCATAAGACATGGGGTGAATAAAATTGGTCTTTATTTAACCACACCTATTTAAATCTCTTTAAGATCTTCAGTGGGGGGAGGCAACCTACTGAGGGAGCAGCTGAGGCCGTAGGTCTATCCGAGACCTTACTCCCCAGCTTCCCCAGGTGAACACCTGAGCCCTCAAGAGGAACCCCAGTGCTGGGGTTCCTCCCAAGCTGGTCCACATCTGGAAGACATACTCAAAAGTCCCCCACCCAAGCCCCAAGGATTAAGGTGGGGGATTATCCCTCAGGCCAGCCCCAAAGTGCGTCTCCTTCACTTCCGGTAGTTCCCTCCCTTCACCCAAATAGGTGCCAAGGTGCACACCGAGATCTACACCTCCCCCAATCTCTGGAGATATCAGGAAAGTTACCTAGTTAGACATCACCCTGTCCAATCTCCACTTACCATAGTATGGAGTAGGTGAAACCCCTCCAAAAAGGGGGTAAAAATTTCCTACCCGACCCCGAAGCAACCATTATCACACTATGTCCATGGCGGAAGTGTGGGTTGATGATAAGGAGGAGAACAGGGTGGGTGGAGCCGCCTTAAATAGACTGCCAGCCCTGCCCTACACTGCCCTTGATGCCAGCATAGATGCCTGACATCTGTGAGGCTGGTCTCTGCTCCCTCCTGGTCAGCAAATGCCAATCCCCCTCTACACGGCTGTGCCTGATGGGGGGGATTGGGGTTCTGGTTTGTCTTTTCCGACCTGTTTTGTTTTTAATATGCCTCCCCAAAAACGAAAGGATAAGGACAAGGGTGCCTGTGCCAGATCAGTCTTCCTCCAGTGAAGGGGAAGAACAGATCCCATGGCAGGCCATTCTAGAGCAGATAAAGAATCTTGAGCAGGTGCAGGGGGTAGTGGGTGCTGGACTGTTACATAGGCTTAGGAATCAGGGGAAGAAGCAGAAGATCGCTAATGAAATTTTGGCTCACTTAGATGCCCTGGAGAAAAACATCAACGCAGACCGTGCTTCTGGATCCAGGCTACTGGATCCCTGGAAGGGGATAATAATATGAATGTGCCACCAATGGAGACACTGGACCGACCTCCAGATACAGCTGAAGTCCCAATACCTGCAGGTGAGTCTCCAGTTGATACAACACCTACCTCCACGGGGCCTGTATGGCATTGGGGTTGGCCACAAGCACCTCACACCTCTGCAGCACAGGCACAGGGTTCTCAGCCTGCTCATTTGAGATGGTCTGTGGTGCCACCCCAATCTATTAGGATTCGGCTGTCAGCCATAGCGTTTTGGTTGAAGCTTCAAGGGGTGGTTGACACTACAGAGGATTTCCATATACGGAAAGCTCTGGAAGGATGGCTAGAGAGAGGGGTAAAAAGGTTGATACCAGGGCCCCACGTTCACCCAATATATTGAAAGGTTTATATGGGTTGTGGGCAGATGTTTATATACCGTCCTATGAGACACTGCTTTTTCACGCAGCTGCCCTGATAGCATTTTTTGGGGCTCTGCGTGTTAGTGAGCTGGTGGCAATGTCCAAGACTGATTTTTCCAGTAGTGAATTGGGCCTCTTCATACTAAAAATATGTCCACCCACTTTGTTACTGGCTTGTTTTCTTCCCCTTTTGTCTTCTAGGTGCTAGACCTCTGACTATGAGATGCTGGGTGCTGATCTGCAGCCACAGTACGGTTTACTGGGAGGCGCGGCAGGCCCGGTTGTGCCATTTTGGACCTCACCTCAGTATGGGAGACAGAGTGGTCATAGAGTGGTGGGGGAAGAGGGGTCTTCGCTGGCATGGCCTCATGCCATTGCTGTTTGGGGAGCGCCGTGGGCCTCCACCTGATGTGCTCATTCTCCACCTGGGTGGAAATGATTTGGGCCTTTTAATAGGAAAGGCACTGGTTATACAGGCGACACATGACATGTAGGTGATCAGTTCACAGTGGCCTGCAGTCACCATCATGTGGTCAGCCATTTTGCCCAGACAACTGTGGCGAAGGGAAGGGGATCCCCGTTTAATTGATAGGCCCCGATGTTGGGTCAATAAACAAATTCAGTTTTTTTGGACAGGGGATGGGGGCTTTATTTGCAGCCACAGTGTTCGAGAGGCCCGAGCTCCACAAAGTGGATGAGGTTCATCTCTCAGATGCTGGTAATTTAATATTGTTGGGAGACATTCAGCGGGGGCTGAGGGACTTCTTAGACAAGCTAGTGGAGGATTAGGGACTAAGCAGATGCTTGCCCCTTATCTATGGTAGGAAAGGGGGAGACATAGATTCCGGTGTGGACCTTGGCACCGATTTCTGTGAAGGGACAGTCTCTGAAAGGGTCACCTTAGGTTGTATGTCTTGGGAGAATAGAAGGGGATCTACCTTGGGGTTGGCCTGAAGGATAATCCCCTCACCTTAATCCATACAGATTGGGTGAGGGACTTTCAGGTTGACCTTCCAGATATGAGCTGGCTGAAGAGCAACCCCAGGCATTGGGGTTGCTCTACAGAGCTCAGGTGCTCGCCAGGGGAAGCTGGGGGGTATAAGTCCGGAAGGGACAAACTGCGCCAGCTGCTCCCACACTAGTTTGCCTCCCGCCTCTGAAGATCACCCCATCTTCTGTGTGTGGTCTCTTTATTTCTCTGAGTCAGTCTATAACCCAGCTCCCTACGGTCTGGCGCAGCCATTCGGGCAGGGAGCTTATTTATAGACTGGGAACGAGCTAGAGAGACAGATGTTGATGTCACTGGTGTGTGCTAGTGATGTGAAGCGAGGGGTGGGGCCAGAGGCTATTTAAGGCCCTTCTGCCCCTCGCTTCTCCCTCTTTGTATTCTATGACCTACCCTCCCGCCGCTGGAATAGTATGATAACGGTTGTTTCGGAGGCGGGTAGGAATTTTTAACCCCTTGCCTACCCCATACTAGGAAGGCAGCAATTGGGAAAATTGGCTAGGATAGTGTCCAAAGTAGGTCAAATTACAAACCCATAAATGGACCGGGAAAGGGGGAAGCAGATTCCGGTGTGCACCGTGGCACCGATTTCAGTGACGGTCTCTGAAAGGGTCACCTTAGGCCGTATGACCTGGGAGAACAGAAGGGGACTTACATTGCGGTTGGCCTGAATGATAATCCCCTCACCTTAATCCATACGGATTGGTTGAGAGGCTTTCGGGTTGACCTTCCAGATACGAGCTGGCTGGAGAGCAATCCTAGGCATTGGGGTTGTTCTATAGGGCTCAGGTGTTCGCCCGGGGAAGCTGGGGGGGGGGTATAAGTCCAGGAGGGACGAACTGTCCCAGCTGCTCCCACACTAGGTTACCACCCCCCGCTGAAGATTTAGAGGGTATTAAATAGGTAGGGTTAAATAAAGACCCTTTATTTCACTCCATTTTCTGTGTGTGGTCTCTATTTCTCTGAGTCAGTCTATAAACACATTTGATGACAGAGGATGTGAACAGCCTTCAGAAAAATTGGGTTGGTGAGGCCTATGTTACAGATGTTTCTAGATGGTGTAAAGGCATGGTATTCCTAATCCACAAACATCTTTCTATTTCAGTAATAATAATAGGTGGGTAATAATAATAATAATGGGTAATAATAGATCCAGATAGATATTTTTTGGTTTTAGTTGTAAGATATTTAAAAAAATTGTTTTGATTAATGTTTATGGGCCTAATAGTGATGCATCAGAGATGTATCATAATTATTTTAGTAACCTTGTTGACTTCGAATACGATTATTTAAATGTTGTTGGTGATTTTAATGAGATTTTGGATCATTTGCTAGACAGAAATGCAATCCATGGTGAGAGCTACTTCACAGACATAGATGAATGAATATTATTTAATTGGGAATGAAGAACTGTACACCCAGGAGATAGACAGGGAGTATATCTCTCTGGTCCACCACAACTGTTTCAGATTAGATTACAGTTGCCCCTCCACATTCGCGAACTCGACATTCGCGGTTTCGGTTATTCGCGGTTTTAGGAGGGCCCCCCCGGGCCCCCCAACACCACGAGACGGGGCCTCTGGAGGCCCCGTAAAAGCCCTTGGAGGGAGCGGAGAGGGCCGGGGAGGCCTTCACGGGGCCCTCGGAGACCTTCCGAAGGCCCAGTGAAGACCCTGGGAGGGAGGGGGGAGGGCCGCGGAGGCCTTCACGGAGCCTTCCAAGGCTCTGTGAAGGCCCCGGGGAGGGTGGGGGGAGGGGCTGGGGAGGGTGGGGGGAGGCCACAGAGGCCTTCACGGAGCCTTGGAAGGCTCCGTGAAGGCCCCGGGGAGGGTGAGGGGAGGGCCGCAGAGGCTTTCACGGAGCCTTGGAAGGCTCCGTGAATCCCTGGGGAGGGTGAGGGGAAGCGCTGGGGAGGGTGAGGGGAGGGCCGCAGAGGCCTCCACGGGGCCTTGGGAGGGAGTGGGGAGCCCGGGAAAAGCGAGTATGGGGCCTCCGGTGGCCCCATGGTCGCTTTAGCGGGGGAGGGGAGGGCAATCAATATTCGCGTTTTTTTGACATTCGCGGGGGTCCATGGAACCTAACCCCCGCGAATGTGAAGGGACAACTGTATTTCTTAATTTCTGCATCTTTGGTTAGTAACAAACACATACAAAATTGAATCCTTGATAATATTAGAGCATACTCTGGTTTGTCTAGAACTAGATTTTTCTAATGCTCTTAAACCCTTTAGTCTCTGGCAAGTTAAAGTTTTGCTTCTCAATGATGATCAGTTTAGGGCTCAAATGTCAGCAGATCTGATGGAATATTTTTAAATGAATGAAGACTCTGCAAGTTCATGCGGTATTGAATGGGAAGCATGTAAAACCTACATTCAGGGTAGAATCATTGCTTATTCTTCTTATGAAAAAGACTTAAGAAATGGAATTATTGAACAAACAGCTGAAAGCTCTTGTATCTCAACTTGCTGTTTCAGCCAGCCGCTATTTCTTTAGATAATGAGAAGGCCTTTGATAAAATTTACTGGCCATTTATTTTCACATTATTGGCTAATTTGGGGTTTCTGAAAATATTATTGAAATGGATAAAATTTTTATATTCAATATCAAGTGCTCAGGTTATGACCAATGTTTTTTTTCACCCCCATCCTTTTTTTTAACATTGAAATGGGGTACAAGGCAGGGGTACTCATTGTCTCCTTTAATATTCAATTTGTGCTTGGAAGCCTTAGCATGTGCTGTTAGAATTCTAGGATCAATAGATTTGGGCACGTTGGTTTAGAATGTAAAGTCATTCTCTTTGCAGATGATCTTTTGTTGTTGATTTGAAAGCCCTAGCAGTTGATCTGTGTTTTGCAGCAGTTGAGTGATCATTTTAATAAAATATCTGGGTATTCAATTAACTGGTCCAAGTCAGAAATACTGCCAGTGGGGGACTCGTGTATTTAAAGCGTGGAAGTTTTGATATTGCCCAATTGGGTATAATTATCCCTAAGGAGAGATGGATCCTCTATGTCTTATATAGCAGAAATTATTCTTTCAGGTACATTGGTCGCCACAACATCTATTCAAGAAAGGTCTTTCTGAATCAGTAAATTCTTGGAGATATAATACTTTAATGCTTCCTTAACGCACATGTTTTGGGAGGAAAAAATCACATGAGTAAATTTGGTTTTTGGAAAATTCCTTGATATTCAGGGACATGCATGTTCTTTTGAATTATTTATCTATTTCTTAGAAATTTACAAATGGCTAACCGAAGTGGATATTTTGCACTGTTTTGACTGATAAAAGATTGATAACGTATATTCCGGTGTATAAGATGACTGGGCGTATAAGACCCCCCCCCCCAATTTTTAAGTAAAAATATAGACTTTAGGGTATACTTGCTGTATGACCCCCCCGATCACCCACCCTCCCCAAAGCCGCGATCTGGTTCCCCATTGCGGCTTTGGGGAGGGCGGTTGGCGGTTGGAAAGCTTCCCCGCTCCAGCCAGCCACCCATCCTGAAGCCTTTCCGAAGCTGGCTGAGGAATCACGGGGGATGGCTGCCTGGCTGGGGAGAGGCTCAGCCACTTCCCGGGATTCCCCAACCCCGAAGGAGGCTGGCCAGCGTCCTCGTGAGTTGGGGAATCACGGGGGATGGATGGCCAGCTGGGGAGGGGTTCACCCTCCTCCCACGATTCCCCAACTCACGAGGAGGCTGGGCAGCCTCCTTGTGAGTAGGGGAATCGCAGGATGGCCAGCCAGCTGGGGAGGGGTTCTCCCTCCTCCCGCGATTCCCCAACGCACAAGGAGGCTGCCCAGCCTCCTCATGAGTAGGGGAATCGCAGGATGGCCAGCCAGGTGAGGAGGGGTTCACCCTCTTCCCGCTATTCCCGAACCCACGAGGAGGCTGCCGAGCCAAACTGGGCATTTTCGCCCCTTTCCCCCACCTTCCTTGAAGGTGGGGGAAAGGGGCAAATCTAGCAGTTTGCCTCGGCTGCTGAACACACAGGCGATCAAGCAGCAGCCGCGGCAAACCACAACATTCGCCCCCTCCTCTGTCTTCCATTGCTCCCCAAAGGTGGAGAAGGCAGAGGAGGGAGGAGAATGAACCTCTAAACACTTTGCTTCACTCCCCGCCCCATCTCCTGCCTCTTTGTTCCATTTGAGAAGGTTGTGAAGAGGCAAGAGATTGGTAGGCGGGCGAAGCAAAGTATATCCGGCGCATAAGATGATCCTCAATTTTGGAGGGTATTTTTGAGTGCTCAAAAGTTGTCTTATACGCTGGAATATACGGTACTTAGTTACTGGAAAGATAATTTTTCTCCACCTGTTGTACAATGGATAGGAGATCTAACAATGCTTGCAACATTTAAAATAACAATGTACAGTAGGACCCCTGTATCCGTGGGGGATTGGTTCCAGCCCTCACTGCAGATATTGAAATCCGTGAATAATAGCGAACACCCTTGCCACCTGCAGATAAGGGAGAAAGGAGGCAAGCTCACCTCCTCCCTCCCATCCCCCACCACGTCCGCATGCCATTGGACCCCCACATCTAGAACTTCCCCAGGGAAGGGTGGGGGGAGGCGAGCTGTCCTGCTCCCTTGCTCCCCCTTTCTCCCACCAGCTCTGTGAGCCACCACATACCCCCAACTGGAACTGTCCCAAGGAAGGTTGGGGGGAGCTCACCTCCTCCCATCCTCCCCCTCTCACCTCCTGCCAGTTCCATGTGCTGCCGGACCCTGTGCTGCCAGAACTTTCCTGGGGAAGGGGGGGTGAGTTCATCTCCTGCCCTCGCCCTCCCAGCCCCTGCTAGCTCTGCATGCTGCTGGACCCCCCCTCACTAGAACTTTCCTGGAAAAGGGAGGGGGGGAGATGAGATCGCCTCCTCCCTCCACCAGCTTGTGTGCCACCAGAACTGTCCCAGGGAAGGGAGGGGGGAACTTGCCTCCTCCTGCCCTCTCCCTCTGTGCACTGCTGGACCCCCCAACTAGAACTATCCCAGGGAAGAGAGGGGGCGAGCTCACCTCCTGTTACCCTCCCCCCATCACCATCCGTGGATAACTGAATCAGTGGATGGCGAATCAGTGGATGTGGGGGTGTTACTGTACAGAGAAAATTTACAGATGGACTTATATTTGGATATTTAGTCAGCTTTTATAGAAAATTACAACTAAGGTAGTTATTTCTCCTCCTTTTGTGTTTTTATTTTCCTGCTTTTGTTATACTGGAACATTATTGTATATAACTGAGATCCATTTTGAATGTAAATAAAAATATTTTAAAAAGAAAGAAAAGAAATAGAAACAAAACAAAGAAAAACTAAATATGCTAGTATACCTTGAGTATAAAATATACATTGAGTCACCCTACAGATGTGAAGTATACACTGAAGATTTTAATAAATGGCTTTGAAAAGGGAATTTCTTGTTTACTTTTTATGTTTTGTGTGTACCAAATGTTTTTGCAAACTGTCCTATGAGAGCAATGTGTACTGAAAGGCAGGTTAGAAACTCTTTTAATAAATTAATAATAATAAACTCTCAATGTTTCAACTCAACTATCAACTTAGATACTCTCTACACAACTTGAAAGGCAGAATCCATCAAATGAACAGTGCATGCTGAAATTCTGAAAAAGGCTCATGGGTAAAATGACCTTTCAAACATATGATGTGCTTAAGTGCTAAACTTTATTACTATTGTCCTATACATTTTACATAGAAAATTGTGAGATGACACATTTGTCAAAAGCATTTTGTCTTCAGTACAAATGCTTGCAATGCACCTCAGCAATACTTCTTCCTATTTCTCATAAAATGAAAAGAGGACAAGATGCATGGATACAGAGTGGCTGTGTTTGAAAGCCATCCTCTGTGTGCATCTGAATCTTCAAAGTGTTCTTCTGGACCACAGCTGGTTCTTCAAGAATTCAGGCTAGTGCAGAGCAATCTCCACCTGTGCATGCAGCTCCCTTACTCATTTGTAAATAGTGTTTTCAGATCACAGGGAGTGGAGACAGTAACAATTTCATGTATTCTAGTAGAAATGGTAGAGCTTGCAAATTATATATTTACTCTTCTCAGGTACTGATCTGCCAAAACCAAACTGTGGCATACGTATTAACAGGAAAACAGACTTAGATTACATGAAACTTCTACATTTTTTAAAAAAATGCAACCCTTTTATCAGGTAAAAGGCCACTGTGGCTAATTCTGTGTCATCAGAATCAATACAGCAGTCATTTTCAATTTCCTGGATGTCAAAGTTGGATGCTGATGGTGCTAAGGCAAAGACTGTTTTCCTTTCCCAGAATGAACATGCTAACAGGAGAGAAAGTACACAGGCCTTATGATTTCAGACCCAGGTCACTTAAGGCATCGGAGATTTCTGTGTTGACCTGTGCAGAGGTATTAACTGGCAGGATATTCAGATAAATGTCATACTGTTGGTCCATTCCGAGGTAACTGTCACTCATAAGATATAATGTGTAGATATACCTGTAAGATTACAAAAAGAGGATATCAATTTTTTTATCTGAAGAAGCCCAAGTTCAAAAATTTAAACTGTGATCATTATTCAGCATATCTTACTTTCCAGGGGTTTCTGGCGTATAAAAAGCAACTGAGACTGCACTGTGACTCCTGACATATCCAACTCGCTTCAGAGCAATAAGCTCTTTCTTGTCAACTTCTCCTAGGATCAAGAACCACCCTTCATCCTTGGTCTTAGGGAACCGAGGTGCGACTGCTTTGCTGTCTTGCTTGCCCTGGAAGGGAGAGAAGTACCAGTTAAGAGCAAGTTAACGACAACGTTGCCCTAGTGGAAGTCTGTGAGTGGGATGGCTCTCATTCCCTTTTTCCTTCCCCTCTGCAGTTTTCTACACAACCTTAAATCTGTTCTGCAGGCTTCTGCTGATGGAAGTGGTTGAAATGGCAATGAAATGACCCACCATTTGATCCAACACAGCATGACCTATATAAAAATTGATTCTTCATATTTAAGTGCAAAAAAAGTTAAGAGATATATATAAATGTATTGATTTGCTATATAGTCTTTTTCACCTTCTTTATTGGGTATGGTGGAGTGGGACTGGTTGGCAAAATCCTGCATCTTCACTGGGTTTACAAAAACAAGGGTTCAGAACATACAAATGTCTAACAATCATGTGACTTTTCACGCATATGAAAATGAGCCATGTCATGCCACAATGAATAATGTACTAGGAGTAATATCAGCAATAGGCATTTGGCACCAATGGGAAGAACTAAAAAATCACAATAATGAATACTCTACCTTAACATAACCAAAATGCAATCTCCGCAGGTTTATCTGGAGCATGTATTCTTGATCTGCATGCAACTTCATCCACTTTTTGTCATCCCGCATGCTCACCGCCAACACTGGCACAGGTAACTCCTTCTGTTCCTGAGCTGTATCATTCCAACAACCTTTAATAACCATACTGACTTCTATTACTGGCAAATGGGACAAGAAATGCCAAGCCTACGAAAAAGAACGAACAGGTATTTTGACTTTCAGCTTCAATCAAAATTCTATTCTTTACAAGTGGGAGGAAAAAATATCACATTTTGCAGTCATCCCATTCATTAAGTTCAGCTGTGTTTTAACTTTTTAAAAAGTCATAGCTTTTAAGTATCTCTGCATTGTACTTTCAACCTATCTCAAACACATTGCTCTAGTGCTTGACATACAAGATTTTAAGCGATTTTCAGGAAAATATGACATCCAAAAATAGCATTCCTACTTCATGAATAGTACCTAGAGTATTCCCCTTACAAGTGGTTAATTTCTGCTTAGAACTTGGAAACCATGGGCATAACCACAGCAGAACTGTGAGAGCAAACGAAGAGACAGAAATCAACCCTCTTCGATTCTGGTGAGAAGGTTCATTTGGGTTACTCCCTGTATTACATCTGGCTGGAGGTTCTAACCCATGAGTATCAGATATATGAAAGTCATCTATTCTACCCAACACTAACTTAAAGCAGGATATTTTACCCCTAAGAATACCACACATACAACCAGTGTTGTAGGATATTATGTTGATTATAGCATTATTCCACTAAGTTATCAAATAAAAGTTATCCAATTATACTGTTTTCATAGATCAATTAATAGAGCTTGAATTAGCATGATTTGGATATGACTAAAATATTAATTTTGAACAAAGTGTGATGTACCTTTTGGGTCTCTCAGAGAGTCCCCATTCTTTTTTGCATTCTGGTACTTTTTGGGGCCACAAGGGAAATTAATCTTAAGTGGGCATCTAAGTGCCCTACCTTTGTGGGTTAGTCTGCAATGGATAGTTTAGCTGCTATCACCTACTGAAAAGAGAGCAGTGGGACTCTGACAGCTTGGCTAAAAGCTTATGGCAGGGTTACAGGTTGAGATAACTGGCATTTAGAATCCTGTTGGACTAAACCACACCCATTGTGCTTTAAAAGTAATTTGATGTGTACTGCATAGTACTGCAGCTAATTAAAACAAACAAGAATATTGTTCTAGCTGCTAAGTTCATTCCAGCCTTTCACACAGGCAGGTAATTTCTCTTATGTGCTGCAGAAACAGTAGGATCCAGAATCAGCAGCATCACCATCCTGGTAGATGGTAACTATGGATTTCACATATTTTAGTCTCCCAAGCAAACTTGAATTGAAGATCCTTTGCGCAGGACTTAGTCACAAGTTTTATAAAGCATTACTGTGAAACTGAGATAGTAGCTTGCTCTGTACCATGACTGTTGGCACCATGAATTAAAAGTCAACCCTACTTGCCAACTCAGGAAGGATGACGGGAGCTAACATTACAGCCTTGTGGACAAAGCAGGAAACAGGCCAAATGTATCCAGTTTTTAGGCATCACAATTTAGCCTCTAACTTTCCAGCATTCTTCATTATTAGACAATGCATGCATTATATCACAGTAGCTGCTATTTCAGAGAAGGTATTTCTTCCTTTATGAGAACTGGTTGTGTACAATAGTAGCATATTGTACATTGTAGATGTTGTGTTGGCTCATATAAGTTGGGGTATCTAATATTTGCTGATCATCTTTCCCCTTTGCTACTACTGCTCTACAGATGCCCTGACCTGTGTGAGTGGAAATACTTTCCACAAAGACACTACTGGGTGCAACCCAACTGAGGAAGAAATATCTCTTCTAAGAAGGTGCTGTCTATCTACCATTTTTAAAGAAGTACTAGCATTTAAAATAACTGAATACCTTTAAAATATGTTGCTAAACCTTTTAAGGGTTTTTTTAAATTAAAAAAGTATTTGATTAATCTAACTAAATGATCAATTAAAGGCTTATTAACTGACCTTGAGTGCTGCAATGGAAGCTGAGGGGAACAGCCAAGTGGCAGGACCAGAAGAGGAGCAAAGTAGGTCAAGCTATGCTCACAGAGTTAGGTGAAACACACTTCTTTTTAAATGAGGGATTGTAAGTTTTGAAAGATGTGTGATGGTACATTTTAGAACCCACTGATCCAGGACCAGTTCATTTAGGCTCTGGTAGAACCAGGTATTTCAGCGATTCTTCAGCTATATCCTAGTGTGAGATCATCACCCATTTATGGGCAATAGGTTTTCTGCACTGCATTTCATCACCAAAGGTTACTACTTGGGTGATTTTACTGCCCCTTGCTTTTCCTTAAGTGGCCTGTTTCCAAGTGTGGACCTCTGCAGTCCTATTTCAGCACACCTCCAAGTTCCAATTTATCACCTGAGGTTTGAATTGGGATAGTGGTTTCTTATCATACAAGTTTTAATAGGTTTACCTAAGTGTTTGTGTTGTCTGCATCCTCTCTGTGAATGGGCAGGGTTAATAAACATCAAAACTTTTTGCATTTAATTTTCATCCAACCTCACTATCTATAGTTCTGTCCCAATCATGTGTCCTGTACATATGCTCAAAATTCTGGACAACGCTTCATACGTAAGCTTGTGCTACAGTAAACTGGTTCATCTTTAAGGTGCTACAAAGTGCTTTGTTGTGTATGGTCAAGAGTGTATCATTTCTGAATTCTTCTTCCAACGTGGCTCTCAATGTTTATGACATTTTATCACATTTCCATAAGATTCGATGGGTCTGTTTGTTTTAATATAATGGCCAGAGTTGTTACCATAAATATTTCATTTTTTAGCCTCTTATTTGACTACTTCTACACAAATAAAACAAATATGAAACCCCTCAAGAGTACTACACATGCTTTACAAAGATTATTTTATGTCCAAATTAGAAAAAAAGTCTTACCCTTACTGATTAAAGTATTCTTCTATAAGCCACTGAAAACTACTTATAATTACATTCTGAATTAAATCTTCCCAACATAATCCATAATGAGTGAGTCACTGAAGTGCTAATTAGTGATAAGGCCAACCAGAGAGAGTTCAGAGAATCAGTTCAGATAATTACTCAAAAGTTCAAATTCTTATGTAAAGTTACATACACTCTGAAGTTTTTTACTGCAACCAAGTGGCAGGAATCTTAAATGTCTTTAAAATAGTCAGTAATTCTTTCTTTCTCTATTCTAGTTTTCAGGCGTTCCTTTAGATTAGTTTTCTCAACAGTTTTTTTTAAACATTCTTGATAAATTGGCAATTTATTTTGAATTGAGTATGGCTAAAACCTAGCAACTTCAGGGTGCCTCCTCAAAACCAACAGAAAGAGATTCTGCCAGAATACGTATCTTTGTCCCTCATCTGCTCATTCCTATTTTTCTGTGACATGATGTCCATGTAGGTGAATAGGTTAAGGCACAAAAGGGCAGAATTCTGACAGAGTCAGTATTATAGTTCTCACTGCAGACAGGGAGGGGCTAAAGAGACTTTTTGAGGCAGTGGCTGAAGTGCAAAGGACTCTGCTCCAATGATATGGGTACTTTTTCTTCCTGTATATAGTCCAGAATGTAGCAGTTAAGCCTGTGGTTGGCACCATCTACAGATATCATATTGGTGCTCAAGGAGCTCTATGTATTACTAGTTACAGTCCATGTCAGTTTTGAAATGCTGGTATTGACCTAGGTGGTATCTTTTAAATCCCTGTGTGGCCTAGAGATATTTGAAGCAGCAGCCTTGGCTGTATGCTCCACTCACTGTGACTGGTAGCTTCCATGTCAGACCTGAAATGAATCTTGTCTGGGTCTTATTCCGGACTTGAATGGAGTCTACTGTCAAAAGGTGCTAAATCCTATCCCCAGTCATTGCTGATGCTGGCAAACCACCACTGAGTCACAGAAAACATGTTCTGGTCTGATACAAGAAATCTATAAGACCTAGGGCCTAATGATAGGTTTCAAAAGAATGGCTGGAGAAATAGCTATATAAGATATTACAGGTAGACCCTGTCTTAAGGTGTGGAATATATGATCCATGTCTGTTTCTCAACTGCATGTTGTACGGCATCTTTTTTTTAAAAAAATATCTGCTATTTAGTGATAATATGAAAACTTCTTAGCTGATTTTCAGACACTGCTTTAATTATTAAAATTTAACAGGACATGACTACCAACCATACTATTATATATGCTGCAGGTTAAATAACCCTTATCCAAAATGGTTTGGGACCAGAAATGTTTTAGATTTTGGACTTTTTTTGGATTTTGGAATACTTGCATATGCATAATGAGATATCTTGGAGATGCGATTCAAGTGTAAACACAGATTTCATTTATGTTTCACATATACCTTACAGCCTGAAGGCAATTCTATACACAGTATTTTTAAAAATTGTGTGCATGAAACAAAGTTTGTGTACACTGAACGATCAGAAAGCAAAGATGTCACCATCTCTGCTACCCATGTGGACAATTTTGGAGTATTTTGGATTTCCAGATAAGGGATACTCAACCTGTATATATATGTATACATACATACATACACACACACACACACACACACACACACACATATCCAGTGCACTTTTGACAGACGTTTTCAATTAGCAGTTTACCATCCATCTTCCTATATCAAACTTTTTTTCTAATCTGTGACAAACATCAGTAATTGGTTCTTCTTCAAAAACTAAATCAAAACCCAAATCAGCCTATACAAATTCAATATTTTCTTTACCTAATTGTGGGGGAACCCCCCCTGCCCTTATGAAAGTTATCTAAACCCCAGACTGTCTGATATTTGATGCCAGGCTTGTGATAGGCTTTAATCAGCTAACTGAAAACTCACAGAGGCTATTGGAATTGTAAAATACAGCAGGGCCCCCGTATCCACTGATTCAATTATCCATGGGATACAAAACAGCACACCTACCATAAAGTCTTCCTAGAAAATGTGTCCTCTCTAGCCATTTTCTAGGTTCTCCAAGGTAACTCTATGGTATTTTAAACTGGAAGTCCCATTATTTTAAATGGTGTTCGCTACTATCCATGGTTTTCAGTATCCACGCCCCCCAGAACCAATCCCCAGTGGATATAAGGGTTCTACTGTAGTTGTCCTTTAAACTTTTCAGTGGCAAAAAATGGATTGCCTTTAAACCGTGGCTAACTCAAAGTGACTTTGTAACCTTTTAAAGAAAGGGTCCAAAGAACAATGGCCAAGATCCACCTGCCATGTGTGTCCAGCAACTTCTCATACAAGATTCCAAGAGGATTATATGCCTCCCCTCCCCATGGACCTGGGGCCTATTCACACAACACATTTATAGTGCCATTATTCCACTGAAACAGCCAAGGCAACACCATGTGGAATCCTGAGGTCTGTGATTTGGTGAGTGACTAGTGGAGCTCTCTGCATGAGAATTCTAAATGCCCCTCTCTCAACTGCAAATCCCTGGATATGATAAGATGACATTTAAAATGGAGTAATAATGCTATAATTCTGTAGTCTGAATGGGCTCTTGGGCTGTGTGCAATGGGGCCATTAGAGAGAATGGGAGGTGTGTGTCAGGTTTTTTTTTTTTTAATATAAAAGCCTCCTGGTCCCCCCAACACCTCATCATGTGTCTTGCTTGGTAGGGCTAGGGAGAAGAACCTGGGAGGTATTAGATCCTTTTAGAATCTTCTGCTTGTGGATACTATGCCCAATGGTGAGAATCCATCACACCTATTGAGAACAGGTTAATGTTCACAGGTGATTCACATTTTTCTTTGGATTTTTACCTAATTGGTTTAATGGTAGGTTTAGAAAGAAGCAGATGAAAAATTAAGCTCAATTAATCTCAATAACATATTTCTGCAATAGTTTCTTTTTTAAAAAATTATGTATCAGACATACACATGTGGCAAAGGGACAAAAACAATTAGGAACAACATACATCCATAGGTTTCACTTCAGAAGCAGCATGGCCATCTCAAGCTCATTGAGAGTTTTCTTCTGTGTTTTAGCATAATGTATTTTATTTACACTTACATGCATCTTGATGTGTTGTGTAGCCACACTTTATGTTATTGACATATTAAAACAGACACATGAAAGGTAGGAACTCACAACATACACAAAAGCTATTTTTGAAGAAACTGCTAAGACATTTCAATACCAGCCAAACATATTTATCTGAGGATTAATCTTCATCTATTGAATCAGACACGAACACTACCATGCATACAATTATTTAATTAGCAGCCAAATCCTCTGCCAGTCAGCCGCTGTTCCAGGCATACTGATGGGGAAGTAGATGCAAATCTCACAGTAGTACTGCTTTTTCTCATTACTACTGCAATTAGCACTTAAATTGATGCTTTAAACATACTAATTTTTAGAATAATTCAGGATTTGTATGTTACCTGAGATCGTCTCACTGCAGAGACGACACCAGATTGCTACGCAAATTGAAGCACTTTTGAGCCAAATAACCATCATCGTATCAGACAGAGCCAATTTGCATTTGCTTTTAAAGATAACAGAGCAGCAATTTATGCAAATAAATTAAGTTAGTTTACTTCTGAGTTTTCCGTGAACTAATTATAACAATGTTCTAATTTTTCAACATATCCACAACTTGGACTATAGTCAACATGTACAGTGTTTTGAAATCTGCTGTTAAAAAGTGTTTATTTCAGTCTAAATGCATCTTTTGCCACAACTTTGACAATGTTTTTTATATAAATGGGGATATCAGTCATGTACATTTAAATAGTTACATTCTGCTTGGAAGCCAAATTTTAGATCATGGAAGTTAGAGACAGAAATGCAAAGGAAATATTTACAGTTTCTTCAGGTAAGTTGCCAAGAGTATGAGTACTTGAAAATAGCTATGCTTTTTTTTTTACAGCATACACACACAACATTTAACTTACCAATAATTTAATAAAGAAAATGCTTCAAAATATGACAACCCTTGTAGGACACAGTGTTTTAGCATATTTCCACTCCAATCCCACCATAAAACGCAGAGCTAGCAAAATTCTCCCATTTAAGGATTCATTCAAACAAATTTCAGGGTATGCCTCTGTTTACAGATTTGAATTATTCATGGAGTTAGGTAATGTGAATATTCCAAACTGGTTTGAGTGTTTTCTATCTTATTCACATACAACCACAGAGGCATCATTTTCAGGTAGAAATGGGGCACGTCTGGTTCTCCAGACTGGCTCTCCCATCACTCTTCACCTCTTGCTATGCTGGCTATGGCTGATGGGAACTGTAGCTCAGTATCTGGAGAGGAATATGTTTCCCAACCCTGTCTTACAAAGGTATGTACACATCCCTGAGTATCCTGTTTAAACTCACTTTTGTAATAAACTATTGATGTACAGTGGTTATCAAGGAACAAACTGAACCACATTAAATCTGCCATCCTGGAGTTCTCCTGCCTTGGCTCTAATGAGCAGAGATCCCATGGTGACTAATGGATTTGGATGTATAATACATTATTTTTTTTTTAAATACAGTGAGCCCTCAGTATCTGCTGGGGTTTGATTCCTGTCCTACTCTGGATACAAAAATCCATGGGTGCTTAAGTCCCATTATATACAATGGTGTAGTAAAATGGCATCCCTTATATAAAATGGAGAACAGTAAGGTTTGCTTTATGGAATCCCCACCCCCCACCCCCGGGATATTTTCGAGTCATGGTTGGTTGAATCTGTGAATGCAGAACCTGTGGATATGGAGGGCTGACTGTACATTCATTCTTTTTCTTTGAAAGATAAGTTATAAATCTTGAGTTTGAGTAAATACCACTTGTTATAGTCAAGGAATATGAAAAGAGAAAGGAAGGGCTTTCTCAGTGGTGACTCCCAGACTCTGGAAACTTTTTCCATGAGAAGCTAGCCTCACTCCTCTCTGTTATCTTTCGATCAGCAAACAAAGCCCTTTTTCTTCTGCTAGGCCTTTGGCAACTGACCTTATTTCCTGTGGCAAGGGTTTTTTAGCAGACAGGTGTATTTTTTTTACTGGCACGATTTAAAATTGTGTTTTAAATGTTGTATTCTTTTATGTTTTCACTCTGTCCTTTTCAATCACAAGCCATCTTGAACCACATTCTTGGGACTTTGCACAGCAGGTACAGGTGCAGGCTGCCTGATCATGTACCTAATATGGCTGCTACATGATACAGCAAGGAAGTTCTCAAAGCAATCTCTTAGAGGTTCCAGCATTTGGGAACTGGTGCACACAAAGGATTCATAGGCACTGTGGTACAACAAGCCAATCCACTCAAAGGAGTATGTTGTGAACTTGTTACTCAAGCCAATTATGTACACCTTGGGGAAACCTCTGGGTAAAATTATGTGGGGTGGTGGGAAAAATTTGTACCGTGGAACAGGTTGAACTGAACGGCTGGTTTTCATCCTACCAGTTGTTGTAATATTTGTTAGGATCATCAACTTTATTTATTATTTATATTTATTTATAATATTTCTACTACTACGGTTACTGCTGCTGCTATTATCATCCTTATTCTCATCATTATCTTTACTAATCCCAAATCCTGCATTTTTCTGTATAAAAGAATATAAACTTAATTTGTTCAACATTACACTTGCCACAAGACAGAAAAATGTTACCTGTGTAATATGTGTGGTCTGCAAATCACGCTCTACCATGGAGGCAAATATATTTTCTTTTCCATCACATGCAACTATCAGTTCAGGGAGGCATTCAATAGGTCCCTGGTAGCTGCCTTTTCTCTTTCCTTGGTTCCATTTCCTGGCAAAACAGTAAACATATACTCAGTTGAAATGTGAAGCTAAGGAAAGCAGGAAGAAAAGACTGAAAAGAAAAATATGTGAAAAAGGGAAGTCAAGCTTAAGAAGAATAGAAACCCCATAATATGTGAATCTTTAACAGTCTTGGCTGTTTACATCAACAGCTTTTTGGTTTAAGAAAACTAAAATTGAAGATTACAATTAAACCCACCATACTACTAATTCCATAGCTTAAATTCCCCCTCCCTCCAAAACACCGCACACTGGGGAACTGTGAGACTATTGTGCCAGGGTCAAAGATCATTAAGCAGTTACCCTCTTGCTTTAAAATGGTTTAATAAGGAGGAAAAAGATCTTTACCATGTAGATTAATGTTATTGATTTAAGTTTGCAATTTAAAAAATTAACATGATGACAATCTCCTTCATATATCCTTATGTATTCAACAACTGAGATGACTGTGGTAGTCTCTTTACTCTAATTAACATTCTAATCTGAAGACCACTTATATATATATAATCAGCAATTTATTCAGAAGTAAGAACACAGGAACAGCCTTGCTAGATCAGATCAAAGGCCCATCTGGCCCAGTGATATCCTTCAGACATCTAGGGCACATGAGCAAAACAGCATCTTCCAACAGCTAGCACTGAGTAGCATAGAGTCTTCAATCCTGAGGTAGTATTATACACAGCCGTTTTAGCCAATTATACGTTCATTATTTTTCCAGTCCCACAGTGAAGCCAAGCATGTTGGCAACCACTATATTATCTTGTGGTAGCAAGTACAATTTCTGATAATAAACTATTGTGAGTTTAACTATATGCTTTGAAAATAAGTAGTTCTTCCTTTTGTGTTTTGAATAGTCTACCATTCAGCTACAACGATCATTAATAATATACAAGAGAAAGGGAACTCTCCCTCTTGACCACTTTCTCCAGACCATGCAGAATAATTTTATACATTTTATCATACTTCCCAGTTCATCAACATTTATCCAAGCTAAAATGCTCCGAATGTTGCAAGATTTTCTTATAGGGAAGTTCCTCCCTCTTCTTGGTCACTTCGGTTGCTCTTTTCTGCATCTTCTATAGTTCTACAATATGGTTTTTGAGGTGAAGTGATCCAAGTCTATACAATATTACAGATGTAACTGCACTAGAGATTTGTATAAAGGTATTTTGCTAAAGGCAGTTTTAAATCTTATTCTTTTCCTAATGTTCCCCACATGAAATTTGCCTTTTCACAAGTAGCATACCAGGGTTGACTTTTTGTTCATTTGTTTCACCACAACCTTCTACTATTTTCTATTATCACATTGTTTAAAGCTAAGGAATTTAGATGCTAGATATATACTGACAGCTCATCATGTAGTGATACAGACCAGCCCATGTGTATGAATATATATTTCAATGGTATACAGACAAAACTGGACTGTAATTTGGAGTGGGCTATGCTAAATATTTGTTCATTCATAAAAAAGGGATGGGCTAGATGGGAACCTAGTGCTTGTCTACACTATCAAATCCCTGAACCCCCATGCAAATGCTCCGGAATCTGTGGTGATCAGACCACGTGTGGCATGGCCTTTCCCCTGAATCTGGGGTATCCAGCCACACATTGCATGGTCCAGATTTGCAGGATTTCGGATTATCTTACTAAGATGTACAGTATGTGGGATTCAGGGTTTTCTGCATATTTTCATATGCCACTGTAGCTGACACTGCAACCAATTTTAAAGTTCCTGAGGCAGCTCCCAGCCGAAGGAAGAGGTTTTCTCCCTTCCCCTGGCTCAGCAGTGCTCCCTCTGCCCACTCTCTGCTTGCCCATCACCTCCTTCAAGTGTTTCTTTCTCTTTCTTCAAGTGCCTCTTCCTGTGATGGGCGAGCAGGAGAGCAGGTGGAGGCAGCACTGCAATCCACGGGAAGGAAGAAACCCCCTCCCCTTCAACCAGGAACTGCCTCTGGAGCTTTAAAATTGGTTGTGGCAGTGGTGGTGGACAAAACTCCACAGGGATGAAGACAAGGTACCCCATGTCCCTGAAAATAATAATGATGGAAGGGCTTTGGGGGAAACGAGGGGGCATCCGGGCAAAACCTAATTTGGAGTTTTTGCCCCACATGTAGACAAGCCCTTAGAAATTAGGAACTAGTGCCTTATTTTGTGTATGAGGTGATTCTAGCTCATAAATGATATTGTGTAGAGGTGTGTGTGCATGCATGTGTGTGAAGGCAAGGGGGAAATACACTCTCCCACTGTGTCTGGTAACTTGCGTAAATCAGGCTTTCTTCATTAGAAATCACTTATTTTGCAAAACAGCCACAATGTTTGGATGTATTTCTTTCTAGGTTCTTTTCAGGAATGGAGAACCACTGACTCATGGATTCACAGCATATGGGGTTACAGATCTGACCAGCATGCTTCTTTCAGTTCCCACCCCTTCTCCTTCAAGTGATGTGCAATTGCACTGAGTATCAGCATTCCAAACACAAAAAGAGATGCTTACCTGAAAAGGTGAAGATGTTGGTATTCTATGTTGGGCAAAGTAAGCAAAGAAGAGTTGTGGATCCATCGCCCCTGAATCAGCATCTGTACCAAGCTGGTTATATTTAAGGCAGTCACCAACCAGCCCTGGTTTGCTGCAACATCCAGCATTGCCTAAATCAAGAAAACAACCATTTAAGTTCCCCACATAAACACAAGCTAAATTTCCTTTCATTTCCTCAATTATTTTAGATGCATTTTTCTAGTATTATAAATAGGAATGTCAATCTGGCCTGACCAATGCCTGGCTTGGTCAGGATCCCAAAATGTCATTGTCCCATGTGTGATCCTGATTTGGTTTAACAAATTCAGATTTGAACAAGTTTAGAGATAATGGAAAACTGATCTAGGTTTTTTTTTTTTAAAGGTAACTAAAATGTGGGAGGGCCTAGATACCCTAAAAGCACCAGATTCCATCTGATCTTGGAAGCTAAGCAGGGTCACCCCAGTTAGTACTTGGATGGAAGACAGCCAACAAATACCAGATGCTGTAGGCTTTCAGAGGAAGGAACTGGCAAAACCACTTTTGAGTATTTTTTATCTAAGAAACCCCTATGAAATCCATGAGTTGACAGGTGACTTGACACACACACACAAACTATGCAGACTAGAATTGGGGAGGAGAAGTACAAGAGGCCAAGCATGCTGTGGTTAATTCTGATAATCTAAAATTATCATTATTGGTGATTGTTTGAATCAGGCCACAGAAGGTGTTGATCACTATCCTGGTAATACTAGCTTATTTTGCATCTTTGCTGTTAAAACACTGATTTTTTGAACAGTAGTTGTAACAAATGTTATACCAACAGTGTTACCTCCCACTGACTATTTTTATGTCCATGACAGTAATTTTAAGGAGTATGATGACACTTGCATGGCCAAAAGGTACATGCAAACCATTAATGGAATAGATCTACATACATAAACTATATAACTGAACTTGAATTTCTCTCTCTCTTTCTAACTTGTGCGCATGCGTGTGCGTGCACACACACACATGTACACAAACACACACTTAAACAATACAGATAGGATTGCCAACATGGTTATTTTCCACATGAATGTCACCAAACTGCAGGACAGAACAATGTTGGCACAGTAAATGAACATATTGCCAGTCTCATCCACATTATATATTTCTTTGAAATGATACTCTAGTAGGGTGAGAGCTACTAGGGTGTTGAGACAAATGTCTGAATCAGGCCAAGGCTTTTACCAATCTTTTCAGCGCAGTCTAAAGGGCCAGCTATTTCCATTTCTTTTTAAATAGAAAGGAGACAATATTCCCATATGCCTTGGCTATGGAAGGGGAAACATTTACATCAATTGTATAGTATGAGAAGATGCGTTTTACGTGTTTGGCTTTCACCCAAGACTCAACATCTCATGAAAATAAGCTAAAGTCATATGAACACAGCTTTGAGGCTGTTAAAGATAGTTAAATGGGGTATCCAGTACAGGCTTTTAAAAAAACTTACTCTGAAGTGGCTGTTTTCATGCTGAAAAATAACACGGTCACAGGGACCTCTTTGTCAGGTCATCTGGAATGGCTCTTTTGCACATCCTTGAGACTCAACCAATGAGAACATGCAACAGGGCTCTGGAATGTCTTGCACTAGGAAATGTTTATTGCTCATGCTTCCATTTCAACTAAACCCAAAAAGTTTTCTTGTTCCGCTAGGCCTCTGACATGTACGGCATTTGATTTGTATCTTCTGACTTATAGTTTCCTTCCTTGCCTGCTGATTTATATTACCTATTTTTTCTTGTTTTTGAAAGACTCTGTGTGTGCACATATGTGCATATCCACCTATCTAGCCCAATTCAAATGTCCAAGAAAGCATTAAAATTAACACACAAGGAGCAGGGGCACACAAGTTCTGTCTCCTCCATCACTGCCTTCCACATGTGGGTGTGGCAGTCTGAAGAGATGATTTTTTTCAGGACTGGCAATTTCATAGAGAGCCTCCATGCACGACAGAGGCTCACTGCCTTGGCTTGTTGCTCTCTATGTGAACTGTGCAATAACGAGTGGGTGGGGGAAGAACTAGTGTTCTCCTGTCCTTGTGTGTTGCTTTTAACACTTTATCAATGTCTGAATAGGGCTTCTATCTATCTACAGATTTATTTATGATTTTACTGTCATTTTATGGTATCATCAACATTCATGATGTTGTAAAAGAGGGTAGGTCCCTGATCTGAGGAGGTAAAAATAAAATTAAACACAGAGAATGGCAACAGAAGATGGGAAGTGGAAGTAGGTACAGTGGGCATGTCGTATCAATGGGCTCATATCTGCAGATTCAACCCACCACAGATCCAAATGTGTAGTACCACAATACATTTGAATCTGTGGTGGGGAGCACACCACTCACCCACTTCTGCTTTGAGGTGGCAGGGTTCCTTCACAAGACAGAAGAGGGCATCTGGCAAGGCTTGTCGCCTCCTCCTCTGTTGTTGACCTACACCATTTTTAATAGGGACTTATAAGCCTCACTTTGCGTTTGCAGTCTTGCAAGAGAGACTTACATTTGCAAGCCTCGCAAGAAACTCCAGTGTCCGCAGACCTTACAAGAAAGACTCACTAGGCTTGTAGAGAGACTGCAAACATGAGGCAAGGCTTATAAGTACCTATTAAAAATGGTGTAGGGCAGCAGTGGGGGGGGGCAGCAGCAACCCCTGCCAGCTGCCTGCTTCTGACTAGTGACGGAACTTCGCTGCCTTGAAGACAGAAGCAGGTGGCTAGCATGCTCCTCAGAGGTGGGAGGGCCAAAGAATGCACACCATCCAGTGTGCTGCCCCCTCCACTGCTGCCCTACACCATCTTTAATAGGGACTTGAGCATGCACATTTTTTGGTATCCATGTATGGTCCTGGAACCCTGTTTGTATGGGCAAACAGGGAGGGAATATACAGCTGTCTCAGTTATGTGTGCTTAGGCTTGTGGTTTTACTGATCACACTGTGAGCGCCTTATGCTGATGAAGAAAAACACAATACAACTCCTTTTACTATTCAAATATATCACATGTATGTTGATGTGAATAGTATATTAAAATTGTATATTACTATGCTCTGGGATGTTCCCAACAACCTGGGCACTGGCTTTGCCCTATGGCAAAACCATTACACATTAAAATGTAGGGTGGACATTAGCAATATTGATATATAAATTTGTAACTTTTGCTTTCTCACATATTCATTGTTAAAAAATTCTTTTCATCTCATTTCTAGGGGTGGGGGGTGAAATGCAAATATGTAAGTTCTTATCAAACTGAATAGAATTCTTTCATCCCTACACCAGCTAGGATCTAAGTAAATAGTACAAATAAATGTGCAAGAAGTTGCCCCCCCGCAACTGAATAAACTGTACTGAAGGAATTGTAAAATGCTATAAGGGATGTTGACATTAGAACACCTGGAAAGCTATTAAGACCTTGAGAGCACTGATAGAAGTTTTCATTTCCAATAGCAAAAAAACCTCTAGTGTTTCGGTTTTCCTTTTCCTTTTTCCTTTTCTCACCCTTCTTCTTGGAGTATCTTGTCTGCATTTTGATGCTAGAATGTATACTTCAGACTTTTTTTACAGCCCACTAGAGGAATGCTAAGCTGTCTATATTAGCCCACACATTTAATCAAATGTTTTACAGACAAACAAGAGGCAGCATTTACTTAAGACAAACTAAACAATGGAATCTTCCTTAAACAAAGGAGTTGTTTACACATGCAGCGCCATTTCAATTAAATTACACTGATCTGGGAGAAATGTTGAGTTTAAAAAGGTACACAAAGCTGGTTTCTGCTGTGTGTGGCAGGGGAACAGCTAAAAAAAAAAAGGTAGCGTACGCTTTAATTTCAACAGGTTTTGTTTCTGACCAAGGTTTTAAAAAAAAACACCAACCAAAATACTGCTGTTGAAAACTATTTCAAAACATTCTCTGAGGTTGAATGGGTCCCACATCTCATGGGAAAAACCATGGGAATGAACTTCCCCTCTCAAAACACTGCCAAGGCCACAACAAAAATTTTGTGTTTTTAAAAATGGAGGTAAGGAGAAGGTGGATGAAAAGCTAACTTTAGATCTTTTGGAGTGAGAGTGATTTCTAGTTTCTCTCCTGCTCCATATGCACCCGGTTTTAGCCTCTCTAGTTTATCACCTTCCCTAGCATAAGGGCAATTTCTGAAGACCAGAGACTGCAATTGGTAAATATTCATCTTCAAAAGAGTGAAAAGATTTCTTGGCACACTCATCATCCAAAATTTCTCTACTGATTCCCTGGAGCCTGTTGGATATGCTTCTTTAAACTTTGTGTGTCATGTTTTATTTAGATTGTAAGCCTGAGGGCAGGGAACTGTTAAATTAATCATTTGTAAGCCACTCTGATAGCCTTTGTGGCCGAAGAGCGGGGTATAAATACAATAATAAAAAAATAATAAAATAAAATAAAATCAAACACATTAACAAAGCCCTTTTCAAGCTGTCACCATCCAGTTGTGTTGACGATCACTGACTGAAGAGGAGGAGTCGAGGGGCGGCAGGGCCTTATATGGCCTCTGGCCCCACCCCTCTCCTCCTGTCGCAGGTGACACTGCCTGCAACATTCTGAGGGGTCTCTGACCCTCCTTGGCGGCAAAGGTGGCTCCCTCCCAAAACAGCTCTGCTGATGTGGGGGGAGCCGGATTGTGTTTGACTACATCATCTGCAGCCACTGACCATGCTGTTTATCGATGACTGGAGTTGTAGTCAAACACATCTGCAGGGAAAGGTTGTATAGAGATGACTTCCCTTCCTATACCCCATATTAAGCACCCAACTTCTTCAGTTCACATGTACAGGCACATGTTGTTCCCCTTTTTATTTGCTCTGTAGGAGCCACTGCAAGGGAAATGTGGAATGTGCCTTTTGCTTAGCTGTAAGTTCAACTGCAGACTGAAATGTCCAAGTGGAAAGCAAAAAAGAAATGTTCCTTTTCCAGGGACATTTTCTGTTGCGTGCGTATGTAATCAGTTTTAAAAAAACAAGCAATTGCTATATAAATATATGTTTTGCTTAAGTGTTATGGAACTTCTAGGATCCTTTCACACTACACGGTTATTTATTTATTTGATTTATATCCCGCCTTTCTTCCAAAATAGGATTCAAAATGGGATTATAGCACTATGATTCCACTTCAACTGCCACAGTTCCATCCTGTGGAATCCAGGGGTTTGTAGTTTGGTGAGGCACTAGAGCTCTCTGATTGAGAATTCTAATTGCGCTACCCTAAGGTGTAAATCCCACAATTCCACAGGATGTTGACATGGCATTTAAAGTGGAATCCTCATGCTATAAATTGTTTAGTTTGAAAGAGTCCCTACAATGCACAATGAGATCCTTTGAAAATACATCAACAACTGATTTCTTCATGTGAGCCATACTTCAATACATTCAATGTATTTCTCTTTTTTTTCTTTTGTTTGCCTTGAACTCTTCTTTTTCATGTTTCTTTCAGTTCTAACTAACATTGTTTCTTAAATGATTAACAACCCTACTTACTGCCTATACTATTTTTCTTTTATGCAAAGGGACGAAACCTTGTGGTCTGTGAAGAGGGGAGAGCTGGGTAACATATTCTATTGCCACTACTCACTGCTTTCATTTTTGTGGTCACTGAAGCAGGTTTAGTGACAAAGATCAGGGACCTGAATGAGCAAATCTGAAATCTGCCAGCCACTGAAGTCTGTTATAGAATCTTCTGCCACACACAGAGCTTTGCAGAAAGTGACAGCGCTTTACTCATATCCAATATGGAATAATAAAAGCTTGAGCACGTGTTCCACGAGGTGCTGAAGGCCCATGAGGCAAATCCTCTCCCCACCCCTCTTATTTTGTGCTCTCTCAGCCATAATATTTATTCATTGCATCTCTATCCTGGTGTGAAATCCAGGAAAGGGACATTGTGAAGAAATCAGAACCATGACTTGATTGGCTTCTTCCATTTGCTGCTTGGAAACCTACTCACATTTTCATTCATTAACTAAGTGCAAAAGGTACAAATGCTTGACACATCAATGGAAATTGAAATTCCTGCAAATACTTGATGTACCAAATTGAGTCATTTTGCTTGCACTCTCCAAGCCAACCACAGGTATACTGCAACAACTGGAGGGAGAACATATTTAACAGACATGGTCTGTTCTAAATGTACTGGTTCTGTGCATGCAAGTCATTGACATAATAGGGTTAACTGGTTATTATGTTTGAAATGTTCAATCCATTATCTTTATCTTGGGTAGGGCTGATTTTCCTCTCCTATCTATCTATCTATCTATCTACTTTCCTCCCTTTTATCCTGCTCTTCCCATAATGCACAATTCAATTTGCAGGCCTGGGGCAAGCCACTGAAACTTTGGGACTCTATGCAGAGATAATTTTTAGAAATTATATTTAAGACATATATGCCATCTTCGATCTACAAGGACTCAGGAATATTGTAGAACCCTCCTATGGAACAGGGGAGTTTTAAAGGAAGTCAACCTTTAGCAGTCCAACCTTTTCACCAATACTGAAAAGATCTCAGCAAAGTATAGTTCTTAACTGATGTTGTTATTTAAGAGTGCTACTTATTTTCAGTGTCCAACACTAAGATAGATACAAGTTCAAAATCTGGTGGGAAGGAAGCAGGCCTGAACCAAGACTTCTGGGCAGCCAGGAGAGAACATGAAATGAGCCCCTCTTGGTGATATACACTTTAATGGTTTGCCAAACTTGCCACCTGAGGCAGTTATCTTCTTTTGCTTTATGGTAGTACTGCTATTTCTAGGACAATCATAATGCAAGTACTCCAGTAGTCTAGCAGAATTTTTACTCCAGCACAGAATAGGCCGAACTCTTAGAAAGATTGTGTCTTGGCACTGTGCTTTCTTTTTAAAATTCTATGCTCATGGTAGACAAATTATGTTCAGAGTAATTTAAATGCTGAATTTTAATCTGGATTTATTTTACTTTAAAAATAAAGACTTGAAACTCTTCGGTGGGAAAGGTGGTTAGTAAAAAAAAATTAAATCTGAATTTGCCTTTGTACATGTATTTATTTGTATAATACAAGATGTCTTTGTGATCAACAGAATCACTGTGAAATAACGTAATGTAAAACATGATATATTATATGAGCAATATTCATCATATCAAGGATATCCTATGTCTGTTCACATACTGTGATTTAAGCAGTGCACCCAAGTACTTATTAATTGTGCATTTAATTAATTTTGATAACACTGAATTAAATAGTGCTTTTCCCAGTGCTTTCCCCATCAATTATCATTCATAGGACCTATCACAGTTGCATCAAGATGGCAAGCAAAATTTAATAAAGAAAAAATAGCAATTAAAGTTTATTAGACAAAGTGACATATTGTGAAAATGTATTTCTCTTGTCACAATATGTTTCAGATGTATTGCTGTGCAATTTATTAAGCAGACAGACACACTGTAGTGAGTGGATTACATGCTAATTATAGTTAGATTCAGTAGGCAAGTATCAGAATGTGTAATTCTAAGATTTGCCATCCCACATAATAAACTGGTAACACTGACCCATCAATTACTTTTTAACTCATGAAAAAAATCTTACCAGCACAGAGAACTGACCCTTCCAGTGAAGCAAATCAGGAAAGCCTGAACAGTCTGGACTAAGCATACAAACTACAATAACACATAGCTGATTTTCAAATTGCCCATCACTCTGTGTTTCAGGAAATCCATCCCAGGCCACTGAGACACAGAAGAGGAAGAATAGAGCTCTACTTAGTTTTATGTAGGTCTTTCCTTGCGTAGACTGCCATGCCCAAACAAAATTGAATCACTCCGTACATTTCAAAGCCAACGTTAATTTTATGAAATTATATTCTGAAATACAACAGAGTCTGTTCACAGACACAACAAAATTCTTTAATGGTCAATTAAGTGAATAATAATAATAATAATAATAATACTAATAACTTTACAAATTTAACAACACGCTACCCATTTCAAAACCAGAACAAATTTTTCCAACGCAAGGTAAACTTACAAGCATTTGCTCCAACATGGTTCCTTCTTTGTGTGTGTGTGAGAGAGAGCTACAGTCAATCTGTAGTAGTGTTCAATATTTTGCAAATAATTTAATATTTGAAGCACATTTTCAAGAATTCTTTTCAACAGCAACAGTTGTTCGCAATAACTTTCTCCTGAACTTTTAGCCCCATAAGGTTAGCATTCAGGAAGCTCAGCTGCTATCTAACAAACTTAATTAATCAAAAAGTCATTTCCGAGCAGTAACTATGAGTAAAAGTGCTTCAAGTGTGCTAGCAAGCCTACAAGTTAATCAAAATGCTAATGCAGTACAAATTAAAGTTGTGATTAACATTTCACAGTAGCTGCTTAAGTGAATTGATCACACAAATGGGTTAAGCATTAGTCATTTCCTCCAGCACCAACTGGGAAAAGGTTTGTCATGAGTTGGTGTGTGTGTGTGTGTGTGGAGATGAGCAAATTGTACATAAGGAGAACTGTATCAGCCAATTGTCACCAAATATAATATCATGCAACAGTTCTTATGGATACCTGGGGTGTTAAAAAAACAAACATAAAAATCACAAGCTTTCAAAATAAATTCTCTCTCTCAAAACAGATGGAAAGTAATTCCATGTGGGCAATTAGAACCTATACAGGGTTCCCCCCCAAACAGCATGCCCATTTGTATTTATTAGCAATACTCCAGAAATGCATAGCATGCCCCCTCCCCCGAAACACAAAGAAACCAAAAACTCCAAAAACACAAACTCACAGGCTTTGGCATCTGGGAACCTTACTTAGCATATCTAAGCATAGAACTGTTTTAAAATGTGATGGCAACATTAGCTAATGGTTCAAAAAAGGAAGCAAGCAGTGATATACAAATATACTAGCTTGGATTGATAGAGGGCCCCATATGGACCAAAGTACTTTCATTTGCATGAATGGGAATTCCTTACCTCTGCTAACCCCTCTCACCTGGAATTCCCTGCACTGAATCCTTTCTGTATGGGAGGTTTCCTGCAATTCCTAGGAACAGCTTGAAGGGTCATAGGGGGCTATATTGGTGAGGTGGACAGTGAAACTAGGACCCTGTCTTGACAAGAAAGTGCTTTTCTCTTGCTCAATGTTACCTTTGGATAGAGACAATTCCTAAGGCCAACCTATCACATGTTTTTCTTGGCAAGATTTGTTGCGGGGGGGGGGTTGCCTTTGCCTCCCTCTGAGGTGGAAAGAGTGTTACTTGCCTAAGACCACCCAGTGCACTTCCATGTCCGAATGGGGATTCGAACCCTGGTCTCTAGAGTCATGCTCCAACACTCAACTGACCATGCTTGCTCAAGTCAAGCAGTATTTTGTAGCAGAAGCGCATACAGTAAATCCCCCAAAACATGGCAGAAAGACTTGAGTGTTTGAAAAATGAGATTTCTTAGTAATAGTGGTGCCGGGGTTAGGGAGAAACAGCTTGCACAAGAAAAGCAAGCAGTAACTGAGTTCTCTGTCCACTCACTTTCACACACACACCTACCCCCCCCTCTCTCTTTTTTTGGTCCCACTTAAAAATCTCTGTGGCAAAAATAAAGGCACTTCTAGACACAGGATTCTTCAGATATCAGATATCACTGATTCAAATCATCTGAGCCCTGTAAACTACACAGAGGTGAGCAATCTATGTTCTGAGAAGCAGCTGGCCATGCAGTAAATAGTCCAATGTGAACTGCCCAGTATAAACAAAATTCTGATAAGAAAAACATCAAGTTACTCTGTAGATCCTTACTCTTCAACCCCAAATTATAATGACCTAAATCCAACTGCTAGTAGACTAGAATGCACCAAACCAGAGAGAACCACTGAATCAACTGGTGAATGCAAGTCAGCATGTAAACCCCATTTATTCAATGGGCCTTCTTTAGTTTGGGACTAGTAAATGGATCAAGGCCACTGTGTGTCGACACTACTGTATGGATATTATCTTCTCATTTGATATAGTATAATTAAGGGCAGATACTACAGCAGAAAATAAACATGTACCAAAAACTTAAGTGCATGCATGAACAGCTGGATTACTCTTGAAAATACATGCAAATGGCAACAGGGAAAGAATCGACTCCCACTTCCATTTGTAAGGAGCAGCACAACCATTTCTACACACAAGTGCCCTTCACCACTAAGAGGGCTCTCTTTTCAAGTGAGAAGCTGATCTGAATGTTTTTGTGCCTTTGTCTTAAAGACATTGACTGAGAATCCCATTGTCTTATTTGTGTTATGCTATGACTGACATCACAGTAACGTAAATGTGTTTGTCTTAAAATACAAGGTCTAGGAAGCTGAGTTAAGAACAATGAAAATGTGCTTTTCATCAGGTGCTTAAATGCACAAACCCTACATGGCTTGCTTTGATTTTTATAGAAAGTATGTAAAAGAGCAAAGTATGTTGTCAGATGTGAAAAGGTGAGGGAAGTTACAGCTGTAACAACCAGGTGGGTTATATAGAAGTGCAGATCACATAGTAAATCTTTCACTGTAAGCAGTAATGAATGTGTGTAACATTCAAAGGCTGCCTCTTCTCTCAATGTACAGGTACCCTACTGTGATGTGCTTAACACATCCATAGGTAAACACTCCTCAGAAGGTTAAGGCTGAGCACCATGGCACCCTTACTACTTGGCAATGCTAAAATATCTTATCAAGTGGAGGCTGATGGCCAATCGAAATGCAAAGCAGGCCACTGTCAGATTATTCCTTCAAAGAAGTGATTGCCCTCTGAATGGGAGACAGAAGGTATTACTACTTCAATTACCTATTTCAATTAATACAAATTCAGTAGGCACTTTCAAACAGTGGAGTGAGAACTAATCACTGAACTCCCAGTAAGGAACTATAAAAAGGGAAGCAGGAACAACTGATTTCACATACTCTTAAATTAAAAACTGGGAAAATATGAGATACTACTTGTACTATGCTAAAAATGTGCTACCTTGAGATAACTAGACCTAATCTTCAAGCATTTTAAAGTATCTATTGGACCAGATGCTCTACAATTTTAACCAGAATCCATGTTCTCTTCTAACAGAACTATAGTGCTATTTACAACACAGATGCCCTTTGAAAAGTACAGTTTTTATATCAAAGACTTTAAATAGTAAACCCTGTTGGGTCTTAAAATACACAAGCTGTATTAGGACTTTTTCGGACAATGTAAAAATAACGCTAGCAGCGTCGCCAGGTTGCGACGCTGCAGCGCTAAAGGGCGTCAGTTTCGTACGACGCTCCTTCCCAGCGGTACTGTTGCAGTACCGCTGGGACATTTGACCGTGATATTTTTGCTTTTACAGTCATATTTTACTCATGATCATTGATCGCGAGTAAAATATGACGGTAGAAAGCAAAAATATCACGGTCAAATGTCCCAGCGGTACTGCAACAGTACCGCTGGGAAGGAGCGTCGTACGAAACTGACGCCCTTTAGCGCTGCAGCGTCGCAACCTGGCGACGCTGCTAGCGTTATTTTTACATTGTCTGAAAAAGTCCCAAAAGTACAATGAAAATGTCCGTTTTCCCATCTGAAGCTTAAATGCACAGAAACCTGAGGTTTAGGCCTCAGAGGAAGTCTGTGAAAAAGCAAGAAACAGTATTCACATCTTCAGCACCTCTGGTTTGGGGTATCTTTTATGTATATAGCAGGATGAAATGACAGATTGTACCATATCAGATGACAGGAGTGTGTATATACATGTGCCACTTTGAATGCTCCTCTGCATGTTAAAAAACCCATGAACCAGCTGTTGAATGTTTGTATCAGTTAAATTATATTTTAATATATTATTGGAGTTTTTTTTAAAAAAAAACATTCTAGAAGTCTTGTTGTAATATTATATCACATTATATTACAATACATGCAATGCTATTGCCTTAAATGCAATTGCTAATTCCAACTAGAACAGCTCTGTATGAAAATGACTAGAAGTTACACAAGACACACACAATGTGGGTATCATGCTATTGGAGCAATGCTAGGGGTATCCTTGATAAATCTGTTTACGTGAACTGACAATCTATGTTATCTTCTAAATTTTTCTAAGAAATTCACAGTAAATATAAAAACAATTTTGATAAGGAATAAGACCAGACTTTTAATGAATCCTATCTGACATTTTTATCTTATACTGACATTTGATCTTACTACATATGTTGTCAGGATTTAGAAAACTGCAATGGTGCAAATAACTGTGTTAATGTTTATAATCTAAAAGCAGTACGGGTTTTTAGAACTACTGGATTGAAGCCATTATATGAAATATGTTTTATATGCATATTAATGTCTTTCAAGGCCTATGTCTATGTGTCTGGGATATGTATATACATCACATAGCTTCATACTGTACTTCAACCAGGGTTGTTTTTTCTTTCTTTCTGAGAACAGGTAGAGTATTATATCAAATTAGTTGGATGTTAACTTGCAAAATTTGCATTATGCTGCTTTGCTAATGAAGGCTTGTAGATCCCCGAATGGAGCTGGTTGGTAATAGAGAAACATTATATTTTTGTCCCTGCCCCCTTTAAAACTTGATTCCCAAGCCATTTTTTCTGGTTGGGACCAACTCAAGTATTAATTCAGATTACATAGTTTTGAGAACATTGTTTTGAAAGCATACCAGCCACAGAACCTGGACATCTAAGATGTCTGTGGGTTTGTTTTTTTAATCTCTGTTTAAATGTCACGGTGATTTTAAAATAACTGCCTGAGTCAACATGGCCTTGATTTAAATTCCTGTTTCAGCCACGGATCAACATATCTGACAGCCCCTTTGCTTATAGGGCATATAAAATGGGACTGTTACAGTCTATCTACTTCACAGGGTTGGCATCAGAATATAAGAGATAAAGATTGCAAAGGATCAATCTTTGCATTAAAAAAATGGGTTAGAATGCTAACATGATGTCACCTGATATTAGATTATACACTAATCTTATTTTTTAAGTGTACATGTACATGGTTTAACTTTTTAAACATTTTCTGTTGTTTTAATCTGCTGATCTGTTTAATATGCTTTTTGTTATTATTGTGTGCCTTCAAGTAATTTATGACTTATGGAGACCCTAAGGTGAACTTATCATGGTGTTATTTTGGGGAGAAGATTTGTTCTGAGGGGGCTTGTCATTACCTTCTGCTGAGAGACTGTAACTTGTCTAAGGTCAGTGGGTTTCCATGACCAACTAGGGATTTGAACCATGCATGGTCTATCTGCCAGAGTCCTAGTCCAATACTCAAACTACCTCATCATGGTGGTTCTCTTTTACACTTTAATCCTATTTAATATTTAAATGTGGTTTTACCCTATTTAAATTATTTTATTTTTTATTTGGAATTAACCAATTATGTAATTTTAATTGTATGCTGCCCTGAGATCCCAGGAAAGAAATATTTTAATAAATAAATAACTGTCATTAACAATTAAGGTGTGTTTCAGGATGTATACACTACAGCAGTTATCAACACCAAACCAGGTGACTGATCTTAAAAGAGCATAACCATACCTGACATATTCTAATTGATTGGTCCAACACTGTCTTGGTATCAGTGACATAATCTGGGCATGGCAGCACAGCATGTTCAAAATGGGCTTGCATTAAAAGATGGGTTTTTGTATGTGAACTGTCAAAAGAATGCGGATTGACTTCAATGGGGACACGTTTGGCCAATTCACTGTTCATTTGGTCTTCATTGTGTCTCACCGGGAGGTCTGCATATTCTTCAGCATCCTTAAAGGAAAAAAAGAGAGAGATTTTTAGTGCAAAAATCCCAATCACTGGGATAGACAGAACTGAGCTTAATTCTGCAGATTTTCTGTCTTTTTCTTTTCACAGCTCCTGAATCCTCACAATACACCACTTATCAGGGTTGGAAGACCCTCCAGCCTGACATGTGGTGTCCAGCAAAAGTCTGGAACTGGAAAACAAAGACACATCTGTGTTCCTAGAGCTCTTCCTCTGAGTTAGATGAGAACTCAGTGGTGATTTTCACAAGCACAGACATGCTGATAGAACATCAGATTTTACAGTGCAGGGTTATCCAGGTGTTTGCCCACAGCTTAGAAGGGGCGTTATTTTGGACTACATCTCCCAGAATCTATCCTGGCCATCTTGTCTGGGAATTTCAGAGACTTATAGTCCTGAAAAAGCAACTCTTCCAAGCTTCAGAGCTGCCTGAACCATGAGTACAGCTAAAGCTGGGATGGATGTGTTCAAACACAAATTCTTCTGCCCTCCCACCCCCATATCCCTGCACCCATAGTTGTGTTATAGATTTATGTGCACTGAAGGTGAAGATCTTCAGTTTGAATATGACAAACAAGTTCCTATCTAGACTTTTTCCCTGAATGTGTGAAGTTCTGCGATGCAATCAGGATAACAAGAGTGCTAAGGAATGGGGCAATGTGCTCATGTACAACTCATCCCTATTTTACCCTACTTATGCATTGTATCATGGTATTGTGTCACTTTATTTATATCCTGCCTTCTTCCCAAAGCTGGGATGCAGAGCAGTTTACAAAATAAAAAGAAATACAAGTAAAAAGCCATATACCATATATTCCAGCGTATAAGATGACTTTTGAACCCTGGAAAATATCCCCAAAAGTCGGGGGTCGTCTTATACACTGGGGTGCCAGTTACATGACAAGTTTTGTTGTGGGGCTTACAGTGACTTCCTGATCCCGTATCCATCCCTTGCTGTTTATACGATTTTTGTCACTCTTTAGGAAATCCTGGAAGATCCCGTGATTGATATCTACACGACAAAAGTCTTTATTGGTCCCGCACTGTTATATCCCGTGCTTTTGCTGTTTACACATGTTTAGCTTACCAGGATTTTTTTTTTTTTTGGCTGTCAATCAAGGATGCGATTAGTCGTGTTTTCACAACCTCGGTGACGCACTTACTTTAGAGTTCTGCGCCACGAGCAATGCTATTGGCTGGCTGGGGGGGGGGAAGGAGGCAGAGGCTTGGGATTCCCCTTGTCTCTTTAAAATTTTAACCCTTTAAGCAGATTAATAATAATAATAATAATAATAATAATAATAAATAAAATTTATTTATACCCTGCCCCTCTGTTAAAACAATCGGGGCGGCTTACAAAAATTAAAATACAATACAGATAAAAATCCCTAAACACCCCCCACCCCCACCCTCCCCCATAAAAATATTAAACAAATGTAAATTAAAAGCAATGGTTTAAAATCACCTTTAAAAACAATAAATACAATAAATAGCCAGCGGACTAAAAGAAGCCAGGATCCCCTGAGGCCGGGATCTAATCCGGAAAGGCCTGCCGAAAGAGATCCGTCTTTAGTGCTTTTTAAAAGCTACTCAGGCTTGTCATCTGACGGATCTTGTTCGGCAGGTCATTCCACAATTTGGGGGCGATTAACAAAAAGGCCCTCTGGGAGGTTGCAGACAGCCTATATTTTTGTGGCTGAAGTAAATTCCTCCCAGAGGACCGGAGTGCGCGGGGAGGATTGTATGAGAGGAGGCGGTTCCGGAGATAAGTTGGACCCAAGCCATTTAGGGCTTTAAAGGTAATAACCAACACCTTATACTGGGCCCAGAAACTGATAGGCAGCCAACAGATCCAGCCTCACTAGCTGAAAACAAAGGCATCCCTTCTAGCTGCATGAAGGTTTGTGTGTGCTGAGATCTGCTGAGAGATCTTAATACTGGAGTTATATGGTCTCTCCGAGATGTTCCCGAGACCACTCTGGCTGCCATATTTTGTACCAACTGAAGTTTCCGGACCAAGCATGAGGGCAGTCCCATGTAGAGCGCATTTCAGAAATCTAGACGAGAGGTTACCAGTGCGTGCACCACAGTCTTGAGGTCTTTTACTTCCAGGAAATGGCGCAGCTGGCGTATCAGCCGAAGCTGATAACAGGCGCTCCTGACTGTCGCATTCATCTGACTCGTCATCTGAAGCGATGAATTAAGGAGCACCCCCAGAATGTGAACACAGTCCTTAACGGAGAGCGTGACACCGTCCAGGACTGGAGGTTGCAATCCAACTCCTGGTTTTGGGGCTGCTACCGTGAGCACCTCCATTTTGTCTGGATTTAATCTCAATCTGTTTTTCCTCATCCAGCCCATTACTGCTTTAAGACAATCATTAATAGGAGAGGAGGCATTTTGAAAGACCAGAACATGAGCTTTCGCTCAGATGCAGGAACGAGTGCTTTCCTTTTGAAATCAAGGCTGGGGAGGGGAGGGGGGGCAGAGGCTTGGGATTCCCCTTGTCTCTTTAAAATGTTAACCCTTTAAGCAGAAGGCATTTTGAAAGACCCAGAATGTGATCTTTCGCTCAGAGGCAGGAACAAGTGCTTTCCTTTTGAAATCAAGCCGAGTGAGGTGGGGGGTGGGAGGCTTGGTATTCCCCTTGTCTCTTTAAAATGTTAACCCTTAAAGCAGAGTTTTAGCTGCAGAGTGAAGATTTCAAGCCAGCGACAGACAGACATTTTGAAAGACACAGATGCTGGCATTTTTTTTTACTGTGCATTGTGGGGGGGGGAATAAAAGTGTGTTCATTTGCTCAGACGCTGGAATATTTTACTGTGCCCGTTCAGACCCAGGGAGGTGATCAAGGCAGGGGATGAATGGGCGACCCTCTGCCCACCACGATCTCTTTGTAACATGCAGTTGAGGAAGAGGTTAAAGCTGAAGGGTTTGCAGTGTAGAAATCCATTTAAAAAGGTGATTTAGTACATGCACACACACACACACACAAACCTTCATGCAGCTGGAAGGGATGCCTTTGTTTTCAGCTAGTGAGGCTGGATCTGTTGAATGGGTGACTGACCCCTCCTTTTCTGGTCACTGATCTCTAAGCCCGCCCCCAGTCACCATTTCCGGTCATCCCCTGGTACCAAGATATTTTGTCCCAGGCTGTTTACATTTCCGATTTTCCGAATCCTCCAGTGACTTTTTAAAAAACTGGCACAACCCACGGGACTGAAAGTCCCGCAGGTTGAGAGATAAAAGGCGCCCCCCCTTCTGAAAATCACGTACCCGACCCGATGTACGTGTAAACTGCCAGAGATCGACATGCAGGGGAACTCGGATGTTTGTTTGGCTGGCTGGCTGGGGGAGCATTCCCAGCCAAACCTCTCCGTGAGGAGCCCTTGTAAAAGCGCAGAGGTTTGGCTGGGAACACTCTACCCCCCACAGCCAGCCAAACTTCCGAGGTGGCTAGGAAGCTTCCTAGCCAGCTCCCGTCCTTCCCGAGTCTGAGATGGGGCTTTGGGGAGGGTGGATGGTGGGGGGTAGACATACAGCGAGTATATCCCAAACTCTATATTTTAACTTAAAAATCGGTGTGTGTGTGTCGTATTATACGCCCAGTCATCTTATACACCGGAATATACGGTAGCTAAAAACATAAACAAACGTTCTGTTTGAAATAGTATTAGACTATGTATAGAATTAAAACCAGTAAAATCATCCATGTAAAAGCAAAGGATAAAAGTAGTACAAGACACTAAGAAAAACTTTTTGTGTGTGTAAAACAGTTACCAAAAGCCTGTTGGAATAAAATGGTCTTCAGCTGCCGATGAAAGGACAACAAGGAAGTAACCAGCCTACTCTCCCTAAGAAGGGAGTTCCAGAGACTAGGAGCAGCCACTGAGAAGGCCCTTTCCTCTATCCCCACCAGATGCACCTGTGAGAGTGATGACAGTGAAAGAAGTGCCTCCTCTGAATATCTCAGAGTGCAAACAGCTCATATGGGAAGAAAAGGTCCTTGAGATAGCCTGGACACAGGTCAGAGAGGTCATAACCAGCACGCTGAATTGTGCTTAAAAACAGAATTGCAGCCAGTGGAGCTGCTGTAACATGGAAGTCACATGCTCCCTGTGAACTTGTGTTTGCATGACTGCCTCAGGTGAACACCTCTACAGTGCCTGTTTTCATATTTCTCAATATACCACTTGTAGCTTCCTTCTACTGACATGGTCGAGTGATAACTTTCTGGGACTTTCAGAGTGAAATGCTTTCTCAGGTATGAATCTGGACAAATTAAAGTTCATATAGTCAGGTTTTCTACAGTACTCAGTTTTGAACTGTAGATTTTGCTGCATTGCCTACATTACATGGATTTTGCCCATGTAATGAATTATATGGGCAAAATCCAATATAGAGTAGAGCCATTGAAATCAGACATGTGTTTGTTAACTAACAAGACCAATTCATTTCAACAGGCTTACCCTAGTTGGAATAAACACTGGATTTAGTCGAAATATTCACACAGATGAGGTCCTCCACCCTTTCCCCAAATGTTAGCAGTAAAACAACACTTCAGGAAAATCTAAAGACAAAACCTAAGTATCGTAAAAAAGTTTCAGGCTCTTTGAAAAGATTCCTCCAACCACCCCTCTTCCCCACCAAATAAGACTGACTGAAGACAACTGCTAACTAATCCTTGATGTCTCTGCCAGATCTCTTGTGAAAACTGCAGTCATTTATTTTCTGAACCTAAAGGTCATAGTCATTTTAAGCCCTATAGAATTCTGCATGTTTGCCTCGCTCCTATTTAACTCGCATCCTTTTAAAGATATTTTAAGGAATATTTACCAAGGAGATTTTTTTCTTCTTCTTCTACCCAACATGACCTAGCAGCTACAATCAGCAGACAGACTGGGGGGGGGGCTGGGGCAGGAGAAAAGGTCGGGTCAACTGAGTAGCTGCAGCTTAACTGGTATTTCTGAAAAAAAGAAAACACCCACCATTTCTCTCCCCCTTCCACCCTGCCCCCACCCAAAAACAACCTGTTTTATTTACTTCCAAAACCCTCCTCCTGTTTCAAACAACTTGCCTACTTCATTTCCTGCATGTGATGGATGATTGTAAGTGAAGTTCATTTTCTTATCTGCATCATGTAAGTAATTAAAGGAAATTGAGAATGGGCACTGGAGCTTTTATGCATCTGGGAATGAAGCTGAATGGAGGGCACCAAGGTCAGCAGAGTCCATTATAGTTTTATGTGAGAGGCCGGTTTGTCTGCCCTGTCCCTGTTTGTTTAGTGTAGGCAGGACAGACTACTAACTGCAAATCTGTGCTTCTGATTTGCCCAGCTGTCCTTGAATAAAGACATCTTCCATTGCAAATGTTAAATGACAGTGATTGACAACCCTATGATGAACTCTGCTTGTAACCCCCCGCTACTGTTTTCAGATTGCACAAAGACAGACAGAATAAAGAAACATCCTTCATAATCAAATCAAATAGGCCCTGCTGTTCACTCAATATTTTCCATTTTCGTTTCCCTTTTCAGTACAAACCTCACTCTGCTTGGCAAATGTCGTGGACTCCATAATGCCAATCTATTTTCTACAGCGCTTTTTCTCCTTTTATATTTATTCCCCCAAAGAAGTTGCATAACACTATTGCAGTAGTGTTTAAAAAACAGTAGCATCAAATCTCACAATTTTGGGGAACTATCGGTCAATACACCTGTCCTTATTTTGTCTAATGTTACTTTGTTCCCAATGTGTAGCCCCTTCATTGAAACATAGTAAAAATGAAAATAATGAGTTTCAGAAAAGCTGGTTGCAAAATCTGCTGAAGTTGGAAGATTGTCACACCATTCCCTGACAACACCCTTTTATGGTCAAGAGAGAACAGCTCTTGTGGAAGAATAGCTAAGGGACTGAAGAAAGGTAAAACGTCCATGCACTACTTGCACTAGCCTCAGGTGTCCTGTGATAATGCTCCTTCTAAATCTCCACCAACATCTCCCATTCTACTTCTGACAAGTTCAATGAAATCCTATCACAAGGCCATTAATCACACAGTACACCACAAAACATACTGTGTAACACTTTCTCACTGTACAGAAAGATAACAGCTTCTATCACCTAGGCCACACAATCCTCACTCTTTTCCACAAGTTTTGAAATAACTGCAGCACTGAGATAATATTTAGAGTCATCACACATCCATAAAGAATGCATCTGTGTCTTTTTTTCATTCCAGTTACCACTCTTCAACTTAAAGTTGGTGTCAAATGGCTACCCATTTCTATTTCCATAGGAGTGGAAGGTCCTGTTAAGCTCAATTTTGTCCAGACTGACATTTTTCTAACATTTTCAGGCACATTTTTGAAAAGGCTCACATTTTTGTATGAATTTTCCCAAAGTATGCATGACTCACTTTTTCGGATGTATGAATCGTTTTTTCATCGACTTAAGTTTTTTTGTGTGTGTGTTGGGGTGTAAAAGCTTAAAAATCAAAAGTTCATTAAAGATCCCAGGGTGCAAGCCCTTTGGGAAAGTTTTCTTCCAAGTTAAAATGGTCAGGAATTCACTTCTAGTATAGCAGAGTGGCAGTCTGGAAAGCGGGACTCTCAGTAAAGTACTAAGAACTCAAGCTGCTTAAGAACAAAAGAAAAAACAAACAGCTTCTTCTTGAAAGAATACTTAAGAATTTACTAATGGCTTTTGAATCTGCATATGTATGGGAGGCTACATTCTAACTGACTAAAGGATTTAGGTTAGGATAGAAGTTGTGCCTCACAATCCAGTGATACGGGGGGAGGGGGAATAGGTAAGGCAGGCATCCCTACGGGAACATGGAGGGATGCTCCATCTTTTTCAGAGGTAGAACAAAGAGTAATAAAACTTAGAACCCACGAGGTCAATAGACCTGGGATACAATGATCATACGGCTTGGCTATGTCTCAGATATAAGCCAAGCCCACTAAGGATAGGCTGAGGAGAAGGGGGAGGAACTCTTTTAACATGCAGGAGGTACTTAAAACCTCCTGAGACCTGCTTGCTCTAATAGCCAGCAAATGAGGGGGTGCAGGAAGAATGCTGGATTTTCTAACATTTTGTACATATTTTCCTCAAATATATAGTTTTTAATACACTGTTTTGAATGTTCAGATTTTTGGGGTCACAAATATATACATTCTGGGCCTCAGTTATATTGCAAAGCACACTTTTTTTCTTTAATGTTTGACTGTTTTCAATTTCATGCTAAGGCTTGGAAGTGCAAATTTTGGTACATATATATTGACGTGTAAATTCAACATATTTCTCGTTCAACACCTACACCATCAATTGAGGACCTGACCGGTTTGCTAGGAGGTGGTGAGAAAGAGGAAATGCTCTGCAGTTGTCAGTGGAGTGTTGCTTGTTGATTTCTAGACAACCACAAAATCCTTCTTTTATCCATCCATTTAATCAGTCACTAAATTAGCTTAGTTGAATCAATGCAGACAAAGAGTCACAATATGGATCATAGACTGAGAAGGTCACACTGAAAAGGAAATCTTAGGTTTGATACCATACAATACAAAACAAAATTAACAAATAAAATAAAATATTTTAATTGCTACTTTATTTTAAATCTGCTTCAATCATTCTAAGCAGCTGCACAATCTTTGCATTTTCAATAATTTTCCTCATCATAAACGGAAATAATACAAAATTTTGTTCTATCCCTTAAAGCTTTTACCAATGTTCCAGAAAACATTAGTCCCCCCCTTCTGGCTTTCTCCTTTATACCCAGCTGTTCACACCCACTAGCTTTATAGAGCCACCATTCACTTGTCCATACACAAGTAAAGTTGTGGCGGGAGGAGGAGGACAAGTTGCTTACCTGTAACTGTAGTTCTTCGAGTGGTAATCTGTTAACTCACACAACTGGGGTTATTTTTGTGCCTGCGCAGTGCACTTCAGAACTTGGAGATCACCCGCGTGAGCAGCGGAAATGGGGGAAACAGGTAAACCAGAGGGCCAGTTCACTGAAAAGAGAAACGCATCCCCTCTGGAACCCTGCATACTGGACCTTGCGCAGTACTGCCGGCATTGTTTGTTGGCTGCTTGAAGTGAAGAGGTCGACCGATGGAGTCCCCCAGTAGCACAAGAGAGAAAGGGCCATGAAGAAGTGAATCTTCCATTTGTGAATGGTGGAACTGGAATGGCTCGGTCTGTCTGCAAGAATATTGTTCTCCCCAGGGAAGTGAATGGATTGGAGAAAGAGGTTCCTTGGTATGTACCAGTTCCAGATATCTAGAGTGGTTGATAACAGAGTGGAGGATCATGTCCCTCCCTGCTTGTTGAGATAATACATTACAGATGTATTGTCTGTAACGAGGACATTCTTGCCGGTGACTAAGAATTCGAATGACTGCAACGCCTTCTGCACAGCCGACAGCTCCAAGATCTTGATATGAAGTCGACATTTCTCCGCTGACCAGGTCCTTGACAGAGAAGCAGCCGAGATGGCCCCCCCCCAGCCTTTTAGGGAAGCATCCGTCGTAAGGGTGACTTGAGGTTGGGGAGGCTCGAATGGAAGATCTGCGAGAACATTAGCCAAATTCAGCCACCAATCCAAAGATCTCTGAACCACCCTCGGCATAGTCAGGAGCTTTCTCAGCAAGTCTTACAGAGGATCAAAGACGGTGAGGAACCATGACTGCAGAGGCTGGAAATGGAGCCTTGCGAAGGGAGTCATAGCCATAGTCATGTGTCCCAATAGCACTTGGGCGGACAGGGCAGGTAAGCGACGGGAATTGCAACACTGATGAATGAGAGCCATCAGAGTATGGAATCTGGATTCCAGAAGACAGGCAGCCACAGTGATGGCATCCAGGGACGCACCAATGGATTGTACGGTCTGACATGGATCGAGATGTAACTTTTTCATGTTGATCACTAGACCGAGGGAGTAGAAGAGCTGCAGGGTGACATCAATGTCCTTGAGAAGTTGGCAGTGCGAATTGGCAAGTAGGATCCAGTCGTCGATGTACAGAAAGACGATGACTCTTTGTTGGCGGAGCCAAGCCACCACCACCATCATGTACTTGGTAAATACCCGGGGCATGGTCGCCAAGCCGAAAAGCAGGACAGTGAACTGGAAGGCATTGTCGCTGATCTGAAAGGTGAGAAATCATTTGTGGGATGGGTGAATCCCAATGTGGAAATACATGTCCTTTAAACAGACAGTAGCAAACCAGTTCCTCTTTTGAAGGAGAGGCAAGATTGATGACAGGGTGAACAAGCGGAAGCACTTCAGAAGAATGTATGAATTCACCCCTTGGAGGTCGAGGATGGGCTGAAGTCCTCTGTCTTTCTTGGTCATGAGGAAGTATCTCGAGAAGAAGCAGAGATGTCGAAACCAAGGGGGGGAACTGGTTCGATGGCACCCTTCAGAGGCATCTCCTCAAGGAGAACTGAAAAGGGGGATTTACATGAATTCAGCCTGTCATATGGTTATCCTCAAATTTAATGGAGCACCCCTCCCGGATTATCCATGACACCCAATGGTTTGTCATGATGGTTGACCAGGCTTCGTAAAACAGTGATGGTGATCTTCGAATTGTACCGCATGAGAGATGGAAGGACGGGAGAAGTCAAAGGCACTGCTTGGGCTGATCCTTAGCTCGTGCCTTGAACTGCTGTCAGAAATGGGATGTGGAAGATTGTCGCTTATTTGAGGACACACAGGATTGTTAAGGATAATGTGACCTGCGGGAGGAGAGTGGGCTGAATTCACACCTACGCAAGTATGAAGACCCTTGCCAACTGGTGTGACCCCTGGGCATGTAGGAGGACAGAGACAGCATGCTATACTTCCTGGCAGTGGTCCGCATCATCTGAGTAAACTCAAATTTCTCATCTGTCGACTAATGTAACAGGCCTGAATGGTCGAAGGGCATGTCTTCTATCATAGTGTGGGCCTGAGGAGACAGGCCAGACAACCTGAGCCACATGTTTCGACGGAGAGCAATGGAGCCTGCGATGGATTTTGCAGAGCAGTCAGCCACAAGGCAGGAAGAATGTGTTGGCTGGCTAGAGACTGTGCTTCAGTTTGGATGGTGTGGGTCATTCTCTTCTCCTCATCAGGAAGATGGTCCATGAAGGGTGAAATGCAATCCCACAGCACCTGCTGATACGCCCCCATGCATGCAGAGTAGTTTGAGATGCAGAAACTGAGGGAAGCAGACAAATACAGTTTCTTCACCATTACATGTAGCTTCTGGCCTTCCTTGTCAGTTGGAGTCACCTGGGAGGGTTGCTGGTCCGAAACTGAGAGGCCTCGATAATTACCAAATTCATTGGTTTTCTGTAGGGTTTTTTCCAGGCTGTGAGGCTGTGCTCTGGAAGAGTTTATTCCTGACGTTTCACCTGCATTTGTGGCTAGCATCTTCAGAGAATGGTGGCGTAGGGATGTGTGGAGTTTATATACTGTGAGACCGCAGAAACAATGGTATGAGAGGAGAGATAGATCATCCCTGGGTTTGTCAAGAACTGCACCGTGAACTCCCATGAAGCCCTCACGCCCCATCCTGGAGGGTGGGCGACCAGTGCTCTCAGAGAGGGAGACCTCGACCTGAAGTGGTGCAGGGAAGAGATTCTGGATTTAGAAATCAGGTAACTCACTGTATCCTGCTGACAGGAGCCAGTGACTGTAACATCATGGAGTCCAAGAAGTTCTCCCAGAGAGGCCTCCAAAACTGGAGAATGTCAAACCTGTGGAGGGTTTCGACCTGGAGGGGACTCGATTATTTCGCCTTCTGAGATGGAGCCCCTGCTGATGCTGAGTATCTGGGCTGAACCTGCGGGAGAGGAATCCCGATGGTGTGTTGGGACATGGACCACCGAGGCCACAGATGGCACAGAAGAGTGGCGAGAAGAACTATGCTCAAAAGAGTGCTTGGCATGCCTCCTCTTCTTTTTCTTTTTTTCTCCTCCTGGCTTCAAAGGGGCAGTCTGAGGCCGAGGCAAAGTAGGAGAACCCTTGGGGTTTGAGTGGTCAGGTTCATGAGTTGAATCCAGATGGTCCTGTTTGTTGGGGCTCGAGGAGCTCGTATAGGCCTGTTTGCAGGACGGAGAACAATGATATGTCAACTTGCCCAGATCTTTCGGGGGCACTGAGACTATTGCAGAAGGAGGCAGTGACGGTTTCAAGGCCTGCTCGTAAAGAAGATCCTTTAGGTGCAATTATTGATTCTTACAGGCCTGGGGCGTGAAAGCCTTGCAGTGAAGGCATGAAGAGACATTGTATGATGCGCCCAATCATAAGAGACATTGAGAATGCCCCTTAGAACCCAGCAACTTAGCCCTGCATTTCCGCACATTACTTAAAAGAAGCTGGTGGAGCCATCGCAAACTATCAGACTAGAGCAAAATCATTGAGTGTATAGCAGAATCATAGACAGATAGGGTCGTAGCTAAGAATCAGAAGGAGAACAAGCCAAGGGAGTAGAAAAACGAAAAACAGTCTGAGTGAAACCCAGGAGAAATCAGTCCAAAAGCGAAATCCAAAGCCAAACCGAGTCAAAGACTGTAAAGGGAGCTATTCAAAGAGAGAAGGCTCCTAGGTGCTGCTAGTGCAGTGGACAAAATAGGAACTAAGGTAAATGAGCAGGAACACCTGAGAGGAACCATTGGATGGGCAGAGCTACCAGCAAAAAGCATTATATAACTATTCTAGAAGGTTCTGAAGTGTACTGCACAGACACAGGAATAACCCCAGTTGTGTGAGTCACAGAGACCATGAAGAAGAACCAGATTAGCATTGTGCACAGTATGTTATACAAGTGTTTAAAGGCTAAAGAAAAGGCATACTGAAAGTGGTAGTAATAAAATTAGGTCTTTCCTGAAAGCCACTGACTGACTTATGACTGCACACACTTACATACATGGGGAAAAATAGATTTAGTTAGCTACAGCATCCAAAGATTTAAGAACAAATTAATAACCTGGGTAACAGGTATCTTGTGTAGGTTTTTATTTATTTCACCATGATTTCAGGTGTGGGGTGTTTTTCCTAGTATGATTTTAAAATAGTAATAATTTAGAGTACCCAATTCAGATTTACACTGCATACTAGGTTCTAAATATTTAGAAAATAGTGTTAACATTTAGGTAACACAATATCTAATAGCAGACTAAGGCTGTGGCTCCAGGCAGAAAGAACTGCCTGGGTGTAAGCACCAAATAATAGAAGAAGATCTACTTTCAAGTTAATATACATTACTTTACACTGTAAGGCTTCAACTGTATGCAGAATATCTATGTAGTAAGTCCTATTAAATTCAGTAGTACTTCTACGTAAATATGTATTAGACTGAGCTGTGAATAAAGAAGGTGAGATAACTTGATGGAGCAGGTGACAAACGAAAGCCATATTTATGTTAAAACTTAAGTTCAGTGATGAGAACCAGCAAAGCCTTTGAAGTTAATGAGTTCTAGACTTCTTGGACTTACCTGATTAATTTGTAACATGAAAGGTCTTAAAACAAACCAAATTAGTTTTTCACATTCCTAGAGCTTGTTTTTATTCCTTAAAGATGCAGGTATTCTCTTCATCAAGAGAAGAGTATTGCATTGGCAAATTTTAGGTTTCATCTAGAGATGTTTCAACTGGAAGTTGAAGCCAACACAGCTAACAGATGTACGTAATTTTAGGAGCAGGCCTCCACTTTAAAACATTGCTAGTTGAGAAAAGAAGCTTATGACATATAAAAGCAGTGTACTGTTATTCACAGAAGTAATATGCTGTTGTTAGGAGTGTTTAGGGCTCCAAATCTACCTCATCTTTAATAGATGTTTGCTTCCGCACATCCCCCTTCTTTAGAAATGTGGCAAGTCAACAGAGTTTAATGGATACCTTTTTTAGAGCATTCCACTGTTTTGCAGACTTCTGTTATTGTACTACAGGTCAATTTATTCCTATTGGGTTTTTTGTTTGTTTTGTTTTGACAACTTGTGGTGATGCATCATCAAACCAGAGCCAAAACACTGAGAAAAAAAACTAAAAGAGTTAAGCACTTATTAGAGGACAAGGTAAGTGCCACCTTAGAGTTCCATCAAAGGCAAAGCATGCTGAGAATGAACTTTGGAGTGAATAGATCTCCAACAATTTACAGCTTCTCTGCTCTCTCATGCTAAGATACTCACCTCTAGCTACAGCCTACTATAGTTCACATCAGCTGGGACATCTGGATTAACTGTATTAGTCTTAGCAGTGCATAACCCTTTACCAAGGGATAGTCTCTTACTGTAATTGGCTACAAAAACAACTGGGAAGACGTAGCCACAGCTATATATTTAGGAGGTATGTGCAGTGGACCACTACTATGTAAGTGCAGTGGAGTACCGAACCCAAATGGTAGTCACTGTGATGGGCAGTAAGGTGAGTGAATGGGAGGAGTGTGTGTCAGGAACCAATCCCAGAGCAGAAAACTGAAATGGGAGGGCTTTCTGTATGTTTAAAGGTTGCATGACAGTTAGCCAGAGGAGGAGGAGTTGTTTAGTTGAGCTCTGTTGATGACAGTGAATGGAGCAGAGGGCTCCAGGTGTGTGTGGTTGATGAGTGAGGTTTGGATGAGACATTTTGTGTGCAGAGGTTAATAGTTTGAAGACTGATTGGGCAAAGAGAGAAATAGTCTGAGGGATGAGGGAGAATATTACAGAAATTTAAGAAATTTTAAAGCACAAGATTCCACATTACTGTATGTTTTATTCCCCTTTAATAAAGTTCTTCTGTGTTGTTTGCTGAACTACAGACTTTGATCCAGTCCTTCAAACTATAGATAAGGCTACCATAACACACAACACACATGTAGAAGGAAAAGGTATACCTCTGGTTTGGAAAGAAAGAACCAAGGGAACCATAGAAACTGAGGTGAAAGGAACAGAGGGTAAAGAGGCAGCCAGGCTGAATCCTGAAGTAAAGTGAGATTAGTACTTTGAAGTTTGCTCTCAACCACCTTGTGTTGTGACTTCAAATAATAATATAAGGTGACTTTTGGTATGAAGCATCACAGTCACCAATGGCTCCTCTTCATCCTCGAGAGGAGTGACTAGCAGGGTGCCACAGGGTTCTGTCCTGGGCCCAGTGCTATTCAACATCTTTATCAATTACTTGGATGATGGAATAGAGGGCATGCTTATAAAGTTTGCAGATGTCACCAAATTAGGAGGGGTAGCTAATACCCCAGAGGACAAGTTCAGAATTCAAAATGACCAAAACAGATTAGAAAGCTGGGTCAAAACTAACAAAATGAATTTCAACAGGGAGAAATGTAACATACTACACTTGGGCAGTAAAAATGAAATACACAGATACAGAATGGGTGACACCTAGACTGAAGGCAGTACATGAGAAAAGGATCTAGGAGTCTTAGTGGACCGCAAAGTGAACTTGAGTCAGCAGTATGATGTGACAGCTAAAAAAGGAAAAGCAAGTCTAAGCTGCATCAACAGAAGTATAGTGTCTGGATTGAGGGAAGTAATAGTGCCACTCTGTTCTGCTTTTGTCAGACCTCACCTGGAATACTGTGCCCAGTTCTGGGCACCACAATTCAAGGAGGATATTAACAAGCTGGAGTGTGCCCAAAGGAGGGTGGCTAAAATGGTAAATGGTCTGAAAGCCATGCTCTATGAGAAGCAGCTTAGGGAGCCGGGTATGTTTAGCCTGGGGAAGAGAAGGTTAAGAGATGGCATGATAGTCATGTTTAAATAGTTGAAGGGATATTATACTGAGGATGGAGCAAGCTTGTTTTCTGCTGCTCCAGAGACTAGGACACGGAGCAATTACTCAAACTACAGGAAAAGAGATTCCACCTAAACATTAGGTAAGAGCTATTCGGAAGTGGAATGCACTGCCCAGGAGTGTGGTGGAGTCTCCTTTGGAGGTTTTTAAACAGGTTGGATGACCATCTGTCAGGAATGCTTTGACTGTGTATTCTTGCAGGGCAGGGGGTTAGACTAGATGGCCCTTGTGGTCTCTTCCAACTCTATGACTTCGTGATTTTATGAGTAGTTGTGATTAAGCATTGAAAAAAGAATAAGGAGCCAGTCAAAGTAAGTACCTGGGTGAGTTCAAGAACAAGAGAAGGGAATGAAATGACTTACTGTATATTCCAGTGTATAAGATGACTTTTTAACCCCGAAAAAATCCTCTAAACTCGGGGGTCGTCTTATACACCAGATATACAGTTTGCCTCACCCACCACCCAATCTCCTGCCTCTTTGCTCCCTTCGCAAAGGGAACGAAGACACAGGAGATCGGGGGAAGGGTGAGGCAAAGCGGGTATCTTCGCTCCTCTCCTCCACTTTCAATTGCTCCCCAAAGGGGGAGAAGGTGGAGGAGAGGAGCAAAGATGGCGGCTTGCCTTGGCTGCAAGATTGGGGGAAGGGTGAGGCAAAGCAGTACCCTCGCTCCTCTCCTCCACCTTTTCCCCCTTTGGGGAGCAATCAAAGGTGGAGGAGAGGAGCGAAGGTAGCGGCTTGCCTCGGCTGCCACCCATCAGGAGATCGGGGGAAGGGTGAGGCAAAGCAGGTACCTTTACACCTCTCCTCTACCTTCTCCCCCTTTGGGGAGCAATCAAAGGTGGAGGAGAGGAGCGAAGGTAGCGGCTTGCCTCTGCTGCCACCCATCTCCTGTGTCTTCGCCAGCAGTTTCCCCATTGAGTGCCCCACTTCAACCATCCTTTGCCCCAAACACTCAATGGTCTAAAACCGGTTCAAGGGGAAAAGTGACTAAGGAGAGCTCCCGCTAAGTGGGAGGGAACTCTAAGAGGGAACTCTTGAATGGCTTTAGACCCTTGAGTGTTTGGAGTAAAGGCGGATTCAAGCAGGGCACTCAATCAGGAAATGCCAGAGGTAGACAAGGATGTACCTGTAATAGGATACAAGGGCAGGCCTGATGGGTAAAAGAGGTGTGTCTGCGCTGCTCTGATAAGGTAGTCTTGGACACAGGGAGGGCTGGGAAGGCAGGGAGAGCTGACCAATCCAAGCAGGCTTTCTATACAGCAAACAGCCAATCACAGGTATTGTGATTGGCTGGTTGTTATTTACTGGGTACCACACACAGCACAGCACTGGTACAGTACCTATCTGTACCTCTTTGTACAGTTTAGCACCAGTACATAGAGGAAGGTACCAGTATAAAAATGTCCAACAGTCAAAACCCCATCCTGGCTCCACCATCAAGAAGAAAGAAATATGAAGCCACTTTCAAACTTAAAGTTGTAAACTTTGCCATGGAACATAACTGCGCTGTTGCAAGGCAATATGGAGTAACAGAAAAGATGGTTCAGGACTGGAAAGCAAATGCAAAAGCATTACAGAGCATGCCAAGGGGTAGGTGTGCATTAAGAAGAGGCACCCCACATTGGCCAGAACTGGAAAAACATGTAGCAGATATGGTGAATGAGCATCATCAGAATGGTTATGTAGTGACATGAAATAAAATACGTTTGTTTGCACTTCAGTGGGCCAAATCTAACCCAGAGCATAGCAACGGATTTAAGGCCACTGCATTCTGATGTACTAGATTCATGGGAAGGCATAATACGGTACTGAGGCAAAAGACAACAATTGCCCAAAAATTACCTGCAGATCTTGATAGCAAACTAATTAATTTTCATCAATACATAATAAAACTGCATAAAAAACATGGCTACGCATTAAGTAGTATTGGAAATATGGATGAAACTCCTTTGATATGGTTGGAAATAAAACTGTCCATCAAAAAGGTGAAAAAACAATTTTACTTAAAACAATAGGACATGACAAGTCCAGTTTTACAGTGGTACTGGGATGCAAAGCTGACGGCGTCAAACTGAGACCAATGATTATTTTTATAAGAAAAACAATGCCGAAACTCAAGTTCCCTGCTGGTTGTTTTGTACATGTGAATGAAAAAGGCTGGAAGGATGAAGAAGGGGTAAAGCTATGGCTTGATAATGTATGGAGCAGGCAACCAGGTGGACTTATTAAAAAACGTAGTCTACTGGAGTGGGATATGTTCAGGGCACATTTAATTCCCAGCACCAAGCAAAGGCTTGCAAGACTAAACACACATGTGGCAGTTATTCCTGCAGGATTGACATCGTTGGTACAGCCATTGGATGTGTGCCTAAACAAACCATTTAAAGATCGCATTCGAGAACAGTGGAATGAATGGATGGTTAGCGGCGAAAAGTCATTCACAAAAGGAGGAAACATGCGTGCTCCACAGCTGGATGTTTTGTGCAAGTTTGTCATAAAAGCCTGGAATGATATTGATGCAGAAACAGTAATCAAGTCTTTCAAGAAGTGTGGCATATCAAATTCATTAGATGGTATGGTGGACGACTACTGTATATTCCGGTGTATAAGACGAGTGGGCGTATAAGACCACCCCCCAATTTCCAGCCAAAAATCTAGGCTTAGGCATATATTCGCCAGATAAGACCCCCCCCCAATTTGGCTGGCTGGCTGACTGGCTGGGGGAGCCTTGCCAGCTGATCCTCTTTGTTTCCCAACTCATGAGGATCTCCTCGTGAGTTGGGAAAGCGAACAGTATCAGCTGGTAGGGCAACATTCGCCCCTCTCTTCAACCTTCCAGTCAAACTGGACTTGAGGGTGAAGGAAAGGGGCGAAAATGCCCAGTTTGCCTCAGCAGCACCCTTCCCTCCGTCATGGCTCTTTTGAAGGGAACCAAGGCGGGGGAAGTGGCGCGGCCGCAGCAAACCCCTAGATTCGAAGGTGGGGAGAAGGGGCGAACATGCCCCGTTTGGCTCCACAGCCTTGATCCCTCCTTCTGGGCTCCCTTCCGAAGGGAGCCCAGAAGGAGGACACGGGACCGTGGAGCCAAACCCTGGGATTTGCCCCCTCTCCCCATCTTCAAGGAAGAGGGAGCGAATCTAGGGGTTTAACTCCGCAGCCCCGATCCCTGCTTCTGGGCTCCCTCCTCCCGTGATTCCCCAACCCACAGGAGGCTTCCCAGCCTCCTCGTGGGTTGGGGAATATGGGATGGCCAGCTGGCTGGGGGGGGGGTTCTCCCTCCTCCCGCGATTCCCGAACCCAAAAGGAGGCTGCCCAGCCACCTTGTGGGCTGGGGAATGAGGAATGGCCAGCTGGCTGGGGGGGGTTTCTCCCTCCTCCCACAATTCCCCAACCCAGGAGGAGGCTGCCCAGCCTCCTCCTGGGTTGGGGAATGTGGGATGGCCAGCTGACTGGGGGGGCTGGAGGGAGGGGGCTTTGGGGAGGGTGGAAGGGTGGCTGGAAGGGGGGGCTTCGCAGCCACCCACCCCCTCCCCGAAGCCATGATCTTGAGTGGGATCGCGGCTTTGGGGAGGGGGAGTGGCTAGAGGGAGGGGACTTCGGGGAGGGTGGAAGGGAGTCCAGGAGGAAGATGCAGAGGCTGTGCAGCCAAACGGAGCACGTTCGCCCCTTCTCCCTTGAAGGTGGGGAGAGAGGCGAATCCCGGGTTTGGATGCGCAGCCTCCGCATCCTCCTCCTGGGCTCCCTTCCAGGAGGGAGCCCAGGAGGAAGATGCGGAGGCTGTGCAGCCAAATGGGGCACGTTCGCCCCTTCTCCCCACCTTCCTTGAAGGTGGGGAGAGGGGGCGAATCCTGGGTTTGGCAGCACACCCTCTGCATCCTCCTCCTGGGCTCCCTTCCAGGAGGGAGCCCAGGAGGAAGATGCGGAGGCTGTGCACCCAAACGGAGCACGTTCGCCCCTCCTCCCCACCTTCCTTGAATGTGGGGAGAGGGGGCAAATCCCGGGGTTTGGCTCCACAGCCCTGCGTCCTCCTCTTGGGCTCTCTTCCAGGAGGGAGCCCAGGAGGAAGATGCGGAGGCTGTGCAGTGAAACGGAGCATGTTCGCCCCTTCTCCCCACCTTCCTTGAATGTGGGGAGAGGGGGCGAATACCGGGTTTGGCAGCACAGCCTCCACTTCTCCTCCTGGGCTCCCTTCCAGGAGGGAGCCCAGGAGGAAGAAGCAGAGGCTGTGCAGCCAAACGGAGCACGTTCGCCCTTTCTCCCCACCTTCAAGGGTTTGGCTCCACGGCCCCGCGTCCTCCTTCTGGGCTCCCTCCTTCTGGGCTCCCTTCGGAAGGGAGCCCAGAAGGAGGGATCGGGGTCGCAGAGCAAAACGGGGCATTTTCGCCTTTTTCCTCCACCTTCAAGGAAGGTGGGGGAAAAGGGCGAATCTAGTGGTTTGCCTCGGCCGCTGCAGAGGCGATTGAGCGGCGGCCGTGGCAAACCGCAACGTTCGCCCCCCTCCTCTGTCTTCCGTTGCTCCCCAAAGGGGGAGAAGGCAGAGGAGGGGGGCGAATGAACTGCAAAACACTTTGCTTCACCCCCTGCCCCATCTCCTGCCTGTTTGCTCTGTTTGCGAAGAGGCAGGAGATAGGCAGACAGGCGAAGCAAAGTATATCCGGCGTATAAGACAACTGTCGATTTTGGAGGGCACTTTTGAGTGCTCAAAATTTGTCTTATATGCCGGAATATACGGTACTTGTGGCAAGATGAAGAGGAAGCGGAAGCTGAGACCACACCATCTGATACAGAATTCAATCCATATGTTGACTGCCTTACAAATGTATCACAAGATATCATTGATTTATTTATGATATCAGATGTTAAACAGGAGGATTTTGAAGGCTTTTAAAGGGAAACTGTCACGCCAGCAAAACGTGTAAAAATACCATAGCTTGCAGTTATGATGGGTGTTGCTAACTTGCCAGGGTCTTGCCTGGCACTTGCTCTCTCTTGTTTGTAATCTTCCTCCTATCATTAGAGTGAATTAGGAAAAGTTTAATCCACTTGCACTGTTTTATGTTTACATGTTTGATGACAAACAGCCTTATGTTTATAAGTGACAGTTTTCCCTGCATGTCATAAGCATTTGAATTAAAATTACCATATTGAAATCAAATCTGATGTTTTTTAAAAATTTTATTTGGGGTGCGTTGGAAGAGGGGGGGATCGTCTTATATGGCGAGTATACCCCTAACCCTTTATTTTAACTGGAAAAGTTGGGGGTTGTCTTATACGCCCAGTTGTCTTATACACCGGAATATACGGTAAATACCTGTAAAATAAACTTACTACTCTTGCAGCATATGATTTGGCACAGATACAAACACAGAAATATAACTTAAAAATATATCACCAGCAGCAGAACTACTACTGATAACAATCTTGGATGACTTTTTCAAGGAAACATTCAAGGCATCTTACAGTTAAAATATACAGAAATTAAAACAAAAAGTAAAACAATAAAAAAAAATCTACCCGTAACTACAAATTTAGGATGCTACCACAGAACATCAGTTTTTCTATGGTTTGAGGGGAAGCTGAACTAACAGAATGGTATGAAAATATATTTTATTTTACAACACAAATGCTTCAGTCATTGTTCCTATTTTCCCTGACATTATTTATCTTCTATAGTATAGTTTTTTTCAGAACCACCATTCAGTTGAATAGGGTGGAGATGCAGTGGGAGTGGGGGAAAGAAGATGAAACTGAAGGATGTGAGAATGCTAAGTATGAAAGATTCTTCTGACAGAACTGGTAGATAATTCTTTTAGTGCTCTTACTCAAGGAAATTAAAACAAGAGAAGTGAAACCAATGAACAAGAAGGCAAAAAAGTGTCAGGATTTTATATTGAAAGAAAAGCTCACTGTAATCTATATACAGCAAGACAGAAAATGAGTATGGATTGAAGGTGTTTCTCTGCTAGCACACTGAGCATGGACAAAATGTGAACAGATTGTCCTCTTGGTCCATAGAAAGGAAATACAATAGAACATCACAGCTAGTGAGCTATATGCTATGTTTGCTTTTAAATGATCAATTGCATTTTAAGAGTTGTTATTACAGTTGTGCTGGGATACGTAGTTTGAAATCGAGTAAGTTGAGATGTTTGACGGTTAACTGATAGAAGCAAACAGAATGTATGATGTAACTTCCTATTGAAATGTAATTGGCTTTCCAGAGGAAGAGGTGTGTCCAAGTCCTTTTCTTTGTCTGGAAAGCTGCCATGAGGTTTACCTCTCACCATGATGTTCTTTCTAGAGGCAGGACCTGCTTTGCAGGGCTCCTGCATATTTTATTTTTAACATGTAGTTTTTAGTTGTTTTTTTACTAGTTTAGCCTTCACCTGTTGAAATGCTGCTGATATTCTTTGAGATATGCACACTGACTGTGAGTAAAGATGGTTTTATACTTTTAATCTACTTTTGAGTGTTTTGAGTCATTTTTTTGCTAGAGAATAGGAACTTGGGGAAATTGTGTGGATGGTTATCTTAAACTTGCATTCTGGAATCAGTAAGTGTTTGCGGCATATGTATTTTAAATAGAAACTCTGCTTAATTAGTTCTGTGCTTTTTAATGAAGTTAAAGCCACCAGTTCTATGGAGCCTGTTTTGTAAGGTACTTCCAGTAAAGCACAGGTGGTAACATTGTTAATTTTAACAAACCCCATTGAGTTGTCCCTTCATATTCGCTGGGGTTTAGTCCCAGGACCCTCTGTGGATACCAAAATCCATGAATACTCAATTCCCATTATATGCAATGGCATAGCAAAAATGGTGTCCCTTGTATAAGATGGCAAAATCAAAGTTTGCTTTTTGGACCATTATTTTTAAAGAATATTTTCAAGCTCCGAATACTTAAATCCGTGGATACTAAATCCGTGGATACGGAAGGACAACTGTATATCACTTTGAGAGTTGCTGTATTACAAGATTTTTAAAAACATACTTTTTATTTTGGTCTTCCCACACTACCATCGAGACATTTGAACATCCGATGTACATTTTGGTTCAAAAAGAATACATTCATGTTGCTAACAAGCACTAATAAGTCCACTTTTGGACAGTATATTAAATGTGAGCCTGATTTACAAGCCTACACATATGTGTACTAGCAAGCAGATGCGATTAAGTCAAACACAGATTTATAAACAATAAATAGACCAAGCATAAGGAAATGCCTCTTATTGCTGTGGCGCTTAACAGTTAAAATTAGCTCTGGATTAGTTATTCTTCTGAACAACTTTCTATTTATATGAGTTTATTTCTGTCCCATAAAAAGGATGGCTTTCTGCGAATGTCATGTGCTTTCTCCTGCTTTGAATATATGTGGCAATTTGCCATCTGTACCTTCAGGGTGACTTAAGGGTTGGCTTTTGGTTTTTTGCATGATCAGTCAAAGCTTACACCAACTCATTTGGGTGTCTGTCTACGCATTCAAGGAGAATCTCTCAACCCAGTTCTTCCCTTCAGGCATGACAAGGAGACAGTAGTACATTATTGGAAAGCAGTATTTGCCATGCCCCTACTTTTAATCATCACTGTTTCCAGTATCATATCAAATCACCAGGAAGGTAGCATGTTCAAATAAGAAACAGTGCAATTCATTTGTTAATGTCTTCCAATGAGAAGGAGAGGTACAGGAGAGCTGGAGAGGCACTTTGAATTGACTGCCTTTAAACTTGAACCCTCCTTTCAGTGCTGCCAGAAAGATAGTCCACTCAACAACCATCATTTGTGGCAAACTCTTTTGCGGGAGGGGATGAAAGAGCTCTGCTCTAAAAAAAATCAGACTAGATTCATGTTTCAGTCTAGATGAAGCAAAATACAAAGTCTACAAAAGGCTGAAATATTGTCCCCTGAAATTTATACAACTGGTATTGTTATACGGATATGGTCTTGTCTGTCACTTTACTCCTCCCACCCAAATAGGATGAGGTTTTTAGATAGCTTGTTTCTAACTGTATTACTTGGTATGGTTGTGACACACACATATCTGCATATGACACTGAAAGCATGACAGAAGTGAAAGAAAAGGAGGGTAGTGAGGTTGGGAACTCTATCCCTTCCCACCCATCAAACTTCAGGGGCCTTTTGCTGGTGATCCACCCAATCATATGTCCCCATATCCTGTTGCCTTTCCTTGCATGACTTTTCCTGTCTTGAGGGTATTGAAACAGGCAATAGGAGGGGATGTACTTAAACATTTTCCTCTATCAAGTAGTCTACTCTGGGCAGCAACACCATGAAACCTGCCCTAAGGGCATATAGAAAATCGATCAGATAGTATATTTACTGGGACACAGTCATTTAATGTCCAGACAGAAGAAGCACCATTAGTTATACCAAGGCAGATGATGGAATCTACTCAGGAGACTGAACATAGGTAAGACTGAAGCTGCACAAGGAGAAAACCATAAGGGCAAATGGTGGAACAGCTAGGCCAAGAAGGAGGCAGGTAAATGGGTGGAGGTGACAGAAACTGTATAAAACAATTATACACCAGTCAAAGGCCTATTAAGCTTGGTGATAAATGTAAAGGAGAAAGAATGGAGTGTTCCTGGATTTTTTCTCTCAAGGCTGCTCCCCTACTTCCCTCTCTCTTCCTCATCAGTGGAGGACACTGTATGAAAGGAAGATCTGGCTGTCTTTCCAAATCTGATCCCATTGTATAACCCTCAAAATGAAAACTGGCACCAATGGCCTACTTTTCTTCTTTCAACCAAAAGGCAGTGCTTGCAATGGGGAAAGCAGACTTCTTCAGCACAATTTTGTTTGTGTCTTCTTGCTTTCAATAGCTTATCAGTTGCATTACTTACTAAAGTCAAGACTTTCCAGTTCATTACTTTGAAAGGGAAGTGATCAAATGCTGTAGGCCTCAACTTTATTTCAAGTAACGAGCTGTTATACAAACTGAACTATCACCAGCGGCTGTCTACAATTGTGTAAAATGTTAGCCAGACCTCACATTTTCATGTGCTGCACACAAAATGTCTAATAATATGCATTGGGATCATGGAAACATATTTGAGACTGCTAGTCTCAGTAAGCAGAGAAAAAATATATCACGTCAGCAGAAGCTTTCTAATGTCAGTACATATAAGCCAGTCCCCAAGAAACCACTCCTCCCACAGATCTATCTAAGAATAAAGAATCTCAGACTTTGTTAAAAGTATATAAAAAGTTTACTTACAGTAAATATCTTGTGTAGGGATACACAGGTATACCAACTTGAAATATACAAGCAGAGAAGTAAAAATATAAGTTCTACATCCTACTAACACTCTACAAAATGTGGGTTCTCCATAGTTAAAATAAAGTGTGTCTGCCCCACATGGGCATTTCCCTTGGAATGGCGACTAAGCTGCATGCAGTAGAAGATAGACCATAAAACTCTAACAAACTGGAAGTTTCCCATAAACACCCTTTATATGGACTTTAACTCTTTACCATGCCCCATGCATGCTAGGTTGCCATATGCCAACAATATGCATAGTGATACCAGAGCACTTTAATATAAAGCTGCAGGGCTGCTTTTTAATGGCATGTTTTGCCTTGTTGTGTGCCTTCAAGTTGTTTCCAACTATGGTAAGCCTAAGGCAAACCTATCACTGGGTTTTCTGAGGATGAGAATGTGTGACTTGCCCAAGGTCACTCAGTGGATTTTCATGGCCGAGGGGGATTCGAACCCTTGTCTCTAGAGTTGTAGTCCAACACTCAAACCACTACGCCACACTGGCTTCATGCACACTTATGCTACAGGAAGCAAATTCTTTGCGATATTTGCCTGTTTGATAATTGAATCTTGCATACAAAAATGCCACATACTTTAGGACTGCCTTTCCTAGCCTGGAATTCTTCAAAGTTCTGGACTACAACTCCCAACTGACAGTGCTGTCAAGTGGTGATGGGAGCTGTAGTCCAAGATACCTGAGCCTAAATCCAATTAGTAGACGCACTGAATCGATGGGGATGTGATCAATCAATAGGTATGTTCCGCAGATTCAACAGGTCTGCTATCATTGGGACTAACTACTGGATTGAGGCTGAAGAGAGCACCGGGTTGAAGAATAGTGTTTTAGCTTTTAAATGCATGTTATGACATCATCATGACTTCATTAAAAACAAAATTCTTGTTTATAATTTGCACTTGCGCACAATGAGACTCTATGGCTATTTCAAAACTCTGTTTTGTTTTGTTTTCAGCTTCAGTCTTCACCTAAATGCACTCACTGCAAACTATGGATTCCATTTGTAATTATCAAGGGATCAAGCATCTAAATGACCTTTCCCAGTGTGAAAGAGCACTGCAGGTCAAACTCTAAGACAGACTGATCAAAAGTTCAGAGTTCTTCTAGGGTGTGATCTTAAATTGCCATAGCGGAACATTCTACCATAGCAAAACTAGTATATAGGACAAACCTTCAGTAGAAAGCAGCTTTGATGAGGGTGGCCAGAGGGGAGACAGAATGGATAAAAAATAGAGTGCCATTTTTCATAGACATGTCACAGAAATTAGTTTCACTGCTATAATAAAGCATGCTAAATAAATAAAAGTCTGTGCATAGAAAAGTGTTTTAGAATAGATCACTAATAATTCCTATGAGAGGGCACACAGAAAGAAAGAACCAGACTAATTCACTTCGGTTTATTTCAGAATTTCCTGGCAACTCCTCAGAAAACATGAATGAATATAAACCTTACAACAGTATTCATTCCTCCCATACTGCTATGCTCTTGGTTAAAACTCCCTTCAGGTTCTTACAATTGTTCTACAAACCTCTGTTGCATTTAATAGTGTTTTGAACTCAACAATGTTCTGCAGTGCTCTTTCACACTTTGCTGTTAATTAATAAAGCCAGTGTTTATGGTAACTCTGCCCAAAATGGAGTACAATGAAACCACTTGTAGAAACCCCATTTGCACCCTTAGCTCAATATTTTGCTTTCCACAAGTAAAATCAAGGTACTCAATTTTACACTTATGCCAGGAAGCTTTGTGTTAGGTACTGCACAACCTGCTCCACAACTGCACAAAGTTATCTCAGCTTACTTGAGCAAGGTGTTGCCTGCCCTAGTTATGCTTGTTGTCCTACTGGCATGTGTGAAAATGCTAGCCAAGGAACACCAACCTTTGTAATTTTATTCCGCCTGCCTATTAGTAGATATAATTCAGTAACAGTAATGATAAAATCATAACAATTTAGACAGTAACATAAAAATGCTGTCACGGTAGAAGCCTAACTCAATTATGGACCAAGGTAAACAGGCAAGTCCTAAGGACCTGCCTGATATCTTGGAGTGAGTCTAGCCTAAGATCTCAAGCCTAGAATGCTGTATTGTTATAGTACTCCAGTAATATTCAGTATTTTTTTTTGTATCATGAATAGAAAGGATTATAAAAGATCAGAAGAAAGTATCAATGAAAGAAACCCTGTGCGCACAATACAACTGATGTTCTTTTACTCATGAAGCTAAATTGAATCATTATTCTTGTAAGCAGTATGCTTTTGAGTAGCAGATGCTAAGGACTAAAACATGGAATCTAGATTCTTCCTAAAAATTCTCAACATGGGGGATGACAATACAAAAATCACATAGTCATGTAATCCCATAGGGTGCAGCTACATTGTAGAAATAATGCAGTTTGGTACCACTTTAAGTGTTGTAGCTCCATCCCATGGAATCCTGGGATTTGTAGTTTTAAAAGTTCTGCTCTGCCAAAGAGTGCTGTTGCCTCACAAAACTACAAATCCCAGGATTCTGTAGGATGGAGCCATGGCAGTTAAAGTGGTACCTGCATTATTTCTACAGTGTAGATGCACCCATAGTCTTCCTTCTTGCATGTGAGTAAGAAACCAGATTCTTAATTGATGCAACATATGCACTGTGGTTGGAAGATCATGGTATGGAAAAGACTGCGAGAACCTTTGTCCATATTTTATTCTGAACAATATCAATACAGTATTACTATACAGTGAGAAGGTGTTGTGAGGCACTTTGAAAAAATCTTTGGGCTTTACCATTTAAGCTGAGCTGTCATGAGAAAAAGAAGTATAACTTAATGCAGTTCCACTAGGACACCTGCCCATGGTTTCAAGATTAATAGACTGTTTTGGCATGGTTTATATGAGCTGATGACAGTAATAAAGCAATAATAAGCCAGTACCAGCAGTTTGGCTTAGCAGCTGCCCAGAAGGAAATAATTGGGCAACTTTTTCTTTTAGGCCTTGAGTGAACATAGTGCAATCCTATGCATGTCTACTCAAATGTTAGCTCCACTGAATTCAAAATAGTTTACTTTTAAATGAGAGGAACAGGACTGAAGCCCAAATATTTTTCATTGTAATGGAGTAGACCAGAGTATGTATCTGACTCAACTTTACATTTCAAAGCATTCAAGCATCTCCTCCCAATACTACAAACTGGCATTATATACAGAACATTTTTATTTCTCACTATCCTCACAATGCTAAACACTTTTATTTTAGTAACTTTACTTTGTTTCAGACAATAGGCTCTGACTATTCTCAAGCTTTTAATCTTAAGATCTTTTTGCAGTGTTGAAACACACACCCTCCCACACACATATACATACACAGAGAGGAGTTAATTCCATTGTTTCAGCAAGAATAAAAACGATTCGAGACTATTGGAAAATGCGTCCCAACCAAGCATTCTCTATTAAAGCAATGGGGCTTTAGACACTAAGGCAGTGGTTCCCAAACTTACTTGGCCTACCACCCCCTTTCCAGAAAAAATATTACTCAGCGCCCCCTGGAAATTAATTTTTTAAAATTTTTAATAGCAATTAAACAGAAGGATATATGTATTAATGTTTCTACTTTTTTCATAAAATATAGTAAAGAAAGGTGTAAATTAGAAACATTGAAGTTTGAAATTATTTAACTATTTATTGAACTCAGAATAGAAAGGTAATACAAAAAAAGTTAAAACATTCGAAATCATCTGAATGAGAAGGATGAACCTGGTACGCTGCTACCAATTTAGTAATCCTTGGCTCTATTTTTGTCAGCAGTAATCTTAAATCACCGCGATTATTTGCAATTGGTTTCTTTTCTTTTTTTGTTAATAAATTGGTTACAGCACTGAATCCATGTTCCACTAAATATGATGAAGGAAATGAAATTAAGAACTTTTGAATTACAGCCCATATTTCAGGATAATCTGTAGGGATCTCCTTTTGCAGCCAGAATTGTTGGTAGCCGCTCTTGAATTTAAATTTAAATTCATCATTTGTAGTTACTTCCATCAGTTCTTCTTGTAACTGGAGATTCTTCTGTGTTTGCATTTGAAAAAGGATCAAAAATCCAGTCAGGTATGTTCATTTTCAAAATATCATCAAATCGTTGATTAAAATCTGAATGGAGAGCATCCAAGTGCTCACAATAAGAAAGTATGTCTTCATCTTTTTTTTCTGCTCCTGATAAATTTGGGAACTGGCTGAATTCCCCTCGTCCAAAATTTTGTTTGTACAGAAGAAGTTTTGTCACAAATGCAGAAATAACAGATTTTGTTTTTATTAAATTCAGTTCATCACCTTGAAGCTGAAGACTGCTTTCATTAAATTTTTGAAACAAGTCGGTTAAGTAAGCGATGTCACTTTTGGATTGAATTAAACTGGATCGTAAAGCATCATTTTTATCTTTCAAGAACTCCAGCACCGAGTTAAAACAGCTTATAAAACCTATCTAAACAGGCACCCTTTGACAACCAACGAACTTCTGTATGAAGCAGCAAACGATTAAATTCTTCATTGTTTTCAATACAAAACTGTTTAAATAATGTCATTCAATGATTTGCTTCTGATTGTGTTGATACCTTTAATTACATATTGTAATGAATTATATAGGCGTGCACTTAAATTTTTGGCAACTAGATGTTGACGATGGATGATACAGTGTACTGTGAATGCATTCGGCACCTCCTTTTTTAAATATGCAAGAAAACCCCTGCACCGTCCTACCATCGCTGGAGCACCATCTGTGGCTACTGATAAAATATTACTCAGAGGTATTTCTTTTTCTTTAAAAATCTCATCCAATGCATGAAATATTGATTCTCCTTTAGTATCAGTTTGCAAATATTTAGCAAATAATAATTCTTGGCAAATTTGTTCTTCCTTTGTGAACTGCACGTATGCTAAAAGTAAAGCTTCATTTCCTAGCAAAGTTGACTCATCAAGTTGAATAGAAAACCAAGATGTTTTTAAATAGCCACACAATGAATCTTCAACATCTTGAGCCATTTCATCAATTCTTCTTTGCACTGTATTATTGCTCAACAAAATTTTCTTGATAATATCAGATGCTGGCTTGTGTAGCACAGTACATATTGCTTTACTTATAGCCGGTATAATTAGTTCTTCACCAATAGTATGAGGTTTTCCTAATTTGGCAATCATTAACGAAATATTGTAAGAAGCAAGCAAGCCATCGCCATCTTGTGTGGTTGCAGTTGAAAAGAGTTTTGCCAATGTCGGTTGTTTGATAATTTTTTCTTTTAGTGTTCGAAAATAAGATAAATCCTTATCTTTTTTATCACCATGAATTTTAGTCAAATGTTCTTGTAGTCTGGAATGCTTCATAGCTTCGTTTGATAAAACTTTCTGGCAAATCAGGCACATTGGTAATGTATTGTTTACAGGCGACTCAATTAAGCCATATTTCAAATATTTGATATTATATTGTCTACCATTTTTTCTTTGGTTGAGTCATTATTATCTGTAGAAAAAATAATTTTTTTATGGAGGTATTTTTAATTATTTTTTTTTGTAATTTTTTGAAATATTTTTGTAAAAAACAAACTAAAATAAATACTAATGAAATAAATTAAACATGATATTATTAATTGTAAAGCACATATAATTATTACAAAATAAATAAATAATACTCACCAATTATAGTCGCACTATTTGTAAGTTAACTTTAACTTGTCATCATATCACAACAATCTAACTTAGGACTTTTTCAGATGGAGAAATACACCGCAAGAAGGGTCATCCCTCTTGCAACGCTGCTGCGCGGCAGGGGGGCGTTTCGTATGACACCATCCCCCTGCTGATTCTGTTCCGGTACAGATCGCAGCTCTAGCGTCATATTTGGCAGTTTCTTAATCACGGAAGTTTGATTAAGAAACGGCCAAATATGACGCTGGAGCTGCGATCTGTACTGGAACAGAATCGGCAGGGGGACGGCGTCATACGAAACGCCCCCCCCCTGCTGCGCAGCAGCATCGCAAGACGGCCGACCCTTCTTGCAGTGTATTTCTCTGTCCGGAAAAGTCCTCAGAGTTATATTACGCCTTAATTTTCCTGTAATAATTACGGGAAATCTCCTGATTCATAGCGTGCTCCAAAATCTGCTGGTAGTACTACTGCTAGTAGCCAGTACTGCTGCTGCCGTTCCAGGCTTTGGCCTTGTGATCGACCAATCGCACGAGTGGCAGTTGCCCGTAGCAATGCTCGTAGTGCTCACGTGTTTTGGAATGGCAATTCAGTGGCACCACATGAACAGTAGCAGTGCGTGATTGCACATACCTCAATGCAAGTGAGGGAGTATGTGGGAACCGAGCCAACGTCCAGTACATTGTTCAAAGAAACATTAAGTGTTATGAGTGGAATACATAAATCAATTTTTCTAAATCTTCTCTTCTTTCTTTTATGCTTTCACCACCCCCTTACAGTTATTCATCGCCCCCAAATGCACCTGTGGCCATTACTGCCCCCCTGGATCGCTGCAGTGCCCACCAGGGGGCGGTAGCGCCCACTCTGGGAATCACTGCACTAAGGGTTTCCTGCATGCCTTTACCCTATATGTGCTGTCTCTAGAACTTTTCCAATTTGCTCAGTCACTGATTGTGGAGATGTGTCTAAGCAACCACACCATGTGACTAGGGAACCTTCCAGGTGTGTTTACAAGCATATAGAAGACTCCTCCCTCTCTTCATCTCCTCTCTCTCTTCCTCCTCCCTCGAGATGGTGAGTGCAGGCTCAGCTGGGCGGCTTCTCTTCTTGAAACTTTTCTTTAGTTAGGCAGGACTTAGGTACTGCAGGTAAATATGTCTGAATGTACCTCTAAGTCTAATTAGTAAAGTTTTTAACTATGAATTCTGCATATCACCTGTTTGTCTTACTTTGCTAAAACTAGTCTCAAAGAGACCCAAGAGACTAAACGCTTCCACTTGTGAACTCTGCTAAAGGAGGCTGAATCTTAATTGAACCTGTCTTCATCTTTCCCAGAAAGAAGCTGAACACCTTGGGAATCTACTACTAATCCAACAGAGATGATATGTTTGGACATGTTAAAATGATCACAAACATGGGCTCTTATTCACAGGCGTATGTATTTCTTTTAAAAAGTCAAAATCTTGAAAAAACTGCAAAAGAAAAAAAATGAAAAGCCAGGTTTATGGGAAACCTGGAGAGTCCTTCATTTCCAAATGTCTAGTTAATAACCCAGAAATACTAATGAAAGAAAGGATCCAAAGAGCTGCTCAGGCTTATTCAAGGCACTTGTGTTCAGTCTAGTGGGATTTCGCTAAACAACTGACATCCATGTCATACCTAGCATGCAAGACTTTTAAAAAACTCTTTAATTTCAAAAGCCATTTGCCTTGTGGAATTGGGTGTGGCTGTTATACGAGGGAAGTAATGAAGCCACTTGAGATTATGAAACTATATTCTTGAAATCTTCATTAAAAAATTTGAGCCCATTATTTTTGAATACCAACAACAAAAGTTAAGTCCAAAATGATCAATGGAGAAATTAATGCCCTGGATTCAAATTAGCATAACCAAAACACTGAACACACAACAGAGCTTTCCCGCCTCTTCGTTGCACTGTAGCTTGCATGTACCCTCAAAAGCTGGAGACTGTCTTGAAAGGAACACAAGAGAGAAATGGGTAGAAATTGGATGGTGCCACCCTAAGCGGAAGTAACTGAAGCGAGAGGCCCCCATCCGTTTTCCATCAAGTTCACCCATCATAGTGAAATCAACCCTTTGGCATGGCTCTGCAGAGGATGTAAAGTTCTGCTTGCACTGTGATACTTCCACTCATATTGGTCTCAATCCAAGACAAGTCCTTTCAAACAGATTTTAGCAGAACTGTCCTATCCTGATCTTGAACTGAGCCTTGTGGGCTACTGTGGATGTCTGATACTGGTTTAAGCAGCAGGGTAGCAGGAGGGGCAGCTGGAACTACCTCCTGGCAGTAAATATGCTCCAACAAGGTCTAGAACTCAACTGACGCTTTTTTATTCTTTTGGATCACATTATTTCTTCTTTGTTCAAGACAGATAGTGGAAAGCATTAAAGGACAATGGTCTAGAGAAGATATGGCAAACTGCATGCCCTAGGCTAAAATCTCTGGCTCACTGGGTCCCACAGAGGGCCCAGACCCTTTCAACATTTGGTGGTTTCCCATGGCATAGCATTTTTCTTCTTCTCACTTTAAATGGCTGAAATACCTCTTCAAAGGCTTAGCTACTGGCATGAGGGACTTTGAGAAAAAAATATTTTTGGTCTCACCCTTTTACCTTTGACTCTGCCCACTATTACAGTGCAGCCCCTGGGAGCTTCTCTGAAACTGAATTTGACTCTTGGGCTAAGAGAGGTTTTCCACCCCAATGTGCCTTGGACATTCAGCCAGTTCCCACCTTGAGCATTCATGGCACTGATGAGCAAAATCAGGAGAACATGAGGCCCATGTTACGAAGAGGGAGTGGCTATGCAGGGGAGTCTGAGAAAGTACTGGCCTGAATCCTGTTGGTAATCACAAGAAGAGTAGACACACTGAATGAACACTTGTAGGGTGAGTCACATTTATGTAAATCTCACGGATCCAAAGTCCACTTCAGTTAGGACTACCAACAGGATTCAGGCCAATGTTTCAATGAGTTCAGGGGTCTTTGGCTTAGCTTTGAGGCTAGGGTCTTGGATCAGCAAATCCATGGCTTGCACCACTGATCCTTCCGATGTAGAAGGTTGCTCCTCCTCCCTCCTGTCACAATCCTGGTTGCCATTTGGACTCAGCCTGTTAAAAAACTTAGTTTTACTTGCTACTAAAATTTACAAAAAACAAACTATTTTACAAGTACTGAAAATGTTAAAATACCATTTTACAGATAACTTAAAAAATTTGGTCCCTTGTTTTAGTGACCGAAGGCAAACTAATGCGATATTTTAAAGGGCCAATATTGGCATTTGGCTGTTTGTCAGACAACAGGTTAAACTTTAAAGGGAAAAAATATCCTAGAGAAGAGATTTCTAGATGTTTTGTTAAACTGATGTAGATTCTTGTTAGAGCTGCCAGGAATTCAGTATGTGCCCACTACAAATGATGGTAGATATGTCCAAATGGGTGGGGCATTTACACTTGGAGTGGAAATCAGAAATTGAACTTAGCAATTTTGTAACAGGCCTCACATTATAAACATTTAGAAATGCCTGTAAGGTCTGTATTTTCTACTCATCTTAGGCTTCTATTTGCCACCTGTAACCCTGCCCCCCCCACTATAAAGACATGATCTGCCAAGTATGATGAGGAAGATATCTGAAGAGAGCTACTTTTGCTGTGATGTAAACTTGCAAGAACTTCTATTACAAACAACAAAGAAAAATAAGAGATTTTCAGTACCAGATGTCTGGGAAGATCCCATTTGGATTTGAGCTACTTAAATTTGCAATCATGTATTTATACATCTAACAGAGCTTCTGTTTCCCCTAGAATCTGAAAATTAACTAGCTTTGTAGCATCTTCCTTGATCTGCCACCCGTGCCCTGAGGATTAGAGACTCCACCTGAGCTTGTTTTACAAGCATAAGAGAAAAAATTAATCTCTGCTGGCAGCGATCCCACTGGGATACTGATGAATAATGATATCCCTCTCTTGCTGCCCTCTCAGTCCACTAGAAAAGCCACTCTAACCCAGCAACGTGGAAAATGCTGAAACCATTCCAGCTGTGGATTAGCAGGCAGTCAAGCATCCATCTGCTCTGTTCGAAGCAAGAGAAGGCAAGCAGGCATTCTTATAGCCCACACAGCATTTGCCATTAAAATGTTTTAGAGCTCATTAGCTACATAATACAGGCAACATTTTAACAAAGAATCAAGAAACTTACTGTGCAATCCTGTTTACTCAAAAACAAACCACACTGGCTGAGGTATACTCCAAGGGAAGTGGGGGTATAGAAGTGCAGCCCTAATTTATTTCGCATACTAGTATACTATTTACAACAGCACTGCTGTAGCACACTCTTGCACACATAGGACTTTTTCAGACAAACCTAAAATCCGGAAGAAGCCTTTGGGAGAGGAACGCAGCTGCTCCACGGCAGGGGGGCAGTTTCTGACACCGCCGTCCCTCTCGCATTACCCTCCATGTTCCTTCTGTGTTGCATGGAAGGAAACGGCGCCACTTCGCTGTTTCCTTCCATGCGACATGGAAGGCTTCTTCCGGATTTTAGATTTGTCTGAAAAAGTCCAAAGACTGGGACCCATCTTCCAACTCATGGATGGGACAACTCACAGAGTGGTTTCATTTTGGGCACTGTACCAGAAGCAAAAAGGGGAATACAGCTGCAATTAATTTGACAACATCTAAACCCTATCATTTGGGGGGGGGGTTGGCAAAAGGACAGTGCTAAGTCCACTTATTTTGAAGTAAAATTATCACAAAAAAAAAAAATCAGTAAGAGCAACTTCTGTATTGAGGTGTCCATGGGTGCACTATTTTCTAACAAGAGGAATTAAGGCATTACGTTTTGAGCAAGATTTATTCCCTGAAAACATCCATATTTGAATGTTTACCGTTTATATTTCTGTACTGAACTTTAGTGGACCATACTTTGTCTTTTACACACAAATATTCATCCATGTTAGGTGCTCTCTCAGCATGAAGCTGGGATAATTGCCACATCTAAATAATTAAAACCCCCTTAACCAAAGTACAAAAAATAGATGATATGGAGTTGTACCTTACAATCTGATGGGCACAACAGAAAAGGAAGGATAGATGGGACAGCAGGAAGAAAACAGGCCAATTTTTCTATCAACTGTTATATAAATAAATTTCATAATGATTAGACTTTGAATCAACATTGAAACCTTCTTCCTTTTTCCTTTGTACCACCTTAAACTGTCCTTTGGGGAGAACCCTTCCAGAGCTAGTTTGAGGGCTTCATAGCAGGCTGCAGTGGGAAGTGGGGGTTGGCCAATCCCTGGTTCTGCTGGGAGAAGAAGACCTCAGGGAAATCTGGCTCGGCTCTTGGGATTCTGACTGAGGTGGTCTGTCTATCTTCTAACTATTGAAAGGAAGAGATTAGTTTTTAACTATACAGCTGCTCACAAGGTCACACACAATGAGTAGGAAAGCTTATTTATACATCTGTTACTACTTTTTTTGGTAAGCATTTTTCCCCCAAATTTACTGGTGTTATTTCAGTTCTTTGATCTGCCACAAACAAATGATTTTAAAAGGCTGACTTATCAATTGTGTTATGAAGAAATATTTAGTTACTAATTTGACAGAAGTTCAACCTGTGATATTTGCAGAATGTGAAGTCGAAGGCTTTCATGGCCAGCATCCATAGATTTACTTTGGTTTTTTTCCAGGCTGTGAGGGCATGTTCTGGAATAGTTTCTTTCTGATGTTTCACCTGCATCTGTGGCTGGCATGAAACTATTCCAGAACACGGCCTCACAGCCCAGAAAAAAACCAAGGTAAATCTATTTGCCGAATGGTTTCTAAAACTGAGGAAGCTTTCAGGACATAAAAATATTTTATCTGTGTTCTTCTCATGTGTGCAACTATAGAATCAAATAAAGTAACAAGTAGATATACAAGTGACAGCATACTTTATCTTTTTCCCCCCCTAGAGAAGGCAGGAAGGACAACAGCGACAGGTGGAGAAGTAGAATAGACAACAGTAAACAGTTGGTTGAAAGGGAGAGGGCTAACTATTCTTATTGGTGAACAGGATTGGGAACTCATCATCTGGGGCTTGCAAGAGGGACCCTTTCATGCTACACCATGATAGTGCTGTGATTCCACTTTAACTGCCATGGCTGTATCCTATGGAATCCTCAGGTTTGCTGTCTGGTCAGAGGCACTAGAGTTCTCAGGTCAAGAATTCTAAATGCTCCTCTGTAAACTGCAAATCCCACAATTCCATAAGAATCACATCAGTTAAAGTGGAACCACAGTGCTATAACTGTTCAATGTGAAAGGGCCCCAGCACTTTGATTAATTTTAACCAGCCCTTCAAAGCTGTCACTAGGCAGGAGTCAATCTAGTCTGGTTTAAAAGCTGATAGTTGACACTATCCATACTTTTAAAATGCACTCCTCTTTTTCATTTGTGTGCAGCCCAGGAATTTTACTTCCTCTATAGGTTAAAGCTCCTTGACAGAAAAAAGAATGGGTTACTTACCATAACTATAGTTCTTCAAGTGGTCTTCTGTGAATTCACACAATGGAATAATTCTGCGCCTGTGACCGAGCACCTCAGAAACTTCTAGCACCTCATTTTAAACTTTTGGGTGGTAGCACCGCCCCCCTCACCCCTGGTGCACATAAGCCCATCCCTCTCACCAAGTGCTCAGTTCCTTTTAGCCACATTAAATAAAGTAAGTGAGAGGTAGGACACCAGAGGGGAGGAGGGAAGGTTTGTGTGAATTCACAGAAGACCACTCAAAGAACTATAGTTACGGTAAGTAACCCGTTCTTTTTCTTCATGGTCTCTGTGAATGCACACAATGGGTAGATTAACAAACTCAGAAGATAGGATGATGGGAGTGTCCGGATCAATAACAACACTACAACAACATGTTAGAACAGAAAAGCTATATTATAACTGAGGTAGATTAAAGAGTGTTTCAGTCACCCAAAGATGATTGTGCAAGGACTGCCCTGGTCAGGGCTACATCATCCATAGAGGAAGAGTCTAATTTCTAGTTTCTCACAAAGTAAACAGCATCGCCCATGTAGCTGCTTGGCAGATGTCCGGTAGTGGCACACCATTCATGAATGTCATTGAGGTCGCTGTTGCTCTAGTAGAATGGTTTCATCTTGAAGAAGGTAGGGGTGTGCCTGAAGCCTCGTATGAGATCCTGATGGTTGAAACCACCCACTTGGAGAGGCATTGAGAGGAGACAGGGAGGCCCTTTCTGGGGCCAGAATAGTAAACGAAGAGTTTATTGGTACACCAGAACGCCTTAGTCCTGTTGAGGTACAGTTCCAATGTAGTTCATACATCTAGGGGATGATGTGATGCTGGTGTATTTGATGAAGGTGTGGTTTCCAGAGCCGGGAGTACAATGTCTTGATTGAGATGAAAGGAGGAAACCACCTTGGGCAGGAACACCACATCTGGCCAAAGAATGACCTTATACTCATGGAATTGAATGTAGGGGGCATCCGCCTTGGTGACACAAAGCTCACTGGCCCTTCTGGCCGAAGTGATGGCAACTAGGAAAGCCGTCTTAAAGGACAGAAGGCGCATGTCCACCGAGTCCAGCAGCTTGAAGGGGGAGCATGATATCGCTTTAAGAACTAGCTGCAGGTCCCAAAATGTGACTAGTCCAGCCACTGGTGGGTGTAAGTTTTTGCAGCCCTGGAGGAAATGTTGAACCAGCAGGTCTGCGAAGCAGAATCCTTTCCCCAGGCTTTGGAGGTTAGAGGAAATTGCGGCCACATAGGTGTGTACCGATGAGAGTGATAGACCTTTCATTGACAAAGAGGCCAAAAAGTCAAGAAGAAGCAGTGTCAAAGCGTCAGCTGGGGAGATTCCCTTGGCATCAAGGAACTCACAGAATTTCTGCCATTTGTAGTGGTATGATTTTAGCGTTGATGGTCACTGAGCTGCCTGGAGTATTGATTGTGCTGAGTCTGAAAGCTGGTTCAGTGATCTATCAGTCATGCTGTTGGGTTGATCGTCTCCAGGTCTGGATGGAAGACTTGTCCATTCTGCATTGACAGGAGATCCTTCCGCAGGGGAAGGTGGCGAAAACGGTGCTTTGAGAGGAGGAGAAGGGGAGCGAAACAGGGTTGCCTGGGCCACCATGGCATGATTAGTATGCAATTGGATCTGTTTTGCCTGAGTTCGGCAACGACCCTGGAGAGAAGCTGGAATGGGGGAAACACATATAGTAGAGCTCCTGTCCTCTTGAACAGAAATACATCTCCCAGATTCCTGTGAGACATCCGTTGCCTTGAGCAGTAGAGGTTGCATTTCGCGTTCTGGCACGAAGCAAAGAGATCTATTGAAGGCAGGCCCCACTCTGAGAAGAGTGTTGACAGTACCTCTGGTGCCAATGACCACTTGTGACAGCTGCTCTTGGTTCGGCTCAGTGAGTCTGCAATGTCATTCTGAGTCCCGGCCAGGTGGATGGCTGTCAGAAATATGACTCTGGGTATGCACCAATCCCAGATCTGAGTTGACAGGTCTATGGGTGTCCTGGACCTGGTTCCTCCCTGCTTGTTGAGGTAGAAGACTGTGTTGTTGTTGTCTGACACCACCTTGCCATGGAGTGAAGATTTGAATGCATTCGTGCTTTGAATGCTGCCAGGAGTTCTAGAGCATTGATGTGGAGATCCTTCTCCATTGCTGATCAAAGGCCGTGGACGCGGAGGCCATGAGAATGTGCCCCCCATCCTGTCATAGATGCGTTTGTTGTCAGAGACCTGGAGGGGTGGGGAACTGCGAAGGGTAGGCCACACCTCACATTCCGCTGGGAGGACCACCACCATAGCTGTCTGAGAAATGCTCTGGGAACCGACAGTAATTTGAGGGGGTCGTCCCATAGAGGGTCGAATGAATGCAGGAACAAAACTTGCAAGGGGCGCATTTGGAGCCTGGCGAAGGGGGTCACTGCTGTGGTCGAAGCCATGTGACCATGAAAGGTCTGGACAAAGTGCGTTGTTACTCTCCTCCATGCCATACAATGACTTACCATGTCCCATAGCTTGAAGAAGCGGTCCTCTGGGAGAAATGCTTTGCCCTGGATAGGGTTCAGTTGGGCCCCAATGAACTTTGCGACCCTTGAGGGGGTTAGGTGTGACTTGTCCATGTTGACCCTGAGGCCCAGGTCTTGGAGTAGTGAGAGCACGACTGTCACATTGGCTACTACCTTTTCCTCTGAAGGACCTGTGATCAACTAGTCGTCCAGGTATGGGAAGATTACGATTCTTTTCATGTGTAGACGTGGAACCACCAGGGCCATGCATTTCGTGAATACTCTTGGAGCTGTGCAGAGGCCAAATGGGAGCGCTTTGAAGAGGTACATTTTGGGACCTACTGCAAATGCCAGGAATCTTCTGTGGGGTTGTGCTATCACGATGTGGAAGTAGGCATCCTTGAGGTCGGTGGCAGTGAACCAGTCTCCTGTGTTGAGAAACAAGAGGATAGTAGAAAGGGTGATCATCTTGAAGCGTTTGAGAATAATGAAGCAGTTCACCTCTCTGAGGGCCAGGATGCGACATAAGCCACCATCCTTTTTGCTGACGAGGAAGTAGCAGAAGAAAAAAAAAGAATCTCTTTGCTGTTATCGATGAACTTTTTCTATAGCCCCTTTTCTCAACAAGGAGTGAACCTCTTCTTCGAGGTATATAGAGGGGGTGGTGGACTTGAGAAGTCCAGTGAGTGGTAGGGTGTTGAATTTTATGAAATATCCATTCTGGATTGATACTGAGGACCCATGAATCTGTGGTGATAGCGCACCAATGGTGGTATGCAGCCAGTAGGCCATCTGATGGTGGTTGGCCTGGCAACACAGAGGGAGAGGGCAGGTAGTGAGACTCTGCTTGGTAGATTCAGGTTTCTTCTTTGGGAACTGAGACTTATGCTTACTGGTAGCTGGGAACTTCATCTGGTATTGGGTATAAGGCTGTGAGGAATGCTGAGGGTGTGACGTAGAGGGGCTGAACCTCCTTCGAAAGGAAGGCAAGAACCTCTTGGTGTAAAATCTGGAACACGGAGCTTGGCTTGGTGGGGGAATCCCAAAGCGCTTTGCTGTCATTTGCATCTTATGCATATGCTCTAGCTTCGTGTCAGTTTCAGAGTGAAAAAGGCTGGCCTCGTCAAAAGGAAGGTCCTCGATAACCAACCTGGCTGCAGAGAAGAGACCAGACAAATGCAGTCATGCATGCCTGCGAATGGCGATGGAGTGGGCTAAGATCTTCCCAGCACAATCTGTTACATGTTTGGCAGACTGGCATTGGTAATTGGTTAGTGCAATGCCACCATTCCTCGTATTAAGGGCAAGTCCACATCTTGTTGAGGAACCTTAGTCAGAAGTGGTGATATAGTGTTCCAGAGATGTCTCTGATATGCTACCATACACACAATGTAATTTGCTATCTTCATGAGAAGACATGCTGACAAGTAAAACTTTTTTCCTATGGTGTCCAGCTTCTTGCCCCCTCGTTCCGTAGGCGAAGAGTGGATTTTATGTGATGTGCGCATCTGTGCTGCATCCAAGATAATGGAATTTGGCTTTGGGTGGGAAGACAACCAAGGGACTGCTTCGTTAGATACTCTGTAGAGATGCTCGTGCCTTTTAGACGTTGGTGGGACAGAAGAAGGGGTGCTCCAGTCTGCCTTGGCAATCTGTGTCAGAAATGCAGAGAATGGAATGTAAGGCAAGGGGGGAGCTTGCCTTTGCAGATCATGGAAGATGGGGTCATCTATGTACACATCTGAAACTGGTAGGAAGACCCAAAGACACCGCATTCCTGTTAATGATTTCTGAGAAGGAGCGGACGTCTTCTGTTGGCAAACCAGGCTCTTGTGTTGCACCTTTACCTTGGGGTGATGGCCTGGGCGTAGGAGTGTCCCCATCCAACTCATTGGACTCACAGTCTGGAGTCCCCTCAATCCATGTTGGCAGAGGTTTGGGCTGCCCAGCTGGGACAGGAGGGGGTGATTTCCTAGGATCCTCTGGCCTAGGCGAGTGTGACTTCTTGCCTGCAGACTGATGAGAGGGATGTTTGGGTACCCTCTTCTGAGGGGAGTTATGCCTCCTAGGTGACTCCGTTGCTGCAGACCGGCTGGGTTTGTGTCGCCCTTCCAGGGAGGGATGGCATCTCTGTCTGTCCCAATCTTCTTTCCGGTATCGGGGAGAGCGATCATATCGGTACTGTCTGGAATACAGCACTGGAGATGGTTCTTCGAATGGCTGGTACCTGAAGCCATGTCCCCAGTAGTACCGATTGGGATAAAAGCTTCTTGGTGGAGGAGCGTTGTACCAGTATTGATTGTAGCGGTCCCACCAGTCCTCTTCATGTCACGACTCATCGTCTGTGGACTGGGAGGTACTGGACGGAGAACATGACAGGTGGCGTTGTGGTCTAGGCATGCGGGACCGTGAAGCAGAGTAGGACCTGTGTCTTGATGCTCTTGGTGTCGGTGATCAAGAAGGTATTGGCAATGCCAGTACCAGAGACTTAGAAGGTGGCCTTGACAATAGCGTCTTCTGCTTATCTGGGACATCTGGAGTCGGTGTCTGACGAGGCGAGTGGGAACAGGACCACTGTGTCAGAGGTGAACAGTGGACCGGCGTCAAGCAAAAGCAGGACCGTGATACACGGTGGCCTGTTGACTGAGATCAGAGTCGGGACCGGGATCAGTGCTTGGAAACTGAACAGGATTGAGAAGCAGAGTGAGACCTCGAGCGGTGCCTGGACTGTGACTGAGGCTGGTATCGGAACCGAGCCTGATGTCATGCTACGGTACTGATATCCAACGGTGACCTGGATCGCGATATCCTGATGATGCGGACACCAAGGGAGGACTCATCAGTTGTCTTTTACACTGCATAGGGGGATTCTTCTTCCCGGAGCTGGTATCGAGAGATGCCGTTTCTCTGGGGGCGATACCGGAGAGCCTTCCTCAGTTTCCCCTTTGGCCCTCTTCAGTTTTGGGTTGGGAGATTGGAGATCGTGATGCTTGGCCTTCTTGCGTTCCTGGGACCTACCCCTTCTAGGGTATTCTTTCCTTCCAGCAGCCTTAGCTATCTTCACTGGAGGGTCCTTTGCTTTCAACACCGTCTTAGAAGACTCCGATACCGGTGCCCCAGTACCGACTGTCTCTGTCCTGCCGAAGTCTTGGGATCATCAGAGCCAGACCGGCCCGTGTCATTATCTCTCACTCTGGTTGACACCGGGATGGACGGCAAGGCCTTTGCAGGTACCAAGGCGGGACCTTTTTTGACTGGACCCTTAGACTTTTCAGGGGAGAGTGCCAAAGTCGAAGCCCTCCCCAACGCCAAGGCTGATAGGGTCTTCTCATAGAGTTGGGCCTTGAGCCTCTTGTGCCAGTTCTTTCTGGCCTGTGGGGTGAAGGCCTTGCAATGCCTGCACGAGGCTACATCACAGGCCTTGGAATGGCCATCTGACTCCATCATTTTGGCCGAGTACTGGGAGCAGAATTTGAAGAAACCAGCCCCAGATATGCTTAGAAAGGATATATTTCACAGAACCATCCAGGCCAAGGTCAGAAGAGCAGAAAATCAATCTTGCAGCCAAATCCGGTGAAGAGGTATTCGCAGTATTGATGGAATCCGAGGTCAGAGACATAACTCAGTCCAATCTGAGAGACAAAGCCAAAGGGATAAGCAGTAGAGGAGTCAAAAGTCCGATCCAAGTCAGAAAAGAGCCCCAAAAGTCAAAATAAGAACAATGAGGCTAGTAGAAGTTCCTTCAGAGTTTTCTATGTGGTGGAAAAAAAGGAACTGAACGGTTGGTGAGAGGGATGGGCTTATATCCACCAGGGCTGAGGGGGGCGGTGCTACCGCCCAAAAGTTTAAAATGAGGTGCTAGAAGTTTCCGAAGGACTCTGTACAGGCGCAGGATTAACCCATTGTGTTCATTCACAGATACCACGAAGAAAACTGTTCTGTTGGGCCAATTGGGGCAGCAGGAGTCAAGGCTTATATAATCCAAGGAAGGTGAGTTACCAGCAGTGGACCCACAGGCTGCTGTGTGAAGTGCTTTTGGCCATAACTAATAGCCACTCAGATATGTTGGTTATTTACTGTTCATTGGTGGTTGCTAGGGAAATCCTAAGATGCAAAATGTTATTTTTAAAGTTTTTTATTAGAAGAATGCAAATCTTTGAACATAACCCATCTGTATCTCTCCAATAATGTTCTCCCCCACTCGCTGGAAACCCTACATACATACATACCGTATATTCTGGCGTATAAGACGACTGGGTGTATAAGCCCCCCCCCAATGTCCAGCCAAAAATCTAGGCTTAGGCATATATTCGCCAGATAAGACCCCCCCCCCAATTTGGCTGGCTGGGGGAGCCTTGCCAGCTGATCCTCTTTGTTTCCCAATTCATGAGGATCTCCTCGTGAATTGGGAAAGTGAACAGGATCAGCTGGGAGGGTAACATTCACCCCTCTCTTCAACCTTCCAGTCAAACTGGACTCAAAGGTGGAGGAAAGGGGCGAAAATGCCCAGTTTGCCTCAGCAGCCCCCTTCCCTCCGTCTTGGCTCTTCCGAAGGGGACCAAGGCGGGGGAAGCGGGGGTGGCCGCGGCAAACTCCTAGATTCGCCTCCTCTCCCCACCTTCAAGGAAGGTGGGGAGAAGGGGCGAACATGCCCCGTTTGGCTCCATAGGGAGGACGTGGGGCCGTGGAGCCAAACCCCGGGATTCACCCCCTCTCCCCACCGTCAAGGGATAGGGAGCGAATCTAGGGATTTAACTCCACAGCCCCGATACCTGCTTCTGGGCTCCCTCCTCCCGCGATTCCCCAACCCACAGGAGGCTGCCCAGTCTCCTGGTGGGTTGGGGAATGCGGGATGGCCAGCTGGCTCGGGGAGGTTCTCCCCCCTCCTGCGATTCCCCAACCCACGAGGAGGCTGCCCAGCCCCCTTTTGGGTTGGGGAATGCAGGATGGCCAGCTGGCTAAGGGGGGTTCTTCCTCCTCCCGCGATTCCCCAACCCATGAGGAGGCTGCCCAGCCTCCTGGTGGGTTGGGGTATGTGGGATAGCCAGCTGGCTGGGGGGGTGGAGGGAGGGGGATTCGGGGAGGGTGGAAGGATGGTTGGAGGGAGGGGGCTTCGCAGCTACCCCCCCTCCAAAGCGCGGCTTTGGGGAAGGGGGGTGGCTGGGCGGAGGGTGGATGGGGGAGGGGGCTTCGCAGCCACACCCCCTTTCCAAAGACCGGCTTTGGGGAAGGGGGGTGGCTGGGCAGAGGGTGGCTGGGTGGATGGGGGTTCGCAGCCACCTCCCCTCTCCAAAGCCGCGATTCCAATGGAACTGCGGCTTTGGGGAAGGGGGGTGGCTGGGCGGAGGATGGCTGGGTGGAGGGGGCTTCCCAGCCACCCCCCCTCTCCAAAGCCACGATTCTAATGGAACCACGGCTTTGGGGAAGGGGAGCTGGATGGGTGGCTGAGGGGAGGGGGCTTCGCAGCCACCCCCCTCTCCAAAGCCGCGATTCCAATGGAACCGCGGCTTTGGGGAAGGGGGGTGGATGGGTGGAGGGTGGCTGGGGGGAGGGTGCTTCGCAGCCACCCCCCCCCTCCAAAGCCACGATTCTAGTGGGATCGTGGCTTTGGGGAAAGGGGGTGGCTGGGCGGAGGGTGGCTGGGGGAGGGGGCATTTTCGCCCTTTTCCTCCACCTTCAAGCAAGGTGGGGGAAAAGGGCGAATCTAGCGGTTTGCCTCGGCCGCTGCAGAGGCAATCAAGCGGCGGCCGTGGCAAACCGCAACGTTCACCCCCTCCTCTGTCTATGTTGCTCCCCAAAGGGGGAGAAGGCAGAGGAGGGGGGGCGAATGAACTGGAAAAGCACTTTGCTTCACCCCCCTGCCCCATCTCCTGCCTCTTCGCTCCGTTTGCGAAGAGGCAGGAGATAGGCAGGCAGGAGAAGCAAAGTATATCCGGCGTATAAGACAACTGTCGATTTTGGAGGGCACTTTTGAGTGCTCAAAAGTCGTCTTATATGCCGGAATATACAGTATGTCTAACTGCAATAAATTTTACAACCAACAGTTCAGCCCACATACACAGACAGGTCAACCATATAACAGATAGAAGATGTGGGGGGCACAGAGGTAACAGGGAAGACAACGTTGGTTTACCAGTATTTAGCATGCTTGAGAGATTTAGATTAGCTCTCAACTAGTTTCAAGAAACTCTTCTCTTGTAAGAGGAGAGGAGAGATAAATGCCCACCCTTGGAAGAGGGGACTTATTTACCTCCCGGCCACCATGAAAACATTTAGAACCATAGTTTCTCCACATCGGGATGGGAAAAGAAATCACGCTGAGGTAAATAAATGATCTGTATATATAACTAACTCCCATTATTTTCAAAGTTAGGAACATAGATCTGTAGAACTGACAGACCATGCTCGGCCTCAGAAGAGAAGAACTGAAAAATGACCTCCATGGGCTTGCAGATTTAGGGTTCTGTTTTAATGAACGTGAGTTTTAAACTTTTAGCCTTGTAGGTTGGGAGGTTTTGCCCTGACAAGCTGCACAATAATACCAATAATAAACAACTAAACATATACAATTGATTTAGTAATGGCTTTTTTCTTATTAATTTGGTTTTCCCCCTCAGTTTTATATTTGGTTTGGTTTTCTCTTATGGTAATAAAAGTTACATTGAATAAGGAAAAAAGTAATAAGCATGGGATAAAAAAAAGCAGATACTGCCTTTTCTAGGCCTCAGTCACCAGAAACAGATGGTCCAAACTTTTCACTACAAAACATTTACTACTTACTTTATTTGAGTACTCATTCATGTTTGTTTTAAAACTAGTTTGCTTAAAAACCCTTGTAATAGAATAAAAAAATAAACATTTGTTTAAATGGGAAAAAAGGCACAGAAATATAGTTTTTCCTATGCCATAGTTTGGTGCTTTGAACTCCCCTTTCTGCCTTTCCTTCTTAACATTGTACTGTATGAAAAATATGATATGCTACATTTAGTCAGCAATGAGTGGTGGGTACTGTCATTGTGATTTACCTACTGATTGTGCTTTGCTGGAACAACAGAGAGCACCAGGTGTTTTCAGTTTAAAGTTTGCTTTAGAACTAAGAGGGGGGAAATCAATGATGGAATTACTTGTTTCTGGGGGGACATTCAGGTCACAGGATCAGGGAACGTATGCATTGAAAAATACGCAATGCCATCATATTCTAGAAAAATGATTCTAGCTCATAAAACTGCTCCAGCTACTCAGATTACAGAGAATCACATCTAAGGCACAAGCCAGTTAAATTCCAGTACTTAGATTTAAGCAGTATTCCTCATTCTAGACTACCTGAAAATCATATGTTCCAGTCAACAAGAATGAGTGCTACAATCCTAGAGATTTATGTGGCTGAAGTGGTTTAAAAAGTGGTTTCGATTGATGCAATGTGAGTGGATAAACAGAGATGTAAATAGGAGAACTATGATTTCTTACTGTGATATCCAATATAAAGTTCTGCACTGACAGAGCATGCTCAATAGCAAAAAGGCAAAGTGCGCCACTGTGTAGAGGCTGATCTTTTCAAGAGCTTTGAGACTACTCTAATGACATCCACAGCATCCAACACAAACTCTGTTTCTTGCAGTGGTTCATCTCTAGGTATGGGACACAGCATAGTTAGATATAATAATATCCACATAGATGGAAGATGAACTTTAAAAGAAAAAAGATATCCTTCACCTTGGAAAAAACCTGGCAAGATGGTGAACCTCTCTGCTGACCAAAGGAGGGTGGGCAATCCCATAGGGTAAGTGAATCAATATACTCTCCAGGCACTAAACAGGGATTAATGGTAAGAATGTTCTTTCCTTGAATTAACTATAAGGATTTGGAGACTGTTGATGCCATTAGGGGTGAGAACTCAAAAGGGCAAAAAGGATTTGGGCCTCTGAATGATAAAATACTGATCAATATTTTTAAAGTATTCACTTTGTTAAAACAAAGAAAAACAAAAGGCAATGTAATCTTTCATATATACTAACTGGAATACAAATCAGTTCACTTTTATTCATGGAATCATAGAATCATAGAGTTGGAAGAGACCACAAGGGCAATCCAGTCCAACCCCTGCCATGTAGGAATACATAATCAAATCATTCCTGACAGATGGCCATCCAGCCTCTGTTTAAAAACCTCCAAAGAAGGAGAGTCCACTACACCACGAGGCAGTGTATTCCACTTCCGAACAGCTCTTACTGTCAGGAAGCTCTTTCTAAGGTTTAGGTGGAATCTCTTTTCGTGTAGTTTGAACCCATTGCTCCATGTCCTAGTCTCTGGAGCTGCAGAAAACAAGCTTGCTCCATCTCAGTATGACATACCTTCAAATATTTAAACATGATTATCATGTCCCCTCTCAACCTTCTCTTCTCCAGACTAAACATGCCCTGCTCCCTAAGCCACTCCTCATAGGGCATGGCTTCCAGACCTCCCACCATCCTGGTCGCCCTCCTCTAGACATGTTCCAGCTTCTCAATATCCTTCCTGAATTGTGGTGCATAGAACTGGACACAGTATTCCAGGTGAGGTCTGACCAAAGCAGAATACAGTAGCACTATTACTTCCCTTGATCTAGACACTATACTCCTATTAATGTAGCCTAGAATCGCATTGGCTTTTTTAGTTGCTGCATCACACTGCTGACTCATGTTCAGCTTGTGGTCCACTAAGAATCCTAGATCCCTTTCATATATACTGCCATCAAGCCAGATGTCACCCATCCTATATCTATGCATTTCATTTTTACTGCCCAAGTGTAGTAACCTACAGTTCTCTCTGTTGAAATTCATTTTGTTAGTTTTAGCCCAGATTTCTAATCTGTTAAGGTCATTTTGGATTCTGATCCTGTATGCTGGGATATTAGCTACCCCTCCTAATTTGGTGTCATCTGCAAACTTGATAAGCATACCCTCTATTCCTTCATCCAAGTCATTGCTAAAGATGTTGAACAGTACTCGTCCCAGGAAAGAACCCTGTGGCACCCCACTAGTCACTTCTCTCCAGGATGAAGAGGAGCCATTGGTGACTACCCTTTGGATTTGGTCAGTCAACCAATTACAAATCCGCCTAACAGTTGCACTCTCTAGCCCACAGGTTACTAACTTTTTTGCAAGAATATCATGGGGGACCTTGTCAAAAGGCTTACTGAAATCAAGATACAATACATTCACAGCATTCACTTCATCTATCAAGTTTGTAACTCTATCAAAAAAAGAGACAGGATTAGTCTGGCATGACTTGTTTTTGAGAAATCCATGTTGACTTTTTGTGATCATGGCATTCCTTTCTAAGTGCTTACATTTAATGATTTGGTCTAGAATCTTTCCTAGTATTGATGTCAGGTTGACAGGGTGGTAATTATTTGAGTCCTCTTCCCCCTGCCTTTAAAAGATGTGGACAACATTTGCCCTCTTCCAGTCTGCTGGGACCTCTCTTGTTCTCCAGGAATTCTCAAAGATTATTGACAGTGATTCTGAGATTACTTCTGCCAGTTCTTTAAATACCCATGGATGAAGTCCATCTGGCCCTGGAGACTTGAACTCATTTATACTGGCCAGGTATTCCTGAACTATCTCTTTACCAATTCTGTGCTGTATTTCCCCCACTGCATCATCTGCTCCAATTTCCCCAGGTTGAGCACTGTTCCCCCTTTGGGAGAAGACCGAAGCAAAGGAAGTGTTGAGTAGTTCTCTGTCCCCTGTTAGCTTGTCGCCATCTTCTCCATGCAGCAGCCCTACCATGTCCTTGTTCTTCCTTTTGCTATGGATATAACAAAAAAAGAGGCCCTTTTTATTGTTTTTAACCTCCCTAGCAATCCTGAGCTCCATCTATGCATTAGCTTTGTTGGAATACAGAGGCAATCTAACAGGCTGGTTTGTTTACTGTTAGAAACAGATTGTATGTAACACAGAGAGTGAGGTAATTTCCTGTTGTAATGTGAGATATTTACGAGATGTTTTCCAGAAGAAGGAGCTTCTTTAAGTTTCCTTTGTCTGGAAGACGCGATGCTCAGAGTCACCATTGAGATCTGCTGAGGCAACATAACTCAGTGGGACCTCCTGCATGTTTTTTTTCTTAGAAATGTAGCAATCAGTGTATATTTTTGTTATTCCTGCCTATCTTCAAGCTCTGCACCTGTGTACTATGAAAATACACAAGATGCTTGTGAGTAAAGTACTTTTAATTTGTTTTTAATACTGCTGTGATATACTTTCTTTGTTTGGGCTAGACAGAGTGTGGAAAGAGGGGGGGCAACAGGGTTGGATGGCTATTAAATGTCTGTGTGTCTGGAATAGCTATGCTTTGCTGTGTGTAACAGAGACTCTGCTAACTTTGCTTATTTTTACCATTGTGGAAAATATGGCCAACCGTTTCTTTGGCGCCAATTTTTAAGATTCTCTCTTAGTTCCAATAAGCTTTTCTGACTTTTCCCCTACATGAGCTGGCTATTTGTTTGAATTCTTCTTTGGTGATTTCTCCATTTTCCCATTTTTTCTACATGTCCTTTTTAAGTTTTAGCTCAGTTGAGAGTTCTTTCGACATCAATCCTGGTTTCTTTATACACTTCCCCTTTCTCCTCCTCATTGGAACTGTTTGAAGTTGTGCCTTCAATAACTCACTTTTAAGAAACTCCCATCCCTCATGAACTCCCTTCTCTTTTAGTATTCCTGACCATGAGATCACTCCCAGTAATTCCCTAAGTTTTCTGAAATCAGCTTTCTTAAAGTATAAAAGGCAGGTCTGACTATGTTTGGGTTCCCCTTTCTGGAGTGTAACAAACTCCAGGAGAACATGGTCACTCCCCCCTAAGGATCCCACCACATCCACACCATTAACCAGGTCATCCCCACTGGTTAGGATCAGATCTAAAATAGCTGATTTCCTTGTTGCCTCTTCTACCTTCTGGACAATGAAATTGTCTACAAGGCAAGTGAGGAATTTGTTGGACCTTAAATTCTTGGAAGAGTTGAAATTCCAACAAATATCAGGATAGTTGAAATCCCCCATTACTTCTACATCTCTCCGGTTTGAACATGCAGTAATCTCCTCCATGAAAGCATCATCTAAGTCCTCGGTTTGGCTTGGAGGTCTGTAGTAGACCCCAATAACAACATTCCTGCTGTTTCGCTCCCCCTCAATTTTTACCCAGATGCTCTCAACCTGGCTTCCAGGATTTAAATTATGGATCCGTTCAAAGGTGTATACATCTTTAACGTATAATGCTACTCCACCACCCTTCCTGTTTGGTCTGTTTGTTTGAAATAGATTAGTACATTCAAATTATGAGACTGATCCCGCCAGGTTTCAGTGATGCCTATGATATCATATTTGTTTTGCTGTGCTAAGAGTTCAAGTTCATCCTGTTTATTCCCCATGCTTTGTGCATTAGTATAGAGATATCTAAGACCATGGGCCAGTTCCTCCATCTGCCCTTTAAAGGGTTTATTCCTTCCATTGATGGGTTGTTGTGCTATTTGCCTTGTTCTCTGTATAATATTTGGGCAATTGTCTCTAGCACCCGATGAACTCCTGCCTTCAAGAATACTGTCTCCCTCCCCCATACAACTCAGTTTAAAGCTCTCCTGATCAGATCTTTGAGACTCTTAGCAAAAACATTTCTGCCAACTGCTGTGAGGAGCAACCCATCCCTTGCCAGAAGTCTACCTTCCTGAAACCGCACCCCATGGTCAATGAAGCCAAATGGTTCCTGGTGGCACCATCTGCAGAACCAGTTGTTCACCTTCACTATTCTTCTCTCCCTCCCACAGAAAAATCTTTCGGTGCAAGGAACTTGCTTTGATGGCCCTCTTGTCTCAGACAAGACACTCCAAATATTTTTAACTTCAAATATGGCTCCCCAAATATTTTTAACTCTTAGAAGCCCCAACCACATAGCCAATCATAATTGATTGTGAGAATTGTAGTCCAAAACATCTAAAGTACCAGTCTTCCTCTGCTGCCTTATTCTTCCTGGCCCTGACAACCCTTGTCAGTCTTCCTGCCCCACAAACCCATGACTGAGGAATGCAGATCCCAGCAGTTTTGACACCTTGAATGAACAAACCTGAGAACCGGGCATTGGTGGTAAGAAAAAGAAAAGAACTGCAAGTTAATTATGTTTTGTACTTTTCTGCAATTGCTAGACAGAAAAATTGTACTTTGAGGACATTGTACATACATCTCCACACTGAAATTTCCCCCCATGAAAAGTAAATAATGGTGAGTAGGTTCAGCTGTATCCCTAATTGGGAGTAAATTCATTTTTCTCTGGGAGAGTTTCTTCTTGTCTGAAGAGTTACCTATGTGTGCGCTGTGTTGCTATTAGGAAGTAAATTGTCCTTTAGAAGACCTTTACTATGTCATATCTCAAAACAAAAATGATTAAAATGTTTCATTTATATCTTGGCTAAATAAATAAATCCACACATCCAATTTAAAAACAGCATGACTAGCACTGCAGCCATGCTTTACAATATGGACATTTTTTTTTTTTTACTGTGGCTTACAGTTTTCACTGCCAGCATCATTAAGAGATTCTTCAAATTACTTTTTAAATAACCACTTCCCCAAGGACTTTCACTTGCATCTAATTAGACTACTTACCCCATGCCATGTAATTCTCTGTTGCCAAAACTGTTAAATGCTTCAATAAGTAAGTGAGAATGGCATTGATGGAGCAAGACAGATGCAATGCCACTAGTTAACAATAGAGGTGTGAAGTGACTCCCTTAATTATAAAGCTCATTAGCACATAGTGTTGGGGGAGGTAACTTGGCAAATGTTTAAATGCTTAAGACCTTCAGCATAGCATGCAACTGAGTAAAAATGTTCAATTTGCACCTTTAATAAGAAAAGGTTGGATAGTATTTATCAAGGTAAAAGAAACACAAAACTAGCTGGTTGAAATATGAATTGTTAACACAAAGAGACTTCACACTATTCTATCATTCTTATTTGGGCTTACATATATAATAACTGGAACATCACCTTTATTTAAAATTTGGTTTTGCTCATTTAGGGATGGTAAATGGACATTTGATAAGAAAAATACATTCTTGGGACAGGTGTGATATATGAAACATGACAAAGTTAAGATACCAATAAGCTTGAGTTTCAATACAAATTTGTGTGTGCAGGTTTCCTGGGATTCAGGACTAAATCCAAACAGATTACAGTTGTCCCTCCGTATCCACGGATTTACGTATTCACAGCTTGAAAATATTCTTTAAAAAATAATAATCCAAAAAACAAACCTTGATTTTGCCATCGTATATAAGGGACACCATTTTGCTATGCCATTGCATATAATGGGACTTGAGTATCCACCGATTTTGATATCCATGGGGGGGGGGTCCTGGAACCAAACCCCAGCGAATATGAAGGGACAACTGTATGTGAAAATTATTTAGATCAGAGCTTAGAAAAAATTAGACGACAGCACTGGGAGAGTGACACTGGGAGCTAAAGTCCAAAAAACTAACCTTTCCAATCTTTGATTTGGATGCAATACTGAAGTCACTTATTTAAAGGGTAGAAATTTAACTAAAACACCTAACCGATCCATCTTCCAGAGATATGATTTTCTTCTTAATGGAAAGGACAAAGTGGTTACATCTTTTTTTAAAATAGTAACTGAGACAATCCTTGGTTGATAAAAGTGTCTCTGTGATTATTATGTAGATTTCAATCAAGCCAGTTAGAAGTTAGGGTGCAGATTATCCATGGGTAGAGTTCCGCCCACAGGTCTTATATGAAAAAGCTCTTTAGACAGCTGGGGGTCTTTCTGAGTAAAAAAGGTTGTGATGCCTTAGAGAATCGGCGAAAATAGCTTTCCCTGCCTTGCTCCTGCAGGATTATCAACTGGACTGAGATGCAAGGAGCTCTACAATCCATGGAAGAATAAATACTTTAAACATGTATTTTAATTTTGTATAGCTTTTACGAATATATTTTGTTAAGGTTTGTTATCTACAATTATGGCACATGACTATTTGCTTTTATTACAAATCAGCAGCAGTCATCAAACGATGGATAGACTAGGATATCAATCACCCCCTGCTTATTCTTGACCCTTCCTTTCCCCACAATCCCTATGGCACAGGAGAAAGACAGCAACGGGGAGTCCGCAATGGAACTGGTTGATGTAATTTGTAGTACCTGGAATTAAGTTACTTAAGTGGAACTATTAATACCCCCCCACACACATTTCATTGACATAAGATAAGACGGTTACCAGTCAATTAATACTACTGCACTTTATTGTAGTCTGTTGTGTACTACTAATAAATCATGTACATGATACTCTAAAGAATGGTAGCATGTTTTGAACTGAGGGTAACTGCAGAATCTTAACACACAAGTGGAAACAGGCTCACAGAGCTGTAATGAATTAAAGGTTGTTTAGTTCAACTCTTCAACCCTTCCTCAAAAACAGGGGCCTCCATCTGTTTGTTTGTCAAAAACCAAACCACACAATCCAGGTGCACAATAAGCAAACAGTAAGAATGTGTCAGAAAGCTAAAGAGATAATGCCCTCACACTACAACAGAAAGAAATGGGAGATGAAAGGCAATGCTGAGAAATTGCTTTGGACACACAGCAATTCTCTCATCGATGTCCTAATCCAAAGAAGCACACCAATAATTCTGATTGTCCAAAGGAGTTTTAGATTCCTGTCTCTGAACAATGCACCTTGTGCCACATGCCAAAGTCTTTTGAAACTAAGGGGCCTTTCAAAAGCAGATTGTGATGCAGAATAGGGATTCTATTGTTTAAAGAGAAAAAGTCAAAAATTCCACTGGGTGTGCCCGAAGTAGCTCTCTGGATCCTGGCCAATGTATTTCAGTATTTTTTTTAAATGAAAGAAAATTACACTACTGTATAACATGTGCTCCATCTCTTCTAACAGTTGCCTGAGACTGCCAGATAATACATTAAGCTGGCATGAACAGAGTTTAAAATTTAAACCACAGAAGAACTTTCCAACATTACAGCACAATTTCTAACAATATTCCATAGTGTGAATTTGGGAAAAAAGGATCTTTACAGCTATTAATTGAAAGAAGCGATATTTGACTTTTAACATCTGTGCATCCTAGTCGTAAGAAGTCATGACTTTAAAAAAGTGCAGGGATCACTCAGAAAGAGTTCTCATATTATAAAGGGGCAGAGTTTTCATTCTAATTTATCTGCCATTTACATTACTATTGTGTTTGCTAGGAAATAGAGGATAAACATCAGTGCTCCTAAGTAGGTCTTGCACTTACCATGCACTGGATCTAATGGAATCTAATATGTACAAATGGAATTGCTTCCATCGGTGGAAGGTTTGTGAGGGGTAATCCTTCCTCTGTACTTCAGCCCACCACGCACTCCCACAACTGCCTGGAGAGCTGGCGGACCCTTAGGAACCCATTTCCAAGCTATGCTGTCAAATGCTGGGGGAGGGGGTTCTGCCACACTAGCACTGCTGCACTAGCATGAGATAATAATAGAAATTCTGCTTTGTGTCTCAGGGCTCTGTTTTGTTTATGAAGAAATGGAGAAATTGGAAGATGAAGATGTCTCAACAAATGTACTCTTTTTGGAATTTTTGATAGCCCCCCCAGTGATTTCACATTAGCTAAGCCAAGAACCTGAAAGCAGTTAACATCTGTATTTTACAATATATGTTTCAAATAATAAAGAATATTGCAAAGGGGTGACTTACTGCTAGAATTGAGAGCAGTTCTTCAACACTACATTCCGGTTTTAAACGATCTTTGAACATCCTGACAGTTGGATGCTTCAAATAGTAATATGAAGCAATGCGGCCATGAGTCAGTGATTCAATGCTGCGGTCATCCTACCCATGGAGAAATATATATGTATATATTATAAAAACACAATGCACAATGAAAAGCACTCTCCTTGCGCAAAATAAGTTTCATACTGTATTCTAATGGAGGTGTTATATATTAAAACTGGATAATAACAAGATCACAGTCACAGAGAAATGTAAACAGCATGTTACTGTTTTGAATACCAAAGCAATGGCAAAATCCCAATAGCTGCAACAGGAGGTCCAACAGTAGCCTATATATATTTTATAATTCAGCAAACATCAGGATAAAGCATAATCCCTAATAAAGATTATGGTTACTCAGTTCTTTTCAACTACCCAGTTCTTTTCTTTGAATAAAGTATAGATTAGTCTTACCTCCCCTATTTTAATGCAGTAAGAATACTCCAGATCAACAAGTGATTTCTCAACAAGATTCGAAAGGAACCTGTTCATATTGTCATGGCTCACGTCATCTAGGTTGTAGTAACTGAGTAAGAAGGGGAAAAAAAATATTAAGAGTGATTTTTTTCAAAAATCTTACCAACACATGAATATAGTTCATCATGTAGCACTGCACATTACTACAGGAAAAATGGGCACACACTTTGAGATTAAAAACCAACAACTACACAAAATGTTACATTGTTTTATTGCAGTTTCTAGTGCTTGCAGGGATATTGCCAGTTAAGAGAAGTATGACCTCAAGTCTCACACCTCCTGAGAATTCAAAAATATTCAAGACAAAAATTTCCATTCTCAGTTTTGATCTGTCCTACCATGCAAAGAATCATGTGTGTTTTCAACCATTCCTCTATGTGGATTTTTGACAGATGGGAAAATAATAATTATATCTGATGTTTATGCAAAACTGTTAAATAACTATTTGTTACTTAACAGTTTTGCACAAACATCAGATATGGCTGGGTCACATTTACTATTCCTAATTCTTATTTCTTTCCTTGTTATTTCTTAATGAGTGCACTGCATTACATGAAAGTACCTCATCCTGTTGCTAAAAATGTAACAAAAAAGATCTAAAAAATAAAAAAAGGTCATATTGATTAGTTGTCTTGGTAAAATGTAAGAGCTGATTTCCTAGCCACAGTACAAAATTCATGTGCCTTATTCTTCAACAAATATTGGAAACATATAAGAAATCAGTAAAGCAATTGCATTGGAAGCTAGTCTAAACTATATATTTATTAGAAACTTTACTATATAGGATGTAAAATTAGAATGAATGTATGAATAAGCCACTAAACAGACGGTATGGTTTGCATATCTTCGTACAGTAGCATGCAGTTTGGGTGTGAATAAAGGAATGTGGACATAATATATGCTATATATAGATAACATGACGTCCAGTTCTACAGCTGATATGTTAAAATCTTCATTTTTATAACTGGGTCATGCATCTAAACCAGCACTGTTTCATTTTTTTTCCACTTTCTGCTACTAATCCTTATGCACCTTCCTCTGTTCTGTGAACAATGAGCTCATTAATTTTCTTAAGCAGCACACAATTTGGATCACTGTGCTACTTTACCCAATAAATGTGATGCATGCCAAGGGGGGGGGCTTGATGAGACTGAAATGGGATCATAAAATTGTCTGATTCTGAGATCATGAAATAACAACTTCCACTAAAACAACCGTAGTTAAGGGCACTTCAGGGGGTTAATGGTTCAAATTTAGCATACATTTTAAAAACAAACACAAACCTTCTGGTAATAAAAGAGAGAAAGCTGGGACAACAGCCAGGAATAGAGATACCACAAAATTTTCGCTCAGATAGATTACAGGAAGGATTTTACTTCTCCAGTGAAAAACCTTTTTTTAACATGTGCCTTAGAATTGGAGCTTTAAAGTGTGACAAATTATGCAATATTATATATGTTTGAGTACAAAATACAAAACTGTTATTTTATGTACCCAATAGGTGGATGGTACTTCACATGTACAGTAACTGAGCATGGTCACAGTAAACGATACGGGGATAAAATTAGTAGTCTAAAAGAAAATTGTTACTAGTTAGTTTATGTTTATCATTAAAAATATTACGCAAGAAGTTAGTTAAAAGAAATACAGAATGGTCTATACTTAGATTCAACTAACAATGCAAGAGGGCACAACCCAGCCTGATGATAAGCACTTTGAAAGATCATAATTCCCAACTGAGAAATTTATCTTAACTCTCAATTGAGAAATTAAGATTTCTCTTAACAGTTTCTCTTAATTTGTTACTCAAAAGTATTATTATTTTTTTATTTAGTTAGTTATTTATACCCTGCTCTTCAGCCACAAGGCTATCAGAGCGGCTTACAAAAGTAACTTCACAAGCAGCAATTCAATGAGATTTACTCCCAGGTAACTGGGTTTGGGAGTTACACCCTACATTACAGCCAATAAGCTAGGATCTAAAGACCTGTTTTAGGTGCAACCTTGGGCACTTAAAGGATTTCCCCCTCCATTTCAGCAGCAGACTCCACAGACCATATCATAACCTGCTTTACAAATTCCCCACAAGACAAAGTATGTTTGCCATGTAGCATCATGGGCTGCTTTTTAATGAACACAAACCCAGTTGTATCACTAGGAGCACAAAATTAGTTGCATTAGTTCTTTGTATCTAGGCTACTTTTTATTTATGATGACATTTTTATTCTAGGCTATATATTGAAAAGAGGATTACTTTTTAAGACTACCTCCCCATGCTTTAAAGATAATTTCATAACTCATTACTGTCACAAAATAACCTTAACTATGTTAAAAATGTGTATGCAATCTGTACATGTTTTCTTTGTAGTAATATAGAAAGGCTGCAATCATATACACATTTTCCCCAGGTGTAAGTCCCCATGAACTCTACAGAACTTACTTGTAAGTAAACATGAAAAAGGTTCAAGTAAGTAATTTTGTATAGATGTTTTTGTGGTGATCTACCAATCTAAGTAAATTCTGGAAACCTATTTCTTGTAAATAAATAAATTAGGGAATGATTTTTGCTAATGCTTTAATTTTGTTTTGAGGATTTGGAGTTTTTTGTTCCAATACTAGGTACATTTCAAAACTACAGTATTCAACTCCAATGTGGCCAGTTCAGTAAGGATTATAAGCTTTCAATGTCAGCTTCATACAACACAATATAGCAGCAAAATTTTGAAATAGAGTCCCATAAGATTTTTTTGGGGGGCGGGCAGAACACAATTAAAGGTCGACTCCCATGTCTGTGTGGGATACCTTTCAAGACCCCCGTGGATATCTGAAACCGTGGATAATAGGGAACCCTATTATTTTCAATGAGACAAATGCCGGAAGTTGACCATAGAATTGCATTGGAGGATCTAGAAATGCCTAAAGAGAATATATTTTTTTGGATGTGGATAAGACAAACCGTGGATACTGAATCCATGGATACGGGGGGGTGACCTGTACACAAAACATTCATGATTAAGTGACTACTTTCCCACCTCAAAAAGGAAAAAAAACCCTCCTAAACATTCAAAAATAGCAGAAAAGAAAATCAAACTAGACTAAGAAGTTTTGGCTGCAAGCCTAACTATACTTATGAACAAGTAAGCTGTACTTTACTAATCTGACACTAAAAAGAAAAGAAAAGAGATAACAGTACACAATGAGGCACAAGTTTGAATAGTCATGTTCAGACTGCACAAAAGTGCATTTTGAACATGCATGATCCAAAAGATATAGATGTTTGTATGATCAAACTGAACAAAACTGCCCCCCACCCTTTCTGGCTAACTGTATTAGCTATTCAACTGCAGATAAAGAATAAAAACAGTGCAGTTTCATGTCCACTGCATTGAATCATCTAGTCATTATTTCCTCTTTGCTACAAACAGACAACCCACCTTTTTTTGTCAGCACACCATTTCATTTATTTCACAGTGAAACCCAGTTTCACAATAATTGACTTGTCAGGAGCTCTAATTTATGAGGCTGGGCTCTGTAAGCCTTCTCCTATATTCGGCTCAACCTGCCCACAAGCAAGGTTGAATATTTACAATGCTGTTAACAGGTGCTGAGTTGTTTAATGATTCTAATAGCCAGAAGCGTACTGAGAAAGCCAGCGGGATCACAATTACAGGCTGTTTGAACACAACAATTACTCGTCCCCTGAGAGGTGTGAAAGTCAAAGGCAGTTTTATACTAACAGCATCTAGCACATGGGGTAGACGGGCTAACTTCCATTAGTAGCCCATTGGGAAAAAAGCAATAACAAATCCCTAGGTACCATAAAAATTTACAAAGTACATAAGATTTAAACAATCAGAACTCAGAAGGAACGGACTTTTAAAGGGTTTTAAGTAATTTATAACAAACACAAAACAACCCAATCCCCAACCGTAGCTGTGAATATATCCAGAACAACTTCACAACAAGGAACATGAACTTATTTTTCTAATCTAAGCAAGTGTGGAATTTCACCAGCAGAGAAAGAGAGAGACGTGCAGAGACATAAAATGTAGATGAAGTTACACAGACCATTTTGGATTTAATGTGGACTGTGGTGGCAATTGCTTCCTGTTTAGTTTATGTAAACCTGACCCAAGATCTCCCTGGGAAATTTTTCATCAGCCTTGAAATGGTGCTGCTATAACTGTCAGGACTGTGAAGTCATTTGTTATAAACACCATGTTTTTATGTTCAGATTATACCGTAGTAGTAATGGCACAGATAATGAAAACAGGGTCCAGAGCCATCTGAAAAAGATTATTACAAAAAACTGTTGCTTGCATTCAGAACACTTCGGGGGGGGGGGAGAGACGACCCACAAGAGCCCAGCTCAAAAATTATTTTTTGAGAAACAACGTTTTGGAAAATAATAATTCAGGACAGACATTAACAGTTACTCTCTCAAAAGAGGTTCCATTTTATCCACTGTGAATCGTCCTGTAAATTCCCCTTTTCTTGACTTGAGGGGAAATTTTCTAAACCCAAGCCATGGATATGAAATCCATTATTCTAGGCCTATCCCTGATAGATGGAACACCAGAGAGATGATCCAATCAATGTCTTTTCTGGATCTAATCCAGTAGTTGTGGATCAACATATCTCAGTGTGGGAAAGAAATCAGGCTCCCTGGAGAACTGGCTCATTTGCAAGAGAAAGGAGATATTACCAGTGAGTTATATTCTGAATGACTAACATTACCATTTTCAACTGGTAATCAAAGTGAATCAAATTCATTATTAAAATGGCCTGCCATTAACATTTAAAAGTACTGTTCCTTACAATAACAATATGAAATATCAACACAGTCTCAGCCATTTTGTTGCTTAACTGCAAATTGATTCCAAGGAGACCTAGCCATTCTCTTTTTCTAGGCAATAGTTCTCCAAATGCCTAATGGTTTAAATCTATCCTGATACTACTGCAGCCACCACTGCCAGCTCCATTAGAGAAACACTTTGATTACTTCTATTCCATGAGGATGTCTCCACAGTTCAAAGTGGATATGGACTACTGGAAGCCCAAGCAAAGGCAATGATGACCTAGTATACAGTTAAAGAAATAAGACTGTGAAGAGGAGATACAAGCTGAGATCTCGGTCAATGCTACTCAAAGTGGTAGTCCCTGGACTAATGCTGTTCCACGAACAATCAACTGCCAGTCTGTGGAGAGTTTCCAGGATTGTACCTGATGGGCATAAATATGCTATCAGTTCTCAACACACTAGAAGAATGCCAGTCTCCCCGCCCCCCACTTAGCTAGCTTGAGCAACATTTATCTAGATTACAGATGAATGGAACTCCAATTATGAGATGATCCTGCTGGAGGAGAAGGGGAGGTGATTTTGCCCAGTTCCTGTTTCTACTGAAGCCCTCAATGCCCTATCCAAAAGTGGCTCCAGAGGTCTGGAGAACACAGCAACATTGGTGAAGGGAACTGGTGAAAAATGCCTCATTCCTTTCTAATGGGGTGTTAATAAAATTGTTACCCCCTGTGCTTTACTGGAAGTACCTTTGCAAAAACAGGTGCCAGAGAATGGTTGGCTTTAACTCCCTTTAGAAAGCACAGAACTTATCAGTAGAGTTTCTATTTTAAAATACACATGCAACAGACGCGTATTAATTCCAGCATGCAGGCTTAAATAGCCATCCACCAGAATTCCTCCCCAATAAATATTCTCTAGCATTAAAAAGACTCAAAACACTCAGAAGTAGTTTAAAAGTATAAAAACATATTTACTTACAGTCAGTATGCATATCTCAGTGTATATCAGCAGCATACTAATGAGTGAAGGCTAAACTAGTAAAATGTAACTAAAAACTACATGTTAAAAACAAAAATATGCAGGAGCCCTCCATGGTGGCTCCTAATCCTATGAAACCATCATGGTGTGTGTTTCCTCATGGTTGACTCTCCAGAGACAAAGAAAGGACTTTGACACACCTTTCCCCTATGGAAAGCCAATCACATTGTAATAGGAAATTACATCACAGATTCTGTTTACATTTATCAGCAGTTAACCCTTTCAGCAGTTAAACATTTCAATTTATTGGATTACAAACTACATATCCCAACACTTTCCTCCTCTTTGAAGCTCTTGCTGGACCCTGGTTTCTTCCATTTGACCCAATACACAGGGGCTGGAGAAAATAAACAGGACAGAAACAAAATGACAAAAAGCGCAAGATACCTTTCCAGCCTGAGGAGCAGTGCTAAAATTGTCACCATCAGCATTTTGATGATTTTGTAAAACCACTCACAACACCCAAAGCTTCCACTTGACTCCTGCTTTTCCAGAGTAAGGAACACAGCTCCTACATTCAAACCTTTACTCCACTGGCTGTAACACCTTCATTTTTGTGCAATGTATTATTGATCACCAGCACTGAGGCCATGATATTGAGAACACAGCTGCACTGGGCAGGGCACGTTTCTAGGATGGAGGACCATTGCCTCCCCAAAATAGTACTCTATGGTGAACTCACCACGGGTCAGCGTAAGAGGGGAGCTCCAAAAAAGCGATAAAGGACTCCCTGAAATAACATCTCAGGCTCGGCCAAACTGATCACCAACAATGGTCCGTCATGGCCTCACATCGGGAGGCATGGAGGTGCACTATTCACAATCTTGCAGCCTTATTTGAGAACTCACGCCAAACAAGTCTTGAAGAGAAACGACAATGCAGAAAGAATCACAACCCGGAAACATCACCCAAGGAGACCTTCTGCTGTGCTTTCTGCAACCGGACTTGTCTATCCTGGACTGGCCTTTTTAGTCATCAGCGCGCATGCAGAAAGTGCAGGATGAGTCCTTTCTGAATCTTCGTTTGCGAAGAAAAGCCAGAGAGAGATTATTGTTGCAGAACACTGCTGTTGTTTCCCGCTAAATATGACTGTGGTGAATGTCATGGTATGACACAGTTTGTGACTCATTAAGAATTTTTGTTTTAGATAATGGGATGCATGAAAATATTTTGCTGTACCTCCTACAGTCTCCCTGTCCCTATATGATGATACAAGAAATGATAAACTATCCCTATTTGATGCCGTCCAAATTATATACTAGGTCATACAGGGTCAGCTTAGCCTAGTACTTCCTTTGTATTGATACTAGGATACCAGCTTTACCAAAACAACAGATCAGCAGGAACACTTCTGTTTTTCTTCCTAAAACAGCAAATTCACATTGGAGCTATGTTCCACTTAAATTAATGGCACTTGCTCTGTAGTGTCACTGTTCCAGTTCAGAGAACTAAGAACAATGGAAACCTGAATGTACAGTGTTGCCTGCACCACCTCACACCACAGTTTGTGTCTGGAGGACAGATGTTGTAGAGCAACTATTAAAAAGGAAGAGATCGCAGGAAGGATTTTTAGTCTTATTCCAGGCTCTCTTCCTTCTTCTGGCCCTCTCCTTTTGACATCAGTGTTGATGCAGATGGGAATGGGTCAGGGGTAAAGCACTTACTTGTGTAAATGCAGAATGCAAACCTATAATAGTCAAATGCACTTTCCACACATCAGCACATTTGTATTGTGTTAACACTTCATTGATTGGTGACTTAAACCAGTGCTTGCTGGTATATTAATTCTCCATGTGAATGGGCCTACACACATGGTAGGTGACTCTGTACATCTCATCTGCCCTCGGGAAGGTGCTATGAGAAGTCCCAGAATGAAGCCAATGATCTGCTCAGTGTAAGAGGATAACCAAAAACTGCTGGCTAAGCAACACTGTAAGAAGTTTCACTCTGAACCATTCCCAAATCATCCTCTGGGTAGAAGTACCTGGATACAACATTGTTGGCCTCTCAACACTACTCGGTTTCCAGTGAAACCGGCTTCTGTGCCACACGTAAGAAGGATCCATGTACAGATGACATGTTCTGGATCTCCAAAAGTATATTTAGTATTTATATGTTATTAGAGTTATATGCTGCCTTTCTGGCAAGAGTGGAACTGTATACTAAATATCGTGGCTTGACTCCAGCTTGACTTTAGTGGAGAGAAAATCCCCACTAGGAAAATTGTGCTGGATTGTATCTAGTGCAAGTGGTTGAACAAAGCAGTTGTACAATGATTGTGCAATTGGCTGAGCAAACTCTTGTGGAACAAAAAAAGTACTGGACATAATCCCTGGGCTAATTCTGAAAATGCACAACTGCTAGCAGAACAAGATTTGCACTAATACAATGACATGACTGGATAGAGCTTCGGATATTTAGTAACAATGATTACAATTTGGAGGGTTTACAACAAAAGGTATGCATTATAGCTGAGAAAAAAAACTATGAACAACAAACTTCATGCAGGCTTATTGTATTTTCATTTAGAAATATAGTGGCCATGTTTCTTCATTTCTCTCCTTTCTTCTACTTTTAAGCTCCTATGGAAGCCATCCTTATGAGATCCCTCTCCTACAGTATTTGAAAAGATTTCACTGTTGTTAATTCTACCAAAACAGACTTTTCAATAAATACAATATCCAAATATAGATACATTGTACATAAAAATTCAAATAGCACATGTAGAGCTTTTCACAGTTGTGAATTTTGGTTGTTGTACTGTTCATTTTGTTGTTGTTATGACAGCTGCATTGACTAAGGTCTGGTTCTGACCTAACTTTTATTATAGAATGGGAACATTATGTCTGCCAATACTCCACCAGATGCAAAGAAAACAATTTTATAACATGAGACTCCAGAAAAGCCAGTAGGTTTTTCAGTTGTGGTATGACCCACCAGGGTTAAACCTTCATATCTGGCTGCAGTAGCAGACAAATTATGGAATAGAGGAAAATGCATCACAATGTATTCTATGTGCCTTTATGTACCCATATCAATTACAGTTTCTTCTCACACCTATAGAATTATGTAGCTGAAAAGGTGGCAATGTTTCCAAGTAGGTCTGAAAACTTACATCCCTCCACCCCAAAAAAGTACACCCAGGACACAAAAATCAATGCTGGGTATTTGCTCAGGGATTGTCACACTTTGCTCATTCACTTTTGGAGCACCTGCTTGACACAGTCATTAAACAGATGTCATTCTTTGTCCCTTTTGTCCCACTGTTTCTTTTAAACCCAGCTTTGTGGAAAAGAATAGAAGGGCAGAGCAGTCTTTGGAGATGCAGACCACCAAATTGTCTCTCTTTTCTAAAGAGGCATGGTTTTGACACAGGAGGGACATGCTTACAGCTACATAGGAACAGATAGGAAGGCAAGCTGGAGGTGGGGAAATCTAGTGCAGAATCCAGGCTGGAGATAACAGTGGGATTCGCTGCTCCACCCCATTTGCACTCCCAATAGGGAATGTGAGAGGGCAGGGGAAAACCCTGCTGTTATCCCCAATCCTAGAATGAGAAGAGCTGTTGGAAAATATAGTTTGCAGTCCAATAAGTGGAAATGGTTCTGCTATTGAAGGGTTAACTGAGAAGCCATATGAGATGAGCTGATGGAACTTCCTGAAGTTTTGCTATTGGGGAATCTGGGATGAAGGGGAGTGTCTGAGAATTCTTCTTTGTTCCAGAAGCCATGATCCTTAACAAACCGCATGGCCCTTTGAACTGAGAGGACCCCAAAAGGGGTGTCCTGAATATAGATTTGTAACAATGTAGTTTTTAAGTATTTGGATCTAGTTTTAGTTTGTTTTGATGGAGTTTTTTTTCCTGCCAAGAATGAGCTCTCTAAACTGTAAGTAAAGATGCTTTTATACTTTTTAAACTATCTTTTGAATCTTGAGTGGTTATTTTGGTAGTTAAACAACTTGGGAAAAGACAAAGGGTGCTTGGTTATTTAATAAGCTATGTATGCTAACATTCTGACGCTAGATGCTGCTGCATTTGCATTAAACTCTGCTAAACTGGCTGTATTCTCCACTAACATGTGAAGTATAGTGTGGATGTTTAAACAGGGACAATATATCCTGATATTTTAAACAGTGTATTTTACACACATTCCAATAGGTTATGGGCCCAGATTATGAAAGTTTAAGCTGCATATTTTTTATTTTGAATTTTTGATGAGTTTTGGATTTTGTCTTTTGCTTAGATAACCAAAATGTTTCATGGTTTGTTATTTTAAAAGTAAAGAGAAACATGGTTTTTCACCCTTCCCCAAGTGAAGCTGATTTTTAAACAAAAGGCAGTCTTGTTGTTTTTCCCTGAGGGAACAAAGAGAGTTGAGAGAGCTGGCAGAGATTTTTTGTTTATGGCTCCAGAGTCATAAAGGAAGTTGAGGAGAACCATTTGGTGCTCATTAACATAACAGAGACAAAGGCTTTCCTGCCTGTAGGTGTGAGAAGGATGGCTGCAGCAGAGAAGCTGAGATTAAAAGGAGTGGTGGATTTGAAGCAGACTAACAGCCTCAGAAAGGGGGCATTTTCACAGTGGAAAGAAATTATTTTAAAACAGTTTGAAGCAGCCAAAGTTATAGATTATTTACAGAAAGCACAGCCTGATGATCCCAGTAAGAAAGAAAACTGGAGAGTTACAGATGCTAGAGCAAGATTAATTTTGTTTGAGAATTAAACCATGAGCAGCTTTGTGAAGTTTTTAATTGTGATACAGCCCAGGAAATGTTATGCAAATTGGAACAGAGTTATGGTGAAGAAATGGCAGGGAGATGTATGGATGAGTCAAGTTACATTGCTAACAAACAACAAAGGAATGTGCCTCCCAGAGACAAACAAAAGGAGATTCTCTGTTTTAAATGTAATGCAGTTGGGCATGTTGCCAGGATGTGCAGAGCAAGTGGAGATTTTGGCCAGAGGGGGCAGCATTTTTCCACAAATAGTAACAGAGTATTTCAACAGAGGAGCATGCTTGCTCAAAGTGAATTTGCAGAACTAGTATCTGTCGAGAGAGGAAAGATATTTTTCTGTACTGTTTCAAAGAGATGTGTGCACTGTATTTAATGACAGAAATGGAAAAATATACTTAAAGGCATATAAGGATAATGATGGTCTTTTTAAGTAATGATGGTCTTTTTAAGTGGTGAGTACCTATCACATGATACACAACAATTCTTGAGAGAGAATGGAATACAACATATTAAGACTGTTTCTTACACTTCACAAATGAACTCTGTTGCTGAAAGAAAATTTCATACACTAATTGAGATGACAAGATGTCTTTTGGTTAATGCTGGACTACCAAATAGTATGTGGGGCAATGCTATTGCTACAGCTAATTACTTGTAGAATCGCCTACCCAGAAAAGGCGCAGAGAAAACACCTTTTGAGATTTGGCATGGGAGACCCCCATCAGTTAAACACATTAGAACATTTGGATGTATTGCATATGCATATGTTCCAAGGGAACTCAGAGGAAAACTGGATCCAGCAACTCAAGAGATGATGCTGATTGGATACGAAAGTGGAACAAGAAACTACACAGTGATGAACTTAAAGACTGGTAAAGTATATAGCAGACATGTGGTATATTTTGATGAAAGCAGAAAAGTTGATTTAACAGGAACTGTGCTTGATTTTCAAGAAGAGGATAATGTTGATTTTTATGAACAGGAGGATAACGTGCCTATGATTTCAGAAGCAGAGAGTGAATATTCTGTGCAGCATTGTGTTTCAGAGAATTGTGTGGGAGCTGATCTGATCGAGCTGGATGGTGGCGAAGCAAATGCTGAACAGGAAGGAAGTCACCAGGATCGGAATCAGGAATCTCCCAGGTATAATTTCAGACTGAACAGAGGTGTGCCTCCTGAGAGATTTGGCTACCTTGCAGGGGTGGCGTCGCATGAGAAGTCAACAGAAGGAGGAGATGGTGAGCAAATGCCTACAGATGAGGCAACAAAGCATATGGAATTGATTTCTACGAGACTGTTTCTAAGTTTGGCTGAGTCAAAGCAGATGGATGTCAGAAATGTTACTATGAAAAGTGAGAACTTGCATGCAACACTGGAGAGGTTGGGTTTTCAACAAGGAGAAACAGATAAAAGGCTGTATAGCAAAATCCAAGATGAACTGTTTACATGTGTGCTAATTAATGATGGTGATGTGCTTATTGCTACTCAGAGAAATGCTGACTACAAACAGCATATCTCTCAGCATTGTGAAGAGTTTGAAAAGGATTGCTGAGCTGGAGGAACATGGAGATGTAACAGGATTTATGGGCATTGAAATTGAAAGAGAAGAAGATGGATATTTTCTACTGAGTGAGAAACAGAGAATTGCTGACTTGTTAGAACTTCTAGGATTGCAAGATGCAAATCATGTTGCTACGCCAATGATAACAGAATTCCACAAGAGTAATGAGTACAGTTTACTTTTGCCAAACAATAATATGTATAAGAGAGTTATTGAGGAACTGAAATGTTTAACCAGAGGCACCAGGCCTGATATTGCCTATGCTGTTAGAGTTCTTAAAGAGAAAGTAGATGCACCAACACAGAAATTTTGGAATGGAGTGAAGAGAATTTTGAGATATTTAAAGGGATCCATAAATGTACAGTTAAGGTTACCAGCTAATACTAATCCAGATCTTGTTTGTTTTGCAGATGCAGATTGGGCCAGATTCAGAAGGGACTCAATATCCACAAGTGGTTGCCTGTTTATGTATGGTGGTGGACCAATCTTTGCTGGGATAGTGTGAAACAGAATGTGGCAGCTTATTCCTCCACAGAGGCAGAATATGTTTCTGCAGCACATGCATGTAATATGTTAAAATTGCTTGATGATTTGTTTGTTGACTTTTGCATTTCAGGACAAACACCTGTGACTGTATTTGAGGATAACCAGAGTTGTATTAAGATATCTGAGAGTGGGAAGAAAGTAACCACACAAAACAAGCATATAAAGACTGAATTTCATGATGTTAGAAAGCTGGTAACTGCAGGTGTGATTAAAATGAGATATTGTCCAACAGATGAGATGACAGCGGATATCCTGATGAAGCCACTGCCAAGAGATGCGTTCCAGAGACTATGTGCAAAGTTTGGACTTATATCTCACTTATTGGACTGAGAGGGGATGTTGGAAAATAAAGTTTGCAGTCCAATAAGTGGAAATGGTTCTGCTATTGAAGGGTTAACTGAGAAGCCATATGAGATGAGCTGATGTAACTTCCTGAAGTTTTGCTACTGGGGAATCTGGGATGAAGGGGAGTGTCTGAGAATTCTTCTTTGTTCCAGAAGCCATGATCCTTAACAAACCGCATGGCCCTTTGAACTGAGAGGACCCCAAAAGGGGTGTCCTGAATATAGATTTGTAACAATGTAGTTTTTAAGTATTTGGAACTAGTTTTAGTTTATTTTGATGGAGTTTTTTTTTCCTGCCAAGAATGAGCTCTCTAAACTGTAAGTAAAGATGCCTTTGTACTTTTTAAACTATCTTTTGAGTCTTGAGTGGTTATTTTGGTAGTTAAACAACTTGGGAAAAGACAAAGGGTGCTTGGTTATTTAATAAGTTATGTATGCTAACATTCTGACACTAGATGCTGCTGTGTTTGCATTAAACTCTGCTAAACTGGCTGTATTCTCCATTAATGTGTGAAGTACAGTGTGGATGTTTAAACAGGGACAACATACCCTGATATTTTAAACAGTGTATTTTATACACATTCCAATAAGAGCAATGTGATATCCTGCCCTACTCCCAACTATTTACAATAGAAACTATGAGTGAGGAGAAGGATACTTCCTCTCTCTGCACCAAGAAGGAAAAACTCCGCAGAAAGAGAACAGTGGAGTGGATCAATGAGAATCAATGCTGTTCAGTTCAGTCCTGGAAGAATGCTTCTCCACTCCCAGACTAGGTCAAGATATGACTGGACGGAAACCAGAAGGAAAACAACGACCAAATGTCACATAAAAGAGAAGAAGATGGAAATATATACTGATCTTTGTTCATGAAAATTCAAGACCAGTGGAAAGCTGAAGGAACCCAAGCTAAGGATTGACCACTAGAATGATTTAATACACTAGAAGTAACAAATCTGGTAGTAAATTGCTTTAGCTCCAGTCAAATGTTACTCATCACGTTCTCTTCAACACAGTATGAAAAAACCACCCCACACCATCCCCTTTGTCTTTACTTTCTTGTATGGGAAGTGACACATCTAAAGGAGGGAAGTTCTTATTCACATGGAGACTTTCCACACAAACAAGATTTCCAATTTCCCAGTTTTCTTGCATACACAGAGATGCTTCAGCTTTTGCTTTCCAGGAAAGTGATGACAGAGCAGGTACATCCCGCTTCTGTGTTAAAGGAAGTGAGGTGGATAATACCTAAGCAGGGCTTTAGACTCATCATAATTGATTTGTTGCAGAATTTGACAGGTTATAGACTTCATCTTCAAATTACTTTTAAAGCTAGCTATCGCATTATGACAATGGTGTTTCAAAGCAAGCATGTGATTTCAAGCCAGACTTGCCCCTCGATGGGTCAGCAGGACTCCATAATACATCTATAGCATAGTCCTTTAAACCTTTACTAAGAAAGAAGTTCTATTATGTTCAATAGGGTTTAGGTGTACACAGGGTGACAAGTCATAGATTTATACATGAATCACCATCCCTTCATTTTTGCGTTGGACTTATAAATCAACATTTTTCCTTGAATGGCCCTTTTGTTCTATGTTTTTATCTCCTTTATTTGCTGTTGTATTTCCAAAGGTTCTGTCATTTAAATGTTGTATTTTATTTATTTAAACTATGTGTTTATTATCTTTGAACCCACCAGCACCCTTGAAATAATGTGCAACAGTTAAAAACATAATTTAAATCATTAAATAAAAACATTATTTAAAACCAGACCCAGACTACAACATGCACATGCATATATCTCGTATGTACCACCATAGTTACAACAGCCACAGAAGACTCCTTTGGTTTTATGGATTGAAGACCATATGAGATAATATAACCTTGGCTGCCTGCCAGCAGCTCAAGAGGAATGATGCCATCCTGACTCTCCTTGGGAGGAAGTTCCACATCTCTACAGAGAAATCCTGGTTATATGTACCTACCAACCTAACTTCCCAAGGTAGCGTGAAAGGTAAAAATGTGAAAATCATGAATTTTGGGGAGGCTCATATAGGAGGCCCATACTCACTTAAGGGTCAACACCAGTGCCTTGAATTAAGCTTGGAAGGAAAATGGAAGCGAGTAGCACTGGTGCAAGATTGGTGTGATGTGTACCTCGTATAGAAGCTGGTGAACAAAACCACTAAACAGGATTTTAGTCAATGAATGCACAATAAATCACACTGCATCCTGGGTTTGTTAGAAACCAACAAGAAAAGTTTATAATAGTCCCAAAGATATTTTGAAATAGCTATGTGCTTGAATAGACAGAAGGAAAAACCTCTCCCACTTTGTCACACTGAGAGCAGCTACAGCACACTGAAAGATATTTGGATCCTTCATCAACACTATTTAATTTTTCTTTCAAGCACTATCTCTAATATCTGTTCAAGCAACCAGTCATTCAACACTTCTTTGAACAATGCCAGCTGCCTACCAAATATCTATTCAGTTTTTGCTGACACTTATTTTTTTTTAAAAAAATGAATACATGAAGTAATCTAAAGGAGATTCAATCCTAAATTAAATATGATAGTAAATCATATTGAAATTGAAATTAGGAGCAACTAACTTCTTTGGATCAGGATCAGTTATAAATACACTAGTAAATGTTTTTATATAGATATTTATATAAACAAAAATTGTACCTCATGATAATGCCTGGACATAAAACACACAGAATGTAAAACCGAACCCATTAAAACTTAAACGAAACAACTCATTATGTAGTTGATCTCAGAGAAAATAAAGCCTTACTGTTTTTAAATTTATGGGTAGAGAGGAGATCTTCCTAATAAATGAGTTATAGTAGGTGCTCTACATGCATAAAACCATATTGCTTGTTCCTATTGCCAAAATGGAGTTTAGCTGTTATAGAGAGTTATCCAATTTTTCTAACATCATAATTATAATTCATATCTTTACTGATAACAATCAATAACTTCAAGAGCATTTGTTCCACAGATGGATGCTTTTCGTTAATGCTCCTTTACCCAGCTGGTGTTCAAGACTGGTTAACACAGTCTTCCAAAATTCTGGCTGAATATTTAACTCAGTTTCCAAAGCTGTAATGCACAACCCATTTAATAATAAACTATTTAAACAGCTGGTTTCAGATGGGCTCCCATTAGAACTGTGTTTTAAAACTGGCCATACTTGTTATCTGTATTGCTATGACAAGCATGCTGTTTACATCTTAACATCCAAGTGTTTTCCCCCATTCAGTGGTATGATATAGTCCTTCGTTGGAAATTCAGATCACTAGCTGGACCCGGCGTACCATACGCCGTTAAAAAACTCCCCCCAAAACACCCGGTAGACCTCACAACAACCCCGTAAGGTAGGCCTATGGATTTAAATTCCTCCCCCTCCTCCTTCTCAGTGTTCCACACTTTTCCCGGAATTGCTAAGGGTGACTTGTTCTGTTGCCCTGCCACCACTGCTGCCACTGCTGCCAGTTGACTGCCTGGATAATGTTGCGGTGGTGGCAGTGGTGTCCTGCCACCATTGCCAGTTGACTGCTGGATCCCATTGCAGTGATAGCAGTGGTGTCCTGCTGCCGCCAGTTGACGGTCTGGGTCACATCAAAGGAAGCCCATCACTGCCAGTTGACTGTCTGGGTCCCAATCTGGGCCACAGACTGAGTGGCAGGAGTGGATTGTGAGGTGGAGAGAGAATTTGCATGTGGGTGGTGATTGGTTGGGTGTGTTTCCTGAGCAGCCAGTCAGCACACTGGGAAAGGCAACATACCCAAGAGAATTTTTATATATATATATATATATATATATATACACAGTCGTCCCTTCACATTAGCGGGGGTTAGGTTCCATGGACCCCCACAAATGTGAAAAATCCGTGAATATTGATTGCCCCCCCCCGCCAAAGCGACCACGGGGTCTCTGGAGGCCCCATAGTCGCTTTCCCTGGACTCCCCACTCCCTTCCAAGGCCTTCACGGGGCCTCTGGAGACCCTCCCAAGGCCCCGTGGATGCCTCCGCGGCCCTCCCCCCTCCTGCCCAGGGCCTTCATAGGGCCTACGGAGCGTCTCCAGAGGCCCCCCACCCAGGGCCTTCATGGGGCCTACGGAGTGTCTCCGGAGGCCCCATGGAGGCCTCCGCGGCCCTCCCCCCTCCCACCCAGGGCCTTCATGGGGCCTATGGAGCATCTCTGGAGGCCCCAAGGGGGCCTCCCCGGCCCTCCCCTCCCACCCTTTCATGGGGCCTACAGAGATGCTCTGTAGGCCCCATGGAGGCCTCCCCGGCCCTCCCCCTCCCCCAAGGCCTTCACGGGGCCTCGCAAGGCTTTGTGGAGGCCTCCGCGGCCCTCCCCCCTCCCTCCCAGGGCCTTCATGGGGCCTCGCAAGGCCCCGTGGAGGCCTCACTGGCCCTCCCCTACCCCCCAGGGCCTTCACAGGGCCTCCGGAGGGTCTCCGAAGGCCCCGTGGAGGCCTCCCCGGCCCTCCCCGCTTCCTCCCAGGGCCTTCACAGGGCCTCTGGAGGCCCCGTGTCGCGGTTTTCGGAGGGTGGGGGGGCCCTCCCAAAACCGCAAATAATCAAAACCGCGAATGCCGAGTTCGCTAATGTGGAGGGGCAACTGTATATATATATATATATGTATATGTATATGTATATGTATATATATATGCCTTTCTTTTGTTAATCTGAAATTATATATATATATATAATTTCAGATTAACAAAAGAAAGCCTGAATCCAAAGGACCACATAAGTAGTTTAACAAGACTAACAAGACATGTTTTTCTCAAGCAACTGTATATATATGTATATATATATAATTACAGATTAACAAAAGAAAGCCAGAATCCAAAGGACCACATAAGTAGTTTAACAAGAGTAAGAAGGCATGTTTTTCTCAAGCAACTGCATTGTCATATCAGTCAGAACACTTCTTTTGAAACCAATGGGTGTTTCAAAAGAAGCTTATGAAGAGCCATAGGAAGATTTTTTTTTTTAAAGTAATAAAAATGTGTTAAAGTCTCTTGTGTGAAACTAAGTTCTATGGAACTTTGGCAAAAGGTATAATAATTTGGGTTGCTTAAATTGACAAACCAAACTAGCTAGAGCACCTGGTTCTGAATTAATGTGTGTGGGCTGAGTTGACAGTATGATTAGCTAAAAATAGCTCTACTGTAAGGGGAAAAATTAATCAGCTCTTTATATAGTCTCCTTTGGGAATATGCCATAACAGGCACTTATAAGCCATTAGTTATAAGGAAAGTATTAAAAGCACTTTATAAATCATGAACACAATGATTTTACAATGAACGTCTATATCAGCATAATAAAAATCAGAAAAGGTAATCAAAGCATAATACAACTAGGAAAAGAAAACCATCATGCTGAATATACATATACTGAAATATGTATACTTAATGTGACCAAATCTCAAATTCTAATTTATTTAGTTAGTTAGACGTATATAACCTGGTCACTCTAAGAGAAGCTGACATATGGCTTCCAGGTGGTCAACCATCCAAGCAAACTCATAGGGCTAGCCTCTCTCTGCTTCAGCAGAAAAACTGCTTCATGAAAAATCGTAGTACTAGAGTAGAAATAGACATGATAAAAATCCCAGAAGTTCAATAATTCCATTGTTCTCTATTTCGGACTACGTGAGACTGCAGTTTAATTTACATGCCACTTCCCTACAGAAAGCTGTATTCAAAGCTCTAAGGGCTGCACAAAAACTTCCTAAAGACAGGAAGGACTCCTTTTGTCACTGAAAACTTTATTTATTTGACTAATATTCCATTTTTTCTGCAGAATGGACTCAAAACAGCTTAAAATATAAATTAAAACAGAACACCTAAAACAATATGAAGTACAAAAATTTAAAATGCATTAAACTATACATCCAATTAAAACACTACTTCTAAAACATTAAAACACTTAAAATACATATGACGTACTAAAAACAGCACACCTAATTACATATCACTTTGCCCTGGTCAGTTAAGGCTGAAGGGCTGATAGACAGGAAGGTGAAGTCAAAGGCTTTCATGGCTGGCATTCATAGATTTTCCTTAGGTTGTTTTCCGGGCTGTGAGGCCATGTTCTGGAATAGTTTCTTTCTGATGTTTCGCCTGCATCTGTGCCTGGTATCTTTAGAGAATGGTTGGGTAGGAGTGTATGTGGAATTTATATGCTGTGAACCCCTGTTGGGGAGTATATATAAACTTGTGTAATTGAATGGTTAGTTTCTGGGTATAGAAATGCAAGGCTCGTTAGTGTCTGTTTGGCTAATGGTTGGTTGATGGGCCATTATCTGCTGGGAAATCCCCTGTCCCTGGATGGAATTCCTTTGTAAGTGTTGGGTTTTGATTCTATTGTTCTTCAAAACTAGGAGCCAGATTTTGCTTACTTTTAAGGTTTCTTCTTTCCTGTTGAAGTTGTCCAGGTGTCTGTGGATTTCAGTAGCTTCTCTGTGCATTCTGACATGATAGTTGTTGGCCTGGTCCAGAATTTCTGTGCTTTCAAATTGCATTTTGTGTCCAGGTTGGTTTATAACATGTTCTGCTACTGCTGGTTTTTCTGGCTGGCCCAGTCTGCAGTGTCTCTCATGTTCCTTGATTCGTGTTTGCACACTGCGTTTAGTGGTCCCTATGAAAAACAGCCACCCAAAGGGAAGGTATTTTTACCATATATCAAAGGAGTCACAGACAGAATAGGGAAACTGATGAAGAAGCACAACCTCCAAACAATCTACAGACCAACCAAGAAAATCCAGGAAATGCTATACTCAGTGAAGGACAAAAGGGACCCTCTCACAGCTGCAGGAGTTTACCACATACCATGCAGCTGTGGACAAGTTTACATAGGGACCACTAAAGGGCCAGAACTGTGGAAAAATGATTTCATTCTTCATCAAGACAATGCGCCTGCTCATACAGCACTTTCTGTGAAGCAGTTTTTGACCAATAAACACATTACTATACACTTGAACATCCTCCATATTCACCAGACTTGGCACCATGCAACTTTTCCCTTTTCCAGAAAGTCTCGCTCTGGCTTTTCTTCGCAAACGAAGATTCAGGAAGGACTCATCCCGCGCTTTCTGCAAGTGTGCTGATGACTAAAACGGCCAATCCGAGATAAACAAGTCCAGTTGCAGAAAGCACAGCAGTAGATCTCGAGTGATATTTCCAGGTTGTGCTTCTTTCTGTGTTGTCGTTTCTCTTCAAGACTTGTTCGGTGTGAGTTCTCAAATAAGGCTGCAGCATTGTGGATAGTGCGTCTCCATGCCTCCCGATGTGAGGCCATGACAGACTATTGCTGGTGATCAATTTGGTCGAGCCTGAGATGTTGCTTCAGGGAATCCTTGTATCGGTATATAAAGGAACATGTTTTGAGTCAACTGATGCAGAATGAAGAAAATGACAGATGTGTTGACACAGCTGACAGAAACTGATCTGCTCCATGCCTTCGACCAGTGGAAAACAAGACTGCATTGGTGTGTGAGTGTGAATGGGAAGTATATTGAAGGGAACCAGCATTAGAAATGTAATATACAGTCGTCCCTCCATATTTGCTGCTTTGACTTTCGCGGTTTCATCTATTTGCAGAAAGCCACTGGAGGGTTGCTCCTCCCTCGGCTCCCAACCACAGGGAACATGCAGCTTTGCTGAGAGCACTGTGGGTTTGCTTCGTGTTCATTTCCCGAGGATGGCAAGCGGCCAAAGGCCAAGCAAACCCCTGCCGCATTCCCCACAAAGTAATGCTGCAAAGCCAAGCCTCCAAGTGCTCGGTGGTGGCAGGGCAGCGGCATGGCATCTGCAGAGGTCCTCGGGGTATGGTGGCAGTGGTGGCAGTGGCGGGGGCATGGTGGTGGTGGCAATCATGGAGGGCAAAGGGAAGGGGATGAAGACACTTTCCTAATCCGCTCCCTTTCTTCTTTGCCTATGACCCCATTGTGCAGCGGATCAGGCCAGCGAAGAGGAAAGGGGGTGGATTAGCAAAGTCTCTTCGCTCCGCTTCCTTTTTGCCAGCCGGATCTGGGGTGCCACAGGGCCATGGGCGAAGAAGAAAGGGGGCAAAGGGACTTCACTAATCCTCTCCCTTTCTTCTTTGCCCTTGTGTGTGAGGGACGAAAGCTGATCAAAGTGGGGTGCTCACTCAGCAAACCACCCTGCTTTAATTGGCGTTCACTGCTTTAATCGGCCCCAGAGGTATGGTGGTGGCGGTGGCAGCAGTGACGGCATGGCGGATGCAGCGACGGAGGTTCCAGAGGTATGGCAGTGGGGGCAGGGTGGGGGTAGCGTCAGCATGGCAGATGCAGTGATGGAGGTCCCAGAGGTATGGTGGTGGGGGCATGGTGGGGGTGGCAGCAGCGGTGGGAGCATGGTGGCAGTGACAGGGCACATGGTGGTGGGGGCATGTTGGCGGTGGTGGGGCGAGCGACGGTGGTGGTGGTGGCAAAGGAGGCCTGGGAGGCCTAGGTGGGTTGGGTTGCGGTGGTAGCTGCCTGGGCCACGAGCCTCTCTCCCTTCTTCACTCCTCCTCCAGGGTGTTCCATCCACACACCCCAATCACAGAATCATAGAATTGTAGAGTTAGAAGAGACCATGAGGGCCATCCAGTCCAATCTTTGCATAAATTTTTAATTGAGTTTTTTTTACATTTGTGGGGGTCTTGCGACCCTAACCCCCGTGAATATGTAGGGATGACTGTATATAAATAAATAAAGATGGGTTATTGTATCAGTCTTGTTATTTAATAGACAGACCTTGTAGTATACACAGTGCACTGTGGTGTTGCATTTCCTCATTCCAGCCAGCCAAATATGTATATTCAGGATAGGCAATGCAAAGCACAATGACATCCCTTGTGTGTGTCTTTAAGTAATTTCCAATTTATGGCAACCATAAGGTGAACCTATCATGAGGTTTTTTGAGGCTGAGAGTGTGTGACTTACCCAAGGTCACCCAGTGGGCTTTCATGGCTTAGCAGGGATTCAAACCCTGGTCTCCAGAGTCATAGTCCAACACTCCAACCACTATGCCATGAGGAAAATACCCTACAATAATGTCTTTAGTATACAGTGTGAAAAACTTATTCACAATACTACCAAACTTACAGAGAAAGTCCATATTCTTCTCATTTTACAAGAGAAAGAAAAATAGCTATGTGGCCAAGATGTTCACAGCTGAACAAGATTTGAGTCAAGGCCTTCAGGGTTATTTACTCAGTCCACTCTACTCCATGCGCTCTCAACTTCTTAACAACTCACCTAGGATTCATGATAAGGCGACGGAAGAAGTAGGTCCAGGTGATATAATCCATCGCATCCTGCTTTGAAGTAATAGTTCCAGCTGCAATTTCAGCATTTAAGTGGTCAGACAGAACTTCCAGCAAACTAAAGAAAAAAAATATCAATAATAAAAAGTGCACCAAAGAATTCACAACAAGTTTGTAATAGCATTATGCACACAAAACACTCAGATCCGATGTAGCCAACAAACAAGCTTAATGTCTGGCTCCAGCTGCTAAACCTGTAAAACCAGACTGTGGCTATTTAGACTGATCCCACATAGCGTCCAAAATGGGGAAACGAATACTTAAAAGAACTAGCCATTATGCTCCAAGATAAGACATTTCCTGGTAAAAAGATGGCACCATTATTGTATCTTTACCTATGGGCTACCTAAGACTGAACTCCCCAATAAAAGACAAGGAGCCACCAGGAACTCTCATGCTTCTAAAGGAGAATGCTGGTGATATTTTCGCTGTGACTGCTCCATCTGTTCTCTCACTTACCAGCCCTCTCAGCAACACCCATCTCCAGAGCCTGAGAACCTTCTGTGCATGAATCTAAGCACATGGTGGAGGGACAAATAAAGTTGGCTGTCACCACAGATACCGTGATTATATATAAACATAACCAAAACCTTAAAAAGGACTTGTTTCATAAAACAGTTTGGTAATATAACCAAAAAAGTCCACCTGGAGCCAGAAGCTGACTTGGAATTTGGATTATCTGAAAACTGTACAATGTTGAGATCTAGGGAATAGCGTGCATTAGTGAACCACATTTCCCCATAAAATATGGCCTTCAATTTACCTTGATTCTACCGGGAAAGGTTCATAAAGGAATTTTTTGTAGAAGTCTTTCTTGATGTCATGAACTAGTATCACAGCTTTGCCTTGATCATCAAACTGAGGTCTACCAGCCCGTCCCATCATCTGAAGAACATCTACAAAAGTCAATTAATGACAACAGTAAATATAACACAACTTCACTGTTCTTACAGCAAATGTCAAGGAGTTGCATCTGCCACCTTTGCTGCAAAACACTATTTAAAAGACACATTAAGAAGTGAACTGAAAGACTTGCTATCCATTCAACTGAACAAATCTGTCTGATATAAAACAAAACTTGCAGTGGTGTCTTTTGCTTTGATTTTGTGCAAGATCTAGCATCCCCTCTCAAGAGCAAAATTTGGCTGAACAAGTCTCAATAATATAGTGTCTGAGAACATTGCTTTGGCGTTCCTAAATAACATGTCCAGATACGTTTATCCAAGATGCTTTATCCTATGTGGCCCTGTTCATTCTGAATAGTAGATAGGGAACAGATTGGACAAGCATACAAAGATATGGAACTACCTTGTATTTATCTCATAGTCCTGCTATTTGAGATCTTTCTATACTGGAGATAACAAATCTTGGGAACTTGTTTCTGCAAAAATGCACTCTACCACCAAAGCCATAGCCCCTCCACAGCATGGGCAAGTCAACTTTACTGATGATTTTACATTTTTAAAAATTTAATGGCATCTTAATATGATCACTTGTTCAATTACGTTTTAACGTTTTTTTTTCTTACTATCAGCCTTCAGCTTTTCCTTGTTTTAGCATTTTTGTAAGCTACCCAAGCTGGTATGTAAATAAATAAATGCATATGTAAATAAAAATAAAGCCATCCAGTTCTTGTTTATTTCAGTGATGTACAACGGATACAGGTACTTTCTTTTCCAGAAACCCATCTGTATTACTATTTGAGTACAGTACTATTCAACTGATATACATGCAAGCAAGGTTGAAAACAAATCAATAAAATCTTTTTTTTTTAAAGAATGATCTACCTCACCTGCGATGACAAAGACAAGAAACATGATAATTAGCAGAAATCTTGACATTTCTCAGATATGTTGAGATGAAATTATTACGCAAGTCAAGGACATGTGCTACACAATTACTTTCTTTTTTAAGGATAGTTCTTACACAAGGTTCTTTTGCTTTTAGTTATTTTTGAAAAATGCCCACTCATTGGGTTCAGCATTCTCAAAATATAGCAAGTATCTACTATCACTAAAATGTCTGAACAAAAGATGTGATGAATCCAACTCAGACTGCTCCAATTCATGTCTAAGAAGACAATTTGTTACTTTCAAGGAAGTTGCTATACAGGGATAATACATATGTATTGTTCTAACAGACATGTGATTTTTGACAGTACCTGTAATTGGATAATCAACATAACGTCTTGTTTTTCCATCATAAAATTCTGTCCCTTTAACAATTACTAAATGTGCAGGAAAATTGACACCCCAGGCTAACGTGCTAGTGGCAATAAGAACCTAAAAAAAGAGAAAAGGCAGTTGGTATGAAAATGAGCACAACTTTTGAAAGTGAATTACAAAACCTTTCAACATTATATTAGACAGGAGGTGCATACTTGGATTTTGCAATTCACAAACAACTCCTCCACAGTTTTTCTGTCTCGTTCATGCAGGCCAGCATGGTGGATGCCTATTCCAAAGGCAAGGGTAAGCTTGAGGTTAGAATCTCTGATTGTTCCTATAATGACATTCATCTGTAATGCACACAAAAAAAATATTTATAAAAATTAATGGAAGAATCTTCAGTCTTCTAAAAGGGAAATCTTTGAAAAAGCCATTATCAAAGTGCTATATACTACTTTTGGAATCTCCTTCCCATGAATTTGCGGCCCACCACCTCTCTAGACTACTTTAAGCCTAAATTAAAGACTATTCTATTTAGAGAAGCCTTCCAACTTTCATTTTGATTTTATGTCCATATTATTTGTATTAACTTGCACTTTTATAGTATCGTTTTAATCTTGTTATAGTAATATTTTATTAATTTTATAATTTTGTTTGTGGTTTTAGATTGTGCGCCGTAGGCAGGTTTTTGTGTTTATTGTGGATTGTTGTTTTTCTTTTTTGTAAAGCGCTAGGTAAAGCTTATGGTGCTATATAAACGTAATAATAATAATAATACTTGTAAACACAGAGGGAAAAACTAGTTTGTTCGCTAACAAAGAAATTCATGGAGCATGCAAACAAATTACGAGGCACAGAGAACAGAAAACAGTAAAATTCTATATAAATTTCTCAGGCTGCACCAAGACTTAGTCCTCTTACAGTAGATACCCAACAAAATCAATGGGATTTAAATTAGCCACAGCTCTCATAGGTCAGCTTCATAATGTGCTATATATGCCAGTAAAACAGAAAAAGGCAAACTAATGAAGAGAAGATTTTTATCAGTTTGAGACCTGTGGCTACAATTCAACTCTTAATATTCTAACTAAAAATTTCAATGCATTTTCAGGCAAGAAATACTTGCAAATAATGGAGTCAAGGCAAAGATATATGTAAAAATGAATTTCAACTTCCTGAAAATACACCCCACGTTACCTGAAAATCTGCTTCTGAAATGTTGAAAAAACTTCAGAAATACTGTAACATGAGGAACTTCTGTCAAGAAAAGTGAGGTTTGTGCTGGGAGTGGCTCTCACAGCCTTTTAAAATGTCCGCACGATACAGTAAACACAACTATATGTACACCTTTGGATTTTAAAGCATATTTTTGCTTTAAACATTTCAAAAATGTTAACAAAAGAGAGTAAATAGTATGTTGAAGTATGCCAAGAGTTTATCATATCTGTTCCTGATACTATTCTTATTCATTCATATCCCACCTTTTCCCCATTACTCAAGGTGGCTTACAAAATATTACAACAGCAAACGTACAAAGATAACAGTAAAATAAGAGGCAATTTACAATACAATTTAACAATCTATACAGTTGTGCCTTCATATTCACTGGGGTTTGGTTCCAGGACCACCCTAGATACCAAAATCCATGAATACTCAAGTCCCATTATATGCAATGGCATAGCAAAATGGTGTCCCTTATATAAGATGGCAAAATCAAGGTTTGCTTTTTGGATTATTATTTTTTAAGAATATTTTCAAGCCGTGAATACTTAAATCTGTAGATACCAAATGTGTGGATACGGAGGGACAACTGTACATTCAAAATGGTTTAGAATTCATTCCTAAAAGCCTGTCAGAATATAAAAGTTTTCATCTGCTGGTCGAAGGACAGCAAGGAAGGAGCCATCCTAGCCTCCCTACTGAGGGAGTTCCAAAGCCTTAGAGCAGGCACCAAGTAGCCTTCTCCTTGTTCTCACTACGTGTGCCTGGGAAGCTGGTAGTACTGAGAGAAAGGACTTCCATGAAGATATTCGAAACTAGGAAGGCTCATATAGGAAGTTAAGAGCCTCCAGATAGCCTAGACCCAAACCATACAGGGCTTTAAAAGTCAGAACCAGCATTTTGAACTGTGCCCAGAAATGGACTCACAGCCAGTGAAGCTGTTGCAACAAGAGAGCTGCATATTTACCAATGTGGAAAAATGGTTTCTCAAACACACAAAACTCCAAAAATTACTATAATTTATGTAAGTCTAACCTATTTAAATTCAGATTAATTTGAAAAGCAGGTGAATCCTATGTAATCAAAATGCTACAACCATTACATGGTAATGACACACACTAGGAAAGCCAGTTTGTCCAGGTAATATTTTTGTTCTATTGCCTGTTAATTTACAGGATCTAAGAGAGGTTCCTAGATGAATCTTCACTCAGGACAGAGATAGATGATGCTACCCCAATGCTTCTGACAGTTACCATAAATTAAGTTTGAAAATCAAACTTTGCTCTATATACCAGAGTATAGCATTGGAAATTAGGAAATGTATATTTACAGTCCAAGTGGATGATTATAATTAAAACAATAAAAGAAAAGAAATGTAGACAGAAAGACTAAACATTACAGAGAGAAGCACAACAGTGTATTTTTTTCAAACATAAGATTGAAAAGATATGACATTATTTTCCAAAGAATTTATAAAGGGAACTTTCTCTGTAGTGAAACATAAATAGCTAAAACATGGAGGAGGGAAATCCTTTGAAATGACTATGTCTATTTATCTGAGAAGTAATATAAGTTCTGTAAGAGTTAATCCAAGAATGGGATGGTTTAATAATAGGCTTTAATTTTCAATCAGTCTTTTGAACCAAAAACAAATAATCCTGAACAAAAACATTTAATGAGTGTATTGATGCACCAGTTTTGTTCTGCTCATTGGAACAAAACTGTAATTGTCATTAAAAGGTTCATGTATATATACAATGTAACTATAAAATGTTGCACAATTCAGCTATTAAAATCTTCCTTTTTATCATTAGCTCACATTGTAAGACCTGTGGCAATGCAGCTATACTGACACTTCAAAGTTTAGCCTTGGTGAGATATTCTAATCATGGAAAAATGTGAAATTGTTGCATAATAACAACTTTTTGTTATCAATTTTTTAACCATAATACTAATCCTCCTAAATAAGCAGTGCACTGTGGTGCTATTAGTTATACCTGCAAAGCTGTGTAATTTAACACAGTAAAGCTAAAGGACTCTTAGCAGGAGTGCTGGCATATGCACTGCTAGCCTGTCATTCTAGCAGCAGGGGGAATCTTAGTCATTTCTAGTAAGCCCACCTCACTTTTACATAAATCAGGGCAATAAAATGACAAGAAAACTCTATTTTGCCCACAAATAGATTCCTAGGCTCCAAAATTCTGAAGAAAATTTGTTCTGTAGTAGATTCCTTTCTTGAAACAATTTTTGAATTACTGTGTTATTATACTCTACTGGAAGGGCAATTTCCAGGCCAAATATACTGACATAATTCCAGTGAAATGTAAGAGGTGTTAGATGTGTTCTGTTCACCAAAAGCATGAAACACAATTCCAATTGCAATCCTAAGTGCCACTGAACTCCATGGGACTAGCTTCTCAGTAAATAGTTAACAATTTACCCAGCTTTACCCAAGACACCATTGCCATCAAAAACAAACATTTGTAGGTAACACATATAACACAATAGCCAGCCTCATACTCCTGTGTAGTCATTAAAGCACCCCCCCCTGCCGTAACTGCATGCAACCCCCAGGTGGTGGTGGTCATTTTTTGAAAGTAGAAAGAATAGTTACGTATGTTAAGATACTGTAAATTTGCCTGATTGTTATAAAACAGCTCCAACTTTAAGTATACCTGTTGTTCAGATGGCAGGATAGATTCTGGGAATCCACCAAAGTGGGTTGATATTCGTACTAAGATTTTAAGTAATTTCAGCTCTCCTGAATAAATTGATAGCACATTGATATTTAAACTGTTGAAAAAGCATTGTCTTCATGTTATATAGTTTAATGATGTACATGTCATTTCATAGCTATCTTTGAAAGCTAAGATTTCTTTTGCAATGTAAGATATAGTTTCCAGTTTTAAAAAATGTATAAGGGGCAGAAATAAAAATTAAGAAATTGGAAGATTATTATAAAATGAATAACTAGATTTTCCCACCCTCTCTGTTCTTTCATAGATGCAAAATTCGGAACAATTCAATGTAAACAGTGTGGGGTTTTTTTTTTTGGTATTTTTATTAAAAATTATTATACCTAAAAAGTTTTTGTACAGAAGAAGAAGATAGAATTCCATTTAAGTAGATACATTACCCTATGTCTGAAATTCATTCCAGTCAGGGTATAATTCAGCAAGCTGATGACAATGCTGGCTCCAAAAGAAAGGAGGAGACCAGATTGGACAAGAATGAGCTAACAGATTGTGCAGCCCAATTCTGTCCCTTTGAGTGTGATATATTGTTTCAAGATGCTAAAACTCCATACTTTCTCAAAGCATATCTGCCGCCCTGGTTTTCCCATTTTTGCAGAATCCTCATTATTAGTACTCTGTACCCTTTTCAAAGCACATCAGACTCAGACCATATGCCACTGCATAACACTTATCGATTGTCTGAAATGGTCGGCAAAGAAAGATGGGCTGAACAAAAGAATCAGGAAAGTTATGAAGTCTTAAAAACAAAATATAATTACACATTTCACATCTGGCACAGATGTTAAGTGAAGTTAAACTACTGCTGTGTTAAAGTGAAATGGCATTTTAAAAATTACAACATACAACACTGCAGAAAGAAGCTGTAGTGAAAATCCTGAGAAAGACTGTCTTCTCTCACTTCCATCCCGACCAACACAGTCCCTACATTACAGACAGGTTCTCAGTATGCCTCATCCCATGTATCTCCTAAGTAACAGAAGTCAGTGCAACATAGTGGATACAGATACAGTGATGGACTTAGACTTTGGAGGCATGCATTCAAATCTCCACTCAACTACGAAGCTTACTGAGTGATTTTTGGCCTCTCCCTCACATAATTGTTGTGAGAATGAAATGTGGGAGGATGACTATAAATTATGCCCATACCAATCTGGAGGAAAGGCAAAATAAACAGGGAAAAATCCTAATAAACATACATATACCGGTATATTTAAAAATAGCTATCTATACAGGAATAAAATACAAACAAATCCAAATACAGATCACAGAAAAAAATCCAACATAGTCACAGCAAATATATAAATGTTGTCAAAACCTGGTCAAAATTTTATTTGCTTCCAAATAGAAGCTGATGATATGAACTACTTTATTTCCCCAATGATTACTATCAGTGACATTAGTTTCCCAGTACTATATTAAACCACCAAAGCAGAGAAGATTAAAGAAAAATATTAAGTACAGATTTCACCTGAAAAACATGACAACCTGTCATAAAGCTTTCAAAATCAAACGATTTTTGTTTCACTATGTGTCACACTGAAAATATTACACTACTGATAAAAAATGTTAGACATAGAAGAATATGCTCTACAGTCATTAAGATACTAAACAGAGCAGAAATTCAGGATGGTATGTAAGTTATTTCTGTTTTTAGATCCATATAGAAAGCATATTCTTCATTATATATGCTGGCACGTTACTTCACACATTCTCAGCTTTACACGTGGTTTCCTGTTCAAGTCACAAAGGCCTCCACATGTGTGGTAGTCTTCCTTCCCCATGACCTCAGCAGGAACTGGATGAGGCATTTGTTAAGTGTTACTAGATATCAAAGTTTTAAGAAGCTACATTAATTTTTTGGAATTAGCTGTAGTACAACCTTAACAAGCTGAAGATGTTTAAAAAGCTAAATATGCTATTAGAAAGCTATTGCTATTGCTTTTGAAAGCCACAAACAAACTGTATCTACGCTGACTGTAAAAGCAGTGGAAACTAGACCGCAGCAAGAAAAAGCAAGCACATATTAATTTGAGATGTCACTTTTAGATTTGTTACAGTAACTAGTTTCTGTTTTTAACAGGATTTTTATTAATAAACACTAAAATTTGCATGGTACTACAACCATCACCACTGAAACTATGACTACCACTTGGGGCTGAATTTGTGATTTCTTAGATATGATTTAGGAGCTGCACATACATCAGCTATTCCAAATGTTGTTGGAGTGCAACATCTATCAGATCTAGCCACACAGCTAATGGTGAAGAATGATAGGAGCTGAAATCCAACAACACCTGGGAAGACACACTCCCATCCCTGCCCTATATAAATTCTTTAATTTATTACACGTGGATTGACCTATTGGAGGGAAATAGATCCTGTGATCGCACATCCCATTACTGGGGCCCATACACACTACACAATTATACTGCTATGATTCCAGTTTAACAGCCATGGCTGCATCCTACAAAAGCCTGGAGTTTGTAGTTTGATGAGGTACTATAGCTCTCTGGATGAAAATTCTAAATGCTTTCCCCTAAACTGTTAGTCTCAGGACTCCATGGGATGTTGCCATGGCCGTTGAAGTGGAATGTAGCAGTATAATTGTGTAGTGTGAATGGGCCCCTGGTCTAGTGAATATGCTGCTTCTTTGTTTCCTAAATATCGGCATAGAAGGTTCAGTGAAACTTAAAAATAAACAAAACTATCTCATTTGATTGAAAACATCAGACACCAAAACTAGTGAACAAATGGAGGGTATATGTCATTTATCCACACTTCTCTGTGGTTACCATGTACTTCTGGTTCCTACTAGATCAACACAGAATTGTCAAGATAGGCTGTGCTGCTCAGCCTGGGGCCATGCCCAACATTTACTATTATTACTCTTTTGCTCTACCATGCCACAGACAACAGAGGAATTATCCTCAGAAGAGAAAACATGGCATATAACTTTTTTCAGGGCTTACATGGAATAAGCAGACCCTATGCAGATTAAAATGTATCATCTGAAAATTATTTTTATGAAGAAAAGAAAGTAAAGAGAGTTAAACCAGCCTGGATTAATTAATTTATAAAGCTACAATAATTATCCTTATCTCATTCTTGCTCCCCAGTAATTTGTACTCAGAGGCATAACGTTTCTTAACTTGGAAATGGCATACAGTAGGACCCCCGTATCTGCTGGGGATTGGTTCTGTGGGCCCACATTGATACCGAAAACCCTGGATAATAGCGAACGCCATTGAAAATAATGGGACTTCCGGTTTAAAATACCATAGAGTTGCCTTAGAGGACCTAGAAAATGGCTAGAGAGGATACATTTTTTAGGAAGACTCTATAGTAGGTGTGCTGTTTTGTGTCCCGTGGATAATTGAATCAGTGGATAATGAATCAATGGATACGGGGTGCCCTACTGTATAACCATCACAAGCTGGAGTCACTGATAGGCCCATTTTTGTTTAATCTCCCTTTCAAGTTACCTGGGCTGTGCATTCTTTAATCTTTCTACTCCATCACTGTAAGTCTTCTCACTGGGCAAGGACAGAGAGGCAGAAGCTAAGTTCAATTACCAATGTACCAATCAGGAAGGCTTTCAATTACAGGGTCCCAAGTAGCAGGACTGGGAAAGAAAATCTGCCCATCAAGTCTCAAGGGCCACTGACAGGGCTCTGAACTATCAGTAGCTCTGAACCATTGGTTTGAGTTGGTATAATGCAATTATCAATGAATTGAGCATGTGAAACAGGAAGACCTTCATGCTAACCTATAAAGCTCAGTTATTATGTCTGTAAATCCATGTGCAATTTCCTTGTCATCTGTTTCAATTCTGATTCTCACTTCCTCTGAAATAATACCACAGCAAGTTTAATCCTCAAAGGATAAGACCCTCTAAGGCAGACACAACATCCTAAGGAAAAGGCAGAAACCATTCCTTTTGACGAAAATAAACATGTTTGAACAAGAAAATAGATTTTGCCATTTTAATATCTTATCATTCTGATGTAATCATGCAAAATAATGTCTTCTCTTAAAAAATAGTTTGAATCCACGAAGCCATTTTCCCTTTCAGGAGGTACAAAGCCTTTTTGCCCCCACTGAACAGTTTATCATAATAACTTTTACCTTAGTCTCCCTAAGGAAGGAAGGAGAAGAGACATTACAATAGCAGTTAGCAACCTAAAACTCACAGATTACATCTGGCCCACTATAGCTTTCATCCTGACTTTCACTGCCGTAGTGGTTTCTCTTCCAAGAAAAGGGGAGGGGAGAACATTTTCCTAGAGGAATAGCCTTGGAGGCTTAACAGGCCCTAGTATCTTAAACCTGCACAATATGGCCTATAGATTTAGTCCGTTACCCCACCCTCCTAGTCAAAATCATTCAGTTTTTATATTTCCATTCAAGAATAATACAGACTGATATCAATAATGCATTTTAATTAATAATAAAACAACATAAATAAAGAGTAGAAAGGCAGATCATTAAATTTCAAGTTAACCAAATAAATTGAGAGTTAAGTGCCCATAGTATCCCAAACAAATCTGCTTCTCCAGTTGTTGGTAGAGTACAACCTCCATTAGGCTTGCTATTTTTCTGGCCCATGCTGGCTAGGGCTAATGAGAATTGGAGATCAAGGACTACATGCTCCCAACCAGGGGCGGTTTAACCTGTCTGCCAAATCAGCATTGGCAGGGCCCCCCGAGGTCAACAGAGGGCCCCGTGCTGGCCTCCTTAATCTGACGAAGGAGACAGCCAGGAGACAGCCGGTAGGAGCCCCCTCCTACCCTCCTCCTCCAAAAACCTCCTGCTGGCTTTTTAAAAAAAACAAACAAAACAGCCTTTCTCAAACTAAAGAGAATGAAACAGCAGCCCTCCGTGGCAGAAGCTGGAGGGACAGGCACTTTGGAGAGGGTGAGTGTTGTGTGTGAGAGAGACAGGGAATTTGAGGGTTGCCTCCCTCAGAAAGGGCTTCTTTCTTTCTTTCTTTCTTTCTTTCTTTCTTTCTTTCCTTCCTTCCTTCCTTCCTTGCACATAGATCCTCCCCGTGCTGCCAACTTGAGTTCAGCCTGCAAAAGAAATTTGTGTGTGTTTGCCTATGTGCCTTCAAGTCATTTCTGAGTAAGGCCAACCTACCATGGGGGTTTCGGGGCAAGGTTTGTTCAAAGGGGGTGTGCCTTTCCCTTCCTTTGTGGCTGAGAGAGTGTGACTTGCCCAAGCCCACTCAGTGGGCATTCATGGCTGAGTAAGGATTCAAACCCAGGTATCCATAGTCATAGGGTAATGCTGAAACTTCTACAACACTCTGGCTCTTTTAATGGAAGAATATAAAGAATATAAATTAAAATTTGGAGTAATATTACTGGGAACAATGGTTTTATTGTTGTCACTAAAACACCAGTATCCCATTAGTGTTATGTGAGAGGCATTGGCCTAGAGCAGTGGTTCTTAACCTTTTCTTTACCAGGGACCCCCTTTAAATATCTTTTGTTGCCCCAAGACTTAACTGAAGATTTAAAACCCTAATAATAATAGCTAACAACAACAACAATACAATTATACCATCAATTAAACTTTCCCTCAGAGGCACTCTTGCTTCTTCCTGCAAGTTTGTGGCTGGAGTGGATTGAATGGCAATGTGCAGGCCAAGCCAGCCAGTCTTTGTCTTGGTTCCTGTCACGTGGCTACTCCACTACAGGGAGGAGGTGGGCCAAGCAGTCTTCAAGCCTTTGTGGACCCCCTGTGAGGACATTGTGGACCCCCAAGTTAAGAACCACTGGGCTAGAGAATGCTGGAAAAGTAACAATGCAACCAGACCTTGAGAAGGGTGCTGGCAGGGGGATTCTGGGAGGTGTAATCCAAGAGTAACTTTCCCAGCCTCTAAATGCAGCCTAGAATCATAGGGCTGGAAGGGACCCCAACAGCTATCCCATCCAATTGGCTTCTGCCCTGCAGGAACACACAATCCAAGTATTCCTGACAGATGGCCATCCAACCTATGTTTAAAATCCTCCAAAGAAGGAGACTCCAGCACACTCCAAGGCAGTGTATTCCACTTCCGAACAGCTCTTACTGTCAGGAGGTTCTTCCTAATATTCAGGTGGAATCTCTTTTCCTGTAGTTTGAACCCATGGCTCCGTGTCCTAGTCTCTGGAGCAGCAGAAAACAAGCTTGCTCCTTCCTCAGTATGACATCCCTTCAAATATTTAAACATGGCTATCATGTCACCTCTCAACCTTCTCTTCTCCAGGCTAAGCATACCCAGCTGCCTAAGCCATTCCTCATAGGGCGTAATGGCTTCCAGACCTCCTACCATCCTTCTCAGTATCTTTCTTGAACTGTTGTGCCCAGAACTGGAAACAGTATTCCAGGTGAGGTCTGGCCAAAGCAGAATAGAGTGATACTATTACTTCCCTTGATCTAGACACTACTCCTGTTAATGCAGCCTAGAATCACATTGGCATTTTTTGCTGCTGCATCAAATTGCTAACTCATGTTCAGCTTGTAGTCCACTCTTTCTTTTTTTTTTGAGGAAATCTACACCATTACGTTAATTGCTAATAAACAAAAAATATTATGTTAGTGCCTATAATATAGTTTTTAAACTAAATTATTGGTGGCAAATTATGTAATACAGTAGGCCCCTCTTATCCACTGGGGATTGGTTCGGGGGGGGGGCATGGATTCTGAAAACCATGAATAATAGTAAACACCATTGAAAATAATGGGACTTCTGGTTTAAAATACCATAGAGTTGCCTTGGAGGGCCTAGAAAACGCCTAGGGAGGACACATTTTCTAGGAAGATTCTATGGTAGGTGTGCTGTTTTGTGTCCCCTGGATAATGAATCCATGGATACGGGGGTCCTACTGTAATCTGAACATCCTGTACTGTGAATAGGTTAGGTTACATTGACCTGAGATAAACATATGGGGCCCCAAAATAAAGCATTGCAGGGGGCCCCAAAATTCCTTAAACCGGCCCTGCTCCCAACCTCTACAATGACAAATGATTTTTATTTTTTTGTGATGGTGGTGATTTTGTATTTTAGTGTGCCCATAATTCTCATACTGTTTTCCAAAGCCTAGCATCATTCCTGGAGCTATGCCAGTAATTGCCTTGAAGCTTGGAATGTTAATTTAAAAGTAATTAGTTATAATTCCAAGACTCTCTGAAGTGTAGTTCCAAATTTAAACATTATTTTAAACAAATTTAAACTAATTTAAATTTAAACAAATTTAAACATTATTTTTTAACTTTACAATATCCAAAAGTAACTAAAATTGATATTTTTCATTACTTAAAAATATCAGAATGCTGCAAACTGCTGGGATGTGGTACAAAATATGTGCAGATTTCTCATGATAAACGTCAAATGAGATGAACTAAATTAGTATTACAAATAGAATAAAGTTATCCCTCATGTTGGTATAACTGTTACTGCAAAAAAAGGAATTAATTACAAACCAGAACTTCTCAATTTACACTTAGATAATTAATGGACAGAATGTAGGAATATAATAAAGGAGGAATGCAGAAAGATGTTAACAGTGACCAAAGATAATACTTATAATACTTAGTTATTTATTACCCGTCTCTCTCCTCAGAATCGGGGCGGGGTACAACATTACAAAGTATACAATACAATGCATAAGAATACATCACTATGCAATACAATACATTACATTCAATGCAATACTATTTGATACAGTTTATAGACAGTACAGACAATACAGACAATTGTACAATGCAAGTGCCAGTAGATGGCACTGTTGACATGCAAACGATGCTGCAAGAGTGACACTGCAGAACGCATTGTACACTAAATAATGACTGCTGCTTCTGGAAACTGAATTAACAGCTTTCACAGCATGTCGCCCCAGCTGAAACAATCAATGACAGAAGAAACGCTTCAAGCAATAAAGGAAAGATGTGAAGGAAAAGAAAAGGGAGACAGGAATAGATCCAAAATTATGAACACAACAGTACAATAATTAGTGTGCAGGGACAAAGAAAATTACTACAACATCCAATGCAGGGGAACTGAGGGTGACAACAAAAAAGAAGAACAAGAGACCCCTTCCATAAGATCTGGAATTAACGGAAAATTCAGGAGTGGGAATGCTCTATTATCAACAGAGCAACATAATACACAGAGCAACATAATCCAAGAGGAAATAAAAAGACAATGGAACAATACACAGAAAGAGACAAAAAGAGACAAAAGGATGAAAGATACTTGGGAAGAAGAACCACACTATGATGAACCTCAAATTCTGGCAAGTGACGTGAAATATCCACTCAAATCATTGGGGAAAAATAAATCACCAGAACTGATGGCATTCCAATAAAACTGCTATAATCTATAGAGAAAAAAACCAACCCAAATTCTAACTATAACCTCTCAACAAATATGGAGAACAAAATAGTGGCCCACAGATTGGAAATGATCAGTATATATCCCCATCCCCACAAAAAGAGACACAAAAGATTGCAGCAATTACAGGACCACTGCATTAATCTCCCATGCTAGCAAAGTCATGCTCAACATTCTGCAACAAAGACTCCTACCACACGTAGAGAGAGAGATCCCAAAGGTGCAAGCTGAGTTCAGAAAAGGCAGAGGCACTAGGGACCATATAGCAAACATAAGCTGCATAATGGAGTGCAGCAGGGAATTCCAGAAGAAAATCAGGAAGTGTTTTATAGACTACAGCAAAGCTTTTGACTGCATAGATCATGAGAAACTTTGGATTGCTCTAAAAGAAATGGGTGTGCCAACACACTTGATAGTCTTGATTCATAACCTGTACTCAGGACAGGAAGCCACCGTAAGAGCAGAATACTGAGAAATAGAATGGTTCCCAATCGGAAAGAGAGTAAGGCAAGGTTCAGTCTATCACCCTACTTGTTCAACTTGTACGCAGAAAACATCATGCACAGATCAACGTTAGAGTTGGAGGAAGGAGGAGTGATGGTCACACTAACAATCTAAGATATGCAGCTGACACCACAATACTAGCTGAAAACAGTACAGACTTGGAGCAACAACTTAGTTGCTACTAAGAAAGTAAAAGAACAAAGTGTAAAAGAAGGGTTAATGCTGAACATTAAGAAAACAACAATATTACTATGGAGGATTTACATAAATTCAAAATAGACGAGGAGGAAATTGAAATAGTGAAAGACTTCCCATTCCTTGGATCATTCAGAAATCAGAGTGGAGATTGCAACCATGCAATAAATAAATAAAAAGGACTAGGATAGATAACAGCTATGAAAGAACTAGAGAAGATCATAAAATTCAAAGATATAACACTGAGCACTAAATTCAGCATAGTTCAAGCCATCGTCTTTCCCATCACCATGAGAGATGGACAGTGAAGAAAGCTTATAGAAAAAAAAAATCAACTCATTTGATATGTGGTGTAGGAGAAGAGTGCTGAGGATACCGTGGCCTGAACCTGCAAGACCTGAGCAGGGTGGTAGAAGATAGGGGTCTTGGAGATTACTTGAACTACTGGTGGGCAGATCTTTTTTCTTGTGTAGATTGTAGTGTGCTATACTTCATACTATTCTCAATGTAAGTTTTTTATCACACTGAAAGTTGTATATACTAGCTGTTTTATATGGACAGTTTATCCCTATTTGAGACTTAAATAGTATACTCAGACCCCTGTATCTGTGGGGAGTCAGTTCCTGGATTTACTGTGGATACCAGAAACTGGATAACGGTGAACACCATTGAAAATAATGGGACTTCCAATTTAAAATACCATAGACTTGTCTTGGAGGACCTAGAAAATGTCTAGAGAGAATGCCTCTCAAGACATTTTCTAGGAAGACTCTAATGGATAACTGAAACTGTGGATACTGGTTCCGCAGATATGGGGGTCTGACTGTACTTTAATAGTATGCAGTATAGAATCTTTCTGGATCCTATAAGACCCCTTATCCACAGGGGATACATTCCAAGACTCCCTGTGGATGTCTGAAACCATAGATAGTACTGAATCCTATACCTCTAATATTTTCAGACTGCTGTTGACCACAGGTTTGTGAAACCAAGGAAAGCAAAAGTGCAGATAAGGCAGGGGACGGACGGACTACGTAATATTTTTGGACCGTGGTTGACTGTGGGGAACTGAAACCACAAAAGACAAACCCACAGATAAGGGGGGCTTACTGTACATTTTATCCCACTGTATACATACACTTGATACCTGAGGACTTAATACTACACAGTATTGCATCTGAAGAAGTGGGTTTATATCCATAAAAGCTCATGCTAAAATAAATACCAGTTAGTCTTAAAGGTGCTGCCACATTCCTTTCTTTTCCTCACTTCCTCCTTTGTATACTGTAAGAGACTAACATGATTACTTCTTTGTAAACTACTTAAATAAGTCAGGTGTATGGTAGAAAGCCTGAAAATGAAGTCAATGGTGCAGAAAAGTTGAAGAATGAAGGGAAAGAAGGGAAAATGTAGGGCGAGGGAGAGAAGAAAATGGGGGGTAAGGTTTGGGGTGATTCATGCCATGAGGTTCCCCTTCTTGTGTTACATCAGTATATTTCAGAAGGAAGGAGGAAAAAATGGCAACTTTGCCCTTCCTCATTTTCCAGGATCCCCATTCCCTTTCAAGTAGCATTAAAATGCTCATATTTGGGCCTGGCACTGTGGAAGATAAATGACTGGACAGGTTTTAGGATCACTGTGCTGATCTTCCATCTTGTAAAGCATATATAGAGGATATAGAGATGTGGAGAGGAATTTTCCAGAAAATGTCTGATGTTATATTTTTCTATGAAAAATTTCTCACATATAAATGTTTATTATAGTTGTCTAGGTTGCTGAATAGCAATTATCAGCCAAGGTGCCCTATATATAGGACACAAAATTCTAGTTATTCTTTTAAGGATACAAGCACTGGCAATCTCTAGTGGTTTGAGGAACAGACTAACAAATGAAGTTGCTAAACTTGTTTCTAGTTCACAAAATCTCTTGCTTCTCAGTCAGTTACAAGTAAAAGTAGTCAAAAGAAAACGTAATAGGTTGTCTGTCCCCAGATATTCACATATGTCCTCTGGTAAAATAAAACGTTCACTTAGTTATAATGAATCAGTTTCTTCTCAACTTGAGATGGAACTGGTAAGTAGTGCAGAGAATAAGTAAGTGAATCTTAAGATATTACAGTTGTACCTCAGGAAAAGAAAGGTAAATTGTTTATATATCAGGTACAGTTCTCCTTAGGTGTGTGGGTTTTTTTAAGAAAAGTGTTCTTTCAGGTATAGTCAGTTTTTTGTTAAATATTTATTTATTTAGAATCATAGAGTTGGAAGAGACCACAAGGGCCATCCAGGCAAACCCCCTGCACTGAAGGAATACACAATCAAATCATTCCTGACACATGGCCATCCAGCCTCTTTTTAAAAACCTCCCAAAGAAGGAGACTCCACCACACTGTGAGACAGTGTATTCCACTCCCTACCAGCTCTTACACTCAGGAAGTTCTCCCTAATGTTTACGTAGAATCTCTTTTCCTATAATCTGAATTTATTGCTTTGATGGCTTCCAGACCTCCCACCATCCTGGTCGCCCTCCTCTGGAAACATATCCGTTTCTCAATATTCTTCCTGAAGTATGGTGCCCACAACTGGACACAGTATTCCAGGTGAGGCCTGACCAAAACGGAATAGTGGCACCATTACTTCCCTCAATCCAGACACTATACTCCTATTAATGCAGCCTAGAATCAAATTGACTTTTTTAGCTGCTGCATCATACTGCTGACACATGTTCAGCTTGTGGTCAACTAAGACTCCTAGATCCCTTTCACAAGTACTGCCTTCAAGCCAGGTGTCACCCATCCTATATCTGTGCATTTCATTTTTACTGCACAAGTGTAGTATCCTACATTTCTCCGTGTTGAAATTCATTTTGTTAGTTTTGGCCCAGCTTTCTGTTAAGGTCATTTTGGATTCGGATCCTGTCTTCTGGGGTATTAGCTACCCCTCCTAATTTGGTGTCATCTGCAAACTTGATAAGCATACCCTCTATTCCCTCATCCAAGTGATTGATAAAGATGTCGAATAGCACTGGGTCCAAGACAGAATCCTGTGGCACCCACTAGTCACTTCTCTCCAGGATGAAGAGGAGCCATTGGTGACTGCCCTTTGGGTTTGGTCAGTCAACCAATTACAAATCCACCTAACAGTTGTACTCTCTAGCCCACAGGTTACTAACCTTTTTGCAAGAATATCATGGGGGACCTTGTCAAAAGCCTTACTGAAATCAAGATACAGTACATTCACAGCACTCACTTCATCTATCAAGTTTGTAACTCTATCAAAAAGAGAGATAAGATTAGTCTGGCATGACTTGTTTTTAAGAAATTCATGTTGACTTTTAGTGATCACAGCATTCCTTTCTAAGTGCTTACAGCCTGTCTGTTTAATGATCTGCTCTAGAATCTTTTCTAGTATTGATGTCAGGCTGATTGGGCAGTAATTATTTGGGTCTTCCCCCCCACCTTTTAAAGATGGGGACAACATTTGCCCTCTTCCAGTCTGCTGGGACTTCTCCTGTTCTCCAGGAGTTCTCAAAGATTATTGACAGTGGTTCTGAGATTACTTCTGCAAGTTCTTTTAATACCCTTGGATGAAGTCCATCTGGCCCTGGAGATTTGAACTCATTTATACTGGCCAGGTATTCCCAAACTACCTCTTAACCAATTCTGTGCTGTATTTCCATTACTGCACCATCTGCTCCATTTTTCTCAGCTAGACCATGCAACTGTTAGGTGGATTTGTAATTGGTTGACTGACCAAACCCAAAGGGCAGTTACCAATGGCTCCTCTTCATGCTGGAGAGAAGTGACTAGTGGGGTGCCACAGGGTTCTGTCCTGGGCCCAGTGCTATTATTTTGCTCACATAATATTTGTTTTGTGTTTGAAATAATTCTTAAAGTGTATATTGTTAATTCAGAACAGTAGTACACACAAATGATTTCTTATATACTTGTATTAATCTACTTCCATTATATATAGATTTATGTCTGGTATTAGGAAAATTCTAATTTGAAAGTGTGAAGTGTATGTAATTGCTTTACTGTATGTGCTTTGTGAATAATAACAAGTAACAGACAGAAAGTTTTGAGTTCAATACATTGAATTTTCTCCATACTATATTAGGATATATTTTAGTACAGTCTTCCCTTCGAATTCGCAGGGGTTAGGGGCTGAGCACCACTGTTAATTTGAAAAAAAAACGTGAGTAACATGGTGCTCCACCCCAATGAGCTCCCACCCCCTTGTGCTCCTCCAAAAGCAGCGGTGGGACTTGGGCAGGCTCACCGCCGACCCTCCCACCCTCTGTGCCCCCCCAAAGCACCCCAAATGGAGCCAAGTCACAGCAGAGTGGGGAGTTCAGGGCAAAAGCGCTGAACTGCCCACTCTCCTGGGGCTTGGTTCTGTTTGGGGTGGGCAGCCAAGCCCCGGGAGAGTGGGGAGTTGGGCACTTTAGACCCAAACTACCTGCTCTGCTGGGGCTTTTCTTTCCACTCCAAACAGAGCCAAGTCCCAGCAGAGCGGAGAGTTTGGAGCAAAAGCACTGAACTGCCTGCGTTCCTGGGACTTGGCTCCATTTGGGGTGGGCAGCCAAGCCCCGGGGCAGCAGGGAACTGGGTGCTTTAGACCTGAACTCCCCACTCTGCTGGGGCTTGGCTCTCCATTTCAAACAGAGCCAAGTCCCAGCAGAGTGGGGAGTTCGGGGCAAAAGTGTCAAACTGCCTGTTCTCTTGGGGCTTAGCTCTGTTTGGGGTGGGCAGCCAAGCCCCAGCAGAGTGGAGAGTTGGGCGCTTTAGACCTGAACTGCCTGCTCTCCTGGGGCTTGGCTCCCCACCCCAAATGGAGCCAAGCCCCAGGAGAGCGGGCAGTTTGGCACCTTGGCTCCCCACCGCAAATGGAGCCAAGCCCCTGAGATGGCTGGAGTTCCCTCGCTTCCCTGCCACCGTATTGCTGCAATCCCCGGGGAGGGCGAGGAGGAGGACAAACCGCAAATACTCAAAACCGTGAAATTCAAAGCCGCAAATTCAAAAGGAGGACTGTAGTTACATTGCATAGTGCTAATTACAACCATTACTATTATCATTGAGTTATAAAGGTACTTCCAGCCCTTGCAAATTTGTCCCAGACACCCAGGTGTTTCTTAGATTAGTCTGTTCACAGGTGTACATATCCTTAACATATAATGCTATTCTACCTCCCTTCCTGTTTGATCTATTTTTCTGAAATAGGTTATACCCCTCTATTAGTACATTCCAATTATGAGACTCATTCCACCAGGTTTCAGTGATGCCTATATATCATATTTGTTTTGCTGTGCTAAGAGTTCAAGTTCATCCTGTTTATTCCCCATGCTCTGTGCATTAGTATAGAGATATCTAAGACCATGGGCCATTTCCCCCATTTGAATTTTAAAGGGTTTATTCTTCCCATTGTTGGGTTGTTGTGCTATTTGCCTTGTTCTCTGTATAACATTTGGGCAATTGTCTCTAGCACTCGATGAATTCCCGCCTTCAAGAATACTGTCTCCCTTCCCCATACAACTCAGTTTAAAGCTCTCCTGATCAGATCTTTGAGACTCTTAGCAAAAACAGTCCTGCCAACTGCTGTGGGGTGCAGCCCATCCCTTGCGAGAAGTCCACCTCCCTGAAACCGCACCCCATGGTCTAGGAAGCCAAATTGTTCCTGCAGAGCCAGTTGTTCACCTCCATTATTCTTCTCTCTCTTCCTGGGCCATGCCCTTCCACTGGAAAGTTAGACAAAATGTTATCCACTGGAAGGATAGACAAAATGACTATCTGTGCAGCCAGGTTCTTCAGCTTCCTACCCAAAGCCTCATAATCCCTTGCGATCTTCTGGTGGCTATGCCTTGCAGTATCATTGGTTCCCACGTGGACCAAAAGGAAGGGATAACAGTCAGAAGGCTTGATGAGTCTTGTCAGCCTCTCTGTTACATCTTGAATTTTTGCCCCAGGGAGACAGCATACCTCCTGAGACATTTTGTCTGGCCTGTAGACTACTGCTTCTGTTCCTTGCAGCAGGGAATCCCCTACCACCACTACCCTCCTCCTCCTTTGAGTCTTGGCAGAGGCCACTTCATGTGCTGGATCTACCAAGGTTTCCTGTATGTTCCCTAAGACCTGGTACTGCTGCTCTTCCTCTTCTTCTCTGGAAAGAGAGAGAGCTTCAAATCGATTTGGTAGCTTCGAGCTGGTTGAACAAGCCCTGGACCTTCTACTTCTCTGTGTCACATTCTTCCAAGTGTTCAAATCAAATCCTGTGTATTCCTCGCTGGTGTATTCTGCATCCAGGATAGTCTTCTCCACTCTGTTCAAGAAAACCTCTTGCTCCCTAATATTCAGAAGAGTAGATACCCTGTTCTCAAGATGCTTGACCTTCTCTTCCAGCAGGGCCACCAACTTGTACTTGCTGCAGATATAGCTCTTCGCATCCTCTGGCAAGAAGACAAACATCCCACAGGTGTTGCAGGAGACTGCAGCAGCTCCCTCAATGCCCATATTCAGTCTTCTTGAGTAATTACTGAAAGAGAACTTTGGGCTTCCCTGTCAAAACTCCTCCACCCAATGCTTGCTGGCCTTCTTTCTCAGAAGAGCTCCTATGCCTGTTATGTTAGAACTGTGCGCACCACAAGGCGCTTGCCACTGCTTTTCCACGATTAACCTGGAAAGACTGTAGAAAAAGTTATATAGAGCTAGTGGCTGCTAACTCCTCCCCCAGGCAGGTCAGTGGCTCAGCAGAAGCTCAGCTTATTTGATTTATACCCTGCCTTTCTCCTTGTGCAGGGCTCAAGGCAGCTTACAGCATTTAAAAAACAAAATACAGCAAAAATATTTATATGAAATTTAAAAATTATTAAATATTACAACAATTAAAAACAAGAATACAATGTAAAAACATGAATCATGATAAAAAAATAAAAATAAAAAACAAAGCCACACCACAAACCCTTTCTGTCACATATATTTTCAAACAAGGGCCTACCTGAATAAAAAAGTCTCTGCCTGCTGCTGAAAGGAAAGGAGAAAGGGAGCCAACCAAACCTCCTGTGGTATGGAGTTCCACAATATGGAAGCAGCCACTGAGAACGGAACATTGGTACTTACCGTGAAGGTTCCTTTTCAGCAGTAGAGGAGAGGGAACCCTTCCTCTTGGGTATTGGCTCTGCCTCAAGCTTAACAGGCAGGGCAACCTACAAATCAAATTCAAACAGAGAACCCCCTCGGAGGAGGAGCCAATCCCAACTCCCCAGAGAAGGTTAGAACAGCTCCAGCAGATCACACTAAAATATTTACTAACAAACATCTAACCAAGAAGCTACTCCCTATTAATCTATCTATCCATCTATATAAAAATATCTATTTCTCTCTCTCTCTCTTTTCTTTTCTTTTTGGGTGCGTAAGGATTCCCTCCCCTCTACTGCTAAAAAGGAACCTTCATGGTAAGTACCAATGTGCATCCTTCCTGTTGGGACCTATAACAGCAGTCCTATTAGGGCGGGAGATCCCAGAGATAGAGTAATTACCGAAGGACCAGAGATAGAGTAATTACCGAATGTTGCAGCACCCGACAACCAAAAGAAGCATTGGATGATGCATAAGAATCAATTCGATACTGTTCAGTAAATGTAGAAGCCGATGCCCAGGTAGCCACTCTACAGATGTCCAAAATGGACTTCCCAGAGCTGCTGACATGACTGCACTCCGCGTGGAATGTGCTGAGATTCCTCGCGGCACCTCTTTTCCACTGTTCACACAAGCTTGCTCAATACACTATTTTAGCCACCTAGCAATAGTAGTAGATGACACCTTCTTGGCCTCTGACCTACCCGCGAAGGCCACAAACAAGGAAACTGATTTGCAAAATTCCTCTGTTCTCTTAATGTATATCTTTAGCACCCTTCTGACATCTAGAGTATGCCAGATTTTCTCCAGCTCTACTGCTGGCTTCAGGCAGAATGACAGCAATACCAACTCCTGAGCCCTATGAAACAGGGAGTTAACTTTTGGAGTAAAAGACGGATCTAGATGTAAGGTCACTGAATCCCATCGGAAAACACACAACTCTTCACGAATCGATAGAGCTCCAAGCTCTGAGACTCGCCTCGCAGATGTAATCACCACTAGAAAAGCCACCTTCCATGTCAAAAACTTCCACTCAACGCTCTTTATAGACGCAAATGGCGTGATCGTAAGAGCTTTTAGAACTACATTTAGCTTCCACAAAGGGAATCTATGCACTACCAGTGGGTGTAATGCCGTTACCCCCTTCAAAAAACTATGTACATGGGGATGAGATGCCAACGGTCTGTTCCGATCCCCTTTCAAAATTGATTCCAGGGCGGCCACGTGACGCGGAGCATGTTCGGTGAGAGGCCCTTCTTCAAACCAGCCTGCAAAAATGGTAACACTGAACCAACAGAAGCTTTCATGGGCTGTACCTCTTTGCCTCTACACCAACTGCAAAAGGCTCTTCACGTGGCTTCGTACAATCTAATAGTTGATGGCCTCCTGGCAGCCAGCATGGTCTCAACTACTCTGCTATCATAACCCTTTCTTAGAAGTCTTTTCCGCTCAACCTCCAGGCGTCAAGTCGTAACCAGCCGGGGTCTGGATGAAGAATTCCGTTCTACATTAGAAGATCCGGCCAAGGTGGTAGGTTCCTGAATCTGCAGCTGCACCAGATCTGGGAACCATGGTCTTTGAGGCCAGTGAGGTGCAATGAGAATTACCTCGGCCCTTTCTTGTCTGATCTTCCGCAAGACCTTCCCCAGTAGCGCTGTTGGTGGGAAGGCATAACACAAAGTCTGCAGCCATGCTATTGTGAGTGCATTGAAGGCTAACGCCCCCCTGGTCCAGAATCTGGACACGTATCTTGGCAGCTTGTGATTCTCCTCCAATGCGAACAGGTCACCCACGGATTCCTGAAATGAAATACCACCATTTGAAAAATCAGGCTGTTGACTTCCCACTCGCTGTGTATCAGCGTGTGTCTGCTCAGCCAGTCCGCCTGTGAGTTCAGCTTCCCTTGTACGTATTCCGCCTTGATCGAGGTGATGTGTGACTCTGCCCATTGAAACAACATATCCGCCTCCTTCACGAGCGCCCGCGACTGGGTCCCGCCATTTATGTGGGCCCTTGTCAATATGTTCTCCGTCCGTATCAGAACATGGTTGCACCCCACCAACTGATGAAACTCCGCCAGGGCCAACCTCACCACTCTGAGTTCTAGGATACTGATGCTGAGGACCTGCTCCTGCCTCGACCAGAGTCCCTGCGCTACCTTCTCCCCGCAGTGGGCCCCCAACCTGACAGAGAGGCATCTGTGGTTACCACAATTCGCCTTGATTCCTGAATCTGTACCCCCTTCTGAAGAGCGTCTGATAGCCACAATTCAGAGACATCTTCACCTCTGTTGGTAGTTTCAAAAACCTGTATGCCTTTCTCGCCACCCAATCCTGAAAGGGGAGGAACCATTGTAGCTTTCGAAGGTGATATCTGGCCCAAGGTACTGCGTCTATGCATGCTATCACCAGAACCAGTAACCAGGCTAGAGACATTAAAGGCATCTTTTGTTGGGAGACTGTCATCCTCACAAGCTCCTGTAACTTCTGTCTCCTGTCTTTGGGCAGGAAGACTCAACAAGAGCAGGTATCCAGAACATTTCCCAAATGCTGAATCCTTTGTGCCGGTTCCAACTGGCTCTTCTGTCTGTTCACCACAAAGCCATGGGCTTCCAAACACTGTATTGTCTTTGCCACGTCCAGAGTCGCCCTGTCCTGGGACGACGCCCTGATCAGTATGTTGTCCAGATATGGGTACAAGTGTACCCCCTGAGCCCTCAAGTATGCTACCAGAGCTACCAACACCTTGATGAAGACCCTGGGGGATGAGGACAGGCCAAATGGCAACGCCCTGTACTGGAAGTGGTTCTCCTTGAAAGCAAATCTTAGATAGTGCCTGTGGGCTGGATGGATCATTATGTGTAGGTACGCATCCTAGAGATCGAGAGAGGCCAGGAAGTCTCCCTTCTGAATGCCTTCTAAGATGGAGATTAAAGTCCCCATCCTGAATTTGCACTTGGCCACCCACCGATTGACCCCCCGCAAGTTCAGGACTGCTCTCCAGGTATTGTTCTTTTTGGACACCAAGAACAGAAGGGAGTAGGTCCCTGAGAACCTCTCCGTCTCTGGTACTGCTTCCACTGCCCACACTTTGATCAGATTTAAAATCGTTGCTTCCATCAACGTCTGTTTTTCCTGGGATAGAGTCTGGCATGACTGTACAAAGGATGGGGGCAGTCTTGAGATTAGGTCTATGGTGTACCCTTGGCTGACTGTACGATTTACCCAGGCATCCCATTTGCTTGCAAATCTGGTCAGCCTGCCCCCCACCAGCAGGTTGGAGTAGTCAAAGTGACTAACCCAGCTTTCCCCCTTGTTTGAAACTCTGGGGCGTGGATGGTTTAGGGGATGTGCCTGGTTTCGACATGTTGAAAACCCTGGGAGCACTCCAGTTTTTCTTGTGATACCAGGGTCATCCCTGATTACCTGACCTGTAACTCTTGAATCCCTGGGTTCCAGGACGGAAGCATCTGCATTCCTCCTTCTTGGGCAAGGATGGCAAGGCTTTCTTTTTGTCCTTAGTCTCCACCAATACCTCCTCTAGGGTGTCTCCAAAAAAGTTTACCACCCTTGAAGGCACACACCGACAGGTTAGCCTTGGCCTTGTTGTCTGCATGCCAATTTCTCAACCATAGTTGACGCCTTGTGGCAACATTACCACCCACTCTCCTAGAAGAGAACTGGATAGCGTCCAAGCTCGCATCCGCCACGAATGCAGATGCCTTAGCCATCTTATTTATGCCTTGACGAGCCCTAATGTCCTCATCTGGTATCATTTCCGAAATATCTTTGGCCCATCTGATTATGGCTCTAGAGAAAATTGAGGCAGCTGCTTCTGCTCTAATTGCCAAAGCTGAGGCCTCATGTGACCTACGCAAGAATATATCAATCCTCTTGTCCTCAGGTGCCTTACGATTCTCATCGCCATCCCGAGGAAAGAGCGAGCCAGAAACCAGCCTGGCCACCAGAGTGTCGATGGCGGGCAGTTTGAACCATTCCATGATGTCACTAGGGAAACTGTACATCGACTTAGCATAGGAGGGTTGGGCCCTGGACGAACCTGGTTGTGCCCATTCGCCTCCCACCACATCCTTAAACATCTCTGGGAATGGGAGAAAATTACCTGTGCCCCTCCCCAGTGGCCTTAGTTCCAGTACCCCCTGGGTGGGGCCTCCTACAGGTGCACCTGGTACCTCCAATCGCAGTGCCCTAAGGACCTTCTTGAGCATGATCAGGAAGGAGGGGGAATCAAAGAGCCTGGGGGATGAGTGTTCTTTCCCCGGCTTCCTCCTCCCCTTCCGAGGAGAGCTCACCCTCTTCTCTGAAAGAGGTTTCCTCCTCCTCCTCCTGTAATGGGGTCCCTCCCCCATCTAGGACCTGGGGTTCAATTGCTCTGCGGGGCTTCTTCCATGGTGGCTGGGTCCCTGTGTCCCCCCCCCTCCGGGGAACCCCAGATAGGCTTTGGTGTGCCTGTTCCCTTTCCGGGGCCACCGCACGCTTCCTCTTTCCTGCAGCCTTTCCAGGTCCTGTGCCCTGGTGCTGTGCCTTTGTGCGTCCTGGGGAGCCCCCCCTTGCCAAGGATCCATCCCCCTGGTGGCCTTTCCCGCTGCTGCTTGCCATCACAGCTTGCAGGGCGATCAAAGCAATCCACTTGGTGAGCTGTGGCGGCAGCTCCTTACCAGATAGCACCAGTGGTGGAAGGTCCTCTGCCTCGCCGGCGCCCTCCTCATCCTCTCTGCTGAGGTCAGAAGAGGCCTCACTGACTCCGGAGGCCTGTGAGCCGGACAGGGCTGTGTGGTCCGCCTCCTCAGGGAAGGCCCCATCACGCACACGGGCTACCTCCTTGCCCGCTGCGGAGCTCAACATGCATCCCGCTGGGGGGGCACGGAGTTCCCTGTTTCCCTGCTGGGTCTTGGTCCCAGCACGGCCCAGGTCGATCTCCTCCTCCTCAGAGGAGAGATCTCCTCCACACATATGGTCGTGTATGGGGGCCGCCATGATGGATCCTTTGTTTCTCACTGCTGAGTGCTGGAAAACTAAGAGCCCTGACCTGCTTTGCCAACAGGCAGAACTGAACTGGGGAGTTGGGATTGGCTCCTCCTCCGAGGGGGTTGTCTCTGTTTGAATTTGATTTGTAGGTTGCCCTGCCTGTTAAGCTGGAGGCGGAGCCAATACCCAAGAGGAAGGATACCCTCCCCTCTCTGCTGGAAAAGTCTCTTTCCTGGGTCCTCAGAAAACATGTTTGGTAGGAGGACCAAGAGAAAGCCTTCCCTCAAAGATGTTTAAATTCAGGCAGGCTCACATAGGGAAGGAAGTACATGTGGTTCTTTTTACATTATTACAAATCCTCCAATAAAATAATTCACACAGAAAGCTCTGAATGAGTTTGAACATAATATTTAAACCTAAGGTCCTAATAAGATAACATTGTTGAGAGCACTCAAAATCTCCCCCCGCCCCCAATTTTCCAATTCTTTCCTCCCCAGAAAAACCACACCATTACTGACAGAACTCATAGCTGTGCACATGCAAAACTCTGTGCAACACTGTGGGCCACAGTTAAGGAATCACGAGCAACACATATTGGCTACATATTAGCCCCAGGATCAGAAACAGTCCTAGTGCAATCATGTGCTGCTTTTGTGGGTTTTCTATAAACATCTGGTTGATCACTGTGTGAAAAGAATGCTGAACTAGATAGGCCACTTTTATGTTTTATAGCATACTCTTTCCCCTCCCTGCATCTCTCTCTTAGAACATCAATTTCTCCTATTCTTTCCCTGGTGAAACAGTGGTTTCAACTCCTTCTCAAAGAGGGACACCCGGTTAGATTTAACTAATACTGCTGTTGGTGTAGCACTTATCTCAGATTAAGGTGTTGGAAGGAGTGAGGGAATTTGTTTTAGAGTAGGAATGAACAGGGGCCACTCATCAACATTAGACAAACAGGAATGTAGTGTATCCCAAATCAATATTTAAATATTAATAAAGAGGAAGGGTGATATGGCCAAACCATATTTCCTAGTGAAACTTACTTTTAATGCTATATGTCCGCCAAGCAACAATCACATTCACCTAACTCAGTTAATACAAAGTGCATGCATTTACCTCTCTTTCATCCATATTCAGCCACTGTTTTGGATCATCCTCAGTTGCCAAAAAAGCAATCAGCTCCAGAGCAGTAAGTCTAGTTTGACGTCGGGATGATACAAATATAAGAACAGGCTTGGCTGGGGAATGGCTTCTAATAGCTGTTTAAATAGATAAATAAATAAAACAATTCAAAACAATGAAATCCAGTTCCTTAAACTAGCATTTTCCTGTGGAGCCTTCTTATATCAGACATGTACAGTTGGCCCTTTATATCTATGGGTTCTGCATCAATGGATTCAATCAACCACGGCTCAAAAATATTCCGGGGGGGGGGGATTCCAAAAAGCAAATTTTGCTGTATGGCATTTTATATAAGGGGCAACACTTTACAACACCATTGTATATAATGGGACTTGAGCATCCATGGATTCTGGTACCCACACGGGGTCCTGGAACCAAGCCCAAGTGGATACTGTGGGCCTAGTACATTCCTTTGTTTTTTGAAGGCTGACAAATTAAAATGACACATTTACAGTAGCACTCCTGTATCTGCCGGGGATTGGATTTGGGCTCCCGTGGATACTGAAATCTGCAGATAACAGCATACTCTGGACTTCCCTCCCCCCTCCACCCCCACCTTCACTGCGCCACCAGAGCCTTCATGGGGGAAGGGAAGGGAGAAGAGCTCTCCCCTTCCTCCCCTTGTCCACCCCCACATCCTCCACCACCACTGGAGCCTTCATGGGGGAAGGGAGAAGGGAGGCAAGGTCTCCTCCTCCCTTCCTCCCCTATCCACCACGCCACCGGAGCCTTCATGGAGGAAGGGAGAAGGGAGGCGCGCTCTCCTCCTCCCTCCCTCATCCACCCCCCGCCGTCACCAACCGAGGATAACTAAATCAGCAGATGGCGAATCAGCGGATATGGGGGTGCTACTGTACTCACATTTAAAGGAAAATCTAAGACATTTGAACAATTACAGAGGACTGACCACATTTTAACTTTTTGAGTTCTTTTAATAGCATTTTTCATTTATAAAAATAAAGTATGCAAGCCAAAGAGGTTTGATTTTTAAAGCATTTTCTTGATGAATATGAAAAGTTTCAGCTCACAGCAAAATTTAATGGGCTGTGAAACAGAAATTATAATGGAAAAATGTTGACACATTCAAACAGTGGAAAGGAAAGCTCTTTGCTTACCACATTTCTACAGCAATCTGACCAAACTGCAGGTGTGTTAATAGTATGATGCTATCATTTCAGGTACAGTTCTTAATATGTGCAACTTATTATTAAATTTTAAACAATTTGCTAACTGTAACAATTTTATTTCTTTTTGCAGGTTTATGAACTTATATTTAACTGAAGATACGATTTTACTATAGACCATAACAACCCCTTTTTCTAAAAGGGAACCAATGCAAGTATGTATAAGGAAAACAGAAGATAACGCTATGTTATTGCATCGTCTTCCTATAGAAATCAATATATTTCCTAAGGAAAGCTTGACAGCTAATGAATTTTTGTTGCATCAGGAACAGGTGTGGCTGAACAGCTCTGGACAGATTTATTGTTCATTAGTGTTTTTCTACAATGCTCCTTCTTGAGGTGTAAATAATCTAGACTGCCAAGACTGGTCTCCAGTCCCCAATCAATACTTTGCTTCTGTCATAAGGCTAATTAGATCAGCTAAAAAGTCACCTCACAACCGTCACCTTACAATCAACAGCAGTTCGCGTCACAAAATTTATTTGGGAACGTCTTTTTAATTGATATAATAAATATTCCTCATGGAACCTACACAGAACATGTTTCAGTAAAATATGAAGATGGTTCTTAAATCTATCCCACTTGCCAGTTTAAAAATAAAAAATTGAAAAGAGAGACATATTTAGTTTCATGGAAAATTCTGAAGTTTATGGTTATTGCCCTGAAATCAGAATTATGGGAGCTTAGCTTGACATGCAACTTCTGTTTACAGTTTTTAAAGCTTTCATGAGGATCAAATCTGTTACTAAATGTATACTAAGAAAGGGTTTATATGTTATAAATTTTAAAATATTAATAGTAAAGTGTTTCCATTGTGTCAAATGCAAAAAGTAATTTCAATTATTTTGTTTGAGATATAATCAGATTCCATTGATGTGTTGTGTTAGCAGTTTTAGTGTATGAGGCATGAAACTAGGGCATATTGGTACAAAGATATCCTTCTTAAAGCAAACTAAGGATTTTAAAAGAAAAATATAGTGTAGCTACATACCCTGAAATGCTGGCTTGTTCATGCTTGCCATACGGGGACAATAGTGCTGACCTGGGAAGCCTTGAATGTGTACTTCCAATGGAACTGGACGCACCGATGGTCTAAAATTGAACAACCCCATCTAAAGAAATAAGGCAAAATGGTTCTTTGATCATGCTTAAGGTTGATTTTATTCTTAAAAACAATGCTAGGCTGCTATTCTAAAAAACCCAAGAACTATGGCTGTTGTGGCTGGCTAGAGACATTGTGCTGCAGTAAAAAATACAACAATAAGAAATTCAATAACTAGATTTCACAACAGCCAATATCCATTACCAGAGGCAGCTGCCTCACTCTGCCTCATGGTAGGTCTGCCTCTGGTGGACTTTACTGTCTTCTGTATACCTGTTTGATATTTAGCCAGTCAGCAAGATCTCTGGCATTAGCTAACGCAGTTGACAGACCAACCACTCTGACAGGTTTTTCTGTGTGAGATGAGATGAAGTTAGTACGAGATACAATAACTTCTAGCACAGGGCCTCTCTCATCCCCTAAACAAAAAGGAGAAAAAGAAACCACATCAATATTTTTTAAAGTTCAGCTAGCAATGCCAGAGCACACTTCAATTCTGACAATAATAATGATAAAAACGATGCTCACCTAGCAGATGGATCTCATCTATGATGAGAATGGAGACTTTTTGAACATAGCTCCTGTTTTGCCAGCTTCTGCTGACCCCATCCCATTTCTCTGGAGTAGTAACTATAAGGTCAGCTTGGGCAATTGATCTCATATCAGGAGTCACATCCCCTGTCAACTCCACAACCCTGTAAGGGAGTCAAATGATCATTGTGAAGTACAATAGATATTCTTATCTATTTTGGGAGCAGATAGTAGGGCTAGAACATTAATCTTCCATATAAATGTGCTAAATAACATTATTTTGTCTGAATGAAACAGTGAATCCACAATAATATCCCAGACACTAGGATCACTTCCTGTTCATTTCTCGTATCGAAAAAGGAAATAGTGAATCTTTATCCGAATTATAGGAGTTCCCCTCACAAGAAAGACCACTGTTTAGAACTGTGGGTGAAGTGGCAGATGGAGCACCATGGAGGTGCTAGTGGATAGAAAGATCTCATACAAAGAGATGCATTTAAGAAAGAAAAGCTCAGCTGATTTTTAATCCAAGATCTAATCAAAACAATTTTTACTAATACAGTATAAAGTGATTTTAAAATTGTGATGTACAGTTGTCCCTTCACATTTGTGGCTTTGACACTTATGGTTTTGATTATTCGCGGTTTTCCCTCACCCACCGCCTGTCTCCTGGGTCTTCGCTTCTCTTCACAAAGGGAACGAAGACCCAGGGAAGCCGAGGGAGTGAGGCAAAACCTCTTAAACCGCCCCTCTGCTGAGACTTTGCTGCCTTTGCAGGGAGGGCGAAAGCCCAGCAGATGACCGGTTTGAGAGGTTTCCCCTCACTCCCTGGGCTTCCCTGGGTCTTCGCTTCTCTTGAAGACCCAGGAAAGCGTGGGGAGTGAGGGAAAACCTCTTAAACTCCCCCTCTGCTGAGCCTTCGCTGCCTTTGCAGGGACAGACAGGTTGTTTGAGAGGTTTTCCCTCACTCCCTGGGGGTGAGGCAAAACTTCTTAAACCACCCCTCTGCTCAGCCTTCGTTCCCTGTGCAGAGAGGGCGAAAGCCCAAGAGAGGGCGATTGTTATTCACATTTTTTTTCACATTCGCGGGGGTCTGGCGGTCCTAACTGCCGTGAATGTGAAGGGATGACTGTATTTAGACAATATGTTTCAATAGTTAGATCAACATGCAAGAACGTTTTAGCATATACATATGAAGTTAGGAGGGTGATATATGCGTGCTCTTAAGAAAAAAGAACACTTCAAATTTCAGAAATACTATCTGAAAACAGAGCTTAAATCTTATTACTAGAAATAAGGAAATGATCAAGAACTCCCATTTTCTTGTGACATTTTGTGACAAGGAAAGCGAATTAATGGAAATATACTTTCACCTGTACAGGAACACCCCCTATTCACAGGGGATTGGTTCTGCCCCTCCTGCAGATAGTGAAATCCACGGATAATAGCCAATGCTACCCACCACCACTACCCTGCCACCACAGGAGCCCTCACGGGGGAAGGGGGAGGCAAGATCCCTCCTCCCCCTCCCTTCCCCTCCTTGCCCCTGCCATCGCCCCCCCGGAGCTCTCCCGGGGAAAAGAGGTGGCAAGCGAGATCCCTCTTCCCCTCCCTCCCTCCCTCCCCCCCACCATCGCCATTGCCCCCTGCCACGACTGGAACTCTCCTGGGGGAAGGGAGGGGGCAGTAAGATCCCTCCCCCCTTCCCCCCCGCATAACTGAATCAGTGGTTGGGAAATCAGCAGATACGGGGGTGCTACTGTATATTGACTATTACCGAGGCTTTAAAAGCATTTCATTTTTGATCATCTTAGGGATTTTTTTAAAAAAGAAAACCTTACTTTTTACCAAGCTTTTCTTCAATTCTGATTTTCCAGTCTTCAATTCTCTCTCGCACTAGCGCTTTAAGGGGAGCAATATACACTGCCTTCAAGGTACAAGGAAAAAGAAGCACAAAGAAAAATATAAACCAACTGAGTAACCATACAATGATGGCTGTGTAGATTCATTAGCACAAAGGCCAACATCATTCTCTTAATAATGAGTCTAGTTGCTTGCATCTTGCTGCAAACTAAAAGAAACTGCTTCAACATTAAAAAATTATTCGTTCTTCAAAGCAGTTACACATACTTGAATTTTAAAATATCTACTTATTTATACAACCAGAATATCATTATTACATCTCACCTAAATAGAATTCTATTATAAAACAGCCTGTATTGTTACTTATGCAAAAATTAAGAGCATACATGGTAGCACAAACATAAACATATTGGAAACTAATACTGTATATGATAATATACTTATGGGGTCATATTTTATCTACAAAATGGCACAACTGTATTTAGGTATCATCAACTCCTGTCAACATACAAAATGATGTCTGTGAAGTGCCATGGAAGGGATTGAAATTTAATAACTGAAACACAGAGTTTGTCTACATCCATTCTAGAGCCCTGCAGTCCATTTCCTTGTGGCATTTTCTGACAAGTATTCTAGATATGTCAGCAAAGAGAATTAATGGAAACATACTTTCAACTGTACAGTAGCACTCCCATATCCACAGGGGATTGGTTCTGCCCCCCACCCCTGGCTTTTGCCCCATTCTGCCTCTGGGCAATCCTTACAACCCCTGAGGCAGATATGGGGCTGAGTCAGGTGCAAGTTGGGATATGGCCCTTTACTGTGTTTTGTAAAAATGTGTTTAATGTGTTCCCAACTGGACGGATAGGGCCCCACATGTCCGCGGGAACCCATGCTGAAGGCTGGCCTTCGCTGCTGCTGCTTGTCACCCCTGTTCTGCCAGGTCCGGGCAGCAGGCCTGCAGCATGTCACCAAGACTAGTCACATGCAGGCAGCTTAGCACATGGTGCAGCTGACTGCCCAATCCTGGCAGAACAGGGAAAATGCTGGTGGCGGTGGCTACAGCAATGGAACAGCATTCCTGTGTGGACTCTGGACTATGTTCTTCAGGAAATGGGGCAGAACATGCCACCTCTGCAGCCAATTTTTAAACTGGCAGGCCAAATACTTGTTGGGTAACAAATAGAGAGAGAGCACAAGGTGGTTAACATGTGACCCTCCAGATGTTGTTGGACTGCAACTTCCAGCATTCTTCATAATTGGCTATGTTGACTAGGGCTGATGGGAGTTGCACTCCAACAGTATCTGCAGAATTGTACTTTGCCCACTTTCAGCATTGAAAGAAGAGTCCAAAAGAACCTTCCCAAAAAGAGATTTCCATAGCCTAGGTGAGAAGGCAACCCTCTCCTTTCATTCCTGTGCTCCAGATGTAAATAAACAGGATAGCTTCCCCTGCTCTATGTGAAGAGAAGGCAGGTCCCTATAAGAGCAGAGGTCCCTTTGCATCTGAAGTGATTTCAGTGAATTATCTTCTGCATTACCAAGCAAGTTGGGTTATTTTATTTTGGTAAAAATCTGTGCCTTGTTAAATGTATTTGATAAGGTACAACCAAAACCACTCCATTTTCTTTCTCTAAGAAAGTAAAAGGACAGGTTGCTTACCTGTAACCATAGATCTTCGAGTGGTCTTCTGTGAATTCACACAGCTGGGTTACTCCTGTGCCTGCACAGAGCATCGGAACCTTCTAGAATCGTTAGGCAGAATATGCTTTGATACATTTTTGGCGGTAACTCCGCCCATCCTAACGGTCCCTTATAAGGGATTCCCACCTAAATCCCCTCAGTTCCTTGAATGACGTCACAATCTGCAGCATCAGGAACATTAAGCATGTTTATATGATGTATTAGGACACAGAGGGGAGGATAGGCGGGTCTGTGTGAATTCACAGAAGACCACTCGAAGATCTATGGTTACAGGTAAGCAACCTGTCCATCTTCTTCGTGGTCTCTGTGATTCACACAGCTGGGTAGACTGGCAAGCTTCACTCCAGGAGGAGGGTATGTCCTACGCATATTGACTCTAATACCATATTACACAGTTAAACCTGAAATTGGAACAGTAATAGCACAAACTTAAGTAAAACTATTCAAATCACGTAGACATTCCTATATGAAAACATCAACTGACTTGGCAAACATGAACACTCACTTATTGAATAGAAGACAACAGTACAGCTTTCCCAAAGGCAGCCTCGTTCCTAGAACAAGAGTCAAGTCTGTAATGGGATATAAAAGTCAAAGGTGAAGAACAAGCCGCAGCTCTGCAAATGTCCTCTAGAGGCACTCCAGAGAGGAAAGCTGTCGAAGTGGAGACAGCCCTCGTAGAGTGTCCTCGAATCCGTGGCAGTAGTGGCTTCTTTGCCAGTTCGTAGCAGAGAGCAATGGTCAATGTCACCCACTTGGACAACCGCTGAGGGGAAATGGGCTCTCCGAGCCTCAAGTCAGCATACGACACAAACAGTCCTGAGGGAAGCAGTGCGTTGAATGTAGAAAGCAAGGGCCCTCCTGACGTCCATGAGATGGAGGGTGCGTTTGAATTCGTCTTTTGGGTCCTGCATCAAAGCAGGGAGAGTGATGGATTGGTTGAGATGGAAACTCGACACCACCTTAGGAAGGAAGGAGATGTCAGGGCAAAGCATCACCTTGTGCTTATGGAAAGCTGTATATGGAGGATCAGCTCTCAAGGCAGAGTTCGCCAGCCCAACGTGATGAAGGAACGGCCACGAGGAAAGCAGTCTTCCAGGACAGAAGTCGCAGATCTGTGGAAGCCAAGGGTTCAAATGGTTGGCGAACCAGCTGCAAGAGGACCAGTTCTAGACTCCAAGCCGGGGTCGGCTCAGTTACTGGAGGATGCAGGTTGGTATAGCCCCACAAAAACTTCTTAACTGTTGTATCGGTAAATGGAGATGGACGGCCTCTTGCTTGGAACGCGACAGATATAGCTGCCAAATAGCACCTGATTGATGAAAGTGACAGGCCCGCAGAAGACAACTGGAGAAGGAACTCCAGGACAGTCAGAATGGAGAACGGTTCAAGGCTCGGATCTCAAGAGGCCAGAAAAGCTTCGTATTTCCTTCACTTGTAATGGTAAGACTTGCAGGTAGCTGGCCTTCAAGCAGCATCGATAACAGCCTGGATGTCTGGATGAAGAGATGCAGATTGCCTCAACATCGACGACGAGCCCGAAAGCTCCGAAATCGAAGGAAAGGTCACAGAACCAGTCTCTATGCCGTCAGACACAGAGTTTCTAAATCTGGATGTTGAACCTTGCCATTCTGGATGGTGAGCAGATCCAGACGGGACAGAAGGCGGATGAAGGCGAAACAGGGTTGCAAACCATGGCTGATGAGGCCACCATGGAGCGATGAGGATGGCATCCGCTTGATCCCGGCGAAGCTTGGCAACCACTCTTGTCAGAAGTGGGAACGGAGGAAAGAGGTATAGCAGAGGACCTGACCAACGGAACAGAAACGCATCCCCTCTCGATCCCGGGGTGCGTCTCCTGGAACAGAACTGGGGACACTGAGCATTTTCCGGAGATGCAAAGAGGTCTACTTGAGGAAGGCCCCACCTTCGAAACAGGTCCGAAGCAACCGACCTGTGTAGATGCCACTCGTGGATGGAGAGGCTTGAGCGGCTGAGTCCGTCTGCAAGAGTATTCTCCTCCCCGGGAAGATGTATGGATTGGAGAAAAACTTTCCTGCGGACACACCAATCCCAGATGTCTAGCGTGAGCTGCAGAAGTTGAGGGGACCTTGTGCCTCCTTGCTTGTTCAGATAGTACATGACAGAGGTGTTGTCTGTCAGTACCAGGACAGTTTTGGCCCTGGATAGTCACCAAGGATTTGAAGGCTCATAGCGCCTTCTGGACACTGAGAAGTTCCAGGACATTGATGTGGAGAGCTCGTTCTTCGGTATTCCAAGAACCCAGAATCTCGTAGGACCCGAGATGAGCTCCCCATTCCTGTAGCAAGGCATCTGTTGTTAGAGAGACATCCGGTTGAGGAGGGTCGAATGGCATGCCCGACAGGACGTTGTCCGGTACCAGCCACCACTCTAGAGACCGGTGAACAGCATGTGGCATCGTGAGCATCTTGTTTGGAGAATCACGGAGAGGATCGAACACCTGCAAGAACCAGTGTTGGAGCGGATGGAACCGTAGTCTGGCAAAGTGGGTCAAATAAGTAGTGGCTGCCATGTGACCGAGAAGTACCTGGATCGAATGAGCAGGGAGTCTTCGGGACCGACGGCAAACATGGATCAGGGACCGAAGAGTGTTGAACCGGTCTTGAGGTAAGTAAGCAGCAGCTGTCACGGAATCTAGACGAGCTCCAATGAATTGGATCACTTGAGCAGGTTGGAGCTGAGACTTTTTGATGTTGACAACAAGTCCCAGGCAGTCTAAGGCATCTAAGGTGAGGCCAACATCGAGTTTGAGCTGATGTCAAGAGTCAGTCACAATCAGCCAGTCGTCGATGAAGGGGAAGACCACAACTCCCTGCTGGCGAAAGAACGCCGCTACCACCGCCATGCATTTCGTGAAAACTCGAGGAGCGGTCGAAAGACCAAAAGGAAGAACTTTGAACTGGATGACATTGGTTCCAATTTGAAAAGGAAGGAAACGCCTGTGGGCCGGATGGATCCTGATGTGAAAATAGGCATCCTTTAGGTCTATAGGGGCGAACCAGTCGTACCGTTGCAGGAGTGGAAGGATGGAAGCCAAGGTGACCATTCTGAACTTCTTTGGGGCTATGTACCTGTTCATCCCACAGAGGTTGAGAATCGGACGTAGGCCACCGTCCTTCTTTGTAACCAGGAAGTACCTCGAGAAGAAGCAGAGGTGGTGAAGGTCAGGGTCGACGGGTTCGATGGCTCCCTTCTGCAACAGAGTCTGCACCTCCTTGAGGAGGGGAGGGCGGTGTTGACTGAACCAGTCCCATCAGAGGTAGAGAGTTGAATTCGATCCAATAGCCCTTCTGGACAATCTGAAGTACCCAGCGGTCTGATGCTATAGAAGACCAGGCTTCTTGGAATTTCAACAGTCGATCCCCGAAAGGTGGTGTCTAAGAGAGAAAAGAAATAGTGTAAGCAATTAGGTTAAAACTTCTTCCGGCTCTGATCCCTGGATCGTTGCCTCAGTGGTTGTCGGTATCTGGAACCCGAGCCCTGGCTCCTCACCGATGAGTCCGGAGAGGGAACGTAACGGGACCGGTGGTAGGACTGGCCAGAGTATCCACGGCAGAACTGTTGGTCAGACGATGGAGTCTGCCAGGAATATTGGCCTCTAGGACGGTACTGATAGGCAGAGGTGGAACCCATACCATATTTCCTGGCAGTGGTCCTCATTTTTTGGGTGAACTCGAGCTTTTAATCAGTTGACCCATTAAATAAACCAGAGTCATCAAAAGGTAGGTCATCTATGGTAGCGGACGCTTGTGGTGTAAGGCCCGAGGAACGCAGCCATGCATGTCGATGCAGCACAATAGAACCAGCAATGGTTTTCGCTGTGCAGTCTGCAACATGATGGGCCAAATTCATTTGCTGCCCGGCAAGTGACTGGGCCTCCGCCTGAATTGCCTCTGCCATTCTACGCCGTTCCTCAGGGAGGTCCTGAATGAACTGGCTCATGCGCTCCCACAATACTTGCTGGTAAACTCCCATGCAAGCTGAATAATTTGCCACACGGAAGCTCAATCTGGCTGCGGAGTAAATCTTCCCCACAATGTCCAATTTATGGTTCTCTGGGTCCGGTGGAATTGACAGAGGCCAACGTTGTTTCTTGTTCTGTGCGGCTTCAACAACGACGGAGTTTGGCTTCGGGTGGTTTTGAAGCCACTCCATGTGTTTGCCACCGACATGGTACGGGTGGTCGATCTTTTTAGAAGTGGACTGTATAGAGGAAGGGTTCTCCCAGGAGCCCTGCGTGATCTTCAACAGTGACGGCAAACTGGAATAGAAGCCTTAGGGGGTGCCTTTGACTGGATCCGCTGAAAAATCGGGTCCACTGGATCAGCTGCTCTTTCCTCCACTTTAAGGTCCAACGCATGGGACATCTGAACCATTTGTTCCGCGAAAGTGTGAACATCATCAGTCAGAGAGGAGGAGTCATCCTCCATCAACTCAGCTCTGGGCGATGGTAGGTAGGGTCGGTACTGGTCCCAAGACATGGAGGAAGAGGAAGTTGAACCCTCCGGTGATGGACTACAGTCCTGAGGCAGTGTGGGAGATTGGTGTTGTGGGGTTGGAGGAGTCCGAGGCAGAGGGCGATACTCAGGAGAAAGAGAGACTTGAATCACTGCATCCTTCTTCGAAACAGGTCTCACAATCTCAAGTTCAGGGAGCCATGGAGATCGAGCTATCGAGCGGCCAGTAAAGGTAGTGCTAAGAACATCACCTCTTGAAATTAAGATCTGTGAGCCCGTGGGAGACGCAAAACCTGCCCGGCAAATGGATCGGGCAAGATCGTACGCAGTATAAGCTGGTACATCATCATTGATTGTAGAAGGAGATGTACAACCCCGAGGCAGGACTTCAGACTCAACGACTTCAATGTTGACATCAGAGGAGGAGCGTTCTAACAATTGCGCTCGTGAAATTACGAGAGCGGGTGATGCCTCCAGCCGCTTAGGTGACCTCTCAGTCTCAGTTCCGGATGGTTCTAACCACTACTATCTCCACCAATCCTGGTGGCGTAAGAGAACGGTGAGCCGCGGACTCTGCTGTGGCAGATATGGGCAACGGTCTGACGAAAGTAGTCTCGATATCAGTCGGTGGGCGAGGTGGGATCACCAGGGTAGTGGCATCGAGGGACTTTGGTTTCTTTGAACCCTCTTTCGACTTAGGCTTAGACTTGGTAGACTTGGTAGAGTCATGTCGAGAAACATGCTTCTCCTTCTTCTTTTTCTTCAAGGATTGCAAGGAGGCAGACTCAGTTCCCGGCTGGGTCACAGTGGTTGCAGGAGCCCGATCTCAAGGGGCAGACTTCAAAGTTGAGGGTGTCAGCTCCTGGATCGATGCCGAATGATCCCGTGTTGAACCCGAAGAGGCGTGCTGAAGCGAGGTATGGAGAGCCTCAGGATCCGAAGCGGTTGAATGTCGCCTAGATGGGCTTTGGGACCGACGGCGTTTTTGGCTCTTGGATTTCGGAGACAGAGAGCGCCCACAGTCTCGGGGTTCAGAAACAGAAGTTGAGGCCAGGGCTGAAGCAGAAGTTGTACCCGGAATCAAGGCTTTCTCATAGAGGAATGACTTTAAACGAGAGAGCCTGTGCTTACGAGCCTGAGCCATAAAGGCCTTGCAATGTGCGCATGCGTTGACATTATGGGTTTCCCCAAGGCAAATCAAACCGCGGGAATGACCATCCTCACTTGGAAGTTTGGCCTGACAAATCACACAGCGTTTAAATGCTCCTCTTCCAGACATTTTTATTCACAAATTAGCTACAGAGAAGCGGGAACAAAAACGTAGTCAGCGACAGTCCGGGTCAGTAAGGGAATCTGAGGTAAATGCCAAAGCCGAGGGAATAAGCGAAAGCAAAAGCCAAACCAGGTCGAATAAAACAGCGGTCAGAAGTAGAATGCCAAAACCAGAGGGGTAGAGAAAAATCGTTGTCAAAATCCAGAGCCAAGTCAAAACCAGAGAGATAGAAGTAAAACACCTAGCAAACAGAGGTTCCTTCAAGCTGCTAGCACGGTGGAAAGAAAGGAACTGAGGAGATTTAGGCAGGAATCCCTTATAAGGGACCATTAGGATGGGCAGAGTTACCACCAAAAATGTATCAAAGCACATTCTGTCTAGCGATTCTAGAAGGTTCCGATGCTCTGCGCAGGAATAACCCAGCTGTTTTCACAGAGACCACGAAGAAGATTAGCCATTTTCCTAATAAAACTAGCTTAAAATGTACAGACTGTGCATTTAAAATAACTACTCAGGTGCTAATCTCTACCCAGAAAATATTTCAAGGATGGTTCAGAAACATTATGAAATTAAATAAATTTCCCTCCTGGCTTCAGAGATGTTTGTCGTCCTGCCAGTTTTGTTTTTAAATAACACCGTTTTAGCAGTGGTTTTCCCAATTTGACAAGGTATGGTAAAGCGGGTTAGAAAACCACCTGCCTACCCAGAGTACTCTTACATAATATTGTTGTCTATTCACTGGACAAGTTGAGGACTGATGCAAAGCAGAGTACAGAAAATGAACACTCAGAGAAATAATGATTTTGCAAACCTTTGACGTAGGATAGTTATTGAAAATTCTAAAGATAGCTAATTCAGCTGCAACTGTCTTTCCAGAGCCAGTGGGAGCTCCCAGGAGGACATTACAATCTGTGTGATATAACGTATGGAATATCTGGGTCTGAATTGGGTTGAAATGAGTAAATTTGTATAGGGCTTGATATTCAGGATGTCCCAAGGCTGTGACAGGTAAAGGCTGAAGGTCCAGTAATTCTAAAGAAAAAAAGGATGAGTAATCATTAGTATATGTTTAAATGTGCAATTAAATACAAAAGGTTATTTTGAGTAACAATGCAGAAAATCCTGGAAAACTCATTATTACTAAATGTGACACAGGAACTCAGGTTCTAAGAGGAAATATAATTTTCTGATAACAAAATTTCAGTGTACATAGCAATGATGACTAAAAGGTTTGTTTTACACAGCTATATATTTAAAACCAGATTGTTAAGGATACCAAGTGTCCAAAATTTGCATAGCTAGACCTTTTCATAAGAGGCCATAGTCTTTTCAAACCTACTGTAATTAGATCTAAATCTACCATATCAAAGCAAATATGCCCCATAATTTATGGGGGCAATGATAACTAAACCAGCTCACAGAACATCATGGACTAGAATGAGGATACTGAACCTTGAAAAACAAGGGCTTGTTTATACAATGGTGGTTCTACGAAGGGCAAAGGCTAAAAATAAAACTACACTCAGAGGTTTCAGAAGGAAACACAACCTAAAATGAAGCAGCATGACATTGAATCTTACTCACTAGTATAACCAAGTTTTAGTACCCAAACTGTTTCCTTCAGATATTGACTTTCTAGACTTCAGAGTTGCAGAGAAAAGTTTGATAATGTCAAAGCACCACTGAGAAGCTTTGAAAGAGATTTCACACATCCTGGCAGAACAAGCATGTATTCCTTCTGAACACCAAGTGCCTCTCTTTTAGTTTAGGCCCCCTCTCTGTGTACATGTGCCATCAAGTTGCCTGTCAACTTATGATGACCCCATGAATTTCACTGGGTTTTCTTAGGCAAGGAAGACTAAGAGGTGGTTTGCCATTGCCTTCCTCTGAAATATAGCCTACAACACCTGGGATTCCTTGTCGGTCTGTCATCCAAATACTAGCCAGGGCTGACCCTGCTTAGCTTCCAAAAGAAGATGGGATCTGGTCTCTTTCTGGGTATTTAGGTCTTAGTGTACGCTATTGCCCAGAAATCCAGATTACACTACACTCTACCTACCAGCACAAGACATCCACAAAATTCATTTAATATTTTGATAACCAAATTCATGGACTATCTGTCAGGAGTTAGAGACTGAACTCCATTATAAAATGGCCGAACAACTGCAGAATCATGCTGAGTCATAATGGCTGACTCCATGAAGTACTAAGTCATGCTTAGTCAGGCCACTAGGGGGCAATGTCATATATATATATATATATGTATGTGTGTGTGAGTGCGCGAGCGTGCGTGTGAGCTAGTCTAGAGCTCACTCTCTTCTTGTGTCCCCTGCGCCAAATCCCCTGCTTAACCTGACGACTGCCTGCTGTGATGCATTTAATAACTTCTTTGCAGATAAAATCTCTCAGATAAGAGCCGACCTAGATGCCACTACTGTAACAGAAACAATGGAGGAGGTGTCCAGCGACTCTGCTGATGTAATCATACTGGATCAGCTGCAATCTGATGGTACCGATGACGTGGACAAGCTCCTTGGTAGCGTGAGGAAGACAACCTGCCCTCTCGACCCTTGCCCATCTTGGCTGGCCGTCCAGGGAGGGGATGCATTGCGGAAGTTCCTGGTGAGCATCATCAATGCGTCCTTCAGGGAAGAATATATTCCATCATGTCTAAAGGAGGCGGCTGTTAAGCCTATTTTGAAAAAACCTTCCCTGGACCCCCTGGCTATGAATAATTATAGGCCAGTCTCTTTATTACTATTTTTGAGCAAGGTGATTGAGAGGGCGGTTGCTCTTCAACTCCAAGCTGTCTTGGATGAAACCGATTACCTAGACCCATTTCAAACTGGCTTTAGGACAGGCTTTGGGGTTGAGACTGCCATGGTTGCTTTGACCGACGATCTGCGTCTGAGCATCGACAGGGGTAGTGTGACCCTGTTGGTGCTCCTAGACCTCTCAGCGGCTTTTGATACGATAGATCACAGCATTCTTCTGGATCGCTTGAGGGAGTTGGGTATCGGAGGCACTGCTTTGCAGTGGTTCCGGTCCTTCCTCTCAGGCAGGACCCAGAGAGTGCTGCTCGGCGACAGTAGCTCCAGTAAAAGGGAGCTTACCTGTGGAGTACCACAGGGTGCTATTCTGTCCCCGATGTTATTTAACATCTATATGAAGCCGCTGGGTAAGATTATCCGGAGTTATGGAGCTGGGTGTTATCCGTATGCTGATGACACTCAGATCTATTTCTCTGTATCTTGTTCGTCGGTCTCGAATTCTGACGGCATCTCCTCTCTCAATGAATGTCTTCGGTAATGGGCTGGATGAGGAAAAACAGATTGAGACTGAATCCAAACAAGACGGAGGTGCTCACGGTAGCGACCCTGAAACCAAGAATCGGGTTGCAATCTCCAGTCCTGGAAGGGGTCACACTCTCCTCCAGTGACTGTGTTCGCAGTCTAGGGGTGCTCCTTGACTCGTTGCTCCTGATGACAAATCAGGTAAATGCGACAGTCAGGAGCGCTTGTTATCAGCTTCAGCTGATACGCCAGCTGTGCCCTTTTCTGGAAGGGATCTTGAGACCATTGTGCATGCGCTGGTAACCTCACGTCTTGATTTCTGCAATGCACTCTACATGGGGCTACCCTTATGCTTAGTTCGGAAATTACAGCTGGTACAAAATATGGCAGCCAGGCTAGTTTCTGGAACATCTAGGAGGGACCACATTACTCTGGTTCTGAGGTCCCTCCACTGGCTGCCTATCAGCTTCTGGGCCCAGTACAAGGTGTTGGTTATCACCTTTAAAGCCCTAAATGGCCTGGGCCCAAGCTATCTCAGGGACCGCCTTCTCCTTTATAATCCTCCCTGCGCTCTCCGATCCTCTGGGAGGAATTTGTTGCAGCCACAAAGACCTAGGCTGGCGATCACCTCCCAGAGGGCTTTCTCGGCTGTCGTCCCCAAATTGTGGAATGGCCTGCCGGATGAGATCCGCCTATTGACATCATTAGACAGCTTTAAAAAGGCTGTCAAGATGGTTCTCTTCAGGCAGGCTTTTCCAGAATAGCTAACCCCGGCCTCAGGAACCCCCTCTGGAGGTTGCTTCTGGACCTCCAAACTGATGCTGCTTGCTGGAAAGGGTTTTTAATAAACTGTATTATACACTGATTTTAATTTGTATTAATTTAATAATGTTTTAAGGGGGGGAAGGGATTTTGAGTTGTTTTATACTGTGTACTACAGTCGCCCCTCCACATTCGTGAACTTGACATTCGCGGTTTTGACTATTCGCGGTTTTGCGAGGGCCCCCCCGGGCCCCCCCAAAACCGCGACACGGGGCCTCCAGAGGCCCCGTGAAAGCCCTGGGAGGGAGCGGGGAGGGCAGGGGAGACCTCCACGGGGCCTTCGGAGACCCTCCGGAGGCCCCGCGAAGGCCTTGGAAGGGAGGGGGGAGGGCTGAGGAGGCCTCCATGGGGCCTCCGGAGATGCTCCGGAGGACTCACGAAGGCCGGGGGAGGGAGGGGGGAGGGCCGGGAGAGGCCTCCATGGGCCTGGGGGAGGGCTGGGGAGGGCTCCATGGGGCCTCCGGAGATGCTCTGGAGGCCCCACGAAGGCCCGGGGAGGGAGGGGGGAGGGCCGGGAGAGGCCTCCATGGGGCCTCCGGAGACGCTCCGGAGGCACCACGAAAGCCTGGGGAGGGAGGGGGGAGGCCCGGGAGAGGCCTCCATGGGGCCTCCGGAGACGCTCCGGAGGCCCCAGGAAGGCCTGGGGGAGGGCTGGGGAGGCCTCCATGGGGCCTCCGGAGCGTCTCCGGAGGCCCCAGGAAGGACCGGTGAGGGAGGGGGGAGGGCCTGGAGAAGCCTCCACGGGGCCTAGCTAGGCCCCACGAAGGCCCGGGGAGGGAGGGAGGAGGCTGGGAGAAGCCTCCGCGGGGCCTTGCTAGGCCCCACAAAGGCCCTGGGAGGGAGGGGGGAGGCCGGGAGAGGCCTCCATGGGGCCTCCGGAGACACTCCGGAGGCCCCATGAAGGCCTGGGGGAGGGCTGGAGAGGCCTCCATGGGGCCTCCGGAGACGCTCCGGAGGCCCCACGAAGGCCCGGGGAGGGAGGGGGGAGGCTGGGAGAGGCCTCCATGGGGCCTCTGGGGACGCTCCGGAGGCCCCATGAAGGCCTGGGGGAGGGCTGGGGAGGGCCGGGGAGGCCTCCATGGGGCCTCCAGAGACGCTCCGGAGGCCCCACGAAGGCTTGGGGAGGGAGCGGGGAGGGCCGGGAGAGGCCTCCATGGGGCCTAGCTAGGCCCCACGAAGGCCCGGGGACGGAGGGAGGAGGCTGGGAGAGGCCTCCACGGGGCCTTGCTAGGCCCCACAAAGGCCCTGGGAGGGAGGGGGGAGGCCGGGAGAGGCCTCCATGGGGCCTCCGGAGACGCTCCGGAGGCCCCATGAAGGCCTGGGGGAGGGCTGGAGAGGCCTCCATGGGGCCTCCGGAGACGCTCCGGAGGCCCCACGAAGGCCCGGGGAGGGAGGGGGGAGGCTGGGAGAGGCCTCCATGGGGCCTCCGGGGACGCTCCGGAGGCCCCATGAAGGCCTGGGGGAGGGCTGGGGAGTGCCAGGGAGGCCTCCATGGGGCCTCCGGAGATGCTCCGGAGGCCCCACGAAGGCCTGGGGAGGGAGCGGGGAGGGCCGGGAGAGGCCTCCGTGGGGCCTAGCTAGGCCCCACGAAGGCCCGGGGAGGGAGGGAGGAGGCTGGGAGAGGCCTCCACAGGGCCACGAAGGCCCGGGGAGGGAGGGGGGAGGGCCCGGAGAGGCCTCCGTGGGGCCTTGCTAGGCCCCACGAAGGCCCGGGGAGGGAGGGGGGAGGCCGGGAGAGGCCTCCATGGGGCCTCTGGAGACGCTCCAGAGGCCCCATGAAGGCCTGGGAGGGAGCGGGGAGGGCCGTGAGAGGCCTCCGCAGGGTCTCCGGAGACTCTCTGGAGGTCCCGTTGAGGGCTTGGGCGGGAGGGGGGAGGGTCTCCAGAGGCCCCGGGAAGGCCTAGGAAGGGAGTGCGGAGGCTGGAGGAAGCGACTATGGGGCCTCCAGAGGCCCCATGGTCGCTATGGTGGGGGAGGGCAGTCATTATTCGCGGATATTTCACATTCGCGGGGGTCCGTGGAACGGAACCCCCACGAATGTGAAGGGACGACTGTATTTTATTGTTGTAAGCCGCCCCAATTGCTCGCAGAGGGGCGGGATATAAATAAATTTTATTATCATTATTGTGAATGCTGATGCCTGGTGAAGCAGTTTCTCACTCTGTGTGTCAGTATTCTTGGGAATGGGTTGCTACTAAGTCTGCTGAGATCGTTTTTTGGCTTCTGCCGGGGACTGAGTGTCCTATCATTCCCTGACAGTATCAACTCAAAAGGTCAATACTACCACACAACAAAATAAAGAATAGATTTGGACCTTATTATTAGTGGCCACTAATAATACAAAACATCTCCTTATCTTTCTCTATCCTCACCAGTCATGAAGTCCACTGGGTTTCACTGGCAAGCACTGAAGGGAGCCACCTCTTGGACAGAGTTCCCACAGTGACACTGTAGCCACCTTCAAAACAATGCCAGGAAACAATAAGTCTCCTTTTCTGAGAAGGATCTTTACAAGCAGGCACCACCACCACCACCACACATCAGCCCTGCTCAGATTAGGATGTTTTTGGCTTCAGAGATGGTTCCAGTGGCAACTAGATCCTGGAACTGTTGCGAACAGGAAGACTGAAACTACTACTACAAGATGTCTGCCCGATCAGAGAAATCCTACCATGGAGAAAGGTTGCTTCAATGATGGGTTCCTGCCTTTGGCTCCTCTGTGGAGAAGGCAGGCATAGAAACAAAAATAGCTTTTTGCCTGAGATAAACAACTATGAGCTATTTTGCTTATTAGACATATGAGAGGGTTCACACACATCTCCCAAGTGATTTTTCTTTACACATCTGCTCCTGAATCTATTTTTGTACATGATGACAAAAAATAAAAACAAAAGCCCCCACACAAAATAAAACCATGTGCTCCACAAACACAGTTGGCAACATTTTAAATAATAGGTACCACCTGAAAATACATTACATTTTCCCCAGTGTGCATGGTCAGATTCAACCAGCAGAATTCGTGTGTGAAACCTCCCTGAGATTTTATATTTTTTATCTGTAACTATATCAATCCATGCAAGAATCTACATGCCTTTTCTGCCTTTAATACAGGGGAAGTTCATGTTGCTCTAGTAAGATTTCACCGTATTAAAAAGACACTAGAAGCAAACTAGGAAAAAAAGTGCAACTGGAATTGCATTTTTGCTTACGCAGAGGAAAAATCCATCCTTGGTGAAATTGTATTAACCAATTTCATTGTTATATACAGAATATAACATCTTGGTTCAAACAATTTGACACCTACATACAGTCAGCCTTATCATTTATTACTGGTTGAAGGAAGAAGATGAACAATAGCCATCAGTACTAATTGTAAAGATAAGGCAACTGAGGCTTTATTCTGCTGACAGTGAGAAAATATTTAACTGAATAGAGCTAGAGGTTTCCCCCCACAAAACCTGAGACCATCTTCTAATATAGCATCATATCAGAAAAGCTGACTTGACCTAATTTATAGACTGATCTTGCTGCCTAGATGCGACAAATTACTAACACTGAAAAGTCAAATAATTGTATTTTAACACAATACAAGGCTGTACTTCACAGCCTCTCTCATTTAACATTATCAATGAAGGCTTGGCTATAGCAATCACACAAAGTAATAAACAGAAGTATGAAACTAAAAACAGATTGATGGTATTATAGTGGGATGTGCCCAGAGTGCCCCATTTGAGAACAGGAGAGCAATTTTTGTTTGCAGAAGGAGGGGTCACGTGCTAGGGGGTTGCGGGGTAGAGTCCCTTTTTGCCACCATCTATCCTTTTCATATAATCTTCCAGAGCAACTTTTCAGAGGGCTTAAGGGAAGGTGGCTGCAGAGAGAATATGGAATTGATGAAACTACCTCTTCCCCTTCCCAGAAGCTGAAGCATTTCATACGCCAGGGATGGGGAACCTGTGGCCCTCCAGATGTAGTTCAATTACAATTCCCATCAGTCTGAGCAGACTGATAGTTAATGAGGAATAGTGGGAGTTGAATCTGAATAACATCTTGAGCACCATAGTTTCCCAGCCTGTTGTAAATAGACCTCCCATTAATAGGCCAATAGAGGGAGCCCTGGTGGTTCAGTGGTTAAATGCCAGTATTGCAAGCCACAAGGTTATGAGTGCGATCCCAGAGAGCTCCAAGGTTGACTCAGCCTTCCATCCTTCTGTAGGTTGGTAAAATGAGTACCCAGCTTCTTGGGGGCATTTAGCTAAAAATCATTGTAAACTGCTTAGGAAGTGCTTTGGCATTGATAAGCGGTACATAAATATCAATGCTATTGCTATTGCTATTAATGGGAATCTAGATCCAACCAACTGGGTTTAAATTATTTTCCTCCACCCCAATTAGTTTGGCATAATATGTGTACTCAACAAATGGCACTACCTTTCCACCGTGGTGAAACTGCATGCTCCTGTGAGGCAAGAGGCTATGCTGCTGGTAGGGTCTTCCATGTCAGATGGGCTTTTGCTGAGGAGCCAAACTAAATGTACCAAACATCTACTGTGCAGCAGCAATAGCAGGGGGTGACACTGAGACAATGGCAGTGGCACCATGGCTAACATTTGTTAGTACTGTGTAGAAGGAGGGGCAGTAAACCCCTTTTGAAGGTCTTTTACCACAAAAATCCTACAATGAGACAATCCAAAATGAAACAAAAGATAGCTCCAGAAGATGAAACTCCCAGGCCAGGAGGCACTCAACAAGCTACTGGGATACAGCCAAGGATAACTATGAGTAGCGCTGTAGCTAATGATGCAACTGGACTCAAGCCAAAAGGACGTTCCGGTATTGATGTGCTCAGAGATGAAAGGAAAGTTTGAAGCTGCATAATACATATTATAGGAACATGGAGTGTGAGAAGCATGAATCAGGAGAAGTCAGACATAGTAAAATAAGAAATGGAACATATAAAGATTGCAGTGCTTGGGTTGAGTGAGATAAAGTGGACAGGAATGGAACATTTTGAGGTCAGATAATTACACAGTGTTTTACTCAGGAACTGAAAATCTAGGAAGAAATGGTGTGGTATTAATAGTGAGGAGAGATATAGCAAAACCAGTCAAAGGATATAATGCAAGTCTGACCAAATCATGCCAATAAGACTTCAGGGAAAACCCATCAATAGGCACAATACAAATGTATGCTCCAACTATAGATCCAAAAGAAGAAGAAATGGAAAGATTCTATGTGGGAATCCAGGAGGAAAATGAACCCACATCAAAACAGGACATGTTGTTAATCATAGGTGTGGAAGGCAAAACTAGGAAACAGAGCACAATTAAAGATTGAAGGAAAATTAGCCCTAGGATCAAGGAATGAAGCAGGATAGCAACTGATTGAATTTTGTGAGGCCAATAGTTCATCACAAACACATGCTTCAAGCAACCAAAGAGGTGACTGTATGATGGACAATATAGAAATAAAATAGGCTACCTAATTGGAAGTGAAGATGGAGAAGTTCCAGTCTCTCTGCACAAACAAGACTAGGAGCAGACTGTGGCACAGACCATGAACTGCTACTATCAAAATGATTAGAGTAAATTAAAACTAAAGAAGAACACTAAACCAACCACCATGCTGAAATACAACTGCAGTAGTTACCAAAGTCAGTGCCCAGATCTATCAGTTAGGTCCCTAGAAGGCCTAGGCAGCATAAGAATAGGCTGCTTAGCTTAGATCTTCGAGTGGTCTTCTGTGAATTCACACAGCTGGGTTATTCCTGCACCTGTGCAGAGCACTCGGAACCTTCTGGAATAGTTATATAACTGATTTTTGGTGGTAGCTCCGCCCACCCTAATGGTCTCTCTGAGGCGATACCACTTATTCCCCTCAGTTCCGTACAGGATGCCAAAATTAGCAGCTCTCTCTCTCTGGCTTTTCTTCGCAAATGAAGATTCAGGAAGGACTCATCCCACGCTTTCTGCAAGCACGCTGATGACTAAAAAGGCCAATCCGAGATAAACAAGTCTGGTTGCAGAAAGCACAGCATAAAGCAGGACATAGAGATAGGGGGGGGATGGCCGGGTCTGTGTGAATTCACAGAAGACCACTCGAAGATCTATCGTTACAGGTAAGCAACCTGTCCATCTTCTTCGTGGTCTCTGTGAATCCACACAGCTGGGTAGACTAGCAAGCTTTACCTCTAGGAGGAGGGTATGTCATTCAAAGCAGGCACGATGAGGACAAGGCATACAAGCAAAAGCCAACATTTATTAACCAACAGGAGTAAAATGTATGAACTATGTGTATGTTACTAAATAGTGTAGAGAAGATCAGTTCACTGAATAGTGTAGAGAAGAACAACTCTCCCAAAGGCAGCATCACTTCTTGACCTATTGTCCAACCTGTAGTAGGAAATAAAAGTCAAGGGAGAAGACCAGGTTGCTGCCTGGCAAACAGCCTCCAGGGGAACCCCCTAGAGGAAAGCAGTGGAAGCAGCTACTGCTCTGGTAGAGTGAGCTTGAACCCAGGAAGGCAGTGGTTTCCAAGCCAGTTTGTAGGCCAAGGTGATGGTTGAAATCACCCACTTGGACAGGCACTGTGGAGAGATTGGAGTGCTTAACTTAGAGTTTCATAGGCAACTGGGAGTTTCATAAGCAACAAACAGTCTGGGAGTCTTTTGGAATGGAGCAGTCCATTGCATGTAGAATGCGAGCACTCGCTGAACATCCGTCGGGTTCTGCATCAAAGTAGGTAGAACGATGGGCTGGTTCAGATGGAAACTAGAAACAACTTTCAGCAGAAAGGGCATGTCTGGCTTGAGGACCACCTTGTGCTTGTGGAACACCATGTACAGAGGGTCAGAATGCAGTGCACAGTTTGCCAGCATGCCTGGCTGAAGTGACAGCCACAAGGAAGGCAGTCTTCCAGGATAAGAGATGGAGGTCAGTCACCATAGGTTCAAAGGGACACTTTGAAAGCTGGGAGAGGAGGAGTTCCAGGCTCTACGCTGGCATGGGCTTGACCATTGGTGGATGGAGGTTCATGTGGCCTCTGAGAAACTTCTTGATTAGAGGGTCTCGGAACAGAGAAGGCCGACCTATAGCCTGTAACTCAATGGAGATGGCAGCAAGATAACACTTTAAAGAAGAAACAGAACGTCCCAAATCCAATAAATGTAACAGGAACTGGAGAACAGTAGTCGTGGAAGAGGTAGCAGTGGACAGACCCTGGTCAGTCAAGAAAGATTCAAACTGTCTCCACTTGTACTGGTAAGAGTGCCCTGTGGAGAGGCAAAGAGATGTGTCAACCACAACCTGGATCTCAGGAGGCAAGCTGAACAAAGGGTTCATGGAAGGATCCTCCAGGCCATTAGACGCAGAGTGTGGAGGTCTGGATGTCGAAACCTGCCCTCCTGGACAGTCAGTAGATCTGGACAGGACAGTAAGTGAAGGAAGTGATGAAGGGTCAGTCAAAGGACCAAACCGAAGCTGCCAAGGCCACCACAGAGTGATGAAGATCACGCTCGACCTGTCTCGATGTAGCTTGGCTACCACCCTCATTGGCAACAGGAACAGTGGAAACAGGTACAGCAGAGGGTCGTTCCACAGAACAGGAACACATCTCCCCTTGAGCCCATGCACGGGTTCATGCATGGCATTGCTTGCTGGTTGTCAAGGTAAAGAGGTCAACTTTCGGAGTGCCTCATCAACGGAACAGAGACTGGACGCCGGAACGGTGCAGCATCCACTTGTGGGCTGACAAATTTGAATGGCTCAGTCTGTTGGCAAGAGTATTCTCCTCCCCTGGGAGATGAATGGACTGGAGGAGGATGTTCCTCTGTATACTTGGATGTTCCAAATGTCAATCATGGTTGAAAGTAACGTGGAGGACCTTGTTCCCCTGCGTGTTTGGGTAGTACATGACCAAAGTGTTGCCAGTCATGAGCAGGATGGTATTCCCAGCCACCATGGACTCAAAGGACCTCAGCGCCTTCTGGACAGCCAGCAACTCCAGGATGCTGATATGAAGCTGACCTTCCTCCACAGCCCATCTACCCTGGACAGCAAAGCGGTCGAGGTGAGCTCCCCAACCTAGCATGGATGCATCAGTCATGACAGAGACTTGCAGCTTGAACGGCAGACTGGCTAGCATGTTGGATGTGTACAGCCACCAATCCAGTGAGCGTTGGACAGTTCTTGGCATGGTGAGAAGCTTGCAAGGAGGATCAAAAAGAGGTTTGAAGACCAAGAGGAGCCAAGACTGAAGGGGCCTGAATTGGAGCCAGGCGAACGGAGTGACCACTACCATCAGAGACATATGCCCAAGCAGAATCTGGACAGAATGGGCATGTACTTGGTGACAGCGATGGCACTGTTAGATCAGAGTTCGGAGGCTGTCAAAACACATCTCTGGAAGGCAGGCAGAGGCAGTCGTTGAGCCCAAGCAAACACCAATGAACTGGACAGACTGGGACGGAGACAGGTACGATTTCTCTGTGTTCAGCACCAGGCCAAGCGAGGCTAGATGATCCAAAGTTAGATGGATGTCCTTGAGAAGCTGGTAACGGGATTCTGCTACCAGAAGCCAGTCATTGATGTATGGAAGACAACCACTCCCTGTTGCTGAAGGAACGCCACCGCCATGCACTTCGTGAAGAGTCTGGGAGCTGTCACCAAACTGAAGGGAAGAACACAAAACTGGAAGGAATCCTCTGGGATCTGGAAAGCCAAGAACCATCTGTGGGCCAGGTGAATCCCCACATGAAAGTACACGTCCTTCAGATTGATGGTGGCAAACCAGTCCCTCTGTTGGAGACCGGGGAGGATCAAAGACAACGTGACCATCCAGACTTTCTTTGGGAGGATGTACTCTTTCATTCTGCAGAGGGCAAGGATTGGCCTGAGGCCACCATCCTTTTTGGTCACAAGGACGTACCTCGAGAAGAGGCAGAGATTGCACTGGTCTGGTTCCACCAGCTTGATGGTACCTTTTTGGAGCAATGTCTGCACCTCCTCGAGGAGGGGATGGAGAGGTGATTCGAATTTGACCTGTCGGAGGGTACTCCTTGAACAGGATCCAGTAGCCATCTCTGATGATCCAGAGCACCCAGCAGTCCAATGTTATGGAGGACCAGGCTTCCTGGAATTGAGCAAGACAATCCCTGAAAAGCACCATCTGGGGAGAGAAGATGAAGCAAAATGGCAACCAAAACCTGCACTTTGATTGGTCTTTGAAGCACTGCTTGGGTGTAGACCAACAGTGGGATGTAGAAGCTTGGGTCCTCACAGATGAGGTTGACAACGACTGCGAGGGAAACCAAGCCTGATGGGAAGATTGGGGGTTGTAACCCCTCTGGTATTGATAAGGGTGTTGGCGACTTTGCCACCCAGGCTGACTCCTGCAGTGAAAGGAGGATGAGGGCATACCATATTTATGGGCTGTGCTCCGCACCTTTTGTGTGAACTCAAGCTTTTCATCAATGGACTGGTTGAAAAGCCCAGAGTGATCGAAAGGCATGTCCTCCATGGTTGCACATGCCTGAGGAGCAAGACCTGAAGATTGCAACCAAGCATGGCGATGAAGAGACACGGATCCAGCCACTGATTTCGCAGTACAGTCTGCCACATGCCACACTGAGTTCATTTGCTGTCCTGGCAAAAGATGTGCCTTGGCTTGAATTGTGTGCACCACTCTCTTCTGCTTCTCCAGAAGGTATTGGAGGAAGGGGGTCATCCTTTCCCACAGGACCTGCTGGTAGGCCCCCATGCAAACAGAGTAATTGGAAATTCTGAAACTCAAAGCAGCTGAAGAATAGAGTTTCTTTCCAATTATATGCAATTTGCGACCTTCAGAGTGGCCTGCAGGAGTGGCCTGGGATCGACGCTGCTTTCTATGTTGGGAAGCCTAAACCACCACAGAATTAGGCTTAGGGTGCTCTTGGTGCCATGCAATGTCCTCACCTGCAACTCGATAAAGCCGGTCAATCTACTTCAAGGTGGAAGGCAGCAATGATGGATTCTCCCAGGAGCCCTGAGTAAGCTTAAGGAGGGACGGAAGCACAGGGATGTTTGCCACTGGAGGAGCCTTAGCCTTTATCCTGTGGTAGATTGGATCCACATGGTCAGCTTCTTTCTCATGAACCTTAAGCTCCAATGCATGGGCCATCTGGACCATTTGCTCAGAGAAGGCCCAAATGTCATCCATAGGTGATGAAGAGTCATCGTCGAGAAGGTCAGGCAGAGGAGACGGGACCATCAGCACATAAGGAGACATGGAGCAGCTGGAAGAGGAGGCAGATGACGACCTTGAGCAACTCTGGGGCCTACGACACAACAAAGCAGTATGGTGCGGTGGAGGTGGAGTGACCTCCTATGGTGCTGGCGGCAGAGGATGGGTTGGAGGCTTCTGGAGGCCATCTCCAGCATCTCAGTCCATAGGAGATGTATGCAACAGCATAACTTGGATCCCCATATCTTTGGTGGGGGGCTTCCTAGAAGACTGTTCCACATGGTATGCTGAGGAGAGATCCGACAGATGATAAAGACAAGAAGGGGAATGATAGAAGGTCTGTGTCTCGGGTTCACCCAATGCAAACTCCCATCTTTGCTCATAGGTGGGAGCATGGGCCCTCCTCAGGGAAGATGGAAAATCCATAAAGGAGGTTTGAGCTACATCGAATGCTCCGTAGGGAAAAAGAGTGACAAGCCCATGCACTGATGGAGTAGGTGGAGGTCTTCTAGCGGGTGACCCAGACCGGGACTGGGAGTACTCAACCAGAGGCTGGGTGTTTAGGAGGCTCCACCCAAGATGTTCCACTGATGAGAAGTTCCTCTCGTGAAAAGATCAATGATGGAGAATGGGCCCATCTAGGAGGAGAGGACAATATCTCACCTTCAGACAACTGGACTGTCTCCACATTGACCAGTTCCACCAAGGGAGTCGGAGTCAGCTCCCATTCCGGAGTTGGTTCTTGCTCTGGGGTCGAGTCATGGACTGAAACTGAGGCATGTGTTGCAGAGGCAATCAAAGAGGTTGATGGTCGCAGAGAAGAATGTCTCACTTTCTTGTTCTTTGGTTTCTCTACATGCCTAGAGGAGGCAGAAGAATCATGATCCCGGCTCGAACTGGAAGGCTTAGAGGTGTCATGGCCTCACTCCAAACTAGAAGACTTGGGAGCCTCATGGATCTGTACTGAGATCGAAGGTTGGGATGCCTCATGGCCACGATCTGGAGCAGACGGACCAGAAGTACCACGGTCCCATTTCAATCTGGACCGCCTGCTAGCCTTGGTGTCAGAGGCAGACCATACATGGCGCTGACCAGACGGGCTCACAGAGTGGGTCCTATGCCTCTTAGCAGGACTCATCGAGCCCCAATGGCCCCTCTTACAGGCCGAGGTCAATTCGACTGCTGAAGCAGTAGAGGATCTTGGCACCACTGAGATTGATGCTGAAGGTGCTGTCTGAGGCACAAAAGCCTTCTCATATAAGAAGGGTCTGAGGCACGACATACGGGCCTGAGGGGTGAAGGCCTTGCAATGCGGGCAGGCATCAACATTATGGGCCTTGCCCAGACAAATAAGGTATTTTGCATGCCCATCAGAGCTGGGCAGCTGAGCCTGAGAGACAGCACAGCGCTTAAAGGCAGCCGATTTTGAAGTCATACTAACAGAGAGAAAGGCCACCAGTCCAGAGTTGCTACCAGAGGACAAATGAAGACAAAGGATCAAGCGAAGAGTAGCCAGAGACAGTCCAAGGTCATTAAGGGAAAAAAATAACAGAATACCAAGTCCAAATGGAGAGGAAAACATGGTCAAACAGTCCAAGGTCAAGGAGTGGAGAAATCAACTGTAGTCAAAGCCGAAAACTGAATCGAAGTCAAAAACCGAAAGATAAAGCAATCTGAGAGGGTGCGAAGGTTCCTAGCATGCTGATAATGTGCGGAGCTACCACCAAAAATCAGTTATATAACTATTCCAGAAGGTTCCGAGTGCTCTGTGCAGGCACAAGAATAACCCAATTGTGTGGATTCACAGAGACCATGAAGAAGATCCAATGGATAAATACTTTATGAGTTGTAGCCCAATATATCTGGGCTTGGCAACCAGAAAGAACCTGTTTGATACCCACTTCCTTTTAAAAATAAACCAGGCTTGTTTCAGCAAACTAGTTAATATCTTGGTTATATCCAGACTACACTACTACAATACACTCTACTCAGTCTTTAAAGATGGTTTGGAAGCTTCAGCTGGTACACAATACAGTTATATAGTTGCCTGCTGAGGCTAAATGTCGTAGTATGTAACATCAACCCTGTATCAACTACGCTGGTTGCTGAGTCATTTTTGGGCCCAACTTAAAATACTAGTGATTACCTTCAAGGTCCTAAACAGTGTGGAAGCAGTCATTTGAAAAAAACACTTACACCTGTATGAACCATGATTAAAAGGTCTTTGCCAGTACAAAGACAGCAGAAAGAATGCTATTCCAGCCTCCCTTGGAAAAGAGTTTCACAACTTTGAGAGTGGTTTAGTGAAAAAAGCCCTTTCTTATGTTCTCATCAAAAATGGTTCCAAGGATGGTATGGATGGGATAAGGAAAGTGCCTGTTTTGTTTTTGCTTTGGAAGGGTATATATGAGTCTTTTAAATTAAGACAAACCCCCCACAAGTATTCTAATTGCATCTTAAGGCTTAATGCGGGAAAATGAATGACAAGTATGAGAGACCTAGCTAAATCTACAACATAAATCTGAGTAAAGAAAAGGTTTTAATTTCATTACAATAGGAGGGAGAAAATACCATGCCACCATAGGAAACTGCATTGGAAAACCCAGAAAGACATGTGCCTATTTTCCTGTAGTAAATTTTAAAATAATTAGAAATTTAAGCAAAACAAACATTGATCAGCAAATGATTACATGCAACATTTTGAAGATTCTGCTTGCCAAACAATTAAGAAGCATGAAGTAAGGAAGCTGGAATCCAAATATAACCAGACTGGATTGGACTTCTATCAAATTAGCAGGGACTTGCAATGATTCTGTTAAACAGATGCTTTCTTTGAAGTTTTGTTTGGCTTGAGATCTCAGTGCCCCTTTTAGGATGTTCTACTGTAAGGTATGGTTGCAGAGCCATAAAATTTGCTAAGGCTTCAAGGCTTAATATTCTTAACATACTTTTCATAGATACTTTAGAAGTCTTTCATCATCTCCTGCTAATGCGGTGATTTTTTGGGATCTGTCAGAAGGAGAAAAAAGCCTTTTCTTGATCTTTGTCTAGCAGGACCTCTGTACACTGCAGTGTTTCAGAGGAACCAGATGGGAATGGCAGTCAATTACCATAAATCCTGGAGGTCCCCTATCTGCTGATGTGTAAATATCTTTTTGTTTCTTCAGAACAGTACTCATTGATCAGTCAATTAGATAAATAGGGTACACATGTTTCTCCAGACAGCTTAGGCACAGCACAACAATGGCCAAACACATCACATGCATGTATGAATTTATATAGAGAAAAAAAGAAAAAAAGGAGCTCACGGCTCCAGACATGTACATTACTGAGTCCATTCAGTATTCTGAATTTTGAATGAGACAGGGATAGCAACAATAGAGGTCTTTACGATAATAGGTCCACTGATGTATAGCTCACTGGTGAATCTAGAAGAAGCAAACAAGGCTCATGTGCCAACTGTTTTTGTATTCATGACTAAGTAATGTGCAGACTGATAAGAGTGAAGGTAATGCCCCTGTACTTTTAGAGCTCGTAGACAAAACAAATAAAATTTAATCTCCCCTTCTTTTAAAGATTTCTCCCTCCTATTTTCTGATAAATCTGCCGCTTTTAATGCCCAACACTTAAAAGAAAGAATGTTATAAAACGAGAGGATTTGCTATGGCCAAGAAAGATTTCCAAAAACTCATTAAAGACTGATCAAAAAATCTAATTGTTGAGACCAGTCTATCATTATCATTACCACCACTATTACAACAAACAAGCTGAAAAAAACCTACAGTATTATGTACAATAACGGAAGACAGACATAATTTTTAAAGTTACACAAGTAACTGTGTACATGTAATTGTACAGGAATGCAGCTCTCATTAGACTGTTACCTGTATGAGGTGGATGTCTCTCTGGTAGAATTAGATGCTGAAAATTGATAATACACACAGCCTCAGCTCCTAACCATCTGTCAGACACAGCCCGGATATAGTACTGGGATGGCAGTGGTTCAAAAATTGGGATTGTGAATACCAAGAGTTGAGTTTCTTTTGTAATGACCTACAGTAAATAAAACATACAGGCCTATTATTGTTCTCCAGGTTGCTAAAAACCATTACTAAATTTTCTGGTGTACAAAAAGAGAAAAAAAAGTAAGGAAAGTAGAATAAGGTGTCTGTTTATATTCACAAAACATACAGTAAAACTGGGGGGAAAAAACAGTTGTTTTTCAGGGACAGGATTGGGTTCTTGCTTATGAAACGATTTCTTCTGATGGAACTGTAGCTAGTAATAATCTGTGTTGACAAAGATAACAGAAGGAATCATCACATATTTGATTTTTCATCTGCGAGTAATTGTCCCTTCAGAGACACAGGTAAGGCAAATCCTTTATTTGATTTTATTTTTACAGTGAGGTCCCTGAATGACTATACAGAAAGCCAATTTTAGCATGTGAATCTGCAAATGAAATTCAGGCAGCTGGATACTGAATACATCTAATATCATCGTGTTGCAATATTTATATCAAATTGATGATTATGAAACTGTATCTGATCAGTTTATACAAGATATGTATGTGCTTTACACTATTATGTAATGTAGATTTACCTGCTTTTTTTGGATAATAAAATATTCTGAATGGTAAATGTGATCATTGGTAGGGTCTTCCACCCAAATCCACCAGGGCTCTCCACCTGTTCCATGCACCTAGGAGACAAAGAAAATGTATACTAATCTAACAATATTCATTAGGTTTCTCAAGACTTTCATCCTGTATGTTACAGTAAATTGGAGGATGTGCTATTTTAACACAGGAAAGAATATTAAAAAATGTTGGTAAAGACGTTTTGCAACACCAGTATACCTAACATTAGCAAGACATATTTAAATTTATTCAGTGTTTAAAGGAAAGGCTCCTTCTACTACTTACCGATTCTCATTCAAGAATACATGGGACTATTAGGTTTCTCTTTTGGAGGCGTCTTACAAAAGCTACACTTTATGGCATTATGGATAACAGAATATTGAGCTCTGCTGGTTAAAATTTGTCAAGTAGTTGACAACATTATAGCCCTGTTCATTGGAATAGATATGAGACTTAAATGGGAAGAGGTTCCACTTCCACATTAGAATAGCTAATCTTTGTGTGTTTGGTGCCTGTGCATGTGGAAACATTGTTATGGAGCTTATGTGTGCAACCTTAATTTAAGCCTATTCCAATTGCATGAATAGGATGTATGGATGCCAATATAGACCAGAATCTAGTTGTGTACTTCTGCTGGATCCTGTTGGTTCTGCCAGAATTGACAACATCCCTCTCTCCTCCAGTACCCACCCATGAACCATAAAAATTTGCTCTGGATGCTAGAAACCCTCCAAGGGCTTGTCTACACAAGGGGGAAAACTCATACCTCCTCCTCCCCCCCGAATCTGGTGTGATAAGGCCACATGATGTACGGACCTATCCGTACCAAACTCAGGGTATACGACCTTAACCCTGCTTTAAAGAACTTAGTTTTCTCTGGAGTTTGCAGGAAACTCCAGTGTTTCCTATAGTGTGAACAATACATCTGCGCTGGATTCAAGGGGTGAGGTGGGGAAGCAGAACAGATCATTGCCTGACAGGTGCCATCATTTACCTCAATGTCTGAACCAGTTTTCAGCCCAGAATGGTTAGAGAAAGGTGCTTCCTTGTTTGCCTCAGAGCAAGTGACTACGTGCCAGTGGCATCAAGGAGGGGGAAAAAAAACTTTCTGTAATTGTTCCAGGCCAAGAACTGGGCCAGACATTGAGGTAAATGGTGGAACCTGCCAGGCAGTGATCTATCTTGGCTCTGCCAGGGACATGATGGAGGAAAGGCAGTGGTGGCAGACCAAAGTAACATCTGGATGCAGGGACATATGTAGATGACATCTACCTGATGTCCCTGTGGAGAAACAGATAGCAGGGCAGGTCCAGGGCAGAACAGATTGGGGAGCCCATTTGGACTTTTGCCCTAGCACAAACAAGCCCCAAAGAAAGTTTCTGGCACACCAGAGGGAAGGAAATCTCAATTCTGCTTGTGCTGGACACTGAAGTATAATACTAAATCTTGACATCAATTCATCTACAATATGAAAATGAATTCACCTCCAGGGAGACCTCATGATCCGAGTGAAGTCCACTCACATACAGTATGATTATGATCCATATATTAATATTTTATTTAGACTTCAAACTTGTATCAAGGCTTAGAACAGTAAGAATTAGGGAATATTTACTAGTTGATGTTGGTTTCTAGAAGAACTACAGGAGTCATAGAGCACCTCCCCAAACTTTACTGTTAATACAGTTTTACCTGATCATTCCACTTGAAATCAGAAGTGATGCTCAGCCTAACTCTCAGCACAGTACGTGTAATTGGCTGAATAGTTGCTTCCATTATAATGGAGGGTATTTGATGGACACACTGTTTGACCTTTAATCCAATATTCACATGATGAAGCATATGCCCTGCAAAGTAAATAGAAAACTTGAAATTAACCTTTACCAAAAGGGAAATGGGATAACCACATAACAAGACTTTTAAACAGTTCTAGATATATAATTTTTTTTATTGATAGCTTATTTGTTGGTTTCACAATAAATAGATTCTTTTGACCTAGCATGCCAAAAGGTATGTCCAACTGTGTCTGTCTGCCAGTGGAAAGGAAATCACTGTAGAATGGAGCCCCAATGTACCACCAAATATTTTCTAAAGGGTTGGGGGACCCTCCAGAGCAGATCTGGGGGGACAAAAGTAGGGGGAAGGATAACATGAGGAATTCATACTGCACTAGTGGATATGCAGTTGGATATAGTTCAAATGAATGATTTTAGTGTTTTACAGCTCAGAAAAACACCCTTTAACTTTTTGTGTCAGTGATGGGCTAAAATATTTAAGAATTGGTATCATGTAACTTAGCAAGCCAACAGCCCAACCTCCATGACTTTTTGACCTGGGACTTAGAATCAATAATATCTTAACTGTATGTGAAACATGAGTTTATTTACTCTAGGACACGTGTTTTTTTTTTTTTTTGCAATTTTTCAAAGCGACAGTAAGTTCATTTGTCTTTGACATGTCTTGTTTCTGTTGCCACCGAGTAACATGACTACTCCTTTGGAAATAGAAATTCTGTTGCATACTGGAAAGCAGAGACTCTTCTGGAAAAAACAGCTCAAAAATTATCACAGTCAATAAAGCTGGATATTTTGGAAGATGCACTGAAATACAGTCGTCCCTTCACATTTGCGGGGGTTACGGGAACAAGACCCCCGCGGAAGTGAAAAAACCGTGAATAAAAGCAGCCTTCCTAAACACACACACACACACACACATGGAAACTGACCCAGCCTCTGAGCATTTCAGGAGGAAAAAAAAGCACAGCCCCATGCTGTGAGCACGCAAGCAAAGTCCCCCCCCCTTGCCACTCCCCTCTCTGTGTTTTAGCAAACTGAATGGCTTTTTTAAAACTCACATTTCGCCCCATGTCTCCTCATGGCCGAAAGAAAGGCACAGCCGCATGCTGGCCACCCCCTCTCTGTGTCTCAACAAACAGAATTTATAACTCAGCTTCTTTAAAACTCACATTTTGAACTTTTCCTACACACATTCACACACAGGGAAGGTGCAGGTGGGATCTCCCAGCAAGCCTCCTTAAAAGCCTCTGTGCATTTAAGGAGGAAAGCTTCCTGCTGGCCAAAAGAAAAGCACAGTCCCATACTGTGAGCACACAAATTAAGCTTTCCTCCTTAAATGCTCAGAGACTGGGTTGCTGGGAGATCCACCCGCACCTTCCCTGTGTGTGAATGTGTGTAGGAAAAGTTCGAAACGTGAGTTTTAAAGAAGCAGAGTTTTAAATTCAGTTTGTTGAGACACAGAGAGGGGGTGGCAAGGATGCAGCTGTGCCTTTCTTTGGGCCATGAGGAGACATGAAGCGAAATGTGAGTTTTAAAAAAGCAATTCAGTTTGTTAAGACACAGAGAGGGGAGTGGCAAGGGGGGGGACTTTGCTTGCGTGCTCACAGCATGGGGCTCTGCTTTTCTTTCACCTCAGACCCTCTGAGGCTGGTATGGGGGTTGCTTGCTTGCTGGGATCTTCCCTGTGTGTGTATGTGTGCAGGAAGTTTTCCTCCTTAAATGCTCAGAGGCTGCATTGGGGAGAGCGGGGGGGGGGAAGGAATGTCCGCGAATACATAAAACCGCGAAAGTCAAAGCCATGAATGTAAAGGGACAACTGTATATCATAATGGTTACTGAGATGACAACACAGTTTTCTGACAGTAGAGTGACTTTTTGAAACAGTACACTAGCTAGATTTTTGTGGAGTATAGAGAACTTGTAGAGAAATTATAATCTGATAACAGGCATACTATCCGATACCACTTTTCTCTCTACACATCTATTGTCTACTCTCTCTAAGGTCTCAAAGAGATGTTCAATTACTCCATCCCTTTAACTGGGATTGAATTTGGGATTCAGTCCTTGCACCTGTGCTTTACCATTCAACTATGGCTCTCCTCTTTATTAGGAAGGCAAGGAGCTGCATAAATTGTTGGGCAGATTTTTGGGCTAATGTGAATATTCTGATTGAATACAGATTTATTAAAAACCAACAACAAAAATGGCAGGTTTCAATATTGTTGCATTTTCATAAGGGGAAAATGTTGTAGCTCAATGTACACACTTTGTCTGCAAAAGGTCTTGCACTTCCAAGGTACACGTGGGAAAGACTCTCGTCTCAAACCCTAGAGATTTGCTACCAATCAATACAGAAAATACTAAACAAGCATCAATGGGTGTATACTGTAGCAGGAAGATTTCTATGTTCATTAAGTATGAAATACTGTGTATGTGTAAGTTAATATAAATGTAGATAATGAGTCTTTGTGATACAAATGTATTTACAGTTGTGTAAAGTTACCATCCCCAAAAGCTGTGAGATAGGGTAGAATTTAAATAAAGTAAAAATAAGATAAAATAAAGACAACAAAACTGAGCTCAAAATATTTGAGATGCATCCATTTAGCTTCTCCTTATATACCTTACCTATTTCATCTTTCCCCATGTCCTTCAGTTTATCCAGTGTGAGATTCTTTTGTTCTAGTTTGAAAAGGACATGTGGGGGCAGAACTGAGAACTGTCTCAGAGGACTGACCCAGCCCCACAATCGCTTGTCAATAACTTTGCTGAGGTTCAATAACCGGTATGTCATTGCAGGCCAGCGTTTACGAAGGGCTACTTCAAAAAGGGCTCGAACAATACGTGCCGCATTCTGCAGAACAAAAGAAGGTGATAGATTGTATCATATCTATTATTTATCTACTATGAGACAAGCTGGTTTGACAAGAATGGTACAATGATTGGCAACAGTTCTTGGAGGAGTTACTTTTCCAGATGACAACTCTTAGAATCACTGTGGCCATAATAACTAGGCGAGTCTGGGAGATACAGTGCAAATGAGCAACTTTTCTATGCTTCAGTGTTTAGAACCTTTTGTACTGTGGCATCTATGTTATGAAAAAATCCTCTGGTGAGATTCAAGGGCTTAACTCACTCTGAAGAAAAGTGGCAGGGGAGCAGGAACGTTCCGTCTTCCATGCTTCCTTACTCCATGCCATCATCGTTCTTTCATTCCGGTCCCATGGGGGACAAAGTAAAACAGTGTCTTTTTGCTAACAGGTTTTTCCGGAATGAAAGAATGATGATGTCATGTGGTAAGGGAGCATGGAAGAGTTCCTGCTGCCTTGCCGCTTTTCTTCCGAGTGTGGTAAGTCCCTCAGCTGGTATCTTTGTGAATCACTTAACCAATAACAGCTGAAATTGACATTGTCTTTTAAAACAAAGGGACTGGCAGTTTTATTTTTAAAGTTTACTGCTGCTTTATCTATGCTAGTGTTCATTTTGTCCATTTTTATTTGTTTAAAATAGTTGTACATCTCCTCAGATTCTAACTTCCATTGCTACCCCTAACTAGATAAACCCACTGAATCAATGGATTTATGTGAGTATTGACTTACCAGTCAATAAGAACTGACCCAATGGGTCCATTATAGCTGGGAAATTCTATGGCTAGAATGTTTTGAATTGAAAAGTGACTCCAAAATGCTTTAAATGAAAATAAATGGATTAAACTTTTGAAGGAGGATAAGGTAGAGGAGGAAGAAAAGATGTATAGTAGTAGTCGTGGTCGTTGTTGTGGGGGTAGTTGTAGCAGTAGTAGCAGCAGCAGTACAACAACAGCAACAATGGGTTTGGTCACAAGGGTTTCCACAGTTCTCACTTTAAGTGATAAGCCACAGAAGGATATTCTAGTTGCATTCTAGGACTGCAAAGTATGTGTAACAATGGTCAGGCTCAGCACATTTCCTGAGCCAAGAAAAGATGTCTCATAGTCCTTTGCAGTTTTAAAGCAGTTGCAGAGGGTTTCCATACGAAGTTAGTGTTAAACAGATTCTCCCATGTGTAAGACATTGGAGAGCTATAACTTTATTAAAGTTAAAACATACACACAGAGAACTACAACTCCGGGGTGTATTCACATGACACAGTTATATGATACATTCCACTTTAACTATCATGGTAACATCCCACAGAATCCTGCCCTTGGGAGTGTAGGGAGGGACATTTAGAATTCTCAGCCAAATAGAATTCGCATCTCACCAAACCTCAAACCCCAGGATTCCACAGGATGGGACCATGGCAGTTAGAATGGAATAATGGCACTATGATTGTGTAGTGTGAATGTAACCCAGGTTTCCAAATCAAAATTACATGACAATTGTACATGGATGAAAAACTGTGCAAAATGCCTGGTGCTCTGTGTGTCAAATGTAAGTCACTGACAGATAATTTAAAAGTACATAAAATTTTTACCTGTGCAACATAAGCAGAATCTGAAATAAGAGAGAAACTGTCCATTTCTCCTCGACTAACATAGGTTTGTAGAAGGATATTTATTTTGCCATAACTGTTCTCCACACCACCTGGAGTGGGAAGTTCACAGAAATCACTCAGCAATGTTTCCAGCTCTTCTATTTCTTCTTCTCTCACCTGAAATACAAATTAGTAGACTTTGAAAAGGCTGGCACAACTTGTCAGATTTTCCACTTGAAAATTAAATGTCAATTATCCACCAATAAATATGTTTTTAAACATTCTACAGTTTCTGAAAAACAAGTCTCTCAGCACTGTACTTAATAGAACCTAATTGAAACTATCTTAATAATGACACTATTGCATTTCATTATGCATCACCTTTTATTAAGGTTGCCATTGACACATAAAAATGTGATATGCCTCAAAAATTAAATCTTCTGACCATACAATTCTCCACCTGATGAAAATTTCCCTTTTTATTTGACCTCCGTCCTTCTGGATTATGGCAAACTTGAATAAACATTAAATGCATTCATTAAAATCATATAGTTTGCATGTGGCATATTATGTTCTTAGCTCAAAACTCTGAAGTACTATGATTCATGGTATTAAGGTTTTCACTGTTAATAAGATTAAGTCTTAATACAAGTAAAGAAATATTCATATCTGCAGTTTGAATAATGCATAGCATTTCAAATTCTCACCCGTACTCGCAAAAGAGAGCATAAATCTACATATTCTTTGATTTGCTGAAAGTCTATTAGTTTAAAACTTACTTAAAGAGGGTAAATGTTTGGCACCTGCAGGGAACTACCTAGAGGCAGGTTCCATGAAGGCCTGACCAACTCATTCAGCACAAAAGAAGAGCTGAAAAGTCAGAACTATCACTTGAACTATTTGCAGGATTCTTCAATCACTAACCAATTATCTTACTTCAAGAAGCACAACTTTGGTTTGCAACTGAATAGTTTGCTCACATTAGACCTCATTACTATACTTCCACACAGCTCAGGTAAGAACAAAGTCACCACTATTTGATATTTTTACCACGGACAGCATCAAAATCCTCTCTAGAATGTCATTTTTGCCTGTTGGGAAGGGAGAATCTTCCTGTCTACCAGCTATACAGATTTGGGGAAGGTTGCTGTAATTAGTTTTTCTGCAACAGAAAATTATAATAGTTGACTGATGAATCAAAAGTAGAGCTAGCAGGGGCCACATCTGAGAAATGAGAATCAAGTCTCATTTTTAGTAAAAGGTTATTTGTTTTCCATTTCAATAAGTAGGGGTCGGCTTTGGCTAAATAAATATATAAATAAATATTGTTTTAACAATTAAGTTTGAGGGCCAAGTTGACATTTGACAGATCAAATTGTCATTTGGAGAATGGGTTTGCTAATTAAATCAAAAAGCCAGTGGATCTCCCCCAGCTGGTTGATAAAACTCATCTTAAATACACACACACTTTTTTTGAACTGCTTCCAAAGCAGAACATTTGCTTACAATACCCTGGTTTATGTCCATCATTAAGACTATTTAGTTCAAAGCAATTTCAATGAATCAGAAACATAATTACTATAAGGATATTGAATATATTTTGCTAAGAAAATACATTTTGGTTTAAAAGAAGCAAAATAAGTACTGTAGTTTAATGATACAATAACCATTATATCTGTGTATCAGCAGTTCACTCTGACACAGTTCATAGAACCTCTAGTAGCATGGGCTTTGGCAGATACTACTGTTACAATCAGGGGCACCCCATGAATACAGAAGAGAGTGAAATATGTGTGGAGCTGGCTCTGATGTACTCGATCATGGAAAAGTTGTCTTATCCAGAAACAAATACACATATTGGAGCTTCCATGTGTATAAAGCACTCCTGGACAAGATCTAAGGACTTAAGATACTAATTTAATTATGAAACTACAAGCTCTGTCCCTGTACCTCATTGAAAGTACAACAGAATAATTTACACAATACACTAGGTTGTGTTTTAAAGCTTCACTTCATAAATTTCACACACAAATAATTTTTTTTTAAAAAAATCCTTTACTGTTTTTAAAGAAACTGTAATGCATTCCTACCTTGATCTGTTCAAATTCCTCTGCTTTGGACACTATAGCCAGAATGTCACCTTCTGTCTTATGAGCATCAAAGAGTTCATTGAAAGTCTGTAGGGAAAAAAGCCACGGGTTTGCTGCTTAGGATATTTTGTGTTATCTCACTAAGCAAAAGGCTTGCGGGGGGGGGTAGTCCCATCAACAGTTGCTAGGCCACTTTCTGTTTACTTTGCATCTTATATATTAAGGCATTAGCTTGAGATCAGTTACAGAATCCAATATGCAAACGGCAACTTCCTGACAAGTCAGTAGCTAATAATATACCATTTTTTTAAAAAAAATGAAAATTTAGGTTATAATGTGAACATATTTAATTATGATGACTGACTGGGTTTGAAATAACCTACACAGAAGCTGGAAGTGTTCAAAGATGTAATACATTTAAGATAAGATTCTCTGAATATGTCTTTGGTATGCGGGAAAATGAATACCAACATATTATTACTCCTGCACACTTATGTATGTATATACATGCATAAATATCTGCTTTAAGAGTACACATATTTTTCTAATATGAAATTCAACAAGACAATGTTTCTCAGATCAGGATCCAATGTTGGATTTTTCTGGATCCAAGTATTTCCACCAGAATCCATGACCCATCTCCCTCCTGCTGTAGCACCCCAAATGCCATAAAAACCTGCCCCAGAGGGCTGGAAAATTCACTGGAGCAGGTGTTTGTTAACATGGAGGGCTGCACATGAGATAAAGGGGAAGAAAGTCCCAATTCCACTGGCATTAGATTTGGAAGTATGCCACCGCATACAAAATACACCATGTCATTCTTATGATGAACAGCAGTTTTTCAGACCACTTCCTCACAGAGGAAGTGTACAAGGACTGTTACAGAGCACTAGGACTACCTTTTTACCACTTGGATGTAAAAATATTTAATCTGGCAAAGGATGGCTATTTATTATTTTACTAACAATCATATTAATGAAAATGCATTGCATGTAACATCCTGGTTTGATTTCAAAGTATAAGAAATAATGGAGAAAAGTAGTATGTTACCTCAATTGTATTATATTTAATGTAGTAGTGGCTGGCAATTCTGCCTAGATCTGTTGAAGAAAAAAATCCAGTTCTCTCTTCAAAACGAATCATCCGAGCTTTGTCTAGCTTTCGGCCAACTTCAATCACTAGCTGTTCTCTGTGTTTCTCTAAACTTGGATCCATCTAAAATATAGGGAGGCATTGCATAGAAAATTATTCCACATGTTGAAATTTGTCTGTCAACCCATTTTCCTATAGTAATCATTTCCTCTTCCTCCTATTTTTCTCTTCTTCAGACCAACATACAGACATATACACATAGTACATCTTTAGTGAATTCACTGGACACAGTTCACCTGGATAAATTACTGATACAGAATATTTTAGATATAAAATATTTCATAAGTTTGTGCCACCTTTTTTCTGTTCCAAAGTAAACAAGGCACAGAGCAAACTTGGTAAATTAGTGAAACAGAAACAAATCTGGGAAATTTGCCTGGAGCTCCAATTATAATTTTTAGTTGGAGAAATACAAAGAGATTTTGGTGTGTGTAATAATTTAACTAAACAATGTATATTTTGGAAACCTTTTAAAAGTATTTGCTTTCCTGCCTTTATACTGAATAATGACTAGACATATATGTAGCTCTCAGGAATATTGTTTATGTTCTTAAACACGTGGAGAAGAGTTACAATTGTTCATCCTCCCTTAAGGCAGCCCCCAAATCTATCTTTCCCTCTATGGCACAAACTATCTCTGTGAAACAGTGCGTTGACAGCTAATTCATCCTGGGCTCAGAGACAGGCAAAGCTGCATCTCTCTGCAGACACCTGCTCCTACAGAAAAAGGTTGTTACACAAAGTGGTTGGACAGTGATATTTGACTCCATAAATAGGTTTTGCTTCTATCTGTAGTACATATGAATGCAAAGAGTTCTGACACTGCCCCAAACCCTTCAAATTATATCTTGTGCAAACTATTAGACTTGGCAGACTTTTCAAGTCTTGCCAAGAGCTATAACACTGTAATTCTCTTTCAGAAAGAAGTACTGCAATCTCTCCAAATAAAGGAGTAGAAGAAAAAGAGAACAAGAAAAAGATGTAAACCAGAACACTGAAAAATATCCAACTAAATTACCAGCTGCAATAAATATAGTATAACTATGATTGTTGTATAAATGTATTATACAATAATTTATTTCACTGCTTGAGATAAAAAATTAGAAAACACAGTTTCTTAGATGTTATATAATGCTTTTGTTTTTCAATGCACTTTTAGTTCTTTTTGCAATCAAGCTGCAAATGGCCCTCATAAGATTACCAAGAGAGTCCATGGCAGAGATGAAATTCAGTTTGGAGGATGGCTGAGTCATAATTTCTTATTAGAACTTATTTTAATCTCTCTCTCTCTCTCACTGGGTTTGTGCACATTCAATTCAATGTGTGAAGCATTAGCAGAAGTATGTTCCATCATGTCCCTACCATGATGATACAGCTGCTGACCAAGTCCCCCAATGACCTGTTTTCTCACTACTACGGGGAAGGGGGTATAGTTAGATAAGCCCACCTGCTCTAACCTATTTGATATTTGATTACATCTGATGAAGTGTCTTATGCTCTACTATATCTCAATAAATGTGTTAGTCTTTAAGGTGCTTCCCTCCCCTTCCCCGCAATACACATATCCCCCTTCTATTATATGGGACCAATATATTTGACTGGATCACTCATACATTGTTTGTAAAGTTTACATTTAGCACTGAGATGTAGATGGAGAAAAACAGGTTTGATTAGCACACATACATGAAGATGGCTAATTTGTCTGTGTTCCACATGTTTTGCCAGATCACTGAAAATTTCATTTCCTAGGATGACTGAGGAAAAATATTTTAGGATGCTTTTTTCTACATTTTGTGCTATGGAATATTTTCCGTTTTAAAGCACTTCAGACTTGCTGATGTCAGGAAAAGCAGCAATGGCAAATATTTAATCTCCCATCAGGGAGATTACAGAACCAGAAAGCAGGTTAGTTTTTTCATGCATTTTCTACCTGATAAGCCTTGTGACTGATGCCATATACTAATGGGTTTGCTCTCATCCGTACATAAAGGTAAGTATAACTTATCCACTTTACTGCTTCCTCGACATTTGTCACTGTTCCAAGAGCAATCTGCAAGCAGGAAGAAATAAAATTAAATTTACATGTTAAAGAGTTAGAAAGGAATAAATCTCATCATATACCGAGTTTTATTATGAACAAGATTCTAATCCTCAAGAGTGACATTACAATGAAATATTCAGAAACTGACAAAATAAGTGGTTGCAATTAATTTGGAAACCCTGGTGGCACAGTGGTTAAATGCCAGTACTGCAGCCACAACGTTATGAGTTCAATCCCAAGGGCTCCAAGGTTCACTCAGCATTCCATCCTTTAGTAGGTCGGTAAAATGAGTACCCAGGTTGTGGGGGCAATTAGCTAACACACATTGGAAACCACTTAGAGAGTGCCTAGTACACTATAAAAGCAGTGTAGATGTGTAAGTGATATTGCTTAACAATTTGTACGCCACTCTGAGAGCCTTTCTGGCTGAAGAGTGGGGTATAAATACTTAAATAAATACATAAATGTCACATAACTTTTGAAAGTTTTGTTGAGTAGTTTTGGCTTATTTATTTCTATTATTTGGAAATGGTCAACTTCTCATGTAAAACTAGAACTGTATATCTAGCTTGAGGGCTTGTTTTGTTTTTTAAAAAACAAGCAACAGAATTCCCAGAACAAAAAAATGCTCCCCATTGCTCCATGCTGTTACATGCGGATGGGAAATAGCATAATCAATTCTGAAAATACAAGTGATTCTGAAAGTTGTCTTCTTGCAGTATCATACAAATGCAATGGGAAAAGCCCTCAACATTTATGATGTCATGCTAAACATCCAACTATATTCTATCTATTTCAGCTTCTCATCAAATGCAGATGAGACAGTGATACCCTAAATTGGTGCTTGTACTGTAATGGGCTGGATAAGGATAAGGGTCAATAAACAGAGGGAGGGCAAAACATGTTCTACGCATTTGTAGATATTCATCTGGCCAGGAAATTGTGCTCTCCCCAGGTTCATACTCTGGAGTGTGTAGCTCCAGTTCTATCACCAGAGGCCCAAGCAGCCTCACCACAATAGAATGCCTTTTATCAGCTTTGACTGACACAGCAGTTACAATTCTATCTAGACAGATAAACTGGCTGCACTGGTAACCTTCTGCCAGGGATTATTCTTAGCTTCACCTTAATGTACAGTAGGGGACAGAATAAGGAGATGCTTCTCTCCAAACTGATTGGTACCATGTGTTATTTTCTGGGGCCATGCACACTGTGACCATGCCTTCCAGAAGGGAAATATGGGCTTTTCTGGCTGCAGCATGTGTAGGCATCAGATTCACTAGTGTCAGTAGCATGTGCAGAGGGATGATTTCCCATGGTCACCCTATATCTACTGTAGTCCGAAATGCCTTAATTCCCTCTGCATTCAGGGTGTAAGGGTAACATATGGCTGTACTGTGCCTAACCATACAAAATAATGTATGGTGCTGATCAAAGAGACAAAGGATTGTCCAAAACTAGCACAAGATCCCTAGTCCCCAGAGTGTTTCTAAAAAAAATTTCTAACTACAAAAAACTGGTGCAGATGAAGGAATTGAGGAAAAAGAAAAGGAAGAAATACAGGGTATGACAAGAATGAGAGAAACACAGGAAAACGGAAGAAGAGGGGGAAATAATTTAAATCTTACTTTTAAAGCCAATGAATCAGTCGGATTTACCTACATGTTGACTCAACATGCAACAACTGATTCAGTGGGTGCACTCTAGTTGGGACTACCTAACAGGATGGATTCTAGCTCTGGTTTTCCCTTCAGATAGCTGGGGATGAGACTCCTTGTGCAGCTGAGGACCTGAAAATTCACTACCACACTTATAACTGTGAGTTCTGTATGGTATACTACAGATAGTAAGAGACAGCTTGACTAAGACATTGACTGAAGATACACTAGCAATGTCCCTGTGGGTTAAACCAAAACTGAAAATATTTATGTTATGATGAATGTGTTGCAAAATCTGGTAATGAAAAGAAGTATTTTCCAGGTGTCAGTGAACCCTGCATCCATGGTCCAGAAGGAGTATTGGATGCAGTCAGCAATGCCTTCAGCAACATCTTTTTTTCTTTCCTAGAAAACATTCCTATCTGTCCTGACATCTCAAGTTTCTTTTTCTAAATAAAACCTCACAAATGGGTCAGTAAATATAACTAAATGAACTCTGCAACCTGTATAAGATTAGAAACACTGGTTTAGAATATTATTAAGCTATAACACCCTTGAAAATTACTCTACTCCAATAAATAAAAAGAAATAATGTGTGTTTCTTTTCCCTTTGAACAAAACTGCATTTTGCCACTATTCCAGATGTTTAAAACAAAAAGTTATTCTGGTATTTGAGTGGGGTCACACAAAGGTTAAAAACACAGTCTGCAGTAAATGAGTGCAACTGACTTAAAAGGAAAAAGACACCTTTGCTAGGCTATAGTTGCATACACAATTTCTTACCTAAACTAATTTGTTCATTTGATTTCTTCCATGATTTGCTGAAGTACTTACTTGTTCTGTGGTGACACAGAACTGATGTCATCTCAGTCTGTTAGACAATATCATTAACCCTGCCGAAAATATTAAACTTTACAGTGTTCAAATTATAACACTTATTTAGAAAGGATAACAACATGCGCTTTCTCCTTGCACTTCTGAAGCTAAATAAAAAATGAGCCGACCCCAAAGTGTACCACACAGTCAGCCAATATAACGCTTTAAACATGTTCTCATTACTGTTCTGACTGCTTTGATATCTAGTTCTGGTTGAAAAGCAGTGGGCTAAAATATGCAATATTCAGAACTGTCAACTTTTTCATTTTTCATGTTCCTCTCGTTAATGTCAACAGGACTACTACAAAACAAATGGTTAAAACACTGAAGCCAAGAATACGGTAAACCTTTTTAATATTATCACTGAAGTCCATAAGGAATACTGACAGAGCTAGAGGACAATACTACTTTTGAAGATTTGCTGCCACCTGGTGTCCACTTCTATGTCCTCTGGCTTATTTCGTCATAATTACAGGGTGGGCAGGAACAGAGTAAGAAAAATATAATCTATTTCGTTGTTTTTTTTTTTTTTTTTTTTAGCAAACACCACTGTTTTCAAGGCAGTACTCCAACATTTTGCCTAGATCATGAAACCAAATGACAGAACAAAAACAGCTCCCAATTTTTTCCAACGAACCAAGAATCTATGCTCACTTCAGAAAGTGGAAGCATCAGGATTTGGAGACAAGACAGCTACAGAAAACCTGAGTGAGTATGACAGAGCTTGGTTTCTTTGTATATGCTCTTCAATCAGTTTCTTTAATGTATAGGACTTGAGAAGAGTATTATAGTCCCAGGGGCTGCCAGAGAAGTACATAAAGAAATTCTACCTAGCTTGTGAGAGACTCTGCGTAGAGTATGGCCTAGATCAGGGTTTATCAATCAAGATTCCTTGGAATCCTTGGATTCTGTGAGAGGTTGTGATTAAAATAAGCATAATAAACTTTTTTTGGAGCTGTAAATATGCTAATTTTTATGCAGGGGTTCCCTGAAACCTGAACATTATTTCAAAAAAGTCAGGCAAAGTTAGCCTAGGTTACAATTTAGAATGTGCCCCACACTTCGTAATCTAAGTTCAGGGACTGTTCAGTTCTTTTTCTCTCCCCTAGTGTTACAAGTTCCCCAGACCTAGACTTGTGTCTGTGTACTAACTGCTAACTCAAACACTGTATGGTTTACTGGAACCTCGAAAGAAAGAAAGAAAGAAAGAAAGAAAGAAAGAAAGAAAGAAAGAAGGAAAGAAAGAAAATTCTTTGGGATGGTTTAGTTTCCAGGACCTAGGCACATTAGAGAAAGACTAACATTTCTGTGTTATGTTTGGTTTCTTGGTAAACATGCAAACTTTATTTATTTATTTAATATATATGCCAGCTTTCTCCCAGAATGGGACCCAAAGCGGCTCACAAATAAAATTAGTTAAAAACAATACAAAACAATTAAAATCACAATATAAAATTATCTTTAAAAGATAGAAAAATTAAAAACATAAACAGATACAGCATACATCCTAATAAAAAGCCTCCCTGAGAATGATTGTTTGAACAGAAATGTCTTTGCCTGCTGCCAAAAGGAAAGCAGGGAGGGGGCCAAAATAGTCTCCCATGGAAAGACATTCCAGAGGGTGGGAATAGCCACTGAAAAGGCTCTCTCTCATGTCCTCACCAAGCAGGCTTATGATGGTGGCAGGATCAAGACAAAGCCTTCCCCTGATGATCTTAAAGCTCTGGCGGGTCCATTTCAGGAGATACGGTCTTTCAGATAGTCTGGACCCAAGCTGTATAGGACTTTATATATCACGACCAGCACTTTGAATTTTACCCAGAAATGAACTGGTAGCCAGTGAAGCTGTTTTAATAAGGGAGTTATATGCTCCCCATAAGTGGCCCCAGTCAGCATTCTGGCTGCAGCATTCTGGACCCGCTGAAGTTTCCGAACAGTTTCCAAAGGCAGCCCCACATAGAAAGCATTACAGTAGACCAAATGGAATGTAATCAAGGTATGTAATGCCTCAAGTTTTAGTTGTGCATATGCACTCCTGGCCACTGCAGAAACCTGGTCATCCAGGCTCGGAGTTGAATGCAGAACACCCAAGCTGTGGGCCTGAGTTTTCAGGGGGAGTGTAACTCCATGCAGCACAGGTGGAGTACCTATTCTTTGGTCTGCCTTACGACTGAGTAGCAGCACATCTGTCACCCGAGCTAGAATTCCCTGCACCCAAACCACTTGAGCTCTTAAGCAAAGCTATTTAACTTGTGCTAGAAAATTCTATCTCTGTAAATGTCTTTCAATTTCCGTCAGTAAATTAATAGCTACTGAACAGTTTGTCCATTTTCTAAAAAAAATCAACACAAAGCTCCTTTTCATAAGAAACACAGAACAAGGTATCCACAGAAGAGTTTTTTTTTTGGGGGGGATGTGGTGGGTAAAAGCTTCCCCCCCCACTTTATTCTCTCCCCCACTTCTGCTTTACAAAGTTAGCAGTCAGTAATCTTTTTGCTCCTGGGGAGAACAATAATTGTATACTTCTTACATTTCACATATTTATCTTTCCCCCTACAAACATCATACAAAAGTTTTAAAACAATGTAATGTGTATTACAGTTTTATCTATATATTTTACCCCTGCTCCCAAACTAACCATACTTACACATCAGTAGATGTACATAATTAAGAATGACCTTGCCTAAGCGAAGCTTAAAGGACATGGTAATGAAAGAAAGATCTACAAAGAAAAATGTAACACACTGTTAATGAACTACATATCCTGATGCAAAAGTTTCTAGGCAGGTGAAGCATTTAACACTATAATTAAACCAAAATTTGGAAGAGAAAAAAAATTTCCTGTGTGCACAGAAGATAAAATATTTGCTTTTAAACTAGCACAGCATGAATTCCTTTTCTCAGTGTCTCATCCGCATTTTTAGTCTCCCCAATTCAGTTGTTTTGGAAAGGTTACCATATTCTGTGCGGCCTTCAGTTTTCTACACCACACATATGCCAACTGTTTTAACATTTTATGTCCTGCCTGAGCAACCTTCTTATTCATTTGCTGTTTTTTTAAAAACTTCTTATTTGTATCCATTTGCTATATAAGACTGTTGGATAGCTCTTCTGTAGTATTTTTCTAATAAACACAGCATTTGAGACCAGCAGTCTAAGACTCCTAACTACATGATTCCTTGTACACATTTTTTCCATAAAACTGCATTTCCCTTTCATCTATTCATAGCCTAATCCATGTTTCAGACATCTGGTAGGTATGAATCTTGTGCATAGTGATGCATTTCCGTAGGTTTCATAGCAAATTCCCCATCACTGAAACGTCACTTGCCTTCCTGGGATGGCACTGCTGTACCACACCAGGCCATTCAAATAAAATCCAGGGGCCCATTCCACTACTCAATTATAGCACTATGGTTCTGGTTTAATGGCCATGGTTCTGTGCTACAGAATCCATGGATTTGCTGTTTAGGGAGGAGCATTTAGAATTCTCAGCCAGAGAGCTCTAGTACCCCACCAAACTACAAACCACATAAAATGCATCCAGGGCCATTAAAGCAGGATCATAGTGCTATAACTGTGTAGTATGAAAGGGCTCAGGCAAGGTACTCCTGTGCCTTAGCTTAGTGTACTCAACTATCCAAAATTTTCTGGGTTTCCATTTACAGCTTTATGAGAGGGTGCAGAGTATAGGCATTGTGAAACACTTCAAAAGACTTGGGTCACAAACTCACAGGGCATGTCCTTATAAAACGTGTATGTACTAACCTATATCTAAATATTATAGAAATAATTTCAGAGAGACTTGTTAGATTTATTTATATTTCATAGATGGCAAAGCCAGATAATTAATTTCCCAACCAAATTCCTCAAATAAAATACATTACTTCAATTAATTTGCATACCGCCTCAAAATCACTCTAAGTGTGAAAAAAATGCAAATAAATTACTGGTTTATATATTTTTAAAAAGAATCCTTTTCTCAAGAGCATGTTAAAATGGCAACTGTTTTACCAAAATGGACTTTTACAAATTTGACAGAGTACTAATTCAAAAGCAAGCAAGGATAAATCATAGGTTCATCCCCAATTGATTTCTCAATTTCCATTCAGATTGTGCTATAAAATTAATTAGTCCTCCTTCAATTAATCAACCCATTCATCAATCATCATAACCTCTATAAATTCAATTCAAAATTGAATTCAATATTCAGAAATACTCTTCCTTTATGGAGGAATTTCAAATACTTGGTGAGTGGTGAGAGAGCTAGATAGAGGAAAGAGGCCAAGGAAATTTAGGAAGAAGAGTAGTGGGGGAAGCTGGGAAGAACATGTAAGGTTGGGGATGGCTGACTGCCTCTTACCTCTAAGGGACAGAAAGAAGGAGGCATGAGCAGCAAAGAAGAGAAACAGATGCTTTGACTTACTGTTCAAAAGGATTAATGCCCAGAAGGAAATTTGTTCATGGGTTTCTTAGGGTAGGGCTACTCTTGGCAGTCACCCAACCATGTTGACCCCTGAGACTAAGTAACATACCGTATATTCTGGCATATAAGACGACTGGGCGCATAAGACAACCCCCCCATTTTTAAGTTAAAATATAGACTTTGCCCCCCCCCCTCATCCAGTCATCCAGTCCACCTGGCTGGAAAGCCTGCCCCCCACCAGCCAGCCAGCTCACTGGCTGTAGATGATGGAACAGTCTGTGAAATTAAAGGATTGAGAACAGCTAAAAAAGCATTGGATACTTTGAAAAATCTCTGTGGTATTCAATCTTTGGAAAGTAAGGTTTCATTAATAATGAAGTTGGTTAATATGAAGCTATCAAATCCCAAATTTTTGAATGAGCACATTAATGATTTTAGAGCCATGTTGGCAGACTTGCAAACTCCTGGAGAGGAAATCCCCAAAACTATGCAAATGGAAATCTTCCTGGAAAGTTTACCAAAATGCAATCCCTAAATGGAGGGCAATTAATACTTCAAAGCCAAAGCAGTCATTCTCACAGCAGGGGAAAAGATCTGATGGGCATATAAGATGACCCCCCACTTTTGAGGAGATTTTCAAGTGTTAAAAAGCGGTCTTATATGCAGGAATATACGGTAATCAATCCCTCCAGTCTGTAAACATCTACCCTAAGAGAAACTTTTCTCCATGTGAACTCACCTGCTGTGGACCTATTGTCACTTTGCATGAAATGAAAGTATTCTGGGTGGAATCATATTGGGATTTGCATCTTTGTAAATGGACATATGTCTGTGCAAGTTAGAATTGGGCAGTTCCATATCATCTGCATCCAATAAAGGCTGCTGTTACGTTATTTTGTAGGGAAGTCAGCAAAGTGACCAATGCGCAATGGGACCAATGTTCATTGGGACCAATGTGCATTGGTCCCGTTTTGCATCAGGACACTGTCTAGGGAGTGCCAGGATCCCATTACATATCTTCGCAATTCACTAATGGGGTTTCTTAACACCTCTGCTACATAGCTAAGGATATCTAAGTTGCATAAAACAAACCATGGTAGTCGATTCCAGCCTCTAGGAAACCTATCTATCCTTACAGATTCTCTTAGTGTTGAGTCAATGATAATCTTTTGTGTGTTTAAGAAGAGCTACTTTAAACTATACATATTATAGCAATCAAAAGTATTTATAGGGGCAATACAAATACAAATGTTTGCTAACAGTAATTGTAAGTAGTGGCATTTTTGACACCATCTGCTTCACAGGCAATGAAAGAAAGTACCAACTGCTGAAGTACTTGAGTTTGAACGACCATACCTTGGCTTAATAAACCAAGGTATGAACAAATTTCTTGACTGTGCATGCAGCTGCTTGCTTTCTGGTGGAAGCAAACAAAGCAGTAAGTTCTCTATTAACGAGAGTTGCTCTCAGATAGGCTAGTTATGCTTTCTATATAAATAGATATATGCCCATTATGAATAATGGATGCCCATTATGGATGTTTATATATAAAGAATGCTGCTATATATATATATATATATATATATATATAGTAGTGCCCAGGGATATTAAATCCTTGGACGCCTGTGTGTCCACAAATACCTATTCAGGAGTAAAAAAAAAATTTTTTTTTGCTCCAGAATGCCCCTAAATGCACTCTAGGGGGTTGTGAATGGAATTTCCACAATGTCTGGAGGTCCCCTGGGACCCCCAGGGATAAAAAATGTTATTTTATTTTTTTGGCAGGAGCAGGTGTGGCCCTTCAATGTCTCCTAAGAGGCTAATGCAGCCCCCTAGCCTTCCACAGTTGCCCTACCATGGTTAAGACAGCAATATTTCTCTAAGGGCAGTTATAGAGAAGCCTGCTAAAGAAATACAGAAGATAGAATGATCCAGTCCTTATGGAAGTGTAACATCTTACCTACCATATTCTGTAATGTCATGAAAGTATGATGCCTTACATACAATGTAATGTAATGTAAGTACTATATCTAGACACTAAAATATCTATGTTTTTCCCTAAGGGGAGTGAATATGTTTGCATATCTATGGCTACATATAATTCGCCTAAAACACTAACAGAGCCTGCTGATTCTCCCATAGAAATATCCTAAGATTCCATTACTTAAGAGTGCTAAAGTGGAATGTTGATGGTATGTCACAAGTTGGATGCCCAGGCAGCCAGAATGTGATTAAAATATATATATATATATATATATATATATATATATAAAAGTGGCAAAAGACCCTCAATCCCTCAGTCTAGAGACAGAGGGCTGGGGAAATGACCACTATGAACAGAATTCCTCTGGTGTTTTATCAGATCCAAGCCACTGCTTCCATAAGACTATCTCAACTGAATGCAGCAGAAGTTGTAGGCTGGTTTGTATCACCTACTTAGCTATGTAACCATCTTAGGTTTGTCACTAAGTAATGTTTCCCAGTCCAACCCTCCTAATCTTCACTTACCAGGCAGCAGCCAATGACAGCAACAGGGGTCTGTTCCCCTGACAATCGGGAAACAGTTTTCCACCCCTTCCTGTAAGCAGTTGCTGCTGAGGTAGCCAGAAGCAGGGTCCCTGTTGCAGTTCTCCCTTGCATGGGAGATCATTCACATGTATGTGTGTGTGTGTGTATGTAAATGTCACTCAACTACTGCCCAGTAAGGGGGGGATTGTGGGACTTTCATGGTCCCTATGTATTCCCTAAAGTGGTGAATATATAGGGATTGTAATACAAACCAGTAACAAATGAGTAACTCTAGAGACATTATCACACAAGGCTTTGAAACTGCCATTAAAGCTGGAGAACAGTATCCTTGGGCCATACTTATCACACAATGTTGCCTCTCTCTCATTGCTGCTTTGTATTCAAACACTGGTACAGTGCCCTTTTCCACTGACCAGAAAACCCACCAATAAGCTCTCAATCGTGCTGCTTTTTTGCTAGTCCTCAGCTGCAATAAGTTCCTCTCACTGCAGTTCCAATCATGCATGGTCACATGCCACCAGTGGGCATGATTCTCCTCCTCTTCCACTCACTTTTCCCCAAGCAGGCTGTTTTCCTTTCCTTTCCTTTTCTATTTCTTTTCTTTTTTATTTCAACATATTGCCATAATTGCCCAATTATTTTAAAAAAATAAATGCCCCCGAAAGGCATACTGGGTAGGGTATAAAGCAGGAAGATGGGGTTAAGGAACTTGTGCAAAAGAGAGAGAGAGAGAGAGAGAGAGCAGGACCACAGACTGTCAAAGCAGCACCTTCACACAATTCCAGAGAAGTGAGATAATGAATTCCCTCCGACTGGTATGTTTCCGTTTCCTTTAATAACACAATTGCGGAGAGACACGAGGCTCGTATGATAATGGCCTTGGTAACACATTCATAACTACCTTAGTGAATTCTAGCCATAGTCTGTAGTTTGCATTGCTTTCTTAAACAGTGTTAAATATGAAACAGACAGCTATTCAAATTTTCTATGATGACTCCAAAGTGCTTTCCTTCAGATTTTTGCAAAAGCTAGTCAAGCAAGAAGGGAAAAGATTTATACAGAGATGTGAATCGAAAGAGATAAATGACCAAGTAACAATCAAAAGAAACGAAAGACTTTTGTAATTGGCCTGACTTACAATTGATTTTCTGTAATCAAGCGAGTACCGATCTTTCCTGGCTTGTCATGTCAGCAGGAAAAGACATGTTCAGTGTTCCAGAGTACATAAAAATGATGGTTTCATGGTCTTGTCAGTGCTTCACACTTTTGCTTTTCAGCATTTTCAGTTACACCAGCTGAGATGCATTGCTATTTTCACGAACATAAGTTTATTAGAAATCATTAACACACTTCAACATTGACCCTCAGTTGTCAGAACCTGGCATAGCTCCTGACCATTGAAGATTAATTTTATGCTTACTGTGCACTAGATCTTTTAAAGTATAATTAAACTTTTACAAAACCAAATTGCATTTTTAGGATGGCCAAAGAAAAATTAGCATTCTCTTAACTTTTCCCTCCCAGGTTTTTGGTGGGATGAAGGTAGACCTAGGGTGGATAAACTGCACTCCACAGGCCACTTAATAAACTCCAATGTTGTGTGGGAAGAAAACAAGTTCATCAGATCTTTCCCTTGCTCTCCATTCTGAAACACCCTGTAACCTCTCGTGTTGTAGCAAGGCCATCACACCAAAATAGATTTGAGGGTGATCACAATTAGACAAGCCCATAGGTCTAAAAATATTTTATGATTAATGGATGCAGTAGATGTTTTAAAGCAGAGAACAGCTTGAACACTTCTTGTTTGATGGAAGCTGGAACTCCTCATAGCAGAGTGGTGTACCAGGTGCCTAGGCAGTACCAAGCATTGCTCCTGGGGCAACACAGCTTCCCAAGGCTGGTAGCATGGTCTCTACCTACCATCCCAAGATGAAGTAGAAAGGTATAGACCCAATCAGCAGCTTTATATTGCAAAAGCTTATGCAAAGACTTATGTACTGAATAAAAGCAAATTTCCCTCCCCTTTCAATAAGCCTTGAGAGCAGAAAATCCAATCAGTTACAGTAAAATCACGACCACCCACCCCAACATACATAGTCCAAAAGGTGGGACCATGCATATTCTGTTATTTTCACAGGAAAGGTCCTGATCTCATGTACTTAACGACTGGAATGCTCTGCCAGGATGAATAGCGAGGGCTAACCATACTAAATGTAAAATAGCTCTTTACATGCCAAGTTGGAACTATGCAATAGCACTGTGAACTTGGCTGGTACTTAAGACTTCTAGTGGCTAATTTCACATCTCTGAAAAACCTTTCAGAACAGTGGGAGCAGGGACCTAGTGAACTTTGCAACATGTTGTCTTATTAACACTTGTATGAGTGTTGCAAGATATCTTTGTCTAGTTTTGGATGGTTTACACCTCCTGGCGCAAACCAGAAGACACCTTTCACAATGTTCTACAGATGTTGTAAGGCATATTCTTCTGAGGTCATTTTAATAATGGAACAAATAATTCAATCTTAAATGGACTACATTTCACACACAATACCAATAGCAACATAGACAGCAGCTCTGGAAATATAGGCCAAATATGATTTCTCAGAAAATACTATTCTGACAACTGTGGATTTAGCAGCTTTATGTATCAATGTTCCCTATTAAAGAATATTATTTGTGATGATACCACAGCATATCTGGCAGATGATTTTTTTTTCTCGTTCTTTCTCATGAATATCTCATGTTTTAGGACAGTTTGTATCTCCAACTCAACAGAATAGCTTCAGGAAACCTGCATGATGCCACATAGTTCAGTCATATTATTTAGAGGGCAATTCTCAGTTGAAAGGGAGGAATGGAAATAGAAGTGTAATTGTATATCACTCCACAGCCTCTCTACTTCACACCAGTCAGGGCATGAAGTAAGGAACAGCTCCACTTGGCTTTTTATATACCATATATTCCGGCGTATAAGACGACTTTTGAGCACTCAAAAGTGCCCTCCAAAATTGACAGTCGTCTTATACGCTGGATATACTTTGGTTCGCCCGCCTGCCTATCTCCTGCCTCTTCGCAAAACGGAGCGAAGAGGCAGGAGATGGGGCAGGGGGGTGAAGCAAAGTGTTTTGAAGTTCATTCGCCCCCCCTCCTCTGCCTTCTCCCCCTTTGGGGAGCAACGGAAGACAGAGGAGGGGGGCGAAAGTTGCGGTTTGCCGCAGCCGCCGCTCGATCGCTTCTGCAGCGGCTGAGGCAAACCGCTCCCCAGGAAGGTGGGGAGAAGGGGTGAACGTGCCCCGTTTGGGCACACAGCCTCAGCATCCTCCTCCTGCGCTCCCTCCTGGAAGGGAGCGCAGGAGGGGGATGCAGAGGCTATGCGGCCAAACCCGCGATTCGCCCCCTCTCCCCACCTTCCAGGAAGGTGGGGAGAAGGGGCGAACGTGCCCCGTTTGGGCGCACAGCCTCAGCATCCTCCTCCTGCGCTCCCTCCTGGAAGGGAGCGCAGGAGGGGGATGCAGAGGCTATGCGGCCAAACCCGCGATTCGCTCCCTCTCCCCACCTTCCAGGAAGGTGGGGAGAAGGGGCGAATGTGCCCCGTTTGGGCGCACAGCCTCAGCATCCTCCTCCTGCGCTCCCTCCTGGAAGGGAGCGCAGGAGGGGGATACGGAGGCTATGCGGCCAAACCCGTGATTCGCCCCCTCTCCCCACCTTCCAGGAAGGTGGGGAGAAGGGGCGAACGTGCCCCGTTTGGGTGCACAGCCTCAGCATCCTCTCCTTTCTCATTTATCTCTCTCTTCTTCCGTCTCTTCCCAGCTTCCTAAACACCTCCTCCCATGTTCACTGCAAGGAACCTTATTCTTCTCTAATCTTTAACCCCTTTTCCGCTGTTAATCCACCCCTGTCAGATCCAAGTATCCTTTCGGATTAGCGTTTTGCTTCCCCCGTGTTATACCCGATCCTATTTAGACTTCGTGTGGTTTTCCACTTCCAAACCTGGGCATCGCCCCCTCTCCCCACCTTCAAGGAAGGTGGGGAGATGGGGCGAACATGCCCCGTTTGGCTGCACAGCCTCTGGATCTTCCTCCTGGGATCCCTCATGGAAGGGAACCCAGGAGGAGGATGGGGAGGCTGTGCTGCCAAACCCAGGATTCACCCCCTCCCCACCTTCAACCGTTGCTTGTTATGCCCCTGGCCAATCCCACCATCCATTCTCCCCCCCCCCACATCCCCATCGCTCGTTCTGCCCCCCCGCCTCCCCTGCCGCTTGTTCTTTTACATGTTTGATGACAAATTGGCTTATGTTTATGAGTGACAGTTTTCCTGCTAAGTACCTGCATGTCATAAGCATTTGAATTAAAATTACCATATTGAAATCAAGTATGATGGTTTTTTAAATTTTTATTTAGGGTGCGTTGGAAGAGGGGGGTCGTCTTATACAGCGAATATATCACAAATTCTACATTTTAACTTAAAAATTGGTGGGGTGGTCTTATACGCCCGGTCGTCTTATACGCCGGAATATACGGTACATCCTTACTGAATCCACTTGGGGAAAAATGGCCTACACCAACTCAGGATGCTATAGATGAGTTATCCGATCTCAGAGTCCCTAGGGATGTGGAGGGGCTTTGGAATTAGTGGATCCAAAGCTACTCCTCACTTTGTCCCTGAAACACTCTGGATTTTAAGAATGCAGAGTTCTTTACATTGCCTAAATATCCTAAAGGCTTCAGATCCAGTTTGATCTTAGAAATTAAGCAGGGCAAATACTGGGAAAGGAAACAGACAGGGACTGCCAGACACTGTAAGCTATACAGTACTCAGGGAGGGCAATGTCAAACTGAATAAATCTGGCCAAGAAAACCCAATGACAGGGTTGTCATAAGACAGAGTCAACTTGAAACAATAAAACAGCAAGTGTTTTCTATGGGTCTAATTGAGGTATTTATGGTGAAGAACCTGTTGGAATTCTTCTCCACTGGTGAAAGAATTTGCCTGCCATCTGAAACAATGCCAGTCAGCAGATTCAGGGTTTAGAAATGCTCTATCCAAAGACCATTTACCCCAGCTTCTATCCTAAGTCCACCCCTGCTTTTGTCCTCAAATCTTTATCACGTTCTAGAATGATGCGAAGAAGAACCTCTACAGTAGTCCAAGAAGTGTGGAACCCAGCATACCAAGCTTACCATAGTTCCTCCTGCTCCTCCCTGCATTTCATAGACAGGGAAGTCCTTTATTCGTAAGAGCTCAGTCAAAATCCTAAGAGCTCAGTTCAAAACAGACGGCATGAGACAGCCTGGAAAATGGATTGGGCCACCCAATCCTCTTTCCCAATGCTCAAACTGTTTTACCCTTTATTTGCTTTCTTTGGAAACTGTGTTCTGTTTAGTGTCAACTTGGGGGGGGGGATCACAGAAATAGAACAGAGTGGAAAGGGTGAATATAGAATTGTTATTTCTTTAGTTTAGAGCAGAGGTGGGCAAGTACCAAGGGTTGGAGGCCCCATTTAAGCTACTTTCAGCCCATTCAGTGGGCCACATCCATACACTCAGTGACAACTGACACAGAAAGAGCCCTGGTGTGCAGTGGTTAAATGCCAGTACTGCAAGCCATAAGATTATGATTCCTATCCCAGAGGACTCCAAGGTTGACTCAGCCTTCCATCCTTCCATAGATCGGTAAAATGAATATCCAGCTTGTTGGGGGCAATAAGTGAACACACTGTAAAAACTGCTTAGGGAGTGCTTTGGCACTGATAAGCCGTATAGAAATATCAATGCTATTGCTATTGCTATTTTGGGTGACCTGAAGTTATTTTGAGATTTTTACAGTTTTGTAAAGTTACTTTTTTTTCTGTTTCAGGGCACTCCTCCTCATAAACAACGTCTACAGCTAAAATTGTCCCCAAAGGCTATTTTCTACTGAGGAAAGTATTTTTAGCTACATTTTTTAAAATGGGGGGGTGGGGTCTGGGGTGGTCAAGGGCCACACTGTTAGCATGCTCTACTACCCCTCCCCATGAGATTCCAAAAGTGGACATATTAGATACTTTTCAGGGTCACCTTGGCTTAGACAGACCGGAGGGCAATCAAAGGTCACGATGACCTGAGATGTGTCTAGAAATATAATGGTGGGAAAGCCCAAGTTAGGACTATGCAGAAAGCCCCAATAATGGGTTTAGGATAACAGCCCAGTTGTTAAAGGATATATGCTAATCCTTTCTCCCAGCCCTGGGCATTTTAGGCAATAATTCAGTCATGCAAACAAGTGACCTTTCCTCAATCCATACCCTACAGAAATCTCCCCTCACTCCCCCTCCTATCCAACCTCACAAGGTTATTGCAAGGCCATTATATACTATCTCTCCACAATTGAAGCAATCAGTTGAGTTTCGGTTTCTTTTTTCTGTTTTGTGGGAAAGACATCCAAGCTTTGTTATTACTAACTCATCCCTTCAAGGCACTGAATAGAGTATAAATATCAAAGCTTCAGCAATAGGAAGGTGTGCCACAGCTGTCACTCCTTCATTTTCTTCTTCGCTATGCTACCCTCAGCCACCATCTGAGTATCTTCGCTGCATGGAACTCTTTCTCCAAGATTGGTAACTATCACCCTACCTTTCTGGACATCTCTCTATCCAACCTTTCTGCCTTACTCTGCTATACCCTTGTATGGTTCGTAAGAACGTATGTCCATGTATGTTAGTTCACTTTCTGTATTATTTCAATAAAATACTTTGTTTTACTTTAACTAGAGCCTCCTCTACAGTTAGTACTGATATACACAGGTGAAAATATCCCCAGAGTTACCCTCCTCTCACAGGCCTCCTGTTTGAGATAATAATTCCCCAAATCTGAAGGAGATTCTGGCATTGCTGGTGGGTCCCTAATGTCCCTCTCCATCTCTTCAGGTAACAACACAATATCCATGGGCTGTCTATGGCCTACAGGCTGCATGATTTCCAACTCTGTTCTATAAGCCAGCTTCTTACACTAAGAGCCTTTAAAACTCGATATACTGAGCAGGTCCTGAACCTATCTAAGAGTAGCTACACCAGACTTTGTTATATTCTTCCACATAAAAATGATTTTAACCATCACCTAGCATTATTGACTTAGAAATTACACATAGGTATAAAGTAAACAGAATTAGAAAATAGTGTCACAGCCGTCAAACTACTATACTCTTCAAAAGATTACTAATGGTGCATAATAAGTTACCAGTGTCACAAGATAATCCCCAGAAATTATTTAGTGAAATTGCTATATTTTATAGAAATGAATATAAATAGTATTGGGTTTTGGTCCCTTGTTATTCATATCAGTTTCCAAAAGCTTGAATGTATTAGCAATGCATAATTACTTAAGAAATCATACCTCCGCATTCAGGTTGTCTGCCAGGCTTTCAAGGAACTGGCTTTCAATTGGGTTCTGCTGAGTAAGCAAAGTCAGGTAATGGCTGAGTTTGTCATGTGTTGTAATAATGACGCCTTCTCCAAATTTGTCAAACTGAGGCCGTCCAGCTCGGCCAAATATCTGCATGACATCTAAAATTCCAAGGTCAACAAAAGAGCCTCTTTTTGCAGCATAGATCTGTGTTCCCTGGTTGAAGAAAAGTTAATAAAAATTAACATAAACACACATGACTGTAATCCAGATGAGCTGGAGACCAAAATTAGGCAAATACGGCAGGATTTCAAAAGTGTACTTAAGCTAATCCTTTCATAATCTGTGGTATATTTAAATCTTTACTATCCAACTAAATTCCCAAAGGAAAGTGTCAGTTGAGCAAGCAAACCCCCCACAACATTGCTAGATAATTAGCAGCACATCTTTCTTCAGACTTTCTTTTGCGAACAGTAAAAAAAAAAAAATGCACCTTTTACTATATGGCATTATGATTTTTTTTTTTTTAAAAAAATAGTTGATATAGATAGAGGACATGCTCTTACCTTAATAATCACAGCATGAGCTGGAAGATTGACACCCCATGCTAAAGTCGCTGTACACACCAAGACTTTTATGTATCCCCGAGAAAACAAATTCTCCACCAAACTCCTATCTTGCCTCAGCATTCCTGCATGATGAATACTGAATCCATCTGGAAACATTTCTCGCAATTGCTTGTTTCTGGATCTTTGCACCTTTTCATAGTTAAGGAGCAAAAAAATGTAAATTAATATAATGTTCACAGTAAAATGCAATATACCTGGCATTTAAAAGACTGCTACAGACCTGAAGAATGTATATATAAATATGGTGCAAATTATGTGTCTCATTTCTTACTGGTGTTACTCAAAGCTGAATTTATTAATTCAAACTGATAGCAATATAGCACCGAAATGCAGTTCCAATTGAAACAAATGAGTGGGTGAGTTTGAATTTTTTTTAACCTCTTGGGAAAGTGTGCTTGTTGCTGAGGGGGTGGAGCCCCTGTGAGTATGATTTTTTAAAAAACTTGTGAGAGTGTGCTTGTTGCTGAGGTGGTGGAGCTTCTGTGAGTCCCATCTGTGAGTCACTAGGGGGTGGAGCTGGGAGCCTAGCTCTATATAACTCCTTCCAGAGTAATTTTATCAACCAAGCAATAGTACAGCATAAGCAGCACTGATCACCTAAGACTTCTCAGCATGGACACTGAGGGAACTGCTGCAGTCACCTGCAACACTTGTGGGATATTTGTCTTCTTGTCTACAGACGTGGGGAACTTCACATGCACCAAGTGCAAGTAGGTAACACTCTTGGAGGAGAAAGTCCAGCAGCTGGAGACCCAGGTAGCTACACTTCTCCATATTCGTGAGTAAGAGGTTTTCCTGGACAGAACAGAATGGACAGTTTTGGATGGGGACCACGCAGAGGAAGTTGCTGCGGAGGAGAGGGTCACTTCACACGCACAGGAGGCAGAAAGCAGGAGGAATGTCACACACAGTAGTAGAAAAACCAGGGATTGTTCTGGCAGCTTGCAGCTACAGAATCGATTCGAAGCTCTCTCCCTTATTAAGGACAATGAGGAAGAACAGTATGGACAGACTTCAGGGGCAGAGCAGGGACTTTTGAGAGTGCCACTGCAAGGAACAGCCGCTGCTAAGCCTCAGCGGAGGCGTGTGGTGGTGGTGGGGGACTCCTTGCTGAGGGGTTCAGAAGCAGTCATTTGTGGGCCTGACAAGATGTCACGAGAGGTGTGTTGTCTCCCTGGGGCAAAGATTCGTGATGTGATGGAGAGGCTGACAAGACTGGTCAAGCCTACTGATCATTACCCCTTCCTTTTGGTCCGTGTGGGAACCAATGATACTGGAAGGCACAGCTTTCCGAAGATCAGAAGAGATTATGAGGCTCTGGGGAGGAAGCTGAAAGAAATGGATGCACAGGTTGTCATCTTGTCTCTTCTACCAGTTGATAAGCATGGTCCAGGAAGGGAGAGGAAAATAGCCGATGTAAACAACTGGCTCCATAGATGGTGTCGCTGAGAACGATTTGGATTCTTTGATCATGGGCTGCAGTTCCATGAGGGGGGACTTCTGGCAAGGGATGGGGTGCATCTCACAACTGTTGGCAGAAACATTTTTGCCAACAGTCTCAAGAATTTGATCAGGAGGGCTTTAAACTGAGTCATATGGGGGAGGGAGACAGTACTCTGGAAGGCAAAAGCGCTGGAGAAAATAGTCAAACTGTCATAGGGGGAACAAGGAAAAGAGTGCAAGGATCCAACAGTGGGAGGCCAAAAAACTTGCACAGCAGAAAGTAAAGGGAACACATGGTCTTATATGTCTTTACAGTAATGCTCAGAGCATGGGAAATAAGCAAGATGAACTTGAACTCCTAGCACAACAAAGCAAATATGATATAATAGGCATTACTGAAACCTGGTGGGATGAGTCTCATGATTGGAATGTAGGAATAGAGGGGTATAACCTTTATAGGAGAAACAGGCCAAACAGGAAAGGAGGAGGAATAACATTATATATCAGGGATATTTACACCAGTGAAGAGATCCATGACATCAATACTGGAAGCCACGTGGTAAGCATCTGGATAAAAATTAAAGGGGAGGGAAACAACAGGGATGTTATTGTGGGACTCTACTACAGACTCCCAAGTCAGATGGAGGAATTGAATGAGGCCTTTCTAGAACAGATGACCACACATGCAGAAAGGAGAGATGTAGTACTGATGGGTGACTTCAACTATCCTGATATTTCCTGGAAATCTAACTCAACCAAAACTTCAAGATCTAGCAAATTCCTTACTTGCCTGGAAGACAATTTCATGGTCCAAAAGGTGTAAGAGGCAACAAGGGGGTCAGCTATTTTAGATCTGATCCTAACCAACAGGGATGACCTGGTTAATGGGGTGCAAGTGGTGGGATCCTTAGGTGAGAGTGATCATGTTCTCCTGGAGTTTGTTATACAATGGAAAGGAGAAGACAGGCATAGTCAGACATGCATTCTAGACTTTAAGAGAGCTGATTTCAATAAAGTCAAGGAAATACTGGGGGTGGTCCCATGGTCAGGAATACTAAAAGAGAAGGGACTTCAAGATGGATGGGACTTTCTCAAAAGGGAGATACTGAAGGCACAATTTCAAACAGTACCAATGAGGAAGAAAAATGGGAGGTGTCTCAAGAAACCAGGATGGATGACTAAGGAACTTTCAACGGAGCTAAGTTTTAAATGGAACATGTATAGGAAATGGAAAAGGGGGAGAAATCACCAAAGAAGAATTCAAACAGATAGCAAACATATGTAGGAGTAAAGTCAGAAAAGCTAAAGTGCAGAATGAGCTCCGGCTAGCTAGAGAGGTTAAGAACAATAAAAAGGGTTTTTTGGGGGTATGTTCACAGCAAAGGGAAGAAGAAGGAAATGGTACAACCACTACATGGAGAAGATGGCAAAATGCTAACAGGGGACAGAGAAAAGGCAGAATTACTCAACACCTTCTTTGCCTCAGTGTTTTCAGAAAAGCAAAACAGTGAGCAACCTGAGGATAATGGAACAGAGGACACAATAGGGGAAATCCAGCACAGAATAAGTAAAGAGGTAGTACAGGAATACCTTCTTAAACAAAATGAATTTAAATCTCCAGGACCAGATGAACTACATCCAAGGGTATTAAAAGAGCTGGCAAACATAATCTCAGAGCCATTGGCAAGAACTCCTGGAGAACAGGAGAAGTCCTAGCAGACTGGAGGAGGGCAAACGTTGTCCCCATCTTCAAAAAGGGAAAAAAAGAGGATCCCAACAATTATCGTCTAGTTAGTCTGACATCAATACCAGGGAAGATTCCAGAGCAGATCATTAAACAGAGAGTCTGTGAACATTTAGAAGGCAATGCCATAATCACAAAAAATCAACATGGGTTTCAGAGAAACAAGTCATGCCAGACTAATCCCTTGGAGCGTGGTGGGGTCTCCTTCCTTGGAAGTCTTTAAACAGAGCCTGGATGGCCATCTGTCAGGGATGCTTTGATTGTGATTTCCTGCGTGGCAGGGGGTTGGACTGGATGGCCCTTGTGGTCTCTTACAACTCTACAGTTCTATGAAATGATGTCTACCTTTATGTAAATCCCATTGATTCAATGGCCTACTCTAATTGGAACAGAGCACTTAGGCTTATGAACTAAGACCAAACTGTAACAGGTAATGAAAGCCAAATAGTGTCAGAGACCATGTTTTTTCAGTTAAATTATTAGAGAAGTGGATCTCTACTACAGATGGCCTACCAGTGTGGAAGTTACCCCAGCCAGATTTTTATCTGTGTTCCTTCCTTCTCAACAGATGTGTAAAAAAAAAAAAGTTGATTTCCACTGTAGAATAAAACCATTCAATCAAACATTGCCCTAAACAACAACTTTCATGAGTTTAAGGATCTGATCTGAAAAGGAGTCACAATCATTGGTTGAGGGCAAGGAGACACCTAGCATGCATGACTTTTCTTTTGTTGATTCATCTTTTATATAATGTCATCTATAAATCTAGAGGTGGTGAATAGCTACCTAAGAGGCAAAAGCTCCTCACGAATCTTTACTGGTGACTTCTACTCAGGAATGGAACTGTGCTGAATGTCAGGCAGGCATCATTAAGCTCTTCAAGACCTGATATCTACTTTTTTGTCTAAAATATATATATTGGACACCTTTCCTACATGTTTCCGTATAAAAGGAGATGGTTTAGGAGTTGTAATTGGTGCAAAGCAGTTGTGATAATTGCTGTAGGACCTAGAATTATCATCACCTTATATCTACCCCACACCTGTTATGTACTGTTATAATCTTTTATAGCTCTAAATGACTTGGGGCCAAGCTGTCTAAAAGACCACATGCACTCATATATCACTCTCTTCAAATCTTCAAATCTGTATGTGAGGTCCAACTCATCTAGAGTATGAGGTCTGTCTATTAAATAACGAGAGTGACACAATAACCCATCTTTATTTATATGTATTCCAATTCTAATGCTTGTCCCCTTCAATATACTCCCCATTCACACTCACACACCAATGCACTCTTGGTTTCAACTGGTTGAAGGCATGGAGCAGATCAGTTTCTGTCAGTTGTTTCAACACATCTGCTGTTTTCTTCTTTACTGCATCAATTGACTCAAAATGTGCACAGATTTCACTTTACGAAAAGAAAAAAAGTTGCATGGTGTCAAATCTGGCGAATATGGAGGATGTTCAAGTGTAGTAATGCATTTATTGGCCAAAAATTGCTTCACAGAAAGTGCTATGTGAGCAGGCACATTGTCTTGATGAAGAATGAAACCATTTCCCCACAGTTCTGGCCTTTTCCCCCCTGACTCTCAGCTTTGTCAAAACTTTCTTATAATAATGCTGGTTCAATGTTCTGCCTTTTGGAACCCATTCTGCCAAAATTACGCCCTTGATGTAAAAAAACAACAACAATGAGTATGGCTTTGAATGTGGACTTGCTTTGACATGCTTCTTTAATTCTTGGTGATGATGGTGTTTTCCAGTGCATTGACTGTCGTTCTGTCTTAGGATCATACTGGAAGATCGAGGTTTCATCACAAGTGATGATTTTTTGGAAAAGGTTTAGGTTCGCCTCAAGTTGCTGCAGAATGTGCAAATTTCCTTGTGGCACTCTTTTTGCTCTGGTATGAGAGCCCTATGAACCATCTTGGCACAAACTTTTCTCATGTTGAGATCCTCATGCAAAATTTTCCGCACAGTATCTTTGTCAATGTTTACGGCTTCAGCTATCATTCAGACACTAAGTTGCTGGTCTCCTTGAACAATCCGGCTGATTTTTCCCCACAAGTTCTTTGGTTCTTGAAATGGAAGGTCAGCCAGGGCATCCATCAACTTCCAGATTCTCTCGTCCTTCTCTGAATCTTTTATGCCACTCAAACACATGCGCACAAGACATGCAGTCTTCCCTATAGGCCTCAGTAAGGGTTTGAAAAGATTCCATTGGTGTTTTGTTCAATTTTACTAAAAATTCAAATTGACATGTTGCTCGACTTTGAAACAGCATTTTTTCCAGCACACAATGGACAACACAGCTACTTCAAACTATGACTGAGCGGCCGAGAGCGCTGATCTTTGTCATGCAGGTTCAGACACATTCAAGGTCATTACTCATGTGTTCACAATCAGTCCTGCCTGATTTGTCTGATAAGGTAGAAACACAGTCTCGTTATTTAATAGACAAATATAGACAACTTTGGCTGTCTAGATTTTTCCTGACCCCGACTCCCTCAGTTCTAGCTTAGACTTAAGAGACTTGCAAGCCAAAAGCATTTGGTAATCACAGCTGTCTATCCCTGCATTTTTTTTTACATGGAAAACTTTTGCTTCAGCAGGACCTTGATTGAGTTTAACCATTCTTTGCCATAATTTTTAATGGACCATTTCAGCCTGATATTTAGATGTTTTATTGTCTTGAATTGTTATTCAAAATTAAGTTTATAATTTATCTTGCAGTCTTTACCCTGTGAAAGCCAGTGTGGTGTAGTGGTTTCAGCACTGGATGGTGACCCTGGAGGCCAGGGTAAAAATCCCTGCTTGGCCATGGAAACCCACTGGGTGACCTTGGGCAAGTCATATTTTCTCAGCCTCAGAAGGCGGCACTCTCTGAACAAATGTTGCCAAGAAAACCCTGTGATAGGTTTTGCCTTAGTTACCGTAAGTTTGAAATGACTTGAAGGCACAGAACAATAATGACTATACCCTGCATATGTGTGTGCGCACATGCAGCCACAGAAATGCAAGTAAAAACAATAAACCAAAAATATAAACAGCAGGACCATTTAAAAAATCATACTGCAGGTCTGAGAAAACCAAAAAGCAGAAGACATGTTAAATTCTTCCTTCCTAGAATTTTCCACACAGCAAAATCCTCTGCAAATTAAGAGCCTTACAAAGACCATTGGGATTTGGTGAGATTCTAGAGGAAATGAGTTCACATTTGGGGCTTAGACCTTGAGCATATGTACTGCTGTTACACAATCGCTACACAGATATACACTCATGGGAAAGTTCTCATTTCCTTTCAGAACACCACAAATGAAATAATGAACACAGAGAGGCAACTTTTTCTAAAGTCACTCATAAATCTTCTAAATAATCAAAGGCTACTTATTTCAATGAGGCATGATTTGGAAGAGAGGACTGGACACACAACTAACATGCCAGGAGAAAAATATAATAATTGCTTTTCCAAAGACTCCATTCTTTTTTAATATTGAAGCAATGCCAGGTACCCTACAACATACTTCATCACCTTATGAAGGCTTGATCATCTAATTTAAGGAGATCTATTATTTACTAGGATAAAAATCTACCATCTTTTCCAAGTTTATAAGCAACAGAAGAATCCCATATTCCTTAGAAAACATTTCATATCTCCAGATTTCAAAGGCACACCAGAAAGTGACTTTTGCTGAAAACCTTAAAACACGTAGATTGTGTGTTAAATGTATAACCTCATCTCAATTCCTTACCTACACTTGCAGCAGATTGTAGAATGTGAATACAGTAAAAGCAAAACATGACAAACTGGAATTATTTCAAAGCTACTGCAGTCTTGAGATTTTTGCAAAAAACCAAGAAAGATAGCTAAAACCTATCATTGTCTGAATTAAAAAAAGCACCCACTCCAAAAATACACCTTAATACATACTGAAAACATTGAATAGCTGGTAATGGAGTCTCAACCTACTTATTTCAGAGTCCTTTCTAGGGAAAGTGACCCTGAAACAGTAAGAACAATGTCGTCAAAGCATGTTCAGCCTTCTACTACCTTCAGTTAATGGCTTCTATAGTTCAGTAATCTTACTCATCTGTCAATATTATTGTGTATACTCTTTAGGGCTAAATTACAATTATAGACATTTCTGATTATATTTGTTCAACCTTGTGCAAACATGGGGGTTATAAATAATTACTATAATGAAAATCCTATACAATGCGTTGATGACTAGAGGCTTCGATATAAATGTTTGCCTTTTGAGAAATGTCACCCCTCACCTAGTCAGTCCAAGTACCCCAACTCCTGTACCTCAGCTAACCCCAGACATTTCAGGGAGCAGTAAAAGGAAAGAGTATGGCAGATCTACAAGTTGGACAGTAGGGATGACACAGGGTTCTTCATCTCACTTGTGCTCTCTCGTGCACATCCATCTATAGCACTAACTTATTTCTCCTCCTGCATCAACATTTTCACAACCATACATAGAAAATATGATGGCATGGACAACCCTAACTTAAGTATTCAATGACATATCTTGACACTTCAAGATCTTATCTACTTCATTCATAGCTGCCCTTCCAAGCCCTAGTCTTCTTCTGATTCCTTGATTGCTGGCTCCATTCTGATTAATGACTAAGCCAAAATACGGAAAACCCTGAACTATTTCAAGGTATTCATTGTCTACTTTAAAGTAATGTAAATCATCTGTGGTCATTATTTTTATTTTCTTAATGTTCATATGTAAACCTGCCTTTACACTTTCTTCCTTCACTTTCCTCAGTGACTGCTCCAAATCTTTACTATTTTCTGCCGGTAGTATGATGTAATCTGCATATCTTAAATTGTTGATGTTCCTTCTTTCAATTTCCATGCCTCTTTCCTCCAAATTTAATCCTGCTTTACATATGACACGTTCAGTGTACAAGTTAAACAGATAGGGTGATAAAATGCAGCCTTGCCAGTTTCCAACAAATGCAAGGAATGGGGCCATTCCATGCGAGAGCCCATCATACCCTATTCCTGGAGAGCCATTTAGAAGCAGAAGAAAAAATACAATTTCATTTCTAAGTAAAAGTTGCATACACTTATTGTATGCAACTTATTTATATTTAAATTTATATATCAATAAACAGTTCACATCAGAAGTTAAACACATCATAGCATCATAATACAATGACATTTAAATCAGTGAATTAATCAAAATATGATTTCTTTAAGTTAGCACACCAAGTGTCTCCTTTCTCATAAATTAGGGAATGAAGGGAAGAGTGATGGTAGCAGGGGCAATGTTCATGAAAAGTTGTGACCTCTTGTTCTCATGATACAACAGGTTTGCAGCTCAAGAAATTAACTCCATGATTACTCCTTTATTATAGATTAGTGTCCATTTATCTCTTTTATTAACAGAAACAAAGGTAATCTAGATCCCTGGTTCTATGTCAGTCTTTGGAATAACATCTTAGAAACACCCACCCACCCATCCGTCTATTAAATAATGAGACTGATACAATAACCCATCTTTATTTATATGTATTACAATTCTAATGCTTCTCCCCTTCAATATACTCCCCGTTCACACTCACACACCAATGCATTCTTGTTTTGCACTGGCCAAAGGCATGGAGCAGATCAGTTTGTGTCAGCTGTGTCAACACATCTGCAGTTGTCTTCTTTGCATCAACTGACTCAAAACATGTTCCTTTAAGCACAGATTTCACTTTAAGGAAAAGAAAAAAAGTCACATGGTGCCAAATCTGGCAAATATGGAGGATGTTCAAGTGTAGTAATGTGTTTATCAACAAAAAACTGCTTCATAGAAAGTGCTGTGTGAGCAGGCACATTGTCTTGATGAACAATGAAACCATTTCCCCACAGTTCTGGCCTTTCTTTTCTTTTTTTCCTGACTCTCTCTCAGCTTTGTCAAAACTTTCTTATAATAATGCTGGTTCACTGTTCTGCCTTCTGGGACCCATTCTGCCAAAATTACGGTATGCCCTTGATGTAAAAAAAACCCCAACAACAATGAGCATGGCTTTTGAATGTGGACTTGCTTTGATGTGTTTTTTTTTCATTCTTTATGATAACAGTGTTTTCCAGTACATTGACTGTCGTTTTGTCTCAGGATCATACTGGAAGATCCAGGTTTCATCACAAGTGATGATTTTTTTGAAAAAGGTTTGGGTTCGCCTCAAGTCGCTGTAGAAATGTCTGTGCAAATTTCCTTGCGACACTTTTCTTGCTCTGGTGTGAGAACCCTAGGAATCATTTTGGCACAAACTCTTCTCATGTTGAGATCCTCATGCAAAATTTTCCATGCAGTGTCATCATCAATGTTCACGGCTTTAGCTATTATTCGGACACTGAGTTGACTGTCTCCTTGAACAATCTGGCTGATTTCCCCCCACAATTTCTTCGGTTCTTGAAGTGATAGGTTGTTCAGGGCGTTCATCGTCTTCCACATTCTCATGTCCTTCTCTGAATCTTTTGTGCCATTCAAACACATGCACACAAGACATGCAGTCTTCCCTGTAGGGCCTCAGTAAGTATTTGAAAAGATTTTGTTGGTGTTTTGTTGAAATTTTAAATTGACACGCTGCTCAACTTTGAAACTTAGCATTTTTCTGACACACAACAGACAACACAGCTGCTTTAAATAACAACTGACAATTAACTGAACTGCTGAGAGTGTTAATGTTTGTTATGCAGGTTCAGACATGTTCAAGGTCACTACTCAAGCGTTCACAATCAGTTCTCCCTGATTTGTCTGAAAGGTAGAAACACAGTCTCCTTATTTAATAGACAGACCTTGTATATGTGTGCACGTGAGTGCATTTATTATATGTTTTGTTAAGGAATGCTGACAACCAGTAAATTTTAGTTTGTTCTGCTGGATTTTATTAAGTTAGATTTGTTTCAATATGTTTTTAAAAACAGTACTCTCTGTCAATGCTAATAGTAAAAATGACATTCTATGAACCATACTCAGTTTTCAATGCAACAGTCTTTGCTTCCTTTGATATGTATAATGCAGTCAAATGAAAATAGCACAATATGTATCTAAAATGTAAGGAATTATACTGTATCAGAATATGAAGAGGTACAGATATAGTGTAGTATAATACAGTATTATGTGCCAATGTCCACAGTACAATCTGAGGCAGGATGGCAGGAATGGCTCTTTGTTTTGCAGGCCATAAATGAATGACCAAAACTGGTTCATATGCTGTTCTGTTCCAGTCTCTCTCTTTTTATTTTAACTTTTAAGGCAAGTTGAGGTGCATTGGTTCTCCAATGATATTGATCTTACATTGTAAAAACACTGCTGCTGTAAAGGGTACTGGATGGGTCAGTTTATAAATCTGGTGGCTGTGGGTCCCTGCATAGTTTGGCCTAGCATATCAATATAGCTGACCATGAACACATAACTGGACAATGTTATCAAAGCTCTTGCAAGGCTAAAGGGAAAACAGTTCCTTTCAAAAATCTCAATCATAAAATGTAAATAAGCTGTTTATTATAATTACCAACTAGCAGAAGTACCCATCTTTATCAGTGCCAGAACATCTTTGTTCCCTCCATGTTGCCTGGTTCTCTGCATTCCCCCCACTCTTCCATAACCCTTTTCTCTACCTCCAGTCCTCTGCTCACTCAGCCTTTCCTTCTACTCACCCCATTCCTACAAGCAGCAGGACTGTGTGTGAGTATGTCTCTCTGTCTTAACTATTTGAAAACCCAGGGTCCCTACAACAGAAAGCACTACTGTCTTAAGGGCTTCTGGACAAACAAATAGAACTTCCTTCAGCTTAATCTGTCATCCTGTTCAGGTAAGGTGGCTACCTGAATGACTGAAGATGTTAATGTATGCAATGGACAGATTCTAAGTAACTAAAATTAATCAATCAAAATAAAATATCATAGCCCAAAGGTTTTTTAGTATTTGTGCCAGGTTTCAGTCATCTAGCTTTCACTATCCTGGAGATGTCAAGACAGACCCACATATAGACACCCTTATTATAGATTCAACTTTGCAATGTTGTAAAGAGATGTAAGAGAGAGAGAGAGAGAGAGAGAGAGAGAGAGAGAGAGAGAGAAGATTGCAATGAAAGATGATGGCAAATCAAACAATTCCCTGGAAAAAAAAACACAACCATGATATTAAGCAGTACAACTGCTTTACTTTAGTATAATTCTATATTCATATTTTATGGTATCCTCCTATATATTTAAACTGAAGAACAAATACTATATGCACTGTTATAAGGTAATTAGCTCAAAATGCTTTCCAATGAGAAAGAACATTTTTCTTGTTCTTACATAAGTCTGTTGCTGTGTGCCTTCAAGTTGTCCCAACTTAAGGTGACCAGAAGGCGAACCTATTAATGTGTTTTCTTGGCAAGATTTGTTCAGAAGGGATTTTTTGCTGTCTTCCTCTGAGGCTGATAGTGTGACTTGCCCAAGGAGGTCTTCCATGGTTGAGTGGGGACTTGAACCCTTGTCTCCTCTGTCCTAGTTCAACCCTTAAACCATTATACCACCCTGGCTCACAGTAGTACACCACAATATTGTTTATGAACATTGTAAGCCCTCTGAGGGATACCTAGTGTGCTAGTAGTGTTGTATATGAAACACACTGACATGTGTCTTCTTTCTCTGATATAGCATCAGTACTAACACAGCACCATAGTTATATGCTCAGTATTCACGTTAAAATTATATGGACTATTGAGGACACTGTCTCATGTTGTTGCACCCTTTCACAAAATGACTTTCACAGAGTCTTGCAGGTATATAAAAAACAGCCCTTATAATGGTGTATTTCTTCTCAATCAGTACAAGAGAGATCAGTTTGATTATCAAGACTTCATTAATATGAAAAGTGTAGAAGACATTTTTTTGTATCACAACTGTATGTGTTAACCTATTACAGACATAGCCTGGAATCCTACTGGTTAGTCTCAATTAGAGTAGACCCATTGAATCAATTGGTGAGTCATTATGGTGGTAAATTCCACTCATTCAATGTGTATACCGTTAAGGGTACTACCAAAAAGATTCAAGCCTTGGTTTTCTTGGTTTAAAACCATTTTAACTTTGTGCTTTTAACAGAATGGTTTATTTTTTTTATAACAGATGTTTTAATAAGACTTTTAGCTCCCCAACCCCCATATGTGCCTTCAAGTCACTGTTTACTTAGGGCGACTCCATTAATTTCATAGGGTTTTCTTCGGCAAGGGGTGGTTTTGCCAGTTCCTTCCTCTCAAGTATAGCCTATAGCACCTGGTATTCATTGGTGGTCACCCACTAAAGTACTAACCATGACTGATCCTGCATAGCTTCCAAGATCAGATAGGATCCAGTGTCTTTAGGGTATTTAGGCCTACTTTGTTTTAATTTGTTGTAAGTTGCTTTGGGTCCCATGCTGGGAGAAAGGAGTGATGCAAAATAAATAAATAAATAAATAAATAAGTTGCTGTCTAAAATTAATACTGGATCACTACATATATTTTTAAAAATCATTTGTTGAATGATTTTGTACAAATATTCAGCCAATGGCAGTGCTAGAGTACAGAGTATAGAAAGTACTGTATAGTGCCAGATTATATGCCTGTCACAGTGCTAAAGACAGTGCCAGAATACAGAGTTGGTACTGCCTACAACAATACCAACCTGAACACAACCGATCTCATCTGATCTCAGAATATAGAGTTGGAACCAAACATACATTCATATCACTTTTGTAATGTGTTCTGCAAGTTTCAGTAACAAAAGTAACTTTAAAAAAATTATACATGTAATTTTCCATGTTTCTTTCTTTTCTTTTTTTTAACAATATGAAAGGATATTTAAGAGGACAGAGTAAAAAGCCACTAGAATACCTTAAGAATGTTATTTCAAAATCTGTCACCAGATTTTTATACAACAGGAGACAATTACCTGATTTATACAATAACATACTGGCCTATTAAGGGATATGCACAAATCTTTTGCTCACTGTCTATTAAGATCCTGGCTTCTTTCAAAGTGGTTATACATGGTCTCCAGGTCAGATGAAATGGAACACTATTAGAGTAATTCAAAACTTCCAAGTGTAGCCACGGTTCAGCTAAAGGAGAAGCAAGAGGGTTGCACTCATTGACAAAAGACTCAACCGATGTCTGAGCTTTGCAATCATCTGAATATGGCTAGTATTTGTACACAAGATAAGCCTTCTTAAAATGCTTCAGTCACCACAGTTTTCTGCTTTGCTTTCAGCATAAGGTGAGAGTATTTGTAGAGTATTCTGAATAGAAAATAACTTCCAAAATACAATTATGTTGCTCACATTCTGAATTTGGAATATTCCGAATAGACAGCAACCGGGCTTGTACTGTGAAAAATACCAAATGATGACATGCAATAACAAAGAGTCCACAAGATGGCTCTCAATACTCAATTATATGGATAGAAAAAGAGACAGAAAAGTTTGAGAAATGACTGACTTTGTAAAGCTACATTTTAAAAAATCTATTATGAAATTATTTTTCACTATTAAAAATTATTTGCAATTGAACCAAAAGCTGGCATATGACATGCACTGTAAAAATCCTCCTTTTCCTCTTAGTTTTCCTCTAAATTAGTTTTGCATACACACTCAACCCAGACTCACACACTCAACTCAGGCTGAGCAAATGTTTATAAATCTGGAAATGGAGGTTTGTACATTGCTTCTTTCCCCTACACAGAACAATGTCGTACAGTAAGTCTCAAAAGCTGACATCACAGCTGGTTTTGCAGTGTTTAGGTCCCCATCTGATTTTGGGGATGCATACTACATTTATTGTAAGAAAGGACAACCTGTCAGTACAATTCCAAGTCAAAAGGTTAGATCCAAAGTCCATATTCAGAAGCAAGTTCCTGGAAAGATATTTGTATTATTAGGTATGTCAATGCCAGATGTGGGCTGCAGACCCCTATGTCCAATAATATGCTATGGGGCTCCTACTGCAGACTCAGTTATTTTGAGGTAGGATTGTCTTTAAACAAAACATTAATGCTGTGAGAGCTATGAAGCCCAAACAGGTTGTGGAACGTCCATCAGCTTTAATTGCAAGAAGAATGGGATCTATGAGGACAACCACCACCTGTCTGGTGGGGCAGAAGCATAGATAAAAGGTTGCCTCTGCCCCAATCCTGTATTCAAGGATAACCATATAAACTTATCAAACACAGCTGCATCCGCAGAAATTATTTTAAACCCCAAACTGATCTGGGCTCAGCATACATTAGAGATCATGTCCCTCTTTTGCCTGAGCCCTGTAATGGAGATTCCAGCAAAAATGCACTCTTAAGGATAATATCTCTGGAACAGTTTCAGAGCTTTGAAAATAATCCTGCTCAGTACTGACTGATACATTGACCATGCCACAATTACATTCAGAATTAAGGATATAAATCTTTGCTTATTCCATTCTCAAATGAGAGAACAATAAAACAAAAACATCTTCCTCTTGCCAGGCAAGATAGCAAGTTTTGAAATTATTTGGGAAGAGAATATTCACATTTGCAAGATTTTTTTGGAACAAATTATATAAATGAGTTTTATGCAAATCATGGTTGAGGCTGCTTGGATTTTAAATGTAGAAACACTGGGATAAGGTTTTTCTTGCATCTTTTTGATCAATACACCTCTTCTTCAGTGCTTGTTGTATGCATGTGCTTTGCTTCTTGAAGCAAGTAGAGAACAGTTTTGCACTAAGACCAAAATGCAGGGAAGGGGGACACACACTAATTTTACTCTTAACACAGGAGGCAAAAATATCTCATGGTGGCTGTCAATATCTCAACAGGGTGTTTCAACATGGCAAGAAACCCTGTCTCATCACAAATGGGAAATCTGGCAAATGTTGTTTACATCTCTATTCTAAAACACTGAAAGCCACATCTGTTTGGATGGGGTGTCGAATGTCAGATTAAGAGTGGAATCCTAACTGGATGTGCTGGCTGTTGGGTTTTAAGGATTAGGCACAAACCTCTTCTGCTGACAGCAATCCCCTTTGTCAGCAGAACTCATTGTTCCCAAACATCTGCCAATAGAGATCTGCTGACAGAACTGTTCTGCTGGTTAAGACTTGCCAGTAGAAAAACTAAAAAAAAGAGGATAGAAATATGGTGGGCCAGAGTTATGCCAGGTCCAAACATCAGTTCAGGTTCACAGGCACAATGAATGCACAAAGCTAGGCCAGGATGCGGGTTAATTCTAAGAATTTTTTGATACCATTAGACTGAGAGGAATTTGGATTCAGCACAGCTTCTGCTGGACTAATGTCACCTCAGCTGGCCTTTGCTCATCTTGGCTAGCTAGGATTGTGTTCTAAATCAGCAAAGATTGTGTCAACCTCATTAAAGTTCTAAATTAACGTATTTTGTTTCCAGTTTTGCTTTCATTATCTACCTCAAGATTTCAAGACATGGCATACCAGAGCTAGCAAATAAATAGCTTTCTGTTGTTTGTTTGGTTCCCTAGACTGGGATTCAAAGGAAATAAAATACAGACATGGGAGTTGCATTAACATACTTTTTGCAAGTTTTATAATAATCAGTTTCACAAAGGGATAAAATGAGCATTCAATTTATGAATTTCAGGATTTATTTGTTGACACAGAAAGGGGTATCAACACCATCTTTCAGAACCAAGTGTCACATCCTCAAAGTGGGACTGAATGTATGCCCAGGCCAGTTGTATGGCCAGGCCTTTTGCCCCCCAGCAACACAATTGTTGTTGTGTAGGCCTTCAAGAAACTATATCATGCTCATATTTCAATCATGCACATACTATTTCTATATAATTATAGTATTTTTTAAAATACTGTTCATTTTTAACTACTGGTCTGATACCCTGCATTTTTTTTGTTGAGGATGAAAGTAGGGATCCAACATCAGAGCTAGTTTACAGGTGGTTCTGAAATATTAAGGTTTACAAATGGTTCGCAGTTCAAAGCATATGGGAATTACTGCCTTAAAAAATGCTTGTCACATTGAGTAGCTCTTGAAAACCTCATAAGTACAGGTGAAAAGAACTTTATTTCAATTTAAGAGCAGCTTAATTGAGACTGCAATGATAAAGTGGATTTGTTCATTCTCACAAAGTGTGGGTCTATACTTAATGCCATCTAGATCAGTGCTACTCAAAGAAACAAATTCAGCCAGTGGGTACACATTCAGTACTAGCATTTGGAACACTGGGGAATAAAATTACTGGTTCCCACATCAGATAACTTGAGAAGCTCTAATCTAGATAATTGCTTGAATGTGAACAAGACATTTGGAGCAATCTGACCCCAATACTGGCTAATAAAATCCAGCAAAGATGAATTGAATGGGTGAGTCCAGGCAGTTTCATGAGTTTCTTGGAAGAAACAAATTATTTAGATCCACTTCAGTCTAGTTTCTGGCCAAGTTTCCGGACTGAAACAGCTTTGTGGTCCTGATGGATAATTTGTTGCAGATAAAAAAAAAAGAAAAAAAGGAAGGTCTGTCTTTTTGATCCTTTGGAAATTTCTGATACCATCAACAATGTACCTTGTTGGGCCAGCTTTATGAGGTGGAAGTAAGAGGCACTGTGCTATTGTGGTTCTCCTCCTACCAGCAGCTGTGGTTACAAAGAGCAGTACTGAGGGACTTCTGTTTAGTCCCATTGTTATTAGGCAGTTGAGTGCCACAGGATTCTATTCTGTCCCACATGCTGTTTAATATCTAAATTAAACCACTGGGTAAGCGCCACTGTGGCCTACCACAAGGAACAGCATAGCATGTAAAGATGTAGGAAGCAGACATCTCTGCCTTGTTGTGGAATGCCTTGGAGATCTAATTGGTGCTGATCTTGGCTTTCTCCCTGCACTAAGTTAAAACCTGGCTGCTGACTTGTGGACTAGTGCTCATGGTGGGTTTTTTCATCTATTGGACTGCAGGTTCTATTTTGATTTTGATGAATTGTTTTGAAATGATTTAAAACTATAGTACGGACTGTACTCCACCCTAAGATTATATGGCAATATATCAATATTTTAATAAATTAATTAAAATGAATAATAGCTGTTAGAAATTGCCAGTGAAATCAAATTAAGGCCATGCACACCTCATCAGCTACTTCAGCAGAATAATTTGGCCAAGTGTTTAACAAGCACCTTTAGGACATTACTAAATATCACATCTTAGTCTGGAGGGTTATATAAAGTTCTAGAACAAAAAGTACATTTGCTAAAAGACAAAAAGCACAGAAACACTGTCCACCCTGCTGGATATGTGGTGAACACGAGAACAGATTTCAAAGAGAATGGAAGCATGAACTGAGTGAATCTGCAAATTTAATTTGAATCTCTGCAATCTCATCCTTGCCCTCACTAGCTGTGCTAATATAGCAATGGGGGGTATTAAAAGCAGTATTTTCCAGCTCAATTAATTTGAAGAGACCAGTTGGAAAAGAATGGGTTATGGAACCATAAGAACTATCAAAACAAGAGACAAGACAAAGTTTCTGAAAGTCCATGACTGACTGTGGTAAACAAATTTCAATTCCACCACCACCCCAGTTTTACTGTGGTACCTGGACCCTTCTATCTTGCTTAACATGTGTTCACAGGGTAGACTCATAAGTACAAAGGATGGTGCAAGCACTAACACATGTATTCATCACTTCCCCCTCTTCTCAATGGCTTACATGGTATTTAAATAAGAAGTCTGGATGCCATCCCCACAATAGGGAGTCAAATTCTCTCATACCTATTTATGCCTCCTCCAAAGTAAGCCCCACTGACTTTAATAATATTTAGTCTTAGGTAAATGTGAACAAGACTTCTGCCAAAATGTTTTAGAAAACAAAATTACTTTTGTCCCCATGCTGAGAAATATGACATTGAAAGGAGACTCTATTTTCCTTTAGTGGCTTCCATTCCACATAGAATAACATTTTGACAAATTAAAGAGCTACTGGATTTTTAAAGAGCCCAACAGAAGACAACCTGCCCTTTCAATTTTGAAATAAAATCTCCCACAGGAATTAACAGACATCTGTATGCAATTAAGAATTACTCTTAGGAATTTACTCTTGACTAAAGCTTTCAGACATTATGGATGATGTCAATCATATTCAGAAACATTAAGAAATAAAAAAAGGTTGACAGAAAAGGAACACCCGCCCCCCCCTCGCTCCACTGCTCTTGCCACAAGATCTGGAAATGTAGTAGAAATGGCATGAAGTAGCTAATCAAAGAAGGCCTGACTTAGGTATCATTCAGAACCTTGGCAAGATGTCCAATAAACTTTGAATTTGCCTTTTAGGTAACTTAGTCATACAGTAGCACCCCCGTGTCGACTGATTCACCAACCGCAGATTCAATTATTCACGGTTGGCGATGGGGGGAGGGAGGGGGAGGAGGGATCTTGCCTTCCCGTCCTTTCCTCTGGGAGGGCTCCTGTCACCACAGCGGCAATCACAGGGGTGAAGGGAGGGAGAGGAGTGAACTGGCCTCGTCCCCTTCCCCTTTTGCCCCCACGATCATCGCCGTGGCAGGGCCATGGGTAAAGGGGGCGTAGAAGCGAACTGGCCTTGTCCCCTCCGCCCTCTGCCCCCACGATCGCTAATGTGGTGACAGGAGCCCCCGCGATCACCGCCGCGGTGGGGCCATGGACGAAGGGGGTAGAGAAGCGAACTGGCCTCGTCCCCTCTCCCCTTTGTCCTCATGATTGCCACCATGGTAGGACCATGCATGAAGGGGGCAGGGAAGCGAACAGGCCTCATCCCCTTCCCCCTTTGCCCCCACGATTGCTGCTGCAGTGGGGCCATGGGTGAAGGGGGAGGAGAAGTGAACTGGCCTCGTCCCCTTCCCCCTCACAATCACTGCCATGGTGGGGCCATGGACAAAGGGTGAAGGGGGCAGAGAAGCAAACTGGCCTCGTCCCCTTCCCCCTTTGCCCCCACAATTGCTGCCATGGAGGGGCCATTACAAGGGCGAAGGGGGAGGAGGAGTGAACTCACCCCCCTTTCCCCAGGAATGGCCCTCCAGGCATTCTCTATTATCCATGGAATTTGCCATCTGTGGGCGCCCCTGGAACCAATCCCCCCACAGATGCGGGGCTGCTACTAGATCTATTTTTAGAGCGTGGGGAGTGATATGGTCACATATAATTCTACAACAATGCTGCTGCAATATGTGATGTTTATAATATTTTACAGTTGCAAACTACTGCACTATTCTAATCTTTAATAAATTATGTGCTCCTACATCAGGGATGGGCTGATAGGACGCATGCAAATTCAAGGTCATGTTTGCCTCCTCCAGTCCCCATGACCCCTTCCCAACATTAAGGTAGAGAGATCTGCTTTTGGCCATTACACCACATTTTCAGGCATTGCTCCCAATCACTTTTTAGAGCCTATATAGTTTTCTGGCCCTTCTCTAGCCCTCCAGATAAGAAAATAACCAGGCCAGGAAGTATGTCCACATCCAAGCTCCAGAAAAGCCCTGTACAGACTTTAAAAATGGATGGGCCTCCTCAGATACCTGAACATCTGGCAAAATGGCCAGTTAACACCCCCCCACACACACACAACTCAAAGGCTTAGACAGTGTGTAATTTGGTCATTTGGGGGCTAATACATACTTTTAGCTCTTCAACGTTTGTGTGCTGCAGGCGATGTAAAGTATGACAATTGGGGGGGGGGTGTCCCAGCCCTCCAGGCTACCATGGCATGCCAGTGTAGCCCTCTCAAGCCTCACATCAGTCCATTCCATCTTATAACTTGTGGGTCATCTCTATTAATTTTCACTACCGTCTTTGTTATTGACTAGAATCCTTTTTTTAAAATAGCTACTTACAAAATACAGAAACACTGAATTAAATATATTAATTAATGACAATAGCAATGTGACTCAACAGAGAAAAGTAAACAGATAACAATAAGAACAATAAGAATTGCTGGAATTTGGCTTTGAGAAGTTGCTAGAAATCTCATCAATATTTTTTGGGGAAAACTTTTATTTATAGTTTTGTTGGGCAAATATGTCATTTATAAATGACCTTTAAGGCATTCTCCCTATATTGTGCTGATGAGGGGAATTCAGAATTTTTTTCTACCGCATTTCAGTTAATGATTTTTATAGTTCCAGTTCCCATACTGTCTTAAATCTCCTTTTATCTCCATATGAAGAGTTTATTTTAATCTTTATTTATTTATTTACTGAATTTATATCCTGTCTTTCTCCCAAGGTGGAATCTTATGCAGTTTGGATATTTGGGTGTTTGGTTATGTTTTGCAGTTCTACAAAGAATGCTTCAAAGACTGTTACAGACCTCAATGGTCCTCTGTTGCTACATAAATTGTTGGCAAAAAGTGACTGTTTGACACTTGTGAGGCCACAATAGCTTGACGTCTTCTAATTTATCAACTAAATATTATTTTGTTATAGGTTTGCTCCATGGAAGAGATATTTCATTCTGTACCTTCCTTTCCACCTCCATTCTTTGTATTTTTTTTTTAAAATCTTCACATTTAAATGAAGGGTTGGATAAAAATGGTCAGAGAAGAGAAGAAACTGGGGAGAGTAATGTGCTCTATTTTTTCTAAATTGCAAATGTGGCCTTTACAAATAGGTTTTCACTTTTAGCAAGTTCTGTTATGGTAAAATGAAATAATGGGTAGGGCTTTTACATTTATGTTTTTGTTTTCGAACTCCATTTTTGTGTATACCTAAAGGTGGGTAGCCGGAACAGAATAGGGATTCTGTTGGTGTACCATCCATCCTGCTGCTTAACAGTCTCCCTTCCTGAGCTAGCCGGGGTGATCTCAGGGTTGATGTTGGAGTCTCTGTAGCTAGTAGTGCTGGGGGGCTTCAACATACATGCTGAGATTGCTGTCGGGATTGGCTCAGGACTTCATACTTCAAGGCAACATTCCAACTTAGATTATCAAGATCTATTTCAATCTCGTTTCAGGCCTGGCTATAGAACAGAGCCAGCTTTGGTCGACTTGGTGAATAACCTATGTAGGGAACTGGATAGGTAGTGTGTGTCCTTGTTGGTTCTGCTGGACCTCTCAGTGGCTTTTGATACCATTGACCATGGTATCCTTCTGGGCTGCCTCTATGGGATGGGACTTGGAGGCATTGTTTTACAGTGGCATCATTCCTTCCTGAAGGGGCAAACCAGGAGATAGTGTTGGGGGACTCCTGTTCAACCTACTGGCCATTGGCCTGTGAGGTGCCTCAGGGTCCTGTTTTGTCCCCCATGCTATTTAACCTATACATGGAACCGATGGGAGAGGTCATGTGGAGTTTTGGGGTGCAGTGCCATCAACAGGAGCTAGCATGGTGTAGTGCTTGGATTACAACTCTGAAGACCAGGGTTTGAATCTCCACTTGGGTACTATGTGACCTTGGGGAGGTCACACACTCACAGCCTCAGAAAACCATGTGATAGGTTAGCCTTAGGGTTGGCGGAAGTCAGAAATGACTTGAAGGCACACAACAACAGCCATCAATATGCTGATGACACCCAACTCTATTACTCCTTTCCACTGCAATCCAAGGAGGCTGTCTGGTCCTAAACTAGCGTTTGTCACCATTTAACACATTTAAAGCTCATGTGCCAAATGCACCCATTCCTTAAGACACCACATCTGGCCAGAGTGCAGACGGACTGTTAACTAGGGCAGGTTACAGAGGCCATACTATGTCCCTGTGGCTGCCAGTTTGTTCCAAGTGCTGGTTTTGACATATAAAGCCCTAGTTCAGGCTATTTGGCAACCATATCTCCCTGTATGAGCTAGCCCAGGCCCTGATATCATCAGGAAAGGCCTTTCTCTCAGTTCCACCATCACTGCAAGCATGGATGGTGGGGACATGAGAGGGCCTTCTCAGTGGCTGCCCCTAGACTCTGGAACTCTCTTCCCACGGAGGCCAGAATGGCCCCCTCCTTGTTTTCCTTCTGTTAGCAGGCTAAACCCTTTTTTATTCAGGCATTTACAACAGAAAGTTTAAAAACTTTCTGCTTTAAAGGCCTGTCTGAATGGGCTAGGGGGTGCTGTATTGTGTTAACTAAACTGTTTTAAAAACAATATCTTTTTAAATGTGAATTGTTTTAATACTGTGCATGATTTAATTCTATTTTAATGCTCACTTTGTATGTTTTTAATTCTACTTTTTTTTTAAAAAAAATGTGAGCTGCTTTAAGTCCCAATTTTAGGAAAAAAGTAGGATATAAATACAACAGCAACTTTTACCCATGATGTGGATGAATCATTGTGAATTAGGTGAACCATCTGTTTGAGTTTAGTTGATACACTGCAAAGCAGTGTTGGAGGCTTGATTCAATGTTCTACAGTTGTCCCTTCATATTCGCTGGGGTTTGGTTCCAGGACCCTTGTGGATACCAAAATCTGTGAATACTCAAGTCCCATTATATGCAGTGGCATAGCAAAATGGTGTCCCTTATACAAGATGGCAAAATCAAGATTTGCTCTGGATTATTATTTTTTAAGAATATTTTCAAGCCGTGAATACTTAAATCCATGGATACAGAGGGACAGCTGTATTTAATTTTATTGGAGACTTGAGTCAATGTTCTATTTAATTTAGGACTATCGTCTCTGCTATGACTTTGTCTAATTTGTTCTGCCTGTTTTCAGTTAGTGGAGGCCTGGGTGCAGTGGCATAGATTGGAAGGACTGTAAATTTTGGTAAAATGTGGGCTTTGACAACATACGTTATACCCAAGGTCAACAAATCTAATTTGGACCAAATTTTGATTTTGTGGTTAACCCACTGGATCACCAGTAATTTGTACTTTATGTAGATTGGCTGAAATCCTGTTGGTCCACATCAAAAAACATAGCTATAATGGTGTAGCTAGAGGTGGCAGGAAAAATAAGACAACTGGTACAGTGGCTATAAAAAATGTAAAGTATCAGAGAAACAGGTGCTGATTGATGGCAGATTTTGTATGTCTTCCCTTGGTACTGCTGCACAATGCTGGAAAAAATTGTGCTAGCATACTGAACCAAGATCATCCTAAGCATCATTTCCAGAGGTGTAGCTGTGTTAGTTTCATGCACCAAAATGAACAGAGTCCTATGGTACCTTAAACATATTATGGCATAAACTATTATATTGTCAGGGATGATGGGAGTTGTAGCCCTTCACCTCTGGCTCAAACTCACCACCTTGTTATGCAGCAGAGCCAACCAGCTTAGATCAGTGGTTAATGCTTCCCTCCAAAGCAGCAGAGTTTCAGAGAATAGGCTGAAGATCCTGACAAACTCTCCAAGCCTTCTCACTCTTCTCCAGGTGTCTCCAAAACGTCTCCAGGAATCACCCAGGCAACTCAGTAGTTTTATATAAAACCTACTTTATTCTTCTATATAAATATACTATATGGTCAACAAATCACAATCTCTACACACTACTCCACAATATCTCCAAACTACTCCACCTCTACTCAACCCAAAATACATTGGCAAACATTGCAATTTTATAGCCATTGTTTATCACCACCCACTAGTTAGTTTCCACCCAGTGGGTGTGTACTTCCATTTTGATTGGTCCACATAGTTCCACCCATGCTTAAGACCAACCCATGTATTTCAACATTTCACCTTGTACACTTAATGATTCTCAGGTGTTTCCAATCTGCATTCAGTACCTCTGTCCTTGGCTCTCAGGCCTTCTAGATTACATTAGCAGTTTCACCTGTGTAGCTTCATAATTGCTCTTGCTTAGTCATTGTGACTTTCACATACATATTTTATTTCTTTAACTGTATGTCCCATGTTGCATTTTCCTTAACAATCCCCTCCGAAATAAAATATTGTATGTGTCTTACAATGTCATTCCAACCATTTCTGTCAGCCTTTCATGTTTTTCTGCTGTCAACGCTTTTGTGAACAAATCTGCTATGTTGTGTTGTGTTTCTATATATCTCAATTCTATTTCACCCTTCTGAACCATGTCTCGCACATTTTGATATCTTACACCAACATATTTTGTTCTGTTCTTCAAACTTTCAGTTTCAGCCATCGCTATGCATGACTGTGAATCTTCCAGAATTTCCACTGGTATCTTGTAACTTTCATTTAAATCATTTAGCAATTGCTTAATCCACTGTACCTCATTTACTATCTCATTCAAAGCAGCGAATTCTGCTTCCGTTGTGCTTAACGCTACATTAGTTTGTTTTCTACTTCTCCAAACTATTGGACTTTCACTATATTTAATTATCATTCCTGTAACTGACTTCTTGTCTCCTAATTCTGATGCAAATGAACTGTCTACATAACAATTTAGATCTGAACTATTGTTTCTTATTATCAATTTCCTATTTAAGGTTCCTTTCAAATATCTCAATAAATGTTTTACCGCTGTCCAGTCTTCAATTTTTGGATCATTAACCCTTCTAGACAATACATTTACAGCATAAGAAATGTCTGGTCTGGTGTGGCAAGATATGAATTGTAAAGATCCTATTATACTTCTGAAGAGACTCTTGTCCTCAAACGCTCTAGTTGTTTCCTCAGACACAAAACCAGTTGTCATTGGAGCTCTTACTATTTTTGCATTCTGTAATCCACACTTTTCAATCAGTCTTTCAATTTTATTTCTCTGACTTAATAAACAATGTCCTTCTTCTGTCCATTCAACGCAAATACCTAAATAAGACTTCAATACACCTAAGTCCTTCAAAACAAACTTCTTAGACAATTCTGTTTTTACTGACTCAATTTCCTGTTTTGACTTTGCTGCTACGCACAAATCATCTACATAAATCACTAATACTATGTCTCCTTTTGTATAAACACAAGCATCTGCAATGCTCCTCTTGCAACCTAGCTTAACTAGCTCATCATTGATGCACAGATTCCACGCTCTGGCACTTTGTTTTAAACCATACAATGCTTTCTTTAATTTATATACTCTCTGACTACCATTTTCTTCGAAACCTTGTGGCTGTTCCATAAATATTTCTTCATCCAGAACCGCATTCAAGTAAGCTGTCTCAATATCAAAATGTTCTACAACTAAATTCCTTTTTACTGCTACAGCTAAAACCATTCTCAGACTTTCTGGCTTTGCAGTTGGAGAATATGTCTTATCATAGTTCTCATACTGCTGTTGTGCAAAACCCTTAGCCACTAACCTAGCATTATATTTGATACTTCCATCTGGTATTTCTTTCCTTTTGTATACCCATTTACAACCAATTACTTCCTTGTCTTTGGGTCTGTCAACAATTTCAAAAACACCTTTATTTACCAGGTAACCAAACTCATTATCCATTGCATCAAACCATCTTTCCTGTTCTTCACTAGAGTACCTTTCCAATTCTTCAAAACTTTCAGGCTCTTCTACTGCTAAACAAGCTCTTGCCTTTGTCACAACAAACCTATCTGGAGGCTTTCTAACTCTATGACTACGCCTGGGAATGAAATCTGCTGTTCTGTCTCTTTCATCCTCACTTTCTCTACTAGGAGTTGTAGTTCTATGACTAAATCTCTTGTCTTCAGTCATTCGAGTAGTAGTAGGCCTAGATGCTATCTCATCATCAGAAGAACTACCACTGCTGCTAGGTGATGCTTCCTGCTTAACTGAAACCCCTCCGTTTCCTGAGGTTGGTTCAGTTTGTGCTTCTGGCTCATTTGAACTCCCTAATCTCAAAAACACTTCTTTATTGGCATGCAGTTTGTCCCAACCAGCATGTCTCTCAAAATTTGCAGACCTAGAATACTGCACTTGTTTTCCTCCCAAATGAAACTTGTAGCTATTTCCAGAATACCCCCAAAACCTAAGCCTTTTGCTTTTGGGTTCTCCTTTCCTCCTGAAACAAGCAGGTGTGTAAACATGAGCAAATTGTCCAAAAACCCTTAAGTACTTGTAATTTGGCATTCTCCCATACAATACCCTGTAGGGAATGTCTTCAATTTCTGAATGATACAATCTGTTACTGATATGTATTGCAGTCAAAGTTGCTTCTGCCCAAAAACTATCTTTCACCCCTGCATCTGCCATCATACAAGCAGTAATTCTTTTTATATCTTGTATTTTCTTCTCTGCTAACCCATCCTCACTAGGACAAGCAGGGTTTGTAGTTTCATGCCTTATTCCCACCTTTTGAAACCAGTTAAACAATTGATTATTTAAAAATTCTCCTCCTCTATCAGTAATGATGGTGCCTACTCTGCTATCAAATTGTCTTTCCACCATTCTTACCCATGCTTTTAAACTTTGCCCAGCGTCAGATTTGTTTTTCATTATTCTCACAAATGCAAACCTTGTATACCTATCAACAATTACTAGGAAATACTTGCTTCCCCCTAAGGACAAGCAATTAGCTTGGGCGACATCTGCATGTACATACTGAAATGGTCTTTGAGCAATTCTTTTTGTTTTCTTAGCTACTGGAAAAGCTCTGACCTTTACCTGTTGACATACCATACAATCTAAGTGGTTTTTTGCATTCAGTAACTTTTAAATCTGGACACATACTGATTAAATTCTTTAAACATTTGAAGCTCGCATGGCCAAATTTTCTGTGAAGCTCGTGTATGCAGTCTTTGTGGATTGGAATATTTTCTATGTTATTAGCTTCTTCAACCCTGTAGCTATCAATATTGTCCTCCAAATAATAAAGTTTGTCCTTTTTCAAACCTATGCCACGCAATTCCCCATTCAGTTTTATCTTACACATGTTCTTTTCAAAGATGACTGTGTAGTCTCTTTCTGTTAATCTGCTTACTGATAACAAATTATTTTCTAACTCCTTTACATGTAAGACATCATTAAAATTCTCTTTTAGCCCTGGAATGTACACAGTACCCATGTGATTTACAGTACTTAGCTCTTTCCCGTCAGCCAAAACTACAGCATTTACATTAGCTGATTTTCTATTACTTATTAAATTTATATCATTACACATCAAAGATGTGGCTCCTGAATTTACTAGCCATTTAGAATTTGCATTTTGTTTTTCCTTAATCATGGTTGCAAACCCCTTTTTATTACCACTGTCCCTCAAAAATGGAGGTCTGGATTGTTTTTGATACTGCCGCGGCTGCCATCTGCTCTCTGCTTGCTTGCGTCTCTCAGCTGCAAAATGTTTACAATGTCTCTGCAGATGACCAATCTTCTTACAATAAAAGCACCTCCATTGCTCCCTTGTAGAGGCTGCTTCCTCCTGCGTTCGCCAGTCAGGAGTTGTTCGTTGTTTTGGCACAGTCTTTAAGCTTGCTGAGTCACCCTGCTCAGACATTCTTCTCTGGTTCTCTTCCAGTATTCTGGCCACAATTAAGTCTCTATTAAGCTGAGCTTCTGGCAAGTTCTGCAAGCTGTTCGTTATGTTGTCCCACGAAGAGTCTAGCGATTCTATTAAAATGTAGCATTGCTGCTCTTTGCTAATTTGCACTCCCCTCAGTTCAGCTTGCACAAACAAATCTTGCATTATTTTTAAATGTTCTATCACACACTGCCCTTTAGCCATCTTTTGCCTGTATATTCTTTTAGACCATAGCATTTTTGCAAAAGCAGTTGAAGGAGTGTGTAATCTCTGCAAGGTATCCCACACATCCTTGGCGGACGTTTTATCTCTGACGTCATTAATTAAGTCTTCTTCAAGCATGAGATAAAGACAGGCTTTTGCTTTACTATCTCTCTCTTGAGTGGCTTCATTAGCATCAGCTGCCAGCCCTGTTTCAACTGTTGACCACAGACCTTCCTTTACTAGTAGAGATTGGGCATAAATCTTCCAGGTAGAGTAGTTGTTTCTATTTAATTTACTAAACTTTAGAATTTCCATCTTGATTTGTGCAGTGACTCAATTTGACACAGTCCTTCTGAGTATGCACAGCCGACCCGTCTGGGCTTAAGCAAAACACAAAATGATTTACTCACGAGGCTTATCAGTGCAGCACAAACAACTTGCTCTGATCTGTTGTCCACAAAGCTTTCTTCCACTTTCTGGAACTTTCAGCTTCTGTGGATGCTGGGTGCTCTAGTCACTGGGCCCATAACCCTTGTCAGGGATGATGGGAGTTGTAGCCCTTCACCTCTGGCTCAAACTCACCACCTTGTTATGCAGCAGAGCCAACCAGCTTAGATCAGTGGTTAATGCTTCCCTCCAAAGCAGCAGAGTTTCAGAGAATGGGCTGAAGATCCTGACAAACTCTCCAAGCCTTCTCACTCTTCTCCAGGTGTCTCCAAAACGTCTCCAGGAATCACCCAGGCAACTCAGTAGTTTTATATAAAACCTACTTTATTCTTCTATATAAATATACTATATGGTCAACAAATCACAATCTCTACACACTACTCCACAATATCTCCAAACTACTCCACCTCTACTCAACCCAAAATACATTGGCAAACATTGCAATTTTATAGCCATTGTTTATCACCACCCACTAGTTAGTTTCCACCCAGTGGGTGTGTACTTCCATTTTGATTGGTCCACATAGTTCCACCCATGCTTAAGACCAACCCATGTATTTCAACATTTCACCTTGTACACTTAATGATTCTCAGGTGTTTCCAATCTGCATTCAGTACCTCTGTCCTTGGCTCTCAGGCCTTCTAGATTACATTAGCAGTTTCACCTGTGTAGCTTCATAATTGCTCTTGCTTCGTCATTGTGACTTTCACATACATATTTTATTTCTTTAACTGTATGTCCCATGTTGCATTTTCCTTAACATATATGCCCTATCCACTTCATCAAAGCAGGAACTGATATCCTTGGCTGAAATACTTATCTAAAAATATTTTTTGGCGGGGGGGGGGAGTGTAAACAGTAAGAAAACAGCAAGAGCTTCAACTGTCTCCTGTAGTTTGAACAGGAACATTTTTTAAAATATACCACACATCAGCTCTTCATTGCAATTATATCCTGCATATCACTCAGCAATTCCTTTGTAAACTACCACTGTGCTTACTGCAATTCAGTTCCCTCTGACCTTAAAATCCCTCTTCCAGATAACGGTGTCTATATAGATCAGTCAATTGAGGATAAAACCTCATGCATTTGATCGAGTATGTACACAATAGTTTATGACATAATATAAAAGCACTACAAGTCTGTGGCTTATTCCCATTAATCTTTCTAAGATGAAGAACTTAAGGTGTTTATTCAATTACTGCTATTTGTGCATAATTTTTAAAACACTGAATACTTCAGATGCTTGGAAAAATGATGGAGCATAATGGAGAAACAGGAAGGAAAAAGAGTCCATCTCCATTCTAAATCCACTCTTTTGTAACTAAATCACAACTCCTTCTCAGCAACTATCAAAAACACCTTCAGTTCACAAGCTTCACATCTATACAGTGCTGTTAAAATCTCTCCACAAACTATGCAGAGTACAATACTTCACCTCCCCACTTGACAGACTTCACTTAAGTCTCAAAGACTTGATTTCTACTGGTGTGTATATTGCCAGTGGTTCCTCAGAAGTAGTGAAAATCAGGCCAACAACTATCATGACAGAATGCACAGAGAAGCTATTGAAATCCACAAACACATGGACAGCTTCAACAGGAAAGAAGAAACCTTAAAAATAAACAAAATCTGGCTCCCAATTTTGAAATACAATAGAATAAAAACTCAACACTTACAAAGGAATTCCACCCAGGGACAGGGGGATTCCCAGCAGATAATGGCCCATCAACCAACCATCAGCCAAACAGACACTAACAAGCCTTGCATTTCTATACCCAGAAACTAACCACGCAATTACACAAATTTACATATACTCCCCAACAGGGCATATAAACTCCAAACAGCATATAAACTCCACACACCTACCCAACATTTCTCTGAAGATGCCAGCCACAGATGCAGGTGAAATGTCAGAAACGATTCCAGAACATGGCCTCACAGCCCGGAAAAAACCCAAGGAAAATCTATGGATGCCGGCCATGAAAGCCTTTGATTTCTCAATGGGATGTTTTTTTTCATCTGTAAATAACATTCAATTGGTGCATTACCTTATTTAGCTAGGTAATCTCCTTCCTTTTTCTCAATGTTCTAGCCTCTAATTTCCAAAATAATATTCACCTGCAGAGTTTTGTAATGACTGGCTTAGCAAGATATACATTTTTTGCTCTTGTAAATTTAGTTCTATCTTCTTCAGTAAGCAAATTATCTAACCCTTTTTTTTTTAAAATCTCTTTCAGATCATTTAAAAATTAATCCAGAAGAATATTTTTGCTACAAGGCTGCAAACCACCGAGGCTTAGCATTTAAAGCTCCACAATCAGAGAGAAAGAGAGAAATGGAGAAAAGGCTAGTAAAAGGAATAAGCTGCTGAACTTTTAAACAAGGTTGTGTCTGAATCAACTCTTTGATGAGCTGTACATATGCTTTGCTATAATAAAAGTTTTGCATAAGTAAGCCACAGTTTTGATAGAAAATACAAATGACTCTTTCCTGCAAACATTAACAGATGAAAACATCTCTTTTATTCATAGGTCTCACAGGGCAGTGAAATAACTCCATTAATTATCACTAATGAGAGAGCAACCTATGGGTTTGAGCAGCAAAGTTGTCACTTATGGAAAATAATATTAATGTTTTAGTAATGTTTCTTAACAGATGGGTCTTAATTAGCTTGACATGTCATGAAGTATCAGCAGAAGATAATACATTCAAATCCCTTGTTGGAATAGCACCAGTAGATAGTTCACATTTTGCTACTCTGAGTTAGCCATTAGTGAAATTTCCATTCAGGATCACGGAGAAATCAAGTAGTCAACATCAAAAAGTAGGTGAGTAAATAATCCAGAAACTATGCTTACATTTGCTGTGACCAATGAGCACAGGAATCTAAGCTTCAGCTTGTTCAGCCTAAAACACCTTCTCCAGTAACCTTAGTGACTGTTGAATAAACCTTAAAAGAATGGTCGAAAAGAAAAACTTGAGTTTGGGCCTGCATGAGCTTATCCCTTCTCATGGGGGTTCAGCTAAACTGTATTCTAATTTCTGAGCTGGTTTGTAGTGCTGAAAGCTCACAAGATATTTTAAACAGGACCCTACCCCATATCCTAGTTATCATGAGAAGCCAAAAGCCACTAACCCAAGAATCTGAATCTGCCCAAAATAAAGCTAGTTATGGCACCAATACTTAAATGTACAAACAATGGCCACTAACACACAGATGAAAATACTACAAAGAATAGGTAATGCAACCACAGTGTCAATCCAGAACTTCAACAAAGTAATCCTTCCTAATCTAGAGAATAGTGCCCAAACAAAATCCATAGTCAGCCATAGTACCATAGCACTACTATAATGCATGGGGAAAGAAGGCTCAGTGTAGATTGAGGAAAAACACAGGGTTCTTACCAGAGTTGCAGGGAGTAAAACCAGATCATCATGTAGGATAAGATGAAAATGATTTTTGTAGAATGTCTGCTTTGGAGGCTTACAGAATTCTATACAAGAGTTTTGAGAAGGTGGCTAGTCATATTAGCCTTCTGCAGCAGAAATAATCAAAGTCTTGAGGCACCTTAAAGACTAACACATTTTATTTGGTATAAGTTTTTGTGGGTTCCAAACCACTTCATCAGAAACACAGAACACATCTGAGGAACAAGGCTGGAGTGCTTGAAAGTTATGCCAAATAAAATTTGTTCAGATTTTAAAGTGCCATAAGGATCTTCCTTATTTCTCCAGAACAGCATTTGAAGAGGCACTGGAGGTTGCAAGGAGAAAGAAGGAAGAGAAACTGGCAAAACAAAACAAAACAAAACCAAAAACCACCCTACATTCCCATACTGAAGCTCTGCTAAACCCAAGTTCCTCTTGACAATGGAAAGAGCACTTCCACTGGCAGAGGATTACTCTAGATCTAAACTATTGTTCTCAGCCCTTTAAGGGTGTCTGAAAAAGATTCTGAGAGAGACATTTCTTCCCTCTAGAAATCATCCTTCCTATGCTAATACAGCCCAGAGGACGCCTATATCAAATCAGCCACTCTGTCACCAGGCACTCCCCCAATGCAGGATTGAGTTGGTTCAAACCTAAACATGAGAATAGCTTTTCTGTCATGGGTTAGCACTGAGCCACAAAAATTAAAGTCTCCAACAGGATTGACAATTCCAATGAAGAGTTGGCAGATCTAATTGGGGCTTTCTGCCTTGGAACCCTCATCCACATGAGCCCCAAGGAAGAGCTCCTACCCTCGGACTCCAAGAGGTAGATCTCAGACTCCACCAGTGAGGAGGGAAACCATAAGAAGCATTTCTCTACTTGCTATTTACTTAGCCAACCTTCACCATCCATGAGAAACCATGAACTAGAAAAAATGTCACTGACCCCTTAACATCCAGTCATGGCACTTGCAAGGAGATCATCCAGAAAGACTCTCCTGGCTTTGCTATAAAACTTTCATCAGTAACTTCTATATACTCTAGCTGAAGGATTGTTCTCCCGAAGCTCTGGAAACAAAAAAATGCACTGGCTGTCATGTAAGGTACTGGTGGTGTTCCTCACTTTCCTCTGTCCTGGGTTTGCAAATTAAATTAACAGATATTGGGTACAGAGATAAATGTAATTCACAAAGCAACAACTACATTATTTTAAATGCCAGAAATATTTGATGTTGTCCATACAAATAGCTTGCAATAACAATGATTCACTGTTTGTGGGAACCACATCACAAGTACTGATTATCTGTAGTTATATCACTATTATTTATAAGGTGCCGTAAATATTTAAGTACTGCAGAGATATCAAAAGTTAGAACAGTCCCTGACCACAGGCCTATGGGTTAAAACACATAATACAAAATGGAAAAAGAAAGCATAGGAAAGAGGACTGCAAGCAATGGAGAAGCAGCTTATTCTCTGGGTTATGGATAGGCCTAACTTGGTCTCCTCATCTGTCTGGGAGTTAGGGAATGAAACTGGTGGCTCCCAGTTTCTTGGCCAGTAGCAGAAGCTGCTGCGTTTTTCTTCAGCTCTGCTCTCCTACAACAACCAGCAGTCAGAGTAGAGTGTTCTTTCTAGCAGAAAGGTAGGATGCATTTCTGGCAGGAAGGGTGAATAACTCTTCCCTGCAGTTCTTCCTTCTCACTAGATAAATGTACAATATTGCTAGAGAGATTGCTTTTGCTGGCATGTGAAAAAATAGATCAATGGTGTGGGGATTACTTGCAAACTGTTCTAGAAAGAAAAGCTATGCCTTTAAGAAGATCTCATATGTGCTCCTATTCAAGCCAGTTCTACCTCCTGGAACCTGGCAAAATGATGACATGGGAAGAAATCGCACTGAGGTACAAGAAGAAGAACAACAACAACAACAAAGGTAGAAAGGAACTACTCAGCAAGTAAAAGCCACAAATGAAGCATCTCTTTCAGGGGACAGAAAGAAACTGAGGGAATGATAGTTTAATGGGCTTAATCATGCATAGCAGGTACTGAGGGGGAGGGGTTCCCACCAAGCTACTCAGCTCCAGAAGGTTCCAAATGGGGTCTCTGCACAGGTGCGAAAGCACATTTGTGTGAGGCACAGAGACCACGATGAAGAACATGCTACAGCAGCACCCATGCAACAAGGTAACAGGAGCAACCCCTGGGAACAACCCTAGAGGCTGTTTCTTACAATGTCTTTTGTACTCAGTGGCAGATACACAAGTGAAACACACATACCTCACATGAATTTTGACTGGCACATGCAACTTTCAATCTCTGCTTTTCTCAAAAAACAAGCATAAGAACAAACACAAACCTTCAAAATTAGTTGAAACCCAAATAATTACCAAAAGGTTATATAAACTTTTGCTATATGTAATATAAGCAATCCATTGCATGTAAATGGATCGTATTTAGACAGGAGAACAAAACTGATCACCCATACAAGTCACTTACTTGTTTTTCTGACTGTCCATAATCAGCACCTTGAGATGGCAAAAAATAGCAGATGTGACCATTGTTCTTAGCTTTTTCTCGGAGAGCCATCGCAGTCCGGACAGTGGCATTTCGAGCATGAACAAATACCATAACCTTGAAATAATAAAACAAAGACATATTTCTTTAGACAAACAGACTGTAATTATTCATTTTAAAGCAGGTTCAATGTCTGTAACTTCCAATGTAACTGCCATAGATGGACAGGTTGCTTACCTGTAACTATAGTTCTTTGAGTGGTCATCTGTGAATTCACACAATGGGTTAAATTCTGCGCCTGCGCAGAGCACTCCAGAACCTCTTAAAACCTCAGTTTGAATTTTGGCGGTAGCTCTGCCCACAATCCCCTGGCCTATATAGGCCCCTTCCCCACTTTAACAGCTCAGTTCCTGTCAGCTGCATGAGAAAGCGATAGCATCCATAAGAGCAGAGCACTAGAGGGGAGGATGGGCAGTTTTGTGTGAATTCACAGATGACCACTCAAAGAACTAGTTACAGGTAATCAACCTGTCCTTCTTCGTGGTCTCTGTGAATCCACACAATGGGTAGATTAGCCAGCTCATGTCAGAAGAAGGGAGAGACCTGCTCTAAAAAACAATACAAGCACCAATGTGGGATCATAATAGATACAAGTATATTCTAGCACCATACTGAAAGGGTCACTGGACCACTGAGAATAAAACCGCTCTGCCCAGAGTCGTAGATGCTCGAGCAGTTGAGTCTATTTTATAGTTCTTAACGAAGGTCAGGGGTGCTGCCCATGTGGCCGTCCTGCAGATGACCTCTATGGGGACTCCGTGTAAGAAAGCTGCTGATGTTGCAGCTACTCTGGTAGAATGGCTACAAATTGTTTTAGGCGTAGGTTGTCCTATCAGCAGATAGGCGAGATGGATGACCGAGGCCACCCATTTGGAGAATCATTGGGGAGACACTGGATCACCTCTCTTCAGTCCCACAGAACACACGAACAGGCTGTTCAACCATCAGAAGAGTTTAGTCCTGTCCACACAGAAGGCCAGAGTGTGTCTGACATGCAGTGCGTGAAGTGAGCATTCGAGGTCTGTAGAAGGATTATGGAAGAAGGCTGGTAACACCCCCCAGGAACTTAGGAGACGCCTTCCTATTCCAGTGGGAGGGGCCCCTCCTGTACGCCTTTCCCCCCTTTCCCCTTCTTTCCAGGGTGATACTGTCAAGACCCACCAATCTGATGTAAGTTTGCACCATTGGTGGAAAGATGCACAGAGGCGGTTGGCGTAGGATGGTTGTAAGTGGTGGGTCCAAACGATGTCACAGTCAAACTAGTTGTTTCAAGGCTTCAAGTTTCTTCTTGGGAAACTGTGGCTTGGGGCGAGACGAAGATGGAAACCTCCATTGTGGCTGCAAGCTCCCTGATGATGTGTGATGTGGTCTGCTATACTGCCTGTGGAAGGATGGATAGGGACAGCGTCCACCAAGCTGGTATTTCTGCATAGAGAGGCACTATAGGAGGCTGAACTTTTTAGCAGTTACACACACTTTGTGTGTATGCTCGAGTTTGTTATCAGTCTGAGAACAGACTTGCCTCGTCAAAGGGAAGGTCCTCGATGACCGTTTGTGCTGAGTGGGAGAATCCCGAAGATCTTAATCTTGCATGTCTGCACACCGCAACTGCATCCGCCAATATATTTCCAGTGCAGTCCACAGTGTGCTTGGCCGCTTGGCGCTGGTGTCCTGCCATGGAGATGCCATCATCTCTGAAGGCATTGACCAGCTTTTGATCTTGGTCCAGAGGTTCAGCCAGGTATGGAGTAATTGCATCCCAGAGGAACTGTTGGTAAGCTCGCATGCAAGCGGTGTACGTTGCAATTTTGGTCAGTAAACACTCTGAGGAATAGAATTTGTGGCCCACATTATCCAACTTCTTTCTTTCCTTATCAGTTGGCACAGAATGAACCTTTTGGGAGGTGCGCATCTGTGCCGCATTGACATTCACAATGTTCAGCTTAGGATGGGCTGACAGTCACAGTGCAGCCTCAGCTGACACTCTATAAAGGTGATCCAGCCATCAGAATGTTGGAGGTACGGAAGAAGGGTTGGACCAAGCCGCTTTAATTATCTCGGTGAGGAAAGGTAATATAGGCAAAGTTGGAAGAGATGGAGCCTGGTGTTGAAGGTCCTTGAAAAGCAGGTTGTCGACTTGTGTGTCTGGTTGGGTCACTATCAGTTTCAGCACTCCTGCCATGCGGAGCATCAAATCCGCGAACAATCTGACATCATCTGTTGGAGATGGCAGATCTGGATTGGCACCTGCTGAGGCTGGTGAAGCCCTAGGCAAGGGGAAATATGATTCTGACCTCCCAGATATGTACGAAGTCCTAGAGGGGGACCTCCTAGGAGGAATCTTACGCGGGGTCGGATGGTGACCAAACCCAGAGGGTCTTTCTGGAGGAGGGATCACGCCACGGTCCTGTGTAGTATGATAACGGTGAGGAGATGCCGGCTGTCAAGGACGCCTGGTGAACGAGGCTGTCAGTCCCATGGATGAATTTGGACATGGACTCAGTGATCAAGATCTGCCTCTTTTATATTTTGGTTGAGTGGGGGGTATGAGAGGAAGCTCTGGGGAGCAGTCCCTGCTGGTCCCATGATGGTCCCATCTGCCCAACAGCCTCCAATGCTCAGTGGAGTAGTCCTGTTTGCGATCCGAGCGGTTCTCCTGGCTACCAATGCCTCTTTTGAGGAGGGGATATGAAGTCCTCACAATAGGGGTACCTGGTGGTTGGATCTGCATCCCAGTAGTAATGATCCATGAGGTATTGACGGTGGAGATCGAAGAGTTGCCTGTTATAATGGTCCCAGTACCACTCATCCTCATACCAAGAGTAATCTGAGTTGGTGTAGCGGGAGCTGTATGATTTGGATCTTGATTGTTGAGGTCTTGAGCGCGACTGAGGGCAGAACTGAGCACGGGATCAGAGCGGTACCAGAGATTGTGACCTGGACCAATGGGAGCGGACTGCATACAAGACCTTGTTGGAGTCCACCTTGGGGGCAGTGAGAGCATTCTTGGACACGATCTCGACTGGGACCGTGTTACATGCCATGTCAGAGAACAGGACCAGGAGCGGGATTGGCTCGCCCTCAACGTATCTAGGCAAGGTGGAGGCAACTTCCCAGGGGAGACCTGTAATATCTGCAACTGCAGTGATGATTTCCGTACATCTCCCTCTGATCTGGCGTTTGATGCTGCCCGGTCACCCAGGGATCCTTGCTGGGAATCTTTATGAGAGTGGTTGGAGCATACAAGATATGTTCCCCACTGTACTGGAGAGATCTGTATCACAGGAGGATGCTGCCGAGATGGGGAGTTGTCCCAATGGTCAGACTTACGGTCCTGGGATAGTCCTCGGTCTCTAGAAGAGGGCTCCGACTTCTCCCCAGTCTTCTTCTTTTTCCAAGGAGGTTCCTGAGATGTCTCATCTTGAGCAAGAGGTCTTGGTGAGGAGGTGCACTGACTTGTGCCGATCCTTCAAGGACATCATGGGATCTCCATCTCAGTCTCAAGAGGTACCCTTACTAGTAGTACCATGGTCGGTATACACTGTCTGGGCTTGATGTTTAGATGAATGTGGCTTGCCGGTTCCTTTAGGGTCCGATGGCACCAAGCCGGTACTTTTTTGTGCAGTGGTTTTCGGGTGCATGGAAGATTCCGCCAAGGTGGTATCTTTCGGTGAGGCAGTGATGCCCGAGGGCCTCTGAGATGGAGGTGAGGTGGCAGATAAGGCATGCTCATAAAGCAGAGCCTTTAACAATTTGTCCTTGTTTCTGTGGGCTTGGGGGGTGAAAGCTTTGCAGTGGCGGCATGTTCTAACATCATGCTTCTCCCCTAGACAGAACAAACATTTGTAGTGGCCGTCTGTCTCTGGCATCTTGGCTGCACAAGCAGAACAGGCCTCAAAGAATCCCAAGGAAACCATGTGGGCCCAAGGAATAACAAATCTAACTGTCAAAACGTTACTGCAGCTGAGAACAGCCCAGGTCAAGAAAGGAGCTACTGAGTACAGAAGTCCAAAGAAAAATCAAGGTCAGTCTGAATCCGAGGTCAGAAAATCCAAAGAATCTGTCCAATAATAACAGCAACAACAACAATGATGAGAACGAGGTTCGAAGAGGTGTTCCTTTAGTGTTGCTCACGTGGCTGGGGAAAAGGAACTGAGCTGTTAAAGTGGAGAAGGGGCCTATACAGACCAGGGGATGGTGGGTGGAGCTACTTCCAAAATTCAAACTGAGGTTTAAAGAGGTTCTGAAGTGCTCTGTGCAGGCACAGGATTAACCCATTGTGTGGATTCACAGAGACCACAAAGAAGAATTCCAAATCCTCTACAATCCTGAGATTTACAATTTAGACAGGAGTATTTAGAATCCTCTGCCAGACAGGTCCTTCAGTGCCTCACCAAACTGCAATCCCAATGGCAGGCAAAGTGGAATCATAGCGCAATAAAATGAAGTCACCGTGCCCCAGATCTCCTCCTAGCACATGATATTCAGATGCATACTGCTCTTGAACATGAATGTTCTCTTTAGTCATCAAGGCTAACATGACTATATATCTTCACATCTGTTTGTTGGATCCCCTTTTAAAGCTATCTAAGCCAATAGTCAATACAGCATCTTGGGGCAATCCATTCAGTACTTTAATTAGGGATTGTGACATAATTATTGAACAATATCACCTGGGTAACCTAAAGTTCTGGCATTTTGAGAGAAGGTGAAAAAATGTGTCTCTCTCCTATGTATCTCTGCTCTATCCCAAGCATTATATCATAAACATTTCTCCTAAGAATGAGTCTGTGTGCATGTGTATGTGTGAAATATAGCTGTAAGCATGGAGAAATACTGGGCTGTTGAGAGTTCCATGTCCTATGATTTGGTAGAGGGGAAAAACCTTCTGGTGTCAGAAGGAATTCAAGCTATGAGTTACTATTACGGCATAAATAGCATTTAAGCAACAACAATACCACTAGCAGTGATCCAAGACTACAATACCAAGTCAGAACTTCCCAAATTTATAGTTTTTTTAATCTATTGGACAAGCATATAAAACAGAACTCCACAGGCCTAAGAGGGTTAATTTAGCCTGTCCTAACTATGTCAAGAGGGTTTTTTTTTTATTTCAGTGGCTAACCTCTATGCATTACATTATGCAAATAAGTTGGGAAAAGTAATTTGGAATAGAGGAAAGTGGTTCCACAGCTACAAGCTGTGTAATTAGATCTGCACTCTGAAGTTCAAAGCTAGCTCTGGTGTCTCAAGAGCTGAGAGCTTGTGTAGCTTTTCTCAGGAAAACTAAGCTTTTAAATGACAAAATATGCAAGCAAAGCACAAAGGAAATGTCTCCAGGATAGCACTACAGAATTTTATGAATATCTGAAAAAAAGAAAGAAAAAGAACAATCCTTCGAAGGCACCTTTTTTCCCCCACCTGTAAGAGTGCTATAAAGAATTAATACCATGGTGATGCTGCCCATGAGAAGCAGCTTTTAATAAAAAGTTTCAATAATATTTTTACTACAGCATGCCAGAAATGAAGCAATGGATTTGATTGCCACTCCTATCTTCACAAAATCACCATCACCACTACCATGCCTTTTCCCAAACTTCTTCAAATGGAGAATGCTTTAGTTTGAAGTTTGGGGATCCCCTGCATCCCAATGCCATACCTCTCTCCATTAAAGCAGGGTCCCCCAAAGTAGATATTAGGGATAGAGAGAATATTTTTTAAAAAAAAATGAAAAAAAGTTTGAGTATTGGAAAGACCCTCATGAAAAAGAAGGTTGGCTTCATGAGAGTCTTTGTATTTCAGAACACGCTCTGTTGAAAATCCAGACTTTTTCACTGTTTTCTATTTTGAATAGGATAAGTCCAACTACAGCGAAATTTCCTGTACAGAAAACAGGATTTTCTGCACAGAAATATTATTTCTGCACAGAAATATTATTTTCTGCACAACAAATGCTGTGTTCATGTGTATTTTGCATAAAACAACTCCCATGCCACAAATAGTGCACTGTTTTCAAAGAATTTCTCACAGTGACAAGAAAATAGCTAAAATTAGTAATTTCCTTTAAGAGCAAAATTAGCAAAGAATTTCATCCCTTTTGAACATACAGTAGTATAACACTGGATTTTGGTTAATGCCTGTCTGTTCCTGGTCCACTCCCTGTTCTCTTTAGTAGGATGTTCTTATTATTGTTGTATGCCTTCAAGTCATTTCTGACTTATGGTGACCCTATGGTGGGGTTTTCTTGGCAATTTTTTTTTGGGGGGGGGCTTTCCTTTGCCTTTCAAGGAAGCTGAGAGAATGTGACTTGCCCAAGGTTATCCAGTGGGTTTCATGGCTAACCAGGGATGACTAGAAAACAAATCTTTTCAGCTTTCATCCTCCCACATCTTATATTCTCCATGCTCCCTATAAGCTGAAATTCCTTTTAACTTCTTCATTCTTCCTTCTGACTCTCAATTCTTTCCTTAGTTCACATATACTTGACCACCCAAAACTATTTCCAAGTTACAACCCAATTTCATTTCAGCTCTATAAAATGACCTGCTGATAACAAGCAAGCAAGACATCTTTATTTCCTGTTCTGTACAAACTTTACTTCTTGCTATCTAGATTTACAGAGCTGCTCTTGCCCCTTCAACGTTTGTTGAAAGGCAGTACATAATGCAGCAAGCACTATGTCAGCTAGACTACACATATATCTTGTTATCGGCTGATCCACCTGCTAACTTTCTTTAGAACACAAACTATGAGCATCTATGGGTTTAGATGATTAACCATTATTAACCACTTTTGTTCTGGCCACTTCTGCTATTCAATCTTTACTGCTGCATGGCTATTTCCTAAATAAGACACAAGTCATCTAGAAAAGCTTGAAAATGAGTGACTTTACAGGCTATACCATCAGTGTTAACTTAGCAAGAACAATTTCTACAAGCCTGTTTTGTGATGAGATGCTTTGCAAGAGATTAGCTGCAATTCAAACAAAGGCACATACGGACATAACCAAAAATATTGTAATCTTCTCCTCATCCCCCCTTTTTTTTGTTAAAGTTGCTTTATTCTTACATACTCATTATTAATTATTATCACAGTTTTATTTTATTTTATTACATTACCTCTTATTACACATCAAATCATAAAATCATCCTTCTTTGATTTATTGTAACCTTATTTCATTATCTAAAAAATCGTCCCTTTGATGGATGGCAAATTGACATACACTATAAAATCAGCCTTTACCACACAGTAAAGTAGCAGTGGATACATTTTTCCACAGGTGGAGAGGGGGTAGAACCCCCCCCCTCAAAAATGGCCAACAAGATCCCTCCAAATCTCTAGGGGAAATGCTATTGGCCATTCCACATTTTTTTGAGCATTTTGTAGGCTTCATTGCTTTCTAAAGCCTTTTTAAAAAGCTGATGCAGGCCTCTGATCGCTTTTTGATTTAAGTGTGGGGGGGAGGCTTGTACAGGTCCCGAAAATAATAACAATAATAAGAAGAAGAATAGGGACTATAAACAGCTGAAAATACAGCAAAATAGCCAATAGTACTACAGTCCTCCCTTCCAATTCAAAGGGGTTCCGGGTGGAGCACCACCACAAAAATAAAAAAAGTGAATAACCTCCCCACCCCTCCTAAAGTGGTGATGGGGCTTACAAAGCCCCACCGCCTGCCTGCAAACCCCCGCCCCTCCTAAAGCGGCAATGGGGCTTAGAAAGCCCCGCCACCCACTGGAGGACAGCTGCACTTTCCCCACAAAGCCAGTGAGGAGTTTGCTTGGCCTTCAGCTCCCCACCCCAGGGAACGAAGGCAGAGTAAACCCTTGGGGCTTTCTGCAAATACTCAAAACTGCAAAATCCAAAGCCGTGAATTCCAAGGGATGACTGTATTTCAGAGGCTTCTAGGAAGCTTCTATTGGCCAGTTGAGGAAAAAAAAAAGAATTTCCCCCTTCTCACTTTGAAAAGGGCATAGTGATTCCTAAATCAACTGAATTTTATGTGGCCAACAGTTTGTTTGTTGTAAACACATTATTCAGGTAACCAAAGAGATGACTGTATACAGGGTCATCACCTGATGGCCAATATAGAAATTAAATAGACTACATATTTGGAAGCAGAAGATGGTGAAGCTCCATTCTCTCTGCCAAAACAAGACCAGGAGCAGATTGTGGCAAAGACCATGAACTGCTAATAACAAAAATTAGAATACAGCTAAAGAAGATTTTGGGCTGTATCAATAGAAGTATAGTGTCTAGATCAAGGGAAGTAATAGTGCCGCTCTATTCTGCCTTGGTCAGGCCTCACCTAGAATACTGTGTCCAGTTCTGGGCACCACAATTCAAAAAAGATATTGACAAATTGGAGCATGTCCAGAGAAGGGCAACTAAAATGGTGAAAGGTCTGGAAACCATGCCTTATGAGGAGAGACTTAGGGAGCTGGGTATGTTTAGCCTGGAAAAAAGACGGTTAAGGGGTTATATGATAGCCCTGTTTAAGTATTTGAAGGGGTGTCACGTTGAGGATGGAGCAGGCTTGTTTTCTGCTGCTCCAGAGACTGGAACACAGAGCAATGGATGCAAGCTCCAGGAACAGAGATTCCACCTCAACATTAGGAGGAACTTTTTGACAGTAAGAGCTGTTCGGCAGTGGAACACACTCCCTTGAAGCGTGGTGGGGTCTCCTTCCTTGGAGGTCTTTAAACAGAGGCTGGATGGCCATCTGTCAGGGATGCTTTGATTGTGTATCCCTGCATGGCAGGAGATTGGACTGGATGGCCCTCGTGGTCTCTTCCAACTCTACAATTCTATGATTCTATGATCTTCCACAAGATCTGAGAAATCATATGGAAATTTCAATGAAGAGTGGGGATGCAATTCAGCCAGAAGAGGAACACATTACACAATTAAGATATAAAAAGAAAATGGAAACAATACACTGAAGAACCATATAAAGGAGATTAATGGATGACAGATTCCTTCAAGGAAGAACCATTTGAAGATGAACCTCCAATTTTAGAAAGTGAAGTGGAAGCTGTACCCAGAGTACTTCAGAGAAATAAATCACCAGGAACAGACAGCATACCAATAGAGCTGTTTCAGAATCCACTCAAGCTGTAACTAAAATCTGTCGACAAATAGGAAAACAAAACAATGGCCCACAGACTGGAAATACTCAAAATACAATCCAATCTCCAAGAAAGGGGACACCTAGGATTGCAGTAACCACAGGACTGTTGCATTAAACTCCCATGCAAGCAAAGTGATGCTCAAGAATGTACAACAAGGACTTTTATCACATATGGAACATGAAATACCAAATGTTCATGAAGGGATCAGAAAAGGAAGAGGCACCAGGGATTATATTGCAAACATATGTTAGATAACGGAGATGAATTTCCCTGTGCTTTGATTGTGTTGATCATGAAAACCTATGGATTGCTGTTACAGAAATGGATACTCCACAACATTTGATTGTCCTGATGCATAATGGTATGGACAAAAAGCCATCATTAGGACAGAATATGGAGAAACAGAATGGTTTGAAATTGGCAAGGGCGGGTGTCTGGCAAGGCTGAATTTTTTACTCTTTTAACTTGTGTGCAGAACATTTAATACGTAAAGTTTGATTAGACTCAGAGGAAGAAGACATGAAAATTGGAGGAAGAAACACCAACAATTTAAGATATGCCAATGACACCATATTACTAGCAGAAAATAGCAAAGCCATGGAACAACTATCAAATGAAGTCAAGAAAGAAAGTACAAAGGCAGATTTACAGCTGAAAATTAAGAAAACAAAAATAATGAGCACAGATGATTTGTATAATTTTAAAGTAGGTGATGAAAACACTGAAATAGTTTTTTAAATTTCTATATTTTGGTTTTGTCATTAATCAGCATGGAGATAGTCAAAAATTCAGAAGAAGACAGGGACTTAGAAGGGTAGCTATGAAGGAACTAAGACAAGATACTCAAGTGTAAAGATGTATAATTGCATACTAGATTCAGGATTGTCCATTCCAATGTATTTCCAATTTCTATGTATGTTGTGACAGCTGGACAGTGAAGAAAGCTGACAGAGAGGAAAATCAACTCATTTGAAATGTGGTGCCAGAGAAGATTTCTGCAGATACCGTGGACTTCCAAAAAGACAAATGAATGGGTCCTAGAGCAAATCAACCCTGAACTCTCTCTAGATGCCAAGATGACTAAACTAAGACTGTCATACTTTGGACACATCATGAGAAAACATGATTCACTAGAAAAGAAAATAATGCTTGGTAAGGTAGAAGGCAATAGCTCTGGTGCCTAAGAGGTGGGCTATAGCTTGTGCCTGGACAGTCCTCTTTTGGGGGCTCTTGGGATCTGGGGAGCGCAGAAACCTGTTTCCGGGCCTCCTATCAAACTCTATGACAATTACTGAGAGATGGCAAAAATCACCCCCTTGTCTGTGGTTGAGTTCTCCCAACTCCACGGAACAGCCTGAATTCTCCCTACTGGAGGAAGTTGGGAGTCAGAACTACTGTCTGCCCCACCCCTTGGGCCATGATGGCCTCCTCTGTGGTTGGAGGAGGGCTGAGCAGAGGTGAGTGATCTGGAGGAGAAGCTAGATCTAGCCCAAGCGAGACAAAAGCACTGGAAATCTTGTAGTCTACCAGCCCCGCTAGAGGTCCTGAAGGAGGACAGTGACTGAAAAGCTTAGCCCCTTTTCTGTTTTCCCTCTTGAACATGGTTGGCATTGCCTGTCTCTTATCCCTAGTCTCCACTAGGATGTCCTTCAGGGCCTCCTCTCTGAACAGCTTGGAACCCATGAAGAGGGTTGTGGAGAGGTTACCTTTGGAGTGTGTATCCAAATCCCAGTGTTTAAGCCAGGTGGAGCACCTAGCCACTGTGATAGCCCCAATGGACCTTGCAGTGAAGGTCATGAAGTCCTGAGTGACATCTGCCACAAACTGCAGCATCCTATAGATCTTTGACAAGGATCTCTGAAGGGTCGTATAATCCAGTTCCTCTCCCTGAAGTATGTCCTCCACCTAGAGGAGGGCTGCCCTAGTGGAGAGGGATCCCGCTGCTGAGGCTCTAATAGCCAGGGCTGCAGCATCATGGGCTTTCTTTAGGACCCCTCTGAGCTCTTCTCTTCTGGATTCTTCAGGAACCTTTCGTCCTCCTCAGGGGCCAGTGATCCCAATACCAAAGAGGCCACTCAGGGGTCTGCTGTGGATCCCCTTTTTCCTTGGTGTGGTCTTTCCCATTCACCCTTCACTAAGTACAAAAACACCGAAGGGAAGGGCAATTCCTTCACCAGTGCTTTGGGGAGCCTCAACACTGAGGAACCTCTCTTGTTTAGTTCCACAGATGCCTGTCCCTGGGCTGTCTGATGATCTGACTTGGAAGCCAATCCCAGGATGGCTGTCACTTTGGAAAGTAAGGGGGGAATCCTCTGAAAGGAATAACCTATCAGACCAGTCCTCATTATTTGAGCCTGAGTCAGACCACTCTCCCTCCTCCTCTGAGAGCAAATCTTCAGTTTCCTGTCCTAGGCTGGGAGCGTCTTTGAAAGGGGACTCACCACTGGAATCCCAATCGTATTTGCTGAGGAGTGGGGAGAGGAGGCTGCCTTTCTCTTCCCAGTTAGGTTCTGGTTAATTACAGGATGAACTTGGTTGGGCCCTTTGGATCCCTTATTGGTGGAACTGGTGTTTTCCCCTTGGACTGTCTGACCTGCCTGCTGAGTTTGTAGGACAAGTGACAAGAGGGTCTAAACTTCCCCCACCCATCTCCCCCCCCCCTTTGCCTGATTCCTCATAGCTACTTCCCTGTCTGGCAGCCGAATGGTGCTCTGCTTGGATAGTTTGTCTGGGGAGGTTTCCTTGATGTCTTCCACATATTCTGGCTGTTTGGGCTCCTTCCGCACCTGCTAAAGCAACTTCAGTGGCATAGGAGCTGTGCCTTGTGGTATCTGCCCTACTGCACCCGCTGAAATAATTTCAGTGGTGATGCGTCCTTTTCTCGGCCATCCTTGACTCGCTCCCTGAGTGGTCTTGAGCAGCACGGTCTCTTAGTGTGCCGTCTCCCATGCAGTCTGACTGCTTTTTGATCTTCCTAGGCTCTCCCTTGTCACTCATTGGGCCATGGCAGAGGGAAGAAAAGAGAAAGGAAAACCGAGGGAGAGGGACAAATGGATGAGGAAGGAAAGCTAGGTAAGAGTTTTATTTTTATTTCTTTTAATTTTTTTTGTAGAGAAATGGAAAGGGAGACCAGGCTGAGAAGGAAGGAGGAAGCAAAGATTTGAGACTTGAGATTAAAAGAGGACAGGAATTTAGTCAAAAGGTCAGAGAGATAAACAGGAGCTCGCTCTGGGCTAAGGCAGGAAGAAGACCTGGCCTCGTGGAGGGCTGAAGGGGAGAGTCAATAGCCCTTTCAGCTATTACAAGACCTTACATTCTCCCTGCCTCTCTCTGGGTGGTGAAGAGGAGTAACCCAAGTGTAATGGATTCCTCCTCTCACCAACCTAGAGAATGTCCCAGCACTCCTGAGCAGGTTTTTGGTTTGTACAGGGCTGGCACTTGCAAGAGAAAGACCACTCCTTCCTGTTGGGCTGTTCTCTTTAGCCAGCACAAATCTAGCTTTTCTTTTCTTTTCTAATATTATTATTTAATATTGTTCATATATTTTATTATATTTTCTACCATTTATTGACTAGCATAACCTGTTTTCAGGCTATTTTGCATTGGAGGCTTGTATTACTGGATGGGAAAACCTGAATATTTGCCCAGTCCTGCACTCCTTTATATAGCTTGTTGTTATACCACCTCCTACTTACCAAGCAGAGTAACAATGGTGAAGGGACAGCTCAGGCTACCCAACTGCTAACACTTCCATAAAGCAGTCAATCTCACATTCTGAGAGTTAATGAGTAGCCTCTGTCTACATCAGTAACTATAAAATGACTCCATTAGTCTACAAGAGAAAACATAATAAAGGGATGCCAACATATGGCATACAAGCATTACATCTGCATTCTTTTTAAATTTACTTCAAAATTGAATCAAGTGTAAAGTTAAAATAAATCATGAAAGCTGATTAAAGCTGGAACATGTGTCAAAGGGACAGAAACAAATCTCTCATGTCATTTACTATTTGTGGTAGAACTTAAAATGTTTACAGCTCTTTAATTTAATTCCCACTTTACCCTTTCTACTTAATTTGAGAGACTGGAATAGATCTGTATAAATTCTAAAACTCACTTGACAGAAGAAAATTCCAGAATACAAGCAACAAAGCAATGGACTTTTAAAGGTAGTTTATGGAATGCAGAAGCATAAACACTGTCCAGCTATTTTATAAGTTGCTTATCAGAAGTCATACAAATAGATTTTCCTTGGTTTTTTTCTGGGCTGTGAGGCTGTGTTCTGGAAGAGTTTATTTCTGATGTTTCACCTGCATCTGTGGCTGGCATCTTCCAGAACACAGCCTCACAGCCCAGAAAAAAACCAAGGAAAATCTATGGATGCTGGCCATGAAAGCCTTCAACCTCATAGTCATACAAATGCTTACTAACATTATTTAAAGCTACCCATGAACTAAACCGATGCATTCAGGACTAGGTGAAGTATAAACAATGGGAAGAAAACATCCATTACTAAGAAAAGAGTCAGCTACCATGTGTGCACAAGGAAATTCCTAGTCAATCACAGAACACCAAAGTAGGTGTGTGTATTACAACCCATTTTAATGCCATTCCCCCCATGTTTGGGGGCCTCCTAGAAAATCCCAGGGCTCAAAACAAATTTTGCAAAGATTTTCAATAAACAATCTCTTCAAAATGCCCCTAAGGGGGCCAGGAAGGGCCAAAAACATGGTGAGAATGTCTCCATGTCCTCTAGAGGGTCTTTGGGGGATTTTTTTGTGGTAACAGGTACAGTGGACCATGGGGCCCTCCAAGGAGGTCTGTGGGGTTTCATGCATCCCCCTAACATTCCACAGTTGCCTAACCCAGCTCTAGAGTTCAGTCATAGTTTAGATTTTGCTATGTTAAATAATTAGGCATTGTCAACTTGGTTACTTCCTTGCTTGCCCTGGCTCCAGGTCATTTATGAGTCAATTAAGGAGTGTTAATCCCAATTCAGAGACACCCCCCCTCAACTATGCAAGCTTTCATTGCCCAACCTGGAGCTCTTCACATGTAGACGAAGACTCCTATACCCCTGGCCACTGATTAGCTAGCTGATTAGGAGTTGTTGTCCAAGACATTTGAAAGGTCTAAGTTGGAGAAGACTTATGTGAACTGTCCATTTGTTCTTACCCTCTGTTTTCATTCTTCAAACTACCAGTTCACAAGATTAAATACTTTACATTGTAACTGCTGCATTTATGGGAGACTGGTGAGAAATGCTCTTGTATGTCCTTTGGACATCCAAGATTAAACAGCTAGAAGGTTATAGGAGGAACTTCCTTTACCATGACAAAAATAATTACTTAATACTTTACTGACTCCTACTGGTAGAAAAAAATTATTCTGAATTATTACTGCCAGCAAAGAAATGGCAGTGTCTATTCTTTACTACTATGAAAATTTAAGTCATTAGACAGCTAATTGGTACATTTCTTGAAGGGCAGCTATTGTTCAAAATTAGAAGTTACTCTGAAATTAAAGCAATTGCTTCAAGAAGAGCTCGTAAGTGTAGGGTGGCCCAGGGTATTAGACCTTTTTGGGAAACTCTATTAAGTTAAAACTATTAAGAATGCAAGCATGGCAGCAAAGATGAGTAGATAGGTGTGTAAAGAGTAGAGAGAGAGAGAGAAGGAGGAGAAGAAGTAGAAGAAGTAGAAGAAAGGGAACCAAGTAGAATTATATCTTTATATGACCAAGACCAAAGGAAGCGTCCTAGGTCACATGGACATGTTGCCTTGTTGCAAACTATTTACAATCATGCACTTCAAAGGTAGAACAAGCAAGTTCTGAATAAGAGAAAGGGAAGGATTTCTAACATGCAGGAGATTCTGTCCTACCTAGGACCCATTTGCCCTAATGGCAAGAGTGGGGAGAGAGAGGATGCTGGATTTTTCCAACAGTAAGCATAAATAGCACTTCATGAATTGGTAGAATAGAGATATACCTTATGGCTTAGATTCATCATGCTCTGAGCACAGTCATCATAATACTCTCTCTAACATCAGACTCCACAAAACTTATGCTTAACTCGGAGATTTATACCACTGCACACAGACATGTGCTTTCTCCATGGTGGAAGAAAGAATGATATGTAAACTGGAATGGAAGTGCTGTAACAGGCTGGGCTACTTTTTAGATTTCCGTTTGCCTCATTTAAACCTTTTGAGCTGTATTGGAAAGTAGCATGTTACAAAAATAAATGCATGTTTGCACAAGGAAGGTAGCCAACCTACATATAAGCAAAGATAAAGTGAAGGTAATCTCTCTGGCTTTTCTTCGCAAACGAAGATTCAGGAAGGACTCATCCCGCACTTTCTGCAAGCGCGCTGATGACTAAAAAGGCCAATCCGAGATAAACAAGTCCAGTTGCAAAAAGCACAGCAGAAGGTCTCCTTGGGTCATGTTTTTGGGTTGTGATTCTTTCTGCGTTGTCGTTTCTCTTCAAGACTTGTTCGTCGTGAGTTCTCAAATAAGGCTGCAGCATTGTGGATAGTGCGTCTCCATGCCTCCCGATGTGAGGCCAGGGCAGACCACTGTTGGTGATCAATTTGGCCAAGCCTGAGATGTTGTTTCAGGGAGTCTTTGTATCGCTTTTTTGGAGCGCCCCTCTTACGCTGACCCGTGGCGAGTTCACCGTAGAGTAGTATTTTTGGGAGGCGATGGTCCTCCATCCTAGAAACGTGCCCTGCCCAGCGCAGCTGCGTTCTCAATATCATGGCCTCAATACTGGTGATCCCTGCTTGCTCAAGGACAGCAACATTCGTCACATAGTCCAGTGTATATTTAGGATTGTGCGTAGACAGCGCTGATGAAAGCGCTCGAGGAGTCGTAGGTGGTGGCGATAGGTGACCCATGTTTCAGATCCATAAAGGAGGATAGACAGTACAATGGCTCTATACACACTGATTTTTGTGTTTCACCTCAGGTGTTTATTGCTCCAGACTCTTTTGTGAAGTCTTCCAAATGTACTATATGCCTTTGCTAATCTGTGATCGATCTCTTTATCAATCTTGGCATCTGAAGAGATGATGCTTCCCAGGTAGGTGAACTGCTGAACGGACTTGAGCACAGATTTGCTGACGGCAATGTGGGGATGGTGGTGTTCATCCTGTGGTGCAGGCTGGTAAAGAACTTCTGTTTTCTTCAGGTTGACTTCTAGCCCAAACAGCTCTGCAGCTGTTGCAAAGCAGGACGTTAGGCGCTGCAGAGCTGCTTCTGTGTGGGCCACAAGGGCAGCATCATCGGCGAAGAGCAGCTCACGGACTAGATAGTTTAGACTCTTAGTGTATTAATAACAATCCTGGCAGTACAAAGGTACTGGCCTAATGCCAGCCTGTACACAAGAAAAAGAGACACTAGTAGGCTGGGAGAAAGAATAAACCTCAATATGTACACTGGCTGAAACAGGCCGAATAGCATTGATGCCTACCTTACTTCAGATCCCTCTTTTGATTGGATGAGATAGCAGAGGAGGAGTGGCTAAATGAAGGTTGAGGAGAGTATAAAATAGAAGCCTTTTGAGCAGCCAAGCACCAGATTTTGCTCCTAGCAAAGTTGGTCTACCTCTACTGCAGTCACCAAATAACATTGATAACTCAAGCTCCTATATGGGGTAAGATAATCCTTTCTTGATAAAGCTTGTTAGTTAATACCAAACCAAACACCAGTGTATAGATAAGGTTAAACAGACGTACTAGGAGAGAAGGTATAATACTTTGCTATGTACAGCTGCCCCTCCACATTCACAACTTTCACATTCGCGGTTTCGATTATTCGCAGAATAATTCGCAGAAAGCCACCTGCCCCCCCCCGCTCTCCACCCTGTCCCTTCTCAAGGCAGCGAAGGGTTTCTCATGAAGCCCGTTGCTGCCTTGGGAAGGGGGAGGGAAAGCCTCCCGCTCTCCCGCTCTCCACGCCAGTCCCTTCCCAAGGCAGTGAGGGAAGTGAGTGGCGATGGGGGCTTCTGAAGCCCCTGTCACCACTTTGGAATGGGTGGGTGGTGGGTGGGAGTGAGTGGCGACGGGGTGGGTTGTTGCAGGTGGGTGGGGGGAGGACTATTATTATTCACATTTTTTTCACATCTGCGGGGATCTTCCGCCCCTAACCCCCGCGAATGTGAAGGGACGACTGTAATTCTAACAAGAGGTATAACATTCCTAGACTGGTCCAAGGTCTATGTAAGCTGTGCCACTGAAGACAGCGTATTTATCTGTGCTATTTATGTTACTAGAATAAATCTTGATATAAAAGTTGCAACTTGTTCTCCTGTTAATTTCCTGATAGACCAAACCTTAAGATTACTTAAGAGGAATACTGATGCTGATTTGACTATTGGACAGAATGGGTTTTTGTAACCTTGGGAGCTTAGGTGACCAACACAGCAATGCCTAGAAAATCCCAAGAGATTCAGATTGACAGCTATAACACAAACAACTTTCAATTTTCTACAAGATATAGGGGTAGAGGAACCACACTTGTGTCAGTACTAAGGGCCACAAATGGAAGCACATTCTATTTGGATTAGTGACCAGGATGGTGGTGGTGTTAACAATTAATTAGGACAGTAGTGGGTAAGGAAAGAATGTTTAATTTTTTCCCTTCACCACTACATTCTTGATGAGAATCTTCCACAATAATGATTAGTCCTACACTGGGGGTGGCCCACAAGCACCCCAGGACTATTGTTTTGATCCTCAGGGGTCAATTTTTGCCCCCAATGTCCTCTAGAGGCATTTAGCAGGAGCCCCGAAAATACCTATAGAACATTCTGAGGCAAACCAATTTTTTTCTACGAGTACGGTGGGGATGTGGCGCTCCAAAATCTCCTGGAGGACTAATATGTCCCCCTAACTTTCTACAGTTGCTATCCCTGCCCTTCATATACACAGAGCGGCTATTTGTGTAGTCTGGTCTACAGTTGATCAACCTGAGTTAATGAAAATTTGTAAAAGACAGCAATTCACAACTAACATACACCAATGGGGTCTAAGTAAATATAAATATTAGAAGTAAATGCATTCTTGAAAAAACTAATATGAAATCTTACTCAAAAACTGAATCAATATAGTCCTTTCAAAAAAAAAAATATTAATGAACAGCACACATTTTAAAGATCTCCCAGAAAAAACTTATCATAAAATTATTTGGCTAGAACTGTAATAATGCTGTCAAGTTACTTTTAACTGAACTTACTCCATTTTTTCCCAGATGTTTGTAAGTCCAATTAACAGCAAGAAACCAAATAAAAGATCATTGCAATCCATCTTCCTTGAAAATTAAATCAGTGTGTGTCAAATTCATTTCAGCAATCCCATATAATAAAAAGGCTGCCCAGGTTGCATCACCTGGTGATTCTGCTCTCAAATTGTATTCCCATCTGATAATAAAAAATTAGCCAATTTGGAATACGGCAACATTTAAGGTATTACATGTAGAAAACTATTTAAATATTAATTGAAAACAATATCAATGAAAAATGTTGCCCCCAAAAGATGACCCGTGCAGCTGAATTAAAAGGCAACCTTTCCAAGTATTTACAAGAGGACTGCAATAATTATTCTTATACTTGAAGTAAAAGAACAGAGATTGTGCAAGCTGATAATTAAAAGTCACTGTTAGTTTCTTATGAAATACATTGTACTAATTTATAGCATTAAAGCATAGCAGAACCATAACACTACACTGACCAGGAGATAAGAGCAAAACTAAATTTGATGGATTATGTACATTCAGATACAATCTAGAAATGCTTCACCTTTACTGCATAATCCTGAATAGCGAAGCTCTTTAGCCTAGCTTAGCTTTCTATGGTAAAATAAAAGCTGTTACCAACCTTAGAGGGTACCTGTGCCAAACTGCAGAGAAGCAGAGCTTCTCTCTAAAATCACTCTGAACTCCTTGGAGGGAGGGATATGTCAGGGAATGATAGGACACTCAAATCCCAGCAAAAGCAAAAAACAACAACAACAACAACAACAAACAAACCTATATCAGCAAAATCAGTAGCAACCCGGTCCCAAGAATAATCACACACTGAGTGTTTGATGTCCAAATAAGCAGAAGGCACTTTTATCTTCAAAGTCAAACAGTTTCAATATATACAAATATTTACAATTGAAGGAGAAACTGCTTCACCAGGCATCAGCATTCACAGGAAGAGAAGAGAGGAGGAAGTGAGCTCTGTTCTGAGCTCTCCCATATATACATCTACAGGACATTGCCCCCTAGTGGCCTGACTAGGCATGATTTGGTAGTTCATGCAGTCAGCCATTATGTCTCAGCATGGTTCTGCAGTTGTTCGGCCATTTTATAATGGAGTTCAGTCTCTAACTCCTGACAGGATATAATTATATATACCATGGGCTATTCATTATTTATTTTTATTTTCTTCCTTATATCTGTACTGCATTTTTTTCCTCCAACATTTAGAGCAGAATACATTGGGCCACCCCCAGTTTTCATTCACCACAAACCTGAAAGGAAGGATAGGCTGAGAAAAAAATGAACGTTTCCCAATGAGTTTCATTGTTGTGGGGATTTGTGCCTGATCTTCCCAGTTCCATACAACTACATTGCTCGCTTCATTTTAGTGGACTATAAGATGTGCTGAGCTGGTCTAGTAAGATGCATCATAGATCAGTGTAGAAATTCTTTCATGATTACCATCTTGTTGCACATTTACTGAACAAATCCAAAGTCATATTAAAGACAGTATGTGCTCCTGTAACAAAGCCCTTCCATTTTCAAAACTGGCCAACCAGTAATCCTGAATTGAAATCTTTAATGTATAGCACTTCGATCAGGGTAGGAAACCTTTGGACCTTCAGATATTTTGGCCCAAATTTCCCATCATTCCTGTATAGACTGGTCAATGGTAAGGGATTAAATGAGCTGTAGTCCAAAACATCTGGAGGCCCAAAGAATCCTCATTTGTAGGGCTAAAGTCTCTTTAGATACAATCTGGTGGGGAAAGGACAGGTTGCTTACCTGTAACCATAGATCTTCGAGTGGTCCTGTGAATTCACACAGTTGGCTTACTTCTGCGCCTGCGCAGAGCTCCGGAAACTTCTAGAATCGCTAGGCAGAATGTGCTTTGATACATTTTTGGCGGTAACTCCGCCCATCCTAACGGTCCCTTATAAGGGCTTCCCGCCTAAAATCCCCTCAGCTCCTTGAATGATGCCGCAATATGCAGCATCAGGAACATTAAGCATGTTTATGTGATGTAGTAGGACATGGAGGGGAGGATGGGCAGGTCTGTGTGAATTCACAGAAGACCACTCGAAGATCTATGGTTACAGGTAAGCAACCTGTCCATCTTCTTCGTGGTCTCTGTGAATCACACAGTTGGGTGTAGACTGGCAAGCTTCAATTCAGGAGGTGGGTATGTCCTACACCCATGTACTATACACATCAAACATTTGAGGCTAAAGCACTAAAGCAAATTATTATTAGTTAAAATGATCAAACATATAACAATGACTTGGCAACATAAACACTCACTCATTGTATAGAAGATAACAATACAGCCTTCCCAAAGGCCGCCTCGTTCCTAGAACGAGAGTCAAGTCTGTAGTGAGAAATAAAAGTCAAAGGTGATGACCAGGTTGCAGCTCTACAAATGTCCTCTAGAGGCACCCCAGAAAGAAAAGCTGTCGAGGTGGAGACAGCTCTCGTAGAGTGTCCTCGAATCCGAGATGGCAGAGGTTTCTTGGCCAGTTCATAGCAAAGTGCGATCGTCGATGTCACCCACTTCGACAGTCTCTGTGAAGAAATGGGCTCTCCCAGTTTCAAGACAGTATAAGACACAAATAGCTTGGGTGATTTTCTGTGGGACGCAGTCCGTTGAATGTAGAAAGCCAGAGCCCTTCTGACGTCCATCAGATGAAGGGTGTGTTCAAAGTCGTCCTTTGGATCCTGCATCAAGGCGGGGAGAGTGATGGTTTGATTAAGGTGAAAGCTGGAGACCACCTTCGGTAAGAAGATGTCGGGACGGAGGACCACTTTGTGGTTGTGGAAAGCCGTGTAGGGCGGATCCGACCTCAAGGCACAGAGCTCACTAGCCCTACACGCAGAAGTGATGGCCACAAGGAATGGCGTTTTCCAGGAAAGCAGTCAGAGGTCGGTGGAAGCCATTGGTTCAAATGGGCGGCGGACCAACTGTGAGAGGACCAGTTCGAGGCTCCAAGACGGTGTCGACTCAGTCACCGGAGGGTGGAGGTTCACAAAGCCCTTCAAGAACTTTTTCACTGTGGCATCTACGAAGGGGGAAGGGAGACCCCTTGCCTGGAACTCAGTGGAGATGGCAGCCAAGTAGCACCGGACTGAAGACAGTGATAAACCAGCTGAAGACAGGTGGAGAAGAAACTCCAGGACTGTCGGGATGGAGAATTGGTCAAGGGTTGGAACCCGGGATGCCAGGAAGTTCTCATACTTCTTCCACTTATACTGGTAGGATTTCCTGGTGGAGGGTCTCCTTGCCGCATCGATGATGACTCGGACGTCCGGGTGTAAAGATGCAGGTTGCCCCGGTACCGATGACAAACCCGAGGGAATCGAATCCGAAGGGTGAATCACAGGGTCAATCTCCAGGCAGTCAGGTTTAGAGTGTTCAGGTCGGGATGTCTGACCCTGCCCTCCTGAATGGTGAGCAGATCTGGACGGGATGGAAGGCGAATGAAGCGGCGGTTCGACAACCAAAGCAAAGTTGCAAACCACGGCTGTCGAGGCCACCATGGTGTGACGAGGTTGGCGTTCGCTTTGTCCCGACGAAGTTTGGTGATCACCCTTGTCAGCAACGGGAATGGAGGGAACAGGTATAGCAACGGGCCCGACCATCGAAACAGGAACGTGTCTCCTCTCGACCTCAGAGCTGGATGCCTCGAGCAGAATTGGGGACATTGGGCGTTCTCGGGGGACGCAAAAAGATCCACTTGAGGAAACCCCCAGGTTTGAAACAGGTCTAGGGTGACCGATCTGTGAAGCAGCCACTCGTGGATGGAGACTCGAACGGCTGAGTTCGTTGGCAAGAGTGTTTTCTTCCCCTGGCAGATGAATGGATTCAAGAAACACATCCTTCGTCAGACACCACTCCCATATGTCCAGTGTGAGTTGGAGAAGTTGCGGGAATCTCATGCCTCCTTGCTTGTTTATGTAGTACATGACCGACGTGTTGTCCGTCAGTACCAGTACCGTCTTGCCCCTTAAAAGGGTCTCGAAGGCCCTCAACGCTTTCTGAACTGCAAGAAGCTCTAGGACGTTGATATGGAGAGCTTGTTCCTCTGTGCTCCAGGAACCTCGGATCTCGTAGGAGTCGAGATGCGCCCCCCATCCTTGCATCGACGCGTCCGTTGTCAGAGAGACGTCCGGTTGGGGAATGTCGAAGGGCATGCCCGACAAGACATTGTCCGGTACCAGCCACCAGTCCATTGACCTCTGAACCGCTCTCGGCATAGTGAGCATCTTGTTTGGAGAGTCGTGAAGAGGATCGAATACTTGCAGAAATCAGTGCTGGAGAGGACGGAACCGAAGTCTGGCAAGCCGAGTCACATAAGTTGTAGCTGCCATGTGGCCCAGGAGCACTTGGATAGAACGTGCCGGGAGCCTTCTTGATTGAGGGCAGGCATAAATCAGAGAACGGAGGTTGTCGAAGCGGTCCCGAGGCAGATAAGCTGTTGCGGTCAAAGAGTTCAAACGTGCACCAATGAATTGAATCACCTGCGTTGGCAGGAGTTGGGATTTCTCGATGTTGACAACAAGTCCCAGGTAGCCTAAGACATCTAAGGAGAGGCCAATATCGAGTTCGAGCTGATGACGAGTCCGTGCAACAATCAGCCAGTCGTCGATGTAAGGGAAGATTTCTACACCCTGCTGCCGAAGAAAAGCCGCTACCACTGCCATACACTTTGTGAAGACACGAGGAGCAGTGGAGAGACCAAAGGGGAGGACTCTGAATTGGAAGACGTCGGTCCCGACCTGAAATGCCAGGAAGCGCCTGGGGGCCGGGTGGATCCCGATGTGAAAATAGGCGTCCTTCAGGTCTATGGATGCGAACCAGTCGTCCTGCCTCAGGAGTGGAAGGATCGAAGCCAAGGTGACCATCCTGAACTTTTTTGGAGTTATGTACTTGTTCACTCCGCGAAGGTCGAGAATTGGACGCAGCCCGCCATCTTTCTTGTTGACCAGAAAGTACCTCAAGAAGAAGCAGAGGTGATGGAGATCGGGGTTGACGGGTTTGATGGCCCCCTTCTGCAGCAGAGTGTCCACCTCCTCAAGGAGGGGAGGGGAGGGCGGTGTTGAGCGAACCCGTTCCGTTGGAGGCAGAGTGTCGAACTCTATCCAATAGCCTGTTTGGACGATTTGGAGCACCCATCGATCGGAAGTCACTGAAAACCAGGCTTCTTGGTAGTTGGACAGTCGATCTCCGAAGAGAGGCGTCTAGGGAGAAACAGAGAGATCATCAAATAGGAGGGTTAGAACTTCTTTCGACCCTGGTCCCTGGGCCGTTGCCTGGGCTGCTGCCAGTGTCTGGAGCCTGAGCCCTGGCTCCTCACTGAAGAGGCTGGAGATGTGGAAGGAACATAACGGGAACGCCGGTAGGTCTGACCGGAGTACCCGCGCCTGGATTGTTGGCCATAGGGTGAAGCCTGCCATGGATACCTCCCTCTGGGCCGGTATTGGGAGGTGGAGGTGGAGCCCATACTATACTTCCTGGCCGTATTTCTCATCTTTTGAGCGAATTCGAGCTTGTCGTCGGTAGAACCATTGAACAAGCCCGACTTGTCAAAGGGAAGATCTTCAATTGTTGCTTACGCCTGGGGCGTGAGGCCAGAAGAATGTAGCCAAGCATGTTGTCTCAGGGCTACCGAGCCAGTGATGGCTTTTGCTGCGCAGTCTGCCACATGTCTGGCCGAGTTCATTTGAAGACCCGCAAGAGATTGTGCCTCAGACTGTATAGCCTCCGCCATTCTGCGCCGTTCTTTAGGAAGATCTTTGATCAAAAGGTTCATTCGTTCCCATAACACTTGCTGGTATGCTCCCATGCAGGCCGAGTAATTAGCGACACGGAAGCTCAACCCAGCTGCCGAATATATCTTCTTGCCCACGATGTCGAGCTTTCTACCCTCAGGATCTGGAGGGGAAGACAAGGGCCGGCGTTGCTTTCTGTTCTGGGCTGCTTCTACAACTACCGAGTTCGGTTTCGGGTGGTTTTGCAACCAGTCGACATGCTCTCCGCCAACTCTGTACAGCCTGTCAATCTTTTTGGATGTGGATTGTATCGATGAAGGGTTTTCCCAAGACCCTTGGGCCAGTTTCAATAACGAAGGCAGGACTGGGATGATAGCAGATGGTAGTGCTTTTGATTGTATCCTTTGAAAGATGGGATCCACAGGGTCAGCTGGTCAATCCTCGACCTTTAGGTCTAGAGCGTGACATCCTCACCATCTGTTCCCCGAAGGCTCGGACGTCATCTGTCGGGGAAGTGGAATCGTTGTCCATGAGCTCTGACTTTGGGGACGGTAGATAGGGCCTGTAAAATTCCGAAGAAGCAACTGACTCAGATGAAGATGCGTCAGGCGAACGGCTTCTAGGCCGAGTTGGCGTGGGAGACCGAGGTTGTGGGGTTGGTGGAGTTCATGGCAGAGGTCGGTGTTCAAGCGGCGAAACCTGAACAGTAGCATCCCATTGTGAAGCAACATCCAAAATCACGGGGGAGCGAGAGCGTGGTCTCTGAAGCGAGGGTTGTGATAATATCTCCTCTGGGTTTGAAGATTTGCGACCCCGACGGGAAGCCCAGATGAGTTCTGCAAATGGAGCGGGCCAAATCATATGCAGAGTAAGCTGGCACATCTTCTCTGATGGAGGGAATGAGAGGTTGAGGCAGGTCTTCGGATTCGACAATCTCCATGTCGACGTCCAAAGAGTGACGTCGGAGAAGTTGGTCCCGTGACACAACCAGAGCTGGCGATGATTCCACACGCTTCGCAACATCCAAGGCAGGGGAAAGCTCAACAGTCACAACATCCAAAGATCGAGGAGAGGTCCGCAGATCACGGGCTGCCACATCAGAAGTGGACGGTGGTGGATTCCAAGGAACATATCATCAGAACCCTTCGGATCCCGAGGAGGGACTTGTGGAACAACACGCTCCGCCAGCTTGACTTTCTTATCTTTATCCTTCTTGCCCTCTGAATGTTTGGAGATATGCTTTTCCTTTTTCTTTTTCTTAGCCAGTTCCGAGGACGAACCAGAAGCGGTGGAAGAGGGCTCCTTTTCACCCACAGCCTGCTTAGAGGTCGATGGGCTTGGCTCCTTAGCCTTCTCCAAATGGTCTCGAGTCGAATCCGAGGATACACGTTGATGGGTAGAGTGTAAGGCCTCAGGATCCGACGCAGTGGAACGACGCCTCGAAGGGCTTTGAGACCGACGGCGCTTCTGACCAGAGGACGGTGGGGACAAAGAGCGTTCACGGCCCTGAGACTCTGATGGAGGAGCCGAAGCAGAAGCAGGTGGTGTGGTCGGGAGCAAGGCCTTTTCATATAAGAAAGATTTAAGGCGTGAGAGCCTATGCTTCCTGGCCTACGGGGTGAAAGCTTTACAATGGACGCAAGCGTCTACATTGTGGGATTCTCCCAAACAGATCAAGCAGCGGGAATGCCCATCCGCACTTGGGAGTTTCGCTTGGCAGATCACGCACCGCTTAAAAAGCCCCTTTAGTAGACATCATAAATCACAATACCGCAGAAGTCGTCAAGGGTAGAATCGTCGTCAAGCCAGTCCAAGGTCTGTAACAGAGAGCAGAAATAGCGACAAGCCAAGGGAGTGAGCAGAAATCGTAGTCAAAAGCCAGAAGAGGTGATCAAAAGCCAAAATACCAGAGTCAGACACCAAAGCCGTTGGGAGTAGTGAAAAAACGTCGTCAAAAAAGCAAGCCAAGTCAAAACCAATAAAATCTCAAGAACACTTAGTGCACAGAAGTTCCTTAAGCTGCTAACGCGGCGGAAAGAAAGGAACTGAGGGGATTTTAGGCGGGAAGCCCTTATAAGGGACTGTTAGGATGGGCAGAGTTACCGCCAAAAATGTATCAAAGCACATTCTGCCTAGCGATTCTAGAAGTTTCCGGAGCTCTGCGCAGACGCAGAAGTAACCCAACTGTGTGATTCACAGAGACCACGAAGAAGATCCTTATTTTCCCAGCAGCATGATGCTACCATGTTCATAAACCCTAAGTGCAAGGGAGTGAAAAGGCTAAGGGGAAAAAACAGAATCTGTTGTTCGGAAAGAGTGCAAAGCAGGATGGAATATTGTGGTTGAGTGTTGAAATAGGGTGAATGTTTTAACAGGGTACAAGCTCTATGTATGAGGATGGCAAATATAAATCACATACATAAGAATGAATTGGAGTTTGAGAATATATAATCAGTATTTCAATTTTTTAAAAAAAAATCAATGGATGTTTCCTAATTCTCTACTTCTTTCATCTTCCTGACGCAAAACAGTTAAGTGTCTTAAACATCTAAGTTATCTTCTTGACAGTAAGCAATTCCAAGATGCACAGAGGGAATAAGCCCCGAAACTCACCCCAGAAAGAAAATGTTGCAAGTTCGATTCCAGTGGGCTCCAAGTTTCACTCTGCCTTCCATCCTTTCATAGGTCGGTAATTTGAGTACCCAGCTTGTGGAGGCAATTAGCTAACACACATTGGAAACTGTTTAATGCAGTGTAGATGTGTAAATAGCTATTGCTTAAAACAATTTGTAAGCCGCTCTGATAGCCTTGTGGATGAAGAGCGGGGTATAAATAACTAACTAAATAAAATAAAAATAAAGAAATAGTAGTACAGTTGTCCCTCCACATTCGTGAACTTGACATTCGCGGTTTCGGTTATTCGCGGTTTTGGGAGGGCCCCCCCGGGCCCCCCCAAAACTGTGACACAGGGCCTCCAGAGGCCCCGTGAAAGACCTGGGGAGGGGTGGGGAGGCCTTCGCGGGACCCCCGGAGGCCCTCCGGAGGCCCTGCGAAGGCCTGGGGAGGGGTGCGAAGGCCTTCGCGGGACCCCCGGAGGCCCTCCGGAGGCCCCGCGAAGGCCTGGGGAGGGGTGTGAAGGCCTTCGCGGGACCCCCGGAGGCCCTCCGGAGGCCCCGCGAAGACCTGGGGAGGGGTGGGAAGGCCTTCGCGGGACCCCCGGAGGCCCTCCGGAGGCCCCGCGAAGGCCTGGGGAGCGGTGCGAAGGCCTTCGCGGGACCCCCGGAGGCCCTCCGGAGGCCCCGCGAAGGCCTGGGGAGGGGTGGGGAGGCCTTCGCGGGACCCCCGGAGGCCCTCCGGAGGCCCCGCAAAGGCCTGGGGAGGGAGGGAGGGAGGGCCGGGGAGACCTCCGCGGGGCCTAGGAAGGCCCCGCGAAGGCCTGGGGAGGGAGGGAGGGAGGGAGGGTCGGGGAGGCCTCCGTGGGGCCTAGCAAGGCCCCGCGAAGGCCTGGGCAGGGAGGGAGGGAGGGCCGGGGAGGCCTCCGCGGGGCCTAGGAAGGCCCCGCGAAGGCCTGGGCAGGGAGGGAGGGAGGGCCGGGGAGACCTCCGTGGGGCCTAGGAAGGCCCCGCGAAGGCCTAGGGAGGGAGGGAGGGAGGGCCGTGGAGACCTCCGTGGGGCCTAGGAAGGCCCCGCAAAGGCCTGGGGAGGGAGGGAGGGAGGGCTGGGGAGACCTCCGCGGGGCCTAGCAAGGCACCACGAAGGCCTGGGGAGGGAGGGGAGGGGTGTTTGTTATTCGTGGATTTTTCACATTCGCGGGGGTCCGCGGAACGGAACCCCCGCGAATGTGAAGGGACGACTGTATAAGCAATGGCAGGGACTAAAAAACAATTCCAGCCAAGTGATTCTGAATACCCAGTCCTATAATATGAAAAACTACATTCCATGTGCATCAAAATATTCCTTAAAAACACCATGCTCAAAATAAGGAGTTACTGCACTGCAGTTTATAAACCAGGAAACGTCCATGTGTGAAATTAGAAGAATTTGCAAGGAGGTCAAAACTAAAATGCAATCATTAGTACAGAAGACACTATTCAGCATTACCACTGCTATCCATTCCTGAAATTTCTGTCTACAAAACACATTGTAGCATACAGAATAATTAAGATATGATAATAGCAGTTCTTGCTTCAATATTACTGTAAAGACATCATTATGCATAACTTTGTCTATTCTATTAAATGCTAAAGATATATATGTGTACTCAGCCTGGATATGCCAGGAAACATGTGCAAAGCCTTGTGTACTGTCTATTACTAGAATTGATCCTGTTTTGTTCTCTGTAAGGAATACCATGCTGGACAGAAGCACACACACATTAAAACATAAACAATTTAAGACGTTGCAAACACAGACAACTGTTGCTCTTCAGATCTTTTTGGATGGCATCTGCCATTAGCCCTAACCACAGAAGCAATGGTGTGAGATCGTGAGAGCTTCCTACTCATGGTCTAAGTAAATGTCTTCGTTTACATGGAATACAACATCACTGTGTGATGCTTTTCTCCCCTTCCCATCAGGGCTGTGGAGTTGGAATTGTGGAGTCGGAAACAATTTTGGGTGGAGGTGACAGAAACATACTAACTCTGACTTCAGCTTCAAAGTAAAAACTTACAATATTTACTTTGTTGTACATTTACATTCATGGGAATTTAGAAAAGTTTACTAGTTCAGATGTTTTAATCCAATCAATATATTTTATGTTCTATCAATCTAAGCAGTCTGATGATTCATGTGATGGTGATAAACGTCTTATGCTACTATTTTACAACAATAAATTTGTTATTACTAATTAACTGCCATCTATGCAGGAGTCAGAGTCAGACAACAGAAAAATAGAGGAGTTGGAGTCAAAGGCTTGGCGTACTGATTCCACAGGCCTGCTTCTCATTAAAACATATGACTCTATGTGCCCTCCCATTCCAGGTCCAGATGACTGGCTGCTGGTGGGGCATGTGCGTGCATGCTTATCTGGGTACTGGAGTGTGTGTTTGAGAGTAGAGGAAAACTCACAAACATAATGGTATCATGTCACAGATTTGTTCCTTTCTATATAACGTTAAGGACATGTTGCTTACCTATAACTGTGGTTCTTCGAGTGGTCATCTATGAATCCACACAGTTGGGTTATCTGCACCTGTGCAGAGCACTCTTTAGAACCTTATGGAATCATTACACAAGTGTTTTGGCGGTAGCCCCGCCCACCCTCTCCCCTGCCCTATGTAAGGGGCCTTCCCGCCCAAATGCCTCAGTTCCATGAACATCGCTGTCACAGCAGCCAACAGAGCCAAGGATCACAGGACGAGAGGGGAGGATTCACAGATGACCACTTGAAGAACTACAGTTAAAGGTAAGCAACGTGTTCTTTCTCTTTGTGGTCTCTGTGAATCCACACAATTGGGAGACCAGCAAGCTATACAAAGCAGGTGGAGGGTGTCCTGCAAAAAGGTAAGATAGAGTCCCCCAGTGTAAACACGGAGGCTAGACAATCAAATAAAGACGGACACATTGCATTTTGCAAACAAACGATGTATTGAAACAAACTGTCAAAGGGAGATAAAAGTAATCCCCAGACAGGGAATGGACAATAAAACATTAAGACACAGAGGAGAAGGGAACTGCTCTCCCCAAGGAAGTGTCAGAAGCTGATCTATTGTCCAGTCTGTAATGTGAAATGAAGGTCGATGGCGTATACCAGGCCATCACATGGCAAATGTCTTGCAGTGGCACACTGCAAAGGAAAGCTGTAGATGTGACCATTGTCCTAGTGGAATGACTGTGAACGTTCGTGGGGGGCTTTGACATGAAAACTCATAGGCAGCAGTGATCGATAAAGCCACCCACTTGGAAAACTGCTGACTGGAGACAGGAAGCCCCTTCTTCCTACCCTTGTAGCAGACAAACAACAGTGCTGACTTCCTGAAAGAAGATGTTCTGTCGATGTAAAAAGCTAGGGTCTGTCACACATCAAGGCAATGGAAGGAGTACTCTATGTCTGAAGATGGGTTTCTGAATAAGGCAGGAAAAATAATGTCCTCGTTAATATGGAAGGTAGAGACTACTTTAGGCAAAAAGATAATATTTGGCCTCAGGACTACCTTGTCCCCGTGGAAGCGGACATAAGGAGGATCAGATCTCAATGCACAGAGTTCAGTGGCCTGCCTAGTGGAAGTTACTGCAACGCGGAAGGCGGTCTTAACGGTGAGCCACTTCAAATTACAAGAGGCAAGGGGCTCAAACAGAGACGTCATCAGAGTGGAGAGAACTAGGGGCAAGTTGCAACCTGGTGCAGGCCCTGAAACTGGAGGATGCAACTTCTTCTAACCTTTTAAGAAGTGTTTAACAAGAAGGTGTGAGAAACAAGGGTGTCTGCCTATACACTGTAGATTCCAAGAGATGGCAGCCAAGTAGCAGCGCACTGAGGGCAGGGATAAACCACTTTCAGAGAGAGACAGCAGAAACTCTAGGATACGAGTGATGGAAGAATCCTCCGGGACTATACCACAATGCACAACAACGTGAGAGAATCAGGATAATTTATAAGAGTAGGAATGCTGTATGGATGGCCAATATGCCACACTGAGCACCTCTTGGATGGGTGGTGCAAGGAGCTCTATGCGAACGCTCTCCAGATGGTTGGATTGATGGCTGACAGATCTGGATGTCTGACAAGCCTGTTCTGCATAGTGAGCAGGTTGGATGACTGCAGGATATGAGCAAAGCAGATTTTGGACAAGTGAAGGAGAGGCACAAACCACAGTTGCCTTGGCTACCACAACATTACCAGTATGTATCTCGCCTTGTCATGGCGTATCTTGGCGATCACCTGAGTGATCATGAAAAACAGTGGGAAGGCATACACGACCAGGCCAGATCAGGTGTATAGGAAGGCATCTCCGAGGCAGTTCCCCATCCTCCGAGATCGTGAACAAAACAGATGGCCGAAATTGTTCTCCAGTGACGCGAACAAGTTCACCAACAGAGGACCCCAATCCCTAAACACTGGCTGAAGCACATGATGGGGAAGCGACCATTCATGGCAGGTGGTCAGAGAGTGGCTCAGAGCATCTGCCAAATCATTCTATTCTCCAGGAAGGTAGACTGCCGAGATCATATGTGCCACCATAGGCACCAGTCCCATAGGTCTAGGGCAAGGTGAAATGGTATGGGATCTCATGCCTCCTTGTTTGTTCAGGTAGAACACCACAGTGGCATTGTTGGTGACTATTTGAACATGGCAAACCAGAAGTAAGAGCTTGAATGCTCAGAAGGCCTTTATGACTGCTAGGAGCTCGAGAGCATTGATGTGAAAGGACCGCTCTACTGCCGACCATTTGCCCTAAACAGTCAAGTCCATGCAGTGAGCGCCCCACCCGTCGAGAGAGGCGTCTGTGGTCACAGAAATGGCTGGCCTCATAGGAATGAACGGCACACCTTTCTGCACCACCAGCAGTACTATCCACCAACGAAGGGACCACCAACGAAGAGACCAGAGAATTCGACGTAGGATGGTGAGCCACTTCTGGGGGTGGGCCCTCAAGTGGTCAAAGTTGGCCAAAAAACATGACTGGAGGGGTGCATGTAGAGCCAGGAGAATGGTGTCAACACCGTTGTGGAGGCCATGAGGCCCAGGGTGCTCTGGATGAAATAAGCTATAACTCGTCTATTCCGGATGCAGCTGTGTACCGCAGTACTCAAGGTCATGAACCTGTTATCTAGCAAAAGGGAAAGACCTTATACAGAGTACAGTAATGCCCCGAAAACAGAGTGACTCCCCTTCTGTTGGAGCAATGCCACCACCACCGCGATGCCCTTGGTGAAGATGTGGGAAACTGTGCAGAGACTGAACGGGAGCACTCAAAACTGGTAACAATTCTTGGTGACTGCAAAACAAAGAAAGTGCCTGTGACAAGGGTGGATCACTATATGAAAGTACACATCTTTGAGGTCCAGCGTTGTGAACTAGTCCCCTTTTTGCAAGAGGGGAAGGATAGAAGCAAGAGTCACCATATGGAACCGCTGTGGGCATATGTCGGTGTTGACATCCTGCAGATCCAGAATAGGCCACATGCCACCATCTTTCTTGGTCATGAGAAAGTACTTGGAGTAGAACACTTGGTGACAAGAGAAGACGGTACCTCTTCTATAGCTCCTTTACACAGGATTATGTGAATCTTTTCTAACAGTGGAAAAAGTGAAGTGGGATGGTACACATTCACTGGTGGCAAATGGGTGAACTTGATGGCATAGGCCCTGTAAACTATGTCTAAAACCCACTTATCTAGTGATGAGGGACCAGGCGGCTTATAAATGGGGTAGCTGATCCCGGAAGGGAGGGGAAGAGGCAACCGGAGCAGGAGCAGAAGAGAGGTCTGACAGCTGGCAGTCAAAGCCACTTTTCCGGTTGCTCAGACGGTTTTTTTTTTTTTTGTACTGCACTCTAAATTTGGGGACCGATGACTTCCTGGAAGACGGCAAAGACAGACTACCAGAGCGTTGAGATCAACCAGAAGTGGGGATGTACTGCCTCCTATAGGGGTGGAAATGGCATCAACTGTGATGGGGGCGAGAGTACTGTTGGGCAGGAAAGCCAAATTTGCACACAGTGGACCTCATCTTGTGGGTATGTTCCAATTTTGAGTCAGTGTCAGTACAGAACAGTCCCTCCTTATCAAAAGGAAGGTCCTCAATAACCACGTGTATGGACATAGAGAGACCAGACAAGTGAAGCCAGGTGTAACGTCAGAGCACAACCGCACCAGCAATGACCTTCCTAGTGTACTCAGCCACATGCTTTGAGGACTGCACCTGTTGCGAAGCCAGTAAATGAACTTCTTCCTTCAGCACCATGACGATATGGCAGTCCTGTTCCAGAAATTTCTTAAAATAGGGGGTTACCTTCTTCCACAATTTCTGGCACACCCCCATGCATGCCATATAATTCGTGATCTTGCTACGCAAGCAAGTGGTGGAGTAGAATTTCTGCCCCATGGTGTCCAGCTTCTTCCCCTCCTTATCACCAGGGTGTTGTGGACCTTCTGAGAAGACTTACATTGTGTCGCATCTATGATTATGGAATTCGGCTTTGGGTGGGTAGCCATCCAATCCATATCTGTTTGATTGATGCGGTACAGGTTGTCCAACCACCTGGATGTCAGGTAAACCATAGACGGGTTTGGCTAGGACTGTTTCAACATCTGAAAGAGGTACAGAAGAAAGAGCAATGAGGAAAGAGAAGGCGCTTGCTTTTGAACATCGCCAAAGTCTGGATATTCGATGTCCACCTCTGGATGAGAAAAGTGGAGACGCAGAGATGCAGCCATTTGAGACATCTGGTCTGCAAATCACAGCACATCATCAGTGGGAGAAAAGGAGTCCATCATAGATGTCCGAGGTTCCAGAGAAGACCCACTAATTGATGGAGAAGACCTGCCCGAACCTGAGCTGGAAGGGGAAGGCAAACAACGCAATGTCTTCTCATGGTGATGCCTGAGGCGCTCCTCCTTCCTCGCAGCATCCTCTATCCAAGACGTGGATAGGCTGGGGATGCATGGTGATCATCATTCCCCTTTCCATGTGGCCCCTCTATGGGTCGGGGCAGGGCAGTAGGCACAGTATGTGCCACTGTGTCTGGATGCTGATGCTGATGTGGGGCTGAAGAAGTGTGCAGAGAATGAGCCACGTGGGAGTGATGAGTTACATCCAGGTAAGCATCAACCCATCCCAGAAACGGGTTGTGCAGGGGCCAGTATGAGCCCCAATAGTACTTGGCCTCATCCCAAGATCAAAAGGGCTGCCCAAATGCATTGCAGAGCCACCAGGAGGAAGGTGAGTACCATGATGAGGAAGAGTGATGACAATGACCAAGGCCCCAGGATTGAGACCGGGACTGATGACGTCCACGACTACGAGACCAGGATGTACAAGAACAGGAGTGCAAATAGTGATGGCAGCTCCGAGATCAAGATTGGGAGGACCAGTATGAATTGTCTGGTCAGCAGGAGCCCATCCAATGGGATTGAGAACATGAGACCAGGCACTCTGCAGGTAGGGGCAGTAGAGGCCGCAGTGGACGGTGTGGGGAAGCAGGATCCAGGCAAAAAACCCCACCTGAGATGATTGTCACATCGACGTCCTATGAAGTATCAGCGATCTCCCCTTCAGACACTATGATAGTGTGATGGGCAGATGATGACTCGGTCAGAAAAGACGTGTCTGTCTGGGAAAGCAGCCCAAAATGCCAGCAGGATAAACAAGATCTGGGAAAGCAGCCAACCCCCAGTGATAGCCAAGTTAATTAAGGGGAGCCAGATAAGGTTCGGAACAAGCAAGGTTCCATTTCTTGAAGAAGCAGCAATACAGGCAAGAAGGCAAACAGAGAAGAGTCCAGAATACAGTCCAAAGGTCAAGGCTTACAGAAGGCAGTGTAGTCAAGAAGTAGGTCTGTGGGTCAGTAGGATCAGGCAACAGTGTGGTCAGGAACAGTCCGAGGTCAAGACACGAGTCAAGGCAGCAAGGATTAAGGCAGCAAAGTCAGAAGGAAGCTTTCTCCAGGAAGATCAGTTGATCTCTGGCAAAGCCTCCATCGCCTCTCCCAGCATATATAAAGCAATTAAGGCTTTTTCAGGTGTTTCTTAATGATTAGGTTTTTCTCATAAAGTCTCAGAGACTTCCTTTGAGCTTCCTTTTGAGCTCTCTGCTGTGTATACGATGGTGGAGTTCCTCTCTTTTTCTTCTTCCTTATTGAATGGGCAGGACTCTCTGCTGGGAGTGATGCCAACCCACTCAGACCAGGCTCTTCTTCTGTTTGAGCCTCTAAGTTACCAGGGTTCCTTTCCTTGCTGGCACAGGTGTAAATAAACCTGTGCCAGGATCCATAAGGCTGTTCCCTGCCATGTCCTCCTCCTCCTTTGACTCTATACCCTCCTCAGGCTCATGGGGTATGACACTATCCCTGGAGAGGAAGCTCTGGGCAAAGAAGTTTGCTCAAGATGAGAGATGCCAGAGGTGTGACGTCAAGACAGTGGGGGTCGGGCTTGATTGGAGCCAATGCCCCTGAATGTGAAGTGCCGGCAGCCAAGATCGGATGTGGGGAGTGGTACCAGGCCTGCTTCTTCTTTTCATGATTTTGCGGGTGGAGTCAGAAGCAGCCAATCCTGATGCCTTATAAACTGTCAATCCCACTGATCCCATTAATCCCAGAGACCAAACCATTGAGCCTGTCAAGGTTGAAGGTTGAGCCCCACCAGGCATCGAAGTCGATAACAAGGGTTTTGAAATTGATGAAAACGAAGGCAACGGGAGCGAGGAAGAGTGGGAGGGCTTACTGGGCTGTAGAGAGGCTGAGCCTTCCTTCGCCACGGTGGTCAAGGCATGTTCATATAAGAGTGCCTTGAGCCAAACCTCACGGTTATACTGAGCTCAGGGTGTAAATGCTTTACAATGCCCACAGGTCTAGACGTTATGTCCTTCTCCCAGGCAGAGAAGGCACCTAGAGTGCCTGTCCATATCCCGAATTGTTCCTCCACAGTCAGAAGGCGGTGGAAGTCATGAATGAAAGCAGTCCAAGGTCTAAGCCGTAAAATCAGTCCAATACCCGAGAAAACAAATCCAAGGAATATGAGAGTTGAAGTCAGAATAATCCAGAGTCAAAAACATGAAGAAAAACACCAAAACGCTGAGAGGGAGACCCTATCTCAACAGAAAGTTCCCTAGTGCTGCAAAGCAGCAGGAAAAAAAGGAACTGAGGCGTTTGGGCGGGAAGGCCCCTTACATAGGGCAGGGGAGAGGGTGGGAGGGGCTACTGCCAAAACGCTTGTGTAATGATTCCATAAGATTCGGATGAGTGCTCTGTGCAGGCGCAGATAACCCAATTGTGTGGATTCACAGAGACCACGAAGAAGAACTTTTAGTTTTATTATAAACTACTGCACTGCTTTGGCTGGCTTCCTTCGGAAAGGAGGTCTACTACTGTGCTATTCATTGGAGAATTAACAACATAAGGAAAACCAGTTCCACCAGAAAACAATGCCACATTTTTTGCCAAGCCCATTCATCCCTTCCCTTCAACCCTGTAAGCTAGCTTTAAAAACAAAACAACAACAAAAACAAAAAACCCAGAACAAAAAACAAACCACTTCCCTATTATGTATTCCCAGTTTTGCAAAACATTTGCTAGCTCAACCTACTGCACTGGCTGGCACAAAATGGAGGAAACATTAACATAATCTGTGAATTTCCATTCAGAAACAATAGATTCAGACAAGTATGCTCCTAACAGAAAGGAAAGAAGCTCCTTTCTTCCATCCTTCTCAAATGGTAGAGAAAGAAAGTAATCATTAAGGTTTAACAAACACATATAGAAAAATAATCATGGGCAACAGTGATAGTTAACCATCTGGAAGGGAAAAACAAGCAACTGATGTCATATTCAAGAGTCTGAGAGAACTGACATGTTTTAATTTTGACAGATTTAAGGAATTTTTGAATGGGAGCAGGTAGAACTAGAATAAAAAGCTTGTCTGAGGAACCTGAGGCTTTGATAACTACTAGGAGAAAAGCAACTTAACTCTGTATGCAAGAGAAAGATTTTTTAAAAGAGGCTTCTACAAGATTTCCATAAGAGAGGAAAAAGCACAGTGAGACTAAGACATCTATTATTATCCCTTTGGCGACTAACACAGAAGGAGATGTTCACAAAAGAGTGCTACCACCATGCTTGCACAGACTAATTCAAAGTGAAGTCTACAAATGAGACATCTCATTAGTTTGAACAGATGGATAAAAATTAAAGGCTGATTCGCCAACTTTTAATTTCCCAGTAGCAAAGAAGAGCTCGAAGTCTTGCAGAGTAGGACAGTTGAAAAATCAACATGAAAAGATTTCCCTCCATCTGTTGAAACACATGCCTGTGCAGAATACAGCTACTTCCTACTGTCCTTATTCTCAAATAGCAATAATACATATAAGATCTATTAAAATACACCAACATTCAATATCAGCTGAATGTTTCACTCTACTCTGTAATACAGTAAGTGACTAGGCCTAAAACTAGCATTAATTATATAACGGTAAATTGAGCCTTGTTAAGATACCATGTTCTATGAAGAGCTCAGAACAGTGGATAAAGGACTACCTAGAAATATTACTTCTTAAGGTGTGAAGAGTCAATCACAGAAAGCCTACACAAGAAACTACTGATAAAATGTAGTACAGAAAAAACGTATTGACCTCTAAAATTCTGTTACTGTCAGTAAGATGATAAGATTTTTAGAGATCTAAGTAGTGGCAAGCTGATACCAAAATTACGTTCCTACAGTAAATTAAAAATAAATGAAGTTGAGACATATTCAAGTGACAATGTTTTTCAAGTCACAACATCACATTTTTGGTGCAGCTGAAACATAAAGCCAGCAGAACTAGACTGTCACATGTTGAACATTAAATGTACTGTATCCCTGTACTGCAGCGATGACAACTTGTGGTCCAAGGGCCACCTGAACCCCATGGTCACCCCCTCCCCCCAGCCCCATGTTCATTTTTTTTTCTGCTGGGGAAAAAAGGAATTTTGCACCAAAATTATTTTAGGGGGTGTGGTTTATTATTCCAGCACTGGTTCAGGTAAAAAACAGCAGAATGTCATCCTCCGAACACCAGGAAATGGCTTCCCATTCCCAATATGTCACTTCTGGTTCTGGGAAATGGTTGTACTGCAGGCCACTAAGGGTTGGGAAGAATAAAAAATGTTTCTCTAGGTATGTAACCAAGCCATATTTAACGCACACTTTTACTGCAAAAAGAGCTATAGGAATGATAATTACAGTTGTCCCTTCATATTTGCTGGGGTTTGGTTCCAGGACCCCCCCCCCATGGATACCAAAATCCATGAATACTCAAGTCCCATTATATGCAATGGCATAGCAAAATGGTTTCCCTTATATCACCCCCACCCCGAGCTTGCCTCATTATTTCATGTGTTAATCATTAAAATATGGCAAAATCAAGATTTGCTTTTTCGATTATTATTTTTTTAAGAATATTTTCAAGCCGTGAATACTTCAGTCCGTGGATACGGAGGGACAACTGTATTGGGAGTGCTATAGCTGAGAAAAGAGTTTAACCCTTTCCTTCTCTACTGCAGGTATTTTGGAAGTGGCTTTTTTTCTTTCCTAACTGTGTGATTCACAGAGACCACGAAGAAGAAGCTCCTATTTACACTGGAAGAAAAATTCTTGTTAGCCCATGACAAATAGTTTCCTCAGAGTAGGTTTTGTCAGAACTGCAGCAGGTGAAAAACGGCTTGAAAGTTCTTCACTCAACCCACTGCATCCCAAATGATGAGTTTCTTGGTCCGATGATTGCTATATACAGCTTTAAAAATGTATGTTAAATGGAAATATGTTTTTATTGTCATGTGTAGCTTGGACCTCATCAAACTAAATATCTCTAACTTTTTAGACAAATTTATGTAGAAATCCCAACCAGATGTTGACACTAGAAGTCTTAATACAATTATTGAAAAATCTATTTACACAATAAAAGATTCAGAGAGATATAGTGTCTCGATTAAAGTTCATTCATAAATTTGACACGGTTTCTTTTGGACTAAACATAGATAATGAATGGCTTCTCATGAAAAAGCAATTACTGAATTCTCTTTCCAACTATGAAGATAGAAAAGTACATGGCACAAAGTAAACATAAATTGTATCCTCTGGCAACAGCTGGAATGGACTAATCAATTTGTGGGATAATAATGTTATCAAGTGCTCTTTACCCATTTCCACAATTAGATCATTCCAGACAAAATTTTAAATGAACAGTCAATCTATTTCATATAGGCCTAATATTTTACATTCTAACACATCAGAATCTAAAACTCTGATAATCAGGCCAAGTTTCCAAGTGTTAACTGTCTGAAATTTCTACATAGCTAGAATTATACATTTATTTCACACTTGCTCACACTTCTCTGATATAAATGTTAAATTCTTCTCCACTGGATTCTTTCCTATGTTTTTAACATTAGGAAATGGAGAATCCCACTGAAGCCCCCCCCTTTTTTTTTAAATGGTAATTTTTCACCCCAGCCCTCCTAACTCTAAAACAGTGCAGAACACAGCAGTTTGGTTCCTCATATCTCCCTAAATGTGCAAAAGCAGGGAAGGGGAAGAGTAGTAACCATCACTACCACCCTCCACCTTATTTTGCCCCTCTGATAGGCAAAATGCACTCATCTTAGTGCAAGATGGAATATACAAAATGTAAATGGAAACAAGTGAAAAGACAATCCCTCAAGTATGAAATGACACAGTCTTTTCAAAGCCAAAACAACAAACTTGAACTTTGGCCCAAATGCACTATGGAAACTCTACATTCTCTGAAGGGCTGATATTAGTGCATGCATGCATGAAGGAAGGAAGGATGGAAGGAAGATATCACATTGTCCTTTATGGCTTCTCTATTTTGGCTTTATTTTTGTTGAATAAATCATGACATGGTATAATATGTCATGTGTTGCTGTTCACCTGAGGTGGTATTTACCCTAATTTTAAGACCTAAGGAACAAATAATTCTTATTACGTCCTGATATGTAAAACTATAGAATTCAAAGAGGGTGTACTTTCTTTTTCACATGACTATGTAACTCTGGTACTGGTAAGCTGACAATTAATGAACAAACCAGGTTCAAGGTGTTACTTTTTATTTATAAGAAACTGCCCTCTTCTGCATAGACTATCACAGTCTTTATGTTTTGACTGGGAGGCACTACTTACCATATCATGGCCTAGTGAGGTTCATCTGGATGCAGTGCAGATGTTGCAACTCTGATGTGATGCCCACTATGTAGAATCATCTAATTGCGTTGGGGGAAGATTCCAAGTTTGGGTGTTTCTGCCATCAGCTAAAGACCTATTTGTTAGCCCAGGCATTTTTCTTATTATTCTCCTGACTCTGAATATTGTCAGTTCCTGTCTGGTTTTCCAATGAATAGTTTTTCATAAATTACTTTAGTCTTTTCACTGTTTTATCAGTGTTTTGCTATTTTTAGCAACTGTATTTTTTTTTTGTTGTAAACTGCTTGTTTAAACAAAAAGCAGTATAAAAATGTACTTTGAAAATCAATAAAATGAAATAAAATGATAGATTCTAAAATCCATCCTCTCACACTTGAGCAAGTGACCAATGGCAATAAACTGGTATACAAAAGGTGTCAATGGATACAAGTCGGATAATGGAAATGAACCCACTGACATCCACTCATAACTCTTTTTATGAGTATGGCCTCTTCAATTCAATGTTTCATTACTTAGAAAACAAATGCACATCCCCTTCTGGAAAAGTATATTATTTTATTAGACCAGGACATTCTTGCTCATGTTTCCATATGGCAGAAGGAGGCCAAATAGCAAATGTTAAGGAATCTGGCATGCTCCTTCACTTGCATTCTAGTGTATTTGACTGCAGGCTTCCTTACATGAAATTTTCATTTTAAAAGCTTTCCATTGCTTCCAAAAACCTCAGAAAGCTGAGTCATCTAGTTTCCAAATGGAATAGAGGGAAACCAAAGTGTTTACCCAAGCAAAGAATAAATCCTTGTTGATATGATTCACAAACAGGTTCTAACTAAAAGCCAATAAACTGAGCATACCTGATGTCCAGCTGTTACTTGTTTCAAGACATTTTCATAACAAACTTCATCCATGTTGTTCAGCTGCTGCACCTGAGCAATAAAATACAGATGCTTTATTATAGTATCATTTTATCCCCATTACTGTAATGCCATCTGTACCATTACCTACACTTTAAACATTCATACAGTCTTACTAATGCTTAAGGAATACAAACACACTTTTCAAACAATTACACATTTCTCCTTCATTGAGATGCTGGAGAAACACTGGATTGTACACTTACCTAGCTCAAATAAGCATCACTAAAAATATAATGTATTACAAACCATATTATTAGATTCATTTAGCATTACTGGTATACCTCACTTAACAAAGTAAATGTGTTCCTGGGCGTTATATCTTTAATAGAAAATGTTGGTACCAGAGACAGAGCTAACGTGGAAAGAACAGGAATAGGTTCCTGTGACACAAAAAAAGAAAAGCAGTTCAACATTTATTCAAAAGTAACACTACATATGTGAGAAATAAAACAAGCAGGTCAGATAAACCTTGTACAAGCAAATAAAAATAAATAACCTTCTAGAAACCATTTGAAAGCTTCTTCCAAAAGGAATCCAGGCATTTTTTTTCTTTCACCTGCCTCCACTTTTCTTCTGATTTCCACTTTAGTGGCCAAACGTATAGATCTATGCTTTAAAAAAACATGCTGGGGCTAGCTGACGAGGCAGGCTTGTCCCCTTCTCTCTGTTTTGTTGTTCACACATGTTCAGTAAACATTCTGGAGACAGATGCTGTTTACTCTGCCTGTTACAGGTAGGCACACACAGGTACAGAGGTAAAATAGGATCAGCCAGAGTAGAATCCCATTCTTTTCAGTTCATGATTCTTTACTTCAGACATGTTGCTGCATGTGTTTCTCCAGCCTTCCTTCACCATCCTCCCAATGCGGATCCTACTAAAATCCTTCTAGCTAAATAGAGGATGTGGAGAGAAAGTGGCAGGCTGGAGGAGTATAAAAATGCTTTGTCAAAAAGAGCTTCACTGTCAGAGGCTTTATAAACTGGAGTGTGCCTATACAGACCTTGAAGGGAGAGTGTACAAGCACATACACAAACACCTGAATTTGTGGATAACAAGACTGAAGAACAAAGCTAATGCCTTTGTCTAACTTTGGTCTTAACTTATGTGCCTTTAAAAAAGTTGTTTGGATACTTTAAAAATGTAACTAGCTTTCATGCAAGTTAGTAGGACATGAGGATTCTGTGTGTAATTAAATGCCTGACTTAGTCTAGGCGTATACAGTTTATGCAGCCCCTGAAAAAATAACAATGGACTACCCTGCAGGGGTGCTATAAACAATTCCTTATCAGTACGGTTCTCCATCCTGCAACAGAGGTGTAATACTGACTTTCACTGCAAGGCTGTTGTATCCTACTATCAGCCAAGTCTGCAGTGGTGGAAAAACAAAGTATAAGCTACCATCTGAATTTTATGTCAGCCCCCAGAGAGTAATAGTGGCACAAGCTAAACTGCAAGGTTATCATAAGCCATTCTTCTCTGGCAATAGCTTTTCCAATCTGCAATGTGCAGAAAATAACAGTAATATCTCTGGAATTTGCATTAGTAGGGTTCCCCCCCCCCTTTAGTTTGGGGAAATCTTCTCTGTGCTGCTGTCTTTTGTACTATGCAGGAAGCAATTTGTTCACAATCACATCCAAATTATTACCATTAAAAAAAAATCCCTGACATTTATGGGCAGCTAACTCTTCCACACCTGAGGATGCTTTAAAAAAAGAGGAAGTGACATATTCATAGTAAGAGAGTTCTCTCCATCCACACAGGCACACCTTTGTTCCAGACATTCCATTCCAGTCTTCTACCTCAAGCTGTCTTGATTACTCCCAGTAATCCAACATACTGTGCCATGATTTATTATGGGATTTTGGTTTTCTTCATAAGAATTCCTTCTTCCCCAAATGTGTGTCTAGCGGTTACTCCAAACCTGTTGATTTATCTCTCCTGTGTATGCAGGGGGGAGGTGGCTCCAGCTCCACAAATACAAGAACATTCTAATGGTATAAAGCAGGGGTGGGCAACTGTGGATAGCTGGGGGGGAATATTAGCCCCGCAGGAGACCTTGGGGGCCTAGGATTTGGATTTTTTTGAAAAATTTTGAAAAAATTGTTTTTACCTGGAGGGAGCCCAAGGGGACTCCAACATGGTAGAAATGCCCCTCACACCTCCTAGAGGTCATTTTGGGGCCTTTTGGTAAGTTTTAATTTTTATTATTATTATTTTACTTTCTAGAAGGTCTGGGGCCCACACAAAAATGGCCCTGTAGGGCCGGCCACATGCAGCCTGCAAGCTGCACTATGCCCATCCCTGATACAAAGGATAACAATTTAGCCACAACAAAGAAAAAATACAGCCCAAAGTGTACAGTAAAATTGGATCTGGCCTCTAAAGAAGTGCTGTTCCTCTGAGATAGGTAAGATCTACAGCTTGTCTTCCTTATTGTTCTTGGCCATCTCATCCTTTTCTTTGGTTGTCAGTGAAATGTTCTGATGTCATCATTAAGTGCAAGAATTTGAAAGACCCTTCAGTAAGCCTTAAGGCCAAATGAAATGCAAGACTTTCCTTAAGGCATGAAAGTGCCCATTTGTCCTCAGGATATCAACTAGAGATTGATTCACCCTAGTTCCAAGAATGGACAAAATTGGTAACAGCAGCAGCATGCAGCCCTACAGAATAGTTAAGTTTCAGAATCATGGAATAAATTTCCAAGTTCTATAGTTTCATGGTTAAGAGATTGCCTTGGCAGTCTGGTTGCTTTTAACCAAGCAGCTGATGTACAGTTGTCCTTGAGCTAAGTCCTATATTTTTAAGCCAGGAGTGTGCAATGCCAATGGTTGTGCTGATGGGGCACATTGGCCCTCTGTGTGACCCTGGGAGGTGACAACCCTCCACTCTAATTTTTAAAACACTTTTTTTGGGAAAATGAAACTCAAAATCTACCCCATGCTGTTGGAGGGGAGGGGGCTGTCAGCTCATGAAAGGCCTTTTTAAAACCAGGAAATAAAACTAGAAACCGTTTTGTCCCAGCTTCCCTCTCTGTAGAAATACAGCAACATTGCCCCTTGCCACATCCCCTAGACAGGATTTGGGGCATTTTTAATATTTTTTTTCCCAGTCTGGAAAGTTGAGGGGGCATGAGCACACTTTTCCCACCCATACTTTATAATGATGGTGAAATGAAGAGTCACAGAATGATCCTAAAAAGTAAAGATGGGGAATCTTGCTCTACTGATAGCACTGAACTACTATACCAATTGTAAATCACCAGTGGCCAGGTTGGCCAGAACTGGAATTCAACAACACTGGTGAAAGTCACATGTTCCCCAATTCTCCTATAAAAGTTTACTCAGATGTAACTCCCAGTTAGTGTACAGGAACACAGCCAAAGGTACAGACTAAGGAAAGAACAGGCTCAGTGTCACATGAAATCCTTACTTGATATCATCTCCAGTTCCAAAATAAAACCATGGTAACTCAGAATAGACTGACTGGCTGCCTTTTGAGCCTGATGTTTTTCCTCCTGGATAAGAGAAAAAGTGGCAAACCACCAAAACCTCAACTTTATTCACAAGCTCTTGGTGCAAACTTTAATTGCCTCTTGTAGCTTATATTAACACTGATGCAGCACCCCTTCAGAGAAGTAATTTGTCATTTACTTTCTCTTGACTTTAACCTTTGCATAATTCCTGATCACTAACTAAACCACAGTTCTCAGGGGTTGGGGCTGTGAAGTGGGAATCAATCATTAAGGCAGCAGGAGCTTAAAATAAAGCCAGGGAATGGATTCCAAGTTTTAACTGAGACTTTGTCCATAACACATCATTACAAAAGAGTAGTTGATCGTTGTGAATAAATAACTCACCAGGAAGGAAATAAAATGAAAACTGTCATATCTATTATTTCAGCAAAATATGCAATAATGAGAATGTTGTACAGTGAAAAAACTATCCAATCCATGCTTAATGAAGAAAAACAGAATTACAAGGATAATCTGAAAAAAATAGGCTAGATGTTTCCTCCTACATAGACAATTCTGTGTTGTTGTAGTGTTTTGCAAATGGGTATATTTGTGAGTCAGGTAGAAATACTAAAAAGAAAATGCAAAAGTCTCACATATAACTTTCATGTTGTTGCATTAAAGAGTTCAAAACAGCAATCCATATATATATCCCTTCTAAATGGTGTAGTACAATGTAACCCTATGCATATAGAGATTATAACATTCTACTATGTTTAAAATGAGTTAGCTCCTAGTAAGTGTGTTTAGGACTGCAGCTTAGTCTGCCTTTACAAGACAGCCTCCCCAGAGAACCATTAATTTCAAGGACCACCGGAAGCCAAGTGCTGAACAAACAGGCTATTTGGAAGCCTGTAGTTTCCCCTCTAGACAGCAATGGAGATGGCTCACTCTGCCTTCCCTCGGCCACCACTTACCCCACCCTCTTAATGCCAAATATTGATCCTAATTTTCCAGACTTGTCACAGTGATTACCAAGACAGCATCTATGAATCTCTCTGAAAACTATTAAGCAAGATACCTACTCCAAATATTAAAGAATGCTTAACACAATACCATCACTATATGTAGCACTTTGAAGCACTTTGTGAAACAAAAGAGAAGTGTAACTCCACCACACTAAAGTAATTTACCATCTTAAGCCAAGTCTGAAGTAGACAACAACAGGGTCTGGGAGGAAATACAAAGAAATATAAAGAAGGGACAACTGAAAACAAAATGTTCTTGCACATTTTCAAGCACTTTTTCAGCCTGGGAAGGTATGAGAGGGATGGCCACTGCTTCAGCCAAGTGGAAACACTGCATTTCAAAATCTCCTGAAGAACAGTTCTCTCACAATTGCTTTTCAAATCTTTTAATTCAAACAAAAATTACCTTATTAGTTGACTTGATCCCAATAAATGTCTGTCCAAGTGGAACAGGCCGAAAACGGCCATCAAAATAGAACAGTCCGATGTAAGGATTAACATGCAGAAATGTAGCAACATCAAGGTAATTAGGTAATGTTGCTGAAAGGCCCAAGATTCTAATCATGCTCTGTGTAGATTCAACCTGTAACAAAAAGGAAAAGGAAAAAACTATTATATTATCTTTATTAAATCCTATGCAAAGTTAATATTAATTTAGTAAATATAAAAGTTAATAATGTTTAAAACAGAAAAAATGGCTGGTGAGGATACCAATATTTTGTACAGTGTATACGAAAGAAATGGAAAGACATATACTTGTGGGATTTTATTTCCCTGTGCTTGCCTTTTCCTTCTTTCCTAAAAGCTATATATAAGAGGTTCGGGGTTGGATAATTTCTTCTTTTTCCTCTTCCTATGCTTTCTTTATAGCCCACTCCACCCCCACCCCACCCAAACTGTGAACCAAGGCAGCTCAGAAATTACATTAAAGGTACATTAAAAGTGAAACATACTAAATGCAACATTAAATGGAACTGAATTGCTAACAACACTAAAAACAGTTTAATGAGTAGTTTTAAAACAGTACATGGCAAGCTTTTAAAAGCCCTTTCTTTGAAAATCTTCAATTCTCAAAAGCCTATGGGATATGCACAGAAAATAAGGAAAAGCATGCCCTGTGAGCAAATACTTAACCTAAGTTGAGCTTAGAGCCCTTTCACACAAATCCCCACTCCTGGTTTCCTATAAGCTTTCTTCATTTGAAAACTTTACTTAAGAAAAAAGTAAAACAAAACAAAACAAAAAAACCCTAACCCTAAACAAACAAACCACAGAATCACACAGGAACAAACATTTCTACCTAACCTGGGAGTGTTCTTATTCTTCAAGGCCTACTGTGGGTTTCCATTTTGTTAGATTTAATTTAGAAAAATGAAACTTTTTGTTTGTTTCCATTGTCCAAACTGGAGTCCAAAACTCTTGTCAATCTGCTATAGATCATTGAGAGGTCTACCAGTGGATCCAGACTGAGAGCATATTCTGTAGACCAGAGGCAAAACAGTGGATACTAAGAATTGTTCCTGAAGTTAGCATTCTTAAGGGGAGGAGGGTTCTTATAGTAAGATCTTCAAGATGGTTTGTGTCCAGGACAAACATGGCATGAATGAAACTGTTAACAGAATGGACAAGTTATTGTGGAAGCAGAATAGGAACTCTAGATTCATGTCCCAATTCTAACATTCCACTGAGTGCAGTCACAAGCCTATGAAAATATGGCATTGACTGATTTAATACAAATAAATCTTTTGCAAAACATTCAGAAACTGTTCTTTCCAATCTGAACCAATGTTTGGAGACTATGATCAAGTGGATTGGAGAGAACAGGTTAAAAAGAGAATTCAAACAAAACCAAGGTAATAATGGTAGCTATGGGCATGAGGGGATAAGCCTACTTGTGACTCATGGGGGTCTCTGTGACATCATCAGGTTAAGAAACTAAGATGATGTTTTTGGACCCAGCACAGATTATTAAGAAGCTTTGGGTAATAAGGAGGCCTCCCCCTTTCAGACAGTTCACACCTTGCTATGGTGATTCACAGTTCTGGAACTTTTAGCTTTGTTTCCTGTACTATACAAGGAGAAGCCCCTGAACATGACATCATTTTCAATTGGTATAGAATTTAGCAGCATATCTTGTATCAGTTGCTGAGAGGTAGGCACATGCTCAGCCTGTTCTGTGAGACATATATTGTCAGTTGTATCTCCTGACCAAATTCAAGGTTCTGGCTTTAAGTTTAGTCTGAAGCCTTGCAAGGTTTGTGACCGCTAAATCTGAAAAACTGATTCTTCCTATCTGAGCTCACTAACTTACTGAGGCCTAGTAAGCAGGCTATCTGTTGCCTATGAACAGAAGTGGTCTAGAGTTAGGGTCCTGCAGTAGTTGTTCCCAAATTCTGGAATCTACTTCCTGAAGACATAATGACATAATGCTTCTTTGTCACTATTGTTTTTAGTCAGAGCTGGGCAGCTTGTGACTAAAATGATACTCACAGACAATGGCAAATGATGATGGGAGTTGTAGTCTAAAAACAACTGGAGGGTAATAAGTTACTTAACTGGTCCATTTTGTTATCAATTAAATGGTTTTTAAAAGACTTTTTCCAGTGGCTGTGTTATTTTGTTCTTCTAAACCACCGAGCACTACTAGAAAAATGCTGTTGAAGCAGTAGATAGGTAGGTGGATGCGTCAAGATATAAATAGACTATAAAAACAGAGGCAAAAAACTGCTTCAAGAGAACTGCTTCAAGAATCTTAGCTGGAAAAGCCTCATGGGACTAGTTCTACTTTTAAGAATTAAGAATTGACAAGACTTGCTTTTGATTAAAAGTGAGCCATTTAATTTGTACAGCGAGTAGTCTGTAGGCAACACTGTTCCACATTAGGACGGTAACACCGAAACGGATTTGAGTCAAAGAGCAATCCTGTCATGATTTATAGGTGTATCTAATTGACAGGTAACTGTAACAGTGAGGAAATATAGGTACCATATCATTTCTGCAATTACTGAAAACTAGTGCATGAAAAAGAAAGGAGGAGCGTAGGCAGCTTTTATGACCACGTCAAGAACGCTTTTCAGTATCACCAATTCTTACTGCAAGATTTCTGAGGAAAAAATACCAGGGACAGGACTTTTTACTTTAACAACTACAGCTAAAATGGTTTCCAGCATGTCCTAAAATCTACAGAATCATTCCACTTATAATCAGTGAGGTTTCAAAACCTTGAAAATTATTTTGATAAAAATAGTTAGTTCAAACCCAAAACAAAACTTAAAAGGTTTAGTGCCAACAATATGCCATGCCACACAGATTAAAATGTATTTAAAATGTAATTGTTGGCAATACCATGCTGTAGATACTGACTTCATTATGATGGAAGGAGAAGTATACGAATTTTGAACATAGATTAGAAGGTTAATTGAAGACATGGCTGGATATGTTAATCCCTCTTGATGCAAAAATTACTACCGTTAAGTTATTTTGAGGAAATCTTTCTTTCAGTATGGTTAGAAGTAAGCTTACTTAACTGAAGCAAAGATTTAGATTGCTGCCAACTGGGGGCATATCTAAAATGAAATAATAATTATAGAGGTTATGGTCAACAGCATCTGTATTCACATTTTGTTTCTGCAGAAAGACAGCAATATTTATAGAAAAGTGAACTGTTTGAATTATGTACTGAATTACAACTTAATATGTTAATTCCTATCATCCAACATTTTCAATATTGCATTGGAACTTTTTTATTTATTTATTTGAAAAGGTATGCACAATTTTGTACTACTAGAGCTTTTCTCGGAATTTTGTGAGCACTACAGATTTCACTTCATAAAAGTAGGGCTACAATTTGCCCAGTTTTCAAGCAATTACGCTGGTTTACATCATTTTTCATAGGGTAAAGTTAAGAAACACTGGCCAGGCAATAAAATGGAATGTCAAAATTGAAACATGTTGTAATTAACTACTGACAAAAGCTAAAGACAGGGAAAGACAACTGTAATGATTATAATTTTCACTAAAAGGTATGTTAAAGTTGATGGGGGGGAAAAATCAGAGAGATGGGAAAGAGGAGAGACAGACAAAAAATATTCCCAAATCAGAAGACTGGATTCTGACATTACCATAAACTCTTCCATCTACTGCTTGATAATCTCTCTTCTTTCAGAAGACCTTCCTCCACTCCCTAGGGTAGAGGGTGAGGGAAAGGGGACAGAAGCAGAAGGGCTGTCTATGAAAAGTAGAAAGAGGAAAGGGATGGGGAGACTGAACTCTTTGCATTTGCAGCCTCAGCCCGGGTCGAGATGGTACAATACTAATCCTTCAAGTACTGTTGAGATCTAGAAGCCTACCATACAGACACGGGGGGTGGGAAGGCTTGAATTTAAGCATAAAACCTTCTCCCTCAAGAAACTGGGTTGGTATATGTCCCGGAATCCTTGCTACAGTTTTTGTTGCTGATCCTGAACATGCTTCAGCAAGATTCTTAATTATTACTACACATAGCATCATAGAGTTGGAAGAGATGACAAAGGCCATCTAACTCCCTGCCCCTACAGGAATAAACAATCAAAGCATTCCCGACAGATGGCCATCCAGCCTGTTTAAAAACCTCCAAAGGAGACGGCACCACACTCTGAGGCAGTGCATTCCACAAGTTTCAAGGCATGTCCCCATGCATTTTCCTGCACTGTACCTACCACAGTAGAGGAACACTACACTCAAACACACATAGTTGCAATGTGCAGCAACTTCACTACATTTCCTTGAAATCTGTAATGGCTACTGCATCAATTCTTCTTCCACCTACTGAGCATGTAATTGAGGCAATTATGGGACTAACACTGAAATTTAATAGATATGAAACCTAAAAGATATGAGAAATCTTATTCTTAACCCACTCTCCTGCACCAACCAAACAAGAAAAGAACCTATTTTCTACTAACTGAGCATGCTGAATATGCTAAGCACATTACAGGAGCAGGAACACACAGAGATTGCCATAAGCCAGAAAATAGCATGCATGTCTAAACTAACACAGCCAAGGCATATTTCAAAACTGCTTCTCCTCAGCAAAGCAGCATTTAAGAGGAGTATTTGCATTGCATAACCTCCCTCTTCTACCAGCCGTTTTTTCTCCTACAAGTTCTTCCTCTTCCTACTGTCCCCCAAATAAAGATTCCAAAAGGTTGCCTTTCTAACATGCAACACCACTTCCAGAACTTCTTTCTCCAAGAAGTGACTAGACAGAGACTCATAAGAGTGAGAAGTATAAATTTTGAAAGTGACCTTTTAAATTTCTATGTAAGGGGAAGATTAAGAAATTCAGATTTAAAAAATGCAACAGCAGGATCCTCTGGACTGTTCAAAAAACACCCTTCTTACTATTGCTACTTAAAAACAACTGGTGGGAGACAAGAGATCTTATCTAAGAACAAGATACTATCATAAATGTTTGCATGGGCTTATGCCAGCAAGCATATCCATATTCTAAAGGCATTTTATTTACTAAATACATATTTAATTATTTAATGATATGTACAATTACCTGCAAAAAAAGAAAAAAGAAGAAAAGAAAAATGATATGTGTAAAATGTGAAGACACACACCCAAAAAGTATATTCAGTTTAGAATCCAGGCACTGAAATAAATATACATTTGCCTTAACTACGCAGAACAAAATGCATTTGTAACTAGGCAACTACCCAATGGAGTAATGCTATACACTGGTTAATTTAAACAAATGAATCCTGATGTTTCCTAACCTCACTAGCCTCTATTAATAGTACTCTTAACTCAAACAATGGGGTGAGGTGGGGGACAAAGACAGCAAACAGTACATAACATTAAAAGCCTTGCAACTTGTTCTATTTTGAATGGATGAACACCCATACCATTTTTCTCAGATTGCTTTCACACCTGACAGCTAAAAAGCACAATCATCTCTCTTTCTCTACATTTCTCTGTTTATCTCACACAAGACTATTAAATAGAACAGAATGCAAAAAACAGTCCCAACACTATATATGTTATTGTCAAGTAAAGGTTTTACATTTTCATTACAGAACAATTTAAAAACTATCTTTGTTCTCACTCTTACAATCCACAGCAAATTTACTCCAAAAGACAGGGAAAGCAGATCAGAAAATTATTGCCCACCACAGGCACACTTCATTTCTTCACTGAGGGTAACAACCTCCATGAAGCTGTAACCCCAGATCATCATCTCTAACTGGATACCCTCTTTATGTAATCCCTCTTTATGCAAAACTAGCATTCTACTGCACAGATATAAGCCAACACAATAAGCTGCAATGTGATGTCATAGTGAGATTATAAAAACAAGGAAGAGAGTGCGCGAAATACAAGGCCAAAGGTAATTTTTTTAAAAAATAGAGATTGGAGTATATGTTTGCCTCATTTGAACTTTTTTTTTTTTTAAATCACAGGTCATGTTCAAAGAAGAACTTCATTTCTGATACAGTACAACCCCCATATCCATGGGGGATACATCCCTGGACTTATTGTGGGAATGCAAAATCACAGATAAATACAAACCCTATTGAAGTGAACAACTTCCAGCCCAAGCATATCACAGAGTTGCACTGGAGGACCTAGAAAATGCCCAGAGAGAACATATTTTTTTCAGCAAAGGTGAGTGAAACTGAAGGTAGTGGTCCTGCAGATATGGTGGTTGTATTGTATTTCATAAAGTGAAAGCCTCATAAAAGCCAATACTAAACTTCAGTGACATCTAGTTTTTGTTTTTGTTTTTGTTTTTTGACAAATGTCTGGCAACACCCGGAGCTATTAAAAGGGAATGCTTTTATAAATAATGCTACAATAAAGAATAGCAACACAAGGCTGATGGGAGACAATGAGAGACAGGTTCAAAAGAGAATCAGTGCAATGAAGGGGCAGTAGTAAACACAGATTCCAAAATGAGATGATGCAGAAAAATGTGTGATTCTACAGTGGTCTAACACAGCTATAAATCATAAATCATAAAAGAGTCCTACATACCCTGGACCTTTCATACAAACTGCCACATACAAACTCTCCCTTAGCCCTACCCTGCCTAATTGTTTTAAAGCTGCACAGAAAAAGAACCATCCATCACTAGAGCTTGATAAGCTCTGTGCTTCCACACAACAGTAATCATCATGCAACAGCCATCACAGGTTATGCATGTCCCTTTATGATTCTCTCCTGGATTAAACAAACACCATTAATCTTAAAGCAGGAGGACTAGCTTAGCCTGATGACTTGACAATTGTGCCTTCATTACCAGAATGGTTTCTAGAGAAGACCATACTGAGGACTTTATCAGACGTTCCCTTAAAACCCATTCCTGTTCCATTACCCACCCACCCACCTTCCTCCCGTCCCTGTAACTGAATTAAAAAAAAAAAAGTTCACACACTTACCTTAATCTCAGGACAGAAACTGCTCCCCCCTCCTCTGGCTGTCCAGGAAGGGAATGGAGCTCTCACAGAACCCCCTTCCCTTCCTGGAGACCAGATTGCGTGGGGAATTTTAAAATAAAAATTCCCCCAAACCTCAAAGAAGTACACCAAGCACCTAAACACCCTTAAAAAAAAAACAAGTAACCCGGGGAGGGAACAAAAAAGGCTGTCACTTACATCTTTGTCCCAATCGAAGCAGGAAGTGTTTTGCAGGGACCTCCCAGGACCTTGCAGGGAGACCTGCATCACACAGGGAATTTAAAAATTAAAAAAAAACAGACATAAAAAAATTAAATTAAGCACCTAAACAGCCTTTAAAAGAAACAAGTAAACAGGGGAGGGTACAAAAAAGTCTGTCACTTACCTGGATGTCCAGATCGACACCAGAAGTGTTTGCTTCCTACCTTCCAGGACCTTACAGAGGCAGGCAGCCAGCCAGCGGAAAATTTAAAAATAAAAATACAAGCAGGTGTCTAAAAATTAAAACAAGCACCAAAACACTTTTAAAGCTTTAAAAGCAACATGGGGAGGGTACAGAAAAGGCTGTCACTCACCTGGATGTCCAGATCGTACCCAGAAGTGTTTTAACATTGCACCAGCATAAAGGCAAACCAGTTCACACACCCGTGATTCCGTTACAGAACCAGAACCAGAGATCTATTGACGACTTTTCCCCGTGAATAAAACTAAACAGAAAGCACACGGGGTAAGAACGGGGTCAGAATGGGAGAGGGGAATGTCGTCTGGGAAAAAAAAAAACCACTTTAGCGATGCTCTTCCATTTCTGTTCTGGTTTATTAAGCCTGTGTGATAAAGTCCTGAATGACTTAGGTAACTGACATCTGTCCCAGTGAGCAGGCACGTATATGCTTTGTCAATAAAGGCACTTCAAAAGAAGCAGGTTTTGAGGTGAAAGAAAGGTGTGCAAGGCAAAAGGCACATCACTGAAGGGGGCCAAAGCTGAGAATGAAAGTTTGTAGAAAATGGTGTGATGTGCTCAATAATTGGAATACAGAAAGATGCTGAGGGGTCAGAAATTCAAAGCTTGAAGCTGTTGCAGAAACAGTAATCAAGCACAAAACTTTTAGAGGGTGGATATTACTTTAGCAGGAAAAGAAAGAAAATATGTCAGCAAAGTAATCCTAGACAGACTGAAATTATGAAAACAAAAAAGAATGATACTGTTGGCAGTTAAACATTTAGAACATTCTTAACCGGAGTCTCCCATGGGGCCACAATTTCCTCACACGGGTCCATGAAGGTTTGAAGATTGCTTAGCCCACATGACAGGAGCCAAGGCAAAAGCTGGCTGGCTTGGCCTATGTGTTGCTGTTCAATCTGCTCCAGCCACAAATTGGCAGGAAGAAGCAGAAGAAAAATCTTCCCTCCCCCGCAGTGCCTCTGGGGGAAGGGTTAATGGATGGTGCATTATTATTATTACTATTAGTTAGAGTTTTAAATCTTGAGTTAAGTCTTGGGGGTCTGCAGCAAGAAAAGATATTTAAAGGAGATTCCTGGTAAAAAAAAGGTTAAGAACCACTGATTTAGAGCACCACTACTCCCATCATGTTATCTTTTAATGAGTAACTAACTTCTATCAATTTCATGAACTGTATTGCATCACACTTTGAAAATAACTTTTCTTCAGTTACGTAGCTCATCTTCATATCCAAAGACTTCGGAGATGAATTAAAACACTTTCATATCTCCACCCATGCCTGCTCCACCCAACCCCATGAGACAGATTAGCCTAACTTGCATCTTCATCAAGAGTTTAACACTATGCTTCAAGTATTCCAAAATGTTATCAATGTAATTCAGTGCTATAAGCATATTTTAGTATTTCAAATATGTTCAGAATAAGCCTAGCCTGGGGATGGGGAGCATGCGAGAGTTTACTGTGTGAACTTGACCTTGATCCATAAGGTAACTTACACTTTTGCCTTGAAGGCACAAATTAAGGAAGTTAGCTTGCTTGTTGGGGAGACGTAATTTGTTAAAAAAAAAAACCTAAGCTATAGGAATCTACATAGGATGAAAAAAAGGGGAATAAGGGTGGATAGAAAAGAAATATATAAACTAACATGGCCTCGGGAATCAAGAGATCCAACGTGCAATCACAAAGTCAATTAACATCACAGGGAGTGATAACTAGAAGAGGATCCACGGAACTTGCTACGAAGATTCCGGATATACAAATGCAAATACTTAAGGAACTGAGGAAGTTTAAAAAAGAAGCAAAAACAGATCTTAAAGAGCTAAGAAGAGAATTGAGGAAAGATATCGAAAAAGAAACAGATACCTTAAGCAAACAAATACAAAAAATTACAAAAGAACTAGATTTGGTAAAAGGAGAAGTAAAGGTCTTCGCTGAAAATGTACAAAAAACAGAGAATGACATTGAAGTAGTGAAAGATATCCAGAAACAAGAAGATAACCAGATATTAATTCAAGAATTAAGATACAGAGAAAGATGTTTGAAGATGAGAGGGATCTTGGAGAAAACAAAAGAAAATCTTATAGAATACCGTATATTCCGGCGTATAAGACGACTTTTGAGCACTCAAAAGTGCCCTCCAAAATTGACAGTCGTCTTGTATGCCGGATACACTTTGCTTCACCTGCCTGCCTATCTCCTGCCTCTTCGCAAATGGAGCGAAGAGGCAGGAGATCGGGCAGGGAGTGAAGCAAAGTGCTCCTCCCTGCCACCCGCCCACCCCCTGCGCTTCCACCCCCCCTCCCGAAAGTCGCGGAACTGCGGCTTTGGGGGGGTGGCTAGGAAGCCCACTCCTCCCTTCCCCCCGCCCACTCCCCGTGCATCCACCCCCTCCCTGAAAGCAGCGGAACCGCGGCTTTCAGGGAGGGGGGGCGCGGAGAAGCCCCCTCCTCCCTTCCCCCCGCCCACCCCCCGCTCATCCACCCCCCTCCCTGAAAGCAGCGGAACCGCTCCCTGAAAGCAACGGAAGGGGGTGGATGCACGGGGAGTGGGCGGGGGGAAGGGAGGAGTGGGCTTCCTAGCCACCCCCCCAAAGCCGCAGAATGGATGGAGGAACCTGGGTTGGCTAACACAGAGTAACAGAGTTCCCCCCCCCCGTTACAACTGTGCACCATGAGGCATATTTTGGGGTGATATTTATACCTCCAAATACACCTAAGGGGATTGGTTGCTTCATGGGCTAAAACAACGAATTCCATGAGGCTTCATGGATTGCACAATGAATTTTCTGGTCTTGACAAAAGGTGACAAAGCTGCTAAATGTGTTTCTTAATGTCCAGTGATTGGATTTTAACAGCTTTGGGCAGCTTCTTTTAGGTTGGGAGCTGAGGAGAGGAAATTTCTCAATCAGCAAATACAAAAGGGTTTCTCCATCCATCACCTTCCCATTTATGTGGAATGTGTCTTCTTTTGGCCCATCAGCCCCAGGCCTTCCTTTCCAGGGAAAAACAAAAACGATCTTTTTCTGAGACCATCCTGTTTTTTTTCCCTTTGTAAAATGCCACATTAATGAACCAAACTTGGCCAGTCTCTGAGGCCTATAGCCAATGCTAACATTCCAGGAGTGGGGTACCTTGGAAATGGGGTGCAAGCTTATGCTTACAATTGGGTCTGTGTGAATTCACAGAAGACCACTCAAAGATCTATGGTTATAGGTAAGCAACCTGTCCATCTTCTTCGTGGTCTCTGTGAATCCACACAGTGGGTAGATTAGCAAGCTTCACCTACTGGAGGAGGGTGTCATGCTAAGAGATTTGACGAGGACAGTCAAGCCAATGAGATAAGTCCTCTATCCCAATGAATATAATTAATCATCATAAGCCCTAGGAACATGAAGCTGCATAGGCACATTTCTTAAGGAGTTATTGCACAAGCTTATTTCTTAAACAGCTGCACTTAAACATAAGAGGCAAGTATTCATACCATAAAACATGAGTCAAGAGTCAATCAGTGAATGGTGGAGAGCAACACTGCCCTCCCAAAGGCCGCCTCATTAAGGGACCGAGTGTCCAGTCTATAGTGGGAAATGAAAGTCAACGGTGTGGACCAGGTGGCTGCTTTACATACATCCTCCAAGTGTATCCCTGGGAGGAAGGCAGCTGAGTTGGACACAGACCTCGTGGAGTGTCCTCAAACCCGAGAAGGCAGGGCCTTCCAGTGGAGTTCATAGCATAGGGAAATAGAAGAAACAACCCACTTGGACAGTCTCTGTGGAGAGACGGGAGTTCCCAGTCTGGCCTCAGCATAAGATACGAAAAATCTTGGAGATTTCAGGTGCTGAGCTGTTCGTTGCACATAGAAGGCCAGCACTCTCCTGGCGTCCAAGGTGTGCAAGGCTCACTTAAAATCATCCTTGGGATCCTACATCAATGCAGGTAGTACAATGGACTGATTCAAGTGAAAACTGGTAACACTTCTGGGAAGGAAGGAAAGGTCAGGTTTCAGCACTACCTTATGTTTGTGGAACACTGGATAAGGTGTGTCAGACCGGAGGGCACAAAACTCACCAGCCCAGCATGCTGATGTGATGGCTAACAGGAATGCAGTTTTCCAAGACAAGAGTCTCAAATTGGTGGTGGCCATGGGTTCAAAAGGCTTCTTCATGAGCCGTGACAATACCAGTTCGAGGCTCCAAGCTGGAGTGGACTCGACCACTGGAGGATGCAGGTTGGTGTAACCTTTGAGGAACTTTTTGGCAACTGGGTCTTTGAAGGGCAAGGGCCTGCCCTGCACGTGGAGTTCCACGGAGACTGCCACTAGGTAGCCCCGAATGGAGGAGATCGAGAGTCCTGAACTGGAGAGGTGCAGTAAAGGAGGACTGTTGGTGTTGAGACAGAATCAATGGGAATGTCGAGGTCGGACAGGTAGGATTCGAACCGCCTCCACTTGTAGGAGTAGGATCGCCATGTCGATGGTCGAAGCGCGGCATCAATGACAGCCTGTACATCTGGTGGCAGCGGAAGAAGACGGGCGAACCAGGCCTGGCGAGGCCACCACGGCATTATGAGGATCATGTTTGATCGATCCCGATGTAGCTTGGCCACCCCCCGAGTGAGAAGCGGGAGCAGTAGGAATAGGTACAGGAGAGGGCCAGTCCAAAGGAATAGGAACACATCGCCCTTTGATCCTCGATCCTGAGCCGAAGAGCAGAAGAGGTGGCATTGTCTGTTGCTGGACGTTGCAAACAGCTTGATGGACGGGATGCCCCATCGACGGAACAGGCTTTGAGACACTGCCCGATGAAGTCTCCATTCGTGGACGGAGGAAGAGGAATGGCTCTGTTTGTCTGAAAGAGTGTTCTCCTCTCCTGGGAGGTGGATGGACTGGAGGAGGATGTTCCTTTCGATGCACCAATCCCAGATTACCATGGTGAGGGAGAGAAGAGACAGGGATTGGGTAACCCCTTGTTTGTTGAGGTAGTACATTACCGTAGTGTTGTCTGTCACCACCAGGACCACGTGACCCGTCACTGAAACTTTGAAGGCTTTGAGTGCTTTCTTTACCACCAGGAGCTCTAGCACATTGATGTGGAATGTCCTCCCTTCGGTGGACTACGTCCCTTGTACGGAGCAGTCATTGAGATGGGCCCCCCCAACCGAACATCGAGGCGCCTGTCATGAGGGAGACATGTGGTCGAGGAGGCTTGAATGGCATGCCTAACAGTACCATCTGAGGGTCCAGCTACCAGTCGAGGGAGCGTTGAATCGCTCGAGGCATAGTGAGGAGGGTCCCAGGAGGATCCCGGAGAGGGTTGAAGACGTTCAGAAACCAGGATTGGACGTCGCATCAGAAGCCATATGAACTGGGTGACAGAGGTTGTGGCTGACATATGGCCAAGGAGCGTCTGTACCGACAGTGCAGATACCCTCTGGGATCGTCAGCAGTGATGGACGACAGCACAGAGAGGTGAAACGGTCTGTAGGCAGACGGGCGGTCACTGATGTCGAATCTAGGCACGCCCCTATAAACTACAGGGAGTGAGCGGGCTGGAAATGGGACTTCAAGGTATTCGCGATCAGTCCGAGTGATGCTAGTAAGTCCATTGTGAATTCGACATCGAGGGTCAGTTGCTGTCGAGTCTGTGCCACTAGCAACCAGTCGTAGATGTAGGGGAAGATGATGATGCCGCGCTGCCGTAGGAAGGCTGCTACTGGTGCCATGCACTTGGTGAACAGTCTCAGAGCCGTAGAAAGGCTGAAAGGGACCATGCGGAACTGGAAGGGCTCGTCCCGATCTGGAAGACTAGGAACCGCCTTCCATCAGGATGGATGTAAACCAGTTGCCTCGTTGAAGAAGAGGCATAATTGTCCCCAGAGTCACCTTTCTGAACTTCTTTGGAGGTATAAAGTTCACTCCTCGTAGGTCTAGGAATGCTCGAAGTCCGCCTCCCCGTTTGGTTACTAGGAAGTACCAGAGAAGAAGCAGAGGTGTCAGCTGGATGGAGGTACATGTTCGATGGCACCCTTCTGAAGCAATGTTCGAATCTCCTCGAGGAGGGGGTGACGGCGGCATTATTCGGATGTGGCCTACTGGTGGAAGCTTGTCGAACTCTATCCAGTATCCGTTCTGGACAATGCGAAGCACCCAGTGGTCTAATGTCATTACCTCCCAGTTGTCTAGCAACAGAGACAGGCGACAACTGAAGAGTGGAGTCTAGAAAGGGAAACAGAAGAATTCAGAAAAACCATGATTCAGAACCTTCTCTTGCCCTGGTCTTTAGACCTCTGCTTTGTGGATGGGCAGAAGCGGGAGGTGGAGGACTGGATCCTCACTGAAGGGGTGTCCAGGGGTTGCTGCTGGTACTGTCTTGAGACCTGTTGGCTATAGCCTCTTTGGGCAGAAGGAGGGTAGTACTGTTGCCAGGAGGGACGCCCCTTGGAGTGGTAGGCAGTAGAAGCCGGCATACCATATTTTCTAGCTGTCGACCGCATCTTCTATGTAAACTCGAGCTAATCGTCCGCAGAGGAGTTGAAAAGACCAGAGTGATCGGAGGCCATGTCCTCGATGCTGAAGGCAGCTTGAGGGGTGAGTCCCGATGAGCGCAACCATGCATGTTGACGGAGGACTAAAGATCCAGCAATAGTTTTTGCTGTGCAGTCAGCTACATGCCGGGCCAATTTCATCTGCTGGCCTGCTAATGACTGGGCTTTGTGCTGGATGGCCTCGGCCATGCAGCGACGCTCCTCAGAAAGGTCAAGGGCCCCAACCACTCCCAAAGGACCTGCTGGTAGGCCCCCATGCAGGCTGCGTAATTCGCAATGCGAAAGCTCAGGCCGGCCGCCAAGTAGATTTTCTTGCTGATTATTTCAATCTTACAGCCTTCAGGGTCTGCTGGGCTAGCCTGAGGTCGATGCTAGTGGTGATGAGGAATCCTTGTCCAATAGTTTCGGAGGCGGCGAGGGTGCCCTGGGAACATATGGCGAAGAGCTTGATGAGTCCGGCGATGAGTCTGAAGATGGGGACGGGCTGCAGCTAGCTGGAGACAGAGTTCGATGGTCCTGGTGAAGTGGTGAACTGTGAGCAGGAGGTGGTGGCGGCAAGGGAGGCAGTGGTCTTGGCTCTTGGCGAGCCAGAGAAACCTGGCTCCCAGTGTCAACTCGGAGGGGCCCTTGCAGCCAACTTCCAGTATCAACCTGGCTATCGGTATCGACCAGGAGGGGTCTTTGAGGAGCGCTCCAGTCTGAGCGGGATCGGTCCAGAGCATGGAACGATAGGTGAGGAGGGGAGTGGTAAGCCCTCTATTGAAGCAGGTCCTCGGTCTCCGGAGACGGCCGGTGCTGCATGGGGAAACCCAGAGGTCTAGATGGAGAGGAGCAGTATCTTGATTCCAGCACAGCATGTGCAGCGTCGAAGGCTCCATATGTGTGCTGAACCCCATATGTGTGCTCAACCTCCAATACTCTATGGGTTGGAGAAGGCATCGGAGTACGGCCCGAAGCAATGGCTCCTTGGGGGATGACTCGACGTTGATTACAACGGCCTCCGAGCTGAGAAGTTCCTCTCGAGACACAATCAGGGCAAGGGAGTCAGCACAAACTTGGACCTGTACCGGCTCCTCTTCGTAAAGCTTGCCCTCCTTGAGTTGAACCACCTCAGATGAGGCATGACCTGATGTAAGGTGCCATTCCTGGAGTTCGAGAGTGGCCGAGGGACACTTCAACAACTTGGAGAGGAGGCCATGGAGAAGCATATTCAGCCGTCGAGGTCAAAGGAGTTGTGGTCGGGGATTGTGGTGTGCCCATCGGTATCAGGGCAGAGGCCGGTACCGATGAAGAAGGGGTCCTGTTTCTGGGCGAAGTATGTTTTACCTTCTTCTTAGCCTTGTCCTTAGAGGAAGTGGAGGTGGTACGATCCCGGCTGGTTGTCGATGTTGAGGGTTGGTCCCGGCTCGACATCCAGGGTTTGATGGAGTCTCTCTTAGACCCCGACACTGTCGAATGCTTATGAGACCTCCGCACTGCCTCGGGGTCAGAAGCCACAGCCTCTTGGTACTTAGGACTCGAGGCACGGTGGTGCTTCTTCGAGGGGCTGACCCCTGGCGAACACCCACATCTCGGGCTCGACTGTTTCTTCGGAGGCGCTGGGGACGGAGACCAGGCCCTCTTAGGAGGAGAGGCTGCACTCGTCGATGCTATGGTGGCCGGACAGTGTCTTTTCATATAGGAAAGACTTCATCCTGGACAGGCGTTGTTTATGGGCCTACGGCATGAAGTTGCGGCAGTGGATACACGCGTCTATGTTATGTGCCTCCCCGAGGCAAATGAGAAATTGGGAGTGCCCTTCTGAGGCAGGTAGTTTTGCCTGGCAGATGGAGCATCGTTTAAATCCCACCAATTTCGAAGCCATTATTAAGCGAGGTCAAACCTGTCCGAGTCGAGGGTCCAAGTCCAAGACCAAGTCAAGCCAAATCACAAGAGAAAGAATTGTCAAGCACAATCCAGGTCAACACAGTGAGACACAAAATCAAATCAAGATCCAAATCGTAGTCAAAATACAGTCCGAGTCAAATTCTGAGAGAAAAAACACTACTGTGAGGAAAAGCACCAGCGATATCGGTTCCTAATGTGCTGCTCGCGCGGTGGACGAAAGGAACTGGGGATTTAGGCGGGAGCACCTATATAGGGACGGTTAAGAATGAGCAGAGTTACCACCAAAATGTTGCAAAGTCAGTTCTGCCTAGCGATTCTAGATGGTTCCAAACGCTCTGTGCAGGCGCAGGAGTAACCCACTGTGTGGATTCACAGAGACCACGAAGATAGTTTTTTTTTTTTTCAAATAAGCTCAATGGTGGCTCGTGAAAAAAAAAATACCCAGGGGGTAAGTCCAAGATTTAAAGGGACAGAGGTATTACATGATGGCAATAAAACAGCAGGGGAATCTATTGATGGCTTAAGCTGTCAATTAAAAATGACCGGTTTGGGGCTCTTTTTAACCGTGAAAGGGCGAGGTCATCTGATCTGCATGCACTTTTGTGGTTATGTGGCATCGTGATAATGTCATATTTTCTGTGTCTGATAAAGTTCTGTGTTTCAAGATTGCACGTGCAGTATTAAAGCTAATATACCAGGAATTCACCCATTCCTGGAGATGCCTGACCCGGCCACAGTGATCTCAGGTATGATGCAGCACTCTGAGACATGGGGACCTATACAGTTATCATGCTGTGATTCCACTTTAACAGACATGGCTGCATTCTATGGAGTCTTGGGATTCGTAGTTTAGGAAGCGGCATTTAGAATTTTCAGCCAGAGAGCTCTAGTGCCTCACTAAATTACAGACCCCAGGATGCCACAGGTTTTTGCTACGGTAGTCAAAGAAGGAGGACAGGTTGCTTACCTGTAACTGTAGTTCTTCACGTGGTCATCTGTGAATTCACATAATTCGGTAATTCTGGTCCTGTGCAGAGCACTTTGGAACCTTCTAGAAACCCTTATATAACATTTTTGGTGGTAGCCCCACCCACCATCCTGTGGCCTATATAAAGATGCTTCCTGCCCAAACGCTTCAGTTCTATGAACACCACATTCACAGAATCCATAGAAACCAGGCAGCGCACAAGAGAGGAGGACAGGTGGGTTTGTGTGAATTCACAGATGACCACTCAAAGAACTACAGTTACAGGTAAACAATCTGTCTTCCTTATTTGTGGTCTGTGAATCCACACAATTGGGAGACTAGCAAGCTACACTGACGGGGGCGGGAGTGCACTGCCAAAATCAGCAAATTAAGACAGGCAATCTACCAGCCATAATAACGACACTGCAGATGAGACATATGATAAACCACAAAGCATGTATTAACATACATAAGCAAGAAAAACTGCAAAGTTACCATGTAACAGAGGAAAACAAGACCCTCTTATCCAGGTAAAACACTTAAATAAGTAGTAGACTGTAACATAGTCAAGCAACAGGTGAGAACAAAACTGCTCATGCTAAAGATGTTCTTGCTCATGAAGCAGTGTCTACTTTATAATGAAAAACAAACGTCAAAAGAGATGACCACATTGCCACCCTACAGATGTCCTCCAATGGAACATCTCTCAAGAAGGCTGCGGGTACAGCAACTGCTCTAGTAGAATGGCAGCACAGAGTAGTAAGGATACGTCGACCAACAGTCTGGTAAGCAAGGTGAATGGTAGATGCCACCCATTTAGAGAAACACTGAGTGGGCACTGGAAGACTCTTTTGGGGGCCCGCATAGCAGACAAAGAGTCTCTCTGAACTCCTGAACATTATGTCAGTGTAGAAGTAGAGAGCCCGAAGCACATCAAGTATATGGAGAGAGTGCTCTAAATCAGAAGAGGGAGTCCAGAAAAAGGCAGGTAAGATGGTATCCTGGTTCAAATGAAACTATGAGGTGACCTTAGGCATAGGAAATGTTTGGTTTCAGATGACTCTGTCTTCATGGAATCGGGTGTAAGGAGGGTCAGTCTGCAAAGCGCACAGTTCACTGGCCCTCCTGGCCAAGGTAATAGCTACCAGGAACGCTGCTTTGTACAACTGGAGCCATAAGTCACATGAGGTGAGCGGCTCAAAAGGAGGCTTCAACAATGCAGACAATACCAACTTTAGGCTCCATGCTGGCACTTGGGGCAGAGTTTGTGGGTGGAGGTTCTGATATTCCCTGTGAATGCACTTCACAAGGGGGTTGGAGAAACAGGAAGGCTTACCCTGCTGTTTAAATCGTCAGGAGATAGCCACCAAATAGCAGTGAATGGAAGATCGCAAGAGCTGCTGGTCGGCCAACGAAGCGAGAAATTCTAGCACTTGAGAGAGCAAGGTGTCTTCTGCAGAGAAACACTTGCAGTTAAGAAAACAAATAAACTGCTACCACTTAGAGGTATAAGAAGGACGAGTAAACTGCCTCTGAGTTGCAGCAAGAATAGTGTGCACAGGGTCTGGAAGATCTAAAGGAATATCTTCCATGCCATTTTCTTTATGGTCTGTAGGTCTGGGTGGCACACCTTGCTGTTCTGTATTGTGAGCAGATCCGGGTGAAGGTGGAACTGCTGATAGCACCCCTTGGAGAGCTGAGGGATATGGGTAAACCAAGGCTGCCTGGGCCACAATGGGGTGACCAGGATGCAGGTAGCCTTGTCCTGCTGGATCTTCACCAGAACCTGAGCGATGAGGGAAAAATGTGGAAACGTATGTATAAGTTGACCTTGTCAAGTGAAAAGGAAGGCATCTCCGAGAGAGCCCGATGTCAAGGGGTCCCTGGAGCAAAACATCTGGCACTGGCAGTTTTCAGACAAGGCAAAGGGAGCGATCAGTGGCCAACCCCACCTGCGGAACAGGAGATGAAGGTCCTTTGGACAGAGCATCAACTTGTGGCATGCCAACAACAACCTGCTTAGGATGTCCACCATCATATTCTGGTCATAGATCACAGATAGCTGGATCCGCCTCTGAAGACACCAATTCCAAATCCAAAGCGTAAGTGTTAACAATCTGCTCAACCGAGTTCCTCCCTGCTTGTTCAAGTAGAAAACTACCGTGGTGTTGTCAGAGACCACTTGAACCACCTATCCCTGCAGGGAGATCTTGAAAGCCTGAAGGGCCTTACAGTGAGCAGTTCCAGGACATTGATGTGGAGGCTTTTCTCTTCCCCTGACCACTTGCCCTTTATGGAGAGATCATTCATGTGGGGGCCCCATCTGTCAAGAGATGCATCAGAAGTGATGGCTGAGGAAGAGAGAATGGCAGACTGAGCTGAACTGGCTGAGAGTCCAACCACCAGCGTAGGGTCCTGATGACCGGTCTCGGTATGGTAAGGAACCTGAGGAGGGGGTGGTCAGCAGATGGACAGAAATGGCAGATGAACTAATGTTGAAGAGCACTTGCAAAGGTGGGCCAAGGGTGTGACAAAAGTCCTTGATGCCATGTAACCCAAGGTTTTTTGGATGTGCCTCACATGGACTCCCCAGAAGCACAGACAAGTGGCTACAGCAGATCTAAGGGCAGCAAACATGTTGTCTGGTAGAAAAGCCTTGCCTTTGGTTGAGTCCAGAAGGGCACCAATGAACCTGACAGGCTGGAAAGGCTGGAGGTGGGACTTGTCAAAGTTTACCATGAGTCCAAAGTCTTTCAGGATAGACGAGTAAGTTGGATATTGTCAAGAAGAATTTTGAAACTGCTACCAGCAGCCAGTCATCTAAATATGGATAGACAACAACACCCCATAGACAAAGAATGGCCACACATTTCGTAAAGGCACAAGGCACCATGCAGAGACCAAAAGGAAGGACTCTAAAGCAAAAGGCATGTGGGCCGATAGAGAAACAGAGGAATCATCTGTGTGGTTGCTGGATTCCCCATGAAAACAGGCATCCCTCAGGTCTAGTGTGGCAATCCAATCGTCTGCTTGAAGCATCGGCAAAATTGAACCAAGCGTGGCCATCCTAAATTGGGTTGTTCTTATATAGCAGTTCATGCTGTGGAGGTCTAAGATGGGTCTGAGACCACTACCCCCCCCCTTGGCCACCAGAAAATACAGGGGAGAAGAACCCTTGGCACAGTTCGTTGGAGGGAGCCAGTTCTATTGCTCCCTTCTGCAGCAGAGAGCGCACCTCTTTGAGCACAGAGTGAGAAGGGTCCCTGACTCAATAAATGCCAGTGGGTGGGTAGCAACAAAACTCTATGGCATAGCCTTTCTCTATGATGGTCAATACTCAGGTGGGTGTGGTGATGGAACACCAGAAAGCAAGGGTGTCGCAGAGCTTGAGCACAAAGGATGGGAAAACTGACCAAGCTTCATTTACAGGGGTGATGTCTACAGAACAGTCAAACTTGCTGTTTGGATGTGTCAGCAGACTTGTTTTTAAACTGGTTTTTGTATCAGTTTGCAGTTGGGAGCTTCCTCGAAGAAGAGGAAAAACCAACCGTTCACTGAGATCTGGCAGGAAGATAGATGTAGTTTCTACAAGAAGAAGGATAATATCTTTTTGAGCTAAAATGCCTAGTGGCCTGTTGGGTGGAAGGGAGACCAACCTTCCTGGTAGTGGTATACCTTTTATGTGTATGTTCCAAGCGGGACATACACACTTCAGAATCCATACTGAAGTGAAATGAAGGGCAAGTCCTCAATTACAGTGCGGGCAGAGGTGGACAGCCCTGAGAAGCAAAGCCAGGCATGGCAACGTAAGGCAACAGAGCTCGCCACCAGCTTCTTGGTGGAATCTGACAGATGTTTTGAGGCATGTAATTGATGGCCAGCTAGGCTGTGTATTTCATCTTGCAGGACGGAAAAAAACATGCTTGTCCTGATCTGGCAAACTGCCAAAATAAAGTGTGATCTTCTCCCAAATAAACCTCTGGTAGTCAGCCATACATGCAGTATAATTCACCATCTTCCTGAGAAGACAAGCAGAAGTGCTGAACTTTCGGCCCAAAGAGTCCAGCTTCTTCCCCTCCTTATCTAAGGGAGTAGAGCTTGTGAGAGGTCTTGGATTGCGCCACACCTGTGATAGGATTAGGTCTGGGGTGGATAGAAAGCCATGGTTTCATCCTCAGCAACTCTGTAGAAGTTATCCAGCCTCTTGGAAGTGGTAGGTACCGATGATGGGATAGACCACAACCTCTTTAGGACCTGCATCAGGTAACAGAAGCAGCGTGGGTAGGGATGGCGCCTGATGATTGATGTCTCAGAAGATGGGGTCATCTACAGGTGTCTAGATATGGGAGACCTTAATACCCAATGCTCCCACCATACAGGCCATTTGGTTCGCAAAGGTATGGATGTCGTCAGGTAGGGCATGGTGGACCTATCTCAGCCATCTGACTTGAAGGAGATGTCCACCCCATTGAGGAAGCTGAATCCGAAAAGTCTCACCCCATAATGGACGCAGCCGACGGCAACCCATGGCGGATCCATTTTGGAGGCAGTGAAATTGGATGAGCTCTATCAACAGTCACTGAATTGGATGTGTGTGGTTTGGTGTTGAACAGTTGCAGAGGAACCATCTTGCATGGGCAGGGAGGCTTGTGTCTCTACTGGCTCCTATGTTGGGACCACATCCACACATTGCTCAGTGTCAGAGCAAGGATCCCTTGGAGAGTGAGGCTTGTGGCCCTGGTGGTGACGATGCTCATAGTCGAGGGAAGAGCAGTCGCAACCATGGTAGTGCTTGCAACCATAGCTAGTGGGACGATTCCAGCAATACCAGTCTGGGTCCTCGTATCATACCAAGTCACGGTACCAATACTCCTGGCGGTGACCTCAGGTTCGACATGTAGAATGGCTATGGTGCTGATACTGGGGGTGTGAAGGACTCCTGGATACAGATGACCTTCTTGAAGAAACAAAGCATTGTGATCGCGACCTGCTTCTGGAATCTCCGCGAGACCGAGACTGACGATGACATAGAGAATGGTGGTACTGGCATGAGATCTTGAGCAGTGGCGTGGAGACCTGTTGAGAATGGGTGCATGAATCTGACCGAAACCAATGATCCTGAATGCTGTGATGCTGTACTGATTGAGTTGGGGCCTGCAACTGCAGAACCAGAGGAAGGAGTTTCTCACGTGGTAACTTACTTGGCAAGGTGACGGGAACCAGGGAGCCTTCCAACAGGTATGTCCGGAAAAGACTCATAGCTCTCACCCTCTGATACTAGCTCTGAAGAATGATGTACAGTTTCTGGTACCTGGGAAACATCAAGCCAAACTGAAGAAGCCTTGATTCGTATCGGAGAAGTCTCCCATACTGGAGACTGTTGCTGTTGTTGCTTCTCTTGATAAAACAGAGACTTCTCCTTCTTCGGAACCAACTCTGCTGGAACCGAGACAGGTGCAAGAACTGGGCGCAGAGAATGTTTCTCAGTACGCTTCTTCTTCAGCTTCCTCTTCTCCAGATCCTTATCCACAGTCAATCCTGACGGTTGCAATGGTGTCAACGATACCGAGGGTGAAGTCGACTGTATCGAGATCGAAGACAACAGAGCCGGTGCAGTACCAAGGCAAGCTTTGTCAGCAGAACAAAAGTGATGCCTTGATTCCGGAGCCTTGGAATAGGCCTTCTTTGGGGCAGCAGACTGCGTGGATTGGGGGTTAGCCAACAAGGTGTGTTGATAAAGTAGGGCCTTAAGCCTAGCCTCCCTATTCCTCCTAGCTTGTTGCATAAAGGCCTTACAATACTTGTAGGTCTGGACATCATGCCACTCACCAAGACAGAGAAGACAGTTTGAGTGACCATCCGTCTCAGATATTTTGGCTGCAACGTTAGAACAAGACTTTAAGAATCCCATGGAAGCCATGAGGTAGACAACATAGGCCACTCAGGCCAGAGCCTAAGAAGTCACATCAAAGCCAGGGGAAAATACAAAATCAGTCCAAGATCATAGAAACCAGCAAAGTAAAGACAAAAGAAAGAGGAATCAACAATCCAGGTCAAAAACTGAGAAAACAACTGAAAGAGCTCAACAAATGTTCCTATGTGCTGCCAATAGTGGTGGTGGTGGGGGAGGAACTGAGGTGTTTGCGCGGGAAGCACCTTTATATAGGCCACCGGATGGTGGGTGGGGCTACTGCCAAAAATGTTATGTAAGGGTTTCTAGAAGGTTCCAAAGTGCACTGCGCAGGAGCAGAATTACCCAATTGTGTGGATTCACAGAGACTACAAAGAAGAACCACAAGTTCTATAACTGTGTAGTGTGAAAGGGTCCAAGGTCAAAGATGTGGGCTGCACAGAGAGGTTCCTAAAAAGGTAACCAAAAAAACAAAAACAAAACACTCTTATGCACAGAAGCAGCTTACAAGTCCCTTCCTCATTCTAGATGCTCTGAAAATGGAGAAGCAGAGTGACTTCAGTAAGATCTTATGCAGGTACATTCTCAAAGCTAGTCTGAAAGAAGAGTTTCTCTCAGGAAAAGTATTCTTTCTTTTTTTTTTTCTTATCTACTGGAATACCGTGTCAGGGTGAATAGTTTGATGAGACCTTTCTACAGTGTTGACTGTTCTGTGTGTAAAATAACTTTTTATATACTTGTTTCAGAATGTATGATAATGTTCTGTGTGCTGTGCAGGTACCCATTTTAATTTCACCTGGTGACAAGGGCCACAGTCACTACACCTTGGGGACACTGGATAGTTTCATTCAAAAATCCTTCAGCTAAAGGTGCACGATCCTGACTACGAAAGCTCACATGGCCATACTAACTTCTCAGTCCTTTGCAATCAGTGGGATAGCAGTCCTCACATTCTAGTTCTTTGCCAGACTGGCTGCAGAGGATGTGAGGAAAAGTGTCATAGGAAAGAACCTTCAAGGATCTATTTCATTTTTGCATGGGTGCTTGTCTAACCCCAATGTCCTTAACCATAATACAATAGAATATAATACAATATAGCAAAATCTTTTTTTTTAAGGTTAAAGAATGTTGAACACAAAACTTTGAGAAGCTATATAAAAAGCCCTGCTTTCAAATTAAAAATAAAAAGATGGCCTAATCCAGAATAGTGAAAAGCATTTCTATTTGGAACAGTTATTTTCTATATTTCATCTAGGGTCTATCCTAGGTGTAAAGACTGCTTCCCCTATATGCCCAAAAGACAAAGTAGCAGTAAGTATGTTTAAACTAATGCACCAATATTCAGGACTGAGGAAGCATTCAGAAATAAAACTGCCCTCCAGGAAGCACTGGGACATTATGAGTCTACCCAATGACTTCTTCAGACTTCATCCTGCTTGAAGCAAGCTTCATTACTGCTAGACCCTCCTCTCTTCCAAAGGTGAGCCTTGTTAGGCAAGGGACTTTGGAGAGACCTTGCAGCAGCAATAGAGTCCCCAGGTATTGATTATGCTAAGAGAGACTGAACTGAAGCCAAGTTCTCCAAGTTCCTCAGCAGAAATGGATCTTTCTGAGCATGCTCAGGAACATTCATTTTCTTAAAGATCTGGTAGCAATGGAAAAGTACACTACAAACTTTCAAAATGAAGGCCTGTACTGCTGCTGTAAGTCTCCTTGGTCTAGTATTGCTCCCTCCTCGTGAGGGATATGGTTTGGCAACAAAGGAGGGATGGAGAGAGAAGATGGAGAGTTTCTCTGTTCTCTTTGCAAACCTGAATGGACTTTTCTGAGACTTCTTCAATAAAACCTGGAGCAGACATGCCAGTTTCAAACTGAGATGGAGGAACCTCTCTCAGTCATTCAGTTAAATAAGTATCTAAATCAGAAAAGACAGCTATGATCACACCAGCCAAAAGGTGACACTATAGCATTTTTCTTGGAGCCAAAAAGAGAAATTTCAACTGCACTAATTTGCTAAATGGATATTACTTGAATGGTACAGTTACATGCCCCCCCCCCACCATTTCTATTTTAAACGTTTAAGCATTTTCATTTTACATCCGTGTTATTTTCAGGAATGCACAACTTGAAACATCAAAGCTACAAATTAGTTTTAGAGGAACCTTTTGATGTTGTATCCATAGCATATGAGCAAAGCTCAAAGCCTTTTTCTACTAAAAAGTTTTGTCAATTCAAGTAACTTGTAAAAGCAACCTTTAAAAATTCACAAAGTGCATAATGTGCATTTGTGCTTTTATACTCTTAGTTAAGGTCATATCCGCAATTCAAATACAAAGCTTATAACCAGCAAGGTACTTGTAGCTTGACCCTTGAACTGAATGGACCAAAATCTGCACTCAGCAAAGGACACTGCTAAGACAATCTACCACACACACACCCCCTTTGTGATTCCATTTAATCCTCAAAGAACTTTCTCTCTCTACATCACAGTAAGAGTTCTTCAGAAGTTTACAACAGAGTCACTCTTCCAATATCTTATGTAAGGGGTTTTCTGAATTCTTTTAATTTGAATTATCTACAAGTACTTAATTTTTAAGCACCACTTTAGTTACCTTTATTTCTAGTAAGAACATCTCTAGTAAAAACTCTGATGTTCTTAAAAACCATTTTTATACCTGCATTTGTAACTAATGTGTAATGGCATTAATGGCTTTTCTTTTTGAATTAATTTTAACAAATTCAAAAATACTCCATCACTTTCTGAGGGTTCTACATGTCATGAAGCTTTCCTTTTCAAGTATAAAGGTCATAGAACCTGAACACAATACATTTGGCAGGCATTATATTTCTGCACAATATTTGGTTTCTAATCAAAAGACAGGCAGCTTTGGTATAATCTTGTAGAAAGTACTCTATGTTTTATGCTGGGTACTCTCAACTCTTGTTCAGAGAATAACTCAATTTCATAGTTAAGTATGTTTGAAATTTCAGGTTTGCAGTTCTTCAGGAGCATGTACATTCATTCATATATACATATATCACGAAGGATTTTGCCCTGTTTTACAAAAAATAATCATGTGATTTTCTTTTAAAAATAAGGTTATATCATTCCAAGATGACAGTAAAGTATCTGGTCCAAGTTGAAGAGACAACCCACTAGGGAACAAATGAGGATTTTATATCTGTCTGTCTATCTATCTATCTCCCGATCCCCAGTCCTGGGCTCAAGGTAGCTTACAAATGTTAAAATGGATACAGCTAAAAAATTATATCACACAAAAGTTAAAAGAATACTTAATCTACCCATAAAGCATATCTGTTAAAAAGGGGGACAACCAATATAGACACCATAGTACATGAAAGGCTCTTTCCCCTGAGCAGTTGTCCTCAAAGGCCTGCCAAAAACAAAAATCTTCACCTGCCTACAGAAAGGACAGCAAGGAGGTCATCAGTGTAACATCTCTAGGAAGGGTGATCAACAGCCCGGGAACAATCACCAAGATGACCCTCTCCTGTGTTTCCACCAGATGCACCTGTGAAGGTGGTGGGACAGAGAGAAAGGTCTTCCCAGAAAATATCAAGACATGGGCAGGCTCACATAGGCAGATTTAGTCCTTCAGATAACATGGATCTGAGCCTTATAGGGCTTTGTAAGTCATAACGAGAAATTTGGATTGTACACAGAAACGCAATGGCAGACAGTGGAGCTGTTGCAACAAGGGAGTTTTGTTATTGTAAAAAAACAACCAAACAAATAAACTCCTATCTTTCACACATTTCAGGAATTGTATCCATATTTCAAAATTCCTTATTTGGATCTCCCAAAAAGAAAAGACCCAGTTATTGCAAATCAAACTCATTCTTACAAAATCTTTTCCCTTCGTTTGTGCATTTGCCAGATCTGAGAGATGTCTGATATATTTAACACAACATAAGCAGTGCAGCTCAGGGTCCAAAACAGAGAAAGAACACAACTGTTGAGGCCTTGAGCAATTGCACAATCTTCCAAATTATCTTGTCTTAGCCATTCATTGGCTAAACATGAATGGGATGCTTAGCCAACCAACATACAGTTGGCCCTCCGTATCCACAGGTTCTGCATCTATGGATTCAACCAACCATGGGTCAAAAATATTCAGACCCCTCCCCTCCCCAAAAGTAAACATAACTGTTCACCATTTTATATAAGGGATGCCATTTTGCTACACCATTGCATATAATGGGACTTAATCATCCAGATTTTGGTATCCACATGGTGTCCTGGAACCCAATCCCTGCAGATACTGAGGGCTGACTGTACTCTACACCTTTGTATATGACAAAGAGATTGTCTTTATTTAAATAAATGATCAGGAACAAATCATTATGAGCACACTTTTCTTATCCTTTCCATTACAAAGGTCCTTCTGCTCAGTTCCCTCCTGCCAAAAGACAGAGACTGAGAGAGATGAAAACAAATTAGCTTTTTTGGGCAGTCTTTATTGACAATTAAGTGACTTGGAGGCTGCATAGGCACAAGGATGGATCTAACCGTAGACATTTGAATTCTCCTTGGTAATTCTATTACTTAAGACATCTGATCTAAAGTGAGAGTTGTACCTACCTGACGCAAAGTGCGTGCTACCAGACTTTCTAGTACAGGTCCTCTGTCTTCATGTAGCAGGTGTACTTCATCGAGAATCAGGAGCTTAACAAGCTGGGAGAGAGCGACATCGCCAACACTCTTCCTAGTCACAACATCCCATTTTTCTGGAGTAGTCACAAGCATCTGGCAAAGAAAAAGAGAAAAGAAGCTATACTATCAATTGAAAGCTTTTATTTATTTTCCTTCTGCTTTTTAAAAAAATGCTGAGATGTTAAGAACTAAGTCGATGGTATTGTAAGTCAATGAAACTATGCTTATCCACCAAAAAAACACTCAGTTGGTGAGACCAGATCCATTTCAGTGGACTGCAAAATAAGCTTACTGGGGACCAAACTAGACTTGACATAGGGAGAGCTATGCAGGTTTGTATGTTTGCTCTCTGACAGATAACAGCTATAGGTTAACTTTCTTTTCCAAGAAAATAATGAGAGAGAGAGAGAGAGAGAATCAACCTTTCCCTCAGAAGCATTAATCGAACATCCTCCCACCCCAAAGAGCAGAGATCTGATCAAAGTTATCCCAGTGTCACATCTAGCCATACCCATACTTGTTTTAAAATGAATCCAGTCCTCATAACTTTGTGCACCCGGAACAGGGCTGGATTAAATAAATGGATAGCCCAAAGCTATGCCAAGCGTAAGAGACTACATAACATTACCTAAAAATGGTTTTCTTCTAACAATTATGTAAAACTTTAAATTTATATTTTGAGGCCACCCATAACCTGGGGCAAGCTGTAGCATATTAGGCTTGAATGTAAATTTAGCCAAGACGAGGACCCTGACCCACTTATGCATCATACACAGACTTGCTTAGCTGGGCTCTGCCACAGTACTAGAAACTACAAAAAAGAAAAGAAAAGAAAAGAAGGAAGGTAAGGCTAGCAAAACCTCACCAGTAATCAACCTCCCATTATGAAGTATTCCATGGTCCCTGGCCCATGGCTGAATTGATCAGGCTCACTAACCTTTTTAAGTACGGTATCAACATTTCTGCTTAATATTTGAGAGTTTAATCATACCCTGCAGGAATCCAGAGTAACTTCCCAGGTGCTTACTGCCTGGTACTTCCTACTGAGATTTAAGAGAAGTTATTTGTTATATATTTGCATCCCTATAGTAGAAGTGATAAATCATTGTCCTGAAAGTAATAAATCTCAGGTTCCAAGGACATGCAGAAACATTACCTTCCTCTTTCATAAATGCAAAAGCCAACTAATATCCATTAAAACAAGTCTTACTATATAACATCAAATTCAAGATGTAAACAGAATGAAACAGACAATTTTAATCAAACCAGAATTTTACAGGAGCTATGTTGAAAACGTGGACAAACACTTGGGCAATCTACCCCACCCCCATATCATTAACAGCTGGTTTGGGGTAGAATGTTTGGTGCTCCTAAACATGGCTTTATACTAGTTACATTTATTCACTGTGATCACCAGAAAACTACAGCCCAACACTCCATTTTATATGATTAGATCTGTCTGAATGAATATATACCAAGATGAGAATATTTTTTAAAAACTAAGAATATCTTGGCCAAGTGCTTAATCTTATGAAATGTCCAAAGATGCTGCAACACATTATATTTATGGCAAACTGATACTAGATACCCTGCTTTGGCTAACTCATGTGCCCCTCTTTAGACAAATGGGCATCAGCCATAATTGTTAACTCTAGCTCACTTAACTACCTATGAGATTAGGCACAAAGATTTTTTAATTTTATTTTTATGTAAAGAAATTACATTCACAATCAGAGTCTATTATATTCATCTTGTATTCATATCATGTTGAGGCCATGATATTGAGAACACACCTGCTCTGGGCAGGGCACGTTTCTAGGATGGAGGACCATCGCCTCCCAAAAATAGTACTCCACGGTGAACTCGCCACGGGTAAGAGGGGCGCACCAAAAAAGCGATACAAGGACTCCCTGAAACAACATCTCAGGTTCGGCCAAATTAATCACCAACAATGGTCCTCCCTGGCCTCACATCGGGAGGCATGGAGACGTTGCAGCCTTATTTGAGAACTCACGCTGAACAAGTCTTGATGAGAAACGACAACGCAGAAAGAATCACAACCAGGAAACATTACCCAAGGAGACCTTCTGCTGCGCTTTCTGCAACCGGACTTGTTCATCTTCGATTGGCCAGGGAGAGACATTCCAATAAACTCCGTGTCCTATTTAAATTGTAACCTGCCATTTCTTCCTCTCAAATTTACACAATTTTATATATACAGTTTCCCCTCCATATTCGCGAACTCGACATTCGTGGTTTCGGTTATTCGCGGTTTTGGGAGGGCCCCCCCGGGCCCCCACAAAACCGCGAGACGGGGCCTCCCTTGGAGGGAGCGGAGAGGGCCGGGGAGGCCTTCACGGGGCCCTCGGAGACCCTCCAGAGGCTGTGTGAAGGCCCTGGGAGGGAGGGGGAAGGGCCGCGGAGGCCTTCACGGAGCCTTCCAAGGCTGCGTGAAGGCCCCGGGGAGGGTGCGGGGAGCCCCCGGGGAGGGTGGGGGAGAGCCGCGGAGGCCTTCACGGAGCCTTGGAAGGCTCCATGAAGGCCCCGAGGAGGGTGCGGGGAGCCCCCGGGGAGGGTGGGGGAAGGCGATGGGGAGGGTGGGAGAAGGCCGCGGAGGCCTTCACGGAGCCCTCCAAGGCTCCGTGAAGGCCCCGTGGAGGGTGGGGGGAGGCGCTGGGGAGGGTGGGGGAGGCCGCGGAGGCCTTCAAGGAGCCTTGGAAGACTCCGTGAAGGCCCCGGGGAGGGTGGGGGGAGGCGCTGGGGAGGGTGGGGGGAGGCCGCGGAGGCCTTCAAGGAGCCTTGGAAGACTCCGTGAAGGCCCCGGGGAGGGTGGGGGGAGGCACTGGGGAGGGTGGGGGGAGGCCGCGGAGGCCTTCACTGGAGCCTTGGAAGGCTCCATGAAGGCCCTGGGGAGGGTGGGGGGAGGCGATGGGGAGGGTGGGGGAGGCCGCAGAGGCCTTCACGGAGCCCTCCAAGGCTCCGTGAAGGCCCCGGGGAGGGTGGGGGGAGGCCACGGAGGGCTTCACTGGAGCCTTGGAAGGGTCCGTGAAGGCCCCGGGGAGGGTGGGGGGAGGCAGCGGAGGGCTTCACGGGGCCTCAGGAGAGTCTCCGGAGGCCCCGTGATGGCCTTGGGAGGGAGTGGGGAGCCCGGGAAAAATGAGTATGGGGCCTCTGGTGGCCCCATGGTCGCTTTAACGGGGGAGGGAAGGGCAATCAATATTTGCGGTTTTTTGACATTCGTGGGGGTCTGTGGAACCTAACCCCCGCGAATGTGAAGGGACAACTGTACAACTAAAAATACATCTATTTAACATTGTATTTTCTCTTCTTTGTTGACTTCCTATAAAGTTTCCAATCTTCTCAGAAAGAATAAATGTCCTTTTAGTTGACCTTGGATACTTGCTAGAAATTACAATTTCTAATACTTCTTATATTTTATGTAGGTTAGCCAGAATAAATTTCCTACAATCCTCTGTTTGAGACTCTTATTCTTTTGTATTATTCTCTATCCAAAATTTATCCTAAGAAACCCACAAGTTTTCTTCACCTTATTTAATATATATCTTTCCCCTCCTTGCACGATTTCTGTCTCCTCCCTCATAAAATTTTACTCATATGTATATAAATACACACAAACTCTCTGGCTTTTCTTCACAAATGAAGATTCAGGAAGGACTCATCCCACGCTTTCTGCAAGCGTGCCGATGACTAAAAAGGCCAATCCAAGATAAACAAGTCCAGTTGCAGAAAGCACAGCAGAAGGCCTCCTTGGGTGATGTTTCTGGGTTGTGATTCTTTCTGTGTTGTCATTTCTCTTCAAGATTTGTTCAGCGTGAGTTCTCAAATAAGGCTGCAGCATTGTGCATACTGCGTCTCCATGCCTCCCGATGTGAGGCCAGGGGGGACCATTGTTGGTGATCAATTTGGCCAAGCCTGAGATGTTGTTTCAGGGAATCCTTGTATCGCTTTTTGGGAGCGCCCCTCTTACGCTGACCTGTGGCGAGTTCACCACAGAGTGCTATTTTGGGGAGGCGAGGGTCCTCCATCCTAGAAACGTGCCCTGCCCAGCGCAACTGTGTTCTCAATATCATGGCCTCAATGCTGGTGATCCCTGCTTGCGCAAGGACAGCAACATTCGTCACACAGTCAGTCCAGTGTATATTTACGATTGTATGTATACAGCGCTGATGAAAGCGTTCGAGGAGTCGGATGTGTTGACGATAGGTGACCCATGTTTCAGACCCTTAAAGGAGAATAGACAGTACAATGGCTCTATACACACTGATTTTTGTGCTTTGCCTCAGGTGTTTATTACTCCAGACTTTTGTAAAGTCTTCCAAATGTGCCATATACCTTTGCTAATCTGTGATCGATCTCTTTATCAATCTTGGCATCTGAGGAGATGATGCTTCCCAGGTAGGTGAACTGTTGAACGGACTTAAGCACAGATTTGCCAACAGCAATGTGGGGATGATGGTGTTCATCCTGTGGTAGATGCTGGTAAAGAACTTCCTTTTTCTTAAGGTTGACTTCCAGCCCAAACAGCTCTGCAGCTGTTGCGAAGCAGGATGTTAAGCGCTGCAGAGCTGCTTCTGTGTGGGCAACAAGAGTATCAGCATCAGCAAAGAGCAGCTCACGGACTAGATAGTTTAGTCTTAGTGTGAGCCCTCAGACAGCCTAAGTTAAACAAGCTACCATCAATACGGTAACATATATAGATGTCATCTTCTTCTTCAAGCTCTGCCATAGCCCTTTGGAGCATCATGCTGAAGAAGACTATAAATAAAGTTGGCGCAAGAACACAACCTTGCTTCACTCCATTAATTATTAGAAAGGGCTCTGAAAGAGCATCGCCATATCTGACTTGACCGTGCTGGCCCTCGTACAGCAAGATAATCATTTTAAGGAATTTGGGGGGACGTCCTAGTCTTTCCAGGATCTGCCACAGACCTTTTCTACTCACAGTGTCAAAGACTTTGGTGAGGTCGACAAATGTTACATAGAGACCCTTGTTCTGCTCTCTACATTTCTCTTGCAGTTGTCTAAGGGCAAATACCATATCTGTAGTACTCCTATTGGCTCTGAAGCCACATTAGCTTTCAGAAAGAAGTTATTCTACAATAGCAGGAACTAATCTGTTCAGGAGTATCCTTGCAAGGATTTTTCCAGCAATCGAGAGCAGTGTTATGCCTCGATAGTTTGAGCAATCGGATTTTGCTCCTTTTTTCTTGTACAGGGTGATGATGACTGCATCTCGAAGATCTGATGGCAGTTCCCCTTTTCCCCAGCAATTCACAAGGAGTTCGTGGAATTTATCATGGAGTACGTGACCTCCGTGTTTCCAAACTTCAGGTGGGATTCCATCAGTCCCAGGTGCCTTGCCATTTTTCATCTGCTGTATGGCCTTAAGGGTCTCTTCCAAAGTGGGAGCTATGTCCAGTTCATTTTTCATCGGTTTTTGTATCATATGTTGGATAGCTGAGCCTTAGACTACTCACTTGGCTCTAAAGAGACTTTGAAAATGTTCAGCCCATTGATGCAGGGTGGAGAATTTATCAGTAATTAATGTTTGACCATCTGTACTGTATAAGGAGCTTTGGATCTGATAAGTAGGTCCAAACACTGCTTAAAGAGCTTCATAAAATCCTCTATGATCACCCAGATCTGCACAGCATTGTGTCTTTTCTGCTATATTGATCCACCACTTGTTCTGCATGTCTCGGAGTTTTTGTTGAAGTTTACTACATGTGAGACGGAAAGCTGCTTTTCTTACATGGCACGTTGGCTGGGTGAGGTATGCCTGGTGAGCAGTTCTCTTCTAATAATAATAATAATATGTATTTATATCCCACCCCTCTGCGAACAATCGGGGTGGCTTACAACAGTAAAATACATAATATAAAACAACTCAAAATCCCTTCCCCCCCTTAAAACATTATTAAATCAATACAAATTAAAATCAACATATAATACAATTGTTATTAAAAACCCTTCCTAGCGAGCAGCAACAGTTAGGAGCAGCTAATCTAAGCTAATCTTCTCAGCTAATCTAAGAAAGGTACACCTCAGTTAACAAAGCCTCAGACAAAGAACCTCCTTTTCACAAAGTCTTTTTATGGAAGCACAACCCAGCCCCCCCTTTTCTTGCCTTCTGTCTAGCTGGAAGGTTTTTTCAGCACTGGCATTGGGAAGATGGTAAAGGAAGTTTTAAAGAAGCAATTCAGTTTTCAGGTTGGGGTTGTAGCAGCATGTCTGCAGTAAACAATGCAATAAACCTTCTTTGCCAACAGCTCCTGGATCTCTTGGTTGTTTTCATCAAATCAGTCTTGATTCTTCTTGTGGGAAAACCCGAGGGATTCTTCCACAGACTTCAGGATACTGTTTTTGATATGTTGCCAAAGCACTGTAGGAGAAGGATCTGTAGGATGGTCTTCAAGTTTTCTTTGCAGGTTTGCCTGGAAGTTGTCTCTCATGGTAGCTTGCTGAAGATTGTTGACTTGGAGTCTCTTCTTTAATATGCCGCCCCTCTTAGGTTTGAACTTAAGATGAAGATTTAGTTTACATCTTAGGAGGCGATGAAACTGTTTGGCATTCTGCTCTGGGGTATATGCATATATACATATTACTATTTTACTTTTAGTGTTCTATTACTATTTGCTTATCTTAATTGCTTCTTTATGTTTTATCCCTCTTTCTCCCATTTCTTTCTTCAAAATTCTATTACTGGTTCCCATTCCGATTCTTGAGTCCGTAGATCCCTTTGCTTCAATTCATATGTAAGTTTGTCCATGCATGTCATATCCAATACTTTTTCCAGCCAGTCATCGATTGTGGGTACCTCTTTCAAATTTCCATCTTTGAGCTAGTGTTAGCCTTGCCGCTGTCACCAAGTATACAATAATTCTCCACCTGTTTCTTTCATCCTCTTTTTTAAAAATGTGAGTCATGTTTAACAGGTATAATTCTGGATTCATTGAAAAATGTATTTGAAATATTTTTTCTATAAGTCGTATGTATTTTAACCTACGACACCACTTACGACTCCTCGAACGCTTTCATCAGCGCTGTATATGCACAATCCTAAATATATACTGGACTGACTATGTGATGAATGTTGCTGTCCTTGAGCAAACAGGGATCACCAGCATTGAGGCCATGATATTGAGAACACAGTTGCGCTGGGCAGGGCACATTTCTAGGATGGAGGACCATCGCCTCCCAAAAATAGAACTCTATGGTGAACTCGTCACGGGTCAGCGTAAGAGGGGCACTCCAAAAAAGTGATACAAGGATTCCCTGAAACAACATCTCAGGCTTGGCCAAATTGATCACCAACAATGGTCCGCCCTGGCCTCACATCGGGAGGCATGGAGACGCAGTATCCACAATGCTGCAGCCTTATTTGAGAACTCACACTGAACAAGTCTTGAAGACAAACGACAATGCAGAAAGAATCACAACCTGGAAACATCACCCAAGGAGACCCTCTGCTGTGCTTTCTGCAACCGGACTTGTTTATCTCGGATTGGCCTTTTTAGTCATCAGCGCGCTTGCAGAAAGCGCGGGATGAGTCCTTTCTGAATCTCACTTTGCGAAGAAAAGCCAGAGAGAGATGTATTTTAACCCAGAATTTTTTGATAGTCTTGCAGTTCCACTATATGTGGTAAAGTGAGCCTATGTTTTCTTGATACTTCCAACAATTTCTATTCTTTGTTTTGAAAATGTTTCCTAATTTAATTGGTGAATAGCGCCATCTACGTACCATCTTAAAATAGTTTTCTTTAAGGTTCTGGCACGCAGAAAATTTATATGTTTTCTTCCTGGCATTTTCCCAGGCTTCAGCTTCTAGATTGTAGCCGAAGTCCTGTGCCCACTCTACCACAGAGTCTTTGATTTCTTCATTTTCTAGTTCTCTTGTGTTCAGAAGTTTATATAATTTTGAATCTTTATTTTTATTTGGTCCCCATATAATTTTATCAAGTTCATTTTCTTTTTCTTCAAATCCTTTCTCCTTTGCATCTTCCTTAAATCTCTGTTTAAGTTGTACATATGTAAACCAATGTATGTTAAGTTCGTCTTTTTTTTTTAAATCTAAATTTGGATTGTCCCTCCTTCTGAAGAAGCTCCTTATATTTCATCCAGTCTTCCATATTTTTCCACCTGTTCATAAACACTTCTTGCGGAGAAATCCACAGAGGAAGTTTCCTGTAAAATTTGTATTTTTGATTTTCCCAAACTTTAAGAAGTGGATTTCTGATATAATGGTGACTGAATTCTTTATTAACCATTACTTTGTTATATCCAATGTAGGCATGCCAGCCCCAATCTAAGATTAGAACCTTCTAAATTTAAAAGTTTGGTATCCTGTAGTTTCATCCACTCTGAAATCCACATTAATGCACTAGCTTGGTAATATATGTTAACATTTGGTAGGTCTGCCCCTCCTCTGATTTTTGAATCCACTAGTATACTCCATTTTATCCTAGGTTTTCTGCCTCCCCAGATAAATTTACTCAATTCTTTCTGTCATTCTGAGAAAACTTTTTCATTTGTTATGATCAGAGATTGGGCACAAAGATTCTTACTGCATTTATACTTGAGGCTCCCAGGGAATGTTCAAAGAGATTTTGATTCATCCTACTAGCAGCTTCTAAGCGAAGTTGTAGAAATGGTTGGAGAAAGTTCAAGTGTTTCCCCCTCCATTCCATTTGGGAGAAAAGTGTGATATATATCAAATAAATAAAATAAAAATAGATAAATACATCACCCTGTACCTGCTCTCCTAAAATGACAAAGAGAAGAAGAAGCTGCTTTTTAACAACCCAACTCATTGGTTCATATAGCTCAGTATTGTATACAGTGAGTGGCAGAAGCTCTCCAGATTTTCGGGTAGGACTTTCAGGAGTCTATGGAAATACCAGGGATTGCCCTTTGTGGTTGTGGTTCCTCTTCCCTTTCTAGAATTCTGTAGTATTAGAAGCAGCTCGTTTCATATTTTCAACAGAACAAGGTCAAGGTTTTCAGCTTATTGTCCACTAAAATGAGACTACTTAGTAACCTAAGAATGCAACAATATATCAAAGGTCCAAATGGATCAAAGATTGCCACATAGGACAAGAAAGTGAGAGAAAGAGAAAGAGAGAGAGAATGAATTATCTATCCCCTATCTTCAGGATGTAGTTCTCTCATATATGGGAAAAACTGAACTTGTGAATCACTTGAAACAGAAAAGGCAGCTCAGGTTCTCACAACAATACATTGTGTCCAGAAATGGTTTAGCAAGGCTCTAACTTCCAACTCTGCTTGGACACCAACTGTGGTCTTTAATGAACCCACTGATACTCTTAAGTAGTGCATGTACAACCCGAATTTATAAACTGTCATCACACCATTACAGAGGCAACTTATTAGCACTTTGAAATGAGCCATGTCAACCACAAAAATTAACAGCTGTAATTTTCATAGAACATTAATTAGCAAACTGTGATGAAATATATTTAGCAATGCATATTAAGAATGTAAAGGTGTGAAATGCTACAAATGCAAGCTACTTAGTTAATTTGCCAAAGCTAAACTGGTACTGCTGCAATCACATATCCTCCCTGTGCCACAGTCATGCTGTCACAATTTAAAATAACAAACAGATGCATGATTCTCCCCCAACCCCCGCCTTCATTTTTAAAGTGCTTAGACACATTCTGTATTAAGTATAGTGCTCTTTTATGGCAGCACGTTATAATTAAAAGTTGATGATGGCATTCTAAATAATGCCAAGAATTAAATGTGGAATTCTGTACACTGTCACACTGAAAACAGTGTGAACACATTGCACACAGCTGCTGCACAGTCTCCATTCTTGAATTTCAATAGGGCTCTGACACAAACACCATTTAGACAAACAGAGGACAGAGACAGCACCATAGCCTGTTGGGCTAAGCTCGAAGCCAGAAGATTAGATCAAGTATCACTAGACAATAATACTTTTTAAAAAGATTTATGATTAACATTAGTCAGATGGGGATGAGTAAGGATGAACAATGGGGAACATGGGTAGGCAACTGCTAGGTGTTGGTGAACCACATGGCAGGATCCTGTAGGGCTGCACGCCCCATACATAACACTTCCCCCTCTACATTTAGGTTTTTTTTAAAAGAACTTCAAACACTCTACATCCTCTAATGGATGTGAAGGGCAATACAGTTGGCCTTCTGTATCCACGGATTCTGCATCCACAGATTTCACCATCCACTGCATGAAAATATTACAAAAACAATTCAACAAGCAAACCTTGATTTTGCCATTTTATATAAGGGATAACATTTTACTTTTGTTACTCTATATAATGGGACCTGAGTACCCATGGATTTTGGCATCTTCAGGGGTCCTAGAACCAAACCGCAAAGGATACCAAATGCCCACTGTACTAGTATTTCCCCCACTGCTGTTTTAGGTCTAGAAGAGGCTTTTGCAGAGGTAGGTAACCCATCTTCTTTGTTGAATGGTTCCAAAACAGTCCAGGACAGGGAATGGCAAAATTAGCCCCCGCTGTTTTTGAGTTTTTAAAAACTCAACAAAAATTGCAGAAAAGTGGTGGATGAGGGGCTAGAGGATTCTGTTGAAAGTAACTGCTAAATATTTTCTATACCGTGACACAGTCATTAATGAAAATAAAGACTATTTAAAAATTAGAAGAGTGGGATTTGGAAGAGCATATATGAAGGAACTAGATACAATCATTAAGTATAAAGTGTAAATTATATATCTTTAATTGAATACCAAAATCAAGATAATCTGTGCTATAGTATTTCTGATTTCTGTGGATGGATATGAAACCTGCACTGAAGAAAGCTGAGAGGAAAAATAAGTTCATCTCATTGGAAATGTAGTGCTGGAGGATAGTTTTAAAAACACCATCAAACTGCCAAAAAGACAAAGAAATGGGTCCAAGAGCAAATTAAACCTGAACGTTCACTAGAAGCCAAAATGACCAAACTGAGGCTATTGCACTTTGGACACATTTCATTGAAAAAAGATTATACTCAGTAAAGTGAAAAGCAAGGAAAAGGGGAAGACCACAGTACAGGTAAATTAAATCAATCAGGGAAGATACAGCCTGGAATTTGTAAGACCTGAGCTTTTAATTCAAAGCCAACTTTGACTTATGACATACAACAACAAACAACAAAGGGGACCCCAGGAGCCATGTGCACTCTTCAGACCACACTTTCTCCATTCCACATAGAAAGTATATGGGATAATAAAACTGAAGCCTAGAGTCCAAAGGAATATGTTTCCATAGCTGTACTTCTCACAACCCTAAATCCTCTTTCCTGGGATACCAACTTATGGTGATCCCATTAACATCACACAGTTTTCTTAGGCAATGAATACAGTCAGCCTTCCATATCCACGGTTCTGCATCCATGGATTCAACCAACGACAGCTCGAAAATATTCGTGGGGGGGGGGACATTGCTGTTCATCCTTTTATGTAAGGGATGCCATTTTACTATGCCATTGTATATAATGGGACTTGAGCATCTATGAATTTTGGTGTCCACAGGGACTCCTGGAACCAAACCCCAGCAGATGCCACAGGCCCACTGTACTCAGAGGTAGTTTTGCCAGTTTCTTCCTCTGAAATGTAACCTACAGCACCTGGTATTCAGTGGTGTACCATCCAAATACTAACCAGGGCTGATCCTGCTTAATTCCCAAGATCAGACGGGATCTAGTGCCTTTAGGACATTTAGGCCATTATACTATTAATAATTAGATCTAAAGCAAGCCAACTGCAGTAATCCCACATGCCGAATACAACTTATTGAAACTAGAGATAATGAGGGGGAAAGCTTTAATTCAGTCCACTGCCATCAAAGGTAGCAGGCAAAGACCTTTTTTATTTAGAGAATGTTTGGTCCATTAGCTGGTTGTTGTGGAAGGTTTTCAGGACTACATTCTTTATCTGTTATGTTCCAAATGGTTTAAAATTATCTCTAATTCAGTGCTAGTTTTAATATGATAGTTTTTTTTAACAAATATTATTATTATGATATATTCTGTTTTACTCTGGGCTGTAAACTGTAACACAAACAATATTATTTCGAAGACAAAATCACATATTTGGGGGAAAATCTTTGACCCCAATTCAACTCTATCTGCAACTAAACATCTATGCATAATAAAGACAGCGAAATGGAATGCATACCCCCATTCATACCAAAACATAGACTGTATCTGTTACATGGTGAGCAATTAGGATGGACTTGTGGGATAGTTTTTTGCTCCCACATCCCAAGATCTCACAGACTTCTAAAAACACCACTTTGAATTTGGATAATTGAGAATACTTTGATGTTAAATAGTGTGTGTGTTTTTTGGGGGGGGGGAAGACTGTGAATTATTTAAAAGGTGAATAGCTGCTTGTGGAGGCTTCCAGCAAAGGCATTTCACCATCATTTTGCCAGAAAAGGGGGCCTATGGAAGTTTGGAGAGGGGCCACAAAACAGCTGGGAGACTGCATAGGGCCCTATGGATGAGCTTTACCTACCACTGATGATTATATTATTAATATTAATATCAATATGTTTTTATTCATTTATGGCCCACCTTCCTCCCAATAATGGGACTCATGGCAGCTAAGAACATATTTAAAATAATACAAGTAAAAAAAATACAAAAGTAAAAATAACAATCTAAACATAAAATTAAAAACAATTAAACAATGCATAAGTTAAAACATTAAAAATACTAAAGCGCATTTTAAAACTTTATTAAAACCCTTAGAAATCTTTAGAACGATACCACACAGCCTTCAAAGCCCATACAGTTTGTTACTACAAAGGGAGCAGCTGAGTATTGCAATGTTTCATACTGCTTACCCTTTTTCCTCCTGGACTGAAACATAATTAGCTTCACTTTACCCTCTCTCTTACAACTGACTTTCAGTGTCCATGACAAATTTCACAGATAGTCATGGCATCATCATTTTAGGACCCCGAAGAAACATTTTTTTTGGGGGGGGGGGAGGATCTTAAAATGCCTTCCTTAAATCTTCTTTTTGTCCAACTTCATCAGCAACGCTGCAAAGTATTCTCATTTAGTTTACCATTATATACCACTTCAAGTCACTCCACACAAAAACAGCCAGAAAATAAAGTGTCACATTTCGTTAATGAATTGGAACTCATGCAAGACATTTCAATCTGGCTCTTGTATTAGGGCATAGCAAAACAGAAATGGGTTAACTGTCAATATTTTGAGTGTCAACATTCATTTTTCCGCCCGTGTAATTCTTATCCCCCTCGCCAGCAGTGTCCGGATTATGATTAGGAACTACTCTAAAATTAGTTTTATCACAGAGAAAACAGAAACTAAATGTATATGGAAGATTAATGGTTCCCAAATTTAAAATCAATTTGCTAATCTGAAATTAACACCAGTGAACAAAGTCCAGCATTTACAGCTTTCATAAAGAGACACGGGCTCCAGTGCTATGAAAAATTACAGGGGAGCAAGTCTCACCAAATGAAGTAGGCTTTTGTTTAAATATACAAAAGATAACATTGTAAGACATCATCAGGAAAATACACTGCAAGGAAGATAGCCCTCTGTTTCTTGACCTTTGAAATACAGCTATCTCAAATTTTAGCCAATAATCTGATCCTTTATAATGGAAACAAAAAAACTGTGAAAACACAAATTTTTCAGCTGTCAGGGCATAATTATAGACAAGTATAGATTACATAAAAAGTCTGAATTTGGAATAAGCAGTAGAGATTCAAAACAAAATGCTATCAGAGATTTCTTTACTACAATCTTTAGTGCTAGGTGAGACTCAAAACTGGTGTGACGCCTTGAGTGTTTTCTGTCCAAAGCACTTTTATAGCAGAAGGCAACACTGATTTGGCAATTTTTAAATTTGTAAAGAATTTGTAAAGAAAAAGCCCTTATTTCTAAAAGAATATATATACTAGGAGGCAGCTGTGTTGCTGTGAGGCAAAATACAACAAAATACAAAATCCATAAGCAGTTATACCTTTAGGCCAACTCTAAAGCAAAAAAAAAATACATTCTGCAAGCTTTCAGAGTGCCACTGGCTTCTTCATCAGGCAAAGATGTTAAAAATCACACAAGATTGCCTATGTGATTTTGGCCCTTATTTCTATCATGTAGCATAGAAACTGCAACAAATCAATAAAATTAACTTCATTAACTACTCAATTTACATTTTAATAGGGGCCGTTATCTGCTATCATATAGCAACTCTATGAACGAGAAACCTACAAGAGAACCTGCTATTAACAGTCTTGTTCAGATCTTGCATTGCCCTTATATTTATTACTTAGACTTTTAATGATATTTAAATATCAGGGAGACTTAAAATGAAATATTGAAATCATCCTAAAGTAATAACACTTTAGAAAGAGAATCTAGGCAAAACAGGTCAATAGGGACAAGCTTTTTAAAAAGCCTGGAAAGGACTTCACCTGGTGTCAGAAAGGTAACAGAGTGGATACCGGGTGATTCCTAAGGTAGGGTGAGGCAACTGCAATGGGGGCAAGTGGTAATTTTTGTCCCTGCAGGTTGCCCCATTGCATTTTGGGTGCACTGGAAGTGAGATTGCATCATTTCCTGCTGCCGTTCTGGCCCATTTTTCTTAGTTTTAAACTATTCCATTGCCTGTTTTTAACAACAGTGTTACTTTACCTCTGCCCTTTAAAAGTGAACCCAATTGTTCTTTTATTATACAGTATGACCCCCATATCTGTGGGAGATACATTCTCAGACTTACCGTGATACCGGAAACCACGGATAATAAGGAACCCTATTAAAATAACTTCCCACTCAAGCATACCACAGAGGTAGGGGAGCAGGTCTTTGCTGGCAAGTACCTCCTGTACTGTACCAATGATAAGAAGTTGGTGTATAACTCGACCACAAGAACTGAGGCCTGGATGTTCCTCCCCAGGATGAAAGGAGAGTGAGAAGCAACCTGTCATGGTTGGCTAGGTTAAGCCATACGTTGTGATCTACCTAGAACCCAGCTGGAAGCCCTTGATCTTAACAGAGATATTGAAGGAGTCAGAACCCCCATCATTCTCAAAACTGATGGTACCAACTCTGGTACAGGGTCCCCCATCCAACAATGATGGGAATGATGGTGGATTATGGAATCCATAACCAGGACAATAATAATAGACAGAAGATACTTTTCAACATAGTAATATTGGAAGTCCATCTGGTAAGTATAGGGTCTGGAGTATCTCTCCCTGAACCCCTGGTGTCTGAGATGGTCTAATAAGACAACATGGAGTAAAGGTCCCTTGGGCTATATGACTGAGAACATCCAAGAAATGGAAGTGGCAGATCCAGACCACAATCTCGACAAGCACTTAGATTGGTGTGGTAGGGATGGCACAGGAGGAAGAAGTCAGTCCAGAGGAGATCTCAGAGGTTGATGACCCCAATCAGAAGATATAGAGGGGGCTGGTGGATGCTGGTCTTAGATGTCTCCCACAGAGCATGGGAAATAAACAGGATGAACATGAACTCTTAGCACAGCAAAACAAATATGATCTCATAGGCATCACTGGAACTTGGTGGCATAACTTTCATGATTGAAATAAACTAATAGAGGGGAACAGGCTATTTCAGAAAAAAAGACCAAACAGGAAGGGTGGTGGAGTAGCATTATATGTTAAGGATGTGTACACCTATGAACAGATCCATGACTTAAATCCGTGGAGCCAGGTTAAGAGCATCTGGGTAAAAATTAAGGGAGAGAGAAACAGCAGGGATATAATTCTGGGGATCTACCACAGACCTCCAAGCCAAACCGAAGACTTGGATGATGCCTTCCTGGAACAGATGAGCACATATTCAGAAAGGAGAGATGTAGTAGTAATGGGGGATTTCAACTATCCTGATAGCTGCTGAAGTCCAACTCTGGCAAGAATATAAGGTGCAACAAATTCCTCACTTCCCTTGCAGACAATTTCATTGTCCAGAAGGTGGAAGAGGCAAAAAGGGGATCAGCTATTTTAAATCTGATTCTAACCAATGGGGATGACCTGGTTAATGGAGTGGAAGTGGCGGGATCCTTAGTGGGGAGTGACCATGTTCTCCAGGAGTTTGTTTTACAGAGGAAAGGGGAAGCCAAGCATAGTCAGACATGCATTCTAGACTTTAAGAAAACCAATTTCAGAAAACTTAAGGTATTACTGGGGTTGACCCCATGGTCAGGAATACTAAAAGAGAAGGGAGTTCATGAGGGATGGGAGTTTCTTGAAAGTGAGATATTGAAGGCACAACTTCAAACAGTTCCAATGAGGAGGAAAAAGGGGAGGTGTCTAAAGAAAACAGTATGGATGTCGAAAGAACTCTCAACTGAGCTAAAACTTTAAAAGGACATGTACAAGAAATGAAAAAAACAAAGAAGAATTCAAACAAATAGCCAGCTCATGTAGGGGGAAAATCAGAAAATCCAAGACTCAGATGGAGCTCAGGCTTGCTAGAGTGGTTAAAAACAATAAAAAGGGTTCTTTTGGGGTATGTCCGTAGCAAAAGGAAGAACAAGGAAATGGTAGGGCCGCTGTGTGAAGAAGATGGTGAAAGACTAAAAGGGGACAGAGAAAAGGCAGAACTACTCAACACCTTCTTTGCTTCAATCTTCTCCCAAAGGGGGAACAGTGCTCAACCTGGGGAAGATGGAGCAGATGATGCAGTAGGGGAAATACAGCAGAGAATTCGTAAAGAGGTAGTTCAGGAATATCTGACCAGTATAAATGAGTTCAAGTCTCCATAGCCAGATGAACTTCATCTAAGAGTTCAAGTCTTCAGAGCCAGATGAACTTCATCTAAAGAACTAGCAGAAGTAAGCTCAGAATAACTGGCAATAATCTTTGAGAATTCTTGGAGAACAGGAGAGTCCCAGCAGACTGGAAGAGGGCAAATGTTGTCCCCATCTTTAAAAAGGGGAAAAAGAAGACCCAAATAATTACTGCCCAGTCAGCTTGACATCAATACTAGGAAAGTTAAGAGCAGATCATTAAACAGACAGTCTGTAAGCACTTACAAAGGAATGCAGTTATCACAAAAAGTCAACATTTCTCAAAAACAAGTCATGCCAGACTAATTTCATCTCTTTTTTTGATAGTTACAAACTTGATAGATGGAGAGAATGCAGTGGATGTAGTGTATCTTAATTTCAGTAAGGCTTTTGACAAGGTCCCTCATGATATTTTTGCAAAAAAAGTTAGTAACCTGTGGGCTAGACAATGCAACTGTTATGTTGATTTGTGATTGCTTGACTGACCAAACCCAAAGGTGATTCACCAATGGCTCCTCTTCTTCCTGGAGAGAAGTGACTAGTGGGATGCCACAGGGTTCTGTCCTGGCCACAGTGCTATCCAACATCTTTATCAATCACTTGGATGAGGGAATAGAGGGTATGCTTATCAAGTTTGCAGATGACACCAAATTAGGAGGGGTAGCTAATACCCCAGAGGACAGGATCAGAATCCAAAATGACCTCAACAGATTAGAAAGCTGGGCCAATACTAACAAAATGAATTTCAACAGGGAGAAATGTAGGATACTACACTTGGACAGTAAAAATGAAATGCACAGATATAGGTTGGGTGACACCTGGCTCGATGTCAGTACATGGGAAAAGGATCTAGGAGTCCTAGTGGACCACAAGCTGAGCATGAGTCAGCAGTGTGATATAGTAACTAAAAAAGCCAATGCGATTGTAGGCTGCATTAATAGGAGTATAGTGTCTAGATCAAGGGAAGTAATATTGCCACTGTATTCTTCTTTGGTCAGACCTCACCTAGAATACTGTATCCAGTTCTAGGCACCACAATTCAGGAAGGCTATTGAGAAGCTGGAATGTGTCCAGAGGAGGGCGACCAGGATGGCGGGAGGTCTGGAAGCTATGCCCTGTGAGGAACGGCTTAGGGAAATGGGTATGTTTAGTCTGGAGAAGAGAAGATTGAGAGGTGACATGATAGCCATGTTTAAATATTTGAAGGGATGTCATACTGAGGATGAAGCAAGCTTGTTTTCTGCTGCTCCAGAGACTAGGACATGGAGCAATAGGTTCAAACTACAGGAAAATAGGTCCCATGTAAACATTAGGAAGAACTTCCTGACAGTAAGAGCTGTTTGGAAGTGGAATACACGGCCTCTGAGTGTGGTGGAGTCTCCTTCTTTGGATGTTTTTAAATAGAGCTGGATGGCTATCTGTCAGGAATGATTTGGTTGTGTGTTCCTGCATGGCAGGGGGTTGGACTGGATGGCCCTTGAGGTCTCTTCCAACTCTATATGATTCTATGATTTTATGATGTGATGAGTCCAATGTCTCCCCCTCCAATACCATGTCTGCTACTGCAGCCAGAGATAATCTGTCCCCTTCTTTAATCTTGGTATTGACAGCTCCACAGTCTGGAGACTCTCCAGTTTCACTAGAGGGAGGTATGGAGAGCTCTCTCTCTTGCACTGTTGAAGCTATAAGGTAGACTGAAAGGGAGGTCCAAAGACAAGTCTTGGTTCCTAGAGAGTACTGTGATGACTGTGTGATGAGGTGTAAGTATCTCTCTTCTTCTTCCTCTTTTTGTGTTGTCTATGAGCTAGATAAACTGGGTCCCTAAGCAGCCCTACCTCAGTATCAAGGGATTTTTCAATATCTGTCATGGTCAGCCAGGACTCTGAGGACTCAGAAGGCGAGGAGGCTGAGCCAGTTGCAGAAGAGCTGGCTGAGTCTGAGTCTAGCCCTGAAGAACCCAGGGCTCAGCAGCCTAGCCTCCCCCAGCACAGGGTCCAAGCCTGGGAGACATAATGGAGCAACAGCAAGAGGTAGAAGAGCAGGTACCTACTTTTAGCCAAAGAAGAGCAGAGAGGGCGTGGCTTCGTCATTCCCGGAGATTAAGAGACAGAAGCTCATCAATCACCCAGCAGCTGGGAGTGGGAGCTGGGCCAACATAAGCAGCTGGGAGACGCTGAATTTCTTGTCTCAGGCTGTCTGTGTTTCCTGGAGGACGCCTCTGCCTTTGACTCTCCTGGCTCTTGGAACCTTGCTCTCTTGAATCCTCGGATATCTTGACCTTGGACTGTCTTCGTTGACCCACCTGCCGGAATCCTTTTGACCTTGGACGGCCTCTTCGTTCTTCACTCTCTCTGGATTCTTGACCCTCTAGGACTGCTACTGAGAAACCCAGGTACTGTGCTTGCAACTGAGTTGTTGTTGAGCCGGGCTGTCATATCAGCTGTTTGACTTGGCGTCCCGACAGATCAGCCTGAGACCTTAATTAAGTTGATAAGATGGCAGGGTCTGCTGTGATCCAGGAACTGTTATCCCCAAACCAGCAATTAGCAGCCCAGCTAGCACAATTAACTCAAGGCTTGCCTGCACTACAGAACCAACCCCCACCCCAGCCCCGGGGGAAATCTAAAAAGTTTTCTGGTGATAGAGCACTACTGGACAGTTTTATAGCAAACTGCAAGCTGCATTTCAAAACCAGAGGGGCTGATTTCCCCACGGACACTCACAAAGTGGCTTTCTTTATCAGTCTGTTAGCTCGTCCTCCAACTAAATGCGCTACTCCCTACCTGAATGAGGATAGTCCAGTCTTCAAAAGCTTGCAGGGTTTCCTGCAAGAAATGAGAGCTACCTGGGGTGATCCTGTAAAAACTGAAACTGCTGAGGACTGGAATAAGACCCTCCAGCAAGGAAAACGCTCTGTGGTTGAATATGACACTGTCTTCCATCTCATAACCCAGGACTTGACCTGGAACCAGAGTGCCTTGCAGGCCCAGTTTCGCTGGGGGTTGGCAGACCCCATTTTGGATGAGCTGGCCCGCTCAGAGCCTCTAGACACCTTAGCTGCCTTGGTAACTCAAGCAACATGCACAGACTGCCACCTCTCAGCTCGCAGGCAGGCCAGGCGTTCCAACCCGCCCTCTTCCCCAGTGATTGCACCCCAGACACCGGTAACTTCCCCTATGGCTGCCCCGCCTGCAAAAGAACCAATGCAGCTGGGAGGGGCTCGGCCGCGGCTCACTGCGGCTGAAAAGGAACGAAGGAGAGGGGGGCTCTGCATGTACTGTGGTCTCTCAGGACATTTTGCTAGAAATTGCCCAGCCAGGGGACACTGAGCACCACTTCTGGGAAACGGGTGGACCCAGGTGTAGAGCAGGTTCACCACCTGGGAACGTCCTCGGAACCTGCTACCCCCAGCATGACCTGCAGCAAAGACCCGTTGGTGGTGGCGGCTAACCTTAGACTGCCTTCCATGGAGCTTGTTCCCCTGGGAGCGGAGCCATTATAGACTCGGGAGCCTCCAACAATTTCATGGTCTTAGGATTTGCCACCAGTCATCAGATACCACTGGAGGCCCTAGCTGAGCCTAGACCCGTAGAGACTATCGATGGGCGGCTCCTGCGGTCCGGTCCTGTAACTCAACAGACCACGTTGCTTCACTTGGAGATCAAGGGCCATGTCGAGGAGATCCAGTTCCTGTTGGCCGAGGTGCCTCACTTCCCTTTTGTCCTAGGGATGCCCTAGCTCTCCAAGCATGATCCGCACATCTCGTGGGCCCGGTGGGAGGTTCTGTTCGCCTCCGAGTTTTGCCAGGAGCACTGTTGGCTGGAGCGGATCCCGGCGGACATGGCAAAGACGCCAAGGAGTGCTCGGTGATGCTGCCCAAGAAATACCAGGATTTCGCCGATGTCTTTGACAAGAAGGAGGCGGATTGGCTCCCGCCGTAAAGACCGTATGACTGTGCAATTGACTTAATACCTGGGCCCCTATCCCAGTGGGATGCTTCTACTCCTTCTCAGAGCCTGAGCTGGCGGCTCTGAGGGATTTCTTGGAAAAGAACCTCAAGAAGGGGTATATCCGCCCTTCAACGTCTCCTGCAGGTGCCCCTGTGTTGTTTGTGCAGAAAAAGTGTGGGGAGTTACATCTCTGCAATGACTACCGCGCCCTTAACCGGATCACCATCAGGAACCGGTACCCCTTGCCACTGATCCCGGAACTGTTGGAGCAGCTCCGCAATGCCAAGGTCTTCACTAAGTTGGACCTCAGAGGGGCCTACAACTTGGTGAGGATCAGGGCTGGGGACAAGTGGAAGATGGCCTTCCAGACAAGGTATGGACATTATGAGTACACCGTTATGCCATTTGGCCTCTATAATGCCCCAGCCGTCTTCCAGCACTTCGTCAATGATGTCTTCCAGGACTATCTAGATCGCTTTGTGATCACCTACCTGGATGACTTTTTGATTTATCCTCCCAGCCAGGCTGCCCATGATGCCCACGTTTGGGCCATCCTTCAGCGTCTTCGGGAACACCGCCTCTACGCCAAGTTGGAAAAGTGTGCCTTTGACCTCCGGGAGGTGGACTTCCTGGGCTACTGAGTCTCCGCTCAGGGGGTGGCCATGGACAACTCCAAGGTGGAGGTGGTGTTATCATGGCAAACTCCTCACTGCTGGAAGGATGTCCAGCGGTTCCTGGAGTTCACCAACTTCTACAGGAAATTCATCACGGATTATGCAGTCCTGGTGAACCCTCTTTCCCAACTGCTGCGGGGGAAGACCTGCTTTCAGTGGAAACCTGTGGCCCAGAAGTCGTTTCAGGTCATAAAGGAGAAGTTCACGTTGGCCCCAATCCTGCAGCACCCTGATCCACGGACACCTTTTGTGCTGGAGGCAGACACCTCGGACGTGGCGATTGGGGCTGTGCTGCTTCAGCCCATGGGGGATGAGGGTCGCTTGTTGCCTTGCGCCTTTTATTCCATTCAGCTGTCTCCTCCTGAACGCAACTATACCATTTGGGAGAAAGAGCTGTTGGCAATTAAGGCTGCCTTTGACACATGGCGGCATCTGTTGGAGGGGGCGGCTCATCCCATCCAGGTCCACACCGACCACAGGAACTTGGAGCATCTCCAGATGGCCCGGAAGTTGTTCCAGAGGCAGAAGTGGTGGTCCCTGTTTTTTGGCCGCTTCAATTTCCAGCTCCAGTACGTTTCTCGGGCCCAGAATCGGCAGGCCAACGGTCTCTCCCGGAAACCAGAGTACGCCATGGAACCAGAGGGGGAGCTTCAGTCCACCATTCTGCGCCCAGAGAATTTTGCTGCTGCTCCAAGGGAGGCGACACTGCTGGACCAGATTCGTGACCTCCAGAACCGGGACCCACTCGTGACACAGCATTCGGTGGAGTGGGATGCCTCTCCTTTTGAGTTCCGAGATGGCCTTCTCTACCACCGGGGCCGCCTTTATGTACCAGCAGGTCCATGTCGGGAGGCGGGCCTGCGGTTGTGCCATGATGCTAAAACGGCGGGGCACTTTGGATTTTGCAAGACCCTGCACCTCCTCACCTGGCAGTTTTGGTGGCCTCGGGTCCATGCGGAGGTGGCCCAGTATGTGGACACTTGCCCTGTGTGTCGCTGTGCTAAGGATCATCCGGGGCAACCTGCGGGCTTACTGCTGCCTCTGCCGGTGCCTTCGGGGCCCTGGAAACTCATCTCGATGGCCTTTATCACGGACCTGCCCCCTTCTGTGGGCTGTACCACCATTTGGGTGGCGGTGGACCTGTTCTCCAAGATGGTTCACTTCGTGCCCTGCACTGGCTTCCCCAGGGCGAAGGAGACGGCCCGGATGTTTGTACAGCACATCTTCTGGCTTCCATGGCCTTCCTGAGGGAGTAGTCTCTGATTGGGGAGCCCAGTTTATGGCCCGGTTCTGGACTAGTGTGATGTGGCTCCTGGACATCGCGCCTCACCTGTCCTCAGCGCACCATCCTGAGTCCAATGGCCAGTCAGAACGCACAAATGGGACACTGGAGCAGTACCTCCGCTGTTACTCCAATTACCGCCAAGAGAACTGGGTCGACCTACTGCCGTTGGCCGAGTTCGCCTACAACAACTCCGTGCATGCCTCAAAGCAGCAGACACCCTTCTTTGCCACCGGCGGTTACCATCCACGGGGATTTCCGGCTGTGACCCCTGGCTCGGTGGTCCCTGCAGCAGAGCAGTGGCTCCAGGAACTCCAGGCTGCTCAGTCCTTGCTACAGGAACAGCCTGAGCTGGCAAAGGAGTGGTATAAGCAGGGCGCAGATCATCGTCGGCAGGAAGGTCCTCCTTTGCAGGTGGGGGATTCGGTCAGGCTGTCCACACGCCACCTCCCACTCCAGCAGCTGTGTCGGAAGTTGGATGCTTGATTTGCAGGGCCCTACAAGATCGTGGCCCAGGTCAATCCCGTGGCTGTTTGGCTCCAGATTCCGCGGACGTGGTGGATCCACCCAGTCTTCCATCGTTCCCTAATGCTTCTGGCTTTGGGGATTTGTCTTGACGCTGGTCACACACCTCTGCCCGATCCGGTTTTGGTAATGATGAACAGGAATATGAGGTGGCCCAGATCTTGGACTCTCGTTGCCGTCAGTGCCGCCTTCAGTATCTGGTCGAATGGGTTGGCTACGGGCCAGAATACCACTCCTGGGAAGATGCCTCCTATGTGCATTCTCCCCGTCTCGTTCGGGCAGTTCACCACCGCTTCCCGGACCGGCATCCTCCTCCTCTGGGTGCGGGGGAGGATAATGGGGAGAATGATGTCATGGTCAGCCAGGACTCTGAGGACTCAGAAGGCGAGGAGGCTGAGCCAGCTGCAGAAGAGCTGGCTGAGTCTGAATCTAGCCCTGAAGAACCCAGGGCTCAGCAGCCTAGACCTCCCCCAGCACAGAGTCCAAGCCTGGGAGACATAATGGAGCAACAGCAAGAGGTAGAAGAGCAGGTACCTACTTTTAGCCAAAGAAGAGCAGAGAGGGCATGGCTTCGTCGTTCCCGGAGATTAAGAGACAGAAGCTCATCAATCACCCAGCAGCTGGGAGTGGGAGCTGGGCCAACATAAGCAGCTGGGAGACGCTGAATTTCTTGTCTCAGGCTGTCTGTGTTTCCTGGAGGATGCCTCTGCCTTTGACTCTCCTGGCTCTTGGAACCTTGCTCTCTTGAATCCTCAGATATCTTCACCTTGGACTGTCTTCGTTGACCCCCTGCCGGAATCCTTTTGACCTTGGACGGCCTTTTCGTTCTTCACTCTCTCTGGACTCCTGACACTCTAGGACTGCTACTGAGAAACCCAGGTACTGTGCTTGCAACTGAGTGGTTGTCGAGCCGGGCTGTCTTATCAGCTGTTTGACTTGGCATCCCGACAATATCTATCGAGCGGCCTGGAGTAGACAGTACATGAGAAAGAACTGCTGATTACAAAACCAGCCAATCCATCACGTCTTGGGAAGTCCAAGGCATAGCTGATGCCTCCAACAACAATCCTTTCAGCTTTCACTAATGAGCCTGAAATAGCAAGGAGTGATGAAGATCACAAAGCAGTGGAAGACCCGTGAGAGGAAACCAAAACTGATGCCTTATGGAGTAATCTGTTTTCTGTGGCCTGGTCAACCGCTTTTAAGGTGTCCTCGCACAGGAGAGCCTTCAGTCTCACTGACCAATTACAGCATACCTGAAGGGTGAATGCCTGGCACTTGACACATTGATAACATTATGTCCCTCTCCCAAAAACAACAGGCACCTAGAATGCCCATCCTTTCTGGAATGTTTTCTTCATATTTGGTACACTTCCTGAATGAAGCTGAAGAGGCCATAAGCCCCAGAGGGCCTGAATGGCCACAACAAGTGGTGAATTAACAACCAGAGATGAAACACTGTCCAAGAGAATTGTCAAGAAGATCCATAACAAAGTGAATATTGGGAAGACCAGCCAAAATAGAGAAGAAGAATCAATAACCGTAAGGCAAGCCAAAGTCCAAAACCATTCAAGAAACTGAAACAATCAAAAACTCACACTGCTGCTGCTACAGCAGCAGATGAAAAGGAACTGACAGTTTAGGTGGGAAGCATGCTAATTAGACATGAAGGGAACTACCACCAAAATGCATTTGGTATTGGTCTAGAAGGCTGCACTGCACAGGTGCAGAAAACCCACTTCTGTAAGTCACGGAGACCATGATGAAGAAAGCCCTCTCCTGTGTACCCACTCAATGTACTTGTGAGGGTGGTGGAATAGAGAGAAGAGCCTCCCTAGCAGATCTCAAAGCATGGACAGATCTGTAAGGGAGAATACAGTCCTTCCAATAACCTAGGCCTGAGACGTATATGACTTCATAAGTCAAAATGAACACTTTGAATTGTGACCAGAAACTGGCAGCCAGTGGAGCCTCTGCAACAAGACTCTTAACTAAGAGTATAATATTTAGTAAAAACAAAAGCAAAAACATTTTGTGATTAAAGACATAAAGGGAACAAAAGGAAGACAAACCGTTCAAACAGTAAAAATGAAACAGAAAAAGGTCTTGAGAACAATGTATATTCTGGTTTACACTGATTTCTGAAAAAGAGAAATGTCAAAACACCTGGTCAATACACTTTAAGAGTGGAATGGTAAGCGTTTGAACACACTGATCAAAAGGTGATGGGTATTCCATTTTTGAGAAAAAAAATAAATTGGAAGTAATATGTTTACAGCAGACAAGAATATGTGAAAAAGATGGTAAGATAAAAAAAATCACAAACTAGGACAAGAATGTTGCTCATCTTCAAACAAGAAGAAGGACAGTGTTGTAATACGCATAAATAAAAAATATCAAGCAAAGGAAATATTGAACAATAAGGAGGGCCATTATGTTGGAACAGAAATCAAATTACTAAACCTTAAGATAAACTTAATAGCAGTATATGCTCCTTTAGAAAAGAAACAACTATTTTATAAGAAACTCCAAAAAGATTTAGAAAATCTAGAGAAAGGCTTCATAGTTATAACAGGAGATTTTAATGACGTTCTGGAGCCAGCAAGGGATAGATAACAAAAAGAAAATTATCAGGGTAAATTGCTGAGACCTTGTTTTGACGTTTTAGAAGAATTCAACCTAGTTGATGTGTGGACCGTAAAATATAAGAAACTAACAAGGCTTTACCTTCTACTCAGATGCTCATGAGTCAATGTCAAGGATACACATGTTTTGGGCTTCAAAAGACTTACAAGAAAAGATTAAAAGTATGCAAATAATTCCCAAGTTCATTTCAGATCACAATCCAATCAAATTGACACAGCAAACACCAAAACAAGAGTACATGTGGAGATTGAAAGATACCATATTAAAAGAAGAAAATTTTGTAGAAAGGATGAAGGAAGAAATTAAATCTTATTTTGAGTTAAATAATACAGAAGGAACAAAAATGAAAACTATTTGTGATGCCTCCAAAGCCACAATATGAGGTCTATTCCTACAAAGGGGAGTGGAAAATATAAAACAAAGAAATAAAAAAAAACCCAAAAACTCCTAAAGGAACTAAAAACAAAGGTAGAGGAATTAAGACAGAACCCACAGAACAGAAAACTACAGAATGAGGTGAAATTGATATAAGGAACCTTAAATGCAGATATGACAGAAGAAATCGGAGTTAAATGAAGGAGGATGAAACAAAAATATTTTGAACAAGCTAACAAAACGGGTCGATGGCTGTCATATAGGCTGAAAAAAGATAATGAGAAAAAAGTAATAACAGAAATTTTAAAAAGATGAGAAGATAACTATAAACCCAGAAGAGATAAAACAGGTATTTTCAAAGTATTATGCCTCTCTCTATAAAGATCAGACATGGGAAGAAGGACAAAAAGAGGCAATGGGAAAATACATTTAAAAAATAACATTTTCAGTAATTTCAAAAGAAAAAAAAAGATTCTTTATCTCAACCTTTCACAAAGGAGGAAATCTCAGCTACAATAAAACTGCTAAAACCAAGGAAGTCTCCTGGTCCAGACTGGTTCATGGTATTATATTATAACGTTTTTGAAAATAAGATTATAAACTATCAACAAAGAACTATAAATCAGATACAAGAAGAAGGCATTCCAGAAACTTGGAAGATAGCTCATATAGTACTAATTCCGAAAGAGGGGAAAGAAAACGGAAGTGAGAAATTATCGCCCAATATCCCTCTTGAACGTAGATTACAAGATCTATGCTACGCTATTGGCAAATAGATAAAACCCATTGTAAAGGAGACAATACATCAGGACAAAAATGGATTCTTACCAGGGAGAATGATCTCAGACAATATAAGATCAATCCTGAATATACTTGAATATTACAAGAGAACTAATGAGAATAAAGCTGCACTGATCTTCAATGATGCAGAAAAGGCATTTGATAATGTCAGATGGCCTTTTCTCATTAACGTAATGAAAGAACTAGGAGTAGGAGAAAAAATTTTCATCAATAACTTAGAATGCATATACAAGAGCCAGAAGGCCTGTATTGCAATAAATGGAGAAAGAATGACTACAATACACATACAAAAAGGGACCAGGCAAGGTTGCCCTCTTTCACCTTTTCTTTTTATATTAACACTACAGATCTTCAATAACATAATTAGGAAAGAGGAGAAACTTCCTGGCCTGAAACTAAAAGGACATGAATATAAAGTCAAAGCTTTTGCTGATGATCTTGCCTTAATTCTTGAGAACACTTTAGATAATATAACCAGATTAATGAATTTAGTAGCTGAATCTGGAACATTAACAAAGAAAAAAAAAACAACATTGACAAAAAAAATCTCAAAAAAATAAGATCAACTGAAAAGCAGATCAGGATGGAAAATAGATAAGAAAATAAAATACTTGGGAATTTGGATAACAAAAAGGAACAGTAAACTTTATGATAATTATAAGAAACTTTGGGTAACAGTTAAATAAGATTTGGGAAAATCCAAGAAATTAAACTTATCCTTGTTAGTAAAGTGGTGACAATAAAAAATAGTTGTTCTCCCTAAACTATTTCTCTTTCAGAATTTACCGATAGTTACTAATGATAAACCGTTTGGAGAATGAAGAAAGGATTTAAAAGATGTTATTTGGGGAGGTCACAGAGCAAGGATTAAATGGTCTACATTAACAGAATCGAAAGAATAAGGAGGAACATCACTTCCTAACCTGAAACTTTATTATATAGCATGTGGCCTTGTATGGATACTTGATTGGATTAAGCTTAGGAACATAAGACTATTCATCTTGGGAGGAGAGGGGATATGGGAGCGTGGTAGGGTCTCCTTCCTTGGAGGTCTTTAAACAGAGTTGGATGGCCATCTGTCGGGGATGCTTTAATCGTGATTTCCTGCGTGGCAAGGGATTGGACTGGACGGCCCTCGTGGTCTCTTCCAACTCTACAATTCTATGATTCTATGATTGGGATGGCATACCTGTATCTGGTATGATAGGGCAAAGATAAACAAAGATTTTGGTAATCATATTATAAGAAAAGCATTATTAAAAATATGGCAGAGAATTAAACACCAATTTACATGAAAATTCCTAAATGGCTACTTCCCCAGGCAGCCTTCCTAGCTAGATGGAAAAACATGGAAAAATGGCTAATTTATAAAGATTTATGTGAGTGGAAAGATAAAGATAACTGTGAATTTAAAACAAGAGAAGAATTAGAGAAAGGGAATAAACATTCAATGGCTCACTCATCAGCAATTATATAGCAGATTCCAAGAAGATAAAAAGGAATATGGACATGAAGTGGAAGAAAACAAACTACAGTTGTCCCTTTATATTCGCTGGAGTTGGGTTCCAGGAACACCCCCCCCCATGTATACCAAAATCCGTGAATACTCAAGTCAAGTTTTTGGAATCATGCAATGGGCCATCCCGCTTGCTGTGGCCTTGTCCTGTTTGGGAGGCCTGAATGCCACCATCTTAGCAGCTTCCAGGTAATTTTTCTCTCTCTGTTTTTCCATAGGGTGTTCCCCCTGCCTTAGGACACCCTCAGCTACATATATTCATTCAGTACAAAATTAACATACCCGGTGTCATCCTATAGAGCAGTGGCTCTTAACCTTTTCTTTACCAGGGACCCACTTTAAATATCTTTTGTTGCCATGGAACCCCAAGATTTAACTCAAGATTTAAAACCCTTATTATACCACCTGATAATAATACAATTACACCACCCATTAAACCTTGCCTCAGAGGCACTGGAGGGGGAGGGAAGATTTTTCTCCTACTTCCTGCAAGTTTGTGGCTGGAGCGGATTGAATGGCAATACGAAGGCCAAGCCAGCCACCCTTTGCCTTGGCTTCTGTTATATGGCCTCTCCACTGCAGGAAGGAGGTGGGCCAAGCTGCCTTCAAGCCTTTGCAGACCCCCTGTGAGGACATCGTAGCCCCTTGGGGGTCCATGGCCACAGGTTAAGAATCAGTGCTATAGAGCATGGGTGGGGAATCTTTGGCCTCCAGATTCTTGCACTACAAGTTACACAATCCCTTACCATTGTTCATGCTGACTAAGTTTTCTGGGAATGGACATCCAAAACATTTTGAGGGCCAACATTTTTCCACCCTTGTCAAGCCGCTTTTGTGTCCATATTGGGGGAAAACAGGGATATAAATCAAATCAAATCAAACCAGTAACAGCTGCTCTGGGAATACAATTTGGGGTGATCAGAGTTTGCGTAAGCTATAAGCTTTCCGTTTTTGTTTCATTTTGATGTATTCTGGTTATTTACGATGTGGGCCCGTGCCCATGGAAATGTGTTCTGCCCCCCACCAAGTGGCAGGCTATGCATTAACTAGACTTCCAGTTTGCTTCCTAGTTTTCAAAAGGCCTGCCCAGGGTCTAAAATGGCCCTGGTTTGGTTGGGAAGGAAGTAGAAAGAATGGCAAAATTGCCCATCATATCTCCTAAAAGGTATGAGCAGTATTTTTAGTCAAAACACCCCAAATTTATTTCGAAATTTACATCCTAACCTTTATCTTGATATTGGGTAGGGGTGGGGCTTTGGGGGCTACAAACATGCTCTTGGCAGTTGCATGCCACCCACCCCTATGCGCACTTAAATAACTGAGTGTAGAACTTGGGCATGCACCAAACTTAGTGTGGGGTACCCACCGCTGTTGTCTTATACTTTTCTAAATATTGTCATGGGAGCACTATGTTTTGTGCCCCAAACAGAGAATATGGAATAGATAGTTCCATGTGAAAATAATGTGTTAGCTCTCAAATGTCCTTTAAAATGTCACAGTGGGTTCTGGAAACAGGCCCAGTTCAATCGGATAACTTCATTTTGCATATATCATGAAATACCAAAGTCAGGATCATCTATGCCATGATATTTCCAGGTTCTATGTATGGATGTGAAAGCTGGGCAGTAAAGGAAGCTGACAGGAAAAGAGTCAACCCATTTGAAATGTGGTGCTGTGAATACTCTCGATTGCCCAAAGGATAGATTAATTAATTAATTAGGGTTTTTTTTCATTTCTATCCCTCATTTTTCCTAATAATGGAACTCAAGGTGGCTTACAACTTGTTAAAAACAATACAGATTAAAAACTATACTATAAAACCAATAAAAAGTATGACTATAAAAGCTACTTAAAAGACAAACAATTCATAATGTTAAATATCTTAAAAATTCATTAAAAGACTACAGTGGGCCCTTGGTATCCACTGGGGTTTGGTTCCAGGACCCCACCACCCACATGGATACCAAAATCTGTGGATGCTCATTATATACAATGGCATAGTAAAATGGTGTCCCTTATATAAAATGGCACCATCAAAGTTTGCTTTTTTGGGGTTTTTTTGTTTGTTTGTTTTTTGTTTTGTTTGTTTTTTGTTTTTTGAGGGGGGCAGATATTTTCAAGGCTTGGATGGTTGAATCTGTGGATGCAGAAACCATGGATATCTCTAGGAACAGAGATTCCACTTCAACATTAGGAGGAACTTTTTGATAGTAACAGCTGTTCAGCAGTGGAACACACTCCCTTGGAGCGTGGTGGGGTCTCCTTCTTTGGAGATCTTTAAACAGAGGCTGGATGGCCACGTGTCAGGGATGATTTGATTGTGTATTCCTGCATGGCGGGGAGTTGGACTGGATGGCCCTTGTGGTCACTTCCAACTCTACAATTCTATGATTCTATGATTCTATGCAATGACATAGCAAAATGGTGTCCCTTATATAAGATGGCAAAATCAAGGTTTGCTTTTTGGATTACCTTATTTATAGATGAAGATACCCATTATTTACAGATGAAATGTGAATTGAGCATGTTACTAACAAAAAATTGCAATGGAATTACTAGATAGATGAATCAGAAGATGAAGTATAAATAACTGGTTTGAAAAACCTTTGGGCTGGTATAACAGGGTAAGTCAGGGTATAATTTGTACAAGTAACTGACTATATGATAAGAAACCGAGATGTGTAACTAATTAGTGATAGGAACATTTGTCTTACCTGTGATACGTTCTTTTCCAGGGGAGAGGTGATGAACATCCTCAAGATCTCTGGGTTAGCCCCTCCTATTCACTCCTGGCAGGCAGGTAACAAAGACCTTTGTGTAGGCCCCTTCCTCTGAGGTCATCCAGGGTGAGTGACCCACCTCTGGTCAGTTTATACAACAGCCTTCTTATGTGCTCCTAAGTCTAAAAAAATCACTTTAGATAAAGAAAGCTAAATTAATTCAAATCTCTGGGGGGAAAAAGAAAAGAAGGTAAAGTTCATGCCAGTGTCCCGGGTAGGGAGGATGCTCATCACCTCTCCTCTGGAAAAGAACATATCACATGTAAGACCAACATTCTTTTTCCCAGTGGAGAGGCCTCAGAGCATCCTCAAGATCTCTGGGATCTACCAAATCCCACTGAAAACCAGGGTAGGAGCTAGCAAACTCCTTCTAAGCCTTGACAATCTGCTGGAGTACTCTTCTGTCAAAGTCGGTCTCCGCAAATTGCTGTTTGTCTAATTTATAATGGCAGAGAAAGGTAGATGACAACCTCGAAGTGGCCGCCTTGCAAATCTCCTCCAACGAGGCATCCCTGTCCCATGCTGCTGATCCTGCACTTCTGGAAGGTTCAGGGACTTGTAGTAAGTGGCAATGCAGGCCCTAATCCATCTGCTTAGGGTCGACGATGTGACCCTCCAACCCATGGATCGGGGATGAACCGAGACGAACAGCGAGTCTGACGTCCAGAAGGGACTGGTTCTCTTCATATAAATACGGATTGCCCTCTGAACACTGAGGGTGTGCCAAGTCTTCTCGAAATCTCGTGACAGGCGTGGGCAAAACGAAGGAAGGATAATCTCTTGTGATGTATGGAAGGAAGAATTCACCTTCGGCCTGAAGTATGGATGGGTGCGAAGAACAACTGAATCTGGTCTGATCGGGCACAAATCCTCTCTTACCGACAGAACCCCCAGCTCTGACACTCTGCATGCGGAAGTGATGGCCACCAGGAATAGGACCTTCTAGGACATGTGTCTCAGGGAAGTTTCCCATAAGGGTTCAAATGGTGGCAGTGTCAATGCCTTCAGGACTGTGTGAAGATCCCACGAGGGAAAGCTGTGCACTGTGGGATAGGCAGATTACTCAACCCCTTCAAAAATCTGCATAGGTCTGGATGAGATGGTATCTGTGCAGCCCTGTCTGGTGGGAGGACCGAGACTATGGCAGCCACCTGTCTCTTGAGAGTATTGGGCCGCAGGCCCCTAGCAATGCCATCCTGTAAAAATTCAAGTAGAACCGGAACAGTTATATCAAGGGCACTGTAACCCTTTCTTCCACACCACCTGCGGAAGACTCAGAGGGTATACTCATAAATTCTCTGTGCTGGAATCATGCCTAGATGCTAGGATGGTCTCCACCACCAATGTAGGGTATCCCCGCGCTATCAACACCTCCCATTCAGTCTCTAGGCTGTCAGGGAAAATAAATGTTGAGATTAAGAATCTTTACCCCTTTTTGGGTAATTTTGGTCACCAGGCAAATGAGACGCCAGTTTGTCTACCAGAGAGTCATAAATCTGTCTTTTGCTCTTTGGTTTTTCTGTCCTTCAGAGTGAGAAGAAGAGAAACGAAACTGAGTCTTTGGGTTTCTGTTTCTTCTCAGAAGGGTTGGATATTTTGAGAGAAGAAATATATAACTGAGGAGGGATTTTGGTGTTAGCTTTGCCTTGGAAGCTCCCTTTCCCTCCTTTTAGTTCTTGAGAAGCTTTGGAGCATACAGAAGCATGGATGAATGCTTTCTGTCCTTTATTTTGGTTTTACAATCCTTTTCTTTGAAATAAAAGCTATAAAGAAAACCAACAAGCTCTTCATTTTCTTGCACCAGAGGTATACATGGTTTGCTCAAAAGCCCATGTTTTTCGCTGCATGTACTGAAGTGAATCTCTGCTTGCCAGCGCAGAGAAGGAACGGACTCTGCATTTTTACAACAGATTTTGGGGTGCCCAGAATGGCTGGCTCAGGATTTTATGAGCCGTGAAAGCGTTTTATGGCCGCAGATTGTTTGAGTCTAAGTTGAGAGGGGCTTTTAACAAGCGGCAAATTGGGCAACTTGTTCCTCCGGTGTGAATTTTCTTTTTGAGCTGTGATTTTTGGAGGCTGTTTTTAAGCTGTTGGAGTTTTTTCTTCCTCTGCGCCTGGCAAAAGCTGACAAGCCCAGCACAGAGGGGATCTGCAATCTGAGAACGCCTGTGAAGAGCTGCTGAGACGGAACCATTTACAACGCCTCGGCTGGTAAGCTACCCATGCTAGGGCAGCAGATATTGGGCTGAGAGGGGCTAGAAAGTTTATGGACAATGTCTCAAAGCGTGGCAGTATTTCCCTTTCAAAAGTTAAATGATAAGAACTATCATTTGTGGGCTGTGAAGATGGAAGCCTATTTGCATCAACAATTGATATATGCCCCGATTGTAGCTACCCCTGACCAAGGTGCCACCGCTTTGAAGCTTCAGGCTTAAGAACGAGCTAAGGCGTCACTTATCTTGGCAACTGAGGACAGTCAGCTGACTTATATGCGAGGTTGTGTGTTGGCCCAGGAAACCTGGCAGGCACTGAGGCAAGTTTATATCCATGCTGGGACTGGTTCACAGCTTATGTTGACAAGAAAGCTATATAGACTAAAGCTGCAGCCAGATGGTGATGTGGCAACCCACATAACAACTTTAAGAGAATATTTTGACAAATTTAAAGAAGTGAATGTGGACTTTACTGAAAAGGATAATTGTTTTCTTTTACTGTCATCTTTATCAGAAAAATTCGATTCCCTCGTGCATAGTTTAGAATCTCTTCCCCCAGCAAATCTGACCATTAATTTTATTACTGGTCGTTTGTTGGAAGAAGAATCAAAATGGCAGGAAAGTAAACAGGATTTGCAATCTCCAAAGGCTTCACAGTCAAAGACCCACAGTTCTACAAATGGCCCAGAAGATGGCTCCAAAGACTGCAGTAAGGGTGAAGTTCCTGCCTTTGTTGTGAAAGCCAAGACTTGCTGGAGTTGTGGGAAGGAGGGGCACCTCTCCAAGGAATGCAAGTCTAAGAAGGGAAAGAATCCCAAGGCCAAGAAATCTGGCTCCAGCATGACTGTTTCTGCAGTTGTTCTGCAAGCTGCAAAGGAACAAAAAGTACATTTAAGCACGTGGGCTCTCGATAGCGGCTGTAACGAGCATATTTCTAATGATAAAGAAAATTTTAAGGACCTTAAAGGGAGTGGCACCTCAAATGTGAGTTTGGCTGATGGGTCCAAGTCAGAATGCTTGAGTAAAGGTACATGCTTTGTACAATGTTTCAACATGGATTTGGCCATGCTAGCTTTAAAGTTCTTAGGCAGATGGCTGAGATGGTGGATGGATTGAGTTTGAGGGCATGTCACAGGTACCTGGATTGTCAGATTTGTAAGAGATCAAAATCAAAGGTCCATCCTTTTCCCAAGCATAGTGATAGAAAGTCTAAGAGAATCCTTGAATTGATCCATATGGACCTGTCTGCCCCCTATCCAACATCTTTGGGAGGAACCAAGAACATTTTGGTCCTATTGCATGATCACCGCCATTTTTCCTTCGTATTTTTACTCAAGAGTAAGGATGAGACTTTTCAGACTTTCAAAAATTGTGTGGTTTATGTTGAGAGACATTGCTCTCAGAAGCTGTGATCTCTCCAGTCAGATAGGGGAGGGGAATTCATGTCAAATGAGTTCCAGAGGTGGCAGAAGCAGAAGGGAATTTTCCACAGGTTGACGGCCCCTTTTTCTCCCAGCCAGAATGGAGTGGCAGAGAGAAAGATTGCCTTTTTCCAAACAATTAAAGATAGCCTGATGTTTGATGCAAACATTGAACAGAAGTACTGGGTAGAGGCCATGTTGACAGCTGCTTGAGTAACCGCGTGCCAAGTTCTGTGGTCTCAAATACCCCTTTTTCATGTTTTATGGCAAGAAGCCATCTGTGAAACATATTAGGACTTTTGGGTCCTATGCATGGGTAAATATCCCTAAGGCAATCAGAAAAAAAGGGGAGCCTAAGGCCAGAAGGCTGAAATTTTGGGGATACAAACAGTCTAGCAAAGCCTGGTGTTTTGCCTTGGCAGATGGAAGGGTTTTGATTTCCAGAAGTACTGAGGGACAAGCTAACTGGAATCATGTTCACTCCAACCCAGAGATCATTCTGCCTTCACTTGTAGGTGAAACTCAGCCTGATCAGCAGCAACAGCAGGCTTCTGGGTCAGGCACTGATAGTTCCCCAAATTTGGGAAGGGAAGCTTCAAAGCATGAGTCCTCTGATGCAGAAAATTAATCAAATGCAGATTCTGACAGTGATCAGGCTGAGCCTGTCATTCCCCGACGCTCTAACAGAGATACAAGGGGAGTGCCTCCTATGAGATTCACTGCACAAAACGTAAAAGTGTGTCAGGTGACTTTTGAACCTGATAATTTTGCTGATGTCCTAAAGATGCCTCAAGATGAGCAACAGAAGTGGTAACAGGCAATGGAAAGTGAAAAGGAATCCATCAAAAATCATGATGTTTTTCCTTATTGTGGCATTGCCACAGGGAGAAAAAGCTGTGGGTTGCCGTTGGGTGTACAAAAAGAAGCAGATGCAGGATGGGAGTGTCAAATACAAAGCACGTTTGGTGGCAAAGGGATATTCACAGACAAAGTATCTGAATTATGATCAAGTTTTTGCCCCCACTGCTAGAGCACAAAGTATTAAAATTGCTTTGTCTGTTGCAAGTCTGCATAAGCTCAAAGTTAATCACTTTGATATAGAGACTGCCTATTTGAATGCCCCACTGGATGAGTGTATATATGTCAAACAAGCCCCTGGGTTTCACAATGGGGGACCAGACCATGTGTACAAACTAAAAAAAAGCTTTGTATGGTTTGAAGCAGAGTGGGAGGTGTTGGTACCTATGTTTGGATGAACAGCTGAAAAATGTCGGTTTTCAGAACAGCATTGCTGATCCATGTTTGTACACAAGAGATGTCAATCACAATTATGAAATTCTCATCGCATTCGTAATGATTTATCTCTAATTACCCAAACTGACACTCAAGTGTAAAAGTTTAAAGAAGAACTAGATTCAAAGCTCAAACTTAAAGACCTTGGTCAAATTAAAAACTATTTGGGAGTGGATTTCCAAAGGTTTGAAAATGGTGATTTTAAGATGAACCAAGTTCAGAAAACTGAAAAGGTCCTAGATCTTTGTAACATGTCTCAGTGTAAACCTGCACAAACTCCTATGTGTTCAGATTTCATAAATATTGCAGATAGTAGGCTGTATGAACATCCTGAACTTTTTCATTCTGTAATTGGAAGTTTGTTGTACATTGCTAGAGCATACAGAAGCATGGATGAATGCTTTCTGTCCTTTATTTTGGTTTTACAATCCTTTTCTTAGAAATAAAAGCTATAAAGAAAACCAACAAGCTCTTCATTTTCTTGCACCAGAGGTATACATGGTTTGCTCAAAAGCCCACGTTTTTCGCTGCATGTACTGAAGTGAATCTCTGCTTGCCAGCGCAGAGAAGGAATGGACTCTGCATTTTTACAACATAGGCATGGAGCTAAAGCCATTCTGGATTCGGGTGATACACTTGACCTTGCGACAATAGGTCCAACCGAAGTGGCAGAGCCATCAATGTCAACTCCATGAACGGGATCTCTGAAAACCCATGCCCTCAGGAGCACAATTAAGATGACGTTGGTGCCCTCTCTCTGCATCTGCCATAGAACCCTGGATATCAAGGGAATGGGAGGAAAAGCATACAGTAGCTCGGTGGGCCAGGGGCAAGACAGTGCATCCATCCCCTCGGCCCCCTCAGTCAGGTACCTCGAGAAGAACTGGGAAGCTTGGCATTCGCTGGAGATATGAACAGGTCCAGGGCTGGTTGTCCCAATGATCAAGTGACTATGTCGAACACCTCCGGGTGCAGACTCCATTCTCCCTGGTCAATGTCGGATCTGCTGAGCCAATCCACCTTGAGGTTGAGGGATCCCTGTAGGTACTCCTCCTCCAGTGAGATCAGATTTGCTTTGGCCTACTGGAACAGAAGGATCGCCTCCTCCATGAGAAAGCTTGACCTCATGCCCCCCTGGCGATTTATCTTGGCCTTTGTTGTGGTATTGTTGGTTTGAACGAGGATGGCTCTGCCCTCTACCTGTGGCTGAAAGGCAAGGAGAGCTAGTCTGCCTGCCCTTAGTTCAAGCCAGTTGATGCTGTGGTGTGCCTCCACCAGTGTCCACTGGCCCTGAGCCAAATGGTCCTCGCAGTGGGCACCCCAGCCTCTCAAACTTGCATGTGTTGTAACCTGTATCCTCTCTGTACACCAGATGAGCCGACCCATGTACTGCCACTGATGTCCACCAGGGAAGCGATGCCCTCACATCCAAAGGAATCCATACCTTCTTGTGACGCTTGAGTGCAATGCCCAGCTAGAATGGCAGAAGGAACCACTGGAGAGGCCTCATGTGGAAGCGTGCCCATGGGAGACACTATCACTGCTCTCATGAGCCCCTGCAACTGGAAAAGATGCATGATATCCACTTTGCTTGACCGCTGCACTCATTCAACGGAACATCTCAATGCCAGAACTCTCACCTGAGGAAGGGACACCCTTCCTGTCTGAGTGTCCAGTTTCACTCCCAGATGCAGAATCTGCCTTGCTGGCATCAGGGAGCTCTTCTCGAGATTCACCAGGAAACCATGGTCTCAAAGTGATGCTTGAACTAGCTGTATGTCCCTCCTCGCATGATGAACAGACGGTGAACAGATTAACAAGTCATCCAAATAAGGATAGATATGCAGGCCTGACCTTCTCCAGTGCGCAACCAGGGATACCATCAGTTTTGTAAAGATGCTGGGGGCTGAGGAGAGGCCAAAGGGCAATGCCCTGTCATAGGTGAAGCGCAGGAAATGGGGATGCCCCAGTAGTATTGGGACATGAAGACATGCATCCTGGAGATCCAAAGAGGAGAGAAAATCCCCTGGTCTGATGGCCTCCAGAATATTCTTCAGCATTTCCATAGAAAACCTTCGCTGCTGGACAAACTTGTTGAGGCCCTTCAGGTTGAGAATGGCCTTCCGCTCACCATTCTTTTTTGGGACTAGAAATTAGTTAGAGTAGCAACCGTAGGTCTGCTGGGCACTTGGGACCACCTCTATAGCTCCCAATGCAACCAAATGTTGTATGGCTTCCAGCAGGAGTTGATACTTTACTGGATCCCTGGAATTAGTAGAAGGGATAAAGCAGCAAGGGGGCAGGCGGAGAACTCTATGTGATATCCCTGTCGAATTGTCTGTAAGACCCATTTGTCCAAAGTTGAGTTCTCCCAGACCGAAATGAAACCCTGTAGCCTGTCCCCAACCAGAACAATCTTGTCATGTCTGCTGGTTCTTGGAGTGTGGTTTGGAGCCAGCAGAAAAGAATGGCCAACCAGAACAGCCAGACTGACCTCTGTGGTGTGATTTACTGTCCCCCCAACACTGCCTGTAGCCCCTAGTATCTCTGGAGTGGAAGGCCGAGGACCAGGAGCCACTGGACTGCAATCTGAAAGCTCCAAAGAAGCAATACTGTCTGGAAATTTTTCTGTCATCCCTCTTTTTGGCAGAAACAGGAGTCTTCTTTTAGTCCTTGTCCTCCACCAGTACTGGCTCCAGAGATTCTCCAAACAATTTTTCCCCTAAGAAAGGGGAGAAAACTAGATTTTGCTTGGACTTGAAATCCGCGCTCCAACTCTTGGGCCAGAGCAGTCTTCTAGCAGCCACAGCAGCGCCCTGCACTCTAACGCAGAAGTGAATCAAATCTAGTCTGCTATCTGCAAGGAAGGCAGAGACACGTGAAATCTTGTTGAGACCCTGGCATAATTTGGAATCCGACTTCAAAGTGTCACTTAGAAGCTCTTTGGTCCACTGAAGAGAAGCCCTGGCCAACAATGTGGCGGTGATGGAAGCTCTGATAGCCAAAGAAAGCAACTTGTGCATCCTTTTTAGGGCCACGGTGTTCCGTCTGTCCTCTGGTACCTTAAGCTTATCCTCGCCATCATGACAAAACACAGCAGACGAGACTAGGGCTGAAACTGGAGCGTCAATGAGTGGAACCTGAAGACTGGACATGACATGCTTGGGCAATGAATACTTTTTTTTTTTGCATATGCAGGCTGGGTCTTGTTGGCAGCTGGTGTGCGCCACTTGTCCCGCATCACCTGCATGAGATTGGCTGGGATTGGGCATCTCAAAAAAAAAAAAAATCAGCTGATACCCTTGGGAGATCAGGGTCCAGCTGCGACTCCTGAGACTGCAACAAGCTAAGGCCTAGCATCTTAGCCATCTTGCGTAAAAGAGTCAAAAGATCATCTAGCCAAAATAGGCATGCAGAAGCGCAAAAGGCATCAGGTTCTGCACCCTCTTCTACAGAGAACACGGCCTCCTCGCGATTGGATTGGAAAGACCCCTCTGAGGCATCATCCGCCTCTGAGGCTTCTCCCTCCTCAGCCGAGGAGTGGACAGAAGTCTCCTCCTCATTCTCCTCCATCCTGGTGCATTTGTTGGCTCTGATCCATGTCTGACTCAGATGCCCACTGATCCTCCTCTTCATCCTCCCCTTGGCCTCCATGTCATTTCCAGTAGTCTCATGATCATGGAGCAGTCCAGATGGCCCTGCCCTGGAAGTCTCATCCGTTCCCTGAACAGGAGCTCCATGCCTTGTTTTACCTGATGCCTTCCCCACCTGCCCGCTAGCACTGGTCTTTTAGATGGCTGGGAAGGTGTGCACACTGTTTCGAACACCGTAGGGCTGATTCCCGGATGCTTCTTGGATTTCCCTTGCGTTTGCCTCTTGTCTCAGAGTTTGGGCTGGTTGGGAGGGAGGAGACCTGGCAGAGCAGGGTGATATGGCGGTGTGGGCTGGATGGGGTGAGTGGAGGGCCCTGGAAGCAGCATGGGCAGCAGCAGTGTGGGTTGGATGGAGGGCCCTGGTAATGGCACAGGCAGCAGGGACTCGAGGGCAGGTCCCAGTATCGACAAGGGCTGGCTGGGGGGGGGAGGCTGCATCTGGTGAAAGGAGGACCCTTGAAGTGGCACTGGGGGAGCTGGGCCTGGGGAGTCAGCGCAATGGTCCCTAAACCTGATGAATCCCCCCAGCAACAAGCTGGCAAGCCACAACAGATCTGGCTAGGCAAGACCAGCCACTAAGACACCCAGCATCTCTTGAGCCACAAGATCCCTGACCCAGGCAGCAAAGCCTGGTGATGGATCTGCCCCCTAGGTCCACTGCCAGGGGTCCCCCAGTCACTCACGGTCACCTCCTCTTGATCCGGACTGCCAGTGAGGCTGGGATGAGCCACTAAAGTGTCAGAGGCCTCCTGTTCTTCCTGGACGATCCACACCTCCTCTTCTTCCTGGAGGGTTAAAGTGGCAGCTGCTTCCTGGCTGGTTCCCAGTCCTAGCAGCTGGAGTGCAGCCAGGGGGAAATTGCAGGTCAAAGCCGGGGCTTTTCCCCCTTCTTCAACAAAGCTTCAGTGGTTGAGGCATGGGGTTTGTCCCCTTTTTTTGACATCTTAATTTTAATCGTCTTACTCTCCATTGTTCTCAATTGGAAATCCACCTGGCTTTGTTAAGGTCACGGGGTGGAAAACAAAGGAACTTAGCTATGTGCTTCCTCCAGGAGTGGTAGGCAGGAAACAACTGACCAGAGGTGGGTTGCTCCCTCTGGATGACCTCAGAGAAAGGGGCCTACACAAAGGTCTTTGTTACCTGCCTACCAGGAGTGAGTGAGAGGAGCTAACCCAGAGATCTTGAGAATGCTCTGTGGCCTCTCCACTGGGAAAAAATATTGTAGTGTTATTGTACTATTATTGCAATTTTAAATATATATAATAAAATACACTTTAAGAGTAACTCAGTTCTATAAAAGCAGAATTTTAGCAATCAGGGTGGAAGGGGGGAAAAACAGACTATGTGCTTTGAGAAACTGCAAAATAATTAGCCTTTCAGTTTAAAAGTTAAAATGATCTAAATGTATTAAACAGCTTATTAAACAGCCCTGTCCCCCATCTAGACTCAGCTGTCTGCTTAAATAACCTGCCTTGGAAGCTCCAGTGTGTGAGAGAACTGAGGCCTTGCCCCCACCCAGGCTCAGCTTTAATAGTTACACTGTCCGAGGAGGTTGTAAGCACAACCTTGCACCCCACTTCCAAGGCACCCCACTCCTGGAATGTTAGCATTGGCTACAGGCCTCAGAAACTGGCCAAGTTTGGTTCATTAATGTGGCATTTTACAAGGGTAAAAGACAGGATGGTCTCAGAAAAGGTTATTTTTTTCCCCTGGAAAGGAAGACTTGAGGCTGTAAGGCCAAAAGAAGACACATTCCATATAAATGGGAAGATAATGGATATAGAGAAACCCTTTTGTATTTGCTGATTGTGAAATTTCCTCTCCTCAGCTCCCAACCGAAAAAGAAGCTGCTCAAAGCTGTTAAAATTCAATCACTGGACATTAAGAAACACATTTAGCATCTTTCTCACCTTTTGTCAAGACCAGGAAACTCATTGTGCAATCCATGAAGGCTCATGGAATTCATTGTTTCAACCCATGAAGCAACCCATCCCCTCAGGTGTATCTGGAGGTATAAATATCACCCCCCAAATATGCCTCATTTGCGCACAGTCAGTGATAGGGGGAAGCTCTGTTACTCTGTGTTAGCCAACCCAGCACACAGTTGTAATAGGGGGGAAACTCTTTTACTCTGTGTTAGCCAACCCAGGGCGCACAGTTAGTAATAGGGGGAAACTCTATTACTCTGTGTTAGCCACATCCAGCTTCTCCATCCACTCTGCCAGACTGACTACAGGACAGGTTGTATTACCTCAGCAAAATCCTCTTGCAACCCTCTATCCCAAGCTTTCCTACTGTTTCTTTCTATAGCCTTGTGTGAATGCTTCTTCTGGGTGAATGTGTGTGTGTTTGGTGTTACTTTTGAATTCTTTAATAAAAAGCGTACTTAATTTTAAAATGTGTATGTATTCCATCCAGACTATTACCGGTATACAAAGGTTTAAAAGATTCCCTGGTTACCCCCTCTTTGTATAGCTAAAAGTCGAGTTGCTGCTAATTTCCCCAAACATATTAGAAACTCGATATTTTCTTGGAATTTTCCAAGGAGCATTTTGGGTAACAAGTTGGTGAGAGGTCTGAACCCTTCTCACTCTGCCACCTACAGCTCAAGTAGAAGGAAAGGACTGCTGACAATTCCTTATTTGTTTACCTGCTTCTTTCTTTTCTTTGCCACTTTCCTTGGTTTATTACTTTTGACAATCGAAATATCAAATTTCTAGTATAATTTTGTTATATGGTGGACTATAGCCAGCTTTTGTTTTTATCTAGGCAATGTTAGGGTTCATTATTTGTTATAGCATATTTGTAATCCCTGTTGTTTATTCCTTTGTTGCTGATCTTCATTCTGTTAATGAGGCTGCCGTCTCGTTTGGAAACCTTTCTTTTACCCATTCTAGTCACCAAGAGGGTAGAGGTGGGGAGTTGGCATTTCGTTATCTAGTCCAAGCCAGTTTCAAGTTTTATCATTTCCTCAAACTTACTGCTTCTTTTCATTTGAGTTTCTTGTTACTAAATTTTTCTCGTCCCTTCAACTGCATGTTGTAGTCATCTATCGTCTACCAGGCCCATCAGCCAAGTTCCTTTCTGACTTTGATTCTTAGCTGACGTATTTTTTTGTCAGATGATGCCCCTATTTTTATCATGGGGGACTTCAATATTCATATGGACGATGTTACTAATTCTACAGCCCTGTGTTTTAGTGCTCTGCTATCTTCTTTTAGTTTGGAACTTTGCTCTAGGTTACCTACTCACTCTCTAGGACATTGCCTTGATTTAGTTTTGACTAAAAAATGTGTACCTTCTGAGCATTCAGCTACTGAATTTCCGTTATCTGACCATTACCTTATTTCCTTTTCCCTCCCTTATTGCCCTCCCCCTTGCCGGATTATTCGATGTTCTTTTCGTAACCTCCATTCAGTGAATCCCGAGGCATTCAGCCAGGCATTGGATTCTTCTCTATCTTCTTTAAGTCTTGGCAGCTCTTTGGATTTCACTGTCTCTTTATTTAACTCAACCTTATCCCATACTCTTGGCTGTTTTGCCCCTTTATTGACTCATGCAACTTCTTCAGTTAAGCCATAGCCCTGGCTTACTCCAGTTGTTCGGTATCTCCGATCTTGTTCCCTAGCAGCTGAGCGTCTATGGGAAAAGTCCAGGGAATTGGCTGATTTTATTCATTATAAATTTGTTCTTTTTTCTTATTTGTGTGCTATTTCTCTGGCAAAACAGAAATATTTTGCATCACTGATTAGTGCTGATGAGCAACGGCCTCGGTGTCTTTTCTCAACTCTTAATTCTCTGTTAAAACCTTCATCTCCATCAGTTCCTTCTTCCCTTTCTCCTAACGATTTTGCTTCTCGCTTCACTGCTAAGATTGATCTAATTCGTTCTTCTATGGAAGTTTCTGACCCGTCTTTTGTTCCAGTACCTCAGCCACCCATATTGGTAAAATTTTCCGCCTTCCCCCCCCCCCCGGTCTCTCTAGCTGAACTAGCTAAGCTGCTGAATTGTCTAACTCATCTACTTGTTCTCTTGATCCCATTCCTTCTCGCTTATTAAGCTCAGTTGTTCCTTCTATTCTCCCTTCTCTTCTTTTTATTATTAATCTCTCTCTCTCTCTCTCAACTGGTCATTTTCCTTCTGATTTCAAACATGCTTTGGTTTGTCCCATTTCTCAAGAAGCCATCACTTGATCCACTCTCCCTCTCTAATTATTGGCCAATCTCACTCTTGCCTTTCTTTTATAAGGTTATGGAACATACTGTTTATTCTCATTGTCTAGAATTTCTCTCCGCTAACTCTTTAATGGATCCTTTTCAGTCTGGCTTTCATCCATTACACTCGACTGAGACAGCTCTTGCCAAGATTACTGATGATCTTTTCTTGGCCAAATCAAAAAGTCTTTACTAGGTATTGATTCTTCTTGATCTTTCCGTTGCCTTTGATACTGTTGATCACAGGTGGATCTGCTCCAGGATCTTGGATTTTCTGATTCTGTTCTTAACTGGTTCATATCCTATCTTTCTGATAGGTCATCTGCGATGATTGCTGGTGGTCAAGTCTCTGCTCCAGTATCACTGTCCATTGGAATTCACAGGGCTCCATTTTGGGCCCACTGTTATTTTCTCTATATACTTTGTCCCTAGGTAACCTTATTGGCTCCTACAGCTTTCAGTGTCACTTATACGCTGATGACACCCAAGTGTATTTTTCCACTCCGGAACTCTCTCAGGATGTTGAACAGCAAGTGTCATCATGTCTATCTACTATTTCCGCTTGGATGCTCCACTGGCGCCTTAAGCTCAATATGGACAAGGCTGAGCTACTTGTCTTCCTGCCAAAGCCAAATCTGCATTATTCATTTTCAATCACAGTTAGTGGTACTAATATTCAACCTGTAAAGGAAGTACGTAGTCTTGGTTTCATTTTCGATTCTTCCCTTTCGTTCGTTCCTCAAATTCAGGCCATGGCAAAGTCATGTCATTTCTTTCTTTATAATCTAGCAAGAATCAGGCCTTTTCTTCCAGTTTTTGCTGCTAAGACTTTGGTTCATGTATTGCTCATTTCTTGCCTGGATTACTGTAATTCTTTTCTGACTGGGCTTCCTCTTTCCCATCTTGCCCACTTGATTTCAGTACAATACTCTGCCGCTAGGATAATTTCTTCTGCCTGCCATTATGATCATGTCACCCTATTGTTGTTGTCCCTTCACTGGCTTCCGATCCCATTCAGAATTCATTTTAAGCTATTATTACTAACTTTCAAAGTTCCTCATGATTTGGCCCCCATCTATTTGTCAGAACTTGTTTCCCCCTATTTTCCTGTTTGTGCCTTGTACGCTAGTGATTCAGGGCTGCTGATGCAGCCAAAGATTTCCTCTGCCCCTACTCAGATATGTCCTTTCTCCCACGCTGCCTCCTATTTTTGGAATCTCCTTCCCACAAATTTGTGGACCACCACCTCTTTAAATTAAAGTCTATTCTATTTAGGTAAGCCTTCCAACTTTCATTTTGATTTTATTTCCATATTATTTGTATTAACTTACACTTTTGTTTTAATCCTGTTATAGTAATACTTTATTGATTTTATAATTTTGTTTGTGGTTTTAGATTGTGCGCTGTAGGCAGGTTTTTGTGTTTATTGTGGATTGTTGTTTTTCTTTTTTGTAAAGCGCTATGTAAAGCTTATGGCGCTATATAAATGTAATAATAATAATAATAATAATAAACAGGAGTGCAATTCATATTATTATCCTACTTTCTTTGCCTTTTTCACTCTTGACTTCACTAACCATGGATATTCTAACCTCTATTATTCCACTGTCAGCTTTGACAGATGCCAATAAACTCTTTGATTAGCTATGCCAACTTTCAGCAAGTGCACTTCACAGCACACAGCAATCAATCTGTTCATATTTTTTTCTTCTTCTTTCAATCATTTTTTGTCCATTTTTACCTAAAACTGTAGGAGATAAAATGAAAGATTCACACTTATAAGGTGTCAATGTAAGGGATGTAATACTAGAATAAACACTTTGAAAGAGTGGATGATTATTTAGAAAAATGCTAAATTAAAACATATGGGGGGGAGGTAAGAAAACAACATGAAATGAATCCCGAGGCTTTCCCCTTGTTCAATTCACTGTACATAAGGTCAGAAGGAAGAATGGGATCTATTGGGTGATCTAGGTGATCTGAAGTAGATCAATGGCAAAAGCAAACTGATTCTCCTCCCTCCCACATAATCTACCAAAATGAAGTAAGCTGTTGGTTAGGATGACTGGATTTTTGTTCAGAGGGAATGTGAATTCAGTTCTGACGCACCAAACAATTTCTTGGGCTCAGAATTATGAACATATGTCTTCTGAACTAGGCTCTCCATGGCAGGTTTCAGGCTTCTAGTTAAAAAAAAAAAAAAAGCAAAAAAGATCCCCCAAGCCAGAAGTTTGCTCACCTTGGCCAACTACCCAACAATTAGGATCTTTGCATTTAATAATGAACAGAACCATATGAAGCAACTGGCAGTCTGGAAACAACACTGGCAGATCTTTCTGGTTTCTAAAACAAGGAGAAACCCATTCAGATTGATTCTCCCTGCGCCATTTCATAGACATGTTATAGAGAGATATCAGGGCACTGGGTGTTCCTCTCAGTATGAAGGAACAGATCACTATCTGAGAAGGGTTTCTTCAAGTACGAGAACAAGATGGAGATGCCTCTGGTCTTCAGGCTGCTTCAAATGGCAATGATGAATCATTAAAATAAGGGCATGATACAAGTAGTTAACACAATTGCTCTTGAGCAACTCCTCCCTGCTGAGGGAGCCTGAGGGGTCCTGATTTTCCAGGAAGTTAAGGACAATGAAGCAGTAGGAGTGATGACTAACATAACAGTGAAGGAGAACATGGGACAAAATTGACTAGGTGCAGATCAACACCCATATTAAAGCTTACACTGTAGTAATGATGACAAATAATCCACACTTTTACATGCACACTCATCCAGCTGAACTACTCTGAGTAGTGAAAGATTACTACATTATGGACTGATTGGACTTGAGAAAGAGTACTTGGTTGTGACAGTATTCCTGGACACTTTTGGCTTCATTCTGGTCTAGTCTAATCTCGTAGATTCACTCTGGTGTATGTGCAATGATTAAAGCAGATCCTACTGTGCCATCCATGTACTGGATATCTTTGAAATGAGAATACTGAAACTATCGTTCATGGACATCAACAACAGTGGATGATCTTGCCCTTATTAGCTGATTAAGGCAGCCAGCAGAAGACTGATTAAGTGGGCACAGAGAATGTAAATATATTTTCAGGGGAGGCAGTAATACTATCCTAAGTGGATGTTTCTCTCCAGATTCCACCGAACTGGGTAATTTCTAGCCAGTATCCAATTTACCATTCTAAGGCAATATATCATGCAGAACCATCTAAGTGCCTCAGCTATATGTAGCTTGTAACCATATGAACTGCCATACCATAATCTTGAATAATAAAAGGAAGATTGCTACAGTAATTGTGCTAAAAAACTTAACTTAACCAGAATGCTTAACTCACAGAATCACAGAATCATAAAGTTGGAAAAGACCACAAAGGCTATCTAGTCCAAACCGCTGCCTTGTAGGAATACACAATCAAAACACTCCCGACAGATGGCCATCCAGCCTCTGTTTAAAAACCTCCAAAGAAGGACACTCCACCACACTGTGCTAAGACTAAGACTTTAGTGTGTGTGGGGGGGGCGTTATTTCCATAATGTAAGACCACACATACTCAATTTTAAAAGAGAAACCAAAATTGTAGGTTTTCCTAGTTGTGACTTTGTTGAGTATTCTGAGAAAGATCATTTTTCTTCTTTAGACTTTTAACATTTAAAAGATAAATTTCAGTGTGTGCATAAAAATTAGGCCGTATAAGTAAACTTGATCTGATAACTACTGATTTTTAAGCCAAATTAGTTTTGCATGAATTGTAAAATTAAGCTCATTAGATTAAAGTTATAAAGCTCCTTTGCTTGAAAATGCCATATTTAAGATTTTTCCTGTGCACTGCTGCTTTTAGATAAACAGTAAGTATTCTTGTGAATCCCAAAGTTGTTCCTTATTCTAATATAAAAAAAGAAAAGAGAAGGAAAACTAGCAAAAACATACCGTATCTGTTCTTCCACTTTGCTTTCATTTCACTACTCCCACCCCCTGTATCTCCCGTTCAAATCCATTTCTCTGCAAGTGAGTATTCACCTCAGCAAACCCAGCTGTTATTCTGAAATGTGTACAGCTAAATCAAAAATAATTGGACTTCAGAGTACCTTTAAATTGTAGTCTAGGAAAAGAATCTAGCTTAATGCATCATTTGCATTAAATATAAGTACTGCTTTTTATCCTTTAACATTTATAGTACTTTTCATATGCAGGGGAAAACCACAAAAGCATTATACAGTAGTTTTTACAGATGTGTGGATTTCTTTGCACAAAAGGATTTTATGAGAAGCCATTAAATCTTGCAAAAGAAAATCAATAACCAGCTCTGGGGATTCCACAATGTTCCACGTTATTAATACAAGTAATGAAATATCTCTCATGAGTGGAATCCTGTTTGTTTTACGAAGAGTCTGCTGCCATCATCCTATTTGTACTGAACACACTAAAAATATCTAATGCAATGTAATGTTTAAAATGCTTGATCTCATTAACATCTAGATTTACACAGTTATTGTGCAATGGCCAGTGAGTAAAGCTGTAACATTATGGCATGGAACAAATGTGACTTTAAACATCTGACCACTGTTTACCTGAATACCACCAAGTGAGGTAATGCTGTAATTCTGACATAATGCTACATACTAGAGCACCACTTTGGCACAGCAGTCAGCACACCACATCCTAAGCTGTTAACTTTTCCTGCGTGACAGGGGGTTGGACTGCATGGCCCTTGTGGCCTCTTCCAATTCTACAATTCTATGATTCTATGAACTACTAGCACAAAGGGTCCTGCTGCTATCAGCCCAGGGCTATTAAGTATTCTATATCTGTCTCTCACCAAAATTACTAACAAGTCTGGTAATAATAATTCTTCCATTCACTAAGAACCATTCATAGTGGCCCTCAGCACCTAGACAAGTTCACAACATAGGTTAGCAGTACCCTATAAAGAAACTAACCATTATTTTTGCTTTTCAACAGGTGAAAAAGAATTCTGCTTTCAAGTGTTTTTAGACATTCCTCAGCAATTCTTTTATTGGGAGTGTTTAAATTCAGGGTTCCAACATCCCTGTTCAAACAGAGCATATAGCAAATGCTCTCCCCTTGCTGCACTTTACTCCTGGGAAGTACAGCCAATTAAGCAGAGTACACACACAGCAGTGTTAGTGTAACAATTTCAGCATACATGAAAAACACAGCTTACCAAACCAAACACCCTTATCCTATCCCAAGAATAAGGATACCTTATCCTATTTTGCTTATTTAGGAAAATAAGCACTCACGACTCATAAAGGTAGTTTAAAAGTACAAAGCTTCATTACTCACAGTTTCAGAGCTTTTACGTGTGGCAGAAATTCAGTACATCTTCAAAGTAGACTAAAACTACTAAAAATGTCTAAAAAACTACATAGTTACAAAAGAATATGCAGAAAGTCCTCTCACTTTCAAAACATGGTGAAGAGGTGTGTGTGAGTGTGTGGAAGGCAAAGCCCTTGTGGCTTCTAAGACAAAGGAGGAAACTCAGACACTCCCCTTTTTCTAAGAAGCCCAAAAGGAAAACATTAGGAAGTTACATCAACACATACTATTTGGCTTCTCAGTTAACCCTTCAATAGCAAAACATTTCCACTTATTGGATTGCAAACTATATATTCCAATATCTTTAACAGTTAAAGTGTAAATATTCAATACTAGGAAGGGACGGGGGGAGACCAGAATGAGAAAAATGTATTACCATAGTTTAAAAGGAACATGCCACAAAAATTCTTTTTTCTTTTTTGTAATGAAGGCATAAGGGCCTTTTTTATACTGAAGGCATATTTGCAAGATTAACAAACCTAGTGTAATGAATGTTTTACTGGTAAGTTCTAAAATGCTTTTTTGGAAGGAGGCATTGTGTTTAAAAATCCTATAAAAATAACGTTAGTAAATATGGTGTTTCTCAGGTATCAATTATCTTCCAAGCATAACAACTAACGTGAACACATTACCTTTTAAAAAAATAACATTCCAACCTCTGATGTTTATAAAACCACAGTTCTCATTTTATATTTCTCTTAATTTTCTGTTTTTGAACCCTGAAGTTCTTCATCATGGCATCCCCGAAATTATTGCTTAGTGAGTGACAATTTTTATTATAGATTTAATTATCAAGGGATTACCTTCTAGGTTTTCCCCTTTCCAAATGACAGCACTTAATGAGTTCCTTTCTGCATTTCCAAAACTAGGGCTACAGAAATGGCCAAGGGAATCTAGCTCATATACTTAAAGCACAGGACAGAGAGGTTACTGACTTCCCATTAACCACAATATCGAAAATGAAGAAAGGGTGCCATAGAAAAAGACATCATACCCTCACTTCTCATTAATATCCCTTAAATATAATATCACTTCTCATTAATATTCCTTAAAATCCACATATACAGTTCAAAGGTAAAAAGTATCTGCTGGAGCACCACAAAAATCTCATAACTCTGTTGTATGCTACCACTCCACATATCTACTTTATTTTCACTCAGTTTTATTTCACTTTTCTACCATCTTAGTTGGCAAATCTTTCGTTCTCTTATTTATATAATAAACAATAAAAGACAAAGATTTTAAAAATTCAAATTCAAGACTATATGAGATATAATCCAAGTAAGAACTCATAAAATATACATGCTTGACATTCAGAGATTAAGGAAATATCTGAAAATATTTGCAAGGCAATATGGTAGCTAAATAGTTTATGGAGAAATTGCCAGGGGTTGACATCTGCAGTCACAATGCTGGGATGTACCACTTTCATAATCCCAGTCCTACAAAAATTCTAGGCTCCAAAGAGAAACATTATAGAAAGTATTTATCACTGGTAATATGATTATTAATTAATATCTCAACAAAAAGATTTCCACATCAACTTACATGTTATATTTTCATTAATAAGCACTAATTTCACACCCACAAAAATTAACAGATGATTGAATACCTCTGTAAAATTTTGCCTGTATGGACAAAACACAAATATTCTACCACATCCAGTTACAGATTGCTAGTCTGATTTGGATTTATACTAGATAAATGTCATATTTATTGTTGTTATCTTATTTCATATTTGTTGTTGTGTGCCTTCAAGTCATTTCCGACTTATGGCGACCCTATTATGGGGTCTTCTTGGCAAGATCTGTTCAGAGGGGGGTTGCCTTTGCCTTCCTCTGAGGCTGAGAGGTTGTGACTTGCCCAAGGCCATCCAGGGGTTTTTCATGTCTGAGCAGGGATGGGAACCCTGGTCTCCAGAGCCATAGTTCAACACTCAAGCCACTATACTACACCGGCTCTCTTGTTTCATATACTTCATGTTAAATTCATTCAAAGATCAGCAAGAAATCTACCGCGTACCAATTTAGCAATTAATTCTAAGATTAATTCTATGATGAGGGAAAGAGGAAAGAGTACAAAAAGAGGTTTTAGGCAAAAGATTTGCTTAACCTGTCTCGATTGAATTCAAAATAAGACCTTTTTTGGGAAGGAGTGTTTGCCACAGAACAAGAACATTTCAATTTTACAGCATCCTTGCTTAGATTAACAACTGCAAGGATGAAGGAACACATATTGTTCACCTGTAGGTGACACTGTTGGACCAGTTCATGCAAACACAAAGGCAACAAGCTGTAAATATTTCTTCTCAGCATGTTCAACTGTTTCAGATCAATGATAGATCCAAAACACAATTATTTTTCTTATGTTTCTGTGTTAGCCATTTAAAGTGGTGCTGCGAAGCCCAGCATAGTGATGAATTTAACTATTTCATTTTAGTTGCACCAAACCATAATATATTTAGAGTTAATAGAAAAACAGAAAGATAGTGCACCCTCAAAAAGACTTCTAAAAAAATGTCTGTTTTTGTGATTTAATACTTCTGTAAAGCCTTGAAATAAAAAAAAACCACTCAGATTATATATCAAAAAGTGGATTTAGCCATTTTCTCTTAAAACAATTGGAAGCTATTCACACACACACACAAAGGAAAGTAGCAGAACATGCTTCATATAAGAAAACATACATTTTGGCAAGCCATCTACTATTCTTTAAAAACACTCTATCCTAAGTATTCCCAAATTCAAGATGGTTCACAATCTAGTTTGTACTTATTTATTAAAAGTATTGATAAATCACTTTTCTGCTACCAAGGTTATCCAAAGCATTGTACAATAACATCAAAATATAAAGAAGATGGAAACAAAACAATCTGTAGACAAAGATTAAAAATAGTTTCAAAAGGCAAACATTTGAAAATTAACAGTGGTGACTGCCTGCTGGAAGCTCAATAGTGAACCAGCCTGACTTGCTTTGGAAAGGCATTCCACAACCAGGGTATTGCTACAGAAAAATGCTGTCTCGCATATTTACTAATCTATCCTCTCAGAGTGCTGTGACATGCAACAGGGTCTCCACAGAAGATTTCAATATGGGGAAGGAGGTGATCTTTTCGATATTCTGGCCTCAAGTCATTACTGTGCACTCACCCAGGATTTTTTTAATGTTCAAAATGCTTCACACACATTATGTCTCCTTTCTCCCATGGTCATAACACAGATCAGGGCCTCAGCAGCTGTCATTTAAATAACACAACCTCCACAACCACACAAATGCAATTTGACATTTAACGTGCCATCTAGTTTGGCCCCCAAGCAGATCTATAAACAATGGTTATTGGTGGCTATCACAAAGAGCTACCCAAATGACCAATCACAACAATATTTTAAGTGCTGATTGGAAAAACTATCGTTTTACTATCTTGTATATTTTGATACTATGCATTTGTCAGTGTGTTGTATTTATATTGTATTGGTTTTTTATATTATATCTAGACAATCTGATTTATAATTGTAATGTATACTTTTATATTTGCATTACTTCATCCTAGTGCTGTGTGAGCTCTTCTGTATATTTTAGATTGTACGCCTTTGGCAGGGTTGGCTGGGTTTTTCTTCTTTTACTTGTAAAGCACCATGTACATTGATGGTGCCATACAAATAACAAATAAAGGATGATGGTCCATGCTCACCCACTTGAATCACAGAGAAAACAGGAGCATAGGAAACATTCTCCACCAAAAGCCTTTCCTTCCTGGGAGACAGAGCTCTATAGGATGGCAGGTTTCTATAGTGCAGAGAATGCTTCAGCACCAAAGAAAGATATGGCACCCTCTTGTGGATTCCAGGAGGTTCCCATATGTACGGTATCTGCAATATAGAAAGTTGCCCATCTCTGACACAGCGCTCTGACATTTTCTGCTTAAGACTAATCCAAGATTGTGTTTCTGCAATTTGTATAACATTTACACACATACAAAGAGCAATATAAAAGCATCTCTGCTACAAGATATTTTGGGGTGGGCAAGGGAGTAGATTTCCCACCATGGAGTTCCACCCTGAAGACAAAATTACAATGAAGGGGGAAGTAACACTTTGTTCTGGGGCATATAAATCACTCCACTATAAAGAAAAATCCATAAGGGGATAACTCAGTGTGAGACAAGGAAGTCTGCCGATTACAGAAATGATTGCATATGAAAAGGAAATTCAGCCCTCTAAAGAGAGCTATACATTTTTATAAGTATCTCCAACCATGAACACCTCTATCAACCTTTGGGTACATTGTGCTACATCTGAAAAAGCAAGGTAGACGTTCTTATACTTCCATTTGTACTTCATTTAAGGTAGGAAAGAATCTAGTTTTAAATAGGGCATATCTTTATGTTTTGTGAATAAAAGAAATTACTTTTTAGCTGCCACTGAGAAACGCTGGAAGAGATTTCCCAGCAAAGAAAAGGAACAAGACTTAGTCTTTATTAATAACAAACTCTTGATGTCTTCTGGTATTGTTACAGATCCCTGAGCAAACGTCGATCAAAAGCAAATACTCTGATCCTGAAGCACTGCAGGTGTGCAAAATGTTCAACATTTAAAAAAAAATATTCTCCATCTAGTTATGATGGGGGGGAATACAAGTATTGTTGCAACTGCTTTTTCTTTTCTCTCTCTCTCTTTTATAACATTTTTAATAGGGTGCTTTTCCTGCTAATGTCAGGGTCTGCATTTGTGGTAACCTTACTTGCCTTCAGAAAGCCTGCTCATCAAAAACATGATAGCACACTCTCTTTGCTTCCAGCTGCTACCATTTGTGGCCAAAAATCTTTATTACAAAAAATCTAGCAGCTTGAAAATCAGCTAACATTAAAACACATTAGGCAAACCAAATGCCTGAGTTACAAATTGCCCTCTCCTCACTGTGACAACACTGCAGCTGACGGAATTGGGTAACCTGTGTGGTGTCCTGTGCACTACATGTAAGGAGTGTGTCGTACATTCCCCTTTCAAAATAGCTACATGTGAATAGCACTGGCTTTTTCTCTCCATTCTAGCATTTTAACAGGCACTCAAGCAGAGAAGTCTGCTGACAGATAGAAAATTGATAAGGAATCACAATGTGCATCCTGAAGACAAAGGTGAGTCACTGAAGATACATGCAAATGATTGTTGCTACTGTTTTAATGTTTAAAAAGCAGCAGCCTTTTAACACTGTCAGAGACAGGGCAGGAATTAGGAGGAATTAAATCAGAAGTTGGAAAGGCACACAACACAGTAATTAGTTACATAGGTAAAGTACTCAAAAATCCTCAACTGAAATGAATACCGCAAAATACAAGATCTTTATTCAACAATTAGTTATCACACATGCTTAATAATGAAAAATAAATTGTGATTATATTTCAAAAAGAGTAGCTATGTTAGTCTGTTGTATCTTATGCCATAATATATGTATTTTTTTAAGGTCATTATTATTGCTGCAATAATTATATTGTGATTTAGAAACCAGGAAGAAATCAGAAACATATCAAAAATTTCAAATAGTCACAGAAGAAGAGACTAAGTAAATGTAAGCAATTCATTCTATAGCGACCAAGAGACCTAGTATCCTATCTTTAAGAAAAAGAAAAAAATGAAGAGGGGCAAATCATGCATTTGTATTGTACCTTGTTTTTACTATTATAGATTATTATAGATTCTATTATTATCCCTTGTTTCACAGTCTACCACACTTTATGGACTGGAGTTCTGGACAATCAATTACTCAGTTTCGATACAAGAACCTAGGATATGTGACTTTTTCTATGTTATCTATACATGACAATTCCATTCAGGTACAGTGCAACCCTGATATCTGCGAAACCAGTATCCATGGTTTCCCTTATCCACGTATGGAAAAATATGTCCTCTCTAGGCATTTTCTAGGTCCTCTACCACAATTCTATGGTATACTTCCATCGGATGTTGGGCCAAAAAATCATTTATTTCAACTATGTTTGCTATTATCCACAGTTTCACATTTCCATGGTAAGTCTGGGAACACATCCCTGCAGATACAGAGGTTGTACTGTATTTTGTCAGTCCACTGGAAATTTCTCATGGAGCATCTATCATTGCTGGAACAACAGTTGTTTTCTTTTCCTGATTATTATGATGGTGATGATATTCTGTTATCATTATAGATTCTATTGTCCATTCTAGATGTTCTGGATAACCCTGTCCTGGAAATGGAAGGTTCTACTACCAGAGATAAGCTACTATGCTTCTTGAAAAGCAATTTGATTCTTCAACAGTGAGAAAAACTAAACACACTCTGGTTTGGGGCATGATCCTAATGCTCATACATGTATTTCAATTTTGAACCCTTGAAACACTGTTTACTTAATCAGATTCTTTGAAAATGTTATATAATGAACTGTCATAAGCAGTTGGGGAGGAAGCTGAAAGAAATGAACGCACAGGTGGTCATCTCGTCTCTTCTGCCAGTTGGTCATCTCGTCTCTTCTGCCAGTTGAAGGGCATGGTCCAAGAAGGGAGAGGAAAATAGCCGAGCCAGTTGAAGGGCATGGTCCAAGAAGGGAGAGGAAAATAGCCGACGTAAACAACTGGCTCCGTAGATGGTGTCGCCAAGAACAAATTGGATTCTTGGATCATGGACTGCGCTTCCATGCGGGGGGACTTCTGGCAAGAGATGGGGTGCATCTTACAAAAGTTGGAAGAAACATTTTTGCCAACAGTCTCAAGAATTTGATCAGGAGGGCTTTAAACTGAGTCAAATGGGGGAGGGAGACAGTATTCTGGAAGGCAAAAGGGCTGGAGAAAATAGTCAAACTGTCATAGAGGGAACAAGGCGAACAGCGCAAGGACCCAACAGTGGGAGGCAAAAAAACTTGCACAGGGAGCAAGTAAAGGGAACACATGGTCTCAGATGTCTCTACACTAATGCACAGAGCATGGGTAATAAGCAAGATGAACTAGAACTCCTTGCACTACAAAACAAATATGATATAATAGGCGTTACTGAAACCTGGTGGGACGAGTCTCATGATTGGAATGTAGGAATAGAGGGGTATAACCTTTATAGGAGAAACAGGCCAAACAGGAAAGGAGGAGGAATAGCATTATATGTCAGGGATATTTACACCAGTGAAGTGATCCATGACATCAATACTGGAAGCCAGGTGGAGAGCATCTGGATAAAAATTAAAGGGGAGGGAAACAACAGGGATGTTATTGTGGGACTCTACTACAGACCCCCAAATCAGACGGAGGAATTGGATGTTGCCTTTCTAGAACAGATGAACATACATGCAGAAAGGAGAGATGTAGTAGTGATGGGTGACTTCAACTATTCTGATATTTGCTGGCAATCTAACTCAGCCAAAACTACAAGGTCTAGCAAATTCCTTACATGCCTGGAAGACAATTTCATGGTCCAAAAGGTGGAAGAGGCAACAAGGGGGTCAGCTATTTTAGATCTGATCCTAACCAACAGAGATTACCTGGTTAATGGGGTGCAAGTGGTGGGATCCTTAGGTGAGAGTGATCATGTTCTCCTGGAGTTTGTTATACAATGGAAAGGAGAAGCCAGGCATAGTCAGACACGCATTCTTGACTTTAGGAGAGCTGATTTCAATAAACTCAGGGAAATACTGGGGATGATCCCATGGTCAAGAATACTAAAAGAGAAGGGACCTCAAGACGGATGGGACTTTCTCAAAAGGGAGATACTGAAGGCACAATTTCAAACAGTACCATTGAGGAAGAAAAATGGGAGGTGTCTCAAGAAACCAGGATGGATGACTAAAGAACTTTCAATGGAGCTAAGTTTTAAACGGAACATGTATAGGAAATGGAAAGGGGGGGAAATCACCAAAGAAGAATTCAAACAGATAGCGAACACGTGTAGGAGTAAAGTCAGAAAAGCTAAAGCGCAGAATGAGCTCAGGCTTGCTAGGGAGGTTAAGAACAATAAAAAGGGTTTTTTTGGGTATGTCCGCAGCAAAAGGAGGAAGAAGGAAATGATAGGGCCGCTACGTGGAGAAGATGGCAAAATGCTAACAGGGGACAGAGAAAAGGCAGAATTACTCAACACCTTCTTTGCCTCAGTGTTTTCAGAAAAGGAAAAGGAGGACCAACCTGAGGAGAATGGAACAGAGGACACAATAGGGGAAATCCAGCTCAAAATAAGTAAAGAGGTAGTACAGGAATACCTTCTTAATCTAAATGAATTTAAATCTCCAGGACCAGATGAACTACATCCAAGAGTATTAAAAGAGCTGGCAAATATAATCTCAGAGCCATTGGCAATAATCTTTGAGAACTCCTGGAGAACAGGAGAAGTCCCAGCAGACTGGAGGAGGGCAAACGTTGTTCCCATCTTCAAAAAGGGGAAAAAAGAGGATCCCAACAACTATCGTCCAGTTAGTCTGACATCAATACCAGGGAAGATTCTAGAACAGATCATTAAACAGAGAGTCTGTGAACATTTAGAAGGCAATGCCATAATCACAAAAAGTCAGCATGGGTTTCAGAGAAACAAGTCATGCCAGACTAATCTGATCTCTTTTTTTGATAAAGTTACCAGCTTGGTAGATGAAGGGAATGCTGTGGACATTGCATACCTTGATTTCAGTAAGGCCTTTGACAAGGTTCCCCATGACATTCTTGCAAACAAGCTTGTAGAATGTGGGCTAGACAAGTTAGCTGTTCAATGGATTTGTAATTGGTTGACCGGCCGAACCCAAAGGGTGCTCAGCAGTGGCTCCTCTTCGTCTTGGAAAGATGTGACCAGTGGGGTGCCACAGGGTTCTGTCCTGGGCCCAGTGCTATTCAACATCTTTATCAATGACTTAGATGAGGGAATTAGGGGCATACTTATCAAATTTGCAGATGACACCAAATTGGGAGGAGTAGCTAATACCCTAGAGGACAGGATCAAAATTCAGAATGACCTGGATAGACTGGAGAGCTGGGCCAAAGCTAACAAAATGAAATTCAATACGGAGAAATGTAAAGTACTGCATTTAGGGCGGAAAAATGAAATGCATAAATATAGGATGGGAGAGACCTGGCTGAATGAGACTACGTGCGAAAGGGATCTAGGAGTCCTAGTAGACCACAAGTTGAACATGAGCCAACAGTGTGATGCGGCAGCTAAAAAGGCCAATGCAATTTTGGGCTGTATCAATAGAAGTATAGTGTCTAGATCAAGGGAAGTAATAGTGCCACTCTATTCTGCCTTGGTCAGACCTCACTTAGAATACTGTGTCCAGTTCTGGGCACCACAATTCAGAAAGGATATTGACAAATTGGAGCGTGTCCAGAGAAGGGCAACTAAAATGGTGAAAGGTCTGGAAACAATGCCTTATGAGGAGAGACTTAGGGAGCTGGGTATGTTTAGCCTGGAAAAAAGACGGTTTAGAGGCGATATGATAGCCCTGTTTAAGTATTTGAAGGGATGTCACGCTGAGGATGGAGCAGGCTTGTTTTCTGCTGCTCCAGAGACTGGAACACGGAGCAATGGGTGCAAGCTCCAGGAACAGAGATTCCACCTCAACATTAGGAGGAACTTTTTGACAGTAAGAGCTGTTCGGCAGTGGAACGCACTCCCTCGGAGCGTGGTGGGGTCTCCTTCCTTGGAGGTCTTTAAACAGAGGCTGGATGGCCATCTGTCGGGGATGCTTTGATTGTGATTTCCTGCGTGGCAGGGGGGTTGGACTGGATGGCCCTCGTGGTCTCTTCCAACTCTGCAATTCTATGATTCTATAAGCAAGTAAAGCCATTACAAATCTTTCCCTCAAGGAACTTCAAAACTGCACAATTCCCTTTGTTACTCAAGAATGAGGTAGGGGAGAACATTTTTCGTTCTTGTATTAGGACTGATTGGAGAGTAAAGCCATCATGGCTCAAGTTTCTGATGCCCATCAGCTGACAAAATCCATCAGGGTGCTCATCTATACAACTCAAAAGGCCCTGATGTCATTTGCCACCATGAGCACTACTTGCCCTATTCAGGTCTGGCACTCATAGATTGTCCGTTTTGCTTCTTACTACTACGTGTCATCACAAGGGCAATCAATCATTGAAATCTTTCAGATACCATTCTGTTCAGCCCTCCAAGCTATTACCAAGAAAAGCAACGCCACACCAGCAAATAGAGAAGCACCACTTCACTGAAATATTAGCTCACATAAACTAAGTGTATTTTTGCAAAATAGTAAACTAGTTACATGTAGGAGCTGAGCTACTGACTCTCATTAGGGATTTATTGAGGTCTCCAACTCACAGTTTATATGATACAATAATATAATAAACCACATCAACATCTGTCTTGTAAGTGTGCTTACCACAAATCTTGTTAAATTAGACATTAATGCTGCAATTGCCCAGATCTTTACAGAAAACCTCTATAAATGAGCTTCTGGAAGCTAATTCACCTACCTAGCTTTTCTAACATTTGGCGAGGAAATACTTGAACAGACTATCTCTGAAGATTTCTGCTGTGCATAAAAAGACTTGGAGATGAACACAAGATGACTCATTTGTTTTAAATTTCAGCTCACCCTGACAGACAATTGTGTCCTTACACACAATTGTTGTGCGGTGTGTCAGTCTTCCACTCACACGAATGATGGGGCACCCTATTTTTACACATTTGGAGGCTCTGTATACCTCAAAGCCACTACAAGTGATTCCAAAGGTGTCTGTTTCAAATCAAAAACAAAAATTTAAAACTGTGCTCTGGAATACTCATAGTACTTCACATCTATTGTACTGTTGCAATCCTTACAACAACCCTGTAAGGTGGATCAGTCATCTTATTGCCAAAGTGCATATGGAGTTTAAAGTTGAGAGACTGTGGCCTCTCTATGACCACTATTCAACTTCATAGCACAGGCACTATTTAAATCAGAGGATCACCAATTTGCAGTTGAGTCTCGTGGCCACCATACTATATGAAATCTCACTGGAATAAGTGAGAACTAAAAACACTGGAATCTCACACCTACAGTCCTTTTGTCGGGGAAAACAGAGCTCATATAGGACTCATTCGTTCTAAGCTTCAACCAGTTCCAATAGTGCAGTTACCAACTCTGGGATGAGCTGATTTATTCTCTCTATCACTTCCCTTAACAAGAAAGTCAAGTGGGAGTGCTACTACAAATGGACTCAAAATGTGACCACTAGAAAACTAGTCAGAATATCAGCAAGCATGGGAGAACCCCAGGGTTTATAGAAGTATGTGACGAACAGCTAGATGAAAAAATGGGAATAGATTCCAGGAGCTAATCCTATGACAGGGAACTGACAGGGGAGGGGCTTTGGGGTGTTTTAAGTCTGGATAGCAGTTGGTTGAGAGAGAGAATGACAGATGAGAAGAGAGCTGACAGTTGAAAAGGAGAATGAAAGATGTGATGTGTTGATGAGAGGCTGGAAAGTGTGTATGGTTATGAGTGAAGCTGAAAAAATGTATGTGCAGGAAGAATATGTAGTAGGAGGAATAGAGGCTAGTCAAAAATAAATACCAAAGTAGTTCTGTTATTTTGTTGAAACAATAAACCCATCTTTATGTTTATTATTTATATCCAATCTCCTCATGAGTTTATTTGGGCTTATTGATATGTCTCTGGCTTTTCTTCACAAACGAAGATTCAGGAAGGACTCATCCCGCGCTTTCTACGTAATGGGCACTTTAACCTTGTGAACACACAACACACACATGCAAGTATTATCCATCTAGCTGTGGAACTGCAGACTCCACAGTTTATTCATTTGGTGGCAACAGTGGGATGTGGAAAATCTCTGTGTCACAAACGTGGTGGCAGGAAAGTGACGAGGCAGCCAGACTGGGTGGTGATGTAAATTCGGCTGGTGTGCCTATGTCGCACCCTGCCCCTAAAACAGTAAAAGACGTAGGCCCAAGATCTTATACACTTTCAGCATACTATAAAAATACACCAGAATAATTCCCACAGTGCAAGTGCTGGGGCAACAATTTTTACACTGCGTTCTGTATCATGTATTCCTACATGGCAGTGGGTTAGACTAGATGGCCCTTGTGGTCTCTTCCAACTCTATGGTTCTACCGCACCAATAAGAGCCTAGACTAAGACTGCAAAAACACCTAACATAGCCCAGTGAGGACTGATGATATGTAATAGAACATTGAATTCAGTTAGAAAAGTACAACAGAAAACTGGAGATGGTGGGTTAGAATGTGGAATAGCCTGCTGAGAGTAGGGTAAGGACAGCTGGCAAGAACCTCAAATAGGACAACATTTATCAGGACCCAAGTACACACTGCACAATTTTGTTGCAGAGCTCAAATATCTTACCAAGCACCATCTTTCTCTTTCTGAATAGAAATCACACCTTTGAATACAGTAGCTTCCAGATGTCATTGTATTTTACAAAGAACATATGGAAACTGTAGAGCATAAACATTCATGCAGCCTTCTAAATGCTAGGATTAGACAGGAAAGTCTAGCCATCTGGACCTCTGCAGAACTCAGTGAAGGTGGACAGCCAAAATTAATTTGAGTGGAGAATTGATTGTTTGGATGATCTTCCTAACATGTTAGAAATAATCACCAGGGAGCACAGTATTGGCCTGCAAATGGTTAGATCAGCATCTGTCTGACAGGAAGAGGCAGCCATCTTTTTACAGACTGCAGAGAAGGAATAAAAGGGATACATTAATAGAACAGTGACCTTTAGGCCAGATATCACCCATAGCAATCTGACTAATTCTTTATTATCAGCTTTGGAGGCTCTGTTTTCTGTCCCATCACTGATCAAAACAGACTTGGCCATAGTGAGAGCCTTCTCAGTGGTGGTGCCAGAACTGTGCAATATCCTCCATAATGAAATGTGCCAGGCTCTCTCTCTCCTTTCTTTCAGGTGAGCATTTAAGAAGGTTTTATTTAGATAGGCTTGGGATGCTTCATTTTAGTACTGTTTCAATTGCTTCTGTGTAGAATCTGTTGCTACTTGTGAAGTCGAAGGCTTTCACGGCCACCATCCATAGGTTTTTCGTAGTTTTTTTCTGGGTTGTGAGGCCATGATCTGGAAGAGTTTATTCCTGATGTTTCGCCTGTATCTGTGGCTGTGGCTGGCACCAACCTATGTTGCTACTTGCTTGGGTTTATTAATCATTTTTAATGAATTATTTTGCAGGGTGCTTTAAAGATTGAAAAGTTCTAAACATAAAGTAAAATGTAACATACTTGTACATCAGACGGACTTCAATCTTTAAAATATGAAGAGAAAGGACTATTTATACACAATGCTCACATCCAATAAGAATAAGAATGCTTTCATACACCAAAAGCCCTAACTATAATCCCTTTAATGTCACCACAACCTACCATGAGTGAATACATACAGTGATCATATAGTTCCTATAATCACAAGCCATGCCAACACAGGTCAACATCCCAAAATTTAGAATGAAAAGTGATTCTAATACGAACATATACCAGTAGTCACCTTTTCTTTCCTTTTATCCTTGGAAGCTTCAGGCATAAAACATATATAAAATAGAATACTAGAAAGAACTCAAGATTGCTCTTTTGTATATTTTTTAACAGTCTCATCACCATAACCCATTTTGTAGATAGGTTAAAATAATCAACATATGAGTAGCACCACAGATTCACCCTAAAGAGAAAATATGCCAAATAATGAAAGTTTTTTTTAAAATGTACAATAAAACAGTTAAAAACTTAATAGTAGAATAATTGTTATGTGAAAAGTCATGCAAAATATTAATAAGACAATTACATGAGATCTCTGCTGCTAGATTTTTGTGCATTGGGTGAGACAGGAAAAAATATTGCAGTTTCATTTAGCAATATGCTTTTTGATAGGATTACAACCTTACAACCTGATAGGGAGGAAAACATTCAACAAATGGGATTTACTTCTGATTATACAAGCACAGGATAACACCATAAATGCAGTTATGTTTTAAAATGCCAGTAGGTACAGAGAATCAAATGATCTTGTTTCCTTTGAAGCTCTCAGTTTTTAAAACTATATTGTACTTTGCAACCTTCTCCTGTTAAGACAGAGCATAGCTAGAGCAAACATTGCTCATCTAGAGAGTATATAGGAAGCCCCCACTTAGCTGACAGGCTGGGGATTGCAGCACTGTCAAAACCTGGAATTGGTTGAAAAACAGAACTCATGTAGGGAACATGAGGTTATTACAGAAGCTTACTTGGGATTGTCCGCTCACACCCGTGGCTTGCAAATTCTCTTAGTTGGCTTGCCCCCCCCCCCCACCGCTTAGCTCACTTTGCAAGCAGAATGTACATGCACAGCTGGTCCCAAGCAAGTGTCTGAGATCAAGATGAACTGATGAAACAACAGACTCCTGGTCAAATTAATTGAACTCCCTTAATTTGCAGGTGTTGAAAGAGCAAGTCATCAGATAACAGAGCATCAAAAGGGAGGGGCTTCCTATATTCTGACTTAAAAGACTTGCGGGTTTCACTTCTTTAGCAGAGGATGTGTAGGGAAGAGGATCACAAAAATATATGATGTCATATTTTATTCGACCTAGAATATGGCCTCCCATCTGCATGAGGAAGAAAACAAGGAAAGGGGGCAAACAAGACACTCAAGATGTGGTCTCTTCCCTCATGGAATGTTGGGTAGAAAAGAAGATAGGTTTCCACTCACTCAGGTGCTCAACCTCCACCCACCAATCCCAAGAGGTCAAAAAGGAGGGAAGAGAAAGGGATTACTGTTATTGAGCTGAGGTGACACACTGAGCTGGGGATGAGAGGGAGGAGTAGCAAACTATCCCTTAGTCTCCTTCTGGGACAGAGAGGCTAAGAACCTACTAGGTTTTCTTTAACTTTGTTGTTGTTCTTTCTAGCAAGGCCTCTTTTTTTTTTTTTTTTTGCAACAGCCATGTGACAGCGAGTCAGAGATCCAACAAATGGTATTTCACTCCATACATTATAGGTGGGTTTTAAAAGAGAGTTAAGCAAATGCACACAGGACAAGTCTGAGTTGCTACAACTAACTTGCAGTTATTTGGCAAACGAACTGTAGAGTTCTGTAAGGTACCATCCTGTTCCCAGTGTTATTTAACACCTGTATGAAGCCAGGCTCATCACATACAGCTACCTGTCCCTTCCACAACTGAATAAAATGTGAATTTACAAGTGTCTAGACACAATGTTGGCTGGATGAGGGCCACCACACTGAACCATGGTAAAACAGAGGCCTTGTGTCTCAGAACATCCCTGGTCTGCAATGGAGGGAAGAAACTGCCAAGTCTGGCTGAAGCAGAGGGATCCAGTGGAAGTAACTCATTACACCTTGGCCTAAGTCAGCACCCTTTGGTTTTCACTTTAAAATGTATGTTATGAAGGTATAGTTTGTTAAAAGAAAAATGAGAAGTATTTCTGTACCACTAAAGCCACACACTGAGTCTCCTGCCAGGAGAAAGGTGGGGTAGACATGAAATGAAATGAAATGAATAAGAGTTTAGAAAATAAGGTATGAAAGAAGGCAGACTGCTTTTTATCTGCAGAGAAGAAGATGGGAAAGGGCTGTGAAGAGAAATATCTCCATTTTTGAATTTTCAGCCTCAGAAAAAGTTCCTGCTCATCCCTCAAGATATGTAAGAGCGGAGGAGAGAGGAAAGAAACATGTTGGTGAAATCCATTTTTTCCAACATACATGAGATGAAGAATCTTTGACAATTCTTTCCTTCAAAGACAGACTTATATTTTTTGCTTTGTTAAGAAAAAAATAGCAAACAGGAGAAGAAATAACAGAGGTTCATAAAGTTATGAGAAAAGTAGAAAGAGTGTAGAAGAGAAATTATTTTATCAAACAAAAAGGTCATTCAATTAAACTGATTGCCAACCAGTTCAGAATAAAGAAAAAGGTAATATGTTTTTTCACACAATGCATAATTAACTTCCAGAATTCATTGCCTAAAGAATGCAAGGAAAGAAACTAGTTTGGATATTTTGGGGGGGGGGGAATGATTTGTCAAATACAGAGAGAAGAGGTTTTTCAACAGCTTCTAACTAGGTAAGCTCAAAGCTTAAAAATAGCATACCTATGAGTATTAGATAACCACAAACAAACAAACAAACAAACAAGATACTCTCATGTATTTCTAGAAACCTTAGGCTGGATGCCAGTCATTCCAGACTGACAAACTAGATGAAATTCATTGAGCAAGTTGATCCTTATTACAAAATTCTCAATATCATGAATTCCTAGAAAACCATCCACCTTTCCTGTTCTATGAATCTCCCTTTCCCCAGTCACCTGTCAATGCTGAGAGATCAGGAATTGTAAAGAACATATGGAAATCCTAAGCTTCATGTATTTAGCACACTATCAAGCCTGCTAAATATTTTAATTTGGATATATCAGTTGAAAAGCACTAAGAACAGTCATGCTAGTGTACAGCTAGAAAGGTTCCTATGATGCTGCTAGTGCAGCAGATGAAAAGGAACTGAGGTAAATGAGTGGGAAAACTGAAGTGTACTGTTAGGCTGGGCAGAGCACCCACCAAAAAACTTGCATAACTACCGTATTCTAGAAGGTTCCCAAGATGTACTGCGCAGGTGCAAGAAAACCCAGTTATGTAAGTCACAGACACCAAGTAAAATAACGTATGAAAATCTTAAGCTTCATGTATTTAGCAAGCTATCAAGCCTGCTAAGTATTTTAATTTGGATATATCAGTTGAAAAGCACTAAGAATAGTCATGCTAGTGTACAGCACAGCCATTTTTCAAAAGATTTTGAGATATTCCAGGGTTGCTTGATTCCCCAGTGGGAAGACCAGATGAGCTTTTCTGGACTCCTACCAAATGCTCTACGCAACATACAAGCACATGCACAGAGACGTAGCATGTCTATTCTCAGTTCATACAAGGCAATGACAACAATGCTGGCTAGTGCCCTGCATCAATGGTCAGTTTACCCAGTCTTTTGCAGAAACATCAATGTTACCCTGAAGGAAGCAAACTTTTTGAAAACTACTGCTTTAACAAGGCATGCTTCTTTTTATTTTCTTACACTGCACTGTTGCAGAATTGCTTGCAGCAAGGTACCTATTTATGTCTGCCGTATAGCATACCTGTGTCCGTAGAATTTCACTTTTCGACAACTGCATATCTCCAGTCAGCTCCTTCACCAAGATGCCCAGTGGCTCCAGACGTTTGCTGAAGTAATTTGTCATTTCAGCTGCCAAGGCCTTCATAGGAGCGACATAAACAATCTGCACCAGAAAGCACACCACTTTGATAAATGAGCAAAGTGTACAAAACTGTGGGTTTCACAGCTACTGATACAAATCACAATTTAATGTGAAATATGATCCCTAGTATTTACAACAAACAGGAATGAAAGAGAGACCTTAGCAGCAGTATATGGAAAGTAGCTATTGGTGCTAGATAAGTGTGGTTACTTAAAAAAAAAAGTACACCACCACCAAAACAAAAAACAAAACAAAAAAAAAATCACACAGATTTTCTGATATACGTGCTTATCATTTGGAAAATTGGTTCCATATCAAAGTTAAATATATTTTTAGATGTTTTCACACAGGTAACAAGATTTTCAGAACAGAACAAAAAAAAAATATTACTGAATGCCAGCAATGAAATAAATCAACAGGCTCCAGCCTCCATCACCATGTGACTTGGAGAAAACACAATGTCCTTGAGAACTTATTGTATCCATGAACATATGCAGGATTCTGTCACAGCCTTTATCTTACATGAAATAAAGCAGTTCCTACCTTAAACTCATCCTTTTTGATAACTCCATGTTGAACATGCTGACGGATTTCATGTAGAACAGTTAACATAGCAATGTTAGTTTTTCCTGCCCCAGTGGGTGCACAGATTAGCATGTTCTCATTTGTGTTGTAGGCGGTTTCAAAAACAATGGACTGGATTCGATTTAATCTTTTCATGCCTTGGAATGCAAGTTGTCCAATCTGCAAGGAAAGTCCCAATAAGAAAAGAGGCACTTTAATAAACAAAATACCACATTAACTGCTGGTAGGGAGCAAAGAGAACACATAGTTTGGGGTGGGTGGCAATGGAAGATTAGAGGGCCACATTAACCCACAAGGAGACCTTGGAGACACCCACTACCCCCCCCCCCATTCACACAAAAAAGCTCTAAAATACCTTCTAGGGGCTGTAGGGGACATTTTAGCCATGTTTAATGTTCCTGTGGGTCATTTTAGGCCCAGGAGAGGCCTTTCTTAAGAACATGAAGGGAGCAGAAAAAGTGTTTCTAAAAAGGCCTCTCCTGAGCCTAAACTTCCCAGGGAGGCAAATATATGGTGAATATGCCCCCATAGCACATTTGGGGGGGGGCATTTTTGACCCAGGGACACACAGAAACAGCCCTGGGAGCCACATATGCCCCTCCCATCTTCTGGTTCTTTCAACAGGAAGAGGCATGCTAGAAGCCTAGTGCTGGATACTGTTCCTTTGTTAACTATGAATACTTATAATTATCCTCTCTTTTTCATTCCACTTGACATTTCAAAGCTTCTATTTGTACACACTTCTCAGACAAATTTTTTACAGTTCTTTCTTATTTTTATCTACCACTCTGCTTGCCTAGTTGCCATTTCTATGGATTATATCTTCTGGCTGTAATGGGGAGCAAGAAGGATCTGTTTAAACAAAGAGAGATTGCTCATTTCAAATTATCATGTAATCATTGCCTTTCATGATCATTATCTGTTGGTAACAAACCTTCACATAAGATGGAAACAAAAAAGCTCTTAAACTGTTTTGTTTCTTCTTTGCAACCTTCTCCTATTATCTGAAGCACACTAAGAGTAAACTTTATTCACCTACAATGTACATTCTGACTTAAAAGACTTCTGAGTTCCAAAGCTAATGTAAGAAACAAAATTTCACACTTTTTAAATAAAATATCCAAGTTCAAACTTTAACTTTTGGTCACCAGTGCTGTACAGTGTCTAGACAGTCCAACTAGAGCTGGGAACAACAGGTTCAAATCCACACTCAGCCATGAAGCCCAGCGGGCGATCGTGACAGCTTAAGCTACCTCACAGGGTTACTGTGAGGGGAAAGTGGTGAGGGGAATGCATGCTGCTTTAAGCCTCTTGCAGAAAAGTTCAGCTGTAAGTACAATAAATACGGTAATTTAAAATATTGACTTAGTGTACACAAATGCAATGTAATCACACAATTAAGGTGAGAGAAACAAAGACCACAAAGACCAAGTGACAAACACTAGGTTCTGCATCCAAAGTGATGGAAAACTAAAGCAATCAGAGAAAGTAATAGACAGAGGAACAGAACAAATGAGGTCACACAATCATAGAAATGTACAGTACGGGATTACCTAAGAGTCCCATATCAAATATCATATTATAAAGTGTCCCCTATTCAAAGCAGTGAAACTTGAATAGTCCAGATATTTCCACAACGGTACAGAAGGTCTGCTAATTGTAAAATGAAATACAACTCATAACGGAGTAACAATAATACCAAAAATGATGTTTGTTCAAGGACTCTTGATCCACCAGGGCCCCTTGAGGGATAACAATTCTTTATCCTCTGGATCCTTAAAGGAACTTGGATTTCAGTCATGCACCATTTTGAAGCCAAATGCCTGCAAATCATCCCTCTCATAAATCCAACGATACTATCACACATTAGCAAGCTGGCAATCATAAAACCAATACTGTTCCATTCACTTCTTTTGTTTTCAGATTCTGCAAGTGGGTCAAGCAAGGGCAAATGTAACATGGAATGTCTCTCTCTCTCTCTCTCTCTCTCTCTGGCTTTTCTTCGCAAACGAAGATTCAGGAAGGACTCATCCCACGCTTTCTGCAAGTGCGCTGATGACTAAAAAGGCCAATCCGAGATAAACAAGTCCAGTTGCAAAAAGCACAGCAGAAGGTCTCCTTGGGTGATGTTTTTGGGTTGTGATTCTTTCTGCGTTGTCGTTTCTCTTCAAGACTTGTTCGCCGTGAGTTCTCAAATAAGGCTGCAGCATTGTGGATAGTGCGTCTCCATGCCTCCCGATGTGAGGCCAGGGCGGACCACTGTTGGTGATCAATTTGGCCGAGCCTGAGATGTTGTTTCAGGGAGTCTTTGTATTGCTTTTTTGGAGCGCCCCTCTTACGCTGACCCACGGCGAGTTCACCGTAGAGTAGTATTTTTGGGAGGCGATGGTCCTCCATCCTAGAAACGTGCCCTGCCCAGCGCAGCTGCGTTCTCAATATCACGGCCTCAATACTGGTGATCCCTGTTTGCTCAAGGACAGCAAGATTCATCACATAGTCAGTCCAGTGTATATTTAGGATTGTGCGTAGACAGCGCTGATGAAAGCGCTCGAGGAGTCGTAGGTGGTGGCGATAGGTGACCCATGTTTCAGATCCATAAAGAGGATAGACAGTAGAATGGCTCTATACACACTGATTTTTGTGCTTTGCCTCAGGTGTTTATTGCTCCAGACTCTTTTGTGAAGTCTTCCAAATGGGCTATATGCCTTTGCTAATCTGTGATCGATCTCTTTGTCAATCTTGGCACCTGAGGAGATTATGCTTCCCAGGTAGGTGAACTGCTGAATGACATATCTGACAAACATCATTAAGTCCCAAATCCCCAAATTATTTTAATATGTAGGTGTTACTTACATAACACTACCTAGCTTTCTAAGGCTAAACTACCTTTATAAAAAAGAACAGTGAATCCATAAGAACAAGCAGTATCATATTCATTAATCAATACACAATTAACTTTTGTAACAAAAACACCTGCTCAGTCACAAATGCCCAAATGGGCAAGATGCCAAGTGGAACAACAAACTTTAATAACAATTTACAATGGATTTGATTTATCTTGAAACTTGCAATTATTATCTGCATTCCTGGTTTTTATGTTATTGTTTATTAAATAAAGATTCTGTTCAAAAGTAATCAATCCTCATCAAGTCATCAAGGATCATAAGCACCAATGAATTTGGGAACGTGAAATTTGTGTGAAAAAGGATTAAACTATTCATTGAGAAAGACAAGCAATGAGACAAACATCTAACTCTAAAAAAGTGAAAATCAGAATCTGGTTCTGTTCTATTCTATTATTTTATTTGTACCCCATCTTTCCCTACAAAGCTAGTTAATAAGAAAAAATTATTCAAGCCACTACTCTGTATACAAGCTGTATACAGAACTTCCAACTAGTTTGTCCCTTGAGAGACAGAAAGTAATTTCTGCTTTCCCCCCTTCTCATTTCAAGGTACCCAAAACACAAAATATTATATTAACAATTAGCATTTCAAAACCAACTGGAAGATCCCAGATCCAACAACCCATTAGTTTCCATATGACCAAGGCTAATTCTGGTCACTGAGCATCATTCCTTAGAATGTCCATAGTAAACAATTATGATTAAAATACAAATATCAGTAGAGGGAGACACGTAAGTAGAACCTATGTGAAACACATGATGTTCTGTTCGTTAAGCATTCGAACTGAGTGTTGAAACTAAAAGAGCTTTCCTATGCATCTTTTGTAACTTGTCCGCTTATCATGTTCCAAGAACATAAAATCCCACATCAACAGTTGTCAAGGACAGACATGAACACAACTTTCCCAGATGATTCAACAGCAGACATCCTTAATTTCAGATTCTACCATAAACAGAATCTAATCTTTGCTGTGGTCTCCAGCCTGTGGTCTCCAGCCTGTGAATGAATGTCAAAACAGGTTTACTCACTTTCTTCTTACTTTAATTTTTTTGTGCCTTCCAACAACGGTAAGCTGTCTCTTTTAATGCATAAAATATTAATCACTATGTATTAAACAGTTTCTTTTAAAAATAATAATAATTTGATGGACATTTGGGAATAGAGACTTCAGTTTTACTCAACATAATATTATTGTTTTGGACTTTGTTGGCATGTCCCATTCTGAACTCAGCATAGAAATAACATGTTTCAAGGTCAAACAGATTATTTAAATGATTATTTAAATAAAATGGGAAAGGGTGGAACAAGGAGGTGAGGTAGGGCCAAGGAAAGAATTGGGTCAGGACAGGGAGCCATCATGCAGCTCCTCAACTTCAACCAGGAGCTGGTGCCCAAAGCGCTTCTCACTGGCATGCAATAGCTCAACCAGCTGGGCCCAGGTGCCAAGGCTGCTGCCATCACTTCCACTTTCCTGAGAAAAGGCAAGAGCTTAGCCCCTCCTGGATTGACTCTCTCTGCTCTTCCACCATGGTGCCGCTTCTGGCCTTTCTGAATGCTTTGTGTGGGGGAGGAATGATGGCAGTGGCAACTCTTTGGCATTTCCCCTCAAAGGAGCACTGAGAGACAAGGGGAGCAGCAGGGATATGGTGGCGGCATTGGCATCTGGTGCTCAGCTGGTTGTGCTCTTGCATGTTGGCAGGGAATACCTCCAGCATGGGCTCCCAGGTGAAGTTGAGCATCCCCATGACAGCTCCACCCTTTCCCATGCCAGCTCAGCCTGGATATCGGTGGAGCACTTTCACAGCGTTGCCAGGCCCAGCTGGAGGAGTCTTGCTCTAAGCTTTTCTTCCCTTCCCTCCAACTTGCAATGTTGATATCTGAAGTGCAGCCCTGATCCTGTGCCTGGGGTTATGTCTGAGAAAGCAGCCAGATGCCGGTGAAAGGATAAACAATTACTAACTGGCACAGATAAGGTTCCAGGAAGAAAGACAACACTTAAAAGGAGCAAGGTAATTAGGTGGAGTCAGATAAGGCTTGCAGTAACACTCAAAGTTCAGTCTCTCTGGAGGCAATAAAGCAAGCAAGGAGAAATACAAAAAGATTCAGTCCAAGGCACAGCAGTCAGGCTGTTGACTGGTACTGGCTTCAGGGATCATGTGACCCTCCTGCTGAAACAGCAGCATTGGCAGTTTCTGGGCAGAATTCAAAGGGCTGTTTTTGACTTTTAAAGCCCTAAACAGTTTGGTTCCAGACTATCTGAAAGAATGTATCTCCCTATACCAGCCAGCCCAAGTGTTAACGTTGGCAAGGGAGGGCTTTCTCTCAGTCCCACCACCTTCACAGGTGTGGCTGGTGAGGACTTGGGAGAGAGCCCTCTCCATGGCTGTTCCCAGACTGTGGAACTCCCTTCCATGGGAGGTCTGGGTGGCCCCCTTCCTGCTCTCTTTTGGTGAGCAGTTGAAGACGTTTTTATTTAGGCAGGCGTTTGAGAAGTGGATTTTAATTCAGTGTGCTGCTTTTAATGTTTTAATGTTGTATTTGTATTTATTTTATGTTTTTAATTCATGTTGTGTTAATTACGTGGAAATTAATTTAATGCTTTTTAAATTTTTGTAAATTGTGATTTTAGCTGTATTTTTTAATTGTTGTAAGCCGCCTTGAGCCCCTTCTTGGGAAAAAGATGGGATATAAATCTAATAACTAAAATAAAATAAATAAATCACAGCTTACAACAGGCAGCGTAGTCACAGAGAAGTCCAGGGTCTAATAGGATCAGGCAAACAGAGTAGTCAGAGTTAGTCCAAGGTCTAGGCAGGGATCAAGGCAACAGGAACACAGAGATAGAGATATCAGACACGAAGCTTTCTCCAGGAAAGCCTTTGACTTCACATTTCTCCAGGAAGTTCAGCTGATCTCTGACAAAGCCTCCATAGCTTCCCAAGGTGTATACACAGCAATCAAGGCTTTGCCTGGTGCTCCTTGAAGAGCTGATGTTTCTGATGAAGCCTCAGCAATCTTCTTCAAGCTTCCTTTTGGGATCTCTGCTAGCTGAATGATGGTGAAGGTAAGTCTGTCTCTTCTTCCTCTTCCTTATCTGAATTGGCAGGGCCCTCTGCTAGGATTCGTGCCAACCCATTAGGACTGGTGCCAACCCACTAGGACCAGGCTCTTCTGCTTGAGCCTCCAGGTTGGCAGGGTTCACTGCTGGCACAGGTGTAGATAAATGTGTGCCAGGATCCATAGGGCCGTTCCCTGCCATTTCCTCCTCCTCCTCTGATTCCATACCCTCATCAGACTTATGGGGTGTGACAGGTTACTTGTGAGAAAGCCCCTCCGAAACCTCAAAGAACAGCTAGGCCCCATGTCAGAGTGTCTGAATAATGTTTCCTTTTCTCATCTTTCTCCTGTTATTCACCAATCTACTCAAAGAAGTGCAAAAGATGAGAGCTTAGTCCATCCTGGGAGAACCTAAAAGAAATTCTAACCCCATCTACTTTATCAGCCACAACGATGCCTTTTTGAATGCTTAGATGGGGAATTGGCAGCAGTGACAGCTTTTTGGCGCTTCCCCTCAAGAGAGGTGAGAGGAGCAGTGGTGGTGCAACATCAGCATTGGCAACCTCGACTTATCCACAGGACATATCAAAACCCATAATTTTGGCCCCAAAACCTATCCTTGACCTATAAATGAGGTCAACTTATATGTGAGTACATATGGTATCTAAGTGTAGAAAACAACGGGGCTTCCTTCTGAAAAAACATATAAAGGACAGCATTCTGAACATATTAACTATGGAAATGATAGATCAAATCAAGTAGTCATTTTTAATGCTGGCCAAGTCAATGCCTCTAGAGCAAGGAAGGACTATTTCTAGGGATCGTGAGCTGTAAAATTTTAAATTTACCCACCGTACGTCTACATTTGAGCTTTTAGGATCTTCACCTTACTGCTCCAGCTGAGCTCTTCTTCCCTGCATTTATACCAATAGCAGGGTAAAGCTCAATCTTAGTTGGAAAAGAAGATCCATGGAATTAATGAAACCTTCCAGTTCAGAAGGCCCAGTAGATGAGGTAAAGCTATGGGGCAAATCTCTTACAAAAGATGAGCAGGCAGGCATCCAAAACCAGGATCACAGCCATCTTTTAAACTGGTTATAGTGTCTGGCAGATGAATAAGCATCATAATACTGCTGAGGCTACATACAACAGACAGAATCCAGCACTGGACCCCCACTGGCAGAACCTGAGAATCCAGAGAGAGGAAATTTCACCAAAATAGTACGGGGGAAGTAAAAAATAGTATGGGGGCAAGCCCCCACCAAGTATGCTAAAAACCTGCTCCAGAAGACCGAGAAACCCTCCAAGGCTAGTTTTCAGACAGCTTCAAGGGCTGCACAGAGGAAGGGATAGGGAGGAAGTTCTGTCATTCTGGCACTGTACTGCCAGTACCATGTTTGATTGATCTCTCCTTAAAGGACAAATGTTCTTTCCTCAGGCTGCAAAAGAACACAACATTTTAGTAGCCTGAACTAACACATGGACAGTTGCAGGCAGGACTAACTGTACCTCAAGACTGAGCGAAAGACAGCAATACAGCTTTATTGGACAGCAATTGTGTAGCCAACTTGAGTTTCAATGGGTATAAAAAAATCAGTTTGGAATGCTATGAACTACAAAGTACACTGCAACACATACATGCACATTGCATGACTAAGTTCCTACCGTAAATGTAATTATGGACCTTCTGATTAGACTATTTTTCTTCTAAAGACATAGATAAATGTCATCAGGTTCTCTTCTGGTTAGGCTTCTTGCATTCACTATGCATTTCAAAAGGATAGTACAGTTGTCCCTTCACATTTGCGGCTTTGACACTTGCGGTTTTGATTATTCACGGTTTTTTCTCACCCACCACCCGTCTCCTGGGTCTTTGCTCTCTTCACAAAGGGAAGAAGACCCAGGGAAGCCGAGGGAGTCAGGTAAAACCTCTTAAACTGCCCCTCTGCTGAGCATTTGCTGCCTTTGCAGGGAGGGCGAAAACCCAGGAGAGGGCGATTGGTATTCACGGTTTTTTCACATTCGCGGGGGTCTGGCAGACCTAACCCCCGTGAATGTGAAGGGACGACTGTAGTATGTTTCAGAATATTAGCTAACATGGCTAAATAAACTAAAACAGTTCAAATAAGGGTCTGTGATTGCCTCTATCCCACATTATGTCGTGATTTTGTTAAGGAAGGAGGCAGGAAGATGCCAGTCATGGATAAAAAACAAAAAGAAGAAACAATGGGTGACAGAAAAAATACCTCAAGCAGTAAGAGAAGAAGCAAAAGAGAAAGGAAACAGGGGCAAAACCATAACCATGAATGAAACTGTTGAACAATTAGTGCACAAGGATAAAGAGAACTACAGTAGAACCCCCGTATCCACTGATTCAGTGTTCACTAATTCAGTTTTCTGCAGTTGGTGGCCGGGGGTCTGAACTTGCAAGCCTGCTCTGGCCCGGTTCCCTCCCCTCCCGCCCGCCTTACCCTGTGGTGCTGAGCCTGCTCCTTGGAGGCATGGAAGGTGAAGTGTGAGGTGAGGTAGGCGTGGAGCCCCGACAGCGCCAGCCCAGGAACCCTGGCAGGCTGAGCCCAGCTGCTAGAGGAGGGACGCCCACAGCCCGACCCCCAGTTGCTCTGCAGCAGCATGGTGAAGGAGGAGGAGGAAGAGGTCTCAGAGGGAACAGCCTAGGCTAGCCGGTTTCCGGTGGCAGTGGCAAAGGAGGAGGGGGTGGAGGAAGAGGCCTGGGTTCCAGCAGTGGGTTCCGGTGGCAGTGGAAGAGAAGGAGGAGGAAGAAGTGAAAGCTGCACTCAAAGCAATTGGGAAGAATAAATCACCAGAAACAGATGACATACCAGTAGAACTGCTACAATCTACAGAGACAGAATCAACTTTAGTTCTAACCAAAATCTGCTAACAAATATGGAAAACAAAGCAATGGCCACAGACTGGAAACAATCAGTATACATTCACATCCTCAAAAAAGGAAACACAACAGATTCCAGTAACTACAACACCACTGCATTAATTTGCAATGCAAGCAAAGTGACGCTCAAAATTCTGCAGCAAAGAGTCCTTCTATATATGGAATGAGAAATACCAGAGGTGCAAGTTGATTTAAGGAAATGAAGAGGCACTAGGGATCACATGCAAACGTAAGCTGGATAATGGAGTGAACTAGGGAATTCCCGAAGAAAATAAGCATGTGCTTTATCTCTCTCTCTCTCTCTCTGGCTTCTCTTTGCAAACAAAGATTCAGGAAGGACTCACCCCGCGCTTTCTGTAAGCGCGCTGATGGCTAAAAAGGCCAGTCTGAGATAGACAGGTCCAGTTGCAGAAAGCATAGCAGAAAGTTTCCTTGGGTGATGTTTCCGGGTTGTGATTTTTTCTGCGTTGTCATTTCTCTTCAAAACTTGTTCGACGTGAGTTCTCAAATAAGACTGCAGCATTATGGATAGTGTGTCTCCATGCCTCCCGATGTGAGGCCAGGGTGGACCATTGTTGGTGATCAATTTGGCCGAGTCTGAGATGTTGTTTCAGGGAGTCCTTGTATCGCTTTTTTGGAGTGCCCCTCTTACGCTGACCTGTGGCGAGTTCACCGTATAAACTACAGCAAAGCCTCTTAAAGAAATGGGAGTACCATTACATTTGAATGTCCTCATTCGTAACCTCTACTCAGGACAGGAAGCTACCGTTAGAACAGAATACAGAGAAACAGAATGGTTCCTAAATAGAAAGGGAGTCAGACAAGGCTGCATTCTATCACCCTACTTGTTGAACTTGTATGCAGAAAATGCCACATTGATACTTACCGCGAATGTGCATTCTGGGGTTCGTAGAGAGGAGGAATCCGAGAATCATCAAGAATGGGTTAACTCCTCCATCACCCAGAGAAAGAGGCAGGAAGAAACACATTTTTGGCTTTTCAATTTTAGCCACGTGAGGCCTTGGGCCATTGGCCCCTCCCCCCCTGCTGGCCCTCACGTAGCCAGTTCCCTGACTAGCCTGGCACAGAAGAAACATGATGCCTTGCGGGCAGTCAACTGGGCAGGGTGGATTCCTCCTCTCTACCAGTCCAGAATGCACATTCACAGTAAGGACCAACCTGGCACTCTCTGGGTTGGTGAGAGGAGGAATCCAAGAATCATCAAGAATGGGACATGCCCAAGCTCTGAGAAGAAAATTTTGGGAGGGAAGACTGCCCGGGTATCTAAGAGTGGACTACCTCCTATAGAACCCTGTAGCCGAAAACTGCATCAGCGGCCCTGAACTTGTCAATTTTATAATGTCTGATAAAAGTTGATGGGGTGGACCAAGTAGCCACCCAGCAAACCTCAAGGATCAGTGCGTTGGAAGAGAAAACTGCAGAGGTTGCTGCGGCCCTCGTTGAATGTGCCCACACATTTGTCGGTCTGAGAAGTTTGGCCAAGTCGTATGCCATTAGGATACATGCTCTGATCCAGCTGGCCATGGTTTGCCTGGAGGAGAGAATGGTGGAGATTACTGCCTCGTCGTATCCGTACCTCCTGAGCACTCTGCGTTCAATTTCCACGCAGCTAGGTTTAACCATGGGATATCTGGGTGACGCAGAGGACCATGGGTTAGGAGATCGACCCTCTGAGGTAGTCACCATGGTTGTCCCTGGACCAAGTCCATCAGGTCTGAGAACGAGGGTCTTCTCAGCTAATACGGAGCTATTAACATGGCTTGTGCCCTCTCCTCCCTCACTTTCCTGATTACCTTTGCTAACAGAGGGAAGGGGGAAAAGAGGTACAGGAGGCCCTTCGGCCATGCAGTCTGAAAGGCATCCATCCCCTCCGCTTGGGGATGATGGTATCTGGGGTAGAATCTGTTGATCTTCGCGTTGAAGACGTGAACATGTCCGCCTCCATCCAACCAAACCTGATGATCAGCTGATTGAAGACCTGTTGGTTGAGAGACCACTCCCCTGGGAGGATCTCATGCCTGCTGAGGAAGTCCACTTGCAGGTTGGATATGCCCTGGATGTGTTGGGCTGAGATGAAGGCCACCGTCTCCTCCGCCCACTGGAACAGAAGGTCTGCCTCCTCTTGGAGGGATTTCAATCTCGTGCCCCCCTGCTTGGAAATGTAGGGGCATGTTGTGGTGTTGTCGGTGAGAACTCTGATGTGTTTTCCTCTTAGGAGGTCCTGGAAGTGCCCAAGTGCCAGACGTGCTGCTCTTAACTCTAGCCAGTTAATGCTGTGGTTCGCCTCCTCCAGGCCCCATTTTCCTTGGGCTAGACTGCCCTGACAGTGTGCTCCCCAGCCCAAAAGGCTGGTATCGGTTACCACTGTGATCTGATGCAAGATGACTCACAGAGAACCCTTGGACAAGGTCCTGAGTCTTATCCACCAGTGTATGGACGATTTGACCTTTGGGGGCAGGCTTAGCAGAAGTAGTTTCCTGAGCGCAGTCTGTGTTTGGAAGAGGTTCAGGAATGCTTGTAGTGGGCACGAGTGGAATCTGGCCCAGGGAACGACTGAGATCGTTGAGATCATGAGGCCTAACAGGCGAGAGAGCTGCATTAGAGGAACCTTGGTCTTTGAGAAGACTGCAATAGCTTCCCTCTTGATTGCCTGTTGTCGTTCCTTTGACAGAAAAATACTTCCCGTGCTGGAATCTATCACCATTCCCAAGTGTATGATGGTCTAGGATTCAGAGAATTCTTCTTGCAGTTGATCAGAAAACCGTGCTCCTGCAAACAGTGGATGGTGGACGCTAGGTCCTCCCTGGCCTTCTGCCTGGAGGGGGCCCTCAGAAGAATGTAGTCCAGGTACGGGTAGAGGTGGATGCCCTGTTGCCTGAGGTGGGCTAACACTTCTACAAGCATCTTTGTGAACACCCGTGGGGCCGAGGTGAGTCCAAAGGGTAGCACTTTGAATTGGAAGGGGAGATGATCCACAGCAAATCTGAGGAAGTGTCTGCGGCCCTCCTCGATCAGAATGTGGAGATAGGCTTCCAATAAGTTCAGGGATACCAGGAAGTTTCCCTGATGGAGTGCCTCCCTGATGGACGACAGGGTTTCCATCCAGAAACATTTGTAGGTGAGACTGTCGTTGGTGTGCTTCAAGTTAAGGCTAGAGCGTGCATTTCTGTCTTTCTTCAGGACTGTGAAGAATATGGAGTAGACGCTGCAGAATCTCTGCAAAAGAGGCACTGGCTCTATCACCCTGGCCTGGAGAAGGTGGTCTATAGCCTTCTGTTGTATCTTGCTCTTTGAAGAGTCTCTTGAAAAATCTTAGGGGACGAACCTGCTGGCTGGAATGCTGTCGAACTTTAAGCGGTAACCTCAAGAGAAAGTGGCTAGCACCCACTTGCCTGAGGTTGGCGCCTCCCACGCTTGACGAAAAAGCTGGAGGCAACTGCCTACAAGGGAAACCAGTGAGTCAGAACTGTTGGCGGGCTCCTGCCCTCTGGGAACTGGAGACCCCTCTGCGGTTAGCCTGTGACTGGGTGGATCTGAATTGTTTGGAGGTGAAAGAGTTTCTGAGCACTGAAGGACGAAAGGGACAAAAATCCCTCTGTGTGGGGAAACCCTTGGGAGACCTGAAGGAGGAATTGGACTGAAAAAATCTTCTGGAGGTCTTCTTGTCTGGCCTTTTGGAGAGGGATGGCATAGCTCTTTTCTTGTCCTTGGTTTCCACAAGGATGTCCTTGAGTGCCTCCTCACCAAATAGAGAGGAACCCTTAAATGGCTTTGTGGAGAGGTTCGCTCTGGCATGTGCATCCACCTCCCAGTGACAGAGCCAGTTTGACCTTCTGGCCATTGCGGCCAGTGCCATGGCTCTAGAAGCAAAGGTAGCTGTATCCAGTGTGGCATCTGCCACAAATTGTAATGCCACATATACCTTCGATAATTCCCTTTGCAGAGTGGTGATCCAAAGATCGCCCCTGAACAATGTCCTCAATCCACAGTAAGGATGCCCTAGCACAGAGGGAGGCGGTGGCCAAGGCCCTAAAGGCGAGAGCAGTTGCCTCGTGATTCTTTTTTAACGAGTTCTCTATCCTTTTTTCTTTGGGGCCCTTAAGGAACTCTTCTCCTTCCCTTGGCGCTACAGATCCCGAAAGTAGATGCCACTGGTCCATCAATGACCAGGACCTTCAGTTTGTCCACAAAGGACTTGGGGGGCTGTATAGAGTTTTGGGGCTAGCAGGATGCCATTCTTACCCTGCATGGGCTTCTCCCATTCGGACTCCAAGGCCCTCATGAAGAAGCCTGGGAGGGGAACTTCTGTCCCCTGAGTCGTAGGAAGCTTTAGGACCATGGCCGCCCTTTCACTGAAGTCAGATTTATCTTGGGTGTCCTGTGATTGGTTCGCAGAGAGACCCATGATAGAGGATTCCCCCGCCAGTAATGAGGCCAAGTCCTCTAGATGGAAGAGGTATTCTGAGCCTTCTGCTGGGGGGGGGTGTCCTCATCTCATCACTCCCCTTCCTCCCTGTCCTCTGGGGGGATTGGGATATCCTCCTCTGTCTCCATGTCTTCAATAAAGTTAATTTGCCCTCCGAGTCTTCCCCAGACTCAGCAGAAGAGCGAGGAGAGAGAGGTATTTTTTCTCTTGTTGGGCTTGAGTCTCCTGAGACCACTGGATCCTGGCTTGGGACTCTTGCCCTAGCTTTTGCTCCATCCTCCTTGGCTTGAAGGAGTTGGATCACCTGCGTAAGGAGGGAAGTCACTGAGGGTTTTTGTGGCAGGATGCGCTCCTCATCTGAGCTTTCCCCTGAGAGGGATTGAAGAGAGGGGCAACTGGATATGCCTGGGAGGATGTCTGAGGACGTCTCCCTAAAATGCACCATTTTGGAGCAAGCCCTATCTCTCGGCTGAAACTCCCTTTCCTCCACCTCCAAGGCCTGGGAGTAGGCCTCCATTGCGACATGGATCGCATGCTGGGTGGCTGCGCCCCAGGCTCGGTTAGAGGGCCCTCCCAGTGCCTCAAACAGCTCTCCATGGCCACCCTCATGGTGGCAGCCATTGCACACTGCCGCAAGGTCGCCAAGGTCATTCTCCCACGCATGTGCGGCACTGGAGTGCTCGACGCCCCCTCTCCAGGGAACAAAGGCCTTCGCTGAAGTAAAGGAGGGGAAGGGATCCATCCCCGAAACCCAAACTCCCTCAGAGGAGTCCTCCTCGTGCCCCAGGAATGTAAAATGGTATCAGTTATTTCCCTGAATCTGTGGAGGGCTTCTTGCACGTCTTCCCCCATCTGGAACTCCTCCAGCTCGTCTGCTGCTCCGCTGGTCACACAGGCCTCCTGCTGAGCCTCCTGCTCTACCCTCGTCTGCTGGGCATGATCCAGTGGCTGGGGAACGGTCTCGGTGGAGCCTGAGCCCCATCTGTCTGCTGGCGGTAGCCAATGATGTGGGTTCCTTGCACGGATCCGCTTGTTCCTGTGCCTGATGGATGGGGTCCATGGTGTTAGGGGAGCCTGTTCAGCCTCCGCCTGCTGCTTTTCTTGGCGGGGCTGTTTAACCTTCCTCTTCGAGTCGCTGGGTGCCATGACCAAGGAGGAGGCATAAGGAAAACAGTAAAGAGGAAGGCAGGAGGAAAGATAGAGAGTGGGGATTTTTTTTTAAGGGAAGGAAGCAAGGAGAACGACCAGAGTGCCAAATCTCAAGAGAAAAACAGGCTTTGGCGGGAGAGAGAAGGAACTAGAGAAAAAGAAGAGCAAGAAGAAAGTACAGTTGCCCCTCCACATTCGCGAACTCGGCATTTACGGTTCTGATTATTCACGGTTTTGATTATTTTCGGTTTTGGGAGGGCCCCCCCGCCCTCCCAAAACCGCGACACGGGGCCTCTGGAGGCCCCGTGAAGGCCCTGGGAGGGAGCAGGGATGGCAGGGGAGGCCTCAACGGGGCCTTTGGAGACTGCCCGGAGGCGCCATGAAGGCCCTGGGAGGGAGTGGGGAGGGCCGGGGAGGCCTCCACAGGGCCTTCGGAGACCCTCCAGAGGCCCCATGAAGGCCTTGAGGGGAGTGGGGAGGGCCGCAGAGGCCCCGTGAAGGCCTTGGGGGGAGTGGGGAGGGCTGCGGAGACCTCCACAGCCCTCCCCACTTGCGAGGCCCCGTGAAGGCCTTGGAGAGGGCTTCTGGAGGCCTCCACGGGGCCTATGGAGACACTCCTTAGGCCCCATGAAGACCCTGGGCAGGGGGAAGGGCCAGGGAGGCATCCACGGGGCCTACGGAGACGCTCCTTAGGCCCCGTGAAGGCCCTGGGAGGGAGGAGGGCTGGGGAGGCCTCCACGGGGCCTCGGGAGGGTCTCCGGAGGCCCCGTGAAGGCCTTGGGCGGAAGTGGGGAGTCCGGGGAAAATGACCATGGGGCCTCCAGAGGCCCCGTGGTTGCTTTGGTGGGGGAGGGGGGGCAATCAATATTTGTGTTTTTTTCACATTCACGGGGGTCCACGGAACCTATCCCCCGCAAATGTGAAGGAATGACCATACTCCTGTCTGGGTCAAGGCAGGAAGAAAAACTGGCTATGTGAGGGCCAGCAGGGGGGAGGGGCTAACAGCCCAAGGCCTCACGTGGCTAAAATTCAAAAGCCAAAAATTTGTTTCTTTCTGCCTCTTTCTCTGGGTGATGGAGGAGTTAATCCACTCTTGATGATTCTCGGATTCCTGCTGTCACCAACCCAGAGAATGTCATATGCAGAGCAGGTTTAGTCTCAGAGGAAGGAGCAAAGATCGAAGAAAGGAACCTCAACAATCTAAGATCTGTAGACACCATACTACTAGTCTATGGGAGGCCAGGCTGGCCACCTCCCTGCTTTCGTTTTGCTGGCAGGCAAAAATTGCTTGCATTTAAACAGGCCCTTGATATGTAATTGCACCCACAGAGCTTTTATCAGCTGACCTTGCCCTGACTGGCTGAAGATTTCATGCCCCTCTTCCCAGCACCACAGCATGCTGAGAAGAAGGAAGTGAAGATGGTGGTCTGCTTGCATGGCCATGTGGCCACAGGGCCACCACAGAGGGACCGCGGGGGGCAGCCGGGCCGCAAACAGCCCCACTGGTCAAGCCGGTAAGGCCCCTTCTAGCAGAACTAGACCTTTCAAATTCATCCAGCTCTATATCTGTGCTGTATAGTTGAAGGGAAGGAATAAAGCACTTCATTCTCTAAAAAAACACACACACACACACAGGTAAAAGTATTGAATATCTTAACTCCCAAGTTAAGATACCCACCCTCTTATATGCAGCTTCTGTTCAAGGAAGTGTAATAGTTAACAGTACTAAGCTGGTCCAATTTCTTTATAATCATGTTTGCTCTGCACAACAGAAACTTATTTCTGTGTCACAAGAAATAAACGACTGACATCTTTTTTCAAAAATTAGATAGTTACTGAGGCATAAGCTTTCATTATACAAGAGTCTACTTCATATGATACATGAAGAAAAAAGTAAAGATGTTTGATATTTTTGCCCTTCAAACCTAATATGTATAATTGGCTACTGTCTTTGAGGGCAAGTCAGAAGCCTTGGTTGATTCAACACATTGCCACTAGGTTGCTAAATGGCATGGATCATTCAGAGCATCTCTCACTAGTTCAAAAACAGCTTCACTCTCTCTGTGTGTATTTCCAGATTCAAATCAAAGTGCTGGTATTAACCCATGGAGCAATTACTTTTTCTGGTATGAACCTGCTGGCTCTTTAAAGGCATCTGGAGAGGCTCTTTACTGACGCAATGAGTGTAGTGACCCCAAATTGGACCTCCTCTGTTGTGACACCAATTCCGCAATACATACCCAGCACAACACTAATTGCAAGCCAGATAAAAAAATGATTTGCCCAATCCCTTTAACAAAACGGTAGTGTGCACCAGATATCTGGTTTTGGTATTATTTCAGTCTCCCTACTGTTCTGTTTTAGTGCTGTTCTAATCACTCCCTTTTCTCTGTTTCATACCTTTGCTTTGGTTGTTTTAATGCTACACTCATAATTTTATATCAACTGGTGGAATATAAATATATCAAATAAACTACAGACAGACAGCTTGAGGAAGCCATTATACAATGCAGAGTACATGGTTTCCAGAACATGTTTAAAAACTACACATTGAAAAAGAAAAGAACTGAGCAGGCCACTACTGAGGAAGGTAAAGTGGCTGAATAGCTTTTACATAGCTTGAAACTGAACTAAAATTGAATTTACACACACACACACACACACTTAAAATAGTTCATAAAATACTGCAGAGATGAGGAGTATGAAGTAAAGCTGTGTTATCCATCACAAAAATGCCCAGTAGATACCTGTGACACTTACTCAACCATATTTCTCATTCCATGCAGTTGTACAATCAAATTAGTAATGGATGTGCTTTTTATGAAACCACCTGATTTTCCTATGGTGCTTTGAATTCTTGGAAAACATGATTTCACAGCAACAGAAATGTAAACCTGTTGGAAGATGTGCTCAACAAATGTGTATTTATTGCACAATAAAAAAGGTTGAACAAAAAGGTCATTAAAAATGCTATAGGCACTAACTAATGGCACTGTTTCCAGCTGCTCCTGCATGAGTCACACTTAAAGCTTTTAGGAATCTTACCACTTTAGAGATCTCTGCATGCACCAAATAATGATTTTCAGAGCACTTATTTAACTTGCTTCTTCTGCTATGATGGGAGATAAAACTACCTCCTTCAAGCTTGGTGATACAATATCTATTTAACAACAACAATGAAAAAAGTAGAACTAACACAGGACTACTTTAGAGGGTAATTATAGCTGACAGAGGTAATAAATGTTAACCCATCAAGGAGGAATGAGACAACTGTAAAAGCAAAGAACATTCTTCTGGGTATAAACATTAATGTTGTGAACTACTTTTTAGTGTAGCTTGTTTTTTCTCACATTCTTTAATTCATTCAGTAGAGAGAATAAGAAACTAGAGAGAATAAGCTAGAGAGAATAAGAAACTAACGATGATATGTTTTCTTTTAAAATAAAAGCCATCTGGACAATACTATCTATTACTTTTTCTGGACCATCATTATATGATTTCATTGGATGCCTACCTAAATTGCATTTGTTTCATGTAATGTCCAGCAGCAGAGAGTTCTCAATATGCTCTTCCTTTGGGCTTGCTAACACCCCACAGGAAAAACTCCCAAAGGTTCTCAGTATGAATGAAACACATTGCCCATGGAAGCAGAAGCTACAAGTGACCAACTTAGCTGAGCTTAGCCAAACAATTAAAACTGCTAAGTACACATGAACATTACAGTTTAATCAATTCTTTCAACCTGAACTGGGACCTCCATAGCTCTGACTTCATGGAATGTTTGAAATGATTCTCAATTTGTAGAGATCTGGTCAATATCAATAGCCACTGAAATAGTTCTATACTAAGGACTTCTAGACCCTAAGACACACAGAATGCCATACCCTGTGATGGAACAGTGGCAGTGTTACCCTTGAAAAACACAGGTGGCCTATGTTAATTTTTAAAGATTCAGATCCTATTTTCAGCCTCCCACCCACACCCACAGTGCCATTCACCTGCCAAATTCAAAAGCAAACATATATACATCTGACAGAATTATAGTGTTGTCAGCTCATGCAGATGGAAAAAATAACAAAACTTAAAAAGAGGAAAATCTCAGACCACTGAAAGCTAGTGTTTCCCTTTCTGGACAAAGAGCACATGCTGAGACAGCTGGCAAAACAATGCAGAAAGACTGAAAGTCATAACATAAGAAGTTGAGGAATTTCATGCCCCCACCCCTTCCGGGGATGTATTCTACTTAGCAATTGTCTTCCAGAACTTGGTGATTTCCAGATTACAAATAAGGAACTGGGAAAACCACCTCTGAGTGGTCCTTGCCTAAGAAAACCCTATGAAATTAAATCATAAATCAACAGGTGACTTGAAGGCAAGCACACGCACACGTACACACACGCACACAAGCTCAGTATCTTTAAAACCTGAAAGTCTTTCAATATGGTACAAAGCAATTCAGCACTGTTCTAACTGGACAATTTATCTATCCCCAAAGAAGTTTTCCCACTTATAGTATCAAAGGACACAGCACAACCACTGGAAACATTATAAAGGGCCATTCTGGACAACTGATCAACATGCTACCTTTCTCAAGCCCTCTACAACAAAATCCTTCTATTTTATCACCTACATTTTAAGTTCAAGAACAGGGATTTATATTGTGCTCCCATGTGTAACATTCCTGTAAGTGTTATTGTTTTTGATTTTGTGTCTTTTCAACATATGGCAACCCTAAGACGAACCTATCACGGGGTTTTAATAATAATAATACTTAGTTATTTATTACCCGCCTCTCTCCTCAGAATTGGGGCGGGGTACAACATTACACAGTACAGTATACAGCATACAATACAATACAATACATCACAAAGCAATTTTTAATACAATACAATACATTTCAGAGAAAACAGACGATTGTACAATGTGAGTGCCAGTAGATGGTGCTGCTGGCATACAAACAATGCTACAAGAGTGACACTGCAGAATACATTGTACGCTAATAATGACTGCTGCTTTAAAAAAAAACCTGAATTAACAACTTCCACAGCCTGTCATCCCAGCTCTATTATTATGCTGGTACTCATTTTACCGACTTACGGAAGGCTGAGTCGACCTGGGGGGCCCTGGAATCGAACTTATGAACTCAAGATCTACATGAGTTTGGGCTACAGTTTTAGCTGCATTAGCCTACTGCACCACCAGGGCCCCTTTTCTTATAAGGGAGGCTTCCTGTAAGCATCACATTTAAAAATTGTTTTGTTCCCTCTAAGCATATACAGTTACCTATCTGTACATGGATACTGAATGCCCATCAAGGTGATCGACTTACTACATTCAGAATCACAACATATTGGTGTGTCATGACATATTGACTTGCAAGTCACCTGTCCCAAACTAGCTTTTTAATGAATGAATCATTTTCACACTAATTCTGTAAACATAACAGAAGTGATATCAGATGGAAACCTTACTGCAAAAAGTCATTCTGTAAACTATACAGACATAGCTTATAAGCGCACATACAGATATGTTGGTTGGACATATCTGCTAATACATCCGGACAGTCAAAACAGACTGCAAAATCAACATTCAGTTTCTCAAAAACTGTAGTTTGGGGCCAACTTCCAAGTGCAAAATGGACAGCTGACATCTTCTCCATGGGGCTCCATTGTGGCAGCAGTGATAGGCATTGGTTCGGAGGCAAGTCCAAACCGGTGCCTTTCACTCCTTGTGGGCTGTTGTAGTTGTCTGAGAACAAGGTGGGGAGAAACAGAGGGACAAAGCCATCAACTCTTCCTGCTGCACACAAGACCTATGGGTCACTAGGCCACAAATGCATTGTCTACTATTATTCAACTAATACCACCATCTGGCTTTAAGAGTAAAAATAAATCTTCAATCAGTGCTTTGGTGAGTGTTCTGCCTTTTGAATTAACACAAGAAATTCTGAGGATTGCTGTTAAGATTGTTGTTTGAAAGCAGAAAGCCTTATAAAAATATGTGAAAAGGGGTGGGAAAGAATAAGGCTTTTGAATGAATAAAGATGTAAGAACATGAAATGATGAGAGCAACTTTTTTAAAATTGGAAGATTTGTTGGTCAGTTGGTCTGTTTTTAGAAAGGGAAGTTTATTTTGACTGGGAGCTAAAACAAGGGAAGTTAAAGGTCTGATTTGCCATTGTAACATTTTAACTGAGGAGCCACTGTAGAGGCAGCCAGAAGAAAGAGTTAACTTTTTATAAGCCAGGACATTGTTAAATGGAAGAAAATGCAACCACTTGATGAAGAAAAAGAAGCAATTTGGCTAGAGATTTGGGAAGAAGTGACTTTGCTGAAAAGCTGTTTTAAAAATATAGTACGCCTTTTATTCTGATGGATGACAAGACTGATGACAGGAATTTGAAGGATCCAATGGTAGGAGTAGAGGAACCAACTAGATCTCAAACGAAGGCTGAGGACAGAGAAGCTGATTCAGAATGCAAGGACATAGTCCCAGGAGGCTTTTTCCAGCCAAAACAGGAGAACAAGGGAGACCAAGAAAGGATTTGGAGGATTCATCCAGGGAGAGTGCTGGGTGTACCACTGAAGTCACAGAGGAGAAGTAGTACACTGAACTTAGAGGAGAGAAGGAAATATGGGGACATATGGGGAAGTTTCTTCGATAAAACTTCGGAGGTTTAGTGTGTGCTGTGTTTTTTGGAAAGGGGGAAAAAAAGAAGAGATAAAGAGTAAGATTGACTGTAATATCCTATATGGAAGGATGTTTCCCCCTCAGGTTCTGTGTGGATTGCTTAAGGATATCTGAGGTATGTAACTGTGGGGGCATGGCAGAAAACCAAAGTTGAGATTTAAGTGGCAAAAATTGAGCATATAGGATTGGCTCTTCTGTTTCAAGCTATTAATGGGGGTATCAGTTGATTAATGATGTCTTAGGACTTTTTCAGATGGGCTAAAAAAAAACCCTGTGGAGGTCGGGAGGAGGAGGGCACTGTCCAGCTTCCAGCAATCAATTTTGCATGATGGCATCCTCCTCCTGTCCTTCGTTCATGCTTCCTCAGTGCTGGAGGGACGAGAAAGGTGTTGCTTTTCATTGATGGAAACTTCCATCAATGAAAAGTGGTGCCTTTCCTGTCCCTCTAGCATGGAGGAAGCACGGAGGAAGGAGGGAAGGAGGATGGCATTGTGTGAAATCAGTGCCGTCCACCTCGCAACCTCCATGGGGGGGGGTGGAGGTTAGCCCATCTGAAAAAGTCCAAAGTCTAAAGAAAATGGTAAATACAATAAAGTAGTGGATTTATGGCGTTATTTTTGAAAAAAAGATTAAGGATGACACAGCCTTAATCCTTAGAAGGGATATGAACATTAAAGTGGGGTGCAGAGAAATGAGAAAATGAGAGAGAGAGAATAGATGTCATGATAGATGGTTGTAAAATGGGAAAATGAAGGAGGTAATTTGTTGAATTTAATAAAAGCAGATATAGGTAAGAGGCAAAAATGTTATAGCTTTTGTTTAACATAGACTAGGGGAGAATTAATAACAAATAGTTAAATATTATTATTAAAGCGTATTCATAAACTTTAGTGAACTTATTGAAATGGTAGATGCTTTCTTCTATATGGGCTAAATATATATTTATAGGAATTTTAAGTCTGATCCTTAATGATCATATTTTACATAAACGAGGTTGATGACCTATTGTATTAGAGAAGCACTGAAAGTATTTTGTAGATTAATATCGTAATAACTGCAATTGAAAAGACTGGAAGTCGTTTTTATCTTTCTTCTTTGCTTTTTTCTTTTTGTATCTACCTTTTCTTTTCGTCCCCCTCACACCCTGTTTCTTTTTACAGTGGGCCCTTGATATCCATTGCAGTTTTGGAGTAAGTGTTCCCCACCAAGGAATGTAAAGAGCATTCATCATTATTCATTTCCCAGGCAGAAAAAAAAATGGTTTCCTGACACTCAAGAAACCCAAGTGGGAGGGATAAAACAGAGATAAACATTTTGCACAGTTTGAGAAGGTTTTCTGTAAAAATTGGTGGTTTGGTACAAAAAAAATTAATATTCATTTAAAAAGTTTCTGGAAACAGTTCCTTCGCAGGAAAAAAAATATTTATTTTTTTTTCCTGCAAAGGAACTGTTTCCAGAAACTTTTTAAATGAATATTAATTTTTTTTGTACCAAACCACCAATTTTTACAGAAAATATTTATTTTTTTTGTGTGAAAACCATATTTTTTGTGGAAAACAAAAAGGTTTGTAAAAACAGACTGGAATTCTTTATGCTAAACACACCAATTTTTCACAAAACTACAAGCGTGTTTCTCTAAATAATGATTCCATCCACACACAAACTCATGTTTAATGAACAACCTGCACCCTTTGATTTTCATGCAAAAAACTCATATGTATTTCCACACAGAATCATTATCCTAAACATGTTGGGTTGTCCAAGTCTGGAAAAAGGCTTTTAGATATACAGTTGCCCCTCCACATTCACAAACATGGCATTCACGGTTTTGATTATTCGCGGTTTTGATTATTCGCAGTTTTGGGAGGCCCCCCCCAAAACCGCGACATGGGGGCTCCGGAGGCCCCGTGAAAGCCCTGGGAGGGAGTGGGGAGGCCTCCACGGGGCCTTCGAAGACGCTCCGGAGGCCCCTCAAAGGCCTTGGAAGGGAGGGGGTGGGCCGGGGAGACTGCCGGGGAGGCCTCCGGGGGGGGCCTTGTGAGGCCCCGCGAAGGCCTTGGGGAGCACCGGGGAGGCCTCCGCAGGGCCCTGCGAGGCCCCGCAAAGGCCTTGGGAGGGAAGGGGAGGGCTGCGAAGGCCTCCCCTGGGCCTTCGGAGACCCCGCAAAAGTCTTGGGAGGGAGGGGGGAGGGCCGGGGAAGCCTCCGCGGGGCCTTGCGAGGCCCCGCGAAGGCCTTGGGGAGGACGAGGGAGGCCTCCACGGGGCCCTGCGAGGCCCCGCGAAAGCCTTGGGAGGGCTGCGAAGGCCTCCGCAGGGCCTTCGGAGACCCTTCAGAGGCCCCGCGAAGGCCTTGGGAGGGAGGGGGAGGGCCAGGGAGGCCTTCACGGGGCCCTCGGAGATGCTCTGGAGGCCCCATGAAGGCCTGGGGAGGGAGTGGGGAGGGCCGGGGAGGCCTTCAAGGGACCTCCGGAGACGCTCCGGAGGCCCCATGAAGGCCTGGGGAGGGGGTGGGGAGGGCTGGGGAGGAGGTCCTGGGGCCTCCAGAGACGCTCCGGAGTCCCCATGAAGGCCTGCGGAAGGGATGGGAAGGGCTGGGGAGGCGATCATGGGGCCTCCAGAGACGCTCCGGAGGCCCCATGAAGGCCTGGGGAGGGAGCTGTGAGGGCTGGGGAGGCCTTCAAGGGACCTCCGGAAATGCTCCAGAGGCCCCATGAAGGCCTGGGGAGAGAGGGGGGGGGAAAGCGACTATACGGCCTCCGGAGGCCCTGTGGTAGCTTCGGCGGGGGAGGGGAAGGTCAATTGTTATTCACAGATTTTTCACATTCGCGGGGGTCTGGGGAACCTAACCCCCGCGAATGTGAAGGGATGGCTGTATTCATTTTTTTTTCCTGCAGCAAGGAGAAAACTGTAGGACTCATCTTGTGCTTTCTGCAAGCGCGCTGTTGACTAAAAAGGCCAATCCGAGATAAACAAGTCTGGTTGCAGAAAGCACAGCAGAAGGTCTCCTTGGGTGATGTTTCCGGGTTGTGATTCTTTCTGTGTTGTTGTTTCTCTTCAAGACTTGTTCGGTGTCTGAGTTCTCAAATAAGGCTGCAGCATTGTAGATAGTGCGTCTCCATGCCTCCCGATGTGAGGCCAGGGCGGACCATTGTTGGTGATCAATTTAGCTGAGCCTGAGATGTTGTTTCAGGGAGTCCTTGCATCGCTTTTCTGGAGCGCCCCTCTTACTCTGACCCATGGCAAGTTCACCGCAGAGTACTATTTTTGGGAGGCGATGGTCCTCCATCTGAGAAACATGCCCTGCCCAGCGCAGCTGTGTTTTCAGTATCATGGCCTCAATGCTGGTGATCCCTGCTTGCACAAGGACAGCAAAAAAGGGAAATGGAAAAACAAACCAAATAGCTCGCATGCAGCAACCTGGTTATACACCTAAGGTTGGGTCATTGAGACTTCAAACAGAACTTAGCAACGTGTACCAGGGTTAATCTGGTAGAGGCTTTAAATGACAATAACAATGAATTTTCCTTTAGCAGCCATTTCAACCTTAGTTGGAGCAGTTAACATGTAAGTGTAAGTCCCACTGCTTCAGTAAGTCTACTTTAGTTGAGACTTGGAATTGGATTTAGTCCCTAGTATTTCCTTACTTTGTTCTTATCTATCCTGTTTCTTTTATTTCCTTTTGATTTATGCCTGTTAGATGGCAAGCCTACAGACAGGGACTGTCCTCTTTTCAAAATCTCAGTATAGTGCTTAGAAAATCTGTACCCCTAAAAATGAACAACAAAACTGAGCATTTAATACGAGCACCTAGGCTCTACACACATATACATCGGAATAAGTCTTACAGAATGCAATGGAGCATCTCTGAATAAGCATTACTTAGAAAAGGGTTGACATTGCTAATGGTCAAATTGATTGCTGTCAGTTTATGTTGTTGTTGTTGTTAACTGCCTTAAGTCAACTTTGCCTCATTGAGACCCCATGCATGAGACACCTCCAAGACCCCCTGTTCTCAACTGCCCTGCTCAGCTCCTTTAAGCTCAGGGCCAGGGCCTCCGGCCTCCTTGATCCCATCTATCCATCTGGTATTCGGCCTTCCTCTCTTTCTACTACCTTTCACCTTTCCTAGCATTATTGTCTTTTCTAGTGAGTCATGCCTTCTCATGATATGGGTGAAGTACGAACGTCTCAGTTTAGTCATCTTGGCTTCTAGGGAAAGCTCAGGTTTGATTAATTCTAGGACGCATTTATTGGTCTTTCTTGCAGTCCATAGTATCCGTAGCACTCTCCTCCAACACCACATCTCAAATGCGTTGATCTTCATTCTGTCAGCTTTCTGCACTGTCCAGCTCTCACCCCCATACACGATGATGGGAAATACAATGGCTTGGACGATCCTAACTTTAGTGTGCAGTTTTATATCTTTGCACTTAAGGATTTTGTCTAGTTCTTTCACAGCTGCCCTTCCCATTCCTAGTTGTCTTCTGATTTCTTGATTGCAATCTTCTTTCTGAGCAATGATTGATCCAAGTTACGGGAAATCTATTTCAATTTTCTCTACATCTATATTGAATATATGTAGAACCTCTGTCGTTGTCTTTTGTTTGTTTTCTTAATGTTTAACACTAAGCCTTCCTTTGCACTTTCTTCTTTGACTATCTTTAGTAATTTTTCCAAGTCTTTGTTGTTTTCTGCTAGGAGTATGGTGCCATCTACATATCTTAGATTGTTGATATTCCTTCAACAATGTGAGTCTACCCCAGCTAATCCTACTATAGCTGTGTTTGCCTAAAACAAGCAAGGTAGACAGGGGCTAATGCCACTAAGATTCTGAACATCAAAACAGAGATAAAAATGGAGAGTAGATAAACCTGCCTCATCAGCTATCTCCAGCATGTTTTTGAAAACATACTGGTAGATCAGTAAGTTTGACCACCAAAGTGGAAAACAGAAAAGTTTAGGCTGCTGAAAGAAACAAATTGTTTCTGGATGCATTTTGGAAGAAGCCTTCATGGGGTCTCTACAAGGTTCAAAATGTTTTTGTTTATTATGCAAGACTTATCTGACCTGGTTGTATTATTTCACACATGCATATTATTAGTTTTGAATAAAAAGTTTGCTGTAACATGTTGAACCTCCTTTTTGCGGTGCATAAACTATCCCTATTCTTTCCAAGTTATTCCTTCCTTTAGTACAACATTTTCTGTTAAAGAATGTTGAAAAGGACATCTACTTTACTAACTGTGATATACCTATATACCTGAACTACATTAATGCAGTGAGCATTTCCGTATTATAGTGACTGTTTGCATGCTGTTCCAATGGCAGCCACAAACGCAGGCAAAACATCAGGAATAAACTCTTCCAGAACATGGCCTCACAGCCTGGGGAAAAAAACCACAAAAAAACTATAGCTGTTCCAACTATTTCTGCATGTGACTGCTAGCATGTGATAAGTATGCTTTCATTTATTTAACTGTTAATTAATGCATGGTCATTTAACATTTTTGTGAAAGAAGAAGATATGCCTGAAATCTTTTGCATGTGCCCTTCAAATACAATGTGAAATGGCAGCATGGGTCATGTTAGACATAAGAATCACTTCACTGCCCTCTCTCCCCCCTGGAAGAGGCTCGTATGTCCTACTCTCTCTCTCCTGTGATGTCCAAGTATTCAATAAACAAACAAGCAAGCAAAATATCATTGTGGTTTGAATTTCCTTCATTGGAGAGTACATATGGTTGGTTGCTGTTTTGGATACAATCAACCAAAACACTTCCAATATCTAGTTTTAGCTAGATACTGCCAGCTCTGAGTTTTAAGATATGCAGGGAAGGGTGTTTTCTCCCTTCAGAGGCCCATTTGGGTGAGGACTCAGGACAGAGCCTTCTCCATGGCTGCTCCCAGGCAGTAGAACTCCCTTTCAGAGTTTTCAAAGGGGGGCAGAAGGCTGGTGAGACGAAGGCTGGCGTGAGACCCCCGGATGGCCGCGGACACCCACGTGCCCTGGCTCCACCACCCCCGCTTCCCCGAGGCCGCAACAAAAGGGGGGGTCGCAAGGCCGGCTCACACCCACTCACACCAGCTTACAACCCCCGCCCCGGCGAAGCGCCAAGCAAAGAGCAAGCCAGGAGCAAGCCAAAGCAAGCAAGAGCCAAGGAAAGGGGAAAGGGGGGTAAGGAGGAAAAAAGGGGGGGTAAGGAATCAATGGAGAGAAGCAGGAATCACACACGGACAGACGCACACCACACACACATGGCTGGGCTGCCTCACAATCAGAAATTAATTGCAGCCCAATCAAACTCAACCCAAGATCCAGTGCAGATCCAGATCCAGATCCCACTTCTTTCCACTTCGGAGGAAAAAGAGAAGGAGGCCAGGGGCGGCGAGAGGTAAATAGGCCTGACTGAACTCCGCCCCTGCCTCCTCCCTGCCAGGGCGTGCCTACGCCCTGGCCACTCCCTGTCCTCGTCTCCCTGCCCATCATTAAAACACCTCCCCTGGATCTACCATTCTTCCAGATCCGGGGGGGTGTGTGTGTCTGTTTTCTCCCTTCAGAGGCCCATTTGGGTGAGGACTCAGGAGAGAGCCTTCTCCATGGCTGCTCCCAGGCAGTAGAACTCCCTTTCAGAGGAGGTCCTGTAAGCTCCCTCCCTGCTCTCCTTCTGCAAGTATGTGAAGACCTTTTTATTCAGGCAGACAGATCTTTGAGTTTTAAATTATGCAGCAGTAATGTGTTAAGTGCTGTGCTGTATTTCTTTGATTATTAATTATATTTTAAATGTGTTTTTAAAACTTTTATTTATAGAAGAAACATAATACACAACATAAAAAGAAAAAAGAAAACACATATAGTTGGATATATATATACGCATGTATAATACTAAAACTGAAAAACGAATAATACTAGGACATTTATAAAATGCTTCCCACATATGATGGTGGTGGTGGTGATTCCCCAATAACATACCTTTCTTAAAGAAAAATACCTTTCTTAAAGAAAAAGCTTTAAATTGTTTTTAACTGTTTTAGCCATTTTTAAAAACTTATTTTTTTAAATTTTGTACATCAAGATTTTATCAAATTTATTTTCAATTTCTGTAAACTGTCTTGGATCCCATCCTGGGAGAAAGGTGGAGTATATATTTAATTTTTAAAAACACAAAATAAAATAGCTCTCCAGTTTTATTTAACCTAGTTAAATAAACTTAATTTCGCTATTTGAAAGTGTATATGTTTTATTCATTACAACATTCCAAGAAGTAATCATGTTACTTTTATCCAACATAACAGCCTCCTCTTGAGGGGCAGGGGGTGTTCATAATAATTACTGTCTTACAAATTTCTAGGGCACATAATGTATATTCTGTTAATGTCTAAAACTGTAACAAAAGCATGGCATTTCTTTTTTTCCCTCTTCTCCACAAAACACTTTTAATATGGAAAAGCTTTATAATAATTACAGTATCTCTGTGTCACTGTCACCATGCATGCCACACACAAAAACTTAACTCCAGTTAATAACAGTGTTCAAATACTTGTTTCCTAGTAATTATATGGAAAAAAGCAGATCCAAGTAGCTGAAGTATAAGTTACACAATGCTTCCACTTAGGAAAACAAAAACATATTTACATCTAAACTTCATAAAATATTTTACTATATATTTCTTCAAAGTAAATAAAAAAATGAAGTATTGGTTTTAAAAAAACCAGCAGTTTAAAATCTAATTACCTTCATCCAGGAAGACAGGACATTTTAGTCCTTCAAAGAAAGGCTTTGTTGCAGAATTCAGAAAACTAGACATATAAGGTATTTTACAACATTGTCACTTGAAGAGTTTCAGACACCTTCAACAATCAGATGTCTTTATGTACATTTATTCCAGACAAAAGTAGTAGTATTCTTAGAACAAGAAATTATGTTACCTTTTTTTGTTTAGCAGAAAACAAGATTTGTCCGCTACACAAGCCAAATGTTCTGCCTCGTGTAAATATGAGTTTTCTGGCTTTGGAAATTTGGTTATTGTGGAATATCCTTGCCTCTGCCCCCACAAACGTATTTCTGGATAGGGGGAATTTATATACTCAATACATTGGATTTCTCAATGTATGAGAATTCTATTGAGTTCAGAAAACACCCCTGATTAAAAAATACCTTCCACTGAATGCTGAATCTGCCTGGATTAACTCATGAAGACTAAAATGCACGTAGTTCCATATGTAGCTTGTTGAAACTGATACTTGTCTTAATTTAAGGAACCCTCTAAATAATAAAAATATAACCAGTAACACAATATTGAGTAAAATACTTTTCATGAACACCTTCTTTACACCAAATTCTTTACAAATTTGAATTTTATAACGAGGTATATACTACAGTCCAACCCATATCCATGGATTCGGTATCCATGGTTTCACTTATCCACGTCTGAAAAAATAAATTCTCTCTAGGCATTTCTAGGTCCTCCAATGTGATTCTATGGTCAACTTCCAGTGTTCATCTCATTTAATATTATCCACAGTTTCAGGTACCCACAGTGGTTCTTTGATTTTATCCCCCGCGGATATTGAGGTCGAACTGTATTTTAAGAAACTGAGATGGTGTTGAATTAGGAGTAAGAGACTGACTGACATATTAGGAGTCTGGCAAAACAAAACTGAATCCAGATCACCTCTGGGATTAACCATAGTGTTTTAAAAGACACCAGCGTACCTGAGTTGCAAGCTATATCTGAGCTGCAAGAATTCTGTTCTCAACATACTGATATTTTTATTCCATACTTAAAGTTGGTGCTTATTTCCTGCACAAAACATTCTTAAGAGACCTTTAAGTCACTCATGCATATATACCCAAACAGCTACTGAAAGATATAATGAACTACTGAGCTACAAAGCTCAATATGAACAACCTACCTACATACCACTCTCATTATTCAGAGACATTTAATGTATCTTGCTGTACAAATGGACATGATGCTGGCAAAGAGGTAGTGTGTCCATTCCAACAAAGTAAAAATGTAGGTGGTCATTTTTTAAACTCTAAAACCCTGCAAGATAAGCACTTGGAAGGAAGGGGAGGGGGAAAACCCAAGAGAACTCCTCCCCCTCAAACACATATACTCTTTCAACAAACTGACCAGTGGAAAGTCAGCTGTTGTTAAAAGGCTACATGGGCTGAATCCTGGATGTTGGAGTGGGGTAATTAATCAAACATGTCATTTTCCAATAAGCTAATGGTGTGAGCATAGAAGCTAGCTTCTGCACATCTCCGTTAAGTAGGTTGATGAAAAAATTGCATCTAGAAGTGCCTCTGATGAAAAAGATGCAGCTGCAGGCAACAAAGCAAACTGCCATCAATGCCATTTTACCTTGCTTCCATTTTCCCAGTTGGGCTGGGCCCCTGCTGTCAGGGTTTTAGGCTTGGGGTTCTCTGCCTGGAAACCCTTAGCTGCCCCTTTTTAGATGCAATCTTGGAATTCCTCTGCCTGGGAATTCCCTCAACAGCACCCTCTAGCTGCCACCACCCTTTGAGTTACCCCTTTTCCACACAGCGCAAAGGGAAGCTGCAAGGGCAGGGAGCCCTTCCACACAGTGCAAGGGCTTCCTGCACTTGCAGGGATGTCCCTCCCCCTCCCTTCTTCCCAAGAATGAGAGAGAATGACCGAATGAAAATAGGCACATGAAGCATTAGCTTATGAAAGATAGAAAAAGAAAGCTTATTTATTCAAGCAAAGCTTAAAAACATGCAAATAATTCCCATGGAAGGCTTCTATCTCCAGGCACAGTCTTTAAATGTAAAGGATAGCAAAGCATTCATCCAAGGAAAATAAGAACATAATTTCTAATGCAGTCTAGCTAAACATTTCCCTAGATCTATTCACTCCATATGCAGTCCAGTTTGTGAGTTCAGATGAGAAACTAGAGCTAGTCTGTCTGTCCCAGACCGGGCTCAACAGTGTTATCCATCTTAGATCCTTTGGTTCTCCATTCATCTCTCAGCCTAAGATGTGATGCTCTAATCCCAAGGGATTCTCTTTTGTCTCTCCTGCCTCATGGCCAGAGGCAGGCTATAATCCTTTTTCAAATTACCACTCTGGCAGTCCTAATTGGTCAGTTCTGTCTCTGACGACCTGACATCACTGATGATGCTTTTTCAGGAGGTGTTACCTTTAGTCTCACCTCTAGTTAACCCTTTGTTACCTGATCACTGAGCTTGCAGGATAATGGGAACTGGAGTCCCCCATTATCACACCTGCTCACAGAATTCATCAGAAGCAACTGCCCTTCCTAGAGATGTGAACTGGAAAAATTCATTTTTTCCATTTTTTCCCTGAAGCCTTTTTTATTGTCTTCTGAAAAATTGAAAAAAGGAAGAAAATCAATTATGCAATGTTCAATTCATGCTGCTGCAAATCTGTTGGATCCAAGATTCAAAGGTGGAAATATAAGTGATGACAGCACTGCTACTGCATTTGACCGGATTACGAAATAAGCATCACACTTAGGACTTTATGTTGGGAAGGTACTTTCAAATGTTGCAGAATACAGAACATCTTCAGGGATATGTGTCAGGTGATGATAGGACAGTCAATCGCCGGCAGAAGCCAAAACTGTCTCAGCAGACAAGGTAGCAACCCTTTCCCAAGAATACTCACACACAGAGTGTTTGGCATCCAGAAAACAGGAGGTGTTTTAATCTTCAAAGTAGTTTCAGCTATTCACAATATCTACAGTCAAAGTGCTATACCAGGCATCACAGAATCACAGGAAGAGAATGATCTCTGTTCTAGCCACTTATATACACATCAGTTCAGCATTGGCTTATTCAAACACATGGTTACACTGCATCAGATTTCATCTTACATGGCTTTACACGCTAGTAATCCTTCTCCTCATGCAGCTGTGGCATGATTAGGCATGACTAAGCAGTTCATGGAGTCATGAACTCAGCCATCATGACTCAGCATGATTTCTGCAGTTGTTTGGCCATTTTAAAACTTAGGGTTCAGTCACTAATTCCTGACAATATGATCCAGGAATGCAGTCTGGGATTCTGCCAAACATATCCCTCCTGCAACATGGTGGCAAGGTTTTTGCATAACACAGCCTCTGACAACTCTTGCTTCTCAACTTCTTCAGATTCCTCCATCTTCTGCAGCATGTGAAAGAATCTGGTCTATGTTTGGAAACACTCACACTAAATCAAGAAATAAACTGACATTTGAAAGGGTAGAGAAGCTTGTTTCAATCTGGGTAAACCTTCGTTTTTTAGAAATCCATGATAATTGTGATGATGGCAAACGTAAAGAAGCAGAAGCAGAGACCGAAACTGATACTGATAACTTTAGCTCAGAAAATGAGTCTGACTAAATTTCATGCCTTCATTGAATCTAAGTCCCTCCCTGCTCCTGTCCACACACTTCCCCCCTCAGTTATTTTTATGGGAATGGGTACTTTATCTCTCTTTGATACTACAGAGAGGAAATATAAATAATTTTCTTTGTTACTAATGTTGATGGTTTCTTCCATTTTTTTAAATTGTTTTTTGCCTGCTCGACTTAAATTAGCAAAATGAAAGTGGTTCTGTACAGTTCAGGAGATTGTTGCTCCATTTGTTACAAATAAAACTTAAAAATAAATACAAGTAAATTCCGTTTGTAATAACTGTTTGAATACACTGTATTTTTAATATACCAATTGTGATAATTTTATGCCAAATCTTGCACATAGTCATATTTTATGTTCCTAAAGTAACAGAGTGACTTTCGATCTGTAAAAAGTGCTAATGTTGCATTTTTTCAATTTTTCCCCATGGTTTCAAAATTTCCAGAAATTTTACATCTCTAGCCCTTCCAAAAGAGAAGAAGCAGCAGCTAGCAAGGTACAGTGCCATCACTGCCACCTCTCCAAATATGCTCTAGTTCAGTGTTTCTCAACCTTTTTCTGACCGTGGCCCCCTTCTGCCTTGTTTCCTTCCTCTGTTCCCCCATGCCCCCCTACGTGTAGAAAGGTAGCTATTTAAATATTTTGTTTATAAATAGAACTTGTTTTATTTGTAATTTTTATAATTTATACAAAATACAATTACAATAAAGTTTATTCTAGTACTCACTCCACAAACGAACCAGAAATAGATCCAACCCCTAATCCAACACTCACCACCCACAGATGACCAAATGTCATAAGAACCACAATGATATAAGAAAACCAAATGACTGCCTCATTATAAAAAAAGGTCTCACAAAATGGCCACCCTTGGGACACCCAGCAAAATGGTTGCCACATGAAACAACCACTCAAATGGCCACTGCCTAGCCTTGGAAGAAGACAAAGGAAACAACCACTCAAACGGCTGCTACCTATAGCTGGAAGCAAACTAGGAAAAACAAAAAGCAAAACAAAAACAACCATTCAAATGGCCACTGTTTATACTTGGAAGCAAGCAAGGGAAACAATCACTTAAATGGCTGCTGCCTATACCAGGAAGCAAACAAGGAGGGGAAACAATCACTCAAACGGCGGCGGCTTAACTTGGGAAGCAAACAAAGGCACTCATAATGTGACCAAGATAGATTAAATAAGCAGACTGTCATGCCCTGCGAGCCTGATGAGGCTATAGAGTCAGCAGAGAAGGAGAACATGGCAGGGAACAGCCCTAGGGACCCTGGCACAGGTTTATTTACACCTGTGCCAGCAGGGAACCCTGCCAACCTAGAGGCTTGAACAGACGAAGAGCCTGGTCCAAGTGGGTTGGCAACAGTCCCATCAGAGAGTCCTGCCCATTCAGATAAGGATGAAGAAGAAGAGAGGGACTTACCTCCACCATCATATACCCAGCAGCAAGCTCAAAAAGAAGCTCCAAGGAAATCTCTGAGACTTTATGAGAAAAACCTGCTCGTTAAGAAACACCTGACAAAGCCCTAATTGCTTTATATATGCTTGGAGAGGCAATGGAGGCTTTGTCAGAGATCTACTGATCTTTCTGGTGAATGCTTCCTGCTGACTTCGTTGCCTGGATTCCAGTTAACTTGACTTCTGTTACCCTGACTCGTGCTTAGATTTTGGACTGTCCCTGACTACTCTGATGCCTGCTCCTGTTGACCCTCGGGCTGCTTTGGGCCACAGTGACTAATTACCTTAAGCCTCTAACCTGCTGGACTGTGTTACTGGACTAAATCTTTGATGGTGTTTGCATTCCTGTGAGCTAATTAACAGTTGACTCCATTCCCAGACTAGTGCTGTTCATACTTTGCTGGTACCTAGCTGCCTTCCAGACACAGACAGATTGCTAAATGGCCATCCCACAATCTTCTTATAAAATGGCATCTGCTACAAACCTGCAAGGAAGATGGCATCTGCCATATCCCCTAAAGAGCCCTAGAAACAATAGCCCATCTAAAGAGGGAGTCTAGGATGTAAGAGTACTAAGGCCTTCCCCCCATCCAACAATTCCTAAACAAGACTGTGAGGCAAAACAATGAGATCACAAGAAGCCACTAAAAAAAACAAGGACACAACAAGGGAAACAGAAGGAGATTCAGGAGAGGCCAAAGCAAGTGTGTGTGGAGGGGGAGAAAAGAGCCCAAGAATGCTAAGGAAAGCAACAGTGGGAGCAGGGTGTGGATGGGAGGAAGGAAATAATAATAATAGGAGTGGGGTGGAGGTGGAAGAAAGGAACCAGGGACTCTGCCCAACACACACTCCAACAAACCCTCCAAACAGACACTAGTCATCCACCAGAAAACTTGCAAGCCCCAAATGGCCACATAGGGAAACAGACTCAATCTAATAAACATACCCCTAATAACTGCCACGCCCACAACTAACTTCCACCAACACTCTGACCAGGAATCGCATAGTATAACAACCAATCACACAGAGAAAAACCAGCCAGCAACATGCAGACAAACCAAGACAAGTAACACAAGCCGACCAACACTCCACTCAGGCAATAAAGCACACTCTCCAGACCAGCTGATAAGAAAGCCAACAAACAATCTTGTAACCTTGCAAAAACCAGGAGATCCCAGAAAGATCCAAAGAAGAACTGACAGGGGGAGGGCATTACATATAAATAACCCAGCTCTCCCCCTATCAGCTCAGGCTGGCACTGCCATGTCTCCATTAATCTTCTGACCTCAATTCATTGAGATCATCAAAAAGCTTCCCTTCTGGCAACATCCTTCAGTCATGCCTCCATAAGAGCACATTCTTTTTTCTTTTCTGTTTTCTTTTCCCAATCACTTCTCTGTTTTCTTCACTTTTCACTTCCCTCTGTGGCGCCCTAGTGTCATACTGTTACCCCCCATTTATGCAATTTTTGCCCATGGCCCACTTGGAATATCCTGGAAGCCCTCCAGGGGGCCATATTTCCCAGTTGAGAAACATTGCTCTAGTTAACTAGTTCATCATATTTTTCATAACCAAGAAAATAGATTACTAAGCTTCACAACACACCAATATCTTTAAACCACAGTTTGAAAGTGGTTTAAGATCATGGCTGGCTCAAAAGTTGGAACCATAGTTTCAAAGTTTATTGGAGATTTCTGTTAGAGACTTCCATTTAAATTTCAGTCTGCTGTAACAGCAGAAGCAAAGGGTCAGCCAAACACTCTGCCAGCAATCAGATGACTTGGGAGGTTTGCTTTAGAACAGTGGCTCTTAACCTTTCCTTTAGCCCCTTTAAATATCTTTTGTTGCCACTGACCCCTAAGACTTAACTCAATATTTAAAACCATACTGACGATGGTAATAATACTATTACACCGTTCATTAAATCTTCCCTTAGAGGCACTGGAGAGGGAGGGAAGACTTTTCTTATGCTTCTTCATGCAAGTTTGTGGCTGGAGCAGATTGAATGGCAATGTGCAGGCCAAGCCAGCAAGCCAGCCGGTCTGCCCCTTGGCTCCTGTCACGTGGCCACCCCGGGGAGGAGGTGGGCCAAGCAGCCTTCAAGCCTTTGCAGACCGCCTGTGAGGACATCACAGTCCCCTGGGGGTTCATTGGTCACAAGTTAAGAACCATTGCTCTTGAAGATAACAGAACAAGAACACTTGTGAAGAACTTTTAAAATGTATCTTTTTTGAAAAAATTAGATATATGGTTAAATCCGTCTAATGTGAGACCACCTTTGTACCACCTTTAGAAACAAAGAGAAATTACAGTTTTACACCAGAATATGTGAGCAAAAGATAAGGATTATTGATGCTGCATCTTATGCTGTCCAAATAGCTCTCAGTAAACCTACAGATGACATTTATATTATGAAAGCATCCATTTTTAAAATATATAGCTTCATATAAATTAGTGGCAAGCAAAAATAGCACCTCTCTGCACCCCCATTAATATCCAAGAAAGAAATAACTTTCAGTTTAAGGTGGTCCCTTCCTGCCCTTGCAGGCAAAGACTTCCAGGTTAAATATTTCTTAAATTAGAAGAAATGCATGCATTTCTTCATTTCTCTGCTGCACAGTGTTACCATAAACACTAAATTACAGAATATGCTATAACATCTTTCAAAAGAGATCAGTATTGTCAAGCTTTCATGAAACACTTAAAAAATGTCACTGACTTAATCCTCACAGAGAACCTAGAACAGTCAAATATTCTGAAGGATGACATCAAAAGTAACATTTGTATATTAAATATGTCCACTTTCAGCCAACCCTGCTTATTAAGTCAAACTATAAAAGCAAGAAACATTACAGAAAGAAAATGGGGATATTGATTTTGTAATCATTTCTAACCATTACGCAAAGAAAAATATATACACTTTATTTAGACTGTCAATTAATTACAGCAAATAAAATAAATGGAAATGACATGAAATAAATCCTATCATGATCATCCACTTTGGGTAAAAAGCTAAAGCCATTCATCACTAACATGGAGGCTAGATATATATTCCTTTAACCTTTAGGAGAAAAAAGAGTTTTCGTTTCACCTTGTAAATACTGTAGCTCCACAGTACTGGGTGTTTGCTTCTCTTTCTCTGGCCAGCATTTGCTATTCCCGCCCATCACAGCCTATTGCCCTCTCTGCCAGACAGCCAAGTCCACAATAGCACTTACTGGAGCATTCTGCTTCAGCATCTGAAAAACAGGAGTTGAACCACACTCCTGACCATTATTTCAGAACTCTGCTGCAGTGCTCAAACAGCATCACAGTAGAAACTGTGGAACGTAGTAGCAGAAAGATGGGCAGATGCCAGTTATCATCTGCCAAACAAAAGAAAGCAATTTTTTTTTTTTTTTTTTTTTTTTTGGTATTTGCTGAATATATAGCCCACTTCATTCCCAGGATGGAATGAAGGGAACATTTTTCATCCCAAGTCAACAACAAATCTCATCTCTAAACTTTTGTTATGGTTTAACATTAACTATGTTACTTTAGAAGTGCATCTTAAAAATCAATTTATTTTGCAACTGACTTTGAAAGGGTTCAGTTTTGACTAGACATTGCCTGTAGCTTCTAACAAGTTCTTCAGTATCAAGAAAAATGGACAAATGCAAGAACCTTCCCCAAAAAAAGGCTTCGTCACTCCCTATAGGCTTCATGCTAAAGAAAAGACTAGTGGCTGCATTTCTACATTCAGGAAGTTGGGATAGTACACATAGTGTCCAATGTAAGGTCCAGCATGGAATATGGAACTTGAATTTCTCTTAAAGCTAAATTAAATCGTGGCAGCCATCCACAAAATAAGTAGCTGGGGCTTAAAAAAAACTAGAAGTCGAACACACCAAATGGATTATTGCATATTTGTTACCCTGGCTTGATCATGCTACATTAATTTAAAGCACTCACTGTATCTCTCCTTATCCTGATACACCATTTATCACAGGTGTGGACAGCTACGAAGGGCAGAGGGGCTACTCTTGCTGTATTTTTCACTCTCTCAAGATCTTGGTGGGCTGAACTTCCCCCCACTTTTAAATAAGAACACAACAACAACCCTAACTGGATGGTGACTTCTAGTTTTGTTTACACAGATTTTGGACCTGAAAGAGATATGGAAAGGGAGCATAATATTCTTTAAATTAACAATTTTGTTCTCTAGCTGTGTTTCTTGGAGGCACAATTGGACATTTTTAGAACAGTTTTTCCTACCACCATGGGAGGGTCTAGCAGGACTGGAAAGTTTCAGGGAGGTCCTGGGAGCTGCATGGAGGTTGGGGAAAAGAGTCGTACCCCATGCAGCCTTTAATTTAGCACAAAAGGAAGTTATACAATTTTGTTCACATGTGGGACAATTTCACACATGGTCAATTTTCTGACTTAGAAATAGTCTGTGCAATGCTAACCTAATGTACTCATAAAAATATGAACGATAATGCTATACTATTCCAAAGAGTCTATACTTCTTTCTACCATACATTAGTTCTGTGGAAGAAAACTGGCTGACAAAGCCCACAGAAGAGTAAGTAACAGGGACATCACCAGTATTCAAAACACTTTTTCTGGTGTTAGTCTGATTCATTTGAAATCCTCTTTGAAGCAGAAGATGCCTAAAATTACAATCTGAGCATATTTTCCTATAGTCTTGCCTGACAATACCCACTGCCATATTTATGAAATATTTGACAGCTCAACTATATAAAAAATAAAATAAAAATCAAGCCATAGCAGCCCCAAGACATATAATTTTAATGCCAGTTTGCAATGCAACTTCTTGAGGTAAAGAGAAAAAAAATCACTTCCAGAGGCACAGAGCTAAAACTATTTTAAAGACAGCAGGATCATGGAAAATACTTAACATAAAAGGTTCCCAGACATTTAGCCTATAGGAATTATCCACCTGGACTTATATTTCCAATGACTAGCTTTGTTTTCCAAAAAATGCTACAGTCTAACCTAGACAGTTCAAGGGGTTTCACATCTGTTCATAATGATGTTTGAAAGATATTTATATCAACCTTTTCCAGAGCACATTGGGTGCAGCCTATTCCTTAATCATGGTTTCAATGGAAGTTACACTTAGTTTCAGTCAAGGCATATGGCTTGGCCAAATTATACAACCTTGCCTTGGGTACTGAAAGTTCTCCAAATAGTTCATCCACCAGCCTACAACTGTGTGTTCCATTGGAAACCATGGCAAAGTAAGTGTAGCAGAAAAGGGTATGTGCAATCATACATACCCCTTTGGCTTCTGAGGCCTATGGCACAGCTTTCCTGTTTTCTGCTTCTTAGGTTCATTCTTCAAATACTTTCAGGCCATTTGAAGATGGAGGAAGAAAGTTTTATCACAATGGCAACTGAGAGCAAATACAATGTTGGTTCTAGGACTTGGATTTGACAAAACTATGTACTTATCTACTCCCCTCTTATCTTTTACTAAAGAAAGGACTTGCCATTTTCCCCACTTATGCTATTTTGTAAAGTGGCATGAACATCATACACAATGGCTTGGATGCCAAGTTCTGACTGCATAGCAGGACTTCCCTTACTCTCCACTGTTGTCCTCTGAATTGTCTGCGGATAAGAACCAGGAGTGCAGGGTGGCTGTGGAACAGCTGCACTGGGATGGGAGACTGGCATGCTACATCATTGTTGCTAAATGACAAAACATTATTTAACTATTAAAAAATAGAATTCCCCCACTTTTCCTCCCACATACGGTATGTACACACAGCACTGTTTCAATAGCAGTACTGGAGAACAAGAAGATGCCGAGGCTTTTACATAGAAACTATGGGAGAATTACAGTTAAGTTTCTTTACCTCATCTAAATCCTTAATATAAACTGGCTTTTCCTCTAAACCAATAGGCATTGGCTCACTGGGTGGAATCTTTACTTCTTCATACATTTTATTATTTTCTCTCTCAATACCGTCTGGTAGAAGCATCTGTGAAAATTAAAGAGAAAGGAGGAAACATAGCTGAAAATAACAAGCTAAATACAAAATGGTTTGAAACTCTTCCACAAACAGGTAAAAGTCAGCTTAAACACTGAGAAATAAAATATTTTTTTCTATTAGTTAGCTGTACCCATAAAATATCTGGTATCTAAGGATGAGCAAAACATATCCTAGAATTCCACAAAAGACTTATCCCCACGACAGATTTTTTGTGAAGTGCTAGGATTATGAACCTGGAAATCCTTCTCCAGTTAAATAAGAGACCCAGTTCTGCATTAAGATTTCCCACTGTGCCTTCTAAAAGAGAGAAATCAGAATTAATGAACATCAGTGGTGGAGTGGTAATGGTAATTTGAGTTTCTTTTCCATTGTATTTTACCATTATGTATTTCAATGCATAAATGCATATTTAAATGTAAAGGAAATTTCTAATTCAAGATTTAGTTTATTTTGATTATTTCTTCAAAACCTAAGTGAGAAATCCCTGGCCCCACGAAAGTTTTGGAAGACCCAGCTAACATAGTAAATGACAAGGGATTGTGGGAGCTGTACTCCAAACCATGTGGAGGGCAAAATATTTCTTACCCCTTATTTAAGTAATGTCTGCCCATTGTCCAATCAGGAGAAGCATATCATTTCTAAGACAGTAAATCATAGTAGCCCAGAAACAGAGGAATTTGTTTGTAGGAAATCATTCTGTTAAACTGTGCATCTGTCAGCAAGCAACTGATTAACACTTGTACTATAGGGTTTTAATGACTAGTTAAGTTAAGCCATAAAGTTATTAATTCTGTTAGGTACAAGGAAATAGGACAATGAGTTCCATATTGTCTGCTTCAACATACTGGAAAACACATTAGTCCAAAAGTACACAAGTACTTCTTCTACTGGATTAACAGATTTTTTAAAAAATGCTTTTTTTAAAAAAAAAAGTTACACAAAATCATTCCTTGGCCAAAATAGTCCTGTTAACCAGAGGGAAAGATGTTAGAAGCATGCTGTTGGTTTCCACACTCCATCATATCCATGCTTCACGCCTCCTCAGAACTCTCCATCTCTACCACCATATTGTTGTATAATGGTTACAGACTCACATGTACCAAGGCTTTAAGCAAACCTGGAAAAGCAGGTTCGCTTCGGAAATAAAAGGTCATCATAACTGGTATTGAACATAGTATTACACCATGATTAAAGCAAACCACAGGGACAAGTATAAAAACACAAAGAGAAAGAAATCAAACTGGATGCAGGGAGAAAAAAGGTGAGCTTGGGTCATTTTCCTGATCTCTTAACCATAGTGAGGAGAGTGGGAATATTATTAACAGCACATGACAAAAGAGCAGGTATTGGACCTAGTTTTGATTTCTAACTAACTGGAATGCTAAAATTGAAGGCTAGAGTATTATAAGAGGATGAGTGTACTCTCTGTTGTTTTAGCTAGAAAACTCCTAAAATAATATAACCTGTGTATGTGTGTCCCTTCAAATCACCTGTCAATTTGTGGTAACCCCATGAATTTCATAGGGTTTTCTTCAGCAAGGAATACTCATAGGTAGTTTTGCCTTCTCTGAAATATAGCCTATAGCACCTGGTATTTGTTAGCAGTCTCTCATCCAAGTTCTAAGCAGGGCTAACCGGCTTTGCCTCCAAGATCAGACAGGATCTGTAACCTAAGAGGTACTAAAACAAGTAGTTCTACTCAAGAACAGATCTAATAACAACCAGAACATGAAAGCTTTCAACAACATCTTTAAACTGCTATGTGGTATATTCACATATAATTTTACCAACAGGTCTAAGAGGACAGCTCCATTTTCAATCTTTCAAGAAAAAAACAACTGTTGAATATGGTTAAAGGCTGCCAAGGACTCAAAAGCACTTCACCAGAACTAATAGGAACAAATGGAGTTACATCTCTCTGGAGTTAGGAATTGATGACTGCCATCAAGATTACAAACATGCATGTGTTTACCGAATGGGGTGGGGTGGGGAATAGAGTTAAATCAATGGGAATGAACATTATTGCCTCTTCAGAGAAAAAGGAGTTGTCTGAAAACTGTCCCACACTAGCTCCATGTTCAGTTAAGTTCATTGCTCAGAAAGAAACCCCAAAAGCATACCTTTAATCCTCCAATAAATGCTGAGGTTTTTCTAGCTTCAGCTTGTGAATCATAAACATGTGGGTAATGAATTTTTTCATATTCCATGTCTCGCTGTCTACCTAAAACTGGCACTGAGCGAGCATTCAAAAGTGCTTGTTCTCTGTAATCACAAAATAGAAACAACTTATCCACCTCATAACCAAACTAAACTGAAAAAATATATTGTATTATGAAGAGTATTTTAAGTAAAAAAGCAATATGCTAAACAAGAAAATTTTAAAATAGCTAACACACACTGGAAACTGTTTAATGCAGTGTAGATGTGTAAATAGCTATTGCTTAAAACAATTTGTAAGCCGCTCTGATAGCCTTGTGGCTGAAGAGCGGGGTATAAATAAATAAATAAAATAAAAATAAAAATAAAAATAAAAATAAAAATAAAATAAAATAAAATAAAATAAAATAAAATAAATAAAAATAAAATATTCTCTCTTCAGGAAATAAATAGGGTTGTAGGAGCAATAAAGGCACATAGTAGGCCAATGGAAAGAAGGGAAGACACTCAACCACTTCCATATACTCCTTTTCTGCCTCCTGCTGTTTGACTTATGTCTCACCTCTAAACACCCATAACTTATTTGTGCCATTTGTATTTTCTTACTCTGCTCCTCCCATTAACACACTCCCGCACTTCTTCCTCAGCTCCTCCAACAGTGGTAGCTAAAGAAAATGGTCTGCCAGTTAAAAGGTACCACCAGGTTTCTTGCATATGCAGGACATTTGTCAACATCTTTTAATTTGTTAAGGGAGAAGTGTTGCTTTCTTCAACACAGAAAAGGGAAAGGAAATTCCTCTTCCCTGTCAGCACCAAGAACAACCTGGGAAAGGAACCCTAGGAATGCTTGGGACACAGTTTCATTCTTGTAAAGAATTTGCCTGCCCAGGGCTGGCCCAAGCAGAAAAAAGGAGACACTGGGTCCTGTAATGGGGGAAAGGTGGGATATAAATTGAATAAATAAAATAAAACCTGCTTCTCAGCCCAACCCTGGTCTGGCTAAAGGCAGCTGATTCCTGGCTGGAGAGGCCTTAAGCAAAGAGCACTGGAGAGGGCTCAAGCAAAGAGAAGGGGAGTGCACCAAGAAACTGAAGTCTCTCCTCCAGGAAGCAAAGGTTAATATCAAAGCCAGGGCTACATATGTTTTGTCCATCCAGATGTTTTGGACTTCAACTCCCACAATTCCTGACCATTGGTCATGCTGCTGGCTGAGGCTTGCAGGAGTTGAACTCCAAAAAAGGAAGAGGAACAAAGGGTAATCCATCTTAAAAACTGCCCTCTGACATCAGCAGCATGAGGTAAGCCTACAGATATTAGCTTCAGCCTGGCTTTGTTGATAGGAAAACTGAAAGACATTCCACAGTTTTTGTAATGGTGGAGGGTCTCTTAATAGAGATCCTGAACCATTGTCCACTAGTCCCTATCCTGTACTTAAGACACTAGGGTATCTGATTGCATATATTCCACTTTAGAAGTAAATAGCCATTTTTATCAACCATTGTTGCCTTTTCTGTCAATTCCACTGTACTGTGGCAATATAGCTGCCTCTAGAAAAATCTCAATACAATGGTTGAATATATGGTTAGTTAGAATGACAGGATACCTCTCACATCTGCATGTCTAACCTGTGTTGGATAGACCAAAGATTGTAAGGAAGTAGGTTGTGCTTATTTTATTCTAAAAAACAGTGAGTTTTCATACCAACATTTGTGTAGTTTTAATGAAACATGATGACTTAAACTATCACTATCTAACAATTAAAGCTAGAATATGAAAAAGTAAATATTTACCACACACTGAATTCACTGGAATGTGAATTTTTTCATCCAATGGTATGTCTTACCTTTGCATTCGCAGCTCCTTGGGGTCAAAGTACATTCCTCCATCTACAAAAACATCCCCATCATCCCCTGTTCGTTTTTCTCGCCTGGCACTCCGTTTTTCTTCACGACGGCATAGTTTCAGTAACTGCTTCTCCTGCTCAGACTGTATTGTGACTTGACAGCCATAATTGGGTTTATTGTTTTCTCCTGCAAACTTCCTGCACTGTTCTGCAACAGGGGGAAAAGTATAGCTATCTGTAGATCCCAACTATCTGTAAACTTGATACATAGCAAAATTATTAAAGTTCAAAATTTGATTAGTGCACCATTCAGATTTCAAATGGCTACAATTTAATGAAACCAGAGACATTCAGGTAACAAAACATCCTCATACTAGGAACAAGGAGACTCGATTATCATTTTAAGAGTAGTCATGTTGATATGACTCCATTATCAGAATACAAGAAAATGGTGCCTCAGAAAGTAAGTGGTTACAGGCAAGTCAACTGGCTTTCAAGACTACATGGTGAAATACTATTCCAAGACTGGGCAACATTTGGCCCTTAAGATGTTTCTGGACAGCAACTTACTCCTAGCCAGCACATGGTAGGAACTGCAATCCAAGAACATCTGGAGCACTACAGGTTATCCACAGCTCCTCTACTCCCTTAAGTGTGTTATTATAGCAAACTCCTCACTCACCATTTGCCTTTACATCTAAGGCTGGGGAACCTGTGGTCCCAAAATGCTGGCGAAGTCCAACACAGAAGCCCAGTCAGCCAATAGTCACTGGTGCTGGAAGTTGTAGCCGAGCAACATCTGGAGAACCACAGGTTCCTCACTCTTGCTTTATCCAAATACAGATTTTAAGAAAGAAAACCTTGAAAGAAAAAAATGTAAACGAGTTGATTGGTAGCCTCCAGTTATTACATAAAGATTTCAAGGTCAGAAAATCTGAGATATGATATAAAGAAAATGGCAGGCAAAAACCTTTTATTGAAGCAGGCTTTTTTATGACTGGCTGGGTGCTAAGAAAGAGGCATGGAATGATAGGTGCTCTATTCTTTTAATGATGGGCTTTTAAATTGCTTTTAATTCACCAGTGTTTAATGCTATTCATCATTATTTATTTATTCATTCATTAGAATATTTATATCATGCTCTCTACCATGAGACCTCACAGGGACATGCATTTAAAACAATATGAAAATTTAAAACAATTCCATATAAAAACAGTACAATAATTTAAACATGATAAAAGCATATTACACAGATCACCAAGCTGATACAGTAGAAAAGGTTAAAACTGTTAAAACTATGTGCACGTCCACTTAAACGATTAGGCTCTAAAGGCTTTAATATGTGTTAACTTGATGCCTAAAATAAATTGTTACTGCCAACTGGTCTCCAAAGGGAAGGACGTCCATAAATGCGGGATCATAGCAGAAAAGGCTCTCCTTCATGTTGTCCCATGATGTATTGCTCCCACTAGTGGGGTGAAGGGAAGGGAAGCTCCAGCAGATCTTAGTTACTGGGCATGTATATATAATTTGTTTTAATATCATGGCCTCAATTCAGTTAATACTTTCAGCTATAGCAGATACAGTGAATCAATGAGATATACATAAATATTTCCCACCCAGCAATTGATTCAATGGGTCTACTATAGCTGGGATTAGCAAACGTATATAGGCCTATCGCTTTCTGGAATTTTTATCTGTTTAAGTCACTTTAAGCCTATCATTTTGGGATGGAAGTGACATACAGTAATCACTTTCAGTAGGACTGAATCAAGATTTAATCATACCAACATGACTATCCTTAATATAACTCTGCATCTCACCCACTAAATTAAGTTTATTAAATACAGTTTCCATCAGGAAGTCTTCCTCTCTAACAACAAGTGAACGTTGGTAGTGTCTAATAGTCACTGTGGAGCGCATTACACAGACAAAGACATTGCAGAATAAGACATCGTAACTTCAAATTTTAAATCTCTAATAATGCAGAAAAGTGGAACTGACTCTAAGAGTTTTAAGGTAAGATAGCTGTCCTTATAATTCGGGGGTTGGCAGTTTCCACAGTTTGGGGGCTTCACATACACTCTGACAGATTTGAAAGGAAATGGACGCACAGGTTGTCATCTCGTCTCTTCTGCCAGTTGAAGGGCATGGTCCAGGAAGGGAGAGGAAAATAGCCAACGTAAACAACTGGCTCCGTAGATGGTGTCGCTGAGAACAATTTGGATTCTTGGATCATGGACTGCGCTTCCATGAGGGGGGACTTCTGGCAAGAGATGGGGTGCATCTTACGACAGTTGGAAGAAACATTTTTGCCAACAGTCTCAAGAATTTGATCAGGAGGGCTTTAAACTGAGTCACATGGGGGAGGGAGACAGTATTCTGGAAGGCAAAGAGGCTGGAGAAAATAGTCAAACTGTCATAGAGGGAACAAGGCAAACAGCGCAAGGACCCAACAGTGGGAGGCAAAAAACTTGCACAGGCAGCAAGTAAAGAGAACACATAGTCTTAGATGTCTCTACACTAATGCACAGAGCATGGGAAATAAGCATGATGAACTTGAACTCCTAGCACTACAAAACAAATATGATATAATAGGCATTACTGAAACCTGGTGGGATGAGTCACATGATTGGAATGTAGGAATAGAGGGGTATAACCTTTATAGGAGAAACAGGCCAAACAGGAAGAGAGGAGGAATAGCATTATATGTCAGGGATATTTACACCAGTGAAGAGATCCATGACATCAATACTGGAAGCCAGGTGGAGAGCATCTGGATAAAAATTAAAGGGGAGGGAAACAACAGGGATGTTATTGTGGGACTCTACTATAGACTCCCAAGTCAGAAGGAGGAATTGGATGATGCCTTTCTAGAACAGATGAACACACATGCAGAAATGAGAGATGTAGTAGTGATGGGTGACTTCAACTTTCCTGATATTTGCTGGCAATCTAACTCAGCCAAAACTTCAAGGTCTAGCAAATTCCTGACTTGCCTGGAAGACAATTTCATGGTCCAAAAGGTGGAAGAGGCAACAAGGGGATCAGCTATTTTAGATCTGATCCTAACCAACAGAGATGACCTGGTTAATGGGGTGCAAGTGGTGGGATCCTTAGGTGAGAGTGATCATGTTCTCCTGGAGTTTGTTATACAATGGAAAGGAGAAGCCAAGCATAGTCAGACACGCATTCTTGACTTTAGGAGAGCTGATTTCAATAAACTCAGGGAAATACTGGGGGTGATCCCATGGTCAGGAATACTAAAAGAGAAGAGACCTCAAGACGGATGGGACTTTCTCAAAAGGGAGATACTGAAGGCACAATTTCAAACAGTACCATTGAGGAAGAAAAATGGGAGCTGTCTCAAGAAACCAGGATGGATGACTAAAGAACTTTCAATGGAACTACGTTTTAAACGGAACATGTATAGGAAATGGAAAAGGGGGGAAATCACCAAAGAAGAATTCAAACAGATAGCGAACACGTGTAGCAGTAAAGTCAGAAAAGCTAAAGCACAGAATGAGCTCAGGCTTGCTAGGGAGGTTAAGAACAATAAAAAGGGTTTTTGGGGGTATGTCCGCAGCAAAAGGAGGAAGAAGGAAATGATACGGCCACTACATGGAGAAGATGGCAAAATGCTAACAGGGGACAGAGAAAAGGCAGAATTACTAAACACCTTCTTTGCCTCAGTGTTTTCAGAAAAAGGAAAAGGGGGACCAACCTGAGGATAAAGGAACAAAGGACACAATAGGGGAAATCCAGCTCAGAATAAGCAAAGAGGTAGTACAGGAATACCTTCTTAATATAAATGAATTTAAATCTCCAGGACCAGATGAACTACATCCAAGAGTATTAAAAGAGCTGGCAAATGTGATCTCAGAGCCATTGGCAATAATCTTTGAGAACTCTTGGAGAACAGTAGAAGTCCCAGCAGACTGGAGGAAGGCAAACGTTGTCCCCGTCTTCAAAGAGGGGGAAAAAGAGGATCCCAACAATTATCGTCCAGTTAGTTTGACATCAATACCAGGGAAGATTCTAGAGAAGATCATTAAACAGAGAGTCTGTGAACATTTAGAAGGCAATGCCATAATCACAAAAAGTCAACATGGGTTTCAGAGAAACAAGTCATGTCAGACTAATCTAATCTCTTTTTTTGATAAAGTTACCAGCTTGGTAGATGAAGGGAACGCTGCGGACATCGCATACCTTGATTTCAGTAAGGCCTTTGACAAGGTTCCCCATGACATTCTTGAAAACAAGCTTGTAAAATGTGGACTAGACAAGTTAACTGTTCAATGGATTTGTAATCGGTTGACCAGCCGAACCCAAAAGGTGCTCAGCAGTGGCTCCTCTTCATCTTGGAAAGATGTGACCAGTGGGGTGCCACAGGGTTCTGTCCTGGACCCAGTGCTATTCAACATCTTTATCAATGACTTGGATGAGGGAATTAGGGACATACTTATCAAATTTGCAGATGAAACCAAATTAGGAGGAGTAGCTAACACCCTAGAGGACAGGATCAAAATTCAGAATGACCTGGATAGACTGGAGAGCTGGGCCAAAGCTAAGAAAATGAAATTCAATACGGAGAAATGTAAAGTACTGCACTTAGGGCGGAAAAATGAAATGCATAGATATAGGATGGGAGAGACCTGGCTGAACAAGACTATGTGCGAAAGGGATCTAGGAGTCCTAATAGACCACAAGTTGAACATGAGCTAACAGTGTGATGCGGCAGCTAAAAAGGCCAATGTGATTTTTGGCTGTATCAATAGAAGTATAGTGTCTAGATCAAGGGAAGTAATAGTGCCACTCTATTCTGCCTTGGTCAGACCTCACCTAGAATACTGTGTCCAGTTCTGGGCACCACAATTCAAAAAGGATATTGACAAATTGGAGCATTTCCAGAGAAGGGCAATTAAAATGGTGAAAGGTCTGGAAACCATGCCTTATGAGGAGAGACTTAGGGAGCTGGGTATGTTTAGCCTGGAAAAAAGACAGTTAAGAGGCGATATGATAGCCCTGTTTAAGTATCTGAAGGGATGTCACGCTGAGGATGGAGCAGGCTTGTTTTCTGCTGCTCCAGAGACTGGAACACGGAGCAATGGATGCAAGCTCCAGGAACAGAGATTCCACCTCAACATTAGGAGGAACTTTTTGACAGTAAGAGCTGTTCGGCAGTGGAACACACTCCCTCGGAGCGTGGTGGGGTCTCCTTCGTTGGAGGTCTTTAAACAGAGGCTGGATGGCCATCTGTCGGGGATGCTTTGATCAAGATTTCCTGCGTGGCAGGGGGTTGGACTGGATGGCCCTCGTGGTCTCTTCCAACTCTACAATTCTATGATTCTATGATTCTATGAATAGTTTCCCCACACTCCATGGCATCCATTTAAAAAATAATAATACTGGAAATGACTCTCTCTCTCACACACACACACACACACACACACACACACACTTACTTACCTTTTAGGACCCACTAGGGATAATTTTGCCAGTTTTCTCAAAAGAGGAAATGACTAAGAGCCTAAAACAGGTAGGGGAGAAACCTGGCAAAATTGCCTTCCTTGGTCCCTAGATAAACAAGGATTAAAAAAATGTTTTGGTAGCATAGAAGTGTGAGTGGCATCACACTGAGAACCCACACTTTGCCCCCTCCAGGTTATATGATATAGTAACTCAGTTTGGTATGAAATAGCTTCCTATGACCTACATTGTAATACTGAAAAAGGCTGAGGTCTAAAGAAAAACTGAAGCAATTAAGAAAGTAATCTAAGATCATGCATAGCATTTTCTAAAACAAGCTAGAAATATTTTAATTAATAAATGTATGTTTTAAAACCTTATGCAGGAATCTAGTCATGCAACTATGGGAAACTCTATGCAATAAAACTTTACCTTGCAGCGACTGGAGCTTATCATTTGGTCCAGAGAAAGATCGCTCTAGAATTGTAGCTCTATTTTGTAGAAGCTTCTCTATGAGTTCAAATCCCTCTGGTCCTAGCAACTCAAACAACTGGGAGAGGGGGAAAAAAAGAAAAAAATGCAATTGCTTTAGTATTATAAACTTTTGTGGACACAATATGATTCACAGAGGTTTGCTCATTCACAATTTGAAAGTCCTGGACAAGAATTCTAAGAACACATGGAGCTCCCATAGCTCACTATGGCATATGCTCTGTACTTCCATAGCTGCCTTTGGGGATATCTTACTATGGATCAAGAGCTGATTTTCAGAAGTGAACATTTTCATTAATTTACACAAATAGATTCAATACACAATCAAGCAGCAGGCATGCACTAAACAGATGGCTTGAGCTATCAACACTGACAAAACCAATTGCCTATGAGGAATCCAATCCAAAACACGATTCACATACACAAGCCAGAGTTCACATCAGTTGTTGGCTAAGCACTGGGAGCTGAGTCTGGATTAAGCCAATTTTTAAACTGTCAAAATATCAACGCTCCTTGCTAAAGAATGGCAGGATAATTCGTAATGATCTGTAGACCTGAGAGGCAACGCACACATCTTGTTTTTCAGTACAGCTAAAAACATAATCTCAGGCATTTCCATAGGCCACTGAACAACATGCCCAGATTTTACTTGGAAGAGGCAGTTCATGCACAAATCCCATAGAGTGATGCTGTGTCCCTCATCCATTTACACAAGCTACACATGCTCAAGTAGCTTGAATGGAAGTATCAACCGGCCTAAATACCTTGAAGGCACCAGATCCTGTCTGATATTGGAAGCTAAGCAGGGTCAGTCCTAATTAGTATTTGGATGAGAGACTGCCAAGAAATACCAACTGCTATAGGCTATAGTTCAGAGGAAGGAAATGGCAAAAACACCTCTGAGTGTTCCTTGCATGAGAAAACGCGATGAAATTCATAAATCAACAAGCGACTTGAAAGAACATACACAAAACTGACTTCCCATTCTAGATAACAGCTGTTAGCCATTGTCAATGCATTCAGCATATCCTTCTCCCCCCCTCACCACCACCATCACCACCACGACCCCATTTAGGAAAGAAGGGATAGAGTGTTAAGGAATCAATGGAATCTAAATAAATAGAGTACTTTACAGGGATCCTTTGCAGTACACATAACTAGCACAAAAAAATCACACTTTTTTTTATTATATGCCACTGACAGAGAAAGTTCAAGGAAAAATACAGGTCCTCATTCTAAGGAGCTTACAATACAGATTTACACAGTGTGGACTAGAGGTGAATATAACAAGGGGTGAACACCAGCAAGAATAGTTCCTTAGACTTAGGCTTCATTTCAATTAGGAAGTGACTAAGTACTCTAAAGGCACCAGATCACACCTGATCTTGGAAGCTAAGCAGGGTCAGCCATGGCTAGTATTTGGATAGGAGACAGCCAACGAATACCAGTTGCTGTTGGCTATATTTCAGAGGATGGAACTGGCAAAACCACCTCTAAGTATTCCTTGCCTAAGAAAACCCTATGTAATTAATGGGATCACCATAGGTCGACACATGACTTGAAACGCTCTCTCTCTCTCTCTCTCTCTCTCTCTCTCACACACACACACACACACACGCGAGTTAACTGAAAGGCTTCTGGGGAAATACAGGATTTAAAAAAAGTGACAGAAGAGCAACCAATGGTATTTCTTAGATGTTCCAGAAGGACATTCCAACCATAATGAGCACAAACAAAGAGAGGGAAGACTTTGAAAGGGACAAGAAATGAACATTTTAAAATCTCTTTGGGGTAACATTGCTTCTTAAAACCTGAGAACCAATTTAGCAAGGTCAGATCTGACTTACATGATATGAAATTTGCTGGAAAAGAACAATAGGTATTTCTTCCTTTTAAAAAATGCATCTCATCTCTGCCCAATACAAAATTCTGCATCTTTCCTAAGTCCCCTGTGTTTGCCAGTGGACTTACAAATGAAGGCAGTTTTCAACTGCACAGCAGTTTGGAGGAGGCAATCCCCAGGAAAAAAATCCTGGGGATTTTTTCCCCCTTCCACTGGCCGTATCCCAATGCAAAACAAAATATTTTTTTAAAAAAAGCCTGGGCTCTTACGGAAGTCCTCTGCATGTGCCAGGGAAGTACTGTACAGCTGGTAGCAAGGAAAAAGAAAGGCTTGGCTAGCAAGCTAAGCTGATATTTCTTCCCACTTGTAAGTCAAATGAACTAGAATCTCTTCTATTTAAACCTTTTCCCTAACTTATTCCTAGAGAAGTTCAGAGTAACTTGATTTCAGAAGAGAAAGTGCTGTTCTCCTAGACTGCTGCTTGGGAGACATTTTCTTTTGAGAATCAATGGTTTAAAAGCACTGTTTAGACTCTCCTTAAGCTGCATGGTGAAGCAGAAGTGCATCTTCCATAACTTCCATAACTAACCCTATCACATTGCATAATGCATTTTCATAACTATAATTTACAAATGAAAACAAATCTACATAAGCCTTTTCTTTTTCTCATTTAACTTCAACATATCTACTTAGAGTATAAAAACTGCCTATCAGTATTGTTTAAACCTGCAACATTTTACCAGTAAAAACATTTACAACATTTATGTAAATCAGTACCTTAACTTTATTTCACTCAAATACAGTAGGACCCCCATAACCTCTGGGGGTTGGTTCTGGGGGAGGGTGGAGACCAAAAATCATGGATAATAGCAAATGTCCTCGAAAATAATGGGACTTCTGGTTTAAAACACCATAGAGTTGCATTGGAGGACCTAGAAAATGGCTAGAGAGGACACATTTTCTAGGAAGACTCTATGGTAGGTGTGCTGTTTTGTGTCTCATGGATAACTGAATCAGTGGATAATGAATCAGTGGATACAGGGTTCTACTGTATAGAAGGACAGATAGTTTCAATTAGTCTTATTTTTCACTCCTATAAAATCACATGTTGTTTACATTCTTTATATACTGCTAAATAAAAGATACCTCTTTAAATCATTATTGTGTACTAATATTCATGTCTGAATTTGTTTTGAGCTGAGAAGATGACCATATTAAAAGCACACAAAGGATAATCCTATAATTGCGAAGCACACACGAAGAATTGTGGAAAGAAGAGTCTGTGTGCAAAGACCATCTAAATCAAACTGCTAGTCCCAATGAAAAGCAGTCAATCAATTGGTTTTCTGTTGGGTTTTTTTCTGGGCTGTGTTCTGGAAGAGTTTATTTCTGATGTTTCACCTGCATCTGTGGCTGGCATCTTCAGAGAATGGTCGAGTAGGAGTGTGGGGGGATTATATACTGTGAGCCCCTGTTGGAGAGCATATGTAAATTTGTGTATTTGAATGGCTAGTTTCTGTGTGGAGATATGCAAGGAGGATTAGTGTCTGTTCGACTCTTTTTTGCTGTGAGAAAGTGTGGTATGGTTTCTGTGCCTCTTCACTGTAACAAGAAAGTTAACAGAGTAGATGTGCTCTCCTGCTCCCATTGATTCAGCAGGTCTACTCTGTCTGAGACTTGGATTTAGGCCCACATATTTGGCACATTCATACTTAAATATCTGAAAATATAAAGCATAAAAGGACCTGTTAGAATTCTTCCGACATTGACACTATCTTTTATGTATGAAAAATTACATATGGCACTAGTCTTCACAAATGAAATGCTTTTCCCAATAGTGAGAAGCCACTCAAGCTGTCACAGCCTTCATTCTTTTGACACAAAGACAATGAAATCATTTGTTAAGTGTCAGAAAATGTACGATTAACATTAATTAAGATCGTAACGCCATGATACTCAGCTATCAACACTCCAATGAATAGGAGTAATCTCTTCAGCTACACATATAAGAACGAAACTATTTTAATAAACTCAATATGAAATGATATCTGTATAACCAGTTCCAGAAATAACTAAAATCGTCAGTGTTAATCCATACCCTGTATATTGCAGAACATAGAAGATGCCTTCTATAACACATCAATAATCAATAATCAAGATCAGCTATATTTTGCATAACAGAGTTCAGTACCACCAGAAGGACAGCTTTGAACATTCTTCAAATAATAACTCACCACTTTTCAAACCAAGGGACTTTTAGTGATTTTTTTTATATATACAGCAAAAAGTTCTGTTTAAAAAAAGCAATACGGTACCTAAAGTAGATCTTTATATTCCAACCACTGCAACTACACCCATCTTCATTTTGATTAGTTCTATCAGGATGGCAAGTTACTATAATGAGCTAAGTGTAAATAGTATTATTTGTAGTCAATTGATATAAGTCTCTTTATAGCGCGAGAAACAGAAAGAGAATGAGGAAGACGGTAGAGATAAACTAGATGAGGAAGAGGATCACTGCTGCATGCCTATACTTAGCAATACAAGAGATTCCTGTGCCTGACTGAAGGCCAAATGAAAATCGTACAACCGAAAACAGTACATCTTATCAGAAGCTTTTGATGACATTGTATGTCAGGAACCTATAGTGCCATTTCCAGCTTGGGTCCAGACTATTTGAAAGACCATATCTCCTGATACAAACCTGCTCATAGAGCTGTGAACTTTAAGATCATCAGGGGAAGACTTTCTCCCGGTCCTGCCACCATCACAGGCTCATTTGGTGAGGACGCGAGAGAGAGAGCCTTCTTGGTAGCTGCTCCCACCCTTTGAAATTCCCATCTGCTGGAGGATACACTGGCCTCTTCCCTGTTTGCCTTTTGCCAGCAGGCAAGGATGTTTTTATTCAAGCAGGTTTTTTATATGTAGCTGTGTGTATAGAGGCTTTTATTGGAGTATGTTTTTTTTTTTTACTTTTATATAATTTTAAATTGTGATGATTTTAATTGTTTTTAATCGTATGTTATATTTTATGTTCTTGTGAGCAGCTTTGGGTCCCATTCTGGGAGAAAGGCAGCATATAAATTAAATGAATGAATGAATGAATTTGTTCAACTGCAAGATGGCCAACACCTCACAGAGGATATAGAATGTTTGAACCCATGCCAATCTGGCTAACAATCAGAACTGGTATGATCATTGTACTTGTAGCACTGCTTCACATTGAAATACTTTAGACCACTGAGAAAAAATCCCCTTATTACATCAACCAATAACCTTCAATATATATACATTCTAGTGTCTTTTAGCAATTTCATCAAAAAGGGAAAGGTCATTTATGTCTTCACAGTCTATAAGTCCACAGTTAACAACCATTTCACTGCGGTTATCCCGAACTATGCAAGCAGTTACCAACATCACTCCATGTGTATTAAACTAAAAGTAAAAGGGATTAAAACCAATTTAGTTTTCATAACTCAGATTACTATTTTATTTTATTTTTTCTTATACAGGTTGATTATCCCTTAGCCTATGATTTTGAAATATTTGCATATACATAATGAGACATGTTGGAGATGGGACCTAAGTCTAAACACAAAATTCATTTATGTTTCGTGAACATCTTATATAACATAGCCTGGAGGTAATTTTATACACAATATTTTTAATAATTTTGTGGATGAAGCAAAGTTTGTGTACACTGAACCTCACTATCTTAGCCACCCATATGGACAATTTCGGATTTTGGAAGATTTCAGGATAAGGGATACTCAACCTATATAAACGTGCATGCTCAATTTTGCTATTAATATTACATTTTTGAGTGGTACAATTTGAGCAAAGCAAATGCAATTTTAATTATATTATATTTATTGCCACCTACTACTACAAAAAATCTTCAAGAACTAAATTAAGTCCAAATTTTGTTAAATTTTCCCCATTTCAAAAGAAACCAATTGATTATATAGCAAATAAGTATCTTTGTCCACGGTAGGTCAGAAAGCAGCTGTGATCTGAGTGCTCCAAGGAAAATCTTCGGTTCTCTTTCAGTTTGGAAGAAAGGCAGCAGCTGGAAGGCATCTGGAAGTCTTGGACCTCAATTCACTGAATGAGAAAACGAGAAGGAAAGGGCAACAGCTAATACTGAGAAACTAAGCCTTGGATGCTGTTGGAGAGTGATGTGCCAGCAGGGAGCATGGATAGGCTGAGGAGCAAGATTTGGAAGCATCTGGTTTGTGACAATTAAAACCCAATTTTTCTACATCTGTAAACAACAGCATACGCTAGACTTTCATGCATTTTTGTGCTGCAGTTTTGAATACATATAGAGCTGTGAAGGGCGGGCACATTTTAATTTCCCTTCAAATGGCACGTTCTAAAATTGTGTTTGGTGCGTACAAATGGTCCAGACTTTTATGGTTATGCCACTTCTTTGCTGGAGGTCTATTTGTGTTAATTTTTTTTAAGCAAAACCCGATTCCAGAAAGTTACAACAGAAGCAAAAAATGTAAAAGAAAAAACTTTAAATAAGCATCCAAATAATTAAAATTTCTCCTTTTTTTTTTAGTATACCCCTTGACCCATCCTTCTGCTCTCTCAAGGAGCTACCAAGATCCCAACAAAAACTTTTCGCAAGCTCACCGCACACTGCCATAAAAGCAACCTCTTCCTAAAGTAGAGTACCAAGTAACCATCTTTTAAGATGCCCAAGGATTTAACCTAGGGACAGTCAGAATCTCAGGAAAAGTACCTACACCTTTGGGATCCTTCAAATACATATATACAATGCCCTAAAAATGGCTAAGATCCATCAAGCTTCACCTGCTTTCACATAAATTGGTTAACTGATAACATGGTGCATTCTTCAAATATAGTTTCCTTTTTTTAACTATATTAAGCGACCAGATGGTGATAATCCTCCTGTTGCTCTGAAGACTATTTTTTCTGCATACAAGGTAACATCTTCTAACAATTCATCAACATCCCATCTTTATTATGCAGTGACCTGACAATTTCTCTACTGTTCTTGGCCACAGGCCAACTCAGCAGCACTCTTGTACTTAGAAAGATCTGATGACAGATTTGATTTTGATCCACAGTCTGAACTAAACAAAAGCCTTCTCTACAAAGTCAGAAGGCAGGACACCAGAAGCCTGGTTTCAAAACTACTAATGTTACTGTGTTTATATATTTGGGTTTTTAATTGACCATAACCCCATTTTCTTAAGGTATCAATAAAAAGAAAATATCACTAAAAATGAACGCTGTTGAAATGCTTACCACACTTGGTATGTTAGCCACACTTTGGACCCACTGAAATTAAAGTGAATAGTCAATCGTGACTACGTGCAACAAACTTGGCCTGGACCAAAACCACTTTCCCCATGGAGCAACGAGTCCCAAACATAAGTCCGCATAGGCAGTTAGACTTACTCCCACAAGCTCCAAACAGCATAGACAAGAGTCAGGGATTCTGGGAGCTGTAATCAAGCAGCCTCTGGAAGCTAATGGGAACTAGTGAACCACTGCTATGAAGAACAAGTTGATTTTAGAAACTGAATCATAGAATCATAGAATTGTAGAGTTGGAAAAGACCACGAGGGCCATCCAGTCCAACCCCCTACCATGCAGGAAATCTTGATCAAAGCATTCCCGATAGATGGGAATCCAGCCTCTGTTTAAAGACCTCCAACGAAGGAGACCCCACCACGCTCCGAGGGAGTGTGTTCCACTGCCGAACAGCTCTTACTGTCAAAAAGTTCCTCCTAATGTTGAGGTGGAATCTCTGTTCCTGGAGCTTGCATCCATTGCTCCGTGTTCCAGTCTCTGGAGCAGCAGAAAACAAGCCTGCTCCAACCCCAGTGTGACATCCCTTCAAATACTTAAACAGGGTTACCATATCGCCTCTTAACCATCTTTTTTCCAGGCTAAATATACCCAGCTCTCCTCATAAGGTATGGTTTCCAGACCTTTCACCATTTTAATTGCCCTTCTCTGGACACGCTCCAATTTGTCAATATCCTTTTTGAATTGTGGTGCCCAGAACTGGACACAGTATTCTAGGTGAGGTCTGACCAAGGCAGAATAGAGTAGCACTATAACTTCCCTTGATCTAGACACTATACTTCTATTGATACAGCCAAAAATCGCATTGGCCTTTTTAGCTGCTGCATCACATTGTTGACTCATGTTCAACTTGTGGTCTACTAGGACTCCTAGATCCCTTTCGCATGTAGTCTAGTTCAGCCAGGTCTCCCCCATCCTATATCTTTGCATTTCATTTTTCCGCCCTAAGTGCAGTACTTTACATTTCTCCGTATTGAATTTCATTTTCTTAGCTTTGGCCCAGCTCTCCAGTCTATCCAGGTCATTCTGAATTTTGATCCTGTCCTCTAGGGTGTTAGCTACTCCTCCTAATTTGGTTTCATCTGCAAATTTGATAAGTATGTCCCTAATTCCCTCATCCAAGTCATTGATAAAGATGTTGAATAGCACTGGGCCCAGGACAGAACCCTGTGGCACCCCACTGGTCACATCTTTCCAAGATGAAGAGGAGCCACTGCTGAGCACTCTTTGGGTTCGGCCGGTCAACCAATTACAAATCCATTAAACAGTTAACTTGTCTAGCCCACATTTTACAAGCTTGTTTTCAAGAATGTCATGGGGAACCTTGTCAAAGGCCTTACTGAAATCAAGGTATGCAATGTCCACAGCGTTCCCTTCATCTACCAAGCTGGTAACTTTATCAAAAAAAGAGATCAGATTAGTCTGGCATGACTTGTTTCTCTGAAACTCATGTTGACTTTTTGTGATTATGGCATTGCCTTCTAAATGTTCACAGACTCTCTGTTTAATGATCTGCTCTAGAATCTTGCCTGGTGTTGATGTCAGACTAACTGGACGATAATTGTTGGGATCCTCTTTTTTCCCCTTTTTGAAGATGGGGATAATGTTTGCACTTCTCCAGTTTCCTGGGACTTCTCCTGTTCTCCAAGAGTTCTCAAAGATTATTGCCAATGGCTCTGAGATCACATTTGCCAGCTCTTTTAATACTTTTGGATGTAGTTCATCTGGTCCTGGAGATTTAAATTCATTTAGATTAAGAAGGTATTCTGAGCTGGATTTCCCCTATTGTGTCCTCTGTTCCATTATCCTCAGGTTGGTCCTCCTTTTCCTTTTCTGAAAACACTGAGGCAAAGAAGGTGTTGAGTAATTCTGCCTTTTCTCTGTCCTCTGTTAGCATTTTGCCATCTTCTCCACGTAGTGGCCCTATCATTTTCTTCTTCCTCCTTTTGCTGCGGACATACCCCCAAAAACCCTTTTTATTGTTCTTAACCTCCCTAGCAAGCCTGAGCTCATTCTGTGCTTTAGCTTTTCTAACTACTCCTACACGTGTTCACTACCTGTTTACATTCGTCTTTGGTGATTTCCCTCCTTTTCCATTTCCTATACATGTTCCATTTAAAACTTAGCTCCATTGAAAGTTCTTTAGTCATCCATCCTGGTTTCTTGAGACACCTCCCATTTTTCTTCCTCAATGGTACTGTTTGAAATTCTGCCTTTTTGAGAAAGTCTCATCCGTCTTGAGGTCTCTTCTCTTTTAGTATTCCTGACCATGGGATCACCCCCAGTATTTCCCTGAGTTTATTGAAATCAGCTCTCCTAAAGTCAAGAATGCATGTCTGAGTATGCCTGGCTTCTCCTTTCCATTGTATAACAAACTCCAGGAGAACATGATCACTCTCACCTAAGGATCCCACCACTTGCACCCCATTAACCAGGTCATCTCTGTTGGTTAGGATCAGATCTAAAATAGCTGATCCCCTTGTTGCCTCTTCCACCTTTTGGACCATGAAATTGTCTTCCAGGCAAGTCAGGAATTTGCTAGACCTTGAAGTTTTGGCTGAGTTAGATTGCCAGCAAATATCAGGATAGTTGAAGTCACCCATCACTACTACATCTCTCCTTTCTGCATGTGTGTTCATCTGTTCTAGAAAGGCATCATCCAATTCCTCTGTCTGATTTGGGGGTTTGTAGTAGAGTCCCACAATAACATCCCTGTTGTTTCCCTCCCCTTTAATTTTTATCCAGATGCTCTTCACCTGGCTTCCAGTATTGATGTCATGGATCTCTTCACTGGTGTAAATATCCCTGACATATAATGCTATTCCTCCTCTCTTCCTGTTTGGCCTGTTTCTCCTATAAAGGTTATACCCCTCTATTCCTACATTCCAATCATGTGACTCATCCCACCAGGTTTCAGTAATGCCTATTATATCATATTTGTTTTGTAGTGTGAGGAGTTCAAGTTCATCTTGCTTATTTCCCATGCTCTGTGCATTAGTGTAGAGACATCTAAGACCATGTGTTCCCTTTACTTGCTGCCTGTGCAAGTTTTTTGCCTCCCACTGTTGGGTCCTTGCGCTGTTTGCCTTGTTCCCTCTATAACAGCTTGACTATTTTCTCCAGCCCTTTTGCCTTCCAGAATACTGTCTCCCTCCCCCATGTGACTCAGTTTAAAGCCCTCCTGATCAAATTCTTAAGACTGTTGGCAAAAATGTTTCTTCCAACTGTCGTAAGATGCACCCCATCTCTTGCCAGAAGTCCCCCCTCATGGAAGCGCAGTCCATGATCCAAGAATCCAAATTGTTCTCAGCGACACCATCTACGGAGCCAGTTGTTTACGTTGGCTATTTTCCTCTCCCTTCCTGGACCATGCCCTTCAACTGGCAGAAGAGATGAGATGACAACCTGTGCGTCCATTTCTTTCAGCTTCCTCCCCAGGGCCTAATAATCTCTTCTGATCTTGGGAAAGCTGTGCCTTGCAGTATCATTGGTTCCCACATGGACCAAAAGGAAGAGGTAATGATCCGTAGGCTTGACGAGTCTTGTCAGCCTCTCCGTCACATCACAGATCTTTGCTCCAGGGAGACAACACACCTCCCGAGTCATCTTGTCAGGCCCACATACCACTGCTTCTGTACCCCACAGCAAGAAGTCCCCCACCACCACCACACGCCTCTGCCAAGGCTTCGCAGCTGCTGTTCCTTGCGGTGGTACTCTCAAGGTCCCCTGCTCTACCCCTGAAGTCTGTCCATGCTGTTCTTCCTCGTTGTCCTTGATAAGGGAAAGGGCTTCGAATCGATTCTGTATCTGCAAGCTGCTTGAAGAATCCCTGGATTTTCTTGTTCTGTGTGTGACATTCCTCCAGCCGTCTACTTCCTGTGTCTGTGAAGTGACCCTCTCCTTCACAGCCACTTCCTCTGTGCGGTCCCCATCCAAGACTGTTTGTTCTGTTCTGTCCAGGAAAACCTCTTGTTCATGAATCTGTTGAAGTGTAGCTACCCGTGTCTCCAGCTGGTGGACTTTCTCCTCGAAGAGGGCTACCAACTTGCACTTGGTGCATGTGAAGTTTTCCACGTGTGTAGACAAGAAGACAAACATCGCACAAGTGTTGCAAGTGACTGCCGCAGTCCCCTCAGTGTCCATGGTGAGAGCTTTTAGGTAATCTAAGAACTCTTAGTTAATGCTGAGAACGCAAAGCTGTACTGTTAGGTATGCTGTATTTTTATTTGGTCACTGAAATTCGCGCGCCGTTAGGCGCTTGCCTCAGCATCAAGCAGCCTCTCCCAACAGTTTAAAAAAAAAATTCAATCTCCCCAGTCAGAATGGCTGTCCAGAAGCTGCGCTTCTTCTTCTCCCTGGCAGGAAACTGGCCTGGAAACTGGCAGGAAACTGGCTGTCCAGAAGCTGCTCTCCTTCTCTCTGGCAGGAAACTGGCCTGGAAAGCCTCTGCAAGGAGTTATATAGAGCTAGGCTCCCAGCTCCACCCCCTAGTGACTCACAGGTGTGACTCACAGAAGCTCCACCCCCTCAGCAACAAGCAGCCTCTCCCAACAGTTTTAAAAAAAATTCCATCTCCCCAGTCAGAATGGCTGTCCAGAAGCTGCTCTCCTTCTTCTCCCTGGCAGGAAACTGGCCTGGAAACTGGCAGGAAACTGGCTGTCCAGAAGCTGCTCTCCTTCTCTCTGGCAGGAAACTTATTATTGGTTATAAAGAAATTTATTATTGGTTTAATAAATTAATGAGATCAGCATGAGAAAACCCTAAATAAAATTAAATGTTCTCTTTAAGAAAACAAATATTGCTATTGTAGGCATAGCAGCTAAAGTCAGCTAAAAATACAGAAGTCCCCCATTTGAATATTACCACAGAAATTCAGGGGGCAACCTTTGATAATCCTCTACTTCTCAAGTTCTGAATTCCAACAGAAAGAGAAACATAGAGGAATAAGCAACTTCTTGTAAAGATCATTAAGAAAATGCCTGTGAAGCACTTTGATTATTCAAAGTCACTGTGTTGATGGTATATTCTCACCCCTGTCATGAATCAACATAATCTGCAGTAAAATCAGTGTGCTGTTAGATAATAACTCAGAAACTATTTGTCAAAGAAGGTGTCCTGATTCTTCACTGATTTATTTAAAAAAAAGTTTAATCTATTGGAACTTTACCAAATAATATAAGGCAACACAAAACAGTTATTTCCCTTCTTTAGTGCATTCTCCTGAGTCTTAAATATATCAACATATTTTCAAGTATCACTTGGACTGTGACAAGTTTATGTTGGTGAAACACACTCATGCACACACACACACACTTCCTAAACATGCATTTTAAGCTTAAAATGTCAAAACTCCCCATGCACTTCAGGGGAAAAGGCAATCATAAAAATACAACTAAAAGAAGTACTAAAAGAAGAGAGAAAACACATAGTCTATCAAATTGTCTAAAAAGCTACTGTTTTGTTAAAAGTTCATTCCATTGATTCTGCATGACCAAGAAGCAAACACTTTTAAAATAATGGATTGGGTCAACGAGTAGCATTCTTCCACTGACAGAAATACATTGAAGCTTTCAGCAGCAGAGGTGGAAGTTTTCATCAATTCATCCTCCTCCACCCTTTCCGACAGCCCTTGTCTGACCTCTCACACTATTCAGACACAGATGCACCAACCCTACTGCAGCAAACTAAGAAGACTAGGGGCTTGTCTATACAAGGCAATGAAATGTGGATTGATGCACACTAATGCCAATTTGAAGCAGCTTTCATTTGTTTCCACATTTTTTTTCAAGATCGCAGGCATGCAAAGCCATACACGTTTGTTGTTCAAACGGGCATGCCTGCAAATCAAGATGGTGGGCATGAGCGAAATACAGTTGTCCCTCCACATTCTCGGATTTGGCATTCACAGATTTAAGTATTCACGGCTTGAAAATATTCTTTAAAAAATAATAATCCAAAAAGCAAACCTTGATTTTGCCATCTTATATAAGGGACACCATTTTGCTATGCCATTGCATATAATGAGACTTGAGTATTCACGGATTTGGGTATTCACGGGGGGGTCCTAGAACTAAACCCCAGCGAATGTGAAGGGGGAACTGTACTTGCATTTTTATTCTCACCAGTTGCCGCTGCTGAACAGTTTTTAAAAAAAACAAATCCAAGGTGCAGAAGTGTGATCTTCTGCTTAAATAAACAGAAAAAGTGGCTGCTTCATTGCTTCAGCACATGATCGCTAAGGTGAAAATCCAACATGGCGGTTCTGCGTGCTTGTCTTGCCGGCAAGCTCTACCCCCTGCACACATCTGACCAGTTTTCCACTTCTGCTCTTATCAGGAATGCGCAGCAAAGTGAATCAGTTGTCCTACGAGTGGAAATGCACAGATTCTTCTTAAACCTTCTTCTGAGGTTTTTAAAAAATACAGGAAAAGCTGCAAAGACTTTTCCTGTGGAGTTTTTGCTCCCTCTTCTTCTGAATACATTGGAATGATACATGATCACAAAATGTATTCTCCTCAAATACTATGAGTATTTTTGCCATATAGACAAGCCCCAGGAGAGGGGAGAATTATTTCTCACTCCCACAGCAGAGGGAGAGAAGCTTCTGTAGTTTGAGAGATACCATTGGGTATGACCAAATATACACATTTTTATGAAAGAAAAAGCCCATGTATCAATATTGATACCTTAAAATCAGCTAGGCCAATCCAATCTATCTGGTCAAACAACCTATTTTCCACTCTGGCCAGTCAGATGTTCCTGGGGAAACCTACAAGTGGGACAGGACACTAGCCCTCACTATTCTTTCTCCAGCAACTGGTATTCAGAAGTGTGCTGTGTCACATTATAAAACAACTTACAACCAACACGACTAGGAGCAGTCTTTATCCTCTGTAAATTTGCCTTCTCCCACATAACTCCTAAAGTAGTGCCTTAACTCCTAGACTAAATTAGTGCTCATTAGAATGCCTTGTATGACAAATTCTATAGTTTAACTATGTGCTATGTCAGGAAGCATATCACAGTATAATTCTTAAAACTACTTAAAGGACCTGCATCATCTGCAAAATCCACAAAAGAGTGATATCTTTATTGGCCAATCAAAGGCAAAAAAGCCCCTCATCATGCAAGCTTATCTCTATTGTTATCTGAAACCACAGTTAAAAGGAAGGATATGTTTTCACAGCTCCCATTTATAGAGCTGCTTTTTTACTTCTTTCAAGAGCAGCAACCAATCCCTATGTAAATGGTAGCTGTATGAAAAACATAGGAAATCAAGAGATCCATGAACCTCTAGGCATGTATGGATCTCTAGCTAGAGATACCACTTCCCATAATTAGGATCTGCACCATCTTCCAAAAGTAAAGCCTCCACATTGAACAATACATAGCAAGGAGTACTAGGTCTTCCAACCCCAGAAGCTATCTTCCATTGTTGTTACTGTGTATCTTCAAGTCATTTCCAACTTATAGCAACCCTAAGGCGGGATTTTCTTGGCAAGTTTATACAGAGGCGCTTGCCAATGCTTTCCGCTGAGGCAGCAGGACTTGCCCAAGGAGGTCACTCAGTGAGTTTCTATGGCTGAGCCTGAAATTGTAATGATGAATCCATCAGCTTCCTATGTGTAGCTATGGATGGGACAGAAGACTAGGCTGCTAACAAAGGCTTATGGGAACTAAAACATACTTATTTACAAGGTGTATGTATGTGCCAGCAAGTCACCTGTCAACTTATAGTAACTCCATGAATTTTGTGATTCACATTGGGTCCTGCTTTGGGAGAAAGGCAGCATATAAAATTGCATAAATAAATAAATAAATAACAGAATTTTTAAAAAAACATCCCAAAACTCTGAAGAACAAAGATGGCCCTATCACCGAAAGTGTGAATCACTATTTATCTTGCATCATGTGTGGGGTGGGGCTACATTTTTCTGCATTCCCCTTCCCTTATTCAAAGATTCAAAAATAATGTTTTGAATGTTAGGAAGATACTTGTTCTCTCCTATTCAGACACTAAGTGATGCCGTTGAGAAGTACCACAGAGAAGGCTTCTTTTTTGAGATCTGGACCTCCACATCCAACCAGAACAACAACAACCAGAACAGGGAAAATGCAAGCTGCAAGTGGCCCCATGTTCCAAAAGGTAAAATCAGAAGGGCCCTTTGACGTTCTGAGCTACAGTGGGTAACTAGTATTCTGGAATGCGTGTACGACAGGGAAGAAAGGTTTTGCATTGCCTCTGCAAATACAAAGTTGCCAATGTAACAATTCCATTCATGTTCATTATCAGCTGGTATGGAGCAAAGCTATTCCCACCCAGAACTTAAAAACTGACTAAAAGTCAATGACCTAGTTCAGGTTCATAATGAAGGGATTTGCACCCAAGACTACATTTTCCTTCTGTAGTTTTAGTTACAGCAAGTACCATTGCAATATATTGCAGGGATGTTCTAAAATAGCCCATGGACAACAAGTACCCACAGTAAATGAATGGCTTTTAATTGAAAATACACAGACCCACAGAGAGATCCCTACTTCTCAAAGGCTCCTTACCCCCTCCTTCCCATTTTAAGGAAGTGAGTGGCTCTATATCAACGTCAGACTATTTGTCCATGCAACTAAGCCTTTTAACTAGCAATGTCCACAGCCAAACTAGGGGTCATCAGCATGCAAAGTGTGAACTTTACCACAACAGCCTATGCTTCCTCCTCAGGGCTTCATTAATTCCATGGGTGCTGCGCATTTCTCTGCTTAGCTAGTGACACCATTTCTCTGCTTAGTTCAGATAACAAATGAGACTAGCATACTCAACTAGACATCTGGCCCACAAAAGGTCAGCTTCCCACTTAATATCATTTAAGTCCCAATTCTGAGAAGGGTGGCAGCCATCGTTATTAAAACTATATTTTATTGCAATGGCATCTTAACCTTATAAGTAAAGATCCTGTTACTCTAAGCAACACAGAGATCTAAAACAAAGATGTTCTTTGCCATGTCGAGTTTAGGATTATTATATACAAAGGGCATGCAGAAACAGTAGGATATAGAAACTAAATCATGGGGAAACAATTAGACAACATTCCACAGTGAAAGAAGCAATCCCAGCTTATATATCAATGCCATCACACTGAAGGAAATTCTTAAAGCATGATGTCTTTCAGCATGCGCTAAAGACTGGGGTGGGGGGCAGAAATATGAAGATTTTTCAGCAATTCAAGGTGAGTGAGCAAGCACCACTAGGGAATTTTATGGTGTATCAACCGAACTGGAAAGGCCTAAAAGCATTTGTGCTTGCTGCTGTAAAGAACAGAAAGCCAATGGAGGATTCAATGAAGGTCATACTGTACGGTTAGGACAATATATTTATGAAGCACACTGAACAGACATGGGTAAGTGAAACCGCGGGTACTGATCCTGCAGATACAGAGGCTGTACTATATAAAGCATGAATCTTGCTTTGAAATAAACTCTGACTTGTTATATAGATCAGATTCATAACACATTACACTTCTTTTAGCAGTTAAGTACAATATTTTGAACCATGGTCCCCAATTTGTACACAATGACAAGCCAAGAACAACAGAAAGCTGAACTGAATCATGGTTTACTCCTCCTCACAGCTGTGCACCCACAACCACATACAGTTGTCCCTTTACATTAGTGGCTTTGACTTTCACGGTTTTATGTATTCGCGGAAATTCCTCCCCCCCTGCTCTCCCCAACACAGCCTCTGAGCATTTAAGGAGGAAAATTTCCTGCACACATACACACATAGGGAAGATCCCAGCAAGCAAGCAACCCCCACACCAGCCTCAGAGGGTCTGAGGTGAAAGAAAAGCACAGCCCCATGCTGTGAGCGCGCAAGCAGAGTCCCCCCTTGCCACTCCCCTCTCTGTATCTTAACAAACTGAATTGCTTCTTTAGAACTCACATTTCGCTCCATGTCTCCTCATGGCCCAAAGAAAAGCACAGCTGCATGCTTGCCACCCCCTCTCTGTGTTTCAACAATCTGAATTGCTTCTTTAAAACTCACATTTCGAACCTTTCCTACACACATTCACACACAGGAAAGGTGCGGGTGGCATCTCCCACCAAGCAACCGACCCAGCTTCTGAGCATTTAAGGAGGAAAGCTTGTGTGCTCACAGTATGGGACTGTGCTTTTCTTTCAGCCAGCAGGAAGCTTTCATCCTTAAATGCTCAGAGGCTGGGTTGCTGGGAGATGCCACCCGCGCCTTCCCTGTGTGTGAATGTGTATAGGAAAAGTTTGAAATGTGAGTTTTAAAGAAGCTGAATTTTAAATTCAATTTGTTGAGACACAGAGAGGGGGTGACAAGCATGCAGCTGTGCTTTTCTTTGGGTCATGAGGAGACATGGGGTGAAATGCAAGTTTTAAAGAAGCAATTCAGTTTGTTAAGACACAGAGAGGGGAGTGGCAAGGGGGGGACTTTGCTTGCATGCTCACAGCATGGGGCTGTGATTTTCTTTCCTCCTTAAATGCTCAGAGGCTGGGTCAGTTTCCCTGTGTGTGTGTGTGTGTGTGTTTGTGTTTAGGAAGGGCTCCTCGTTAAACCCTCAGAGGCTGCTTTTATTCGCAGTTTTTTCACTTTCACAGGAGTCTTGTTCCTGTAACCCCCGCGGATGTGAAGGGATGACTGTATAGCCTTTCCCAGAGGAATGTTTAAAATGAAACCAAAATGCAGCCACAAATACTGCAACCTGCCTCATGAATAGGGATCAGAGAGGGTGAACTCAGCTTGGGTATGCTTCATGAGGCAAGGGGGGGGGAGAAAAACAGTGGCAAGTTTTTAAAGCCTCTCCTCCCTCTCATAGGTGTTGTGAGACAAACTGTGATGACCTCTATGTCTGCACTTTGGCAAATACAAACAAACTTTGCAGGCAAAAGCTACATAGCACATTTTGCCATGGAGCAATGGAAAAAGCAACAAAGATTTTAAATAAATTTTATTTTGGAAACCAATTTTTTACTGTATCATTAAAGGATGTCAGCAGAAGAACCTATGGTAACATGCCTGTAATTGGGAAATAGAGCAATGGAAAGGAAGGAAGGAGGTGGTAAGCCTACACTATCATATACATGGTTTTTAAAAGGTGCAACAGGTTCAACTCCAGTCAAGATTCATGTCTGCTGTATAACTTGCTCCTCCTTCCCACCCCCCATACACAACCTCTCATATGACATCCAGTTCTAGAAGGGACATGCCACAGAAATTTGTATTTCTAAAGTTCTATTAAAATCCCAAGGGATCAGAGTTGACCACAGTGAAATACAGTCCTCCCTTCAAATTTGCAGCTTTCTAATTTGTGGATTTGGGAATTTGCTGATTTGCAAGGCCACAGGGAGGGGGTGAGCGGTTTTCAGCTTTCCCCCCCCCCCCACAGGGAAAGGAAAGCTGACCAAACCTGGTTTTCCTTCCCTGTTGGGGGAAAAGCTGAGGCTGCAGGGAGGGGGTGGGTGGTTTTCGGCTTTTCCCCCCACGGGGAAGGAAAGCCAACCAAACCCAAGCTGGCAGGCTTACCAAGCGGCTTGACCAAGGAGGTGACGAGTCGCCACCTCCCCAGCCAAGCCGCTGGAGACCCGTGCCAGCAGGGTTTGGGAGAGGTTTGACTGGGGAGGGGGCAAGTTGCTGCCATCCCAGCCAAGCCACTGGAGACCCGTGCCAGTAGGGTTTGGGAGAGGCTTGACTGAGGAGGAGGTGAGTCGCCGCCTCCCCAGCCAAGCCGCTGGAGACCCATGCCAGCAGGGTTTGGGAGCAGTTTGACTGAGGAGGAGGTTGACTCAGTCAATCCCCACGAATTTGAAGAAAGAACTGTATATCCCTATTTCATTTTATCTTCACAGAACCACTAGGGGAGACACAGAGAGCCAAAACTCTGCTTAGCTAAGCCAACAGGAGAAACTTATTGAATCAGTTGGTGCTTGCCACTGTAAGTATACTGCAGTTTGTTTTAACTAGTTGTATGGTTTTAATGATGTCTCACTAGCCTTGTTTTTATCTATTTACTTTGTACGTTGCTGTACTTCATTATTTCTGCTAGCCACCTTCAATGCCATTTGTGGACAAGAATACAAAAATGAACCAGCAAATACATACATGCATACATAGTAGACAGAAGCCAGAAGCATGTGAAAAGAAGTCCATTTGTACAACAGGACTTTCATCCTCTCTTCTCTTTACTGCATATGCCCTTGAACTCTTTTCCAGAAGATTCTACAATCTTCTCGAGTGGATTTGGGGGGAGCACACATGAGCTGCAGGGATGAGAAGTAATCATCCTCACAGCTAACAGATCTGCCAGAGTAAAATATGTATTGGATTTCACCCAATTAGTTTTTGACAACATCTTCCTGCCTCTACTTTCTTCTGCCAAATTCTTCTAGAAGAGAAGAAAGGGCATATTTTCTTTCATCCTTCTCTTTGTTGCTGTTGCCACCATCTTCTGCAAAAACCCAAACACTGTTGGTAAAGGAGACCAGCTAAGTGGCAGGAAACCATTCGTGTTCACTCCATGGAGAATTAGGGTAGAAAGGAGATGGTGTTTCTCTCCTATAAGCAGGGCTTTTTCTGGAAGCATAGGCATGTTTGCAAAACAGTAGAGGAGCCCTTGCTACTGGGAAATAGGCAAGTGAATGTATGGAGTCCTAACCCATATTGTTCCACAACACAAGCAACCTAAAAACAACATTTCTGGACTGTGATATAGTAGAGGAGAAAAACCCACAACTCATTCTGGACACTGAAAATGGGCCTGATAGAAGTGTTTCTTTTTAGCTTCATCTCCTACTACATGCATCACTACCTTCAGATCATAACAGCTGGCATCCTATTCAGTAATTATGATGTCATAAGCCCAAGGTACACCATAAATACTGTTGCAATAACCAAAAGTACCCCTGAAACCATACCTTTTGAAGCTATATAGCTTGTTGCATCATGTCTCACTACTGAAAGAGGGCTGGACACATCATCACTCATCACCCTATTCCTACACTGAGGGGATACATAGCTTCAAGGTAGGTTTTTGGTGGGTAGTATCAGGAGTCTTACCTACATTGTCATAGTTACATCTCCCAATATAGGATCTTGGTCTATTTGTCTAATGCAACCCCCCTGCCCCATGGTGACATCTACTTTTATCAATTCAATTTTTGGATCTATAGATTTGGTACTACACTGCAGAACTGTTGCATACTTTGAGCCTCTTCCCTCTGCATTGGGATTCTCCTAACCCACCCTGTGTTTTGCACCATGTTATCTCTCTTCTATTATCTTGAGAGAAATGGAATGTTCTCCTGCCAGTTTTCCCTCCCAATCCCCAATTTCAATTGTTCTCTTCTGGGAAAAATGTGGTCAAATTTCCTTATCAAGTCACCGTTTTACTCTACCAGTTTCTGAGTTTCTTCAAGAGAAGACAACAGACCTACAGGACATAATGTTCTTGCAAAGCAACCTTTCCAGAATTAAATCCCAGACTGCTCTCTTGTGCAGTGAGCCAAAATGGGCTATGAGTAAGAACAGCAAATTCAAGATCACTTACAGTGTGGGATCACTCTTCCCATATTAAATTAACATTTTCTAATGGTTCAAAATGCCATTTGGTTTGCATTCAAAACAGAAGAGGACCAAGTTTTATACATTCTCTTATTACTGCCTTTCTAGCAAGAGCTGAAGCACTGCTTCTCCACAGTAAATCAAAAGATATCCTAGGATTGTCCTAGTCCTATCTTCCACATAAATAATGTAGAAGTGTACTTTAGAAAGGAGCAAGATCTTTTCCCCCCACAGAACTGACTGTGACTCCTATTCCTTTTTTCCAGTTTCCAAAGGGTCTCCTGACCCTCAGGAGAGATGGGCGGGGGGAGTCATAGATACCACAAAAGAGGCATAGCAGAAAAGCCTTACTGTGTGAATAGCTTCTAGTTAAGGAAACTCTGGATACAAGCCATTGATACTAAAGCCACATGAATGCTGTGAACATTTGTGAGTATCCTACCTCATTCTGTAGCTCATCGCCACTTTTATGTGAAGCAAGCATCTCATACAATGTACAGCAAAGATGCTCCACTGTCGGTCCATCAGGAGTTCCCTTTAGTGACTCGTTCAGGTACTTTCCAACCTCACACCACAGAAAAGAATCATCCACTTTCTCCAAAGAACTGAAACCAGTGCCGTCATCATAGCCATTTGGGAACTGTTCCAAATGGTTATTCAGCAATTTCTTGTAATCCAAGCTTATAACTTTTTGCTCGTCCAAGTCTCCATTTATTGGCAGTTCTTCAAAGCAATCTAAGTCATGCATGTCAAATGAAAATGCTATGTTTTTACCAAAGCCCACTTTCCTGTCACTACCACTTTGCTGTTCTGGCATCTGCAGAAGGGCAGAGAGCTGTTCTTCAGTAAAGTGAGAAACAATCCGGCTAGTGGCATTGCAGGCTGCGGTCGCAAAAGATGGTGGAAAGGGCCCAAACATCTGCTTGATTGCTTTGGTCTCATCGTGGCCAACATATTCCTTTGTGTGAAATGTCTTAAAAAGGAAAACAGCACCACTTTCAATTGCTTCTTGTCCATTCTCAGATCCCACTGCACATGAAACAAAACAAGAGAAGATGACAACTCAAGATTTTAAGCAACTTCACCTAAACAGGTACTGTATACTAGATAGGCATTTGAATCACCTATCTATACGAGAGTCATACTTGGATCTCATAAGTCGTTAAAGCAGAGGTCAGGAAATTCTGAACCTCGGGATGTAGCTGGACTTCATCTCTCATCAGCCTTAGCCAGCAAAGGTTAGCCATGATGAGACTTGCAGTTCAGCAACGTGCAGATGAGCACATCTTTACTATCACCAAGTTAAAGGAACACAAAATAAGATCCTAACCTTAAGAAGAAACTGTCCTCAAGAACTACAATAAATTGAATAAAGAGATTCACTTCCCTTAGAGTCAGTCCACACATACTACTGCTAAAGGAAAGAAATTATGACTGCAAGCACGTGTGACAGGGATTTATCATTTGCAGTAGTTCCCTTCTTTTTCACTGAATGCAGTGAACCAAGACATAATCTTCTCCTTAACAGGCTTGGGAATGTAGCTATGGGAAGCGTGGGGCGGGGAGGAGCAAAATTAAGGCATTGCCTTCCAAACAAGAATTCTTCTTCCCATTGAAATTTCCCTTCAATCCCAAATTTCTAGCATTACAGAGAAGGAGACAGTGAAAATCTAGAACTCCTATTTGCTAGTGTTCACATTCCCTTGGCAAATTTTATCTGTTCCTTTCCATTGAATACCTAAACTGTGTTTCTAAATGCACAACTGAAATTTTAAGTTACTGTAGTAATCCTAAATACCCTAAAGGCACCAGATCCCATCTGATCTTGGAAGCTAAGCAGGGTCAGTACTTATTAGTACTTGGATGGGAGACTGCCAATAAATACCAGGTGCTGTAGGCTGTATTTCAGAGGAAGGAAATAGCAAAACTACCTCTGAGTATTCCTTGCCTATGAAAACCCTATGAAATTCATGGTGAATCCATACGTTAACAGGCAACTCGAAAGCACACATGCACAAACTGTGGGGAGGGAAATTGTGGGAATTCTTACTGGGGGGAAGCCCTCATTTTGCCCCACACACACACACTAGATATACCAGCATGTGCTAGATTTCTATCTGCATGCTACATTCTCTACATGGTGGTATAGGAAACCTTTCTAAATGTTGCAGATAAGACTCTTTCTTTTTTCCATATATTATAGAAAAGCAGCTTCTGACTGACTCTCCCTTAAAGCTAGCACCTTCCCCGCAGTTCAAAACAAGACTCCAAGTTTGATCATGTAGCTTCCTTCCTTCTAAGGAATGAGGCCCTCCAACCTCCTCATGCCACCAGCTTTGGATAGCTACTTCCCTTTACCTCAGTTGATTTTACCTAAATAATCCTCCTTGCTACTTGATTATAGCAGAAATTTTGCATACATGCACATGCACGCACACACACAAATGGTGGAGCAAGAGACCCACCCTGGCTATTTCTTCCCCCACCTATCCCACTCTACTTTTCCAACCAGAATGTAGCACTAGGCCTTGGAGCTTCCAGTATGTGTCATCACCAAGGCAACAAGGCTGTAGGGCAACTATCACTAATTGTATCTCATAGAAGTCATTTAGGCTGGAGCCTTCCTGAAGAAAATTCAAATCACTTCCCCCCCCCCCCCGCAACACCTGGCAGTCTGGAATAGTACAGTCCAAATTTTGGACATCAGTTTAGCACCTCATTTTGTGTAACATAGGTTAAATGTTAATCTCTTTCTAAAAAGATGGACTGGAATGGTACAAAGCCAGGTTGGGGAAAAGGCTGCAATCAAAAAGAATTTTAGTCCACTTAGAAACATGTTGCCAAAACATGTGGCATTAGCAGCTAGAAGGAGAAAACAGACAATACTCCAGGCAGATCTGAAAAACTGTTTCCAGTATGTATTACTAGCATTTTAAGAAATGTGTGTTTTTATAGATTTTCCTTGGGTTTTTTCAGGGCTGTGAGGCCGTGGTCCAGAACAGTTTCTTTCTGACGTTTTGCCTTCATCTGTGACTGGCATCTTCAGAGAATGGTTGGGTAGGAGTGTGTATGGAGTTTCTATGCTGTGAACCTCTGTTGGGGAGTTCTACCTAACCTAACCATTCTCTGAAGATACCAGCCACAGACACAGGCGAAACATCAGAAAGAAACTATTACACAACATGGCTCACAGCCCGGAAAAAAACCCAAGGAAAATCTATGGATGCCGGCCATGAAAGCCTTCGACTTCACAAAGGTGTGTTTACTAAGGCTTAAATGACACTAACATACCACCACATTTATCAGTCGCATGTTAACAGCCTCCTCAAAAGTTTTATTTTATGTGACTGCAAATAGGGCATCAAGTACGCCCCATTCCACAATCTAAATAGGATTTTTTATAAGTAGAATTATAAACTGCAGAGAGATTATGTATCTAGCACTTCTGTTTGACAATACAGCCCTGCCTCCACATTCGCGGCCTCCACACTCGCGGTTCCGCATATTCAACTCAAGTTTCTAAGCATTTTTTCAAAGACATTAATTTAGAGTACATTATTTTAGAGTACATTACAGTAATCCAACGGGATATCATCAAAGCATGTACCACGCTGGTCAGATCCAACTTTTCCAGGAACCGGTACAGTTGGTGACGAGTTTTAACTGTGCAAAAGCATTCCCGATCACTGATGAAACCTGAGCCTCCAGGTTCAGAGCTGAATCCAGGAGTACCCACAAACCTGCATTTTCAGGAGGAGTGGAACCCCATATAACACAGGATGAACCTCTATTTCCAGATCTGTCTTGTTTGGATTAAGCTTCAATTTTTTGCCCTCATTCAGTCCATTACAGCTGCCAGGCACCAATTTAGCACAATAACAACTTCCTTAGAATTAGGTGGAAAGGAGTAATAGAGCTGGGTACCATTGGCATACTGGTGACACCTGACCCCAAATCTCCAGGCAACCTCTCCCAGCAGGTCCATTTAGATGTTAAATAGTATAGAGGACAAGATTAAACCCTGAGGAACTCCACAGGCCAATGGCCAAGAGATCGAGCAGTAATTCCACAGCACAACCCTTTGAGAGCACCCCCCCCCAAAGGAAAAAATGGAGCCACTGTAGAACAGTAGCTCCAACCCCATCCCAGAAAGGCAACTCAGAAGGATACCATGGTTGATGATATTGAAAGCCACTGGGAGGTCCAGCAGAATCAACAGTGACACACTCCCCTTGTCCAGTTCCCTGCATAGGTCACCCACCAAGGTGACCAAAGCTCTGTCTGTCCCATAACCAGGTCTGAAACCAGATTGAAATGGATCTAGATAATCTGCCTCATCCAGGAAGCATGCTTTAGTACCTTGCCCAAAAACAAAAGGTTGAAGACTGGCCTACAGTTATTCAATACAGTAGGATCCAAGGAAGGTTTTTTTCAGAAGAGGTCCTACTGCAGCCTCTTTCAGGTGTGTTGTGTTCCTACCTTGTTGTAAAGAGGCATTAATAATTTCCTTTACCCACTCAGCAACCCACCCCCCGACCTGTTTAATTAGCCAGGAAGGCCAAGGGTCTACGTAGTATCCATGCAGTGGCTCTCACCTCTCCATCACTTTGTCCATCATGTACACAACGTGTTCAAGGTGACAACAGGATGCAGCTCATGGCCATGAATACACATTTGTATGATCAGAGATGGGATATATGACCAGAGTACAGCAGCTCCAATCCCATCCCAGAAAGGCAACTCAGAAGGATACCATGGTCGATGATACTGAAAGCCACTGAGACCAATGGAAGCCACTGAGACTGTTAGTTCTGGGTGACTTCAACATACCACTTGAGACCAGCTTGTCAAATCTATCAGGTGCAGCTCGGGAGTTCATGGAGTCCATGACAAACATGGACCTATCCCAATTGGTCGATGGGCCCACTTCGAGGTCATACCCTCAAAGCGGTCTTTAGTATGTAACGGGAATATCCCTAGGCGAGGTGACTAAAACCACTGCATTGTCATGAATGGATCATTTCCTGATCAAGGCTGACTCATAGCCACTGTCCATCCCATCGGGGGTGGAGGACCTATTAGAATGGTCTGCCCTCGAAGGCTAAGAGAACCAATTCGATTCCAGAAAGCCTTAGAGGGTTTATTGATTTGGTAACACCAGTGATTCTGTCAAAGCCTTGGTCAATACCTGGAACACCGACCTTATCAAGGCTATCGACGCGATCGCTCCCAAGTGTCCTCTCCAACCTGCTTCAAATTGCCAACCATGGTATACTGAAGAACTTAGGAAGCTGAAGCAGATTGGACAACGACTAGAGTGCGTCTGGAGAAAAACTCAGCTCTTGTCTGACAGGACTCATCATAGGAAATTTCTTCATTCCTATAGAGAGGCAATACGTGCAGCGAGTAAATCCTTCTCTTCTGTACGTATTGCATCTGCAGAGTCTCGGCCGGCAGAGCTGTTTAGGGTGGTGAGGGAACTGGCACAGGTTTTACCTGTGCAGAACCCATTGCTAAAACCGACAACAGCCTGCTGTGATGCATTTAACAACTTCTTTGCAGATAAAATCTCTCAGATAAGAGCCAATTTGGACATCGGGTTGGAGCAGATTCAACTGATGAGGTGTCCAGTAACTCCGTCGATGAGGTTATACTGGATCAGTTTCAATCTGTAAGTACTGATGATGTGGACAGGTTTCATGGTAGAGTGAGGAGGACTACTTGCCCTCTTGACCCTTGACCTTCATGGCTGGCCATCCAGGGGGGTGATGCCTTGAGGATGTTCCTCAGGGACATCATCAGTTCACCCCTTAGGGAAGTTCACGTTCCATCTTGCTTGAAGGAAGCGGCGGTTAGACTGCTCCTAAAAAGACCTTCCCTTGACCCTCTTGACTAGGATACAACCTCCAGACCTGGACGGGGTCACACTCTCCTCCAGGGACTGTGTTCGCAGTCTGGGGATACTCCTGGTCTCGTCACTCCAGATGACAAATCAGGTAAATGTGACCGTCAGGAGCGCCTATTATCAGCTTTGGCTAATCCGCCAGCTGCACCATTTCCTGGAAGTCAGGGACCATGAGACCGTGGTACATGCTCTGGTAACCTCCCGTCTTGGTTTCTGTAATGCATTCTACATGGGGCTACCCTCATGCTTGGTCCGGAAACTTCAACAAGTACAGAGTATGGCAGCCAGATTGGTCTCGGGTACATCTAGAAGAGACCATATAACACCGATCTTAAGATCACCTCACTGGCTGCCCTCAGGGGATCCTGGCCTCTTCTAGGCTGCTGGCCATTTATTATATTTTATTGTATTTATAGTTTTAAATGTGATTTTAGATTAGTTGTTTTTAATTTATATTTGTTTAATGTTTTTTTATGGGGGAGGGTGGGAGTGGGGGTGTTTAGGGATTTTATTTGTATTGTATTTTAAATTCTGTAAGCCGCCCCGATTGTTTTAACAGAGGGGCGGGGTATAAATAAATTTTATTATTATTATTATTATTATTTGTTTCCGGGCCCAGTACAAGGTGTTGGTTATCACCTTGAAAGCCCTAAATGGCTTGGGTCCAACCTATCTTCAGGACCGCCTCCTTCCATATAATCCTCCCCATACACTCAGGTCCTCTGGGAGGAATTTGTTACAACATTTAAAAACTAGGCTTTCTTCAACCTCCCAGAGGGCCTTTTTGGTTATTGCTCCCAGATTATGGAACGGCCTGCCGGATGAGATCCATCATATCACCACTCTAAATAGCTTTTAAAAAGCTCTTAAGACAGATCTCTTCCAGCAGGCCTTTCCTGAACAGATACCCGGACATCAAAAAAGGAAAATCTAGCTTGTCCTGACCGCGCTATGGCCACTGTCCATTGTTTATTTTTATTTTTTGTATTTTTTTAAAGTATGTTTGATTTCCTGAATTATTTAATTGTATTTTAAGGGGGATGGGATTGAGGGTTCGGGATGTACATTTTAGTTGCTGTAAGCCATCCTGATTGCATTTCATAGAGGGGCAGGATATAAATAAATTGTATTATTATTATTATTATTATTATTATCATTATTACTACAGAGCTCCTGGGGAAATTGGGGGCTGTAATCCAAAAATATTTTCTAAGTTCTGATCATATATAAGTATATTGTTAAATATGCAGCTCTCTTGAAAGTAATGAAAATTTTGAGGAGGCTACTGATATGATATTGGTAGTGTTTTCTGATCTAAGTAAGCAAAAGTATTCCTACAGTTTGTCCAAGCCTTAATAAAAATGTATTTGTTAAGATACTGCTAGCATAAGAAGTGATTCTCCTTTCAACTAATGTGTCTTTTAAATTCTTTGTATGTTTTTCACAAAACTAATCTACAACATGGCTCCATTAGAATTAGGCCAATTCTAATTTACCACTTACCTATTTGTTTGGCAGCTTGTAGTATTGTTTTTAAATCTCCATGCAGAGACTGTTGGTTTTCCTTGGCTGAATTTTCATCAATAAATGTGACTAATTTCTTCCAGACAAGACCAGAATTTGATAGCTCTTCTTGTAATCTGGATCTTTTATCCTAAAGACAAACACTGTAAATAGTCAGAAACTCAACAAAATGAAAACATGTATGTTTTAAACCACAGCTAAATTCTACCTATTAATTGTTAAGTTACTTAGTAGATTTTTTTTAAAAATAGTCTATGTTTTAAAATGTGGAAGAGTGACAGCATTTGGAATGTTTTCTTGTAGTTTTGACATCTAAAAATCAGGCAGCAAAATTAACTGTCTTTATTTTTATCAACAAAAGACAAAGGACATTATCACACCAGCCTCCTTTCTTGCAGCAATCATGTTAGTGAAGCATACCAGCATGGGAACTTACCAGCATTGAAGCCAAAACTATCGTACCTCCTCTTCACTTGCACAAGTGTGCTGCAATTGTGCTGGTTTGACAATTTCACGCCAGCTCTGTAACCCCACCACTCAGCGCATGCATGCCTTTCTTTTTTCTTTTTCTTTTTGCTGTGATTACTTAATTACAGGTTAACAATTAAAAGATATTTTATCATTTCCCCATAAGTATGCGAGCACAGCAAAAAAGAAAAGAAAAAGAAAGACACAGAGAGAAAGCCATTGGAATTGGAAATGGAATTGGAGAGGAGGAGGACAGGAAGTCATGTGCCCCCCTCATCCCATGTGACTTCCTTCATATCGCTACTGCCATAGACGTATCTTATTGCACAGAGGGTAATGCTGCCATAGCAGCAATATTGTGAGCTACTGACAGGTTTTCCCCATCAATGATAAGATGCGCTACAGAAGCAGTTGAATAACAAGACAGCAATGGGATAGAGATGACACTGTGTGGTAAGGGCCACACTGGCTACTATCTTACTGTAATTCTGGAATACGAGCCTTATGTGATAATGTCCATAGATTTTAGTGGATCCGGTTGCAAATTTCAGACCGCTGGGTCCCATCAGAGGCTGCATCCTGTGATACCACAATCTCATGACAATTAAATTCAGCAGCATTCACCAACCAGAAGTAGGAAAAGCCACTTCTGGTATGCTGAGAACAGCACACAATCACTAAAAATGTATTTGGGAAGCATGATTCTACTCTAAATCAAAACACCTACTTCCCAAGCATCTTGTTTTAACATTTAAATAGAGTCTGCTTTATCACTGCACCACCACCATTTGGCAGTAGCTCCAGGGTCTACAAAAACAGCCAAAGGGGTTATTTGTGATGAAGTTGCACACTACCCATTCCTGGTTTACAACTAAGGAAGTAACACGTGAAAATGCCTTTAAGTCCACTTATCCCTTTAACTTTTACAAGACATTAAAGGAAATATGTGCAGTAGGACATATTAAACATTACTGATAGAAGGCGCCTTTAAGAATATTAAAATAAGAATAGTGACAAAATTAAGGGAACTGTATATATGTCTCCTTAGAAATACTATAAGCTGTAGTTACAGCAATAAAACTTATTCCCAAGTGAAGTGCATAAAGAAATACAACCTCAAGTTTCTTTGTGTTGCTACTACCACCATGTTACAGAAATTATCCAGAAAAGGCAAAAAAACAGTAAAATGCCTTCTGTTATGTAACATGATATAAAGACTCTCCTTAGAGATCAATTCCTGCAACTTTGGTTTAGTACCAAAACATGATGTTGGTACTAAAATTAAATCGCTTGAGCCTGACCACAAAAAGAGATGTCTACAATTTGATCTATGCCCATCTGTCTCTAAACTTTTATGCGCTACAACAAATTTCAGAACTTGTTAGTCATCTTCTATTTAAATATGCTGTCTTAATACTCCTGCTTCTTCCCTGCCTGATCTCATGGTCATTAGCAAATGGTATAGGGTAAGCAGTCTGCTGTGTTTCACTTTCTCCTGAAGTATAAACAGTTTCTTTACACTTCAACTTCAGGAGAAAGTGAAACACAGCAGACTGCTTACCCTATATCGTTTGCTAATCCTATCTTCCCCAGATTCCATGTTCCGATGATAATCTCTTTTTAAAATTCTCCTACCCTTCAACCCCAATGCCACCAGTCATTCCACCAGGCACAGACCTTTCTTGGAATTCTTTCAGTTGTTCACACAGATGAAATAAACCAAAGAAATAGGATTTTAATGCATACAAATGTTCCAAATGTAAGTCCACTCACCTTATTACCTTTGCTATCTGTGTTCTATACCAATGAGAATAAAGGACATTTCAATGACAGCTAGAAGAACTGTACATCCAGATTATTATTAAACATAACTAGTACTGCAAGTCTTTTTTTGAATCCATCAAGAGTTTATTTAAGAAAAATGCATTAAAGTGCTGTACAGAATGTTCCTTCAATTCATGCTATATTAGTTGTTGCTGATGCTTGTTTCAAAGAATGGATTCCCTTTTAATGGTTCATTTAGTTGTATAAGTGCACGATTTCAAATGACATGGGAAGAAAGGGCCAAATTGCTCTTCTAGTTACAATGATGAAAAACTGGAATAAAAGTAAAGTGAAAAGTATTACTCTAGGCTTACACTGATTTGATGGAAATCAGGATCTACCTGAAGTGCTTGCATAGACGTAGGCGTAGATAGCATCTCAGTATCAAATTGCCAGATACCAATTTGTTTCTTTTCAATTTACTATGAAGAGAAAGATGGGATTGGCTGGCAATGACTATTTTTAAAAAAAGTTGCAGCACTATTTATGCTACTTTGCCTTCTGTCTCAGGAATGTATTCTACTGGTTAAATGATTTAGTTTTTGTGTCCCAAAAGATTAGCAGCTCAACCTCTGTAGCCATTTTAAAAAGCAAATAATAATAAAAGACCCATCATTCCTTCATATTCTCCAAATCAGTAATTAGACCATATAGTGAAGCATACAATGAAGTGAAGAACAGATCTACCACTAATCAAATCTATATACCAGCAATATATGGTGAAGCAACAAATATTGCTCACAGAATATTGATACTGTAATAACCAAGAGGAGAGGGCCAGTTTTGTACAGTTACTAGCTAAACATTCACAGGTCAGAATCCATCTACAGAATGTTACTTTCTGACAGGCCCATTATGGCCAGCAAGGGTAAACCAGAGGGAAAGTACTGCATGTTTCATTAAATTGCTTTCTTTAAATATGGAATTAGTGCTACCAAAACTTCTGTTAGAGCACATCTTTCTAGTCTGAGCTTTATATAAAAGAAAGAAAGAAAGAAAGCTATTCAAGAAATATAGTCTGTGACAGTGTTGTTGTAATAGTATTGAACATTTTAAGTAAAACAAGACATCAAAATATTTCTCCAGCATTCAAGTTTTGTCCAGATAAGTTACCGTTAAATCAGCAGATTCTTCACTATAATCATCTTGTTTAGTGACATTTGAAAAGGAGCGCAGTGCTCCTGTTAGGCGAGGAAGGGCCATTTATTATCCATTCAGCGATCCATATGATGAGAGACTACATTCATCTTCAATATGTAACCTCCTAAAAAGAACAACAAAACCAAAATTAAACTTTGCTAGGGCTTCAGCAACATTTCAGCTCAAGATAAGTTATATTAACCAGTGGATAGATAAAACCCAACTTAAATCCCACCCACAGTAGACCAACTGAAACCAATGGGACTTAAATTAGATAGAACTAACAACATGCATTCTTTTCAGTGGTACCTTCTAGGTAAGGCTAACCTTAGATTTAGCCCAAATTTTTCAATGTGAGGCAAAGTAAGAAACATGTCAGTCTTGAAAACATTCACAATAAGTATTTACTACCTCAGACAAGGACAGTATTATTTACTACCTTAAACACAGATGAAGGGAAGTCTAGTTATTGTCCTCCTTCCTCCATAATTTTAATAAGTGGCAAAAATAATGTTTAAATTTTAAATTTATTGTTTAATGACTGGCAAAAATCTATTACATTTCTTAGGCATCAGGATCATGTTCTTGGATGACAACACTTTTCAGTACTGTCACATCAATATATCTACACTAACACAGATTTTTACATTGGACATAAGAAAAAACATTCATTTTTATGAACAAGATTTGTCAATAAAACTCACTTTGACCATGTTTATTTAAGCATTTGTTTGTCATCTAAGTCAGCCAGGGGCCCCAAAGCAATGTACAACTGACAAAAACATAACCATTTGTTCAGATGTAACAGTTTCCTCTGAAACAATGCAGTGCAATGAACCTTGAGTTCATACTTGTCTCTACCATTCATTCACCTTTGAACAGAAGGGGAGAAAATTTAAAGATTCCTTTTGTGGCTTGAACAAACCTAGTTTCCCATTACATTCAAATATGCCTTGAGGAAACAACAGTTAGCTATAACAAAACCAGATCTAAAACCACTATCATCCCAGTTTATTACAGCAAAGTCTACTCAAGCCACAGTTTCTCATATACAGAAATAATAGGACACAATGGTTTATTCCAATTTCAAAAGAATGCCTTTTATTTTCTTCCCTTACATGCAAGGGAAGGGAGGAAAATGTTTCTGAGGCTTAAAATGGCATTTACTTTTTAAAAAGAAAACAAATTATTTCATCATACGTGAACCAAGTATAGTTGTCCCTTCATATTCGCTGGGGTTTGGTTCCAGGACCCTCTGTGGATACCAAAATCCGTGAGTCCTCAGGTCCCATTATATGCAATGGCATAGCAAAATGGTGTCCCTTATATAAGATGGCAAAATCAAGCTTTGCTTTTTGGATTATTATTTTTTAAAGAATATTTTCAAGCCGTGAATACTTAAATCCGTGGACACCAAATCCATGGATATGGAGGGACAACTGTAATCCATTTGCTCATATATTCATTCAAGCCTCCAATTTGCCAGTAAACTATCCATAGGTAGTGCACACTTTACCTTACAAAGCACAGCCACTTGGACGTAACCAACAGACATGAATAAAGAGGTTCTTCAGAACACAGTAGCTAAGTACTGATCTAGAACCCTGACCATGAATATCTGAAAACTGTTCTCCTTCCGTCTGTGCATAGACAAACATGCAAGCATAACATGTAGAAACCTTAATTAGTGGATCAAAACCAGAGATCTGTTAAGTGAAAGAGAGAGACTGGTAAACCTATTAATGAATATCTAGAGCACTAATTCCTAACTAGGGCCACACACACCCTATCTGAGCGGATTCTTAACTTTTAATCTGAATGTGCAACATTATCATCAAATGTTCCATAAGCAACAAATTTTAAAAAAACAGAAAAAAACAGCACTCCAGGCAAGATAACTTTATTTCATTATATAGGAGCAAAAAAGCAACAAAAAATAATAGCAAGGATTAAAATCGATACTTAATCTGGATTCCGCTACTTCTGCCAGTACTGGAAACTCACCGTATCCTCCACTGTAGAATAAATAAGCATACATGTATCATAAATATCTATATCTATATATAAAACTCTTGGGTATATTGCCTTTCCCAGTGTGCTGACTGGCTGCTCAGGAAACACACCCAACCAATCACCACCCACATGCAAATTCCCTCTCAACCTCACAATCCACTCCCACCACTCAATCTACATCTACACCCCCAGCTTCACATGGGCCCCTACCTCCTCTCACGCCCTCAGCCATTCACCAGTCATGGGATGCAATGGGACCCAGGCATTTAACTGGCGGTGGCTGTGGCGGCAGGGGAACAGAGTGAGTCGCCCTCAGCAATTCTGGGAAAAGTGTGGAACACTGAGAAAGGGGAGGCAGAATTTTAAAATCCACTGGCCTACCTTGCAAGGTTGTTGTGAGGTCTACCAGACATTTTTGGGGAGTTTTTTTTAACGGCATATGTTAAGCCGGGTACAGCTAGTTCCTATATAACGAAATAAAGTTTTCTTGCCTGAAGTACTGTTCCCCACCCCCTTTTTAAACTTTTGCCTTATGGAACATTTGATGATAATGTTGTACATTCAGATTAAAAGGTAAGACTCACAGGTCCAGATAGATGCATACAAAGATTGTTTACCATATCATCTATAATTTTTTTCCTATAAAGAGCGGCCCCACCTGATATCACACCAAGACTCACATTACAAATCTGTACTTAGTAATTTTATACCTAGTTTATATGCAATGCCTTTTCTCTCCTATACACAAAGAAGCAGAATGGGCAGAATAGCCTTAGATGCTCCAACAGAGAGAGTTCCAGAGTCCAGTATAATAAAGTGCACCACACACTGTGCATTGCCTAGTAGCAACTTAAAGGAAGACAGAATGTATCTGAATAAGTAAGGTTTTCAGTACATTAAACATTTGTTACAAAAGCAACAGTAACAACAGATAGGGAAAGACATTCACCAAGTGCAGGTTTAATACATGGACCATGAAAAATGCAGTTCGTAAACAGAGATCTGGGCTAAGGAATATACTTTTCCCTTCTTTCCTGGTACAGATTTCCCATGGTCCCCAAATTTTAACTGCAGATAAGATTTATAAGTGCACCTATACTAATCAGTTAACACCAACCAGGTCCCTTAACCAAAGTTTTCAAACACACTTCAACATCTGATTTAATATATGTGAAGTTATCTAAAGTCAGCTTTGGGGAGGGTAGATATCAGCCTAAATCAAACTGATAGTCCCAGCTAGAGTAAACATGTTTAATTAATGAGAACTTAATGAAAGAACACTTACGTAAGTTCTCTTGGCTCACTGGGTCCACTAGATGCAACTAGGAACTGGTTTAAGCCATGATCCTAAAGTGTTATGCCTTGCTTCCAGAACTTGGAAATGGAATCTGACTCAGAGACTGAAGCAGTGGACATGCCAGGACCTGCTGAACCAGAGCATGTTCCAGAGCCACAAGCCTCAGACATAGACAACAGTGCAGTACCAGCTCTGGCAGAGGGCCCTGACCCTTCAGAGGACAACTTACCTATGAGACAATGAGAGGAGGGCTTGAGGTAGTCTCAGCCTATTTATAGGAAGCAGCAATTAGTTAAGCAGCAGCTGTGTTAGCTGCTCTATAAATATGCAGCACTGCCCTCCAGGGGTTGTTGAAAATTATCTAACTTACCTGAGTACCTGTTGTGTTTTTGCTTGCTCTGTTTGACCTGTTGGGGGATGATAGAACACTCAATTTCCGGCAGAAGCCAAAACTATCTCAGCAGACTTAGCAGCAACCCGTTTCCAAGAATACTCACACAGAGAGTGTTTGTCTTCCAAACAAACAGGAGACACTTTATCTTCAAGCTCAAGGCAGTTGCAATATGTACAGATATATACAGCAGACAGACAAACTGCTTCGCCAGACATCAAAGTATTTTTGACTATGTTTGTTTACTCTGGACTTGATTTGCCTGACCTGGATTCTGCTGGACTACTCTGAACTCTGTTTGCCAGACCTGGATCTTGTATACTGGACTTTTGGTTTGGGACTTGGATTTTTCTTGCTAGTAAAGTAAGCGTCTGACTTCATGCTGCCTTGATTCCTTTGCCTGTAATCAGCTTGACTGTGATGTGCCTCTGCTATCAGCTATGTAGCAATCAGCCTTTGGCTGGTTGCCCAGCTATTATTTGGACATAAATCACAATTGTGGTTAATGAGGGAATGCAAAACTTGTCCCAGACAAGGAAGAAGGAAGAGGCACACATTCCCAATTTATAAAGTTCAGTATGCAGTAAACCAGTATGTCATCTCCACCACACCAATGACTGAAAGGGAGGGAAAGAAATCAATGATTTAAAGAATACTGACTTTATATAAAATGCATACAGATGTACATTATCAGAACTCATCTTATTATCAGAACATTATCAGAAAATAAAAAATAACAATGATTGGTCAGTAATCCATGTTTAACCATGGGCTGAGTGTTTTTGCTAAAGTAATAAACAACACTCAGAACATGGTTAAACATGGATTCCTGACCAATCATTGTTTTAGTTTATAATTTATTTTATAACTGTCTCATTTTAATCTAGTGCTGTTATCAGCAGTTACCTATAGTAAAGGTCTGCTTAAACATTCGTCACGATATTATAATCACTACCAAGTTAAAAAGATTTGAATTTAGTTAAGGTTCACTGATGTCTCTCGTTTTAATTCCTTCATGTTATTTCCAAATTGTGGTAACCCTAAGGCGAACCTATCCGGGGTTTTCTCTGCAAGATTTGTTCAGAGGTTTTGTCACTGCCCTTTTCTGAGGCTGAGAGTGTGAGTTGCCCAAAGTTACCCAGTAGGTTTCCATGGCCAAGCAGTGATTTGACCCTTGGTCTCCAGAACTCCTTATCCAACACTCAAACCACTACACCACACTTTGCTATTATTATACTTTCTGTAGAGTGTCAATTTAGACTTGTTAGCTTATTAGCAGAATGTGGATAAACCTATACTCCCCCTGTGCTCACAACTCCCCTTCTCCTCTTGTGTGACCAGGAAAAGGTTTTTGGAAGTTTTTGCTTATATTTTTGGCTAACACCAATAATGTTTAGTGTAAAATAATCACAATTTAAATAAACCACAGTTCTAAATCCAGACACCATAACAAGCTGTGACTAAGCACACATATGGGAAGAGTAGCATATAAGAGAACATGAACTCAAGAGGCTAGATTAATCCATGCTGTCTTCAACCACAGTTTTGTATGACATCAAACACAACCATAAGGATTATCTTAGTTCACTACAGGCTTCAGATACAACAAAGCCTTCTGCCAGCAGAAGGGTGGTAAGCCCCCTTTAATATTCCAGGGGATCCCCCAGCCCTTCAGGGCAGATTTGGGGGGGGACACAAGAGGTTGAGGTTAGAAACCCAAGTCAGCAGAAAAAACCTTCTCATGAAAGAAGAAAATTCTCACGCAAATGCCTTTTTCTTTAAAGCTTTAGAAACTGTGCAGATCTTTGGACAAACAGAAGATCATTTAATAATGCCAAATGCAAGGTTAAAGTTTTTCAGCAAGACTTCTCATAACCAAAGTGAGCAAGGACCAAGCCCAGGTTCATACTACCACCATTTCCACAGAAAAGCAAATGGTGTTTTAAGGAGCTGGGCTCTAGTGTCTCTAATGGTAGTAACAAAGAACAAGGTGGAGGTGACAGCAGCTTACACAAACATTCAATCCAACCACCAAGAATTTTCCAAGTTGCTGCCTCCTCTTTCCTGGGTATGTCTCAGCTCCAAAGAAGTTGTCATTTTATTCTCTGGCAATGCAGCTTCCAAAGCTAAAGAATAAACTGCAAACAAAAGAGCTTTTCTCTGGTTTTCTGATGGCACTGGATGGTCTGGTACTGGATCACAGACTTACAAGTTAACTGAGATCTACAGGGAATCCATGGCTTCTTCCAAATCAGCATGAACAAGGCTACACCACTTAACTATTATCCTAAAAAGGAGGACTATGCCCCTCTGCCATGAGGGTGTGGACCATAAAGCTCCAAACCAATTAAGCAACTGCCCAATCGACCAAATAGATCCAACTGGAGCCATCAGGATTTGGCTATGAATAAACACATTTCCTATTTATTTATATTGTGCTTTTCTGGTTGTAAAGGATCCAAGGTAGCTATATAGACGTGGTTCTTAATCTGGGGTCTGGATACCTCCACGGGTCTAAAATGTCCACGAAGGCTTGAAGGGTGCTTGGACCACCACCTCCCTGCAGTGGAAAGGCCATCTGACAGGCGCCAAGGTACTGGCTGGCTGGCTTGCCCTGCACATTGCCATTCAATCTGCTCCAGCCACAAACTTGCAGCAAGAAGCAGAAGAAAAGTCTTCCCTTCCCTTCCAGTGCCTCTGAAGGAAGGTTTCATGGATGGTGTAATTGTATTATTATTATTATTATTATTATTATTATTGCCATAGGCAAATCTGTGCTTAAGTCCATTCAGCAGTTCACCTACCTGGGAAGCATCATCTCCTCAGATGTCAAGATTGACAAAGAGATTGATCACAGATTAGCAAAGGCATATGGTGCATTTGGAAGACTTTACAAAAGAGTCTGGAGTAACAAATACCTGAGGCGAAGCACAAAAATCAGTGTGTATAGAGCCATTGTACTGTCTATTCTCCTTTACGGGTCTGAAACATGGGTGACCTATCGCCAACACTTACAACTCCTCGAACGCTTTCATCAGCATTGTATACGTACAACCCTAAATATACACTGGACTGACTATGTGACAAATGCTGCTGTCCTTGAGCAAGCAGGGATCACCAGCATTGAGGCCATGATACTGAGAACACAGCTGCACTGGGCAGGGCATGTTTCTAGGATGGAGGAACACTGCCTCCCCAAAATAGTACTCTACGGTGAACTCGCCATGGGTCACGTAAGAGGGGCGCTCCAAAAAAGTGACACAAGGACTCCCTGAAACAACATCTCAGACTCGGCCAAATTGATCACCAACAATGGTCTGCCCTGGCCTCACATCGGAAGGTATAGAGATGCACTATCCACAATGCTGCAGCCTTATTTGAGAACTCACGCTGAACAAGTCTTGAAGAGAAACAACAACGCAGAAAGAATCACAACCCAGAAACATCACCCAAGGAGACCTTCTGCTGTGCTTTCTGCAACCGGACTTGTCTATCTCAGATTGGCCTTTTTAGTCATCAGCGCGCTTGCAGAAAGTGTGGGGTGAGTCCTTCCTGAATCTTCGTTTGCGAAGAAAAGCCAGAGAGAGATTATTATTAGGTATTGTTATTATTATTCGGGTTTTAAATCTTGAGTTAAGACCTGGGGATCCGAGGCAACAAAAGATACAGTTGTCCCTTCATATTTGCTGGGTTTTGGTTCCAGGAACCCCCCCCCCCGTGGATACCCAAATCCGTGAATACTCAAGCCCCATGATATGCAATGACATAGCAAGATGGTGTCCCTTATATAAGACGGCAAAATCCAGGTTTGCTTTTTGGATTATTATTTTTTAAAGAATATGTACAAGCCGTGAACACTTAAATCCGTGGATACCACCTCCGTGGATACGGAGGGACAACTGTATTTAAAGGGGGTCCCTGGTAAAGAAAAGGTGAAGAGCCGTGGCTATACAGGTCTGTCTGTCTCTCTCTCTGCCCACTTCCTCGGGTGCATAGGGATTCTCCTATATGTAGGAGTCTCACTTCCTCGGGATCAAGCTCCATTCAACTCAGAGGATATTTACTTCCAAGGGAACCTTGTCCAAGATCGGGGGGGCGGAGGAGCAAGGGGAATAAAACGGAGTAAAGCCAACACTGCCACTCAAAAGGTGGTGACAAGGAACAGGCTGGCGAGACACACACACACACACACATATAGAGGGACACCCCCCCCCTCCAAAACACCCCGGTCTCGGTCCGCTCACCTCCTGCCCGGCTCCTGTTGCTTCTCTGCGCGGCCACGCTGACGCTCCTCGGAGGGCCGCTCACAATTTCCACGGAGCCGCTTCCGGGTTCCTCTCCTTGCGCAGGCGCGTTCCGTTTCTTCCGCTTCTTTTTTTTTTAAGCCGGCAGAGCCAAAGAAGCGGGGAGGGAGTGGGTGCGCTGTTGCGCGCAGGGAGTGACGGAGCGCCAGTGGCCTTGTGGCGCCGAGCCCTCGCAACGCCAATGGCGTAGCTGCCTCCCCGAGAATTCCACGTCCGTAGTGATGAAGCGCTATTAGGCGGCTTCTCTCCTCCTCCTCCTCTGACTGGCCCCGCCCTGCACGGCTGGAGAGGACTCTGACTTTCTCTTTCGTTTCCTGGCGCGTCCTTGGAATTTGGGGGAGTTAAGAATTTTTTAATTGGAATAAGACCATTCTATTGAAAAATACACCCGACCGCAAAAGGCCGTAACAATAACGCAATATATATATATATATATATATATACTGTTTTGTATATACTGTGCCCCAGAGAAGGTCAAACATCTTGCAAATAAGAGTAGATATTCATCTTGAATGATTTAACTCATGTATGCTGTTGGTTGGGTTGACTGCATATTGCTTATTCACCCTGAATATTTTTATTCACTTATTAACAAAATAAACTGTATTCCTGTTCTTGAAAAAGACCCCCAAAATACACTTTTTCAGACAGTCAGTTAGTGAGGGTGGAACAGCCTCACAGGAAGTAGTATCATGATTCCTGCAGAGCAAAGGTTTTCACTTCACTGAGGACAGTTGAATCATGGACCTCCCTGCTACAAAGAAATCACTACAGAAAAGGATTAGATATCAAGATAAAATTATCTTGATGAAAGCTGAATTTTAGAATTTGCCGCTAGACAGAAGTCACTATGGCAAAGAATTTAGCCATTTCCAAAGAGTATATAACAGTACAAAATTATGTCAGTAATTGCCATCTGATAGTGACAAACTGCTTCTGTCTGCTGCCCTTTTGTGACTGGAGCATCATTGTGGCTCTTTCAAGAGACCCTTGAAGGCAGAACATTTTAAAAGATCTGGTTTAGAGGTGCTACTATTACCAGGTTCAGGACTTTGTTCCCCTGCAAACCAGAATGTTTTTCCCTTTGTTTTTGCTCCACCATCCACTATTCACTACTGCAGATCATGATCTCTTTTCCTTCTGCTCCCTAGTGCACATCAGCTGAGTCTTTTCTTCAAAAGTTATCTGGAGAAAAGAACAGAAGCAAAGTGCCTTTCTGCTACATCTACACTGGGTCCTGTGAAGTTTCAAACGCCAGAACCTCGTGTGTGTGTGTGTGTGTGTGTGTATATATACCTCTTACATTACATCAAATCCTTAGGCATCCAGGCTCTCCCTGAGAACTGTAAAGAAAGAAAACTCCACTCCTCTAACGCACGCACATGCATGCGCGTGCATGCGCGCGCACACACACACACACACGATTGAAAGAACATCTTTCCTCTCACTGTGTACCAGTTGCGCACAATGATAGAGTTGGAGGAGACTTTGAATGTCAGCTAATTCTTCCTCCAGTCCCTTCACCTAGGGTTTTTTTCCCCATAGGTGAGGGGCAGAGATTGTACTTGGTTCCTCCACGCATGCTGATATCTTCCTTTTCTGTGTATGGATGGTGCAATTTTGGATTCAAAAAAGATTGACACTCAGTGAATGAGTTTAATATTGGCAGTGCTTCCAGACAGAGAACCCCTAGTGCTAACAATCAAAAGACATTGTACAGCTATCTTGCATCTTTTTCTCCTTTACAGATTTCCTCTGATAAAAAAAAAAATGGGGAAAGTACAATAGGAACCCCGTATCCACTGATTCATTATCCACTGATTCAATTTTCCATGGGACACCAAACAGCATACCTACCATAGAGTCTTACTAGAAAATGTGTCCTCTCTAGCCATTTTCTAGGTCCTCCAAGGCAACTCTATAGTGTTTTAAACTGGATGTCCCATTATTTTCAATGGTGTTTGCTATTATCCACGGTTTTCAGTATCCACAGGCTCCACAGAAACAATCCCCAATGGATACAGGGGTCCTACTGTATGGGAATACATAAGGGAGACCAGACTGGAAGCCATAGGCATAAGAATCTGTGAATGAGACAGGGTGATTGCAGAGAGAAAACCTCATCTAGAAACAACTTAGTGCAGTGGCTCTTAACCTTTTCTTTACCAGGGAGCCCCTTTAAATATCTTTTGTTGCCGCAGACCCCGAAGACTTAACTTGATTTTAAATTATAATAATAACAATAACAATAATAATAATATCTGGTAATAATAATGCAATTACACCATCCATTAACCCTTCCCTCAGACGCACTGGAGCGGAGGGAACACTTTCTCCTGCTTCTTGCTGCAAATTTGTGGCTTGAGCAGAATGAAGAGCAATGTGTGGGCCAAGCCAGTCAGCCTTTGCCTTGGCTCCTGTCACATGGGCTGAGAAGCCTTCAAGGACCCCCTATGAGGATATTGCAGACCCCTGGGGGTCCATAGACCACTGACTTAGTGCATAGTGATAAGAGAAATAAACTCCTGGGACCAGAGATTGCCCTGGTGAATTGAGACAGCTGATATGCATGCATTTCTCTCATAATGTGTTCTCTCATAATGTGATCAAGAGAACTAACCTAAGGCAGCATTTGCCAAGGCGTATGTGCCATGGAGTGATGTTGGGACTTCTTTCTGAGTAGATATGCACAAGAGCTTGTTGGAAGTCAATTAACGACTGGAATTTACATAGTTCTGATATTGTAACATAATTAATTGTAGAGCTTACATCTTTTAAGATAAACTGCACAGATGCTAAGCCGGGTGGAGTCAAAAAGAAATTATAGCCTAGATGCTATTTGACACTGGTGGAGGATAAAGTTCTGCCAGTATATTTATGCCAGAGGTCTGGAGGGTGATGGCTGCTTCTTCAACAGCTGTGCAATGGCAGCTAGATGGTACTTCGATGCATCCCTATGACTAATCAATGGCTGAGTGCTAGAGCCGCTCCCCACAACCATTGTGCCAGTTTAAGCCACCCAGAGGATTCTGGGTACCATATTCTATGGAGATGGTTTTCAGCTTACCATACTAGACACTTAAACTACAAGTTCAAATTCTCAGTATCCTCTTAAAGGAACCCTTCCTAGGATTCCTTGAGGGAAAATCGAGATGGTAGAAATAATTCAGAACATAATATCTTAGCCAAAGACAAGAATGAATAAACTTCATTAAATGCAATTGAGCTCAGCCCCTTACTTTCCCATTATGAGTTGCTTTTAAATTCAGTGAGCTCCACTTGAGAAAGAGGGGTGAAACAGCACTATATTTTGCATGTGCTTCCTTAGTGTGGTGTTATTCTGTGTTTTTTTCAATGTCCTGGCTTCTTTTGATGAATGCTATCTAACTGGAAACAAGATTGCTCACATTTCCCCCTTTTAATTCTCATGGTTTTGTATGTTTTAGTGGGACTTGACACCCTCTTGTGTTACAGTCGGGCTGCTGTCCAAATGTAATAGAGTCAAAAGAAAAGCATGAGTGACAGAGCCAATTGTGGTAGGCAGGGTAAAGCAAGCAGATAAGGCCAAATACACAGACTTTTCTTTGACAGATGACATCTGTTCAGATCAAAGAGTGCAGAGTTTAGTGACATGGCCTGTTGGTGCTTGATGTCTGTCACTTGTATTACTGCCATAATGGACTGTACTACTACTTCTGCACTGTAATACATATATGTATGTGTATATGTATATGTATATATGGATTTCAGCTTTTGCAAAAAGATGTCAGGTGGGTTTCCTATTGTTTAAATAACTTTCCCACATCCAATTGTTTTGTAGGAAATGTACTTGGCAGAATAAATGTAGAAAAAGTATTTATTATATATACTTACCCATGCCCCACTTTTCAGCCAGAATTAGCACCTAAAGTAACTTGTATGTAAAACCAACAAAATATAATTAAATATGTTGTTTTGGTAAGTGTACATTCTTCCTCCTCTTCTTCCATCATGATGATCATGAAGTTTATTTACATGCTGCTTTTCCATAGTAAAAACCATGCTCAAAGGGGATGTACAACATTAGGAGAATGCCATAACCAAAAGGAAAAACAATTCCAAAACCATTTTTAACAAATTATTACAGCTCACACCTAAATATTGCAGATGTTAAACAATCCATTAAGAATCTACACTAAAGCCTAACAAAATAAAAATAGAAAGAACAAAACCCAAATACGTAGCAGCAAAAACTATACATTTTATCCTAAGCTAAATGTTGTCCTAGCTACAACTAAGAATGATTTCACCACCAGTCCAAATCTCCCTGCTCCTACAGCAACCTCCATCATGTTTATAGTCAGGTTCAGTCAGGAATTTTGGCATTCCAGGCCAGGTGGAAATATGCTAGACAGAGGAGCAGGGTCCAGACCTATAGCATCTCTTCTGGTTTGGTAGCTTGAAGTAATCCAAGCTCCAGACATGCATAGAGCAGGAGAACCTGCAGATGGGAAGCATATGGCAAAGATGTCAGCCTTCAAAAACTTCCTTCTCATTGATCTGTAGAGCCTTTTGCCTCTTGACCAGGGATGCTGAATATATGAGACTCCAGAAGTTGTTGGAGCACAACTTTTATCATCCCTTGCCATTGGCTATGATAGGTAGGACTGATGAGATGTGTAGGCTGACAATAGGTACATGCTCCCTATCCTTGCCTTTGGCAACTAGGAATGCTCAATTGCCTCATAGTGGTTCATTGTGGCAGGATAATTTTTTAAATTTATTTTTACATTTTTATCCCACCTTTCCACTCAAAAATAGCACTCCACGGGGCTAACAAAAATGTAAACACAATGTGAAATAATAACGCTACTAAAGTCATTATAATAAATCAGTTGAAAAGGTCAGAATGAAAAGATGTTTATTTCCAAAAGGGAAGGAGAGACAGTTGTTCCACTGGTGACAGAGTTTCCATTAGTGAGCAGTGTATGTGGTAGATCTTATATTTATATACTCTTTTTTTGGGGGGGGGCTCTCAAAACTTTGTTAAAGTTAGCAACTTTTACATGCCTGTACAAGTTGCTGGTTTGCATGTTTGCTGACTTCATGTTTCCTTTACTACAGCCTCTTCTTGCATAACTCTAATTTTCTCTTTTCTCTCTCACTCACCTACATTAGACCACATGTTTCTTTATGGACAGGTATTGTAAGTAAAGCTACTTTCATACCTTTTACAAAGAAGACTAAGCTTGTTTCTCTTCTCTGATACAATCTATGGGTGATGGGCATGGGGCTGGCTGTTTTTCAGCTTCTGCCTTGCTACTACTCTGATCTGATATTTCCAAACAAATTCTACAAAATCAGTTATATAAGTAAAGTTGTACAGGCTGTTCAGTGTTAGAACTGAACAACTACTAGACTGATCCCAGTCTAGCCTAGCAGAAATACTTGTGTTTAAGTCCTGTTGATCTCACTCAGTCTATGGCTCTAACAAGTATAACTGCCATTCCAAAGAGGCAATGTTGTGTAATGCTCAGTATTTCAGACCAAGACTAGAGAAAAACAAATTCACATTTCTCAGGTACAAAGACCAATGGCTCCAGAGCTTCCCCATATTGACTTGTACTGGCGCAGATTCATTCCAGATCCATGCCATAGTCCAGACAGGCTGCCGGGCTGCCATCACACTGGCCCCACTGGTCCGTCTCCCTCTGTGCCACTGCCACTGCCGCCACCACTTCATCTGCTGTCTTCATCTGCAAGAGCCTGTCCATCACTATCACTGTTGGTGAGGTCAGAATGGGGTGCCCATGCAGTCAGTGAGGAGGGGTTAGAGTGACCTCCCTCCTTCTTGATCACATGGTACACCACCCCATTCTGACCTTACCAGCAGTGACGGTGATGGACAGACTCTTGCAGAGAGTTACTTGGCCAGCAGGTGAAGCCAGCGGGTCCAATGTGGTGGGTGTGTAAACATGTGGACAGCTGGGTGCTCCAGATCCAGCCCAATCCAGCTGTCCACATGTCCAAAACACTAGAAACTCCAGAGCAACTTGCAGTTTCTGTTAACAGCCAAAAAGAGCAGATTTGCTACATGCATCGTGTGTACAAACTGCACTGAATCTGGGGTAAGTACATGTTTTATCCTTAGAGTAGACAAGCTCCAACTCATTGTCCTTCAGCCTAACCCAGCCTTCCCACAACCAATTCCCTCCAGCTGTATTTGACTACAGCTCTTATAATCCCTAGCCAAGGATTTCCAATATTTGACTGGAATGATAGAAGTTATAGTCAGACACATCTGGAGGAGACAGGATTGTTGGAAGGCTGGCCTAACCTGTCTCAAAGGGTTGTTGCCAGAAGAAATAGGCAAGGAAGAACCCTGTTCACTGAGGGCCGGTCTACATGAAGAAAAAGAAAAAAAAAGGACTGCTCCACAGTAATAGCAAGTCACAGCAGCTGTGACCTGTCTTAATGGTTTTACAGCCCCCCTAAACTTTGCATGCCTCTAGATGGTGGCTGTGAGTGGATTACTCCCGTTTTTGAATCTGCCACTGCCAAACCTTTTTTTAAAAAACTGTTTATATAGTGCATACAAGTGATATTTTACCTTTTAAAAAAAAGAGAGAAAAAGATAGTACAAACTTCCATTTTATCGCCTTAGTGATCACTTGCCAAAGTGAAAATCCAACATGGTAGCAGTGGGTACTTACCCTCTAAGCCAGCCCCACCCCCTGTGGCCATTCAACCAATCAGGTTTACACTGTGTCCTGCATAGGGAAGCAATTTATGTCGAATTGCCTGTCATAATGAGTGAAAATGCATATATCTCTGGAGTTTTTTATTTTTTTAAAAAAAAAGTCAGGAAAAGCTGTGAAGGCTTTTCTTGCGTACTTTTTGTCCTTTTTGGCCCCCTCCTTCACAATATGATGAGACAATGAGGAATCCTACTAAGACAGCTTGTTTTCTGAGTGAATTCTGTGAGGGGTATTTTCACCGTGTGGACAACCCCCCAGTTTGTTGGAGGAAACGCTGGTTACAACTATAGCATATCAGAAATATTTAAGGTACTGTAAGCTGCTGTCTCACTAGCTACTTTCTCATTCTACTTTTGCTAGCAAATACATTCTCTTTAAATCAAATGTGTGTTAAAGACTATTACGTAGGTGGGAATCTTTGAGCTTAACTGGTTTGTAATTAGAGACTTAGATGGTTCCCCTAAGCCCATATTCTTTGAAGCAGATTTCATGGAAGCTAGAAGAGCTTCTAATTAGATGTGTTTAGTACTGAAGTGTAAATGTTGGGGGCCCAATACTACCACTATTGTAAAACAAGCAACACCACCTTTGGATGAAGTTTATCCATCTGACTAGCAAAATGGCAATTTCCTTCTCATTAGTCTGTATTATGTTTAAGACAATTTAAAATTAGCACTGATTCACTCTTCTTTGTAATAAAGGGAAGTACAGCTTTCCTTTAAACACTTCAATGTGTGCAAACTGGAAAGCAATCTACCAGCTGCTGCCCATTCCTTCTGGGCAGTCTGCCTGTGCTGCTGGCAACAAGCTTGTGGGGATATTTTGAGCAAGATGCCAGCATGATTTCCCCGCTTGTACAATAAAAAGAAAATGATAATTTGCTCCTTCTTATCAAACTCTACTGGAAACATAAACCTGGTCTTTCTTTTTCTTTTCTTTTCTTTTCTTCTTTCTTTCTTTCTTTTTTTTCTTTTTTTTTTTTTAACAGTAAGAAAAAAGAAAGTCAAGTCAGTAAAACTAAGACGACACTTACCAGCTCTGGCAATCTGGTGAGGGAAGAAAAAGAAATTCCATGGTCCTAGATGTGTTGTTATTTTGAAAAGCCATAAAAGTACATCTAAATCGCCTTTTCACAAAATGCTTGAAACTAAATAATAACATATAGCTAAAAAAAAAATAACAGATAATATGTGCCCAAACTTTTAAACCAATATAAACAGCACTATTTATTTATATTTATCTCAGGCGTATGCTACGTAGTGGGTGTTACTGAGTCTATAGTTGAACACACCTTTCTAATGGGTAACAAGCAAGCCAAGAAAGTGCTGGTAATATGGAAGTCACCACGTTGCAAGTTCAGTTCCAGCCGGCTCCAAGGTTCACTCAGCCTTCCATCCTTTCGTAGGTCGGTAAAATGAGTACCCAGCTTGTGGGGGCAATTAGCTAACACACATTGGAAACTGCTTAACGCAGTGTAGATGTGTACATTGCTATTGCTTAAAACAATTTGTAAGCCGCTCTGATAGCCTTGTGGCTGAAGAGTGGGGTATAAATAAATAAATAAATAAATAATATGAGTAGAACACAAACGTGAATGGCAATAAATGCTGCTTCTTTGCAAACTGTATTATTCTCCACAAACCATAAGGGTGGTTTACATGGATGGGTATAACTTTCCCCATTCAGATTCCATTGTGGAATTGATCCCACATATGTAGGAACATAGATCCTTATCTGATCCATAGGTCATCTAGCTCATTGTTATCTGACAGTGGTAGCCCAGAATTTCAGACGGAAGCCTGAAATTCTTCTACCAGGGACAGAATATGGGACCTTTTGCTATTGTCCTTCCCTGTAAAGAGTGGACAATACCTAAAATATAAAAACAAACATCAAATTTGCATTTTTAATGTTATCTCTTCCCAGGACTTCATACACAAGCCATTGCAAATTTGATGTTTGTTTTTATATTTTAGGTATTGTCCACTCTTTACAGGGAAGGACAATAGCAAAAGGTCCCTGGTAGAAGAATTTCAGGCTTCCGTCTGAAATTCTGGGCTACCACTGTCAGATAACAATGAGCTAGATGAGCTATGGATCAGATAAGGATCTATGTTCCTACATATGTGGGATCAATTCCACAACGGAATCTGAATGGGGAAAGTTCCTGTCTGAAATCAAGCCTGGGAAGAACTAATTCTGCCAGTCTTTGGCTGAAACCAGCTATGCAAAGTACAGATTGGCCAATATCTGTAATGGTTTTGATCTACCTTTTCCATAAACATTTGAGACTTGCCTCAGGCTGCAAACTCTTAAATTTTATTTTGCTATAAAAATAACAGCTTCCACTTTTGTAGCACATTAAAAATAAATGCATCAGAATGTGAGCCCACCTGAAACATGTGGGAGGTGCAGGATAGATTATTAAATCAGCATCCACATTGCTAATTACGTCTGCCACATGCATGGTGAAGGGGTGGTGAAATAAACTGAACACAATTCATGACAGGGATGGATATTTTTAAAAAAACATTTTCCTGTTGAGGTGGGTTTTTTCCAAAACTTGAGAAACCTGTTGTGTAATGGCAGCCATGACCTTCTGCATATTTTGTGATGTTCCTTACAAAGCCTTCATCTGTGTAATATCCATTGTCCCCTGTGAATAAAATATAAATCAAGCTTATAAGAGAACTTAGCCTACCTCACCTGTTTCGGGCTAAGCTTTCTGGAGGTCTGCAATACTTCCAATTTTTTTTTTATCTGTCTAAACCTCAAACAGATGGGTGGTCCCTTCCAAGAAGTGCCTCCATGTCTCTAATGCCTGTTTGATGGCTGCAGCCTGTTTTTCCCAAATAGCCCAAGCCCTTTCAGTGTCAGAAAACTTTTTTGATACATATGCACAGGGCCTCAATTTCCCCTCATCATCTTTTTGTAACAGTACAGCTCCCAGCACTACATCACTGCCATCAACCTGAATTTGTAAGGCTTGTCTGTTTCAGGATGTTTCAACATCAGCTCAGAGCTAAACAGCTCCTTGAGCTGTTCAAAAGCCTCCTGACATTTTTCATCCCACACAACTCTACTCTGCGGCTTCAGTTTCTCAGGCACTCCCTGCACCCCCTTATTTTGGGATTTCTTCATTTTCAACAGATTGGTAATTGGCAGTGCCACCTGGGCAAACCTGGGAATGAAATGTTGATGAAAATTTGCAAAGCCCAAGAAGGACTGTACCTGCCTGTGGATACTTGGGGGCTCCCATTTCACCATCCCCTCCACCTTGGCATGATCCAGCTCTATCCCCTTCATGGAAATCTGGTACTCCAAATAATCCAATTTCTTACAGTGAAATTCACATTTGGACAGTTTCACATACAAATTGTTTTCCAACATTTAGACAACAGTTTTCATACAAGTTGTACATGGGACTTGTAGTCCTGCGAATAAATCAATATATTATCCAGATAAACCAGTACCCCTTTGAACAGATATTCATGTAACACTTCATTGATGAGATTCATGAAAACCCCAGGAGCAACCACTAATCCAAAAGGCATCACCTTGTACTGAAAAGAACCCAGAGGACAGTTAAAGGCAGTTTTGTACTCTGGAGGGATCTGGGGCATTTCTTCCACACCATCACTGCTGACTGCCTATAGTTGCAGCCCTCCCCACTTCTTCTCCCCTGCTTTCACAGCCACTGCTGCTGTTCCAGGGGCTTCCCTTTTCACAGTTGGGGACCCCCCACTCTGTTAATACCACTCTCTGGCATGCTCACTACACTTTGGTGCAGGAAAAGTCTATGTCCCTTTGGACCATCTGATGGCTGGATCACGGAAACACAGCCAGTTCAGCCCCAACACCACAGGGCTGAACTCTTTGTGAGTGTGATTATGAATTTTATGGGCTCTCAGTGTTTCTCTACTCCCAGGAACACCTCCAACATCTGGTATGGCACTAGCACACCCTGTATGTCACTACCGTCCATCTGGACTAAATTGGTGGGTTCTGGCAGCTCTTCACACTGCATCCCCAATCCCATGGCTATTGATGCATTCATCAAGCATCTTGTGCACCTGAATCCAACAGAGCAGCTAAATTCATCTTCCCACCCCCACTGGGGTTTCTTAACTTCACTGGGATGTAGAATGGCTTCATGCTGCCACTCACCACTGTCTCTAGGTGCCTGCCTCTGGTTGCCTGCCCTTCAGTGCTGTTTAGGGCAGGTTCTCCTCATTTCCCACAGGCTCCTCTTTGCTCACCAACGCCTCATACTCACTGGCCACCTGTCCCAACACCATCGACTCCCAGGCCAAAACCTCAGAGGGCAAAGCTGATTGCTTGCCCTTGTTCTTGGCTTTTGACTTCATTGCTGGTTTCAATGCTCCCTTAGCAGCTGGTCACTGTGGTACTTGTTGCTCCAGACATGACCCTGCGAAGTGACCTTTTTTCCTGAAATGGAGACACAGCCCATTGGCCTGTCATCACTCCCACTTGGAGGATTCCCATCACTGCGTTCCTGCTGCCTTGCTTGTTATGCTGCCTCTTTTGGGTGCCATATTCTTTGCTGGCTCCCAGCTCTGCTTGGCCAACTTTATCTCATGGAGCCGCAGTTTGATGTTGCCAGCCAGTGCAATCCACTCTCTCAGTCTCACCAGCTCGCTGTGCAGTCTCACCCATTCAGGAGCCCATTCCAGGATCTCTGGGTGCAACCTTTGCCGAAACAGCTGCATCTTCATCTCTTCTGTCCAGCCCCACACTTGCACAGCTAAGCTGCAAAACTCACTCACATACGTTCTGACTGACCTGGTCCCTTGCAAAATATCCAGCAGCTTTATCTGAGCCTTCTCACGCAATAGTGGGTCATCAAACTGGTCACAGATGCCCTTCGTGAATGCTTGGAGGTTCCTCAACTATTGTGGCATTCTACCATCAACTTAGTGGCTTCTCCTTTCAGTCATGTCCCAATGCTCTGCACTGCCACTGCATCATCCTGAAATGTAGGACCCAACTCAACTAGGAAACACCCAACTTCGGTTAGAAAATAGGGCAACATCTCCAGGTCCCCATCAAAACTCACCCTCAACTTCCTCTCTCCCACATACTGTACCTGGTTGCCTTCTCCCCAAGGAGATTAGGGCAGTCAGGTCAGGGGGTACTGGCGCCGGCTGCACCTTCCACCTCCTCAACACTCCCAGACCCACCTTGGTCCGCCCCTTTCTTTTTCTGTTCAAGCAGCATTTTTTTGAGATCGCTGTGAAGATCAAACAGTTTGTAACACGGCTATCTGTTCTCTTTGAGTAGCAATCTCACTGTCACATTTGGATTGGGGTCCCCTCTCTCCTCCGACTCCATTGCGACCTCCACCTTGTGTGACTCTTCCCTTGCCTAGGCTGACCATATTTCCTTGAGACAAACGGTACAGTGGATGGCAAAAATGGGATGGGGTTATGCAGGGCCGGTTTAAGGAATTTTGGAATTAAGGAACCCTGCAATGCTTTATTTTGGGGGCCCCATATGTTTATCTTAGGTCAATGTAACCTAACCTATTCACAGTACAGGATGTTCAGATTACAGTAGGACCCCTGTATCCACAGATTCATTATCCATGGGACACAAAACAGCACACCTACCATAGAGTCTTCCAAGAAAATGTGTCCTCTCTAGCCATTTTCTAGGTCCTTCAAGGCAACTCTATGTATTTTAAACCAGAAGTCCCATTATTTTCAATGGTGTTCATTATTATTCATGGTTTTCAGTATCCACGACCTCCCCAGAACCAATCCCCAGCAGATAAGGGGGGACCTACTGTCTTACATAATTTGCCACCAATAATTTAGATTAAAAACTATATTATAGGCACTAACATAATGTTTTTGTTTATTAGCAATTAATGTAATGGTGTAGATTTCCTCAAAGAAAAAAAAAGAGTGGACTGCAAGCTAAACATGAGTTAGCAGTGCGATGCAGCAGCAAATAAAGCCAATGAGATTCTAGGCTGCATTAATAGGAGGATAGTGTCTAGATCATGGGAAGTAATAGTACCACTCCATTCTGCTTTGGCCAGACTTCACCTGGAAGACTGTGTCCAGTTCTGGGCACCACAATTCAAGAAGGATACTAAGAAGAATGGTGGGAGGTTTGAAAGCCATGCCCTATGAGAAGCAGCTTAGGGAGCTAGGTATGTTTAGCCTGGAGAAGAAAAGGTTGAGAGGTGACATGATAGCCATTGTTTAAATATTTGAAGGGATGTCATACTGAGGATGGAGCAAGCTTGTTTTCTGCTGCTCCAAAGACTAGGACATGGAGCAATGGGTTCAAACTACAGGAAAAGAGATCCCAGCTAAACATTAGGAAGAACTTCCTGACAGTAAGAGCTACTCGGAAGTGAAATACATTGCCTCGGAGTGGGGTGGAGTCTCCTTCTTTGGAGGTTTTTAAGCAGAGGCTGGATGGCCATCTGTCATGAGGGCTTTGATTGCGTGTTCTTGCAGGGCAGAAACCGATTGGATGGGATGGCTGTTGGGGTCCCTTCCAGCTCTATGATTCTATGATTCTAGGCTGCATTCAGAGCCTGGGAAAGTTACTTTTGGATTACACCTCCCAGAATTCCCCTGCCAGCACCTTCTCAAGGTCTGGTTGCATTGTTCCTTTTTCAGCAGTCTCTAGCCTAGTGGTTCTTAACCTGTGGTCCATGATGTCTTCACAGGGGGTCCACAAAGGCTTGAAGGCTGCTTGGCCCACCTCCTCCCTGTAGCGGAGCAGCCACGTGACAGGAACCAAGGCAAAGGCTGGCTGACTGGCTTGGCCTGCACATTGCCATTCAATCCACTCCAGCCACAAACTTGCAGGAAGAAGCAAGAGTGCCTCTGAGGCAAAGTTTAGTGGATGGTGTAATTGTTGTTGTAAGCTATTATTATTAGGGTTTTAAATCTTGAGTTAAGTCTTGGGGCAACAAAAGATAGTTAAAAGGGGTCCATGGTAAAGAAAAGGTTAAGAACCACTGGTCTAGGTCAATGCCTCTCACATAACACTAATGGGATACTGGTGTGTTTTAGTGACAACAATAAAACCATTGTTCCCAGTAATATTACTCCACATTTTTATTTATATTCTCTATATTCTTCTGTTAAAAGAGCTGGAGTGTTGTAGAAGTTTCAGCACTGCAGTATGGCTGTGGAGACCAAGGTTTGAATCCTTACTCAGCCATGAATGGCCACTGAGTGACCTTGGGCAAATCACACTCTTTCAGCCTCAAAGGAAGGCAAAGGCACACCCCCATTGAACAAATCTTGCCTAGAAAACCCCATGATAGGTTCATCTTAGTCAGAAACTGCTAGAAGGCTTATAGGCAAACACACAAATTCCTTTTGCAGGTTGAACTCATTTGGCAGCAAGGGGAGGAAGCTGAAGACAAAGGGGGAAAGGGAGGGAGAGGAGAGAAACCAGGACCTGTTAAGAGCAGCTGGAAAGATGGGATGGAGAGGGTCTATGTGCAGTGTGGGTGCCCAATGGGGACCCTTGGAGGGCAGAAGAGGGGGCCACCCTTCTTCCCAGTAGAGGCAGGAGAAGTTGCTAAGAGAGATCTGACAAGAGAGAGACAGGAAGGAAGGAAAGGGAAGAAAGAAAGAAAGAAAGAAAGAAAGAAAGAAAGAAGCCCTTTCTGAAGAGAGAGCAGGGGAGAAAGAGAGGGAAAGAGATGACCCTTACACTTCCCTCCTCCACCACCCCTCTCTCTCTCTCACACACACACAACCCTCTTTGACACAAATAGGAGCACACATCTGGCTTGCATTTTTGATGATCCCCTGGGAGTCTTGCTCTTTCTTTCTGTTTTTCTTTCACTCGCTTGGTGGGGGCAGAGCAGAGGGAGAAAGCACGTATGAAGGAGACGGGAGACCTGCTTTAAAAAAAGTCCATCAGGAAGTTTTTGGCTACTCTGTTGCTCATGCTCTCTCTCTCTGTGTGTGTCTCCCCTCAGTCTCCTGTTTTTGCAGAAGCCAAGAGGAGGGTTAGGACAGGGGCCCCTGTGGCTTGCCCCCCCCCCCAAATGCAGATTTGGTGATATGCTTAAACTGGCCCTGGGGTTATGTAATATTCTGTATTCATGAAAAATGAAGAAGATAACAAAAGTTTTATTCATTTGGCTGTAGCCAGCAATAACGATGATGATGATGGCAATAACAACAACAATAACAATAACAACTTAATCCTGCTCAGCTTCCCAGATCAGATGTGATCTGGTGCCTTAGGGAATCTTAACATATTAGAATAAAACCCCAAACTTGGAACAATAAAGTGAGATATGAAAAGCTCCTCAGAATGCTTAGGCAGCATCTTGTTGATGGTCTCCCATCCAAGCACCAACCAATGCTGACCCTGCCTAGCTTCCAAGATCAGAACAATCAGTGAGATTAGAAAAAAATCCTCAAAATCCTAAGGCAGGTTGTTGCTGGCTGTCTCCTATCCAAGTACCAACCAGTGCTGCCCCTGCTTAGCTTCCAAGATCAGATGTGATCTGGTGCCTTCAGGGAATTGTAATGTCCTAGAATAAAAACCCTGAAATAGAAAGAATAAGTGAAAAAAGAAAAATCCTTCAGAAATGCGGAGGCAGGGTGCTGCTGGTGGTCTCCCATCCAAATACCAACCAGTGTTGACCCTGCTTAGCCCAAATCCAAAAAACCAAAATGGAGGCCAAAACAACTAACAACACCACAAAATGGTGGTCCCACCAAAAGTTAAACTCCCAAAATGGTGGCTGCTACAAGTTACCGATCATACATAGTGCTACCGCCAAAAAAAAGTGGCAGCTGCACTACTGGCAGCCCAGAAGGAGAAAACCTTCCCACCAATAGACCATACAAAGAGCATCTAGCAGTCATTGAAAACAGCAAACCTCTGAAAACAGCAAAGGAAAGAGCAACCCCTCTTCCCTCCCCACTCTCCGAGACAGTGAAGCAGGGCCAGGGAGGAGTGAGAATCCCCCTTTCCCCTCCCCCCATATGCACACACACCAGTGCCACAACACCAAACAGGCACAACAAGCAGCCAACACCAAGCAACAGACATGAAAAGAAGACCCCAAACAGCAGGCAAACACCCACATGCAAGACACAAACACACACCTAGCTCTTGTAAAAACAGAACAGAGTGCTAAAAAGCACCTGCTCTCATTCCATTCCCTGCAGGAGGATGGTCAACCCAGCCAAGGCCTGCACATACACATACACATTCACATATGTGTGCATGAACACTGTTGCCACACACCCCCTCGGTTCCCAAAAGGAGTGTCCCAAGCACACCCATGCACACACCGGGAAAAAGGTGGCAGGAAAATGACACCAACCAGAGACACACACTCTACAAGTAGCCCACTAAGACACAGTCCCAGACACCCTATAACATGGGACTGAAAACAATGAGGAACTGAAGCCAATGAAACAAAAATAAAAAAAGGAGGGGGAGGAGGAGCACCCTCAAAGCACACACACAAACCACAAAGCAGCCATGCACACAAATGCATACACAAAGCTCATCAAAAGCTCTAAAAAGGAGGAGGGGAAAAGAAAGTGACAGCCACAACAAAAAGCGATCAACACATGCACCCCAGGGGAGAAGCAAAACCCACAGCCTGGCAAGCAAAGCCCCGGGTGCCAGTTACACGACAAAAATTGTTGTGGGGCTTATCATGATTTACTGATCCCGTATCCGCCCCTCGCTGTTTATACAATTTTTGTCACTCTTTAGGAAATCCTGGAAGATCCCGTGATTGATATCTACACGACAAAATTCTTTATTGGTCCCGCACTGTTATATCACGTGCTTTTGCTGTTTACATGTTTAGCTTACCAGGATTTTTTTTTTTTTGGCTATCAATCAAGGATGTGATTACTCGTGTTTTCACAACCTCGGTGATGCACTTCCTTTAGAGTTCCGCGCCACGAGCGATGCTATTGGCTGGCTGGGGTGGGGAGAGAGAGGGGGAAGAGGTTTGGTAGTCCCCTTGCCTCTTTAAAATGTTAACCCTTTAAGCAGAGGCAGAAGGCATTTTGAAAGACCTCAGATGGAAGAACAATTAAACCATGTCCTTTCCTTTTGAAATCAAGCCGAGTAGAGGCTTGGAATTTCTTTTGCTTTAAGCAGAGGCAGAAGGCATTTTGAAAGACCCAGACTGAGATCTTTCACTCAGACACAGGGAGATCAAGCTGAGTGAGGTGGGGGGGTTGGGTTTCCCCTTGCCTCTTTAAAATGTTAACCCTTACAGCAAGCCAGCAACAGACAGGCATTTTGAAAGACACAGACACAGAGAGGGGGAATTAAAGTGTCTTCATTTGCTCAGAGGCTGGAATATTTTACTGTGCCCGTTCAGACCCAGGGAGGTGATCCAGGCAGGGGATGAATGGGCGACCCTCTGCCCACCACAATCTCTTTGTAACATGCAGTTGAGGAAGAGGTTAAAGCTGAAGGGTTTGCAGTGTAGAAATCCATTTAAAAAGGTGATTGAGTACACACGTGCGTGCACACACACACACATCAACCTTCGTGCAGCTGGAAGGGATGCCTTTGTTTTCGGCTGGTGAGGCTGGATCTGTTGAACGGGTGACTGACCCCTCCTTTTCTGGTCGCTGATCTCTAAGCCCCCAGTCACCATTTCCGGTCATCCCCTAGTACCAAGATATTTTGTCCCAGGCTGTTTACATTTCCAATTTTCCGAATCCTCAAGTGACTTTTTAAAAAACCGGCACAAACTGTGGGACTGGAAGTCCCGCAGGTTGAGGGATAAAAGGTGGCCCCCCTTCCGAAAATCACATACCCGACCCGATGTACATGTAAACTGCCAGGGATCGACACGAATTCTTCCCGGGACATTTTCATCGTGTAAACAGCACCCTGAACTCCATATAAGCACACAGCATACCCAATGGACAATTCAAAGAAAAGACAACTACACAATCCACCAAAACACTAACACAATCACAAAGCACACTCCAGAAAACCTATCTCCAACCTGCCCCTGAAACAAAGTTTTCAGTTGGTGGGGATGATGAGTCAGACAGAGGGCCTCCTTACCCTATATAAAATGAGGCAAGTGGCGGCTGAAGCCCAGCACTGGCCTGCCCACTGGGGGGGGGGACTGGCGGGGGGAAGGACTCACTCTCTGCTACTTGCACTCCTGCTTCTGCTACCTGGGGTATTTGGCAGGAACAGCAAGAATGCCCCACACACATTCATTTCTCTGCATTTGGGTGGGAGTTTCTGGCTAGTTTTGCTTTGCATGCTAATTTGCATGGTTTACGCCCACTTGTTTCCACAGAAATTTTATCTAGCACGCTTCCAAAATGGGACAAAATGGACATTTCTATGAAAACAATGGGATGATCAGGAAATACGAAGAAAACCAGGACTGTCCCTTTTAAAATGGTACGTATGGTCAGCCTACCCTAACCCTGACACCAAGAGCCATTCTGCGGGGTGCCGGCCTGTGTGGCATAGCACCTACGCAGCTCTCCTCCAGCACCCATCATTCTAACCAGGGATTCTGGTCTCAGTGGTTCTCCCCAGTGAATCTTGTTAACATTCTCTGCAAGTCTATGTTCTCCAGACTTGTGTGTCACGGTGAACAGGATTCTTGTTTAAAAAATGGATTCTGAGCAAACTGTCATGTACTAGCTTCTTCAGACTCAGTAACCAGAAGTTTCAGAGTTAAACAGTAAACTTTGTTGGTACAGTAATCTAAAGAGCTATCCCTACAATATTGTTGCTCAGAATGAAAATTCTTTATGAAGCATTAGGTTAAAAAATATTTACAATCTACAAATCTGGTGGGCTATACAGTCATTGGCTATCCATCATCCCCACTCCCTGTTCCCACCAAGAGTGGGCACATCCCATCTTTCCCATGACAAAAGCCAGATGCAAACTTTAATCAAGCAGTTACAGACATAGAAATCTGTAAGTTCACACAAGTAATTAACTCATGTGTCTTTGCTTATCATTTGTAGCACACTGTTGATCTGATAGGAAGAAAACAACACCTGAAGCAGGGAATCAACTGAGTTTTTACAAAGCTCATTTGGTATGCAGTGTTTAACATTTTCTAAAAAAACTAGCTGTCTTAAAAGACAAGCAGATGTTTTCCCTCTTATGTTACAACTAGTTAGAGTAAGAATATACCCATTTTTCTTTAGGTGCACATAACAATTTAACATCAACTTACTTTTACCACTGTCTGTAATGAAGCTGTTTGCAAACAGGTGTGTAGGGCATCAGTACTAATTTTTTTTTTAAACTAGCACTCAGTATACATTATTAAAGTATGTACTGTACTGCAAGTTAAAAATCAAAGAGGTAGCATTTGGGAACTCTGGATTTTAGACAAGCTTCAAGACTACTTCAATCCAGGAAGAAAATGTTTGTTTAAAAAGCCTAATAGAAATCTTAATGACTGCTACCAAAAGCAATTTACTAAGGAAAATTGTAAGCTATTATTTGGTGTAATGAGGCTTTCCAGCAATTTTTCTGAAAATGTTTCACTACTCAAACAATATTAGGAGCTTCAATTAATTATTTAACAGCACCCAAAATAACCTTCGCCTCGTTAAAATTGTAACTATCTTTTAAGATGTTCTAATTGAACATTTGATCACTTCACAGGTCTCTCATATTTTACATCTATCTACCTACCTATCTATCTATCTTTCTATCTATAGGTAGATAGATATATTCATTCTAGGGCCATGATTCAAAGAGTGCCTGTATATACACCCAAGAGTTTGCCTCCTGAGCAGCAGGCTTTTTCATTCTCTTCATGCCATCTATAGCAGCTTTTTATGCAGCATCAAACATATCTTTGGAAATTCCTACAGGTTGTCAAGTGCCACAGAGACCTACTGTTAAGGGATAAGAAAAGACAAACAGTCTCTGCTTATGCTTCTTTGCTTATAAGGAGGTCCCGGTGGAACACTTCCAAATAAAGTATGTAACACTTCAAACTAAGCACACATACCTCTTTGTAAATCTAACTGAAGCCAGTTGGGATTTACTGAAAAATCAACCAAAGGCAAGGGGATCTGCTGATGGCAGTGGTGCTGCTGGTAGGATCCTCCATGTCAGACAAGGTTTTCCTGAGGAGCCAGACTAAAGGTGCCAAACAGCTACTGGGCATCAGCAGTAGTGGAGGGTGACATTGGCAGAGGATCTCTTAGAGACAACGGCAGTAGAACCATAGCTAACACTTGTTTTGATTGCACAGAGGGAGGCCATCACTGGTGTCCAGCAGAGGTTTGGGAGGAAGGTGTGTATTCTACCGGGAACTGCACTACCTGCTTCTTTGCTTCTAGGTCAGTTCAAGCTACTCATACCGTTGTGCCCTTAGAAACCCAAATACATTAGAGACCACACCTCCCAATTTCATTCCCTGCACTATGTAAATGTGCCAAACAGCTACTGGGCAGCAGTAGTAGAGGGTAATGCTGGTGGAGGATCTCTCAGATACAATGACAGTGGCACCATAGCTAACCCTTGTTAGTAGTAAACAGAGGGAGGCACAGTACACCTCCTTTTAAAAATCTTTTACCATGAAACCACATGATGAGAGAATCTAAAATGAAACAAAAGATACTGCCAGAAGAGGAAACTCCCAGCTTGGATGGCACTCAATGAGCTACTAGGATACAGCAAAGGAGAACTACAAGTAGCACGGTGGCTAATGATGGAACTGGACTCAAGTCGAAAGGCTGTTCAGCTGTTGACATGCTCAAAGGTGAAAGGAAGGTCCAAAGCTGTACAACACATATTATAGGAACATGGAATGTGAGAAGCATGAATCAGAGGAAGCTAGACATAGAATAAATGGAATGTATAAACATTTCAATACTTGGGGTGATCAACTAAAGTGAGGGAGGAATGGGCCACTTTGAGTGAGATAATTATACAATTATACTCAGGAAATGAAAATCTAAAAAGAAACTACTATATGCCTCCAAGCCAAACCAAGGACTTGGATGATGCCTTCCTGGAACAGATGACTGCACATTCAGAAAGGAGAGATGTAGGTAATGGGGGGTTTCAACTATCCTGATATTTGTTGGAAGGCCAGCTCTGCCAAGAATTTAACGTCCAACAAATTCCTCACTTGCCATGCAGACAATTTTGGTGGAAGAGACAACAAGGGGATCAACTATTTTAGATCTGATACTAACCAATGGAGATGACCTGGTTAATGGAGTGGAAATGGCGGGATCCCTAGGGGGGAGTGACCATGTTCTCCTGGAGTTTGTTATACAGAGGAAAGTGGAAGCCAAGTATAGTCAGATATGCATTCTAGACTTTAAGAAAGCTGATTTCAGAAAACTTAGGGAATTACTGGGGGTGATCCCATGGTCAGAAATACTAAAAGATAAAGGAGTTCATGAAGAATGGGAGTTTCTAAAAAGTGAGATATTGAAGGCACAACTTCAAACAGTTCCAATCAGGAGGAAAAAGGGGAGGTGTCTAAAGAAACAAGGATGGGTGGTGAGAGAACTCTCAACTGAGCCTAAAATTGAAAAAGGACATGTACAAGAAATGGGAAAAGGGGGAAATCACCAGAGAAGAATTCAAACAAATAGCCAGCTCTTGTAGGGGGAAAGTCAGAAAAGCCAAAGCTCAGATGGAGCTCAGGCTTGCTAGAGAGGTTAAAAACAATAAAAAGGGCCTTTTTTCTGTATGTCTGTAGCAAAAGGAAGAATAAGGAAATAGTAGGGCCACTGCGTGGAGAAGATGGCAAAAGGGGACAGAGAAAAGGCAGAACTAATTAGCACCTTCTTTACTTCAGTCTTCTCCCAAAGGGGGAACAATGCTCAACCTGGGGAAGATTGAGCAGATGATGCAGTAGGGGAAATACAGCACAGAAGTGGTAAAGAGGTAGTTCAGGAATACCTGGCCAGTATAAATGAGTTCAAGTCTCTAGGGCCAGATGAACTTCATGTAAGCATATTAAAATAACTGGAAGAAATAATCTCAGAACCATTGTCAATAATCTTTGAGAATTCCTGGAGAACAGGAGAGGTCCCAGCAGACTGGAAGAGGGCAAATGTTGTCCCCATCTTTAAAAAGGAGAAAAAGAAGACCCAAATAATTACCGCCCAGTCAGCCTGACATCAATACTAGGAAAGATTCTAGAGCAGATCATTAAACAGACAGTCTGTAAGCACTTAGAAAAGAATGCAGTGATCACAAAAAGTCAACATGGGTTTCTCAAAAAAAAAAAAGTCATGGCAGACTAATCTCATCTGGGTTTTTTGATAGAGTTACAAACTTGATAGATGAAGGAATGCAGTGAATGTAGTGTATCTTTATTTCAGTAAGGCTTTTGACAAGGTCCCCCATGATATTCTTGCAAAAAAGTTAGTAACCTGTGGGCTAGACAATGCAACTGTTATGTTGATCTGTAATTGGTTGACTGACCAAACCCTAAGTGTAGTCACCAATGGCTCCTCTTCATCCTGGAGAGAAGTGACCAGTAGGGTGCCACAGGGTTCTGTCCTGGGCCGATTGCTATTCAACATCTTTAACAATGATTTGGATGAGGGAATAGAGGGTATGTTCATCAAGTTTCCAGATGACACCAAATTAGGAGGGGTAAATAATACCCCAGGATCAGAATCCAAAGTGACCTCAACAGATTTGAAAGCTGGTCCAATATTAACAAAATGAATTTCAACAGAGAGAAATGTAGGATACTACACTTGGGCAGTAAAAATGAAATGCACAGATATAGGATGGGTGACACGTCGCTTGAGGGGAGTACATATGAAAGGATCTTGGAGTCTTAGTGGACCACAAGTTGAACATGGGTCAGCAGTGTGATGCAGCAGTTAAAAAAGCCAATGTGATTGTAGGTTGCATTAATAGGAGTACAGTGTCTAGATCAAGGGAAGTAATATTGCCACTGTATTCTTCTTTGGTCAGACCTCACCTGGAATACTGTGTCCAGTTCTGGGCACCACAATTCAGGAAGGATATAGAGAAGCTGGAATGTGTCCAGAGGAGGGCAACCAGGATGGTGGGAGGTCTGGAAGCTATGCCCTATGAGCAGCAGCTTAGGGGGCTGGGCATGTTTAATCTGGAGAAGAGAAGGTTCAGAGGTGACATGATAGCCATGTTTAAATATTTGAAGGGATGTCATACTGTGGATGGAGCAGGCTTGTTTTCTGCAGCTCCAGAAACTAAGACATGGAGCAAAGGTTTCAAACTACAGGAAAAGAGATTCCACCTAAACATTAGGAGGAACTTTCTGACAGTAAGAGCTGTTTGGAAGTGGAATACACTGCCTCATAGTGTGGTGGAGTCTCCTTCTTCGGAGGTTGTTAAACAGAGGCTCGATGGCCATCTGTCAGGAATGATTTGATTGTGTATTCCTGATTGGCAGGGGCTTGGACTGGATGGCCTTTGTGGCCTCTTCCAACTCTATGATTCTATGATTCTATGAAATAGGGTGGCATTTATAACAAGGAGAAATCTAGCAAAAGCAGTCAAAGGATACAATGTGAAATCTCACTGAATCATGTCAATAAGATTTCAAGGAAAGCCCATCAATATAATCTTAATCCAAGTTTATGCTCCAACTAGTGAGGCAGAAGAAGAAGACATTGAAAGATTCTATACTGGAGTCCAGAAGGAAATTGATCACACACTAAAACAGGACTAGTTAATCATAGGCAATTGGAAGGCAAAAGTAGGAAACAGAGCTGAATCAAAGACTCTAAAAAAATGTGGCCTAGGATCAAGAACTGAAGCAGGATAGCAACTGATTGAATTTTGTGAACCCAACAGTTTGTTCATCACAAACACATTCTTTAAGTAGGCAAAGAGCTGACTGTATGCATGCACATCACTTGATGGCCAGTATAGAAATCAAATAGACTACAGAATTGGAAGCAGAAGATGGAGAATCTCCATTCTTTCTGCAAAAACAAGACCAGGAGCATATTGTGGTATTGACCATGTACTGCTAATATCAGAAATTAGGGTAAAGCTACAGAAGAACACTAAACCAACCATCATGCCAAGATACAACCTGAAGCACATCCCTGTAGAATTTAAAGATAATGTGAAAAATAGATTTGCACTGTAAAGCCTAATTGACTGGGAACCAGAATAAGTCTGGACTGAATCCAGGGACATTGTCAGGGAGGAATGCAAAAAGATTCTATCTGCAGCCAAAAACAAAGAGAAACCTCCATGGATGACTTATGAAACTCTTCAAACATTTAAAGACAGATAAAGAGCAAACATAAAAGGTGACAAAAATAGAATCAGAACCCTGAATGTAACTGTTCAATGACTTGTGTGCAGGGACAAAGAGAATGACTATAATAATCAATGCAGAGAAATAGAAGGTGACAACAAAAAAGGGAAAACAAGAGACCTCTTCTAGAAGATCTGAGAAATCAAAGGGAAATTAAAACCAAGAATGGGGATGCTATATGACCTGCATGGGAACACATTACATGACCAAGTAGAAATTAAAAATAAGATGATAGAAACAATACATAGAAGAACTATATACAAGAGATGAAGGTATGACTGATACATTCAACAAGAAAAAAACCATATGAAGATGAACCCACAATTTTAGAAAGTGAAGTGAAAGCTGCATTCAGGGCACTTGGGAGAAATAAATCACCAAGAACAGATGGCATACCAATACACCTACTTCAATCAACTCTTGTTCTAACTAAAACCTGTCAAGAAATATGGAAAACAGCTGCAGAAATATGGATGACCCACAAATTGGAAATGTTCCGTATAAATTTCAGTCCTCAGGAAAGGGGACACCAGAGATTGCAGTAACCACAGGACCATTGCATTACACTTGTCCCTCCGTCTCCACGGATTTGGTATCCACAGATTTAAGTATTCATGGCTTGAAAATATTCTTTAAAAAAAAAACCAAAAAACAAACCTTGATTTTGCCATCTTATATAAGGGACACCATTTTGCTATACCCTTGTATATAATGGTTTGATGAGAACAACCAAGAGATCCAGGAACTGTTGGCAAAAAAGAGAACTGCTCACCAGGCATACCTCACCCAGCCAACTTGCCATGTAACAAAAGCAGCATTCCGTCGCACATGTAATAAACTTCAACAAAAACTCCGAGATATGCAGAACAAGTGGTGGATCAATATAGCAGAAAAGACACAACGCTGTGCATATCTGGGTGATCTTAGAGGATTTTATGAAGCTCTTAAAGCAGTGTTTGGACCTACTTATCAGGTCCAAAGCTCCTTATACAGTACAGATGGTCAAACATTAATTACTGATAAAGCCTCCATCCTGAATCGATGGGCTGAACATTTTCAAAGTCTCTTTAGTGCCATCCGAGTAGTCCAAGGCTCAGCTATCCAACATATGATACAAAAAAGGATGAAAAATGAATTGGACATAGCTCCCACTTTGGAAAAGACCCTTAAGGCCATACAGCAGATGAAAAACGGCCAGGCAGCTGGGATTGATGGAATCCCACCTGAAGTTTGGAAACACGGAGGTCATACACTCCATGATAAATTCCATGAACCCCTTGTGAATTGCTGGGAAAAAGGGGAACTGCCATCAGATCTCCGAGATGCAGTCATCATCACCCTGTACAAGAAAAAAGGAGCAAAATCTGATTGCTCAAACTATCAAGGCATAACACTGCTCTCTATTGCTGAAAAAATCCTTGCAAGGATACTCCTGAACAGATTAGTTCCTGCTAATGCAGAATAACTTCTTCCTGAAAGCCAATGTGGCTTCAGAGCCAAAAGGAGTACTACAGATATGGTATTTGCCCTTAGATAACTGCAAGAGAAATGTAGAGAGCAGAACAAGGGTCTCTATGTAACATTTGTCGACCTCACCAAAGCCTTCGACACTGTTAGTAGAAAAGGTCTGTGGCAGATCCTGGAAAGAGTAGGATGTTCTCCCAAATTCCTTAAAATGATTATCTTGCTACACGAGGGCCAGCGCAGTCAGGTCAGATATGGCAATTCTCTTTCAGAGCCCTTTCTAATAACTAATGGAGTGAAGCAAGGTTGTGTTCTTGCTCCAACTTTATTTACAATCTTCTTCAGCATGATGCTCCAAAGGGCTATGGCAGAGCTTGAAGAAGAAGACGGCATCTATATACGTCACCGTACTGATGGTAGCTTGTTTATCTTAAGCCATCTGAGGGCTCGCACTAAGACTCTAAACTATCTAGTTCGTGAGCTGCTCTTCGCTGATGCTGATGCCCTTGTTGCCCACACAGAAGCAGTTCTGCAGCACCTAACATCCTGCTTCGCAACAGCTGCAGAGCTGTTTGGGCTGGAAGTCAACCTTAAGAAAACGGAAGTTCTTTACCAGCCTGCACCACAGGACAAACACCACCATCCCCACATTGCCATCAGCAAATCTGTGCTTAAGTTTGTTCAGCAGTTCACCTACCTGGGAAGCATCATCTCCTTAGATGCCAAGATTGACAAAGAGATCAATCACAGATTAGCAAAGGCATATAGCGCATTTGGAAGACTTTACAAAAGAGTCTAGAGTAATAAACACCTGAGGCAAAACATAAAAATCAGTGTGTATAGAGCCATTGTACTGTCTATTCTCCTTTATGGGTCTGAAACATGAGTCACCTATCGCCAACACTTACGACTCCTTGAACGCTTTCATCAGCACTGTATACGCACAATCCTAAATATACACTGGACTGACTATGTGACGAACGTTGCTGTCCTTGAGCAAGCAGGGATCACCAGCACTGAAGCCATGATATTGAGAACACAGCTGCACTGGGCAGGGCACGTTTCTAGGATGGAGGACCACTGCCTCTCAAAAAAAGTACTCTATGGTGAACTCGCCATGGGTCAGCATAAGAGGGGCGCTCCAAAAAAGTGATACAAGGACTCCCTGAAACAACATCTTGGACTCCGCCAAATTGATCACCAACAATGGTCCGCCCTGGCCTCACATCGGGAGGCATGGAGATGCACTATCCACAATGCTGCAGCCTTATTTGAGAACTCACGCTGAACAAGTCTTGAAGAGAAACGACAACGCAGAAAGAATCACAACCCGGTAACATCACCCAAGGAGACCTTCTGCTGTGCTTTCTGCAACCGGACTTGTTTATCTCAGATTGGCCTTTTTAGTCATTAGCGCGCTTGCAGAAAGCGTGGGATGAGTCCTTCCTGAATCTTCATTTGCAAAGAAAAGCCAGAGAGAGAGAGAGAGAGAGAGAGAGAGAGAGAGAGAGAGAGAGAGAGAGTGTATAATGGGACTTGAGTATTCACAGATTTTGGTATCCACGTGGAGTCCTGGAACCAAACCCCAGCGAATATGAAGGGACAACTGTAATTTCCCATGCAAGCAAGCTGATGCTCAAAATTCTACAACAAAGACTTTTACCATATACGGAGCAAGAAATGCCAGATGTCCAAGCTGGGCTTCGGAAAGAAAGCGTCACCAGGGAACATAATGCAAACATACGTTGGATAATGGAGGGCACCAAAGAATTTCAGAAGAAAATAGGCCCATGCTTTATAGATTATAGCAAAGCCTTTCATTTTGTATATCACAAAACAAAAACAACAACAACAAAAAACCTATGGATCTCTCTTAAAGAAATGGGTGTACCACAAGATTTGATTGTCCTGATGTATAAACTGTACTCAGGACAAGAGGCTATTACCAGGACAGAATACAGAGAAATGGAATCGTTTCCAATTGGCAATGGGGGTCAGCCAAGGCTGCATCTCATTACCCTATCTGTTTAACTTCTACACTGAACATGTCATACATAAAACAGGATTAGACTTGGAAAAAGAAAGCATGGAAATTGGAGGAAGGGACATCAACAATTTAAGATATGCAAATCACATCGTACTGCTAGCAGAAAATAGCAAAGTCTTGGAAGGATTACTGAAGAATGTCAAGGAAGAAAGTGCAAAGGCAAGTTTACAGCTGAACGTTGAGAAAACAAAAATAATGACTACAGATTATTTATATAACTTTAAAGTAGATAATGAAGACATTGAAATGGTTCAAGAGTTTCCACAGCTTGGCTTAGTCATTAATCAGAATGGAGACTGCAGTCAAGAAACAAGCCTGAACTATCCCTAAAATCCAATATGTCTAAACTGAGGGGTTGTCTAAATGGCAAAAGTACTCCTCACAGAATGAGTATGACCTACCTTAGTGGCATCCCATATTGTATAGCCGTATTCAGAAAGAGTGGGAGTAGTTATAGGTGGCACCTCTCGTCAAACTCATAAGCCCCGCCCCTTGACAGGTGTCCCGCCCCGGAAGTCCCGCCTTTTCCGGAAGTTCCTCCCCCGGAAGTCCCGCCCTTGCCGGATATCCGGTCCGTCCCCCGGAAGTCCCGCCCCCGGCCGGATGTGCTGGCCCCCTGCCGGAAGTTCCCGCCTGTAGGTGTGGCATCCACGTGGCAGCAAATGGAATGGCCCCGCAGGGGCCATTCCCCCACCCCCTCCCAAACTGTTCCCACCCCCTGGGTTGGCCTTGCGAGGTCATGTGGACCAATAGGAAGGGGTTTCTTGGGAAATATTCATTAGGATGGTTTGAAAGGCCTCTCCTGATTGGTTGTGGGTGTCAAGGGGTGGGAATGGCCCCATAGGGGCCTTTCCCACATCCCTTCCCCAGCTGATCCCACCCTCTCAGCAGACCCCTGCACAAAGGGCCAATAGGAAGTGGGTTTAGAGGTTTGCTTTTGAGCTGCTTGCCTGGACATGTTCACAGACAACGACATGGAGCTGCCAACTACGCCTCCAAACTCCTTTAGTGTTTCCATGCCCTCTGCCCCTAAAAAAATACCCCCCGAAAAGGAGGAACGAGTTGTGTGGAAGCAACGAAGCTACTCCTTTCCTGAAACAATGTCAGGAGCTGAGGGTTTTTCCATGCCTTTGTGCGATGAACTTATGGGGGAGACAGTGAAACCAAGAAGGGATTTTTCATCCTTGTTAGGCTTGAAAAACAGCCTTAGTGAGGAAGAGACTGATACAACTCCTCAGAATCTAAGACATTTTTCTGCAATGGAGAGTTCACTTGTGGATATTTTTACAGACGCGCAACCCTTTGAACCTGAAACAGTATGGCCTGTGGACTGGAGTATAGATTGGCCTGATGACTGGTCTGATACAGAGTGTGATTGTGGTTGTTCTCAGAAAGGGCTTTTCTCAAGGATGCAGAGATTGCAGAACATTGAAGATGTAGATGGTGGCCTGCTTTGTAAACCAGACCCCCAGAACCCTGAGACAGAGGTGGGTGATCATGACCCAAACTGGTCTGCTTACCAGTCGCTCCTTGATGACCTGCTGGAGGGTGATGCAGTGGAGAATGCTTTGGTGGACAACTCTGAAAAAGCAGACGCTGGTTATGAGAGCTCAACGGTAAGAATGCTAGCACTATGGGGGTGTTATTTTTAAAGAGGGAGAGAGAGAGTTGAATAAAATACCCTTTTTACTAAGAATGTTTTAATTTTTTCCAACAGGAAGATGGCATGCGAGGCGGTGAAGTGCAGAATCTTCAGATCAGGAACTCACAGAATGTAAACATATCATGCATTTCATGTGTTTCCATCACTCCTGAAGAGTAGATATTTTCTGCATAGTTTACAATAAAAATGATTTGTTCTGTACCTGTGTGATCATACTTACATTAGTTGCCAAAATGACAAAACATGAAAAAATCCTAAAGGCTATATATTATACACCTGGAGAAGTTGGAAGTTTTGGGGGTGTTTACCCCCTCTTACAGGAAGCAAAAAAACAGGACAAAACCATCCGGAAGGGGGATGTTACTAAATGGCTTTCAAAACAAGACAGTTACACACTACATAGGCCAGCCCGGATCCATTTTAAAAGAAACAAGACTGTTGTATCCAGAGTAGATTCTCAGTGGCAGGCCGATTTAGTTGATATGCAGCAATATTCTAAGTATAACAGTGGTTACAAGTACATTTTAACAGTAATAGATATTCTGTCTAAATATGCCTGGGCTGTGGCTCTGAAGGACAAATCAGGTAGAGAAGTGTCCAAAGCCTTTAGTACTATTTTCAGACAAGATGGAAGAAAACCTGGAAAATTACAGACAGATCAAGGTCGTGAATTTCTAAATAAGACTGTAAGTAGTCTGTTAAAACAACATGGTGTGCATCACTTTGTCACCAATAATGAGGTTAAAGCTGGGGTTGTGGAGAGATTTAACAGAACTTTAAAAACAAAAATGTGGAGATATTTCACAGCTAATAACACCTTTACTTACATTAATGTACTGCCACTGTTTCTAAAAAGTTATAACCATAGTTATCATCGTACTATCAAAGCAAGGCCCGTTGATGTTAATGATTCCAACACTCTAGCAGTGTGGAAAACAGTTTATGGGACTCCTGTCCAAAGAAAAGAAGAGACTCCGCTACTCAGAAAAGGAGACCATGTGAGGATTTCTAAAAGTAAGGGCAAATTTGCTAAGGGCTATGAACAGAATTTTACCATGGAGATATTCATTGTGGACCGAGTCATTAGAAAAGCAGATAGGCCGGTGTTTCTGCTGAAAGATTATGGGGGTGATGCTGTTGTTGGTAGCTTTTATCCTGAAGAATTACAAAAGATTACAGCTGAGGAAGACAGGGTGTATAGGATTGAAAAAATTCTAGCCACAAAAGGGCGGGGCCAGAGAAAGCATTACCTAGTGAAATGGCTGGGGTGGCCTAGCAAGTTCAACAGTTGGGTTCTTGCTTCTGAAGTAAGTGAACCTGTGCTGTAGTGCTGGAAAAGAAGAAAAAATGGGTGATGGGGGTTTTTATGTTTCACTTCCTAGCAATGCCTGTGTAGATGCTTTTCCAGATAACACAATCTCAAGCTTTACTATCTCTTTAGCAAGACCTCTTGAGCTTCCTGGGGCTTGGGAGGTTGGTCTAGCTGAGATCCAGTACCCTCACAGTTGGAACACTGTAACGGCTGATGTGAGGTTTGAAATTGCAAATGGAAAAAGGAAATGGCACTACCTTTTGCAACGTGGGTATTATTCAAGTATCCCTGAACTGCTGGAATACATGAACAGCCTCATAACAGCACACAATGACCCTCCTGCAGTGTTTCTGCACTATGACCATGTGTCTAGAAAGGTTAGGCTTGAAACAGATGGTCCATACACACTGCTAGTTGGTGCAGAATTAGGGCATATATTAGGGTTGTTTCCTAACCATCATGTCAAAGTTCTACCTTTTGCGGCAGACATCACCGGTGGATTCAATAGCTTATATGTTTACACAGATATTGTGGAGCATCAGATAGTCGGGGACTTCTATGTGCCTCTGCTACGCTGTGTACCTGTGCAAGGGCAGAATAACGAATGTGTCAATATTTGTTATGACAAACCCCACTATATCCCTGTGAGCAAGCACCATATTGACACGATCACTGTTGAGATAAAGACAGATCAGAACGAAAAGGTCTCATTTCGTTTTGGAAAGGTGATTGTGAAGCTTCACTTCCGGCCCCGGAGAACCCTGCTTCTTTAAAAATGGTGATTTTGAAATCATATGGGGACCCAACCCTTTATCGGGATTATTATAGAGCCCAGGCTGGAAATGGCCTTCCTGGGTATCATGGTGTTCCCCAAATGTATGGGGCAGGGCTTGGTGGCATTTTCAGAAGCCTTTTCCGAAAAGCTGTTCCTCTTTTGAGAAGAGGCCTGGACATCATTAAACCCCATGCAAAAACAGCTGCTCGTAATATTGCCAAAGACGTAGCCAGCCACGTTACTCAAGCAGTTCTAAATAGAATGGCCCCCACAGATCCACAAGGAGGATCGGGTCTGATGTACATTCAAAGGCGGAAAGGGTTAAAGAGAAAAACGTCACAGGCAATGGTGATAGGCCCCCCTCGACCCCTTAAAAGGAAAGGTCTACAAGGAAAGAAAACTCAGAAGCGGAGAGCTGTAAGAAAGAAGCAGAGGCGTCCGGCTAAGGAGGACATCTTTTAAACAAGCATCATGGCTTTTATCCATTGCAGCTCTGAAGAGTGCACTAAATCTGAACTAGACCTATTCCATATTGGACCTACCCAGACCAGTATCGAGAGAAGCTTGTATATTGAGGTGCCCCCCCTGACTGCCCTTACAGAATCTGCACCGCTAGATTTTTACATTGCTGGTAATGGTGAGGATTATATGGATCTGAACAATACCCTTCTATATCTGTGTTGTAAGATAGTGAATGAAGATGGGTCAAGCCTTGCACCAGATGCTGAAGTAGGACTGGTGAATTATCCTATAGCCTCCATTTTCAGCCAGTTAGATGTGACTTTAGGGGACCGGCTCATCAGCCAAAGTAACAACTGCTACCCTTACAGAGCTTTCATAGAATCTGTGCTAAACTACAGTGAAGACACCCTGGCAACTCAGTTTTCTGCTGGACTCTTTTATAAAGATACAGCTGGAGAACATGAATCGGCAGACCTGGAGGGAGATAATAAGGGGTTTATTAAAAGAGCAAACCTGACAAGTAAAAGTAGAAAGATAGATTTGCTGGGCCACCTTCATGCTGACCTGTTTTTTCAAGAAAAACTTCTGCTAAATGGCATTGATGTGAAAATTAAACTTACTCGCAACAAAGATACTTTCTGCTTAATGACTGATGATGCAGGCAAGCACTACAAACTTCAAATTTTATCAGCATCCCTTTTTGTAAAAAAGGTGAGAGTGTCACCAGGTGTCCGTCTTGGACATGCCGAAGCTCTAATGACTTCAAATGCCAAATACCCTGTGGATCGTGTAAGCATGAAAGTATTCAGCATCCCCAGAGGAAGCCGTGTCTCTAATCAGGAGAACCTGTTTTTGGGGCAATTACCTAAGCAGGTGATTATAGGCCTGGTTGACAATGACTCCTTCAGTGGTATTTACAACAAAAACCCTTTTAACTTTAAGCACTATGACATCAATTTTGCTGCACTCTACCTGGATGGAGAACAGCACCCTATGAAACCATTTCAACCTAATTTTGAAGAGGGAAATTGCGTGAGAGAATATATGAGTTTGGTACAAACTGCTGGAAAACATATGAAAGACCGGTCTCTCCTAATTAACCGTGAGGAGTATGCAAGAGGCTACACACTCTTTGCATTTGACCTGACTCCAGACCAAGAATGTAGCGACCACTACTCTTTGATTAAAACTGGAAACCTGAGGGCAGAGCTGCGTTTCGCCAAACCCCTGCCAATGACTGTCAATATGATTGTTTACGGTGTCTTTGACAATGTGATAGAAATAAATCACCGGAGAAATGTCTTGTTTGATTATATGTAAGATGGACAGCCTACAATTAACCCGTATACTGACTTCAAACCGCTATACTCAAAAGAGTTTCTATGGAGTTTTCCCCTCTGACATGCTTCCAAGAAAGAGGCTACTGCAAAGACCCCTGTGTCTGGTCGTCAACACACATCCTCACAACCTCCCAGGAGAACATTGGCTCGCTGTATACTTGACAGAGGAAAAGACTGGTGAATTTTTTGACTCTTATGGCCACCCTCCAAACCATCCCCTCTTTCCTAAAACCATCATGAAATTTTTAAGAAAAAATGCCCGCAAAACTGTGTTCCAACGTAAGGTTGTACAAGCCTCAGACTCTGTGGTTTGTGGATATCACTGTGTATTTTTTCTGCAACAACGCTGTAAGGGTCTGTCATTTAAAAATATTCAAGACTTATATTCTCAGGACTTGCAAAAAAATGATGAGATGGTTGTGCAGTTTGTAAAAAGGAAAAAGAACATGCCCAGACTTGCCACAGACATGTTTCAGACTACACAGACTTGTATATCATGTAATGATTTTCACAACCGTGTTTCCTAATAAACACCCCTAGGGGTTTTTTAAATAAAAAATGTGTCTTGTTGTTTTTTTTAAAAAAAAACCATAAGCAGTAAAATAGGTTTTTAACAAAAGGTAAATTTATTTTTGTTTTGTTATAAGCTGAGCCAGGTAGGAGTTCTACCTTGCCTCTGTTTTTTAGAAGATCTGTGTGACAGTACAGGCGTTTGAGCTGGCAACACACCCTTTGGGTTCTTTAGATAATCCAAAAGTTCTCTGTTGGCAGTATTCCCCACCACAGAAGTTGGGGTATTTATTTCAGCCAGGGCCCTCATAAAAACATCCCATCCTTTGGGGAGGCGTTTGGGTGGTAAGGCGTGAGTTTGGATTACACCTTTTACCAGGTCCAACATGTTAGTACCAGTTACAGCTTCTCCTTTATACACAAAGGCCCCCTTGTCATCCCACGAAGAAATATCCTTATTTTGTTTCATTCTATTTAGTAACAGTTTTGCATGATTCTTGTATCTAGCAGGCAGACTGTCCAGCACTTCTTGAAGCACTGTGTCAGAAGACCCCACCACAACTTCTTCAGAACCAGGCTCTGTTAGAATCAGGTTCAAATTTTGTTTCTCTGCCTCCTTCTGTCTTACATGGGTTAGATATTTTTGAAGCAGTGCATTATAATGTGTGGCCTTTTCATATTCAGTCAAGTCAGTCCTATGTAGAATTCCCTGCATCTCAGTATCTAGAGAAGATATGGCTGCAGTTCTGATGTTTTCATCCTTAGAAGGTGTCCCCTTTAATTGTTCTAGCTGGTGGCTGGGGACCAGATACATTTTTTCAGCGTATTCCATTACTGATTAGTTAAAAGCCCTGTTATCAGGGGAACCGCAAAACTTAACAGGGGCCCCAAAAACCCACCAGACTGTTTCACAAGGCACTTCTTTTTCCTCAGGGACACTTTAGTGTCGCCTAGAGTTTTAATAAGGCAACGCCTTTTTCTTAATACACGTACCTGGTGGGGAGATAAGGGGATGTTACCTTTTAAAGTATTGAGTGCTATTTCTGAGATGGCAGCAATCAGGTCATCTGAAGCTGAACACAAAATGGCTTTTCTTTGGCGTGGTGGCACCCTAATAAGCAGTTTTAAGAGTTCCAGGTTTCTCTTTACACGGCTAGACATGTTGTCTTATGGAGGATCAGCTGGCAACAGATGACGATGTGTTAAAACCTGCCCCTTTTGTGGCCACTGGGGTTTTTCTTCATGATATATACTGCAGGCCAGTCTGGAGGGAAGATTCCAGTTCTTAGCCTGTAAGATTCTGGGGTAGTGGCATTCAAATCCAGCACTAAATATCCATGGGGCTTGCTTGTAGAATCAGCAAATGCCTCCATGAAGAACCTCACATTTCCCGGGTACATCTGGCGTGCCAAAGTGGCTATTTGTAACTTATCCCTGGGATTTTTAAACAGCACCATATATTTTGCATTAAGGCTGATGGTCCTGTTGCTTTTTCCTTTGCAAAAAATATTTTGTGTAATGAAAAAAATGCTCAGATTGCGATGGTGGACATACTGTGTAAAACATCTTTCTATTTCATAGTTATCACAGCCAGCCTGCATCAAATCATCTATGACCAAAAAATTTACTTTATTGAGGGGTAACAATTCATCATCATCAAATTTATCAGGAAGCCCCTGTACAAATCGAATAAAGGGGTATTTACATTGGAGTTCTTTGTACAAAGGTTGCCAGCAACTATAACACCAAACAATATTCTGAGGCAATACTGAGAACACACTACTAGCATTATCCAACATATTTTTTATAAAAAAAGTTTTCCCACAACCACTAGGTCCTGCAAGAATAGCAGAGAATGGATGTTGCCAGCGCGTTTGCATGTTAGTATCCATAAGGGAGAGTTGTAAACCCTTCAGTAATAACTCGTTTATCAAAAACAACTTTTTGTGCTTTTTTGAGAATTTTAGTGTGGAGTGTCCACTGTTGCTTATTTCTAACAATACCTGGTTGCTGTATCACAATTTCATGAGGAGGGCAGCCCTTTTTGTCTGACACGTAGGCAAATACCAGGTCTTTGAGGCTGTCAAAATTAATTTTTTCACAGTTAGCGCTGTTCAATGTAATCCCCTTGACCTTCATACAAGCTGTCCCATTAGACAACTTATACCCATAAGTTTTAGGACCTGCTGACACAAACTCTGTGATAGTCTGATCTGCAGGAACCTCACTTGTGAGGTCTCCTAAATAATCTCCAAGAGGCGGGTCCCAGTCTCCCTCCTGACTCACAAATATGATGCTGTCTGTGTCATGATACAAAACACGCCTTTCTAATTTGTCTAACAGTCTATAGAGCTCCAACCGTGCGTACGCTGTGGTAAAGCAGGCTATAAATTCATTTTTTCTACCTGAGGTTGTCACACGGTCCTCAGAGTATTTCCAGGACACGCAGACAGCCTCATCATCAATGAATTCACACATGGAAACCTTGTATGCATCAGAAAACAGGAGTTGAAAGAATTCATCAGGATCTCTCAAAACCTGTGTGTTAGGCAAGTTTGTTCTCTGCCCAAACTTTCCCCACAAAGAGTTTAAAAACAATTTAGCAATCTGTCGCTTTGCAGGGTTCACAGCAATTTGGTCTTTGCGCAGAATCACACCCTCCCTCAACAGGTAATCAGTTATATATTTATCTTTATCCTCTTCACTAATACACCAATGAGGATACCCAGAGGCTTCCTGTTTCTGGCGTAGATGCAGCTCAATATATTTTGAAAACAGCTCAGAAGACCTGCGTGCAAAGTGCCATACCTCATATATCTCCACAACTCTGTAGCCCTTCTCTATAGCCACATCCAACTCTATAGTACACCATGTTCCCACTAATGCTCTCTCCTCATCTGTGTGATTACACGGGTCCAGCTGACGAGCTTCTGCACAAGTTGTGCACAGCACAAACATAAGTTTTCCAGAGATTCTGGATGGCAGAACTGGAAAATAGAGATTTCTAGGAGGAAAAACTTTTGCCTTCACTATGCCAAAGTAGTTTGAGAGTGGTTTGAAATCTTTATAAATGATTTCAGGATGCCCAACGGGGTACTCCTTAGTTTTGTTGACATAAGGGTACAGGCTGGTAAAATCGAAATATTTCACAGTCTCCCCACTTTTAGGCTTATAGTAGAGGCAAATGGCATTTGTGCGCCCCCCAAAGAGGGCGTCTCTGGGCTGTAGGGGTTCTGGAAAGCGTGCTGAGGCAAGAAACGTTTGGAGTTCCAAATCTGTTTTTACCAGGTTTCTCCACTCATGTTCCCAAATTGACCGCACTTCAAACCCCAGGCTTTGGAGTTCTGCAGCCTTTTTCTGTGTGGAATTGTGGAGAAACTCATATGATTTCCCCACAAGTGGGTTTTTCTCCTGTGGAGAATAACAAAGGACACACCCATGAAAAAAACAACCATAAAATTCAAAAGCTACCTTTTTATCACCTACAGCTGCATAACCATCTAGAAAATAATTGCCAGCTTTCACCTCTCCGCCATTTAAGGCATGCTGGATCTCAAGCTTTTCCTTGTGCCCAATATAGGAAAGCCATTGAATAGCTGGCGTTGAGAACCGCTTGCACTGGTTGTGGTAATTGTTAAAACTTGGAATGGCAATCCTGTCTTCCTGAAGAAATTTAAATCTGTACATTGCAAGAGACACACTTGCAAGGGTGGGATATTGGAGGGGATCTATAGCAAACCATGCTTCGCACTCTTTTTTCCCTTTTTTCACCATTCTCTTTTCCTTTGTAAGTTCTATAATCTCATGTCTGTACCTGGTGCAGGCCTCCATCAAAATTTCAACATCCTTTTTGCAATAAAAGACTAACTCTTTCTGCATGTCAAATACTTTTTCCTGGTTCTCTGCATACCATGCTAAAAAGGCAGCCTTTTCACTGGGCATCATATATTCTACACCATAGTCTTCAACTGGAGGCATTGGGCCTACATAATTCCAATTTTCTGGTGTATTGAAATAATGAGGAAAATACCCTTTTGCGTTTTCAAATCCTAGGGCCTTTGGCAGTTTAGAGAGGGCCATGGGAAGGTGGCTAAGCGAATCAATGAACTTTATATCCAGCCCTTCCACAGTAACACAAATCAACTTCCCCCCTTGAGCAATAATTTTTACATTCAGTTTTTCTTTCACTAACTGATTAAGGACAAAGTAACAGTCATAGCCCTTAGAGTTGTGGGCTATGAACGTACACCCTGAAAACACTACACCTTTTGTAAACGTTCTAATAAAGTCAGATAAACATGTCTCACCTTTAAACTCCCAAGTTTGTCCAGCTAGGGGCCATCGGCATTCTACATCATCATCATCATCATCAGGGCTACACTGCTTCTTAACACCTTTCTTCTTTACATTCTTAGGCTTCCTCCCCCTTTTGGGACCATTTTTAAAACACTCTACAGTTTCTCCTGGAAATGCTTTTACAAAACAATAATTAGGAACATGCACACCCGATGGAGTCTGATGACACTCAAAATCATAAAATAAATATTGTACGGAAACTTTTGGATTTTTTATGGGGTGCATGAAGCACTTGTGTTCATCATCTTTTGTGATGAACCCCCAGCAGACCGTGCATTGTCTGCCTCTGCACTTATCCTCATCATGACCAAGTTTCTGGTAATGGGAGCAGGTACGACAATATTCTCTAGTTTCACATTTGACTTTGTTCTCTGAGGCCAGCTGCATATGTAATTTTAAGCACTCTTTAGACCTGCAGTTCAGCTTACACCTAGGGCATCTAGCCATCTGATCTACAAAAGTGTCACAGCCCTTTCTCAGACACAGTCTACAGAAAAAGATACACGAATGCAAATTGTGGTTATACAATGTGAAGCAAAATGTACAATAGTTCCTCACACCAAAAAGGGCTTTTACATTAAGAACCCCATAGAAATGTTCTTCATTCAGAAGCAGAGTGTAAGTTTGTGGATATTGGGGGCCATGTGTTTTAAACAGACTCCATCCCTTCTTAGAGTAATAAGCCACATGAATATTGACTTTTAAATGGTTTTCAACAATTGAAATGTCACCAAGTGACACCTTTTTCTGATCAGACCAGCCAAGTTCCTTATGCAACTGTCTGGCTGCTGCCAGAAGCTCTGTATCAGAGGGGCGCTTTTTACTCATAACCGCAATCAAAGCTCCTCCAAAACAAAGGTTACTGCCAGTATAGTTTAAATCTACCAAATACTTTCTTTTTTTGGCAACTATTTCACTAGAGGGGATGGAGCCTATTGATCTGTGACCTCCACCCCTGGGAGGTTTCACAATTGTGACAATGAGACGCAGCTTTGCATGCACACAGATCTCCATGTTGCTTTGCAAGAGGTTACTCAGCTGTGAAAGAAATTCCTCAGCATTCAAACGATCCCTGCTTCTTTTAACAGAAAACAGAGGATCTCTTAACCCTAGGGCCTCCACCCGCAACTGAACAAAATCTTCATCATCTATTCTCTGATTTATATCATCTAAAATATTCTGTATTGCTGTGTATAATGCATTGATAACCTGTGTGTATGATGTCAAATGTTCTAAATTTCTGAAACGGAATTCCTCACCAATACGAATTGTGCGATATAATCTATGTGTCCACTGCCATGAGCGCACACGCTCTGCATATACTGGAGGTGGCCCTTCAGAATCTGGAGTGTTTTCATTTGGGGGTTGGGGCTCACCTGAAGATGATTCCAAAGACTCTAGAGCATTCTGAGAGGCATTGGTAGGATAAGGCTGGTTATTAGCAGGGTCAGAGTCATGTGGTGCTTGAAACTCATCCCCAGGTGATTCAAAAAACTGCTGAGGTTCTGTACTGACAGAGGAGGAGGGTTTATTAGCTTTATGGCTAATGGTTGAAGTTTTTGCAGCTCTTTTTGAGGTCAGAACCTTTCTTTTTGCCCTGTTTATCATCTTAATAAGCCTCCTTCTCCAGTACAGTTCCCCAAGGGTAGGCTTTTTCCACCCACCCCTTCTTCTCCACCACTTCCCATGCCCCCTGCCTTTGTGGAACCTTGGGTGCTGTTTACCCATACCTATCTGCATGTGTTCAACATATGTATTAACCAAATACTTGTTATCTTTTTTAATAGTCTCATAAAGAGTGTCCACATCAGATTGTGTAAACTGGTTCCCCAAGGCTGCCAGGGTGGCCTCACGTTCCTTAGCACATCTAAGGAGCTCCAAACCTCTTGCCATCATCTTCTCAATTTCCGTGATGCAGGACATTAATTTTGCGGTTTTCTTCTTGTGCACTTCAACACGCTTGTGTAAATTACTGTCAGGCAGAAGGCTTGTATCAACTGTCTGTTCGTCATGCCTCCTCTTCTTAGAAGCAGGCTTTGTATTCTGTTCTGGTGCAGCACGTTTTGCAGTGCCTAAAAGCATGCAAACAAAGAAAGAAGAATTAATACACACACACTCTACACACACACACACACACACACACACAAACTATTTACCTCCACATTTAGATGTTGTTGCCTTGTTTTGAAATGTGGGGCTCTCTTCACAAAAGTCCTCACCAAACAACAATTCTGTAGAGAATATACACCCATTTCAGAAATAACCAGCACAAAAAAATTACAAAACAATATCATTGTTGTTAACTACAACAAAAGAGAGAATTACCCATTTCTTTATCTAAAGGTTCTGCTAGATGTGGTTGTTCTGTCTTCCTGTTTTGTGGCTTCAGCACAATCACCTCTGGGTAAAGATTTTGTGGTTGGTTTTTATCCATGTCTTGTGGGTGAAGATCTGGTTAAGCTAGAGGCAAAAACAAGATTAGCTCAGATGTGGGGTGATAGACATATCCCAAAAAGTCACTAGACAATCAAAAGCACCCAGGGAGTTAGACCACAAAACCTGAATGGACTCATTTCTAATCCTGACAGGAAATGGAGACACAGACATTCAACATTGTTCATGTCTACTTGAATTTGGTGTGTGCAGAAACCCCTGGTGAGACAGCAGACCCCAAAGTGTACTATGCTTTACAAAAACTTGCCAATTCAGCTCAGAATCAAGTGGAGAAAAAATTGATACCAGCAATTACATGTTTGGAAATGTCAACTGTTTCTCAGGCTTGTGAAACAATCCTATTAGTGATGCAGTCTGCATTTTCTGATGGCAAAACCAACTGGGGAAGGATCATAACAACCCTTTTGTTTGGTGGCATTGTTGCCAAAAAACTGAAGACTTCCAATGTACCTCTCACAGCTAGAAGTATGCACCAGATTGCACACTGCATTACAAATTATTTGTTAACTGAGAAAGGCACATGGATAGCAGAAAATGGTGGTTGGGTAAGTATTAACATAGATTCTTTAAGAAACCCTACGAATTTATAGAGCCTGTGAGAAAAAATTACTTCTTTAAACTAACAAGACATCATTTTTTATTTCAGGAAAATGGATTAAAATTGAAGCATGAAGTTATAACTGGAGCAACAATTATGCGTGTTCTGAAACATCTCTTCTATTTAAAATGGTTATTTTACCCAGCATAAAATATCGTGTATGATAGAAAAGCCCTTCCAGAAAATAAAAGCTTTTGTGAAAACTAGTTGCTAGCTGTAAATGCCTGTTACCAAAGCACACATTTTATTTAAAATCAGCATGTTTTAAAATAAAAGCAAATATTTGTTTTAATGTTTTAATATAAAAGCTCCTACCTAAGGAGGTTTTAAAACAAGTTTATTTAAGAAAATAAACAAAAACACCATGCTCCCAATAAATAAATACATACATCAAAATGAGATTAATTTAAAAAACAACAGCATCTGGCCAACATGTGCCCATCTCCCCCACTCCCCTAAAAAAAGAGATTTCAAAATAAGATTCATTTTGAAAATAAAAAACTGGTTTCTATTCAAAGGTCCTCTAACACAGAAATCCAGCTATTTTTTAAAAAAAATATTTTTACAAAACACCCCTTTCCTTTATAGCTAAGACAGCCAGTTCTGCCCCTGGGCGTGGAGAGTTAATCCTATTAACTCCAACCTCAGGAGTGAGGCCCTTTATAAAACCTAATCTAATCATCTGGCCAACATGTGCTCATTTCCCCCCACCCGTAAAAAAAAAAAAAAAAAAGAGAGAGAGAGAGAATTCAAAATAAGATTCATTTTGAAAATAAAAACTGGTTTCTATTCAAAGGTCCTCTAAGACAGAAATCCAGGTATTTTTTTAAAAAAATATTTTTACAAAACATCCCTTTCCTTTATAGCTAAGACAGCCAGTTCTGCCCCTGGGCGTGGAGAGTTAATCCTATCAACTCCAACCTCAGGAGTGAGGCCCCTTATAAAACTTAATCTAATCATCTGGCCAACATGTGCTCAGAAGGAAGGCCTTTTTATAAAACTAGATTTTTAAGAGTTAGCAAGAAAAAAACAACTATAAAACAGCATTTCACCACATTCAAAGTCATTTTTTTACAGAAATGTAACCTAAAATGAAATTTAAAAAGAAACATTCTTAAATTTTAAACATGGTTAGGTCTTAATCTAATCACATGGCCAACATGTGCTCAGAAGGAAAGCATTTTTGCAAACTTAACACATTTTCACTAAATTTAACAGATTATGCTATAACAATTTTCTTTGGTGGCTTCCCCCCCCCTCTAAAATACATACTTCAGGGTACTTTTCCTGCAGGCCTAGGGATGTAGGATAATTACAAATAGTCTAACATTTTAAAAAGTAGCATGCTATATATACAATGAAAACTTACCAGAGATGGTTGTTGATTGAGCGTAGACCAAAACAAAAGGACAGATTAACATCTGAGTTGAGTTTTTATGCAGCCGCCAGCCTATGGTGTTCTCTGTGATTGGTTATTAAAACATATCTCCACCCCCAAGGAAAACTGATAGGATACATCTCCAATCCCCACCTTCAGGGTGGGGTCTCATGCTAGCCACATGGTCTAATGTGAGCACATTTTTTGCAGGGAACCAAGCCTTGCCCTTTCTTTTTGAATTTTGCTGGAGAGCTCATCAGGTAATATCTTGCATGTGAAAACCTCAGGCCTTTGCTTTATTTTTAGGGCTGATGGATGGGGTGTGGGGGAGGAGGAGGGGTGGGGTATGGTGCAAAGACAAAAAGATTGCTTAATGTCTTTACATTGTTTAATTTAAAGAAAGGCCAACACCCTGCCATTTTAAATAGGTGTATTTTTCAAGAACCATGCTGGAGACCCTTTAAAAAATACATACACACACTTTTCTGTAGCTGCTTTTTTTTTAATTATTGAAAATCACAGAACCCCATTTTAAACAAATCCTTTTTAATCCAGTAGTTTAAAAACTTTTTAGTACATGGTTTTTAAAGTCTCATTAAAGGCACTAGGTTTAAATAAGCCATTTGTCAAGTTTTATTGTTCAAAAGCATTGTTAGATTTAACAAATGTCTTGTAAGACCTATTTTTCAACACTTTAAGCACATGTTCTAAAACAACTTTATCATGAGGTTTTAAAATATGGTGTAACTCCTTCAGGGCCTTTTCAGCTCTCCCTACTTTTGTGACCAGTAGCAAGACTTGGTCTACAGATTCCCCAGTTAGCAAAAGACAGTTCAGGCTATATCCCACCAGCACACATATATGCAGTACACTTTTAAAACATATTTTCCCGCTTAAGTCACGCAATCTTCTAGAAATAAATTTTCTTGTAAAGTTAATACAAGAATGAGAATCTTGTCCAGGAGCTTGCACCACACAACCGATACAGTCTTCATACAAAATTTGATCTAGGCAGTGCTTCAACACTCCATAAACTGTAGATCTCACTACAGAGTTCATTAAAGCTCTCTGTCTTCTTACAGGCATATATTCTTTATCCTGGTTTACTTCTAATCCCAGCAGCGCAGCCATGACCACATGGCCTGGTTGTGATGTAGCTGTATCAGCAGTCTCCTAAAATATTTTTTAAAGAAATGATTTAAAATGCTGCTTTTTAGACAACACATCTGATACCAAAACCCCAAGGCCAAATCACAACATACTTGTACTGGAGTGGGCCCTACACAAGCCATCTTCCACAGTGCCATAGGATCTGGTGATTGTGTAGATGCTTCACCACCCTTTTTAATTTCATTTTGTCCACCACTGCTACTGTCTTGAGGTTCCTAAAATATAAAGAACAGTGCTTATACTATTTTGGACCCTAGCTTTGCAATGCTAGCCAAACACTCACACCAAAAGAAGAAACACAATTTTTAATTATACCTGCATTGCAGGCTGTTCTGCTGAAATAGTATCCACCATCCGGTTCCACATTTGGGAAATTTCACATGCTTGCTGTTGAATCAGTTCAGTTGAAGGACAAGGCTCATCATCAGAACTTGTACTGATATAGCGTTTTCTGCTTGTGGGGTTCACATCAGTTTTTTGGACTTCTTGCTCTGTGGGGCCTGCAGAGGTGGTTAGCAGCTCCATGTCATCTCCTCTGAACATGTCCAGGCAAGCAGCTCAAAAACAAACCTCTAAACCCACTTCCTATTGGCCCTTTGTGCAGGGGTCTGCTGAGAGGGTGGGATCAGCTGGGGAAGGGGTGTGGGAAAGGCCCCTACGGGGCCATTCCCACCCCTTGACACCCACAACCAATCAGGAGAGGCCTTTCAAACCATCCTAATGAATATTTCCCAAGAAACCCCTTCCTATTGGTCCACATGACCTCGCAAGGCCAACCCAGGGGGGGTGGGAACAGTTTGAGAGGGGGTGGGGGAATGGCCCCTGCGGGGCCATTCCATTTGCTGCCACGTGGATGCCACACCTACAGGCGGGAACTTCCGGCAGGGGGCCAGCACATCCGGCCGGGGGCGGGACTTCCGGGGGACGGACCGGATATCCGGCAAGGGCGGGACTTCCGGGGGAGGAACTTCCGGAAAAGGCGGGACTTCCGGGGCGGGGCACCTGTCAAGGGGCGGGGCTTATGAGTTTGACGAGAGGTGCCACCTATAACTACTAGTGGGACTAAATATACCATATACTCCACAAGAAAAACCTTTGAGGCTTTTCCCAGAATTTTTTAAAAAACAGTGGGGGGAATGTGCATTCCTGTTTATTGGGTCAAGTGACCAAATTGATTTGCTTTCCCAAAGGAGCAGAAGCTGAAAGCTGATAGGCTGGGTGAGTGTGGGGGCTGGGGGTTGCTAACAAGGCAATTGCCCAGAACCACCATTGTTTTCTCCTTAGCTAGTGAACGATAATGCATTAAAACAGGGGTTGATTAGCTTGTTTTCTTTTCTGTTAAGGCAAAATATTGCACTTTCACACCTTAGATAAGCTTTTTTTTTCTTATCTAAGATAAGATAAGAAAAAATACTGTCTGGCAGTGGCAACTGGTAAGAAAAATGCAAGTAATTCACTTGCAGCCGCCATCTTGATTCGCAGGCATGCCTGTTTGCACAGCAAACTTGGCTATCTTCACATACCTGTGATCTGCCAACCTCCACCCAAAAAAGCCATTAAGACAATCACAACTGCTGTGAGTTGCCTTTACTGTGGAGCAGTCTGCTTCTTTTTGCCTCGTATAGACAACCCCTGAGACTGTTGACCATATCATGAGAAGACATGACTCAGTAGAAAAGACAGTAATGCTTGGAAAGATAGAAGGCAGTAGGAAAAGAGGAAGACTTTGTTCCAGATGGATAGATTCAATCAAGGAAGCCATGGCCCTGAGTCTGTTGAGGATAGGGTGAATTATGAGATTATCAGATACGTCCAAAAAAAAAAAAAACAAGAGCAGCACGTAAGGACAGTGTTACTGTCCCGTGAACAAGACCCAGTTTCAGATGTCCTCATCATTGCCACATGCTGCTTCTCTGCTACATCCATGAATAAGATGTCACTTTCAATTGATGGCGAGGTCCTGTCAATGAAAAGCAATGCCTTACTTGTGGCTGCAGCGCAGGAGGAGTTCGCAATGATGACAACATTGTTGGAAACCGGGTCAAGTTTGTGGGACAGTAACATCATCCTCATGTGCTGCTCTTGTGTTTTTTGACATATCGGATAATCTCCTTAGAGGTATCTCATCCATAATGTGAAGTTGACTTGATGGCAGTTAAAATCATCACCACCCTTTGAGTTTTTATTTTTCTTCCTTCCTTCCTTCCTTCCTTCCTTCCTTCCTTCCTTCCTTCCTTCTTCTCTATCATAGACACATGGGTGCATTGGTACACACGCGCGCACACACACACACACACACACACACAGGGCGGGAGAGACTGAGCAAGCAATATGAACTGCAATAATATAAAGGATGGCCACTACTGAAAAAGAACAAATAAATGAAAGATCCATTTTACATTCTCTGTGAATGCCTTTCACAAATAAAAAAGGTCAATATCTAGATCAGTGACATTTTTTCTTTTGTTCAAAGAAAACTAATTTTGCTCATCCATTTGTATTCTTTCTTTCTTTTTTCTATTTCTTTTCTTTTTTTCTTTTTGAAACCTGACAGACTGGTCGTTGATCTCTGAGAGCTCTCTGTTGTGATGAGTGTATCAAGCAACTGAAACAAAACTCCTCTTTGCAGATGCTACTGTTATGGAAATTGTGAGAAGAATCCTAAATCAGCGTTATTATGTGGGGACAATGCAACTTCCTCAGAAAATATCCAACATCTCTATTGCCCGTGATTATGAAGCTATCATACTCTTCATGGAAACAACAGCAGTGTTTCTTACTGAGTTGCTATCATTTTGAATCAGCTGTCATTCTTCCCAGTGATCTTGTTCCTGTGGCTTTTAATACCTCATTTCAAAATGACAGGAAGAAATCTAAATGGTCTGTAGGTTCTTGGAACTAAATGCATTGTTTCTCCGAAAAAGGTATTGCTATACTGCATAACATTTACAAGTCTAATTTGGTTCTGGAGATATTAATCTCGATGTTTTACTTCTGGCTGAAGAAATGGGCATGATAACATCCACAATCACCTCTACCTTCACTAGAAATACTGTTTTATTGCAGCTTTGCAACTACACCCCAAAATTTAGCCTATTGCACTCAGCCCATCACATGGAACTGCCTTGTAGCAGTACAGAATTCCTGTAAAGAGCTCTCTATCCGTTTTGATGCATGCATGATGGGCTCTGTTATTGTTCTTCTCAAATTTGTACAGAAAACCTGACAATCCTTATTCCCAGGGGATACATTTGATTAGGGGAGTTGTCTCAAACTGGTCTCTGCAGGGAACATATATCTTCCAGCCATGTTGAAAGTCTTTTAGCATAGAATGTAGCATGTGTGTCGGTCTTCTTATCTCCAGAGCATGGAAACCTGTCTCTTCTATACTAGCACTCCCAGAATTCCCCAGACAACATGGTCAATAACCATGCTGGCTGGGGAATTTGGGGAGCTGTCGTTGAGAAAGTAATGTTTCCAAACTCTGGTGTTCTCCTAATTGTGAGTATAGTCCTCCCTTGAGGCAAGGTTCAATTTGCGCATTAATGAAGCAGAAGTTAAGCAACTGTGTAAACCCATGTTCATGTTCAAATCTGCATTTCTCCAGGCTGTACATATTTACAGTACATACACTAGGAGCAAATCCTATTGAACTCTGTGGTGTTGGTTTCTGAACAAACCTGTTTAGGATTTCATTGCTGGGGGTGGGGGAACCTCCCCAAGGACTCGCAGTAAGTCTTTCACAAGCCCCAGTACCAGTGTAAGAGCTAGAAAATATTCCTATGTGACATATGTTCTAGACAAAGGCTATGTGGGGTGCAAGCCCTGGCAGTAACAGTGGCAACTGCTGAACCTAGTGGGTGCATTTTGACACCAGCTAAAAAATGCTTCAGTGCTTCCCCCCTCAACTCATAGTTGTCATATTACCCAGGTCCCTTTCATACTATACAATTATAGTGCTGTGATCTTACTTTAACTGCCACAACAACATTCTATGATTTGCACTATAGGGAGGAATATTTAAAATTCTAAGTCAAGGATCTATAATGCCTCATCACACATCAGGATTTCTTAGGCTGTTGCTATGGCAATTAAAGTGGAATCACCTTGAATCCCATGCTTGCCATCTTGAATCCCATGCAGGGAGAAAGATGGGATATAAATTAAATAATTAAATAATTTTAATAAATAAATAAATCACAGTGTTGTCATTGTATACTGTGAAAGGGCCTCTGTTTGGCTAAGTTCTGCACCCATCAACTTAGATCACCCTTATGGTTCTTTCCACAAGCGGATAACTTAGTAGTGATTCTGGCCTACCTGCTAACATGTGGCTGCCCTGCCTTTGTGATATCACAAGGATCCGCCTCTTGGTCTCAGGTTTTGGTGCTGAAATCTTACGGAATGTTCTCCTTCTGACTTTAAAATCTTATGCAAGCCGGTCTGGTTAGAATGTTGGACCAAGATTTAGGAGATCTGGGTTGTAGCTCCCAATGAGCCACCAAAATGATTACGTGACCTTGGATCAACTGCTTTCACTTAGCCTAGCCTGCCTCTCATTTTAGGGAGAAGGAGAGCCATAAACACACTTTATGCACTTTGGAAGAAAAGCAGGATTTAAATGTAACCCAAAATGAATAAAAAAATTCAATATGCAAGATGCCCACACATGAGCTAGGGAGCCCTGCTGGGTTGCTTACCCTGATGTGGCTGCTCTCTTCAACTTGAATGGCTGTCAGATTTTCTTTTCCTCCACTATTACAAGCAATGTTCCCCTCTCCTTTTTTTTTCCTACACAGGAAGGACCAAAGCCAAACAATTTTTATAAATGGTAGAGCTTAGCCAAGCAATTCCCAACACAATAGCAGCTTGCAGTCATTAGCTTTGCCTCCTGTGTCCAGCTTTGCTTTGCTTCCATGCAACAGAGATAGTGCCAATCTCCCTTATCTCAAGTGTATCACTTATTGCTCCTTATACAGTCCAAACAAACTCAAAGGCACCATGGAGTCAGAAACGGCCTATCTTGATTGTTGCTCTTATCAGCGCTTTTGCACCTCACCAGGCAGTGTCAAGGTAATTCGTCCAGTAAAGCTAGAAGAAACTTGAGTATTAGCTAATACTAAGCCCTGCAATGGATGTGTGCACCAGCACAACTCCATTTCATCTATGTGGAATTTTGTAGCAGTTGTCATATTTTTAAATGTCCTGTCCTTCAGCACTTTGGTCCGGTAGACAAAATATGGCACAGCACAGTGGCTCATAACCTTTTCTTTACCAGGGACCCCCTTTAAATAGCTTTTGTTGTCTTGGATCCCCAAGACTTAGCACAAGATTTAAAATAATAATAGATGATGATGATGATATAATTACACAGTCCATTAAACCTTCCCTCAGAGGCACTGGAGGGAGAGGGAAGATTTTTCTCCTGCTTCTTCCTACAAGGTTGTGGCTGGAATGGATTGAATGGTAACGTGCAGATCAAGCCAGCCAGCGCCTTGGCTCCTGTCATATGGCCACTTAACCTGGACCACAGGTTAAGAACGACTGGCAAAGCACATTTTTCTTATTATTATAATGCAGGCAATGCAACACATGCAGGTTTATATGATAGTAAGTCTTCCTGCATCCAATGGCACTCTCAGGAAAGTAAATTATCCTATTACACTATCCTAAGTGTAAGTAGGTTTATAGACATCTTTTTCAATGGATATTTGGGGTAAAAGGAGTTCCACAATGAAAAGAGTGTATGTGATCTCAGAAGAACTTTGGAGAAGTTATTTATTTTAACCCCTCCTGATGCTGACACCAAGGGGTCACTATAAAATGGGAGGTTAATTGGTTCCCACTTTTTTTTTTTAAGGAAAGGTAAAGCTGTCCAGTAGTACTTTCAAAAACAGCCCCACATCCAGTCAATGAAAGAATGAAGCTTTTCTCACCACTGACCTCCATGTAAAGAAAAGACCAAGGGATTGATGGAAAACCACATTTTGTTATTTTCTTACCCATCCACGGCACCCCTTACATTAGGCTAGGGAAAGTGCCTTGCTACCATTGGCTCCCCAATATGGATTGGGACCATACAGAGTCACAAAGTACAAGCCCCTTTCCCCCACCACCCCAACATGGTAACTTAGGGCTGGAGAATCTTGGGACTTCCAGATGTTTTGGGTTACAACTCCACACCTATGAGAGGCATTGCCATTAGTAAGGGATCTGGGGAGATAATTTTTTCTTGTGCAAATTGAATGAACAGAAGCAAGTCTATTTTGACCCTCAAGAGCTGTAGCTGGTGCCCAGTGGCATCACCAATGTCTAGTAGGGGTTTGGGAGGAAGGAGTGTATTCTCCCAGGAAGTGCACTACCTGCCTCTTTGCTTATAGGTCAGTTCAAGCTACTCATACTGTTACACCCTTAGAAACTCACATTCATTAGAGACCACATCTCCCTATTTCATTCCCTGCACTATGTAAATGTGCCAAACAACTACTAGGCAGCAGCAGCAGTAGTAGAGGGTGACACTGGCAGAGAATCTCTCAGAGATGATGACAGTAGCACCATAACTAGCACTTGTTAGTACTGCACAGTACTAACCTCCTTTGAAAGATCTTTTACCATGAAAATGCTATGGTGAGACAATCCAAAATGAAACAAGAGATAGTGCCTTTAGAGGAAACTCCCAGGTTGGATGGAACTCAGCAAGCTACTAGGATACAGCAGTGGACAACTACAAGTAGCGCTCTGGCTAATGACACAACTGGACTGAAGTTGAAAGGACGTTCAGCTGCTGATATGCTCAGAGGCAAAAATAAAGTCCGAAGCTGCACAAAATATATTATTGAAACATGGAATGTGAGAAGTATGAATCTGGGAAAGCTAGACATAGTAAAACAAGAAATGAAATGTATAAAGACTGCAATTGGGTGAGTGAGCTAAAGTAGACAGGAATGGGATGTTTTAGTCAGATAATTACATAGTGTTTTACTCAGGAAATGATAATCTAAGAAAAAATGGGATAGCATTTGTAATGAGTAGAAATGTAGCAAAAAAGCAGGGAGAAGGGTACAATGCAAAGTTTGACTGAATCATGTCAAGATTTCATGGAAAACCCATCAATAAGGTTAATCCAAGTTTATACTCGAACTATAGAGGCAGAAGAAGAAAATATTGAAAGATTCTGTGCTGGAGTCCCGGAGGAAACTGATCACATACCAAAACTGGACTTGTTGTTAATCATAGGCAACTGGAAGTCAAAAGCAGGAAACAGAGCAGAATCAAAGATTGTACAAAAATTTAAACCAAGATTGAGGATGCTATACAACCAGTAGCAGAACACATTACATGACCAAGTAGAAATAAATTAACAATGGAAACAATACATGGAAGAAATGTATACAAAAGTTATGAAAAGAGGTGGCAGGTTCATTTGAGGAAGAACCATATGTGACAGGATTGGTCCTGGACATGACCTTCTCCTGCCAACTACAGTTCTGTTGTTTTGCTTTGTAGCCAAATGTGTTTGCATTCCTTTGTACTTGCTAACACGTATGTAGTCTAACTGGGAGAAGAGGGGATATGTTCCATGTTTGTAACTCTTTGATTAAGGTTTGCACCTGGTCTTTGCCATGAGAAAGATGGGATAAGCACACTCCTGGTTGGAACTGGGAGTGGGGATGATGGATAATAAATGACTGTATAGACTGCCAGATTTTGTAGATCATAAATACTTTTTAACTTAATGCTTTGTAGATAGGTTTCATCCTAAACAATGATGTTGTAGGGTTAGCTCTTTGGATTACTGTACCAATAAAGTTTACTGCTTAACTCTGAAACTGCTGGTTACTGAGCCTGAAGAAGCCAGTTCACGACAATACAAAGATGAACCTCCAATTTTAGAAAGTGAAGTGGAAGTTGCATTCAGGGCACTTGGGAGAAATAACTCACCAGGAACAAATGGCATACCAACAGAGCTGCTTCAAGCTACATAGACAGAATCTACTCTAGCTATAACTAAAATCTGTCAGCAAATATGGAAAACAAAAGAATGGCCCACAAATTGGAAATGCTAAATATACATTCCATTCCCCCAAAAAGGGGACACCAGGGATTGCAGTAACCACAGGACCATTGATTTAATTTCCCAAGCAAGCAAACTGATGCTCAAAATTCTACAACAAAGACTTGTACTATATATGGAGTGAGAAATGTCAGATGTTCAAACTGAGTTCATGAAAGAAAAAGGCACTAGGGATCATATTGTAAACATACATTGAATACTGGAGTGCACTAAAGAATTTCAGGAGAAAATCAACCCGTGCTTTATAGATTACTTTACAGAAAATTGTGTAGATCATAAACAGCTATGGATCACTGTTAAAGAAATGGGTGTGTCACAACATTTGAATGTCCTGATGCATATCCTCTACTCAGGACAAGAGGCTACTGTCAGGACCAATAAATGGTTCCTAGAGCAAATAAAGCCTGAACTCTCCCTAGAAGCCAAGATGACTAAACTGAGACTGTCATACTTTGGCCATATCATGAGAAGACATGACTCAGTAGAAAAGACAATAATGTTTGTTAAGGTAGAAGGTAGTAGCAAAGAGGTCTCTCATCCATAGGATTCCCATAAGTTGAAGTTGATTTGATGGTGATTCACAACTATGTATTTTCAACTGATCTGACTTTGTTTTATGTACATAAAGTCCAGGTAGTTATTTGCTCAGTAAGAAGTTCTGCTCAGCTGAGTTATCCCATTTCATTGGGCTGCTTAATTGCTCTAGGCTTTATGTCCAAACTTTAAAGGAGTTATCCCAGGTGCTGAACCTATGTTGGAGATAAAATCAGTACCTTGGACAGCTTCTTTAGAGTACTACCAAGTAGCTGACACAAAGTTGTGGAATGACCTCTTTCGATGATGAGGCTAAGGGCATGCCTCCCTTTCTGTTTTTCATAAAGGACAAGAGATGCACCTGCTTCAGTTGAGATTTGGCAGATAACTTTAGTAGGCTGTTCAATTTTTTTTACAGCTACTTTATTTGAAATGACCAGACACTCTGGTCTCTAGCTAGGCAGGATCATGCCTATGTTGGCGTTCTGGAGGATTCTGAGAGCTGTAGTCCAAAAAGGTAGCTTTCTCAAGGTCTAGTAATGAGATTGCTGCCTGGCTTGCTGGAACTTTAAAAGACCTTGCATATGTTCCATGCTATTGCAGGTAGGGCTGTGAAGCCTGATACCAGTGCTAGTCCTTCCTCATTAATGTACAAACACAGAACATTTTCCAACAGAACAAGCTTTCTGTGTCATGATTTTTTTAAAAGACCAAAATAATTACTGAGTGGCATTGTTATAATGAGCAATTTATTTGAATAATATGACTTTGTTTTCTGTTTTTAGAACACTTTGACTAGTACTGATTTGTTTGGTAGTTGTAATTCTTTGAGTGCTTAATGGGCACAGAATCCCAATAATAGGTTGCTTGCAATTTGTGTTCACAATGTAATTCATTGTTTCATTACTGCATGAGTCATTATTTTAGTCCGATGGCATTCTGTCTTTGTTTGAATGAACAGGATTGGAATAAAACAGTAAATGGTGCAGTCAATATATACTTCAAACTGTTCTCTTCCCATATATCTTTTGTGTATCTCAAATCAAAGTATATAACACAGCAGAAAGTTAAGTGAAGGTGTTTGTGTCTGTTTCCAAGGGATGAGGAATTTCTTTTCTTCGCACCCTTTGCACCCTACTGAAATTAATGGAGGTGTGCCTTGTAGATTTTATTAAACCTCTTACCTTTCCCCCTATAATCTGAAGTTTAACAGAACAAAGGCTCTGGGTGTTGAAGCTCTAGGACTTTTTGATTAGCAGGGGTGCCATTGCCATCACTCTGCCCAAGAGTTTCATTTCCTTTTTAAGCTAATAATTGAAATATTGGATGTGGATTTTCTCAGCAACAGTGTCTTCTTTTTTTAGATTTTCCTGTGGGTATGTGGCTGTGGGGACTGTCATACTCTGTACTTGCATTTCCAAATCTACCACTATCCCGTTGCCCACTGTTTAAGCACTGCAGCAGTGCCTTAGGTCTCCCTTGAATATTTGGATGTTTCATAATATTAGGAGTCCTTTTGTTGTGAGTTATGCTTGGTAAGTTGCAACTAGACTTGTGATGCTTTAGGCAGGGAGGCTTCCTCTTGCCAGAAGTCTGCATACATATTGGAAGGATAGGGCAAGAGCCTGGATCCCTGTACATCTTGGAGAAGTCAGGCCCCATTTTAAAGTACAATCTGGAATTTTCCTTCCCCTTTGGCTGACAAGAAAATGGTCCCATTGATATCAAAGAATAATAGAATCATAGAGTTGAAAGAGACCACAAGGGCCATCCAGTCCAAGCCCCTGCCATGCAGGAACACACAATCAAAGCACTCCATACAGGTGGCAATCCAGCCTCTGATTGTTCAGGAGAACAATCAATGCCTAACTGCTTTGCTTTTCGCCACTGAATGGAGCTTTTGCCAAGCTGACTCAGACTGGTTTACTCACTATTGTGCAGTTTCCAGAGATAGTGGGCACTCCTAAATAGGGCAGAGGTCTATATTTGATTGATATTGTTTCTGTAGTATGTGGGGAAATAATCATTGTAATGTAAAACCAATCTTGTGTACCTCATTCACATCCTTAGATAAGTCTAGGGTTTTTCCCTGCATGCTTTTGTTCTCCCAAAATTCCCTTTCTCTTATTTCACTGGGCACTTCCAGCCAACTGGAGTGCTGGGTCATTCAACACATGACCTAATTTAAATTTTATTGCTCTGTGTAAGTTCTCTTTTAAGTTTGAGTCTCCATGAGGCTGAAGCCATCTTAGGCTTTCTTTAGCCATCTTAAGACATCTTAAGCTATACTATCTTTCCTGTAACCATGCCATGATGTTTACCATGCAGCTTTTTTACCGCTGTAGGCTGGGTGAGTTTTCCTACCCTAAATACTCTTAGTTAGTTAGGAACCTCTTTTTAAAGTTTGTTTTAGTATGTAGATTGAGATTGATATACCTTCAGTAAACGTTGATTTGCATTTTAAACTGACTCCTTTGTTTTGTAATGAGTCTAATTTAACTGAATCATCTCAGACCTCTGAATACACTTTTTAAATATTAATTGAGCTTTACCAGTCTTAGTATTCCTAAATTGCACTCTGCATGAAGTTAAAAGTAAATGAATGATTTTTAACTCTCTTTTTAAAAGAGATAATTCTTGTTGCTTTTTAAAAGGACTAGATCCTGGAATTTTTTAATACAATTTTATTTTTAGACTCATTACTCCTACATGTTTGAGATGTGCAGCTCCATTGTTTGCCTCTCCCAGGCCATCTAAGAGTCATTACCAGTGCCCAGAGGGTGAAAGGCAGAGGTCATGTTCACATCTGACCTTTGCACACATCCACTAAGCACACGGTGCCTTTTGAACCTCCAATAGAATAACATTCTCCACCCAGAAGTGTCTCCTTCACTCTAGGAGACAGCCTCTAAGTTAGAAAAGGGCTATATATATATGAGCCAGAAAGGGGGAGGGTCAGTCTCTTCACACCTCTCTCTCAGTCTCTCTTTCCACCTTCCAGAAGCTCTGCCCAAGAAGATGTGGAATCTTCTTCACATGAAGAGGGTGAGAAAATCCATGTGTGTCTTAGACTGCAGACCCTTCAGCTACATCCCTCTAACCCCCTCCTTAGACTGGTCAGGTGTAGGATTTTAGCACCTGTGCTGTTTTTCCTTTCCTTTGAGAAACTATGAACAGCTTGTATTAGCTCTATTGGTTCTAGTGCTGTCTTTTTCTGTTTGTTTAATAAAGAAATAATTGTTTTGCTGCAAAAATAAGCTTGTCCTTAACCTGATTTCTTTCACTTGGAGATATTCTGGTTAATTGTCCATTTTAAAAATATTTAGCCTGTAAGGTCCTGCAGAGAGTTAGTGCCTGGGAGAGCTAACCCCCTCCCCCAAACAATCCAGTTAAACCCAGTGCGCTGCTCTTCACACTTTGCCTGGAAGAACTCTCACTATATGGGGGAATATCTGAATGCTGTAATCTGGAGTAGAACGCAAAATGTGCATATGGGGAGTTATCCACATTGCACAATTACAGTAGTTTGATACCACTTCATTTGACATGGCTCCATCCTAAGGAATCCTGGGATGTGTAGTTTGATGAAGCACAGTACTTAATATTTCTCTTCTACACTGTCCTGAACTATACTGCTAGAAATTTTTGGGAAATAATTCTTAATACTTCATGAAACTATATACCCCAGGATTCAACTGAAGGGAGGCATGGCAATTAAAGTGGTATGACTCTGCTATAATTGTATAGTGTGGATACAAGCCTGGTCAAGGTATGGCTTACAATTGTATTACTGCCAACCAAGGGATACTATACACATGGAGGGAGAACAGTTACAGGATGGCAACAACAGACCTCCCCCCTCCTCCAATTTCACCATGTTTAGCATCTCATCTGAACAGGCCTTGATGCCCTAGAGGTAATTGAGGGGTGAAGAGTGTAGTAAAGGAAGGACACAAACATTCTGCTGAAGTGAAAAAGGAGGAGAATTTTGTTTGTTACAACTGAAATGCCTGGATGCCCCATAAGGCAACAGATTCAACCATTAGACAACCTGTGTTCTGCCTAATGAAATGTTGTGGTATACAGCCTTCCTAATTATTGTGAAAATAGAAAGGACAATTAGCAGAGTTGCAGTGGAAACATGAGGAAAGTGGGCAACCAAATTGCATACTTGGTGTAAAAACATGGAGACAGACAAAATCCAGTCCTTTGAAGGCTTTATTGGAATAACTAAAGCAAGCTACTGAAAACAAAATACATCTTGGCTATTTTTGCAGCCAAGCATCAAAGCTAAGGAAAAAATCATCTTGAGTCTCTCTGTGTCAAACACAGAGCCCTCCTGCTTCTAACAGGCTCCATCTCTGTCTCAGCACAGACTGAAAAATGACAACAGATTCAGTGTAAAACTAAAACAGTAACATTCTCAGGCTTTCACAGCCTCAGCGTGGGAATGACAGAGATAAGGTTACAGAGCAGAACAACCACACCTGGACATTTCCCCAGACTACATGGAAATGACCTCACTGTTGTTTAACCTCTAGCAAAACACAAAACAAGACTTGGTCTGGAAAATTACAGGCCTAGTGAGACAGTAATCTTTTGCCTAGGTGAAAAATCATCATGGACATAATATGACTCCAATGCCCATTTTCCTTGACATGAAACCCCACCTCCTGAATGCCAGGGAGGAAATGCGGGATGATAGGTTGTGGGAGCCTACATGTGTATCAGTCAAAACCCTAACCACTTGGGTGTGTACGTAAAAGACTTCATTCCAACATCCCTTGGGGAGATTCTCTAAATAGGGGAAAGCAGGAAAGCAGGCCCTGATTCTGAAATAATACTCCCCCACCAAAAAAAAAAAAAATCCTAGCTCAGGCACAATCCTGCAACTGCCTTACAGTAAAGTTGTGACATGACATGGTCATATGACACACCAAAATTCTATGTAAAACTAACAAAATGCTTTCACTTACCACACATCCAATACCTTCTGTTTGGTTGTATGACTGGAACTGCTAAAGGTGTTTTTGGAAGAGGTGTTTATTGTGTGATCATCCTGTCTTGCTCCTAAAATATTAACAGGTATCTCCAAATATCATCATCTTTGTAACTCTCCCAAGTTTTCCCACCCCCTTTGTTTCCTTTTCTCACAAGAAAATTCCATTAAGGACAGGAACCCTGGAACTATTTATAAGGTGTAGGGGAGGCGTTCAACATTGGCAGTCAGGTTGTCATAAATTTTGCCTACTTGTAAGTATAGTCAGCTCTCTGTATTTAGGATTTGACACCCATGGATTCCACCATCCATAGCTGGAAAATATTCCAAAAATAATAACTTCCAAGAAGCAAACCTTGATTTTTTTTTTCATGTAAGGGGCATCATTTTACTATGCCATTGTATATAATGGGACTTGAGCATCTGTGGATTTTAGTATCCACGGAGAGTCCTGGAACATAACCCCAGCGGATACCAAGGGCCCACTGTATATGCAGGGGAATGACAAATTTCTTTCTCCTTCCATTATCATTGAAACTATGTAGACTATTACAAATAGAATGTGTACTTAGAAGTGTGCTCGATGTGTTCAGTGTAGCTTACTTCCAGGTAAGTGTGCACAGGATAGATGGTTTTTTATTATTCCTGGCATGGCTCAACAACATTTGCTCTCTTAATATTACTTAGTGCTCGATCATTTAAGTACACTTCTGATTAACAATTACTGTAAAGTCTCAACTATATAGAAGTTTTGGTGATTCAGTTTTTTTCAGTTCCCTTTAGGAGGATACTTGGCCCTTCAGCCTAATCTTGGGGGGGGGGGGCTTCAGTTTCCCTACCACACCTGCCCCACCATGATCAAGGAGAGAAAGATAGAAGAGCTCCAAAATATCTTTTGTCTGGTAGCCTTAGGAGCCATCTGTTTACAAGATTAGGCTTGCAGGCTTGAAAGGGATCAAAGGAGGTTGGCTGAGGAAGTGTGCACAGTTCAGTTAACTGCCTCCCAATAGTGCGTTTTTTAAGTAGGAAATGTCTTCCTTCGGCTGTTTCTGTAGCAAGCTGACACTATGTTGTGTTTTAACATATTCAAAGCAGCAGGGTATAGTAGGATACCGATTACATACATTTCCTGTGTCATATATGCCTGCAATAGGCAGACTATACCCTGGAGAGATTCTAACGCAAACTAAATGAGGAACCTGGAAACATTGATAACGCTGAATCGGTAGGTATGTCTGAATATAAGCATCTACCAGGAAGGGGATTGTGCAGTGTTTACATTCTAATATTGCAGAGAAGAACTTGAGCACACCAATGTCAGTTTGATTTATTCATATAACTGTGTGTGTATGTACCTTCAAGTTGCTTGTTGACTTATGAGGACTCCTTGAATTTCATAGGTTTTCTTAGGCACGGAATGCTCAGAGGTGGTTTTGCAAGTTTCTTCCTCTGAAGTACAGCCTAAAAGCAGCTGGTATTCGTTGGCTGTCTCCTATCCAACTACTAACTACAGTTGACCTGTTACCCTAAGAGATGGGGGAGGGTGCTTTAGAGACCCACCCATGATGCCAAAATCTATCTGGGGGAATTATTAGCTCAAACGGAAGCCTACGAGAGATGGGTAACTTTGGGATCTTTTCACCTATGTATACCAGTATTAACAATAGGGAACACTCCAGTTAAAGTGAAATCAAGTTTTTAAAATTAGAAATAACACAGAGGATATGCTAGCACACAAAATATACACTCTTAAGAACCATACAAGGCTATTGGAGAGAAAGGCAGAGAGGTTGGCTAGAGAGAGGTTCAGGAAGATAGGGTTATAGTTACCAGTCTTGAAGAGAAGAGTTCCGTGCAAAGATGCTCAGACTAGCACCTAAGGATGCACAGAGAATTCAGCAGAGTGTCGGCATAATCTGTGGCACACTTAGCTGGGGTCTAGACTGGGATATTTATACCATATTTCATATCCCAAAGGGTTCCTCTGGTTCTGACAAAGCCTGGATGGCTTTTCCACTGGATAGACAAAGGGAACGAAAATTAACTGATTGCTTTGGTTTCAGCAAGACAAAACACTGATGGTCCTGCAGCAACCTCTTAATGGTTGGTCAGGTAGGGGGTATAGCAGAGATTTCTGTAGGGTATAGATTAGGGAATGGTCCCTTAATTGCTTGATTGTATTCTTTCTGGGAACACCCAAGGCTGGAAGAAAAGATTAGCACATACCTCCTTAGTAACTGTGTTTAGTAAGGTGCTTCCACAGAATCCTAATATGGACTTTCTTTCCATAATATTTCTAAGACCCATCCCAGGTCATTGTGATCTCCAACTGACCTTTTTGGTTTGCCGCTGCCAACTTGAACCTGAAAAGTGTCCAATATTTCAAATTATGAGATATTGTGAGGAGGGGGTAGTATGGCATGCTAACAGACCCTGCTTCGCTTTCAAGATCAGACAGGATCTGATGCCTTTGTGGTATTTAGGCCCTTATTCATGCATTTATACACATTTAAGTAGCATTTACACATTTTGATGTTTACATTTTTGGGTTTCAAGTAATTAACATATGATTTTTAATTTTTATAATGTGAAATAGGCTGTGTTAAATTTACAAAGGCGCTTCAGTTTGATACAAAATTGTTGTTGTTATTTTGTTCCTTGGCATATATATGGTACCTTGCTTTAGACAGAAAATGAAGACAGTTATAAGAGTCTGTTTTTAAAAAAGTCTGTCAACAATAGCTTTATTAATACTTAGAAGTCACAAAGTAATTACTCGGGTTTTCCAATAGCACTGTAAGGTAGATTTGTATTGTGATGTCCATGTTGTAGGTGCAGAGGGAAAGAGTGCTTATGCTGAGAGCGATTTACTTGGCTAAGGCTACCTTAGGGCTGAGTATTAACCAGGGAACTTTGCAGTTCACCTTGCACAGCTAGCTATCACACTATACCAGCTTTTGGTAAGACTTCTATCAACCTTGTTTAAAACTCAAAATGACAAAAGCAGAGCACAGACTTTGGCTGAAATTCAGAGATCCATTTAATACAAATGAAAAGATCTGCGCAAATGCAGCAAAACTGTTTCCTCGTTTTCTCTTATTAATAGTAGTTCCATGTTTCAAAAGTGGTCTGTAATTTGCCAGGTGAAGAACCATTTGGATAATGTAGTCCTACTTTTAGTTAGATGCGAGGCCAGTTTAAGGAATTTTGGGGACCCCTGCAATGCTTTATTTTGGGGGGCCCATATGTTTATCTCAAGTCAATGTAACCTAACCTATTCACTGTACAGGATGTTCAGATTACAGTAGGATCCCCATATCCACAGATTCATTATCCATGGGACACAAAACAGCACACCTACCATAGAGTCTTCCAAGAAAATGTGTCCTCTCTAGCCATTTTCTAGGTCCTTCAAGGCAACTCTATGGTATTTAAAATCAGAAGTCCCATTATTTTCAATGGTGTTCACTATTATCCATGGTTTTCAGTGTCCACACACCCCCAGAACCAATCCCCAGTGGACAAGGGGGGACCTACTGTCTTACATAATTTGCCACCAATAATTTAGTTAAAAAACTATATTATAGGCACTAGCATAATATCTTTTGTTTATTAACAATTAATGTAATGGTGTAGATTTCCTCAAAGAAAAGAAAGAGTGGACTACAAGCTGAACATGAGTTAGCAGTGTGATGCAGCAGCTAAAAAAGCCAATGTGATTCTAGGCTGCATTAATAGGAGTATAGTGTCTAGATCGTGGGAAGTAATAGTACCACTCCATTCTGCTTTGGTCAGACTTCACCTGGCAGACTGTGTCCAGTTCTGGGCACCACAATTCAAGAAGGATACTGAGAAGGACGGTGGAGGTCTAAAAGCCATGCCCTATGAGGAGCGGCTTAGGGAGCTAGGTATGTTTAGCCTGGAGAAGAGAAGGTTGAAAGGTGACATGATAGCCATGTTTAAATATTTGAAGGGATGTCATACTGAGGATGGAGCAAGTTTGTTTTCTGCTGCTCCAGAGACTAGGACATGGAGCAAGGGATTCAAACTACAGGAAAAGAGATCCCAGCTAAACATTAGGAAGAACTTCGTGACAGTAAGAGCTGTTTGGAAGTGGAATACACTGGCTCTCCACTGGAAAAGAATCTTTTAAAAAGGAGATTAGGACACAGATTGAAAAAATTGACACTAAATTTGAGAATTTGAAAACAGAAGTAAATGAGGTTAAGACAAAAACGGGAAAAATCAAGGACAAAACTGATCAGTTGGAGAAGCAAATGGGATTGACCAGGAAGGAACAAGAAAACGAAAAAAAGGCTATACTACAACAAGAGATGAGATATAGAGATAAGTGTATCAAATTAAGAGGAATACCAGAATCAGCTAGAGAAGACCTATGGGAAAAGATAGTACCGAGTCTGGCTGAGTTTATTGATAATAAACAAGAGACATTTGAGCAATTTGTGGATAAATTGTTTCGAATAAACTCTGTGATGGCAAGAGAGAAGAAGCTACCGAGAGATGTTGTAGTAGTATTTACACATACTAGAATGAAAGACAAAATAATACAAGCTAGCTACTCCGATAAACTCAAAATCGAGGGAAAGGATATCCAGATCTTTAAGGATATACCGAATGAAGTTTTGAGGAAAAGACAAGATTATCAACAGCTGACCCGGCAGCTTAGGAAAAGAAGCATTGCATATAGATGGGAACGACTGGAAGGCCTCTCCTTCTCATATCAACAAAGAAGATACAATATAAATACAACGGAAAAGATGGAAGAATTTTTGAATAGACTGGAAGAGGAAGAGAAGAAAAAAGCAGAATCTAGATTCAGAAAAAAGAGATCTCAACGAGAAGGACATTTGAGTGAGTCGAAGGAAGGAAAACAAGCAGACGAGGATACCATAGATCAAGAAGAAGAGGTTGAACAAGAAGACGAAGAACGAGAAGAGGAAAAGGATACTGAAGAGGACACGGAAGTACAAAGCCAAGAGGAAGAGGTAGCAGACGAAGAACTATAAAGCAGTAAGTGAAAAGAGGAAACTAAAGAATTTAAGATTTAAGGATGGTTATAAGGATAAGATCGTGGAATGTTAAAGGATTAAATGGTCAGCAGAAAAGAAATCAGATATTTCAAATATTGGAAAAAAGCAAAGCGGAAATTATATGTCTACAAGAAACAAGAATAAGAAAAAAGGATAACAGATTTTTGAATAGACATAAATTAGGTCAAGGTTTTTTCTCCAGTTCAGATAAAAAGAAGAAAGGAGTTGCAATCTATGTTAATAACAGAATTGAAGCTACAGAAATTGTGAATGATGGGGAAGGTCATTACGTTGGTATAGAGTTAAATTTGATGAATAAGAAAATAACCTTAATGGTAATCTATGCCCCAAATCAAAATAAAGAAAAATTTTACAGGAAGATATATCAAGAACTTGAGAAACTAGAAGAACAGACAGGAAACGAAATGATAATAGTAGGAGACTTCAATGGAGTGTTAAATGCAACAAGTGACAGGTCACCCGCCTCTTTAAAAAATACTAGTGGGAACCTCCCGAAAGTATGCAAAAATATAATGCAAGACTATAACTTGAGAGATGTCTGGTCCACAAAATACAGAGATAAAAAAGGTTACACCTTTTACTCAGAAGTATATAAATCAATGTCTAGGATAGACATGTTCTGGGTCTCTTCTAATTTGACAACAAAAATTCAAGAAATGGAAGTAAATGAGAGACTGTTATCAGATCACAACCCGATAGAAATCAAATTAATGATGTGGGACAGACAATATATATGGAGGTTACAAGGGAGCATACTGAAAGAAAGGAAATTTGTCGACAGATTAAAGAAGGAAATAACACAATTTTTTGAATTAAATAAAGAGTCAGAAACCTTACATAAAATTAGATGGGATGCTTTCAAAGCTACAATAAGGGGCATCTTTTTACAAAAGGGAGCCGAATTAAGAAGAATCAGAGAAGAGAAATATAAGAAACTATCGCAAGAATTGAAAAAGAAAGAAGAAGAACTGAGGAAGAACCCTAAGAACAAAAATACTCAGAGAGACATAAAATTAATACAAGACGAACTGAGGTTAGAACTATCTGACGCAATTGCAAAAAAATGGAAACGAACAAAACAAAGATGCTTCGAAAGCGCAAATAAAGCGGGTAGATGGCTCGCATACAGATTGAAGAAAGAAAAAGAAAAGAAAATAATTACAGAAATAAAAAGTGGTGATAAAAAATGTAATACACAAAAAGAAATAAAAAACGTCTTTTTAGAGTATTACAAATCACTTTATGACAAACCACAAAAAACAACAGAGCAAGAAAACAAAATAATCGCATATATAGAAGAAAACATGAAATTAACAATAACGGTAGAAAGGAAAAAGGAATTAGCGGAACCGGTAACCAGAGAGGAAATTTGTCAAGCAATTAAGCAAATGAAGACGGGGAAATCTCCAGGACAGGATGGATACATTATAGAATTCTACAAACAATTTCAAGACGAATTAGTATTGCCACTCCAACAAGTTATAAATCATATTCCAAAAGACGGTATCCCAGATTCCTGGCAAAATGCTAATATTGTCCTGATCCCGAAAGAAGGTAAAGATACAACGAATCCAGCAAATTATCGACCTATATCACTTTTGAATACCGATTACAAAATTTATGCTACAGTATTGGCAAACAGGCTAAATAAAATAATTAGAGAGGTTATACACGAGGATCAAACGGGATTTGTAAAGGGAAGACACATGCAGGAAAATATAAGGACAATGGTGGATGCTTTAGAATACTATGAGAAAGCGAATAATAGGAAAGCAGCTCTAATATTTATAGATGCGGAAAAGGCCTTTGATAATATAAGTTGGACATTTATGAAGAGAATCTTGGAAAAACTTGAATTGGGAGATGTTATAATTGAAGGTATTAAAGCGACGTATGAAACACAAAAAGCACAAATAATAATTAATGGAGAAAGAACAGAACCTTTTAATATATATAAAGGAACTCGACAGGGCTGCCCCTTATCCCCGTTACTTTTTATATTAGTCCTGGAATGTCTGAACAACAAACTAAGAAACGATAAACAAATACCAGGTTTAAGAATCAAAGGCCAGGAATACAAAATAAAAGCATTTGCTGACGACTTGGCAATAATATTAGAAAATCCGACGGAGAACATCAATAATCTACTGGAGCAAATTAAAAAATTTGGAGATTTGGCGGGATTTAAATTGAATAAGGAAAAAACGGTGATGATTACGAAGAATTTAACAGGCAAAGAGGAAAAGCAACTAAAAGAAATATCGGGTTGCAGGATTGAAAAGAAAGTAAAATATTTAGGAATCTGGTTAAGTAAGAGAAGTATTGATTTGTACCAGAACAATTATAAAAAACTGTGGGAAGAAATTAAAGTAGACTTGAAGAAATGGGAGAAACTGGATTTATCATTATTTGGTAGGGTAAACGCGATAAAGATGAGCGTATTACCAAAATGTATGTTTATGTTCCAAAACCTACCGATTTTACAAAATGATAAAACGTTGAAACAATGGACATTTGACCTGAATAAATTCATCTGGAGAGGAAGGAAGGCCAGAATAAAATGGTCAACATTAACAGCTCACAGGGACGTCGGAGGAACCTCCTTGCCTAATTTGAAATCATATTACATAGCTTGTGGCCTTTGTTGGATAACGGACTGGATTAAATTGGAAAATGAGAAAATATTGAACCTGGAAGGATATGGACTAAGATATGGGTGGCATGCCTACTTGGGATATGAGAAAACTCAAGTACATAGAGACTTTGAAAATCATATAATAAGGAGAGCCTTGTTTAGGATTTGGCGAAAGGTCAGGAACCAATTTTATTTCAAACTTCCGACCTGGATATCCCCCCACGAAGCGTTCCTTGGGAGATGGGAAACTACAAAGAGCTGGTTAAAATATAAAGACCTAATTGATTTCAAGGCATGGAAAAAAGGAGAAGGCATCCAACTATTAGCACGAGACGATTTAGAACATAGAGGCATTGAAATGAACTGGTTTAAATACCTCCAGATAAAAAGCAGATTCTACAGTGATAAAGAGAAATATGACTTTGAAATGACAGACATGGAAATAGATAAGGTAATTTGGAATAGAGAAGATAAGAAAATAGCAAAATTTTACAAAGTATTACAAGAAAGAGAATTAGAAAATGAAAAGATTACGGAATCTATGATTAAATGGGCACAGGATTTAAGAGAAACAATAACGTTGGAAGAATGGGAGACAGCATGGAAAGACACTAATAAGTTTACCGCGTGCCTTGCACTGAAGGAAAATCATTTTAAAATAACTAATAGATGGTACTTAACACCGACGAAGATCTGTAAAATGTATAGGACCAAGAATAATCAGTGTTGGCGCTGCGGAAGAGACATTGGTACATTGTACCATATGTGGTGGGGATGTCCTAGAATACAGAGATTCTGGACAAAAATACACAAGACAATTCAAAAAATTTACAAAGTTCAATTTATTATGTCTCCAAAGTTATATTTGTTGAACATGACTTCGGAATTAGAGTCTGACTTTAAAAAACAACATTGGAGGACGCTGCTATATGCAGTGACAGCGGCAAGATTATTGGTAGCGGCAAAATGGAAAAATAAAGAAATCCCACAGACAGAAGAATGGCTAATGAAGTTAATAGAAATGCAAGAAAATGACAAATTAACATATATTTTAAATAAAGTAAATACAACCAAAATGGAGGAAGAATGGACTCCGTTTCGAGAATTTTGGAGGGAAAGATGGAATAGAAGGATAGAATAAAAGGTGGAAGAGACACGGTTTACTTTTATTTGGAAGAATAATAAATATGGGGTAAAATTAAAGGAGAGGAACCGAATAAGAAAGCATAAACCACTTGATAAAAAGGAAAGAGGAGAAGAATAGGCAGTATAAATAGAACAGAAGGTCGAGAGAAAATTCAAGGGAATATGGTCAAGGGAGGGTAAGGAAAAAGAGGATAGGCTTAAGGAAATCGATACAGGGGATGGGAATACGGAAGTCAGAAGGGAGGATGGAAGAATGAAATGAAATATGGGAAAGGATGAAAGTGGAAGTGGGCGGGGGATGGAAGTCAGGAAAAGAAAGGGGGAAGAAGAGAAAATGGGAGAAGGAAGATATGAGATGGAAAATGTCTGATGGGATGTAAATGAATTGAAAGAAATGGAAAGGTACGACTAAATGATTTAATGATCTAATGTATGATTGTGAAACCTTTGAAAATAAAATAATTAAAAAAAAAAAAAGGAAGTGGAATACACTGGCTTGGAGTGTGGTGGAGTCTCCTTCTTTGGAGGTTTTAAAGCAGAGGCTGGATAGCCTTCTGTCATGAGGGTTTTGATTGTGTGTTCCTGCAGGGCAGAAGCTGATTGGATGGGATGGCTGTTGGGGTCTCTTCTAGCTCTATGATTCTATGATTCTAGGCAGCATTCAGAGCCTGGGAAAGTTACTTTTGGATTACACCTCCCAGAATTCTGCTGCCAGCACCCTTTTCAAAGTCTGGTTGCATTGTTACTTTTCCAGCATTCTCTAGCCCAGTGGTTCTTTATCTGGGGTCCACAATGTCTCACAGGGGGTCCACAAAGGCTTGAAGGCTGCTTGGCCCACCTCCTCCCTGTAGCGGAGCAGCCATGTGACAGGAACCAAGGCAAAGGCTGGCTGGCTGGCTTGGCCTGCACATTGCCATTCAATCCACTCCAGCCACAAACTTGCAGGAAGAAGCAAGAGTGCCTCTGAGGCAAAGTTTAATAGATGGTGTATTGTTGTTGTTGTTGTTGTTAGCTATTATTATTAGGGTTTTAAATCTTGAATTAAGTCTTGGGGCAACAAAAGATATTTAAAGGGGGTCCCTGGTAAAGAAAGGGTTAAGAACCACTGCTCTAGGCCAATGCCTCTCACATAACACTAATGGGATACTGGTGTGTTTTAGTGACAACAATAAAACCATTGTTCCCAGTAATATTCCTCCACATTTTTATTTATATTCTTTATATTCTTCTGTTAAAAGAGCTAGAGTGTTCTAGAAGTTTCAGCATTGCAGTATGGCTGTGGAGACCAAGGTTTGAATCCTTACTCAGCCATGAATACCCACTGAGAGAGTCACACTTCTCAGTCTCAAAGGAAGGCAAAGGCACACCCCCATTGAACAAATCTTGTCTAGAAAACCCCATGATAGGTTCGTCTTAGTCAGAAACTGCTAGAAGGCTTATAGGCAAACACACAAAATCCTTTTGCAGGTTGAACTCATTTGGCAGCAAGGGGAGGAAGCTGAAGACAAAGGGGGAAAGGGAAGGAGAGGAGAGAAACCAGGATCTGTTAAGAGCAGTTGGAAAAATGGGATGGAGAGGCTCTATGTGCAGTGTGGGTGTCCAATGGGGACCCTTGGAGGGCAGAAGATGGGGCCACCCTTCTTCCCAGTAGAGGCAGGAGAAGGAGCTAAGAGAGAGCAGACAAGAGAGAGACAGGAAGGAAGGAAAGGAAAGGAAAGGAAAGGAAAGAAAGAAAGAAAGAAAGAAGCGCTTTCTGAAGGGGGAAAGAGATGACCCTCATACTTCCCTCCCCCCCCCTCTCTCACACACTCAACCCTCTCTAACACAAATAGGAGCGCGCACCTGGCTTGTGTTTTTGACGACCCCCTGGGAGTCTTGCTCTCTCTGTTTCTCTCTTGCTCGCTCAGCGGGGGCAGAGCGGGGCGTGAAGCATGAACAAAGGAGACAGGAGACCTGCTTTAAAAAGGGCCAGCAGGAGGTTTTTGGCTGCTCTCTTGCTCATGCTCTCTCTCTCTCTCATTCTCTCTCCTGTTTTTGCAGGAGCCAGGAGGAGGGTTAGGATGGGGCCCCTGTGGCTTGCCCCCCCCCCCAGATATGGATTTGGTGGTACACTTAAACCGGCCCTGGTTAGATTTTCCATGGGATCACATACTTATCTTGATGTGTGGTACTAGTGCATGGATAATATCATTCAACTTTTGTAAAACATCTGCTGCTTGCAACACAATACTTTTCTCCTTATGCAAGTGTCAAAGCCAACTCTTGAGTCCATTTTGGCAAACTACAATCAGCCCTCGATATCCACGGATTCTGTATCCATGGATTCAACTATCCACAGCTTGAAAATATTTTTTAAAAAATACAAAAAGCAAATCTTGATTTTACCATTTTATATAAGGGGCACCATTTTACTATTCGATTCTGATATCCATGGGGTGGGGGTGGGGGTGGGGTCCTGGAACCAAACCCCAGCAGATACCAAGGACCCACTGTATGGCTCAGCTCATTACAGATTTGTTGGGTGGGGTTGCTTGATCTACTTGTGGTAGTTCTGCTACCATTTCCACAACCACTGGGGGGCCAACATAATCTCTTTTTCTTTTCCCATTAGCCAAACACTGGTTGCGACCCATTAGAAATTTCAGGAATGGCTCAAAACATTTTGATGCCAAGAACAGCAAGCGTTCTTTCCCTTCCATGCACAAAAGCCAATGGGAATGGAAGTTAAATCTTGCTTCAGCATTGACAATGGGATGTTTTCTTCCACTGCACCTGAAGATAGCAGACTAACATAGCAATCAGGACAGGCCATGTAACACACATTCTCTTTCCTTGTGGTAGGGCTTGCCCTTGTGGATCTCAATGTGGTTTGTGCTGTTATCTTTCCATCATGTAGCATTGACTCTATGCAGTCCCTGAGTTCAAGTCATTTAATCCCCTTCACCCCTGCAAATAAGCATAGAATTGAAGCTTTCAACCAACTGACAATTAAAGGAAGTTTACTTCTTAACAATGTATTGTTTCTGTTATTTCAGATGCCAGAAATGCATAGACAGCAATCTAGAATGGCACACTATGTTTCAGAATCACACTTCATCTCACCAAATACAGACTGAGGGCCCAGTCTTCTAGTTGTTGATTCTTGTGCTATGTTGGCAATATGGTACATGATTGTTTTTATATTTGGCTATGTGTATCTAAGTTTTTTTTAAAAAAGTATAACAGACACTGTCTGATAACCATAGTTTTTGAAGTAGTTATATTTAGAAATATCAACATAGTAAAAATAAATAAAAAATATTTTTGATCTATAACTGCATGCTATTTATAACCATGTACCTTCTCTGAATTATTTAGCAGCTGAATGCTGGAAGACCAGCTCTCACAATCTGGTATTCAGAGCTAAATTTAGTGAAACCTAAAATGTTGTTCTTAATCCAGTTTTAGTTGGTCTTTGATGCATACTAGAAGAGATCTCCGATGGGAACTTTCATTCACATCATATGCATTCATCTACTTTAGAGGTAACTGGGTGACATCAAACACCTGCAGCAGGTGTATAATTAGATCTTCCTTACTTCAGTGGAAAAATGTCTGATGAACTTAGGATACTAGTAGAAGAGAAACTTGTGGCTTTCCAGATGTTATTTGGACCTCAACTCCTACCTGCCCCAACTAGCATGGCTGATTGTCAGAGATAATAGGAATCTAGTAACACCTGGACAGTCACAGGATACACACCCCTGTAGTAGAAAAATGATTCTGAGGAGACCCCTTTGTCAGGAGAAGAACTTGTAGCCTAGATGTAATAGACTTTCTTCCCTTCTGTTCCTATCTGAAGCTCTCAGTGTCACTCAATACCTTCTAATGCCATACCTTCAACTGTCCCATTTGGCAGGGACAGCTCCAACATTTGTCCCACATTTTAAAAAAAATGCCCCAGTTGCTCTCTTCTCCTGCCATCTTTCCCCTTTGTCTTCAATTTACTTCAGTTGTTGCAAACTGAGTTCAAAGTACAAAAGTAGTTTGCGCTCAGAGGAGATGGAAAATCTTTCCTTCCCAGTAGGCTTGGGTAAAAGCATGTTGCTGCACCCCCTCCTAGCTAGTCTGTTCTTCCTCATTCATCACTCTTGCCATCCTGACCACACTCTGACGTTGCTTGGCCACATGTGTCCCAGTTTTCATCTGTGAAATGTTGGAAGGTATGCAGCTCAGAAAACCCTGTGATAGGTTTGCATAAACGACTTGAAGGCACATAACAATAGCAACAATAGGCTGGTCTAAATGGTGAAAATACTCCTCACGAAATGAAAGGAGAATACAACGTGTCTAAAAGGGATCCTGCATTGTTCCACTGTATTTGAAAGAGGGGGGCTAAAAATGCCATATACTCCACAGGAAAAGTTTTCACAGCTTTTCCCAGAGTTTTTTAAAAACAGCAGGGGGAATGCACATTCCTGGTCATTGGGACAAGCAACATGAATTTGTCAGGGGATGATAGGACACTCAATCCCTGACAGAAGCCAAAAAACTATCTCAGTAGACTTAGTAGCAACCCATTCCCAAGAATACTCACACACAGAGCATTTTATGTCCAAATAAGCAGGAGACACTTTTATCTTCAAAGTCAAGCAGTTGCAATATGGACAAATATTTACAATTGAAGGACAAACTGCTTCACCAGGCATCAGCACTCACAAGAAGAAGAGAGTGAGCTTTGGACTAGCTCACATATATCTATATCTATATCTATATCTATATATATATATATCTATGTCTGTCTGTCTGTCTATCTATATCTACAGGACATTGCCCTCTAGTGGTCTGACTAGGCCTGACTGGGTAGTTCATGGAGTCAGCCATAATGACTTAGCACAATTCTGCAGTTGTTCGGCCATTTTATAATGGAGTTCAGTCTGTAACTCCTGACAGAATTGATTCACTTTCCCAAAGGAGTAGAAGCTGAAAGCTGATTGGCTGGATGAGTGCAGGGTGTGGAGCTTGCTAACAAGACAAGTGCCTGGAACTGCCATGTTGGATTTTCACCTTAGCGAGTGAGTGTAAAGGCGATAAAATGGGGGTGGGGTATTTTTGTTGTTGTTGTTGTTGTTGTTAAGGTGAAATATCACTCTACCGCACCTTGGGTATAATTTTTTTTTTAAAAAAAATACTGTTCAGTAAAAGCAAATTGGTAAGTAAAAATATGAGTAATTCACTTGTGGCCCCATCTTGATTTGTAGGCATGCTCATTTGCACAGCAAACGTGGATACTTTCTCATGCCTGCGATCTGCCCAAAAAGCCATTTAGACAAAAAGCAGCTGCGGTGAATTGCCATGACTGCAGAGCAATCCGACCGCACCAATTTGACTCCAAAGGGTGTCCTAGACCATTGGGCCAGGTTTGGCTAGGTGCAGGGGGGAGGCTTCAAATTCGCAGAAAGATTCTTCTCTCCTGATTTCACTGGGGGGAAAATCCCTCACACATTTTGCCAGCAGATGGCCTGCATTGGATTTAGGCTGGCATAATTTTTTTCATGTCATAACTTAAGTATTTTGTACTAGGGTATTGATAGTTTTTGGTGAGGAGAAGCATTATGCTGAAAATCTAAGATAAAATAAATTTCAACAGAGTTGCATGTTAGAATGTACAGTATACTATATAATCTCTTGGGGCCCATTCACACTGTAGAATTAAAGTGTTGTTATTCTACTTTAACTGCCATGCTTCCATCTTGTGGAATCTTGAGGTTGTAGACTGGTGAGGCAGCAGAGCTCTCTGGCTTATTATTCTAAATGCCCCTCCCTAAACTGCAAATTGTAGGATTCCATGCTTTCCTTTTGTGGGCAGGCAAAACCATTTTTGTTTGAGCAGGCTTTTGAAATGATTTTATACTGTTTTATACTGTTTTTATGTGGTGATTTCAGTTATTTTAAAATTTTTCTTGTGAATGTGTTTTATTGTCTCTGGGAACTGCCTTGGGTCCCACTCTGGGAGAAAGATGGCAAATAATAAATCAACCAATAAAATAATTCTGTAGTACAGATAGACTTCTAGGCTGTAGTCTATAATTTTAGCAGAAAACACTAAAAGGTCCCAATTGGAAGAAATACATTACAATTTTTCAATAACCTTAACAATCTTTTAGTGTGATTTAACTTGGGATGTGAAAATCTGTAAGTATGAAATTTTGTAACATCTTTCTGAGGACTTTTTCGGATGGTGATTTGTAACGCAAGCAGGCCCGTCCCTGTTGTGAGGCTGCTGCGCGGCAGGGGGACCATTTTGGCTGACGCTGTCCCCCTGCCGATACTGTTCCGGAAGAGCTGGGAGGCTACAGTGCCATATTTGGCCATTTCCTAATCACGGAAGTTGATTAAAAATTTTCATAAAAGATGCATTTTTGTAGAGACAATTCCTAGTTTTTGTGCACATTTTTGTACACAGAATTTCCCCAAATGTACAATATGTTTATGTATAGTTTCCAAACATATTCATTTACAGTCATACATATTTTCCAGACACAGGATTTTATGCACAGTTTTATTTGCCAGAATGCATTGTAAGCCTTGAAAACATAAGGGATGCTGCATTGGTCTGTCCTAACCCTCAGGCTCTCATTCTGCATAGATTCGTGCCTCTCATTTTAAGGTGTTTTTTTTTTTTTAATCTAACCATCCTAGCTTGAGTTAGGAGGAAGGAGCTACAGGGAATGTCATTGTTATGCAGGGATATGTCTATATGTAATTCATGAAGGAGACATATAAGGGATTAAAAGGAAAGACATAGGCTGCAGCCACACTGCAGAAATAATATAGTTTGACATCACTCTAAGTATCATGGCTCCATCCTATGGAACCCTGGGATTGTAGATTGTTGTAGCACCAGAACTCTCTGACAGAGAAGTCTAAATATCTCATAAAACTACAAACCCAATAATTCCATATCATTGAGCCATGCATTAAACTGCATTATTTCTGCAGTTTGCCAGCAGCCATGGTCTATTGGACTCACCTCTATACCCAATTGCCTCTAAAAATTAATTGCTCTGACTGTATGAAATGCAAATCTAGGCTAGGATCCTATTGGTGACTTACATTTCATAAGTGGATTTATTTCAGTGGGAATTAGAATTGGGCAGTTCCATAACATCTGTATCCAGTAAAGCACTGCTGTTACATCACTATGTAGGGGAGCCAGCAAAGTGACTGATGCACAATGGGACCAATGGGCATCAGGATTTGTCCTGTTGTGTATCCATCCCATTGTGCATTAGGACATTGGCCAGAGTGTTCCAATACTCATCTTCACAACTCACAAACAGGTTTTCTGAGTGCCTCTGCTACTTTGCTAAGTACACATAAAATTATGTAAGTACACTATGATACAGAATTCTGGCCATGAAATGCAAAAGTTCAACAGGGGAATCTTTTGCCTGCATAATAATGCACAAAAACTCCACCTGGTACTATGTTTTGGAGGGTTTTTTTTTAAAGAACATGTAAGTATGTAAAGATGCAAGCTGGTATAACTACAGAGGGGGAATGGCCCTCTAAATAAAGTTTTCCTTCACTCCGCACATTTCTAGCATTGCAGTAACTTAAAACTTCAGTTGAGCATTTAAAGATACAGTTCAGGCACAAAAAATGGTGGTGTGGGGGGGGGGAAGGCAAAGTTATCAAGGGATGTAAATTCAACAAATATAAGAGTCCTATATGAGTGATTTTCCATGATTTTTCAGTGTTTCTCTTTGCAATGCTAGAAATTTGAGGACTGAAAAAAAATATAATGGGGGCACAGAATTTTTATTTGAAGGGTACAGTGCTCTCATTTTGTATCCCTCTGCCCTCAACCCTTGCTTATATGTATGTGAGTGTAAACATGGACAACTCTCCCTAGCATCAATGTCTATTTTTTTCTTGGGAAAATGCCATCCTGTTCTGAGCAGTACGGGAGGCATAAATCCCCATCACTACATCTGTCTGCCAATAAAATGTTCAGTGGTTGATTTCTTGTTTTTATGCAGCTGATAAAAACCCAAAGCCTCTGTTAGAAAAAACAGCAGCTCCAATTTGTCCAGACATACTAAATTATTATAGCAAGGCAATAAATCAACTATATTTGTTTCATGTTTCCCTTATCAGTTTTATGCCACATCAGTGGAAGCTCATACTTATTATAGCATAGCCAGCATCTAAATGTGGATTTCTTCAGAACAGGTATGATTTTTAAAAATCTCCCATTGTTCAAACACATGAAATCCATGCTGTGTGCACAAACATAAAGCAGATATATTGCAACACATATATTGTTTGTGTCAAAGTCTCACTGTGTGTTTATGTAGGAAATGAGAGCTCTTTCAGAAAGGATTTCCCCCCCTTCTTTTGAATGAAATCCACGTGTTTGGATTACAGTCTGGGGCTGGGTGGAATAAATACCAAACTTGCACAGTATTCTTCTAGAGAACAAAAACAATGCATCCTAAAAAGCAGTACAGCCTCTGTACACATGTAGGCATAAACATGGCCTTTCTCACTAAATCTACATGCATTCGTATGGAGTTAATTGAAAAAGAGGAATTTATTAGACGAGGCTAAAATTGCACAATTGCGATGGCATGGTAGAATGAATGGGTTCTATCGCACGTCATTTCCTCCTATGGTCACTGTGTGCTCCAGCCACTAATAATGTGTCCCTGTTAATTGATGGGACAAGCCATCAATAGCTCTCAATATCACCGTTTTTGCAGTACGGAGCATGTAAAATCACATCTTGTTGTAATCGCAAGATTACAGTGTGAATGGGCTGTCCTCTTTCCTCCCTCCCCATTCCCAGTGAGAAAATGTCTGGGTGAGAATGTGAAAACAATTTACAGGATGCTCTTTTAATGAACTGTTCTATTTTGTTTGCACGTTTTTAGGTTTATTTAAGTGTTTATGTGTTGATTTAGTTTGATAATTAAGGGAGGGTTGGTGTTTTTAAGTAAAGTCATGTTTTCTCATGAGAACCGCCAAAATCTTGCCCATGCTAAAACACAGAAATATAATCCCATTCTTAAAGTGCTAGTGGTTGTTGTGTGATAATTCTGTGGTGGTAATATCTCATGATTATGGCAATGCACAATACTTAGTGTAATAATGCCAAGATGTTTCCACTTTCCTCAATAGCAGAATTACAGTGTTTTAGATACTAGTCTGATAAAGTCCAGAGAAAGATTATTTTAAAAAGAAAACACTCTTTTATCATTCATCTCCATACAAATATATCTGCGTGTGCATAAAGTATATCTGTCCATCCATCTATATATACATATACGTACAGTATATGTCTGTCTGCATGTGTGTATGTAAATGTAAACAAATACTAGGTAAATACAGTAGCAGGGGTGAGGAACCTGCATGACGCACCAAATATCATTGGACTCTAGTTCCCCCCAACCTCTGTTAATATGATATACAGTATCATATTAATAAGATAGGAGCCCTGATAAATAGTCTTGAGTTTAATGGTGCTAGAAAAGTGGGATATAAATATGCATAATACACATTGGTTCATATGTACAGATGTTTGCAGTCTAGCACCTTTATCAAACTGAGACTTTAGGTCAGCCTCCTCCAACATAATGCCCTCCAGGTCTTGGATTACAACTCTCATCAGCCCTGGCCAGCAGTTCCAGTGGTTGGAGACCATGGGGATCGTAATCCAAAATGCCTGGGGACATCAAGTTGGGGGAGGCTGCTTGAGGCTAATCTTTCATTTCCAGGTGCAGTGCTGTTTATCTGAAAGAGGAAGAGTTGGGCTCTCCTCCTGTGATGGCCACCAGGTGATCCTTCCAAGGAAATGAGAGTGTTCATCACAGAGGCTGCTGCCATGCTGCTGGGATAAATTTCCTGATGGATCATCTGCATTATGATCTCACCTATGTCCCTTTTAGACCTGCCAATACTTGGTGAGAAGGGTAAGGTAGCAACAGTCAGGCCATGAAGAACAGCAATGGTGGCTGACATGCTCTCACTCATCTTATCTTTGGCTGAGAGGGAGCATGGGGAAGTGGAGAAGCATGGGAGGGAGGCATGGGGCATATTATCCAAGCTCTCCACCACACACCCTAGTTCTGAAGCCTGTATTACAACTCTTAATTTTAAAACACTTCCTGATTAGGTTGCTTTTGCCAATCTTTAGGAGTGACTTGTATTTATTTATTTTGCCATGTGTGACTACTAGTACTAAGGATGTTGTCAACTGACTGTAAGAAATTAATAAAATAAATTTTTTAAAAAGTGATGAGATTTTTGATCACTCCCACTTGCTAATGCAAATCTATTTACATCAGTAATAACAGAACTCATCACGTTTCCCTGTTAATGTAAATAATTACAAAGAGGTTGTCTTCCATTGAAATAAAGAAGAGCTTGAGGTTTCTGAATGTTAGAAGACCTATTATGTATAGACAATGATTTTCTTCAAAAAGATGGAACATTCATTTTTTGCCTTTTTAACCTTAAAAGTACTCATTCTATAAACAACGCAGTACCTACTCAGCTTGTGTTGGATGTTCCACTTAACACACAGCCATATAACTCTCAGTAAACACAGAGTGAAAGGTTAGATCGTGTTTTCTAGGAACAGTAATTGAGATGAAATGCAATTATTTTTTATTCATGGTTCCTCAGAAGATTATAAAATGATTTGATATAATTACAGAAACATTTATGGCAATCCAGTGGCATTTAGGGTTAGGAAAATGGTTTCTGCTTAACTATTGTTTCCCACCATGGGCTATAAGTGATGAGCTAAAACTAATGACAATTTTGCAGTGCTTCATGCAGCAGAAAATGATTCATTTAATAACTTGTTATTTCTAATGCATTTCACTAGAACAAAATACTTTTTAAAAATCCTACAAATTTATAAAATATATGGCTAGCATCTAACTACTAGTAGCTTGTTGTCCAAGAAAGGAAGACACATCCACCACAGATTGGACCATGGGCCATCACAGCCTAAAACGTCTTGTTCAGGTGATTCATATAGCTTCAGGACTACATGTGTGTGTGTTTCTGGTTAGTTAAGAATACACTCTTCACTTAGCAGTGATGTTCTCTGACTAGCAGTATTGCCAAACTCAATCTTGCTGGTCTTATCATGTTGAACTAGTTACCAGGGAAGCACAGGGTGAGGTAAATTTTGCTTCACCTATTTGCCTTCTTAGTTGGGCAGTAAGTGATAGCACAGCTTTGGTTCCTGGATGGTCTAAACAAGGAATTTGTAGCTTAGAGGGAAATTTTGAGGAGGTAGTGAAACTTTAGTCTGGAGAAGGGAAGGTTAAGCAGTGACATGATCACCATGTTTAAATATTTGAAAGGATGTAACATGTCAAGAGGGAGCAAGCTTGTTTTCTGCTCGCCAGAGACTAGGACACAGAACAATGGACTCAAACTACAGGAAAAGAGATTCCACCTAAACATTAGGAAGAACTTCCTGATGGTGAGAGTTGGTGGAGTTTCCTTTTTTTGGAGGTTTTTAAACAGAGGCTGGATGGCCATCTGTCAGGAGTGCTTTGATTGTGTGTTCCTGCAGGGCAGAAGCCGATTGGATGGGATGGCTGTTGGGGTCCCTTCCAGCCCTATGATTCTATGATAAAGCTGCCATGTGCATTTTTACATCTTATGCATTATTATTATTACATTCAGTTCCACATTCTACCAGGTGTTACTGACTAGCGTTTGGGACCCCATCAATGATTTAGATTCCATCCAAGACTCTTGGAATGAGTGAGATACATCTGATAAGGTGGCACATTCCAGTAGTGTTAGTTTTTGTAGTTGTGCTTTTGTAATCCTACCTATGACAACTTCATTCAGATGTTTTGTCCGTCCATTTGGAATTGCTCCCAGAGCACCCACCACCACTAAAACCATAGTTGTTTTCTGTGGTATTATTGGCATTGTTACTGTTACTGATATTCATCTGTATCCTGCCTTTCCCCCAACAATGGTACTCAAGGCAGCTTAAAAAAATATAAAGCCAGACCAGAACAGAATGTTTACTCAAGAGGTAAGTCTCATTGAACTCAGTGGAACTTTCTCTAAAATGGGCTGTAGCTTTAATCTGTTTATATACCACTGTTATCCAAATGGTGTGGGGCTCATGCAAACTCACTCATGTCACTTAAATTAAGATGTTAATATGGGGAATTTTAATTATCTCAAATTAGGCTGTGAGAGGCCAGGTAACTACGGGACCTTTGCACCCAATAGAATAGAATAGAATAGAATAGAATAGAATAGAATAGAATCTTTATTACGGTCATAGACCAGCACAGGTAAAAAGGGGATACAGAATAAAGATAAAACCACAGGATAAAAACAGGCTAAAAGCAATATTTAAAATATTAGCTCCAGTATAACAAGACTAGGTTGATACTATTCTACTGTTGAGGAAATTGTCTGTCGAATTTTAACCACAGCTGCGCAGAATCTGGCAACATTATAAGTTGCTCCTGGGTTGGTGTCTGAAAGCAACAAGTTTATGTAGAATTGTCCAGTGTGCCCTTGATATTTATGCAACAGGGCTGAAATTAGGCTGAGACGTATGTCCCTGTAGTATGAGCACTGGAGTAATACATGCTCTGTTGTTTTTATTTGGCCCGAATTGCAGGGGCACAGTCTGTCTGAGAAGGGGATCTTCTTGTATTGGCCTTCAAGGACAGCTGAAGGGAGGGCACGGCACTGTGCAAGAGTAAAGGCCCTTCAGTGTTTAGGTATTTCAAGTGTTGCTAAGTATGCCAAAGGAGAGGCCAGATATCTATTAGAGTCACTAGCAATGAAGATTGGAGTACTGGCTAGATCCAGTTGTCGCTCTATATCTACTACCCATTGTTTGATAGTAGCTTTCGCCTTATCATATCCCAGGCTAAGCAGAAGATCTGGAGAAATGCCCAGCATTGAAATTTTAGTCATCACTGTCTGTTTCCAGCTGGATTGGAAATCATCACTTAAGGTTAGTGGAGCAAGGCCAGTGGGAAAGAGGGATAGTCTGAGCCAGTAGCTGAGTATGGTCACCCACACTCTGGCCTCCACTTTCATAAATCCTGACTCCAGTCTCAGAGCTGCGTTAGAGACACATTTTGGAGTTTGGAAAGCTGCTCTTAAAAATTTGGATTGGACAAGTTCTAATGGAGCAGGGTTGGGGAAGGGTCCCAGTTGGGATCCATAAAGCAGTTGAGCTACTGGTTTGGCTTCAAAAAGTTTGAGCGCTGCAGGTAAATAGTGGCCTTCCCTTGTCTTAAGACATTTGAGAATGGCTGTTGTATTGCTCTGCGCATTGCAAGCAGCATACTCCCCATGTGCTTTCCTACTACCAGTGGCTTGAAAAATTACCCTCAGGTATTTGAAGCAAGAGACCTGCTCAATCTTGTGGCCATCTATATTCCAATTGTAGTTCTTAGGCCTTTTAGCGAATGCCATGATTTTAGTTTTTTGATAGTTGAGTTCTAGCTGTTCCTCTCTGCAATATTGTGTTAGTGCTCTTAGGGCTCTTTTTAGTCCAATGGGAGTTCTTGAAAGTACTGCTGCATCATCTGCATAAAGCAGCGTTGAGATATGCCTTCCCTCTAATTTTGGGGGGTGGAAGTTAGTGTTGTTGAGGTGATCCACCAAATCATTGATGTAGAAGTTAAACAGGAGTGGAGCTAGAATGCAGCCTTGCTTGACACTCTTTTCAGTGACAATGTCATTGGTGAGATGTCCCTGGGGGTTACATCTTACTTTTAATGAGGTCCCTTCATGCAGCATACGTATTAGGTGGAGTAAACGTCGGTTGATCGAAGAAGCCTCTAGTTTTTTCCACAGTTTGGTTCTGGATATAGAGTCAAAAGCTGCTTTAAAGTCTGTGAAGGCAGCATAGAGTGAAACTGTGCTGCAGGTGGAGTATTTTTCAATAAGGTGGTGGAGTACAAGGCACTGATCTATGGTGGAGCGGCCTTCCCTAAAGCCAGCTTGTTCTTCTGCAAGTATGTTTTCTTGTTCCAACCAGGTTTGAAATTTCCACTGTAAGTGTCTTGCATAGAGTTTGCTGATTGTACTGAGGAGACTAATTGGTCTGTAGTTGACAGGATCATCCTTGCTTCCTTTTTTAGATATGGGGACGATGATTGCAAGGCCCCAATCCTTGGGTGCTCGACCATATTTGTCGATACAGGTGAACAGTGAGGCCAGGATAGGGGCCCAAAATTCAAGGTTGTTTTTAATGGCTTCTGCAGGTATTAGGTCTTCCCCTGGAGCCTTCCCCATTCTCAGCTGGGCTACAAGGTTCTTGATCTCTGTCGCTGTCACTGGTGGCCACCCTTGGATATTTTCTATATTTTGGCTAGTGTATCCACTTTCAATGTAGTTGTCCTTATAAAGAGCTTGAAAATGATCCTCCCATATCCCTGGAGGGATGTGACAATCCACTGTAGCTGGCCCATTTCTCTGGGAACTTGATGTAATATGCCAGAATAGAGCTGTGTCGTTGGATCTGACTGCCTGGATAAGTTGTGTCCAGTCATTCTTCATGGCTTCTTTTTTCTTGTTCATCAGCAGCTTTTTGTAGTCTCTTTTCTGCTGAAGCAGCATTGGTGCAGCATCTGGGATGTTATTAGATAGGTAACCCTGATAAATATCACTGAGGGCTTTTTTTAGCATTAACACATTCCTTGTCAAACCATGGTTTGGAGTGGTGCTGTTGTTGTTTCCACTGATGTGCGCTACTTTGACGGATTAGATATTGGTGTAGAGCTTGGGTAAGTGTATTGTAATTTTCCAAGATTTCATCAGGAGACTCAGCTGATATCAGGACAGTCCTAAGATGCTGAAGTTGGTCTGAAGCCAATACCTCACTTATTGTTTGGTTTAGTTCGGGGTCCATTTAGCTCGGTGATAGGTCCTTCCTGCTGGTGTCACAGAGAGATGATAGCGCTCCCTGGTGTGTGTTTCCTGAGTGAAGTCACTAAGATGTAGCCGAATTGGAAAATGATCACTTTCAAATCTGGGCATAACTTCTGTTTCCTTGGCATAGGGAAGAAGGTCCCTAGAAATGATTATGTAATCAATAGCACTCATTCTGGACCCAGAGAGATAAGTGAATTCAGCTGGGCAGTCATTTTTCAGGGCACCATTTAGGATTTGAAGGTTCAACCTGAATGCTGTTTGATCCAGACAAAGTCCTGCAAAATTTGATTTCTTGTCCTTTGAGCATCGGATGAGGTGGGTTCCATCATCTTCAAAATCAGGAGGAGGGCATTTGTGCTGGGCATATAGGGTATGATTGTTGGGGCCCAGTCTGGCATTCAAATCACCCCCCAAAATTACAAATGCATTTGGGTTCTGCAACATGAGATTAGCAGTGTATGATTCCAGTTCAGCCCACAGGCCTCTGATTTGGGATTTCTTCTTCATTGGAGGCATGTAGGCATTTATTATCAGCAAAGTGCAATGGTTAAATTGAATTAGCACTGCCATGGCATATGTTTTAAAAGTGGAAAGAGGCCTTGTTATGGCACGTAGGGTGGTGGAAACCAGGATGCCCAGGCCGCCTCTAGCTCTTCCATGCTTTTTCCCTGGCTCTGCCGGAATTGAGAATGAGTGAAAGCCATTTAATAACAGATCCTTATTAGTCCATGTTTCGTGGATCAGTATAATGTCATATTGGGTGAGGAAGTCACTAAGACAGGGATCTCTGTGGGCCGTCGGCCACCCAGTGATGTTCCAGGTCATAAGGGTCACCTTGTGCTGGTCTGTTGGAAGTCAGGCAGTCGCATTGCAGGCCACAGGCTGAATGTGTAATTCATCTGATGGCAGTTGGTTAAATGACTGGGTTGACTGTGGCTGTGTCCTCCTCTGTGGATGGAGGGGTACTGAATCACATTCCTGTTCTTCCTGCCCTACCTGTTCTGGAAGGGAAATTGGAAGAACCAATGCAGCATGGGAAGTGAAATGAGGACCACAAGCAAGCAAGGATCCCATCTCTTTAGTGAGGGGGGGCATTCTTTGGCTTAGGAGATGAGGTAGGTGGCAGTGAAGACTGTTTTTCCCTTGAACTAGGTTTGCATAGGGATGTTTGAGTCCCCTGGGGTTTAGTTGTAGATGGGGGTGCATCTGCAGTATATTGCATTTTTGAAGGGGTGTTGGCTACAACTCGGGATTTCAAGGTTTCCTTGATTATAGGTAGAGAGTCATCACTTTCGCTTTCATTGTCAGAGATATCAGAGAAATGCACTGACAGTTTTTTGCGAGGGGGGGCTGATTTCAATGGGGCTGGATTGCTGTTAGATTGACTCAGGATGGTATCTCTCATCAGCTGTATTGTGGGAGTGTGTTCCCAAATTTCTGTGAGTTTTTCTCTCAGTTTAATTACTTCTTGATTTATTGCCTGAGCTTCCTTTGAAGTGTGTTTAGGTTCTCCCTCTTGGAGTGCAGAATTATTATTGCTTCTTTGTGTTATTGCTGCTGTTTTTCCTGTGATGAGGTCACGGACTATCTCATCCTTAAAAACTCTGTTAATTTCTATACAATGTGCATTCCAGAGGAAATTTCTTTTCCGTAACAGGTTGTTAGGAATATTTGCCTGGCTAAAGGTCAGAAAAATTCGCTTAGTAGTTCTTGAGCTGGGTAAAAAGTGGCAGTCTAGTAAATCAATTGTTCTGCTGTGCATGTTTAAAAGTTGGGAAAGATATCTCACAACAGACTTCTGTCCATTCCACAAATGGGCATTGTTATGTATTTATATCAGAATCTGATTTTTCTGTAACACTCTGCAGTGATTAACTGCATCCTGTGACGTAGGAGGACACATTTCCTCCAAATCTGCTACATTTTTAACCCCCTGTGTACCATATGGGTTTTGCCTTTGAAGATCTTGTTGGGAAAGCTTATTTGTAATGTCGTTTAATTTTTGCAAAATAAGAATCAATGTCTCTATGGACAGTTTGCAGAAATCATAAAAGAGCTGAGCGCTGTTATTGTAGGGAATGCTGCCAAGCTCCGGGAGTTTGACTTTGTTATCAACTTTGTTATCAACTTGCTCTGTCCCATAATTTATATTTACACTTTGAGGAATTGAGGGGGCTGTTTTGTTTAGTTCAGGTGTGTGTGATGGCTTAGGGAGTATAGAAGGAGCTGTTGTTACAGATCTGTTACTCACAGGCTGTGTTGTCTCTGCCGCTGGGAAGAGTGAGTCAATCCTCATCTGTTTTTCTGCTTTGAAGGATTCCTGATTGTCATTATTATTACAGGGGCTCGTCCGATTTCTTTTCTTGCCTTTGGATGGCATTTTTGAGGTATATGTAGGTGGTAATGCCAGATGTTAGTGGGAGGACAATTCAGAAGTTGTTAGTCTGTTGCCATCTTGCCCCTCCTCCCTCCCTTTGCACCCATGTATACCGGTGCTCACTGCTGAGACTCCAAGCCAGAAAATAAATAAAAATTGAAAAATAACCACAGAATCACTCACATTTCAAGCAATCACACAAGTCTAATGAAGAAGCAGGAGGAAGCATTTGGACAAAGGAACAGATTTTGGGATGATGGGCTATACTTTATCTGTCCGATGAGCAGAGGTTTGTGCAGCAAAGAAGTACAGCTATGCCTGCTGGATGACACAGCAAACCAGCAAAGTAATGGCACCTGGAAGACTGTGCACACTTTAGCTGTGTTTTGAAGTGATATTTATATCCCATATTGTACCCTTAAGGGGTATTTTGAGCGGAGAACAATGTTTGAATGAGTTCCCCAAAGTGAAACAATAGAAGCTCTGGCTTCGTTAATTACTGTTGATGGTTGGAACATTAATAATGATGGGCTCGAGGCAACCTTCTATTGTTGGATGGAAAAGGTATGAAGGGAGACCTTTGCAGAGTGATGGGTGTTCCAATCACTTGTTTATGTTGGAGTATGACTCATTACCAGGTGCGTTTAGGGTGGATTAGCACATTCTTCCCTAACAAGTTGTCAAAGGACATTCCACATAACCAGTCCTGGGCATGTGTGTAGTTTTGGGAATTTTCCAATACAATTTTGTTTAGGTCTCTGGTGATCTCTGCCTGAACTCTTCTATGGATGACCTGGTCTATCAGGACCTACATGAACTATCAGTAATGCCAATCTTATGAATTATTGCCAATTAATAAATCATTGTATGGGAGATGGTGTAAGGGCATGTAACACCACCCCTCATAGATACTGGACAAATTATTTTTGGATTACACATCCTAACATTTCAACCACTGGCCATGCTAGTTTGGGTATTCTGGGAGCCATAATAAAAAAAAGTATTTTTCTTGCTCTGAGTGTTCAACATCAATATTTTCAGGCTAGCTAACCAACATGTTAACACATAATACAATAATTTTTTTCATGACTACAGCAGAGAGAGAAAAAAGTGTAACCATCTTCCCCCCTTTCTATTATTTGATTCCCTAAAGGCCTAAAAATATAAACAGCAGAAGTGCAAACATTAATGTTGCTTGTCATTTGATGTTTTAGCTTATTTAAAACAGAAGTTTCTAGAATTCTGTAGTGAACTGGGATAACTCTCTGGACCATATGGTAGCAAGTGGAAAGTAAAGCCATTAGAATGAATACAAGCAGGGGTTCCTATTGTTCACCACAAATGTGTTGACAGAAACTAGTCATACTGGAATTAGCACAAAGTAATGAAGCATGTGCTAGTGGGCTGCCCATCACAATTATGGACACGGCTAAGTATGAAATTATTCAAAATATTTCAAAATTCCTATGAATAAATATGATGTGGCAGTAGATATCGGAGGTTGTGTTAGTATTATGAGCTTCTTTGTGCCTGAGCCAAAGCAGAACAGGTTATAGGTGCAGTTTGTCCTTTATGATACAAATAATTAAGAAAAACTGCCTTTCTCATTTTTCTGTAAGAGCCGCACTTCTGATTTAAGGCCAGAAGCAGGAGGCCACATCATTGGATATACAATAATGGCTTTTAGTTTTAAAAAATAAAAATATAGATAGTTCTGTGCTTTGGGGAGCATTTGTTTACAAGAGCAGTAAAATTATTCTTTTAATTAGGCAATGTGCACATCATAGGTAAATGTTATGCTTATTTTAGTTGTCACTTCCTTTGTCAGCACTCTCACCCTATTCAACAGATTCTTAGAGTCTTCCAGCAGCTCTGCAGGCAAGATAGACCATATGTTGGGAGTGCTCTGATTGTATATTCCTGCAGGCAGGGGGTTAGACTGGATGGCCCTCATGGTTTCTCCTACCTCTATGATTCTAACATTATCCAGAGCCTTAGCAGAGCTGGCTGTACCATTAGGCAAAGTGAGGTGACTGCCTCAGGTGGCAAATATAGGAGGGGGAAGCAGTGTCAGCATCATCTTGGCAGTTCCCCTGAGCCCCCAGCCATGTCCCATGTGTGTGTGCTTTATGGCCTGCCATGCACATCCTAAGCCAGCCTACTGCCTTTAGGTATCATAGAGGATGCTGTCCCAGCAACAGTTATAAGATCCAACTGCCAATCCAGTGTTTCCATATAAGGAGTGGAGGAAGACCATTTTCTCTTATTCCTCAGATAGCCAAGTGTCCTGATCTGGTCTTGAGCTCTACTGTGAAATCTCATTCCCCTGCAGAATTAGAATTGCCCCAGTTACATGAGCACCCGTTCCACCCATTCCATTGCCCACATTAGCCAGCAAACATCTGCAGCAGGAAGCCTGCTGTATTCATATAGGTTCCCTATGAGAGCTTCTTACTCACACAGGTTGGCTTGCTAAGAAAAGGAAGCTCCTGGCTGCAGACATTTACTCTCCATTACATGAAAGACAGTCGGATCAGTCAATGGTTGTTGGTGGCTTCCCTGCTGGTGGGGCACTGAATCCACTCCAGATTTTAGTTTAGACTTTAAGGGAGCTATTCACGGTACTGGAGGTTCAGCACATTGGAGAGCTCTTTCAACACTAAGGAGATTTTCAGACCGCGTTTTACCGTGGCTCATGCGAGAGGAGCTTCCGGGAGAGGGACGGCAGTCTTGCGTGGCAGAGGGTCGTTTTCGGACGCCGCCGTCCCTCTCCCGAAACCATCCGTGTCACTTCCATGAAGCTTCGGAAGCCGCAGAGCCATATTTTAATCACGGAGGTTGCCTCTTAGAGAGACTCTAAGCTGGAACAGATTCACCACTCCACTGCCATGGAACCCACCAGTTTGAGACCAATGATGAGAATGTGATGGAGTTGGAAGGGCATATGCATGCGTTCCTGCTCTCGTTTGCACAGTTCTAATCATGCAGGGGACCTGCCTGCCCAACAGACCAAGGCCACAGCTTTTTTCAGTGGGTCCTTCATTTGCATCCTGAGCAATATTGTGTGATATTTACTGTAGATATTTAGTGATATTTAGAACTTCTCCCTTTTAATTCCTTTCCAGTGGGAAGGTAGGAATACAGGTTATATTCAGTAGTGACTTTGCCTTAGCAGGGAGCACTTTCTATCAGACAAGCCACTGGATTTTTGACAGCTCTCACCTACCTACTTAAATACTACCACCGCCCCCAGCCTCTTCCTCAGAATGTCTGTCCTTCTGAGCAAGAGGATACTCTGGAACAGAATGGAGCAGGGTACAGAGGTAGACTGAAGGAGGAGAGGGGTGGTGATGAAAATCAAATTTGTGTGACCAGGACCACTTTCTGTTAACTATTAAGCCAAAGGCATCACTTGCATAGATCTCCACATCTTGTATTGTGCTGTCCATATTCCACCCCCCTCTACACACCATTAGCTAGCTCAGAGATACTCTGCAACTTTTAAAATAGTTTGGATCTGTTTGCCAGAAGAAGTTAATTCGAGAGCTGGTATTCCTATAACTAAACAGTAGCTGGAGCATTCTTGAAGTTCCCAGAAGAGGGAATTTTACTGACAAGCAGCCATAGCTAAGCTTAGATATTTCAGTGTTTTATGGACAGCAAATCTAACTGGAATGCTATTTTCATATCTGTGTAACTGTTGAACACTTTCTCCTGAGAATGAACTAGTATGTCCAAAGCACATTAGGAATCAGACTGGCACTAAATAATTTTGCACTTAAAAGGTTTTCACCTTTGCATCTTGGCATTTCCCTTCACTTGCTTCTTACAGCAACACTTTTGGGAGGCTGTTTGATACCTTTTATATGAAGGGAGAAATGAAACTGACTTGTATAAGGCTACTGACAGAGATAATTACCACTTTAGGTGATAACAGGGGCATCCCAAGACATTCTGCTGTCTCAGGTGAAGAACAAGATAATGGTCCATTTTACGCACAGAAGCTAACTATGTAAGTGACAGTTGAATCTTACATCAACACCTCTCATAAGACAGTATAATCTACAACACCCAAGGACAGCAATATTATGTAGGGGGTGTAGGGCAAGCCATATGGCACACAGAGTCCTGCCCCCATACCTTCAACAGTGCTTGCTTGCCACGCTGCCTGGCTGCTGCTGTTCCAGGGGTGTAAGCCATGTGGTGAGCAAAATGAGGGCATTGCCCCCTCAAATAAGAATTCTGCCCCTTGTGAATGACATTTCCCTCCAGTCCTCAAAATGTCTAGCACTGGAGAGGGTAAGACGTTGAAAATCATTCACATCTAGAACTCTTAGAATCATAGAATCATAGAATTGCAGAGTTGGAAGAGACCACGAGGGCCATCCAGTCCAACCCCCTGCCACATAGGAAATCACGATCAAAGCATCCCCAACAGATGGCCATCCAGCTTCTGTTTAAAGACCTCCAAGGAAGGAGACCCCACCACGCTCCAAGGGAGTGCGTTCCACTGCCGAACAGCTCTTACTGTCAAAAAGTTCCTCCTAATGTTGAGGTGGAATCTCTGTTCCTGGAGCTTGCATCCATTGCTCCGTGTTCCAATCTCTGGAGCAGCAGAAATTTGTTGTGTTCACATTCCCTTGATAACTTTATCTACACACTTTCTTTGGATACCTGAACCATATTTCTAACTGTCCAGTTTATATTTTCAGTTACTGCAATGCTAGAAATTAGGGGACTGACAAAAAAAAAAATCATGGGGTGGGGGAGTAGAATTCTTATTTCAGAGGAAAAGCCCTCAATTTGCCCCTCCTAGCTATGTTCCAGTGCTGTTGTCTACCCCATCCCTAGCATCCACTTCTTAAAGTGGCCATATCTCTCTGCCTAATAGTAGGCCAGCTGTGGCCAATAAATGTAGGCCTTGTCAGTTCAGCCATAGTATATATATGTGTGTGTGTGTGCGCGCACGTGTGTGTGTATATATATTGCTACAAGCATGTGTATATATGTTGCTACAACCCTTGGGATATGGTTTGTTATTGTAGCTGCCGCCACAGCTTAGGAGTAACTAGCTACAAATAAACTTTAATACCAAATAACTAGTTACTTGCAACCAATTCTTTCCCCCTGTTACTATGCTATAATCATATTACAATAGATTTACAATGAATGATGGATAACCATTTCTTTTGTCATGTAATTGTTACCTTTAATTACTTTTTAGTTACAGGGTGATGCTTTTCTTAATGGTGGAGAATGAACATCACATGATTCAAGTGCTGCTTTGTGCTGCTGCTTTGTGCTGTTTTGTGGTTACTGTGGTGACACCAAGGTGGATGGGGAGACAGTGTGCTTTGTCTTACAATCCACCAGCTTGTAGCATTCAGATTCTAAAGTAACAAAAACCATTTCAGTTACTTCCAAGAAAGGAGAAAGTCATTAAAAAAAAATGTAACTATGACAGTAATGAATTATGGAGCGTCAAAGATAGTTTATAAATGTAAACAATTACTTTGTGAAATTAATACTACCAAACTCAGCTTCCATGGGCACCCCTTTATTGATGCTTATTCTAGCCAGGAACTCACAAATGTACTGAAAAAGATATTAATCTAGATAGAAATTCTATTATAACAAACAATATTCTATTATAACAATGCTGGGGGAGAGGTGGAAATCAGAGAATTATTTGGAGCTTGGTAATTTAAATATCAGCTTGGGGAAAATGTATTTATAATAGCCTTTTCTCTTCAATGGCTTCAATTTATCTTTGTAAATGTGATTCCTAACCTGTTCAGATGTGTTGCACTACAACTGCTGTCATGGCTATAGGACTGTGTTGTCTGGAGACAAGGGGACTTGTACTGCAATGCATCTGGAAGGCATCAGGTTGGTACTGGTTGGTCTGGGAGAGTGATATTGATTGTGGGAATACTTTGCCAATGAAGACTAGGGGCTTTATCAGATGCAGCAAAAAAATGGTGTCATAAGGACGCCAAATTAACTGGAAAGGACACACATACTAGATGACATCATGCTTTTGCATTCTCTTCTTGTCAAAAAGACATTCTTTTTTAATGATGGCCCAAGCCATCAATAGATCTTCCATGGTGTTTTCCCCCTGGAAATGCAAACATTTGAAAACTTGCGCCATTGTTTTCTCGTTAATACAGCATGCATGGTCGGCCCCACCAGAACACTTCTGGGTGAGAACATGAAAGCCAGGTAGGGGACGCTCTTTTTATGAACCTCCCTGGTTTATTTTGAATATTTTAAGTGTGTTTCTGTGCTTGTGTGTACATTTTGTATTTTTTTTCTCCTGTATTTTTAATTTAAAGGGTGCTCATGTCTTCTCACAAGAATTGCTGAGATCACGAACGCAGACAGAGCTTCATTCGTGGTCCAGCAATGCTGGGGCTGCTTTTTATCACAATTAAAGATGAGTTAGATAAAAAGGGTTATTATGCTGGGACAAGAACGCACTTAGTTTTGGTGGGACAGATGGAGTTCGATGGAAAATCAAGCTAGCACCATCCCTGATGAGAGGCCAGTGGGCTGTTAAAAATATATTATTCTGTGTAGCCCATGTTTTAATTTTTTTAAAATAGCCTTTAAGATTGTTTTAATCTGTTTTGAAAGAATATTTTAGATTTTTTGCATTACTTTGGGGCAGAAAAGTTATTAAATATTACAACTACTATTAGTAACAACAACAACAACAACAATTTCCTGCTCCTTCACGACACCCAACCTCTACTTCCTAAGGTGGCTACCTCACTCCACCTAATAGTAGAGCCACCTCTGGTTATATATAGGATAGGATGCTACTATAGTATACAATTGCTAACATTGCTTTTTCAAACAATCATGGTAGCAGAGAGTCATATCTGAAATCTGTGACTGGCAGTAGATTACTTGATAATGCTGGGAATTACTTACCATAATCAGCACTTTTCCTGCAGTTTCACAAACTATTTGTATGAGTAGTCCCTCCAGGAATATCTGTATAATGATTCCTGTTTATTTTCAGAAGAGCAAATAAACAGAACAAAATCATTATACCATGACAGGCAGCAGCTAGGAAAATATTCCCAGGACAAAAACTCTCTAGAAAGAGAACTGCAAGAACTGCTAACACAGCAGAGGTGTGGTCACAATTTTTTTCCTTGATATTTTTTAAAGCTTTGGGATATTATTTTTTTTTAACATGGAGAGGGGGGTCATTAAAAAAAAGATACCTCCCACATGTGGTTTGAAGTAATATAGTCCATTCCACTACCTCAGGAATCTTTCAAGCCAACTCACTAAGCAACAACCTCTTGGGTCATAACAGATTCTCTTAAAGGTTAGCTGTACCAGATATCTAGCTAAGCATGAATATATTACATGAGGCATGTTAAGTTACATTGCGAATTGTATGACCTGGAATGTTTCCTGTACCTCAAGGAATTAGAATGGGCTTAATGCAGAAGAGTAATGCTGCAATGTATGTGGCTGATTCTGAACTGGAACATGAAGATGAGTGCCTCCATAGAGTAAAAACCTTTGAAAAATAGAGGCTCTGGTCTGTTTCACTCAAGCAACCCAAGGAGACCTTGTGTTAAAATCCCAAATAATGCAGTGTCTAATTAAACCTCTTTCCACCCCCCTACATTTGAAATTCAACTACAGATAATGAGCTTTTAAAAACTGTGTACACATTTAATGGTCATTTTGTTGTGGAAGAAGTTAATTAAGATACTTTATTAATGAGACTGTATTATTTTATCAAAGATCAGTGATATGCACATACATATCAAATACAATTAGAACATCTTTCTTCCCAAATGCCTTTTTTTAGTATTGTAGTTTTAATAGATTAATAGAACAATGCTGTACTTGAGATTCGCTATGTGAGGGACCTTAGGACAGAAGCCCCACCATACTGTTGCAAGAAAAGCTGCTCTTCTAGCCGACACTCTGTGTGAGCATTCTGCCACTGAAGATATTACCAGTTGGATGGTTAAAAGAGATAGTTGTGGGCATCACAGGGAAACCATGGGGGAGAAGAAAACGACTCCCAATCTCAGTATGCCTCTTTCTTTTTTTTAAATGATTAATTTTTATTTCACAACATTTCTGATTACCATATTAAAAGGGGATAAAAAGCAAATAATCAGTCTTACATTCCAAAAAAATCAAATAAAAAAACACATAAATACATAAACACATAAAATAAAATAAAACACCCCACAGACATAAATATACAAAACATTTCCCCCATCTTCCTGCCTTCCCCTTTTTGCTTAATAGTCTTTCCTTCTTAACCGCTACTATCAATTCATTCTCTCTTTCAATGGTACACCTTTATCCCCAGATGAGATCTGATGCCTGATGTAAGGCATTTCTCCCCTATTGTGTGTATCATCTTTGGAGTGCTGGATTTATGCACAAGCTAAATAAGCTACTGTTTCTAAGTACCAAAACAAACCCTCAAAAGCTAAGAGGCAAATTTTGCATAGTTGTTAGAATACTTTTTAACAAATAATATGATGGGCTCACTTAAACATGGCATAATTTAGGTCCTCTGCATGCCTTAATCTGGCCCCACACATCTGCCCCACCTGATTCACCTTAACAGGGTATATGACATGATGTAAGCTAGCACCCAGTCTCACAGATGTCAATCACCAATACATAAACATTTCTCAGGCAGTTATTCAGAGGACAGACACACAGCATGGGGTGGTTGCTAGGGGTAGCATTTTTGACAAAACAGTCCTTGACTGGTGCTTTGGTGGTGTTTCTATCGATAGCAGGAGAAGCTGATACCCACCACTTCCCCACTCTTTTGTGGTATATTTTTCTCTTGTGCTCCACTCCGCTGGCCTAAGCACAGACAGGATACAGTGGCTACTCCGTTGACACAATGGTGTTATTTACCCAATACACAACTGGTGTAGTTGGAATATAGTACTGTTTTTCTCACTCTGCTTTGATTTTGCTATGGTCTTGCATTCAGTAGTACTTTCTATATCTGTGTGTCTGTGTGCACGCACCTGGTACCTGAGAGCACAGTGGCATCAATAACCAAATGTTTTTACACTGCCAATTCAATACAGTTAGAACTGACAGTAGAACAAAGCGAAAATCACAATGTGTAAGAGAACTGTTGTGTAGAATGATGGATCACTATGGGCCTTGTTTTGACAGACAAGATGAGGAGGTTTTATTGTTGACTACTTTACTTTTTAAAACAGAATTTGAAGGGAAATGCTATTTAGATGGGTATGTTCTTTCACTCACAATGTGATCCAGAATATGGTTGCCAGGACAGTAATATCATGAGACCGAGGGATAACCCCTTGTCATATTACAGAGGGTAGGCCCTGGATATGTAACAAGGGGTAAACCCTGGTGACTTCATTAAGCATGATACAGTAACCATCAAGCACAGTTGTAGAGGACTTCCTCTCATTCCTCAGGAATTGAAGTTCTCAGATCTCAGGGACTGATTATTTTCCTCTGGTCCTCATAGTGAGGTGGGGAATCTTAGGGTGAGCATGTTGCCTTCTTCATCTACTAGACATGGAGTTTTTTTATTTGAATAGCATACTCTGCAACTCAAAGACATAGCCATGTTAGTCTGGATCAATATGCAAACAGACTGTGGTATCACTAAGGCTGGTGTCACCCATCCCCCCCAATGGTGTCACCTGGTACAGTTTGGCCTCTCTGCAGTCCCCTAGCGCAGCCACTGCAAAGTTACCTTGTAGCACCTTTGAGACTGTGAGAAAGAAGTTGGTAGCACAAGCTTTTGTAGACTGAGTCTGCTTCATCAGATGCCAACTTTGCCCACACATCTACTTGGGAAATGTCATCACAGGACAGTGTATGGCATTCAAATAAAAACACTATGTCTAACAGATGAGGAATAACACTCTTTAAGGCAATGTGCTTGCCCTGAGATTTCCCACCTTAGCCTGAAGACCACAGAAGAATGTCCAGCCCCTGAGATCTGAGTACCTTGATTCCTGAGGAATAAGAGGAAGTCCTTTAGAACAATTTTCACTCTGAATTTGTTGGTCTTCTACAACTGGGCTGAGTCCCATGGATTGTGAAAATCTAAAAGACTTTTTAAAAAACCTGTTCCATACAATATGAATTAAATATACTATGGGGGGAAACTGGCTGTGGCCATTTCAAGTGAGTAACTACAATTGTGTGTTTAGTCCTGATCAGTGAGTGTTCTCTAGTTCTCTTGATCCACATATGTAGTAAAAAGATTTAATGTAATGCTTATGAATTCTTATATCTCTCTCTCTGGCTTTTCTTCGCAAACGAAGATTCAGGAAGGACTCATCCCGCGCTTTCTGCAAGCGCGCTGATGACTAAAAAGGCCAATCCGAGATAAACAAGTCCGGTTGCAAAAAGCACAGCAGAAGGTCTCCTTGGGTGATGTTTTTGGGTTGTGATTCTTTCTGCGTTGTCGTTTCTCTTCAAGACTTGTTCGTCGTGAGTTCTCAAATAAGGCTGCAGCATTGTGGATAGTGCGTCTCCATGCCTCCCGATGTGAGGCCAGGGCGGACCACTGTTGGTGATCAATTTGGCCAAGCCTGAGATGTTGTTTCAGGGAGTCTTTGTATCGCTTTTTTGGAGCGCCCCTCTTACGCTGACCCGTGGTGAGTTCACCGTAGAGTAGTATTTTTGGGAGGCGATGGTCCTCCATCCTAGAAACGTGCCCTGCCCAGCGCAGCTGTGTTCTCAATATCATGGCCTCAATGCTGGTGATCCCTGCTTGCTCAAGGACAGCAACATTCGTCACATAGTCAGTCCAGTGTATATTTAGGATTGTGCGTAGACAGCGCTGATGAAAGCGCTCGAGGAGTCGTAGGTGGTGGCGATAGGTGACCCATGTTTCAGATCCATAAAGGAGGATAGACAGTACGATGGCTCTATACACACTGATTTTTGTGCTTTGCCTCAGGTGTTTATTGCTCCAGACTCTTTTGTGAAGTCTTCCAAATGCACTATATGCCTTTGCTAATCTGTGATCGATCTCTTTGTCAATCTTGGCATCTGAGGAGATGATGCTTCCCAGGTAGGTGAACTGCTGAACGGACTTGAGCACTGATTTGCCGACGGCAATGTGGGGATGGTGGTGTTCGTCCTGTGGTGCAGGCTGGTAAAGAACTTCTGTTTTCTTCAGGTTGACTTCTAGCCCAAACAGCTCTGCAGCTGTTGCAAAGCAGGATGTTAGGCGCTGCAGAGCTGCTTCTGTGTGGGCAACAAGGGCAGCATCATCGGCGAAGAGCAGCTCACGGACTAGATAGTTTAGAGTCTTAGTGTGAGCCCTCAGACGGCTTAAGTTAAACAAGCTACCATCAGTACGGTAGCGTATATAGATGCCGTCGTCTTCTTCAAGCTCTGCCATAGCCCTTTGGAGCATCGTGCTAAAGAAGATTGTAAATAAAGTTGGTGCAAGAACACAACCTTGCTTCACTCCATTAGTTATTAGAAAGGGCTCTGAAAGAGCATCGCCATATCTGACTTGACCACGCTGGCCCTCGTGTAGCAAGATAATCATTTTAAGGAATTTGGGGGGACATCCTAGTCTTTCCAGGATCTGCCACAGACCTTTTCTACTTACAGTGTCAAAGGCTTTGGTGAGGTCGACAAATGTTACATAGAGACCCTTGTTCTGCTCCCTACATTTTTCTTGCAGTTGCCTAAGGGCAAATACCATGTCTGTAGTGCTCCTATTGGCTCTGAAGCCACATTGGCTTTCAGGGAGAAGTTCTTCTGCAATAGCAGGAACTAACCTGTTCAGGAGTATCCTTGCAAGGATTTTTCCAGCAATAGAGAGCAGTGTTATGCCTCGATAGTTTGAGCAATCGGATTTTGCTCCTTTTTTCTTGTACAGGGTGATGATGACTGCATCTCGGAGGTCTGATGGCAGTTCCCCTTTTTCCCAGCAATTCACAAGGAATTCGTGGAATTTTTCGTGGAGTGCATGACCTCCGTGTTTCCAAACTTCAGGTGGGATTCCATCAATCCCAGCTGCCTTGCCGTTTTTCATCTGCTGTATGGCCTTAAGGGTCTCTTCCAAAGTGGGAGCTATGTCCAATTCATTTTTCATTGGTTTTTGTATCATATATTGGATAGCTGAGGCTTGGACTACTTGGACTTGGACTACTCGGTTGGCGCTAAAGAGATTCTTATATACTACAGTGATAAATGCTGCAAAAACCAGAGCAGAATGTTAATAATTCAGTACCATGAGTGGATGAAGCTTACTTAAAAGAACAACAACACAAATTGAGACCTAGCAATAGCTGCCCTGAGAGTTTGAACTTTTCCTCCTACAGAGGAAATATTGAGGAAATGTAGAGGGGTGTAATGTAATTAAATGTTACTGAGGTTCAAAAAGGCCGAAGTAAATCACATTAAATCAGAGGCTGAGTTAAATCACAGTCACATTAATCAAGTATTGCCTAACTGTCTTGTTTCTGAGTTTTGCAATCAGTGGCATGCATGTGTAATCTAGTTTGTGGGGATCATGAAGGCAGCTATAAAGCTAATTTTACCCTCATCTATTAAGCTAGTGCTTGCAATGTTAAAAGAACATCAAATGTGCAATTTTCTGCCCATTGACCTATTAGGCAGCAGAGATATTGTGAGTGTAGATGTCAGGTCCCTGTGGTCCTCCTCTCTCAAAGAAACCTATGACTTAACCCCAAACCAAAGGAGTAGCAACAGCTGTCAAGTTATGATTAGATGCCTCAGTCATGAGTCATTTATATATCCCTAAGGCGATATCCCCAGAAAAGCTGGGGGGGGGGGAAATCACCCATGCCCTCCTTGGCTAATCAGGACAGAACATAAGATATATTTGAAGAAAGACCAGTAGCACCATGTTTTATTAAGCACAAAGTTTTGTTGTTGTTGTTTGTTTTTGTTGCTTTAGCAGCTTGCAACAGATTAAAAAACACAAAAAATCACAATATACAAAAGTTAAAAGTTATTAACTATCAAAATTTAAAACCAGTTAAAAAATAAACCATTAAAACACACAAACACACGCACGCACATATGCACACACACACCAGAACAACAACAACAACAAATCCAGAACATTGATTGGGAGAGATGGTCTTGTACAAACAGTCCTAAAAGGCTTTTTAAAACAGAAAGATTTTCACCTGACTGTGGAAAGAAAGTAGGGAGGGTGCCAGTCTCTGGGAAGGAATTCTGGAGCTTAGGGGCAGCCACTGAGAAGTCCTTTCCCTGTGTTCCCACCAGTTGTACCTGTGAAGGTGGTGGTGAAGAGGGAAGGGCCTCCAAAGTAGATCTCAAAGCATGGGCCAGTTTGTAAAGGAGAACACAATCCTTCAAATAACCTGGACCTGAGCCATATAGGGTTTTATTGGTGAAATCCAGCACTTTGAATTGTGCCCAGAAATGGACTGGCAGCCAGTAGCCTTTAGACTGAAGGTAAGATCTTCTTGCTGAGTTTCCATAGGCTCAAATAAGACTGCCCTTAGCAAGCTGTGTTAAAAGTGTGATGTCCCCCTGAAACCTCCTGAAAGGAGACTTTAGTTCCCCTTTCCCACATCTCCCTGCTCTAGATCTGTCCACCAAGTTTTATTCCCATTCTGTTAACAAAGTTCAGGACCATCCCAAAGTATTTTCTTACCTGAGGTGGAGCAGCAAGTACTTCCATCTATGACACAAGGTGAAAAATATCGAGAGCCAAACAGGCTGTTAGAGCACTTGAGACAGGAAACCCCATGACCACCTCTCCCCTGTGCCTGGAAATCAAAACAAAATAAGCAGATAACTAAAAATTTGCTGCTTTCCCACAGCACTAGAAATTTGCTGCCTGAGGTGGCCACTTCATAGTATGACTGTTTGTCAAGAAACCCTAGAATTCCATAATGTTAAAGAGATGGTCTTAATATATATTTTATTTAAGTTATTTATCCTTCTCACACTATACTGATTTAGCACTATGTTCCATTTTAACTGCCATGGCATCATCCTGTGGAATTCTGGGGTCTGTAGTTTAGTGTGGCCCAAGAGCTCTCTGACTGAGAATTCTAAATGCCCTTCCCTAAACCGCAAATCCCAGGATTCCACAGGATGTTGCCATGGCAGTTAAAATGGAATATAGAGCTATAACAGTGTAGTGTGATAAGGATGATTGAATTTGATTAGTGATTCAGCACAATCAGTGACTCCAATGTTTTAATGGGATATCTATATCCCCCAACTGTCCTAGTTTGGCAGGTACAGTTCCAATTAATCCTCTGTCATCCCATTTTCCCAGCTTTCTTTTAAATGTTCCAGTTTCTCTCTCTTCCTCCCATATTCTGCCTTTGTCCTCAGCTTACTTAAATTGCTGCAAATCAAAGTGTACAAGTAGTTTCTACTCATATAAAATTTGTCTAGGTTTACTGAGGACATGCACCCTGAAGGAATGATTTTAAATATGTTTTAATCTGCTTCTTTTATATTGTACTTTTATTCATTTGTGCTGGTCTATGGCCACAATAAAGAAATTCATTCATTAATTCATTCAAGTAGTTTGCACTTAAACTCAACAGGATGGCAGGGTGGAATCTTATCCTCCCCAGTAGGCTCAAGCACAAGCAAACTACTGCAACCTTTCCTGGCTCATGTGTTCTTCCTCATTAACAGCTTTTTCTATCTTGACCATATTCTGATGTTACTTGGCCACATGTACCACAGTTTTCACCTGTGAAATATTGGAGGTATGGACATTTCAGGGTCTAAGACTTTGGGCTGGCTACTACCCTGTGTTCAGAACTATCCTGTTTCAGAATAAGCTCTCCTAAAAAGCTGAAGGGAATGAGGCGTGCAACCTTGTTCTCTGTGACAGGGAGGCAAAAGTGAAGCCTCTGGACTGACATACATACTAGGAGCCCCAAAGCGTTGTGCTTTAATTGGTTCAACAGAGCAGGTTTACCTTCCATTTGCTGCAATTCAATCTTCAGGTTTTTCTTCCTCAATTAACTAGTCTTGAGAGCACAGCCTTGAGTTAAAGGTGTGCACTTCCACTGCCTGGCTGTCTCTAACAGGTACCCTGATGAGACCTACTCTAAGGTCCTTACCACACATCAAAGTAAAGCAGCAGTGCAGCAGGAAGGTTCCACCTTCCATGCTGCCTTATTGAATGATGTCATCGTTCTTCTGGTGTTCTGCTGTTCCAGTCCTGTAGGAGACTGAGATAAAACCGTGTCTTTTTGCTAACAGATTTTTCTGGTTAGCAAAAAGATATGGTTTTACCTTGGCCTCCCATGGGACCAGAATGTAAGGATGACGATGTTGTGCAGTAAGGCAGGACAGGAGACAGAACCTTCTTGCTGTACTGCTGCTTTACTTTAGCATGCGGTAAGCCCCTAACTTAATTATCACCAACTGTCTTGATTTGGCAGGGATAGTCCCAATTAATACTCTGTCATCCCACTGTTTCAAGCTGCTTTGAAAGTGACCTGGTTCCTGTAGGAGTAATGAGTCTAAAAAATAAAAATGTATTAAAAATTCCAGGGATCTAGCCCAGTAGGGTCAGGCAAAAGCAAACAGCTACAGCCTCTCCTAGCTTGTGTGTTGTTCCTTATTCATAACTTTTGCCATCTTGACTACACTCTGATATTGCTTGGCCACATGTGTCCTGGTTTTCATCTGTGAAATGTTGGATGGTATTAACTGCTCCATTAATAGACTATAATCTGCTGTATATGATATGTGACAAGCAAGCTGGAAAGGTAGGAGTGTACTACACTTTAGAAAATGGTAGATCTTTGCATTCTAGTACCAATGTATGTTTTGGACTACAATGCCCAGGACCACCCCACTATGGCTGGGGAGTTTCAGTATTGCCATCGGAAAAGTGACTTTTCTGGGCTCTTGTTATACAAATACTTATAATTTGACAGTCAAGATCAAGTTTGCTCTCTGAATGTTGATGACTTCATTATTCAGAGTATAAAATCTCAAGGAGCAATTTACTGTGGTTTATCACTCTTGAATTCTTACCATCCCAAGGGCTAATTAAACTCAGGCCAAGGAACCTAATCATGGTGTGATCAACTCCTGAAGACAGATACATACATTAAGGGCCTGATATAAGCCTTATCTTTTCACCTGTTCTAACCTTTTTTTGGTGGTAGTTAGGATTAAAATGAGCTCCAAGACGACAAACTTGCCCATGTATCTTGAATGCCTTGGCACATGGGAAGGCAGTGTATACATGTCATAAATAAATAAATGCAGCAATTTCACCTGAGAGCAATTTTTTTTGTTTAGAAAATTATTTGATGTGAAAGTTACACAAGGTTAAAGATCATGTTTTTAGCAAAATAGCCCTTGAGTCACATGTAACTTCCAAAGCTATTTCTAAGGTTCCCAAACCTCCAGATTCTGCTAGACTGTTTTTTTTTCTGGCAAAAAAAAAAAAAGAAAAAAAAAGAAAGAAAAAAAGAAAAAGAAAAAAGAAAAGAAAAGAAAAGGAGGAATTGCCTATTCTGGTTGCCTCCAGGAACAGCCACCTACTTTTAAAATCCATTCCCCTCTCTCACTGTTCAACATTTTAAAAAATACCAATTTTTAAAACTTGGCATTTCTGGCAATCCATGCGGTCCTCATAGAGTCCTAAAACAGTTGGCCCCTGGTCCAGTCAAAGTTGCCTGCCCTTGTTCCATCTTCCACTATATTTCTGACAGACTGATTAGTTCTGCCAAGTGAGCATTCTTGTTCTATTAAAATTGGTGTTGGTTTTACTCTTCAAGGTAGCCTGACATATGTGAAAGCCCCAGTGACGAGTGGTTCACCTGTGTAAAGAAATAAATGGCGAATGATGTTCTTAGTCATATTGGTAGACTATGATTCATGGAATATGGCTTCAAGGTTAGACATAGCATAATGAAAAATGAGAAATAAACAAACCATTAACCACTGATTGGACATCATAGATACAAATGATTCAGATGTCCATAAGGCATCAGATCTTCCTGAGAAGGATGGGATATTTGTAATCACACATATAGTGGTACTGTGCCACTTTATATGATATTTATTCCACCCATGTGCCTTTTTATTGTTCAACATAGCCTTGAAAACTGACAAAGCCTCTGCAAATAAATAGATAATCTATCCATGTATGTCTTATGTAATGAATGCTGGCATAATTCTGATAGAATTCATGCTTATAGAACAATAGCTGCAGCGCTACTGAAGGTCTGAACAGCACAGATCAAAAACAGTGGGCTGGACCAAGAATTTCCTAGAGCAGAACTCTCGGTACTTCACAGGTTGTGTGTGTGTGTGTGTGGGTGGGTGTAAGGGTTTGTGCTCCTTATTTTCCACAGACTGGAACCAATTAAAAACAATTTAAGGCAGAATGTAAAGTAACGTTTCTCCAAATGAAAATTAGTATAATTTGAGGGGCACTTTCCAGAGAAGGATATGTGAGGGGTGTGTGTGTTTCATTTGCTATATTGTCTGCCTTTCCCTTTACCACATCCCTGGGTGCCAGTCACACGACAGAAATTGTCGCGTTGCCTACCGGGACAAAGTGATCACGAATCCGCCCCTCGCTGTTTATACGATTTATGTCTCTGATATGGATATCCCGTGTGGTCCCGTGACTGATATTTACACGTCTATAGTTCCGGTTTTGTTTAGGTTTTAATTTTTTTTTTTGGCTGTCAATCAAAGATGCGATTACTCGTGTTTTCACAACCTCGGTGACGCACTTCCCTTAGAGTTCCGCGCCACGAGCGATGCTATTGGCTGGCTGGGGGGGGGAGAGAGAGAGGGGGGCAGAGGTTTGTTATTCCCCCTTTGCTTCTTGAACATTTTAACCCCTTCAGAAGAGGCAGAAAGCATTTTTAAAGATCCAGACTGAGATCTTTCGCTCAGACGCAGGAACGAAAGAATGCTTTCCATTTGAAATCAAGCCGAGTGAGGGGGATGGGAGGGGAGGGGAGGCATCGTATTCCCCTTGCCTCTGTAAAATGTTAACCCTTACAACACAGATTAGCTGCAGAGTTCATGCTTCAAACCAGCTACGAACAGGCTGTTTTGAAACACACAGACACAGAGAGGGGGAAGTTAAGAGATGTTCATTTGCTCAGAGGCTGGAATATTTTACTGTGCCCGTCCACCACGATCTCTCTGTTCAGAACCAGGGAGGATCTGCTCACCACGATCTCTCTGTAGCATGCAGTGTAGAAATCCATTTAAAAAGGTGATTGAGTACAGTTGCGCGCACGCACACACACACACATATCAACCTTCATGCAGCTGGAAGGGATGCCTTTGTTTTCGGCTGGTGAGGCTGGATCTGTTGAACGGGTGACTGACCCCTCCTTTTCTGTTCTCTGAGCTCTAAGCCCGCCCCCAGTCACCATTTCCGGTCATCCCAGTACCGAGACTTTTTGTCCCACGCTGTTTACATTTCCGATTTTCCGAATCCTCCAGTGACTTTTTTAAAAACCGGCACAACCTGCGGGACTGGAAGTCCCGCAGGTTGAGGGATAAAAGGTGGCCCCCCCTTCCGAAAATCACGTACCCGACCCGATGTACGTGTAAACTGCCAGGGATCGACACGAATTCTCCCCAGGACATTTTCATTGTGTAAACGGCCCCTTGGAGTGGTAGTTGACTATGAGCAACAAGCATGATGGCCAGGGAAACAATGAATAAGAGGGAGGAAGGAGCAGACAGAGGAAGTCCATCGTGCATTGCCTCATGGGATAGCATAGGCACTGGAAAGGAGGTGCAGAAAGTATGCGTGCAAGAGGTGGTGAATGGACAGATGAGAGTGAAAGGAGAGTGAGAAACGGGATAGGGAGTGGTGGGCATAATGGTGGAAGGAGGAGAGAAAGACCAAAAATTTGGGAAATGAGAAAAAGAGAGAGTGAAACAAATGGAAAAAGAAGGAGAGAAAGACAAAAAATATATGCAAAGGAAAGATGACATCAAGCTGGTTAGTGTACTAAATGGAAGAAGAAAGGAAGAAGATAGAGGAGGTGGATGGAAGAAACATGATGTCAGAAGTAGAGAGTGATGATAATGACACTGAAGGATCATAAGACAGCAGCCATCAATACAAAAAAAAAAAAAAAAAAAAAAAGGAGGGTGAAGCAGGTTCACATGTGCCCGGAGCAAAAAATAACATAATAAAATCAGAAGATAATTCTGTAGGTAATATAATTACTGTTAAGCATTTTAGCAAGTGTATTTTGGAAAGAATTTGAGAACTGTATATTTTTAAAAAACCCAGAGCCTTATCTCTTTGAAGGAAGGGAATCAGCAGTAAAGCCCAAGAACAGCGCATCTTGCCTTGCCTTATCTCATGACATCCATGTGCTTTAGCTGTTCTTCCATTCCAGCCTCGTGGGAGATGGTGGTAAACGCAAATCTTTTTGGTAACTGGAAAAATCCATTAGCAAAAAGACTTGCCTTTACCACTGTCTCCCATGGGACCAGAACAGGAGGACAGCTGAAGCACACCAACATTGTGCGATAAGGCAATGCAGGATGTGCTAGTCTTGGGCTTTACTGCTGATTCCCTTCCCTCATGTGATAAGCCCCCCAGTTTATACTTGCAGATGGATATGCCCAACTTGGAAGTTCTAAAAAAGAAATGTACTCCCCCGCTTTAAGGAATGGGGCCACTTTGACTATTATTAAATTAAGTTCCTGTTTTCTGTGGGAATTAAGTAGGATTTCAGTGCAGTATGAATTATTCCAAAAGCAGCCCAATCACTCTGTGGACATTAGAGGTAAAATGTTATTGATCCAGTTACAAAATTATACAGTTATCCCTTCACATTCGCTGGGGTTTGGTTCCAGGACCCCCCATGAATACCCAAATCCGTGAATACTCAAGTCTCATTATATGCAATGGCATAGCAAAATGGTGTTTGTTTTATATAAGATGGCAAAATCAAGGTTTCTTTTTGGATGATTACTCTTTTAATAATATTTTCAAGCCATGAATACTTAAATCTGTGAATGCCAAATCCGTGAATGTGGAGAGACAACTGTACATGCATGTGAGTGCATGCCTAATTATTAACGTCAACATTAGGTGTTTAGTACATGCACATAGGTACAGAAATATTTGAGTGTGAAGTGCCTTTCTTTCCAGTTTTGTATCAGGATTTCTCTTTTCTCTCTCCAGGAAATGGAAGAGAAATGGAAGGACATCATGGAGAGTCGAACAAAGAAGAGGACTAGAAGAGAAAGAAGATAACTTAGGGAAGCAGCATATTCTGAGCATAAGAGTGTAATTGTCTATTTCTCCAAAATAAAGTCTCATTGGGAATCATTGTTCCTGCTGGTTTTGTTTCTTAAAAATAACATTTATCAATTATATATCTAAGATTCTAATTTTTTTTTATTGTGGGGTACTGTTGATAGGTGGGTGGGTGGAGTGGGTCTGGCTTTTAGTTTATATTTATAAGGAAGGTTTTTGTTTCCTGCATACTTCCTGTGTCTGCACTTCTTTCTAACCTCACTCATTCCTTGTCAGTTGGTACATGGGTGAAAAATAGGCTTTTACAGAATGCATGCAGCTGTTTTCTTCTCTCCCAAGCTCAAAACAGGGTGATAGGGGGACTGAAATAATGGATGGGATTTTTCACCTTCATTTAGGCAAGGTTTTTAGTACAGTATCGTGAATGCAAAAAGACTGGTCTGAGTTAACAGGATTAAAATAAACAGCCCTCCTTCTGTGTAAACCTAATTAATTTTATGGTTTTCTATTTTTATTTTTGTGTGTAAACTTTATGTAGTGATACTTTTTCACTGTATTTGTTCCTTTCCCCTCTGTAACCTCCAATGCCCAACTAAAATTTGCTGTAGCATACTGGGGCACCTTACAAAACAGTGAAAATTGCCTCCCCTTAGATGGAGATGTCAGTATGTGGAGCAGCGTGTCTGAATTCAGTCCCATAATTTTAATTATATTAATATCGTATCTATATGAAACTAAAGTTATAGTCTTGGAGAGAGGTAGACGATAGACAATAGATAGATAGATAGATAGATAGATAGGCAGGCATACAGGATGTCATCTGCAGTACTGGGCAAAACTACTACAGACCTGTGTACATGCTTCAGGAACCAATAGTCTGCTCTTCTAAACTGGAAGCTAGAGCAACCAGTGGCCAGACATTTCATCTAGGTACATCACAGCCTTTCTGATTTGTTCCTGCTTGGCATTGAGGTGCCACTTTCTTCAGACATTTTGTATGCAAGGGAGAATTTTTGGATTTATAGACTAAAAACACTAACACCATATGGCCTCAACTTAAAGGATAAAACCATCATCCACTAAGAATGCTGATAACATATTATTCTAAATTGCCACCTACTATGCAACTCAGCTTCATCTTTGGCAATTGAAGAAGGTGGAAGCCAAAACATTTTGCTCTTGATATATATATAGTTATGTGTGTATGGGATGTTTGTTGATCACCACTGATGTAGACTCAAGTCGATTGACTCAGGCTTGAGTCAGACTCAAGTCACTTCAATGACTTGACCTCTGTCATAAATCAACCACTGACTCAACTTGACTTGAGACTCCGCCCCCACCCTACCTCCTTTTTTTCTGTTAAAATTAGCTCCCAGACTTGCGACTCAACTTGAGACATGACTTGAAAAAATCGTGCAAGGACTTGAGACTCGACTTGAGACTTGAAGGTAGGGACTTGAGACATGGGGTAAAAGGCTTGAAAACATCACTGTTAATCACTTCTCTGTGTGTGTGTGTGTCTGTGTATGTGTGTATTATGAACATTATTTCATTCTTGCATGCAAGACAAAATTTTCTCCCCACTGGGTGAGATTACAACAGTTTTTGAACATTTTTCAATTTTGTGTGAAACATTCATTTGTAAAAACAAAAACAAAAAACCAACAGCATTATTGTATTTCATACAATATACTGTTTTCTATGCAAAAATATGGTCCTTTTTTGCATAGGAATTCTGAACTGCTGTACTTTGATGTATTGGGAGACATCCTTTCTCACAAATGAGGAAATCTGAGAGTAGTTTTTACATCCCTAGTGTGTAATGTTACAAAAGAAGGTGTTTGTTAGCTATCCCACCTTCAGTTCACCCTGTTTCCCAGAATGGATTGGAGAGCTTACCTACCATTCCACAGAACCTTACTTTGCTCCTCTGCAATGCCAGGTCGGTTAAGAATAAAACTCACATTATTTATGATCTTCTTTTGGATGAGGATGCCGACCTGGCGTGCTTCACAGAAACCTGGCTGGGAGAGGATAGCGCTGTCATGTGGGCGCAGGCCCTCCTAGCCAGGTATTCTGTCAGTGAGCAGGTGAGGGGAAGTGGGCGGGGGGGGGGCGGAGTGGGTCTAGTTTATAAGGACAATATGACCTTGACCAGGATACCTGTCCGAAACACAGTCCACTTTGAGTGTATGTACCTTAGCCTGAAGACCAGGGATAGTTTGGGGATTCTGCTAGTATACTGACCACCCCGTTGTCTAGCAGACTCCCTAACTGAGCTGACACAGCTGGTCTCAGAGCTGCTGTTGGAGTCGCCCAGACTTTTAGTTTTGGGCGACTTCAACATTCCACTTGAGACCAGCTTGATAAATCTGACTGGTGCAGCTCGGGAGTTCATGGAAACCATGACAAATATGGGCCTATCCCAAATGGTCATCGGGCCCACACATTGTGTGGGTCATACCCTCAATGCAGTCTTCAGTACGGAACAGGAATATCCGTGGGCGAAGGTTATTAAAACCACCGCATTGTCATGGACGGATCATTTCCTGGTCAAGACTGAACTAAGAGTCTTCCCGCCCCACCGGGGGTGGTGGACCCATTAGAATGTTCCGCCCCCAAAGGCTAATGGAATCAATAGGATTCCAGAAAGCCTTGGAGGGGTTAGTGGTTGGTAACGCCGGTGACCCTGTCGAAGCTTTGGTTAATACCTGGAACACCGACCTTACCAAGGCTATCGACACGATCGTTCCCAAGCGTCCTTTCCAACCTGATCCAAACTGTAAGCCATGGTATACATCAGAACTTAGGAAAATGAAGCAGGTTAGACAACGACTAGAGCACAACTGGCGGAAACCTCGATTCTTATTCGACAGGACTCGTCATAGGAACTTTCTTTGGTCCTATCGAGAGGTAATACGTGCAGCGCAGAGATCCTTCTCCTCTGCACGTATTGCGTCTGCAGAGTCCTGTCCAGCAGAGCTGTTTAGGGGTGGTAAGGGAAATGACGCAGGTTAGTCCTATGCAGAACCCGTTGCTTAACCCAACGACGGCCTGCTGTGACGCGTTTAACAATTTCCTTGCAGATAAAATCTCTCAGATAAGAGCCGACTTAGATGCCAGTATTTTGACAGAAACAATTGACGAGGTGTCCAGCAATTCTGTTGATGTAAGTTTACTGGATCAATTTCAATCTGTGAGTACAGAGGATGTGGACAAGCTACTTGGTAGGGTGAGGAAGACGACCTGCCCTCTCGATCCTTGCCCTTCATGGCTGGCCATCCAGGGGGGGTGTCTGGATGGTGTTCCTTAGGGGCATCATCAATGCATCCCTTAGAGAAGGGCGTGTCCCATCCTGTTTAAAGGAAGCTGCCGTTAGGCCGCTCCTGAAAAAACCTTTCCTTGACCCCCTGGACATGAACAACTATAGGCCGGTTTCTATATTACCATTCTTGAGCAAAGTGATCGAGAGGGCTGTTGCGCTTCAACTCCAAGTGGTCTTGGATGAAACCGATTATCTAGACTGATAATCTAGATTTGGAGTTGAGACTGCCATGGTTGCCTTGACAGATGACCTGCGTCTAAGCATTGACAGGGGTAGTGTGACCCTGTTGGTGCTTTTGGACCTCTCAGCGGCTTTCGATACGATAGATCATAGCATCCTCTTGGATCATCTGAGTGGGTTAGGAATCAGAGGCACTGCACTCCAGTGGTTCCGGTCCTTCCTCTCGGGCAGGTCCCAGAGGGTGCGGCTCGGGGACAGCTGCTCCAGCAGAAAGGAGCTTACTTGTGGCGTTCTGCAAGGCACCATCCTGTCCCTGATGTTGTTTAACATCTATATGAAGCCGCTGGGTGAGATTATTCTGAGTTATGGGGCTGGGTGTTAACAGTATGCAGATGACACCCAGATCTATTTCTCCTTATCCCGATCGTCAGTCTCAAATTCTGATAGCGTCTCTCTTCTTAATGATTGTCTTAAAGCAGTAATGGGCTGGATGAGGAAAAACAGATTGAGATTAAATCCAGACAAAACGGAGGTGCTCACGGTAGCGGCCCCAAAACCAGGAGTTGGGTTGCAACCTCCAGTCCTGGATGGGGTCACGCTCTCCATTAAGGACTGTGTTCGTAGTCTGGGGGTGCTCCTTGATTCATCGCTACAGAAGACTAGTCAGGTGAATGCAACGATCAGGAGTGCCTGTTATCAGCTTCGGCTGATACGCCAGCTATGCCCTTTCCTGGAAGTAAGGGACCTCGAGACTGTGGTGCCCGCGCTGGTAACCTCTCATCTAGATTTCTGCAATGCGCTCTACATGGGGTTACTCTCAAACTTGGTCCAGAAACTTCAGTTGGTACAAAATATGGCAGCCAGAGTGGTCTCGGGAGCATCTTTGAGAAACCATATAACTCCAGTATTAAAATCTTTCCACTGGCTGCCTATCAGTTTCCAGGCCCAATATAAGGTGTTGGTTATTACCTTTAAAGTCCTAAATGGCTTGGGTCCAACTTATCTTTGGAACCACCTCTTCCCATACAATCCTCCCCGTACACTCCGGTCCTCTGGGAGGAATTTGCTTCAGCCACAAAAATCTAGGCTTTCTGCAACCTCCCAGAGGGCCTTTTCGGTAATCACCCCCAAATTGTGGAATGGCCTGCCGAACGAGATCCATCAGATGATGAGCCTGAGTAGCTTTTAAAAAGCACTATAGATGGATCTCTTTTGGCAGGCCTTTCCTGATTAGTTCCCGGCCTCAGGGGCTCCTGGCTCTTTTTAGTATGCTGGCTATTTATTATTTTAATGTGATTTTATATCAGTTGTTTTAATGTATTTGGTTTATTATCTTTTTATGGGGGAGGGGAGGGGTGGGTGGTGTTTGGGGATTTTAAATTGTATTGGTATTTTAATTTTTGTAAGCCACCCCGATTGTTTTAACAGAGGGGCGGGATAAAAAAATAAATTTTATATTATTATTATTATTATTATTATTATTATTATTATTATTGGCAGCAGCAGTTTACATATTCAGCTACATATCAATGATTCATTAATGAGTGTTGCAATATTGTGTCTGTCAAGTTCCTAGGCTCTATTGGAACTATATTGGACATTACATCTCTTAGTTGTCCTTCCCCAATTCATATTTTAGGTTTTATATAGTAGGGCATAATTGCAAAAGGTACAGCAAAGAGATGATAAGCAGTTTTATGTCAATTTGATTTCAAATGGATTTAACAATGTTTGCCTTTGTTTGGGTTTTGTCCTAAAGTATAATATAAAAAACCCTGAGCTGGGTTTTGAGATAGATGATTCCTAAGATTCTTTCCACCTCTACATTTCTGCGTTGTGAAGATTAGAAGAATGGAATTACATAATTGCTCCCCCAAAACCCTACCAAAAGCCTCCCCAATGTACTTTGTTTCTTATCATTTATCCTGTAGAGTCTATTTCATATGAGACAAACAGCTTCCTGTCCTGAATCTCTGGTTTTCTCCAATTTATGTGACTCTCATGTTGACCACATCTCTCTTAATTGCTATGTCACTTCTTAGTTTTCCATTCTTGTTGTTTTTCCTTTTCTTTTTATGTATGTGTGTTTTGTTTCCTAACTTTTTTCAGGCCTTTCATTTATTCTTTAAACTTACAAAGTTCATTGTTGCCTGCACGGCCTGCCTAACAAATTTTGTTGCTTGAGATAAAGGCAAAATGGTGCCACAGTCTCTGCTTCATGGAGATTATCAGACACTGTAAATATGGTGTATCAACGATGCCAGGAGATCGCTAAAGGGCTTGAATTTCAGATGGCATAGTTCCACAGTTGTTATGCTCCCGTGCTGGTTCTGTTTTGCCAGCACTCCTTTTAATTCATTGGCTAAGCCATGAATAGATCCCCCATTCCATTTCTATGACAGAATGTCAGGCTTGTGAAAAGGTGCCCCATTATGCTGGTGTGATGCCAGCATCACTGGAGGTCCATGCCAGAACACTTCCAGGTGTGATCTGCAGACTGCGGTAAGTGACACACAGTTTTGTACCCCTCTCTGGGTTACTTGTTTTTTTCTTAGGACATTTTCAGATGGCCCTTACCATGCAAGCAGCCTCCAGAGCAGTAACAAGGCTGCTGCGCAGCAGGGGGTCCTTTTTGGATGCCACCGTCCCTCTTCCGGATCGTTTGTGGCATGTATGTGAAGCTTTGGAATCGGCCGTGCCAGAGGCTGCTTATGCAGTAAGGGGCATCTGAAAATGTCCTTAGTATGTTTTTGTGCTTGCTGTCCTTTGTGGATATATTTTCTCTTTTTTCTTTTTGAATTTTCCCCACACTCGTCCTCTCACAACAACGGCCCGGGATTTCAAACCAGGAAGTGAATGGGGCTCCGTTTGAGCTCCATTCACTCCTGTGCTGCCAGGGGGGGGGGACACAGTTTCTCTTGTGTGAACAAGGTAGGTCTGAAAATTTTAGTTCTCATGGCAGGATGGGGGCAGGAGAGGAGATTGCGAGATGGGGATGCTTTTTTTGTCCCCATCTGAAAATCTCCCACGTGTAATGTCAAGCAGGACTGACACCTGAATCTTATGACAGTGCTTGATGTTGGGACAACCTGGCAGCAACAGGGTAGTTTACAGCCCACAGCAGGCCACATGGTAAAGAAAACTTTTATCTTAACGAGGTGGGGAGCAACCAGGGGCTTAGGAGAAATTGCCAGGAGTTGCTGCTGCTTGCCTTAGCATCTGCTGCCTGAATCAGTCACCTAACTGCTGAATGGTAGGCTGGTTCCACCTGCCTCTTTATGTGGATATGCTTCATGTTGATGATGATGATCTGCTTTTCTCTTATGGCAAGTTTAGGATATAGGAAGCAGACATTTCTTGATCTTCTTATCTTCATGCTTCTTTGGAATATTAAACTCTCTCTTCTATGAGGATATGCATAAGCCGCTCTTTTCACATTATCGCATGTGAGAGCATTATAAAAACACATAACAGGAACATGAGATTTAGTGAATGATGATGCCTTGTCCTCCAGACTCAGACATGTGAAGCTGCTTTTAGGTTTGATCCCAAAGACAATGTATATAATATTTTTCAAGTGTGATTTTTTTCCCCTAAATGTGTGTATGGGGGGGGGAGAAACATGCATACATTGTGAATATTGGTGTATGATAATTATTTTGCTGGGTATGTGGTATATGGGATGAAGCAGATGTGAATGTGATCTACCTATGACATCCATGTTTACATGGAAATGCTGTCTGTCTTATCTGATGTAGGGTCTCCTCTAAGCCATAAACTTTTATGAGGTCACTTTATATAGCTATCTTATGTTAACACAATGATTACATTCTTACACAGTTTTCAATAATTGCTCATTATTTGGTTCCATGATCCGTGTGTCTAGTATTCTTCTAGTGAAAAGTTTTAAATGCTAGCTAAACCACCTATACAAATCTTTTAGTCCCAATAATTCAGACCAGCTCATGTTAAGACTCCAGTTGCTCCTGTGTTATAATGTGATTCCTCATCTTTCTTTACTGAAAACATTCAAAACTGAGTTGTTTTCTCTCTGGAATTCAGTCAGGCTCTACTATATTATTCATTTCCTCCCAACTCTGCAGGAGACCTTATACAAACCTTTTTATGCATTTTTGTCTGAATAGTTTCCATGTAAAATATTTTAAATATGAATATAATTGTTCCTGTAAAATGTGATGTTAAAGTGGTTGGACTTTAAATCACATTCCTCAAGTCTACAATTTTAGTTTCTCTTGTTTTTTATGTAGTAGAATCAAGGCTTAATTTAAAGGATTACATGTTTTGCTGAATTGTGTTTAGTTTCATTCCACTTTTTAAGCGTTCAGCTAATGAGGAATGGAAAGTGTAAACTGGGCCCTTAAAACTCAAAGACTCATACTATAGCCAAATAAAAATTAACAGTGGCATATAGTACAGAAACAGCAAGTGTCAGCATAAGTAACTACAGACTCTGCAATACATATTTTAAAATTTAGCAGCTTAAACCAGTCAACCATTAATTCTGCCTTAACAGGACTAGCACAGAGAGTTGATGAAGTGGGATTTGATTCACAAATCACTTTGGCACCACTTACTTTTTTTAAAAAAGGCCATCTAATTTATGTGTGTTTCACACATTTCCATTCCCCAAGGAACCCTTTTTCTCTAACATGAAATGGTTCCAGTGTCAGGTCTGTGAATTGGAAGTGTTCCGTATATGTAGGCCGGGGTGGAGCTAGCAAGAAACTGCCTGTGATGTCTCAGCTCCAAAAAGAAAAGGTAATGCCATTAAATTCTAGAGTGTGTTTGGAGGAACAATTTCCCCCTCCTGGAAATCTGGAAGTCATACAGCCATTAAGTTTTCAGTATAAAGGTTTGAAGACAGAACAAAAACATTTTTGTTAAAAAAACTAAACATATAGTAAGAATTGGTTGCATATTCATGTTACCTTTAACTGACTCTCAAGTGGCAACCACGTTGGACACTGAAGTAGCTTCAGCCAGACATGATTGATTACTGTATCCTCTGAATGGGTCTATTGACTCTCATGGACTGCTTCATCCAAAATACACTCCCTACATTTACATTTAACACAATGACAACATTCTTAATTCTAACAACACCAATGGCATTATAGCAACAGTAGGCCAAATTCAGTGGTCGTAATACACCATCAGCCATGGAAGATTTTAATTTGCCAGGCTATAGTAGACTTCAGTCTGAACCCAGCAGACAATTTAATAGTTCAGCCTCTTAGCCGAACACTTTTATTTTCTATCACTGTTTAGAAGTCTATTTTCCTTTTTACTTTCCTACAGTTCCAGGGATAACGAACACTGTTTCCCCACTTATATCTAGAGAGAACAACTTTTAAAAATACATCCAGTAAGTAACACTTGAGCATTGAGTTCCTATATTGTATATCTCTGTAGAACCTCTTTGTTTAGATACAGATGATTAAATGGTTCAGAAGGGAGGAAAACTAGCTGTTGTTTTAGTCTGTGACTACAGCTGCTCATATCAGGAAAAGAGGGTCTTGTCCTGCCTTGAGGGGAAAGGGAGTGGATCACTCAGATGGATGGCATTTAGAGACAAAACAAAACAAAAATAGATGGGATATTTTGAAAAAAATACAGCCAGACTTTGAAAATGACCATAGGACTTCTTTGTAGGGCAGCACAGAGTAGGATTGTTTAAACTCCATTACATCATGGTGTATTACATGTGAAGCAGAGTGGCTGCAATGCAATTGAAGGCACTAATATCAAATTGTTTAACAAAAGGGAAAATGGAGTAGGAAATTTTAAAAAGGCTGGGATGATTCTGAGCAAACTTGTAGGCTTCAGAGGTGCTGCGTCTGTCCTTCACCTACTTCTTTTACTAAGATGCTAGTGATAGTTTTAACAGCCTTGCTGAAAGATGGTCCTCACCTTTTCACTTTCACCAAATTATCCGGATGAATAATAGCTGGGTGAAACCAAAGCGCAGGTGATGAATGTGATACATGAATGTAAATAAGATACATCTTGTCACAGGACTTTGGTGCTCCTGTTAACTCTTCTCCAGCTGACTGCTTCTCTTTGATCACAGACAGAAGAAACCAAGCATGGTACTTGTCCCTCCATACCAAATCTCCCTCTATATGAGAACATCACTGCATACCAACAAACTGGAAGTGGTCAGCACGAGAAAGGTAGCTGGGTGTGAGAAAAGGTGTTTTGTGGGATCGGAAGCACAGCTGTAGTTGTAGTAGAACTACACAGGCACATAGGAAGCCTCTTTATAATTGAATCAGACCACTGGTCTATAAAGTCTGGTACTGTCAACTCTGACTTGAAGGTGCCTCTTCAGGGTTTCATACAGGATTCTTTCTTAGGAGATTATCAGACGACCTTTTAAATCCAGAACAGGGATGACAGGAGAGTGCCAAAGGGCTCTCTTTTCAGATGACGTTGTCCCTGTCCAGTTCTGCTCCTGTGCCCCCTCCGTTCTGTTTCTGTTTCTTTTATTGAAGGATTAATCCATCAATAGATCGCCTGTTCTGTTTCTATAATGGAATAACGGGCTTGTGAAAAGGTGTCCTGTTATGCAGGTGCTATGCCAGCCATGGTGGGAGGTCCCTCTCAAAGACTTCCGAGTGCGATCGGGACAAGGAGGTAAGTGGAACCCTTGTTTCCCCCCTCCCTACTTGTTTAATATTTAGGGTGTTTGGGGGCTTAGTTTTCTTGTTTGACATTTGGTTTCCTTTTTATTTTTAAATTTCCTACACATCGTTCTCTCATGAGAACGTGCGGGATTTGCTTTACGGGATGGGAATGCAGCTTCATGACAGCTGCATTCACTCCTGGAGGGCCGAGGAGAAGGGGAGCAGTTACTATTGTGGTATAAAGGAGGTGTCTGGAATTTTTTTTTTTTACTGGAACAGGAACTGGAGTGGGTCAGGAGTGGGTCGACTGGGGAGGTAGCGGGACAGATACGCTATCAGATGGTTCGTCTGATAATCTCCTTAGTCCTATTTGGAAATCCCAGGAGTTTCCTGGTGGTCTCCCATCCAAGTCCTAATCATGCCTGATCCTGCTTAGCTTCTGACTTCAGATGAGACTGGGTGTGTTCAGGGGTGGGATAGTGGTGGCAACAGCAGCAAATGATCAACAATATATAAAATGTTGACTTTTCCCCAATAGTGTAATGCTTTCAGTGCTCTGATCCAGTCCTGATAATGTGATATCCCCATTCATATGTTATAGCAGGGCTGATCACCTTGGGGATATAGGTGACCATGCTTATTAGCTAGGTTTTATAAAATGAGAGCAGTAGTAGGATGAGGATCAACACCTTCAACTAATGCGAAAATGTAAAAGAAATCAAGGTGTGGGTAGCAGCAAGCTGAAAGGCCCTTTCTTGTTCTTTTTTTATTTGTAAAGAGATGGTGAAAGACAAGGGTGGTTTGTGCTTAAAGTCCATGCCAAAAGCAGATAAGTTGTGCCAAGCAAGAAAGGCATTGCTTTCAGGTCTGTGTTTTTGTGGAGCATAGTTGTCTAAACATAGCAAACAACAGGGCAGTTTCCAAGATGTCTATGAATGAGTGATAGCAATGAGGTATCACTCAGTAGGATGGGCTGAAGAGTTCTGGATTAATGCATCCACACAGAAAAGGACAAGGATCCTATGAAGATGGTCCAAAACATTCTCAGGAGGTCTGTGCAGCAGAACTGCCCAGTAGCCACCCTACCTGACCTGGAGGCACAGGTAAAGATGCATGAGATCAGGCAAGCCCTCAGACGCAGTTTTTAAGTCCATGTGTTCTTTTGCCCACAACTTCCTGGCTACACCCTCTACTTGTCATAGTCCATGGGTACAGGAGCATTCAACTCATACAGTGAATATATAAATATACCTAGTGACGTGGCAGATCCATAGAATCATTGAGTTGGAAGGGATCACAAGGACCATCTAGTCCAACCCCCTGCCATGCATGAATACCCAGCTACAGCACTTCCAAAAGATGACCATCCAGCCCCTGTCCAAAGTGGGAATCTGGGCTCACATAAAGTGGGAACCCAGGGCTCACATGATTGGAGTAGTGGGGCATTTTAATTAGCAAGGCTTAGGGCATCATCTGCCACCCTCCCCACTCTTACACCTCCTTGTTTCTGCTGAGTTTGCAAATCACACAGTAATTAAGGGGGCCATTTTTCCAGCAACAGTATGTAGGTGTGCGTTTCCCCTTTTGTTGTAATTGTTTCACTGCAATGTTGTAATGCAAGTATTATGGCTTGGCGTGGTCTCAAAGGAGCAGTTAACATCCATTAGGTTTAGAAAAAACATGCTCCTGGTAGAAATGAGAACTGGTAGAACTGATTTTGTTTGTATGGATTGACATAGCTGGTAGGTACATGGCCTATAGGGATTGCCATGATAAGTGCCTGTATTTCAAAATGTACCAGTATATCACTGATAGGCAATGATCTATTTATAATGCTTTTATTTCATGTATAAGACATTTATTTATTTATTTATTTAATGTATAAGGCACCTTCCATTAAAATCTGATGACTGGCTGATTTTTAAAGCTTTAACTATGTCTATTGATAGATAATATATATCATATAGACTACATAGTTCAGCTCATTTGCATGCTGCTGGAGAACAGAGTGATTATTAGCCAGACCACAAAGTGCTGGTTTCTGTACAATGAGCTGTGCTGGTCAGTATGTCTCAAAGCTCCTTTCTTCTGATGTAATTCCAAGGCATCATTCTTATCAGACATTGGACTTTTTCGGACACGAAGAAAGTAATGCAAGCAGCCTCGTCAGCTTGCGAGGCTGCTGCGCTGCAGAGCGTCCCTTTCATATGACGCTTGCCCCTGCCGGTACTGTTGTGGTACCGCGGGGAGAGTTGAGCATCATATTTCGTCGTTTTTTACTCACGATCAACTTTCATGAGTAAAAAACGACGAAATATGACACTCAACTTTCCCCGCGGTACCGCAACAGTACTGGCAGGGGCGAGCGTCATATGAAGGGGACGCTTTGCAGTGCAGCAGCCTCGCAAGGTGATGAGTCTGCTTGCGTTATTTTTCAGCGTCCGAAAAAGTCCATTGTGGCTTAAAAAGATTTTATGTTATTTGCTTTTGGCAGCTCTGGTGCACTGCCAGATTTCAATTCTCTTTTCTATCACAAGGATCTTGCAGTCACACTACAATGTGAAAATCCCTTCTACTCACAGGGGGGAGCGTCTCTGGATTCCAGCCAATATAATGAATGACAATACTATTGATATCTGGGCATAGATGAAACAATGTGTGGTGCTCACTTTTGAACAACCGTGTTCTTCAAATTAATCCAGAGCCACAGGAAAAATGATTAGGCCTCATGAAGGAGCCTAGGAAAGCAGTCAGAAAAGATGGGAGGGGATGCATTTTGAAGCTGTAACAAGCACCATAGGGATGGCTCCTAGGACAGCACTGACATGTTTAGCAACCTGGGTGTGGTTGCATCTATCCCGGTGATATTTGGGGGTTATTTTTGCACAGGCCATGATCAACCATAACCCAAGGAAAACAGCCTTTTGGCTCAGTGAGTTGTCACTCATGTTCCATAAGTACCAGGGCATTCATCTCACAGCAAGTTGATGCCTGGCTTCCTCCACATCTTGCTCTTTCACTCCTATTACATTCAAAAGCCAAATTCATATTGATTTTAATAGGAGTAGAATTAGACTCACATTGAGCCACTGGAACTGTGTTGCTTGTGCTGTCAGTAAGATTATGAGTTCTGCCATCATCTCTTTCCCCTGACATCTGTCTCTTTCAGCATATAAATGGACTCACAACACACACACTTTAAGAAATTTATACATCTGGCTTTATTGGCAACCAAAAGAAATGCCATGGAATACTGGAAGCCTGACAAACCCTCTAGCTTTTATAGCTTGGATTACAAATGTTCTCAATTTAGCCTCATTAGAAAGCTAAATTGACAGCATAGAAAAGAAAAAGAACTCTCTTTTCTTAACCATTTTAGTTGTGTGACAAAAAGGCCAAGGATATACATCCACAGTAATCCAGCATTGTTATGTTTTACAATTTTCATGCTCAGCTATCCACACACACTTGGCAGGAGTGATGTCAGCCACTTGTTTCAGGCTATACAACACCAATGACAAGACAGGTGTGTGTGTATGTGCGCGCGCACTAATATGGAACAGCTTTTGGCTGTTTTGTTACAGACAGAAAAGGTCAGGCCTCTCCTAGTCAAGTCCTAGAACACACTACTGCCAAGGTCACAACATCTCTTACAAGTATGTATAAGCTCAGAACATGTATAGGTTGATGCATGTGCTATGGTAACAGAATGCTATGGCAATTTGGGGACTGATGCCATCATAACTGTTGCTGAACAGTTGAAAAGGAGGGCAGTGGGTCCCAACAGACTCTGAAAATAAAATATCATGCCCTCCCTGTCTCTGCATGCAGAATGCATTAGCCAAGAAAAGGTGCCCTGTTCTTCTGCATCAGAAGCTCCTGCCTGTTCCCCTCAGCGCTGTACCCGAAGTAACCACGAAGGTATTTATAGTAAAATCTGTACTAGAAATGTTTCTACACAAATCCAAGGGCAGCATTTAATCATTTGCCTGAGTCTGATTGGAACATAGGCCAAGAAGTGGTCTACTTCCTTTACATTAGCTATCAGCCAGAATCCTATTGGGCAGTTACATATGCATAAGCACTGTAGTGATGGAGCTAAGCAGTGAATTCTGGCCCAGTCCTCACTTACTGAGAAGCAGCCACTGAGATTGACAGGAGTCCATTCTCCTGTTGCTCAGGAAGTAGCTGGCTGATGTCCCCACCCATTCCCTTGAGTGATCTCCATTGTGAAAGGAAGAAGCAGGGTCCCTGTGGCAATTCCCTCTCACATTGGGAATCTCTCCCACAAGGGAGTGGAAACATTAGCCAGATACTTCCCAAGTGACAGGGTAATAGACCCCCGTTGATTGGAGTGGCTGCTTCCCAGTAATTGGGGACCAGGGGACTTTCATCGTCCCTAAATGTCCCCTAAGCTATGTAAGGATCATGAATACCATACAGTTATGAATGTGCAATTCCAGCTAATGCAATTGTAAGACCCTAACAGGATTCCAGCCAATGTTAATATGATGGGGGACTGCCAAGGAATGCCCAGTTCTGAGGACAATGTATCAGAGGAATACAATGGCAAACCACTTCTGAGTATTCATTACCTAAGAAAAACCTATGAAATGCATGGGGTTGTCATAAGTCAACAGGTGATTTGAAGTGACATGCTCATGCAATATGAAAATCACTTAACACATAACATTAAAAGATGTCTGCATTTGTATCTCAGAAAATACAATGTATACTTGGCCTGAAGGCACAATACATTTTATTTAGGTTTCAGTCTCATAAAATACACACTAATTTGGAAGTAAGTCCTCTTGAACGCAGTAGGGCTTTGCCTTGGAGTAGACATGTTAAAGACCATATTGTTATCATCTTCACCATCACCATCATCATCATCATCATCATTTCCATCTCCAGTCAGCTGTAGAAACCACATTCCCTATTTTGCTTTGAGCTGTAAGTAGCTCCTCCTCATTTTGTGTAACAGCACTTTCTCTCAGAGTTGGACTTTGGTTCATTAAGCTTGAAATGTCTCATAGTTAAAATTAGCTAGGTTTGAGGAACCTGGTAATAATGACCCTATTATCAATCTTTCAATATAAATTATTTATATGTTTGTTTTCACTTATACTGTAAGGCACTTTGGGCCCCCTATTGGGAGAAAGACCAGATATACTCTAAATCCATCACACAAACTATTCACCAAAAAATGGATGGGGAGGATGAGATTCCTAGACATACGGACTGATCTGGATCGTTGTTTTAATCTTTATTATCAAACTCATTTCACTATCTAACAAAGGGCTGGAGAACCTATGCCCCTCTAGATGTTGGACTCAAATTCCCATGTTACCTGAATTACTGTGTGTGTGTGTGTGAGAGAGAGAGAGAGAGAGAGAGAGAGAGAGCCTCACTCACATCAAATATTACTGTGGGGAATTTTAATTAGCTCAATATGGCAGTGAGAGGCTGGGTAACTGCGGGATCTTTTGACCTATGTACACCGGTACTAACTGAAAAGGCTCACAGCCAGGAAATTTTTTAAAAATTTTTTTATTGCAAATTAATCACAGGAACACATATACATATCCACTCACACTTCAAGCAGTTGTACAAGGCTAGTGAAGAATATTAGACACAACAAACCAACAAACCAAACCAACTTCTCTGCAGGATGAAGAGGAGTCATTGGTGAGCACCCTTTGGGTTCGATCAGTCAGCCAATTACAAATCCACCTAACGGTTGCATTGTCTAGCCCACGTTTTACTAGCTTGTTTGCAAGAATATCATGGGAGAACTTGCTGAAGGCCTTATGGAAATCAAGATATGCTACATCCATAGCACTCCCTTTACCTACCAAGCTTGTGACTCTATCAAAAAAAGAGATTAGTTTGGTATGACTTATTTTTGAGAAACCCATGTTGACTTTTTGTGATCGTGACATCCCATTCTAAGTCCTTTCAGACTATCTGTTTAATGATCTGCTCTAGAATTTTCTTGGTATTGATGTCAGGCTGACTGGACAGTAATTATTTGGGTCCTCTTCCCCCCCCCCCTTTTTAAAAGATGGGGATAACATTTGCCCTCCTCCAATCTGCTGCGATTTCTCTTGTTCTCCAGAAACTCTAAAAAATTATTGACAGTGGTTCTGAGATTACTTCTGCCAGTTCTTTTAATATCCTTGGATGTAGTTCATCTGGCCCTGGAGACTTGAATTCATTTAGAGTAGTCAGGTATTCCTGTACTACCTCTTTACCAATTCTGTGCTGCATTTCCCCTACTGCATCATCTGCTTCTTTTTCCCCAAAAGAAATGTCATTTAGGGATTTTTCTTAATTTTTTTGTTTCATTAACATACCAGAGACAAAATAGCTTTAGGGAGATGAAACAGCCTCCCCTCCAAGGTGCACTCTTACTGATGATTAAGCTGCAGTTGATTGATCTACCAATTAAAACTGACAGCACTGTGGCTGATAAGGCATCAGGCTCTGCAGTCCTGTGGAAAGTTATGTTATCTGAATTTCAGATTGTTGACAAAAATTCAATGTCAATATTTAAGAATCAAAATTATGATCCAGGGTAAGCAGAAATGCCATGTCATTACCAGGCATATTGATCTCAGTGGATCTGTGAACTGAAACTGTTTTCATTATTCAGTGAAGTGACAGAAAATGAGCTGGACTTTGTTTAGCCTAGCACATGCATCATCAGCTCCATCTAATTGCAGCATCTTCTGACAGATGATGATTTATAGGACAGAAAGCACAGTAATTTTTATTCAAATGCTAAGCTGATTGTCTGTAGCAACAGTTTACTAAAGTGCTCGTTTCTGGGCTAAACACATCTGACACAAGGATGTGTCAGAGAAAATAAATGAGCAGTAGCCAGAAGGGAGTCACCTATGGAAAAGCTTGAGAGGCATCCAGATTCACAGAGCCTGAAAATATTACATTTGGGTCTGCAGTTCCCAGAATGCCCTGAAATGGCCTATCACAGAGTTCATGGAATTGTAGAGTTGGAAGAGACCACAAGGGCCATCCAATCCAATCCCCTGCCATGCAGGAAATCATGATCAAAGCATCCCTGACAAATGGCCATCCAGCCTCTGTTTAAAGACCTCCAAGGAAGGAGACACCACCACACTCCGAGGGAGTGTGTTCCACTGCCAAACAGTTCTTACTGTCCGAATGTTCCTCCTAATGTTGAGGTGGAATCTCTGTTCCTGGAGCTTGCATCCATTGCTTCGTGTTCTAGTCTCTGCAGCAGCGGAAAACAAGCTTGCTCCATCCAAACAAGCTTGTAAAATGTGGGCTAGACAAGTTAATTGTTAAATGGATTTGTAATTGGTTGACCGGCCGAACCCAAAGGGTGCTCAGCAGTAGCTCCTCTTCGTCTTGGAAAGATGTGACCAGTGGTGTGCCACAGGGTTCTGTCCTGGGCCCAGTGCTATTCAACATCTTTATCAATGACTTAGATGATGGAATTAGGGACATACTTATCAAAAATTTGCAGATGACACCAAATTAGGAGGAGTAGCTAATACCCTAGAGGACAGGATCAAAATTCAAGATGACCTGGGTAGATTGGAGAGCTGGGCCAAAGCTAACAAAATGAAATTCAATATGGAGAAATGTATGAAACATGCAAGACCGGGAATATGGATACTGGAGGAAGAGTCTCTCTCTCTCTCTCTCTTTGTGTGTGTGTGTGTGTGTGTATAGTCTTAGGTTAATCCGTCTATCACTTTATACTCCGCCTTTCCCACAAAAGTGGGATTCAAGGAGTTAATGGAGGGGATGGTGGGGAGGGAGGGAAACCAAGCTCACACCACAGCTTAGTCACACTTCCACAGGAGAAAAGAGTGGTTGAAAATAAATATGCAGATGGGGTAGTGCTACAATTAGCAAGAAACCATGGCCAAAAACCCTAGTTATATTTATGACACAACGGGATGCAGGAGCAAAAAAATAACCACTAGAAGCTGTGAAATCTTGAAACAGAAAGCCCTGATATTTACTGGGTTTCTTTTTCTGCAGTTAGTTCTGAAACCAAACAGATGGACAGCAAAACAACGGAGGATCTGGCCCTCCTCTGCACAGCCCACTTACTTGCCTGCATGGATTTTTTTTTTCTGGTTATGGCTACACTGTGTGTGTGTGTGTGCATGCGTGCCTTCAAGTTGCTTGTCAATTTATGGCAATCCCATGAGTTTCCTAGGGTTTTCTTAGGCAAGGAATACTCAGAGGTGATTTTGCTAGTTCCTTCCTCTGAAATATAGCCTCCAGCACCTGGTATTCATTGGTGGTCTCCCATCCAAGTACCTAGACAGGGCTGACCCTGGTAAGCTTCCAAGATCAGACAAGATCTTTTAGTTTAGGGTATTTAGGCAAGTTACTAGGTGAGCCATTAAATAAAAGGCTGTAGAAAAGTTGTAATTTGTAGCCATTTGTAGAATATGTTTTTTTTTAAAGAAAAAAGGGGCATACATCTCCAAGAGAATCAGTGCACTTTTAGAAAATGGAATAAATAAATGGTATAGATGGTCCTGGGAGTGGGAAGCACTTTGTAGTGGGGTGGAGAGTAATTAATTTATGTCAATAATTAGGATGAAAATTATGTATCATTTAATATAAATGAAAGAATGAATTGGGTTTACATGTTTTTAAGTTTAAAATAAATTTAAAAAATAAAAGGCTGCGATAAAGGGTTAGTGGCTTATGTGTACTCTAAAAATACTACAGTCATTTCCAGACAAGAGTAACAAAGCACTATTAGTGTTAGACCAGATTCAGTGCTGGCAATGTGTTCTCCATATATATTGGGTAGGAATGAGCTGCAGTAGAAGTATGTGAGAATATGTGAGAAGGCAACATTGGAATTTTCATCAAGGCAACTCTTCCCTAAGATCCCTGCAACCAGTCTACTACCCTGAAAATGTTTCAAAAATATATATAATTTAACTTCCAATCAAACTTCCAAATATATTAGACTATACCTCCCATCCTCCCCAGCCAGCACAGCTAATGGCCATGGAATGATGAGAATTGCAGCCCAAGACATCTGGAAGGGGCCAGGCAGGGGAAGATTGTATCTTACCCTGTCTAAGCACTGGACTATGCATTCACCCTGTTTAATTTTATGAAATAGCAGGACTGGGTTATAGCTGCTGAGATCTAGAACAAGCCATGCATCATCAGTAACACCATTAGCATTGGGCAATAGGGACTGATCATACTTAGACAGATGTGGTACACCTGGTATTCCCAAGTACAATGTAAGGAACCGTTACATCATTTTTCTTAGGAAAATACTGTTGCAGCATATTGATTAAAAGAAATAGATTTTCATACCAGTTTGGTAGGCACTGAGAGCTCCTGTAGCTGTTAGAACCACACATTTATTGCACAATAAAGCAGTAGTGTGAGAAAGATATTCAACAGATGCCAGAGAAAAGACTTCATTCTAAAAACTCAGCAAGTGCATCTGGGAATCACTTAAATTCCAGCCTGATGCCCAGGTCAGAAGTACAGCAAATACACAAATCCTGTTTGCATATGGTTTAAGATTCTCTCTGTAGAACTAGGGGAACTGGGACGGTAAATGTGCACACACAGCAATTTTTTAAACTGATTGATTGATTGATATCCTACTTTTCCTCCAAGGAGATCAAGGCAGTGTAACAACACATTATAAGTATGTAACAGCAGTTGTTCTTGAGAAGGGAAAAAAAAAAAAGGCTGCACACACAGAACACACAAATAGAGTCTTTGGGATCCTAGTCAAAGCTTTTTGGACTACTGCTCCCAGAATTCCCCAGCTGGCATGGCCACTACTATTCACCGCTCCCTCTTTCAGGCTTGAGAAAGGACAGCTTGGCAAATTCTCAAGCTATTGTCAAGTACTTTCCAGAAAAGTTGTGCATGTTCCATGTATCCTGGCCTATGTATGTCAATATTCAAGATCTGCTATTGGGCATTTGATATGGGGACAGCTGCTGAAAGAAAAGCTCTTAGGAACACTGAGAATTCTTGCCTGCCCATTTGCATCTCAGTTACTTCTACTCAGATTCAGAGCTTGTTATTTATAGTCCAAAAAGTAAAATTTCCAGGCTCTGAGTTTGAACCAGCTCCCCACCATCACCTCACATTTCTTAAGGTTATCATGTTACAGAACTTCATAGAATCATAGAATTGTAGAGTTGGAAGAGACCACAAGGGCCATCCAGTCCAAACCCATTCTGCCATGCAGGAAATCACGATCAAAGCATCCCCGACAGATGGCCATCCAGCCTCTGTTTAAAGACCTCCAAGGAAGGAGACCCCACCACGCTCTGAGGGAATGTGTTCCACTGCCGAACAGCTCTGACTGTCAAAAAGTGCCTGCTAATGTTGAGGTGGAATCTCTGTTCCTGGAGCTTGCATCCATTGCTCCATGTTCCAGTCTCTGGAGCAGCAGAAAACGAGCCTGCTCCATCCTCAACATAACACCACTTCAAATACTTAAACAGGGCTATCATATCGCCCCTTAACCATCTTTTTTCCAGGCTAAACATACCCAACTCCCTAAGTCTCTCCTCATAAGGCATGGTTTCCAGACCTTTCACCATCTGAGTTGCCCTTCTCTGGACATGCTCCAATTTGTCAATATCCTTTTTGAATTGTGGTGTCCATAGTTTGGGTGACCATAGCTTTTGCAAGTGAATCATTTGCAAGTACAGTGGGCTCTTGGTATGTGCTGGGGATTGGTTCCAGAACCTCCAGTGATTTCTCAAATCCATGGACATTCAAGTCCCATTATATACAATGCTGTACTACAATGGCATCCCTTACATAAAATGGCCAAATGGCAAAATCAAGGTTTGCTTTGTGTATTTTTTTTTTTTTTTGTGGGGAGGAATATTTTCAAGCCATGGATAGCAGATTCTGGATACAGAATCTGAAAATACAGAAGGGCAACTGTACAAGGATATTCCCCAGGCTTGAGCCACCTGGAGCCTGCTCCCATGTAAGCTTGAGAAAGTAGTCTGCTAGGGAAGGGGTTGTTCTGATAGAGTGAGGTTTAATGGTGGTAGGAGGGATAAATTTCCACTCCCTACACACTGCAGTCAAATCAGTCATTATTTCATAATCCCTTCAGACGTGTAATAAGTTTTAGAAAGAGCTGCTACAGGCTGCATATTCAGTGTGACCTGAGAAAAGAAACAGAAACAATAATTGCATTGTGAAGTCGAAGGCTTTCACGGTCGGCATCCATAGATGGAACTCCCCCTGTCCCTGGGTGGAATTCCTTTGTAAGTGTTGAGTTTTGATTCTATTTATTTCAAAACTGGGAGCCAGATTTTGTTTACTTTTAAGGTTTCTTCTTTCCTGTTGAAGTTGTCCAGGTGATTGTGGATTTCAAATAGATTTCAATAGAATAAAAACTCAGCACTTACAAAGGAATTCCACCCAGGGACAGGGGGATTCCCAGCAGATAATGGCCCACCAACCAACCACTAGCCAAACAGACACTAACGCGCCTTGCATTTCTATACCCAGAAACTAACCATTCAATTACACAAATTTACATATACTCCCCAACAGGGGTTCACAGCATATAAACTCCACATATACTCCTACCCAACATTCTCTGAAGATGCCAGCCACAGATGCAGGCAAAACATCAGAAAGAAACTATTCCAGAACACAGCCTCACAGCCTGGAAAAAAACCCAAGGAAAATCTAATAATTGTGTTCCTTCCTTCTTGTGGGCCTGTGAACTGTTTTTTTGTTCATCTGAGAAGTGACAGAAGCATAGAATAGCCATAGCAGCAGAAGCAGCTCAACTTCTGCTGCTTTTATGTTTAGGAATAAAATAAAATAAAACAAAATAAAGCAAGAAAATAAATAAAAGGGGGGAAGAAGGAAGGAATTTTTGTTTCATAGTAAGATTTTTCCCATGCCACCTCAAATGAATTATTCACCCTATTTGATTGTATTTTAATCTATTATTTAATTTATGGGAGGAGTAAATTATGTGATTATTCTTGAATGCAAGTAACTATTTAAGGGAAGCTAATGGTAATTGATGCTCTTGTTTTATATGTATTTATTATCAGGATTACCAAACAGGGTTTTTTCTTGTTTTACTCTACCTGACTGGGAGAACAAGGCTTAAATCAGATGTTATTGGACTACAAGTTCCATCAGCCCTAGCCATCATATTTGATGGAGAGAAAGGCTAGGAGTAGCAGTCCAACAACATCAAGAAAACTACCGGTATATGATTCCTACCTCTCTCATCTTACTTAAAGTAGACCCACTGAACAATTGGATTTACACAAGTGTTGATTTGGCAGTTAGGAATTGAATTAATGGGTTTACCCTACCTAGGGCTAATAACTGGACTTAAGGCAGACTTAAGGCAGATACAGGTAAAACTGATAAAAAAGAAATTGAAAAGAAAGAAATAATTGAGAAGTGGGTGATTGGTAGAGGATGATGTTGGCATTGAGAGCTGATTGAACTTCTGCATAAAGTTTGCATGATGAACATGCGGGAATTTGACTTGTGATCTTACTCTGAATAGATATTGCCTACTTTTCAACTATATCAGATTTTGAATGCTGAGTATGTTTGAATCATAGGAATTGTATAACTGGAAGAGACCATGTAATCCAATCTCTTGTCAACAAAGGAAATCCACAGCTAAAGCATGCCTCACAGATGGCCAACCAATCTCTGGGCTTGTCTATACGAGGCAATAAAAGGTGGATTGGTGTGCACTAATGCCAATTTGCAGCAGCTTTCATTTGTCTCCATGGTTTTTTCCAAGATCTCAGGCATGCAAAATCATATGCATAAGATGTTCAAATGGGCATGCCTGCGATCTTGGAAAATCAAGATGGTGGGTGCAAGTGAATTACTACTTGCACTTTTATTCTTACCAGTTGCTGCTGTGGAACAGTATATATTTAAATGCTACAAATACAAGATGTGAAAGTGTGACCTTCCGCTTAAATAAATGGGGGGGGGGCTGTTTCATCGCCTCAGTGCATGATCGCTACAGCAAGAATCCAACATGGTGGTTCCGGGTGCTGTCTTTCCAGGAAGCTCTGCCCCATGTGCATGTTTGACCAATCAGCTTTCCAATTCTGCTCTTATTAGGAAAGTGCAGCAAAGTGAATCTGTTGTACCAATGAGCAAGAATGTGCATTTCCTTTGGAGTTTTTTTAAAAGTTGGGAAAACTTTTCCCACAGAGTTTTTGGAGTTTGTGCCCCCCCCCTCAAATATGGTGAAATGGCACAGGATCCCATTGGGACAAAAGGTATTTTCCTTGAATTCTAAGAGGAGTATTTTCACCGCTAGACAACCCCTCTGTTTAAAAAACCTTCAACAAAAAGAGAAGTCTTGCTGGTTAATATGAAGCAGAACATCAACACAAGAATAACATATGAGAACTTACTTCAGAAACATTCAGAATTAGAGAGTTTAGATATCAATGAAACAAGAATAACCCTTCTCTGTTCAGAAGAAAAATATTATGAATTTGGCAACAAGAACTCAAAGTTACTTACAAATCAGCTGAGTAAAAAAGTAATTCGGACTATGAAACAAATTTATCTGGGATAGAGGAAAAATTGAGTACTACTTCAAAATTATATGTAACTGATTTATCCCTTCAGGTGAATCATTTAACATTAGGAGGCAGGGAAGCCTATACTAAAAATAAAAAAATATAAATTGCCAGGATTAGATGATTTTAAGGTGAGCTTTATTTTTAAAAATATGCAAGATATTCTAATACTGAGATAGGTAATATTATTCCACTCTGTATTGCAAGTTATGTACCACACTCTTGGAATGTATCCAGAATAATACTAATTTCAAAACCTGAAGACACCCCACCATACAAAAAATTTCTTACAGTCCTATATCATTAATAAATCAGGATGCTAAGCTCTTAACCTCTGTTTTAGTAGGTAGAGTAAATATTAAGAGGCTTATCACACCCCACATTAAAGTGTCAGGGTAGCAGGAAGGTTCCCTTTTCCATGCTGCCCTACTGCATGACGTTGTCATTCTTCCAGTGTTTTTCCATTCAGGTCCCATAGGAGGCTGAGATAAAACCATGTCTTTTTTGCAAATGGATTTTTCCAGTTAGCAAAAGGACAGTTTTCCCTCCGTCTCCCATGGAACTGGATCGGAAGAACGATGATGTCATGCAGTAAGGCAGCTTGGAAGATGGAGCCTTCCTGCTGCCCTGCCACTTTAACTAGGCATGTGATAAGCCTCTAAGACTGACCAAGCAGGATTTATACCTCATAGGCAGTTGGCAGATCTGTTGCAATATATGTCTATCATCATTTGCCACTGGAAAGCAACAATAACAGCAACAACAAAATCACCACCAATAATAAAACAACCCTTAGCCATTCTGCTCTTAGAAGTTCATAAAGCATTTGATCACTTGGAGCTGAATTTCCTAAATCAAGTATTTGGGAAAATTTGGTGACAATAAAAAAAAAAATCTCTAAAGCCTTTCTCAGATTTAATTCAAGAGACAGAAGATTTTTTTCCTAAATGGAAGTATAAAACACATATGTCACTCTCACCCCCGGGAATTTGCCTTGCATTATAGCCTCTTGCAGAAATTATCAAAAGCAACCCTAGTTAGTATCCATGGGGTTTGCAGTGGAAAAACAGAACATAAGCTCAAACTGTTAATGATGCTGCCATATTTTTGTCAAAGCCTCAGTTGGAAGTATTAGAAATGGTAAATGAACTAAAATCTTACAGTTAAATAGTAAGGTCACAGATTAACTGATTATGGACATTATCACATGAGCCTCCTGTCTTGCTGCACTCGCATTACTTAAGGAAATGGAAACATAACAGTTTGGGAGCATTCATTATTGCACTTATCTGGAATAGTACAAAAGCACTGCTTTGGCACTCTCTCTTCTGCATGGCCTCCTTAACCCCACCTTCCTGCTCTATGTCCTACTCAGTGATTTTATTTTTATCATGCCCACTGATGCCACATGACCATGTAAGAGTGGAACTGCAGTAGGAGGAACCTATCACACCTGAGGACTAGCAAAAAAGCAGCATGATAGGAGGTTATTGATGGGTTTTCTGCCAATGAAAAGGGGCACTCTACCAACACTTTGAAAGCAAAGCAGTACCAAGAGAGAGATGATGTTGTATGATAAGTATGGCCAATGTCAGGATCGGTCCCTAAAAGTGGCCTTTTCCTGCTAAAATTACTGTGTGCTTTCATTTCTGTGTGCTATTGATGTTTGCATTCTTTATTTTATTTATTTATTTATTTATTTATTTATTTATACCCCGGTCTTCAGCCACAAGGCTATCACAGCGGCTTACAAATTGTTTTAAGCAATAGCTATTTGCACAGCTGCACTGCATTAAACAGTTTCCAATGTGTGTTAGCTAATGGCCCCCACAAGCTGGGTACTCAATTTACTGACCTACGAAAGGATGGAAGGCTGAGTGAACCTTGGAGCCCTTTGGGATAGAACTTGCAACATGGTGACTTTCAGTACTGGCATTTAACCACTGCACCACCAGGGCTCCATTTCTGAACTTTTAACAAGTTGGTGGTCTGGGAACAGATAGGGGAGTAATGTATGTGTCTTGAAACTGGCTAAGTGGCCTTGCACCTTCAATGACCAGTGAGAATGGGAGGTGGAGTCCACTCTGGGTGAGAAAGGGGAGTGGGGATGATGGAGGTCCAGCCTGCCAGATTTGGTGATTGTAAATACTTTTTATTTTGCTGATTTGCTAATAGCTCCCATTCAAAGCACCAATTTTGTAGAGTTCATGCTTTAGATTACTGTAGCAGTAAAGCTTTCTGTTTAACCCTGAAGCTGCTGGTTACTGAGTCTGAAGAAGAACATGACAAGAGATGCTATTCTCCAGCTTTAGGGGTTTATCAGATGCATCAAAAGTGGCGTTACAGCAAGGCCAGGAGATTGCAAAAGGGCTCCCTTACCAGACGTTTTTGTTCCCCCATCGCTATGCACCTGTTCTGCTGCTGTTCCACAGGCGCTCCTTTTTATTGACAGGAGAAGCCGTCAATAGATCCCCCATTCCATTTCTGTTGTGGATTTTCCTGTGTGTGACAAAGTGCCCTGTTTCGCTGGCGATATCTTAGCGTCAATGGGTGGTCCCTGCCAGAACACTTTCAGGTGAAATCCAGGTGACACACTTTTTATGACCTTCCCTGGGTTACTTGTATATTTTAAAGTGTGTTTTTGTGTTTGCTGTCACTTTTTTAAGTGTTCTTTTTCTTTTTGAATTTCCCACGCTCGTGTCTTCTTACGAAAATCTGCGGGATTTCACTCCTGAGCTGCCAGAATGATGGGAAAGGAGATAAGTGCAGTAGGGAGGGTGATTGTGACAGGACAGGAATGGGACAGGGGTCGGAGTGGAGGTTGTGGGACAGGAACGCTTTTTGTGTTCCTGTTTGATCATTGCCTTAGTTGCAGTTTAAAAGCCTCATGGGATAATGTCCTAAGTCTGAAGTATTATGTATCAGGGTTCAGGCAGATGATAGAAATCAGTTCCATAGCATTACAGGGACTTTTGTAGAAGCCAAATTGAGAAAATGCCTTTAGGATATATATTCTTAAGAGTCCAAACAAACTTAAAACAAACCTTACATTCAGTTTGAGATAAATAAAACTATTTTTTAAAATGCCAGTCAAAGCTGAATCTATCTTGGATTCGCCACACCATGGGAATGAAAATGACAGCTATAGTGAAGTTGTTATTTTTTATTTCAGGTACTCACGTTGTCTTCCCCAAAAACAATTTACTAATTTGGCTATACTTATTTAAGAATTATGTGTTTATTGGTAAAAGATCATGGGTGGCAGAATCACTACTGTTTTGGGAAACTTTACAGGGTGCACCAGGATTACTTGATGCAGTTAGAAACCATGATGCATTCAAACTAAGACAAACACTCATCCACAACCATGTAAAAACAACATAGGTAGTGCTAGAAACAGACATCAGTCCTTCAATGAGATTATTTCTCATTTCTCAATATAATCAAAAATACAGAAAAAAGAATTACTATTATTTCCTGAAAACAACTGTTTTGGGATGGGAAAATGGTTTAACTATTTGTGCTGCCTCCTCTCACCCCTCCCAGTTTTCCTGCTTATGGTGCATCCATCCTTTTACCACCTTGATAAGCTTACACAATTTGTAGCTTGGAGGGAGGTGGAGCTTTATAAACTGAAGGATTCAAAAATAAATCAATACACAGTACTTGGTTTATAGGGGAGGAAATAAAACTAAACAGTGAGGTGCCCCAGCTTTATAAACTGAGGGATTTTAAAATAATCAAGATACCTGGTTTACAGGGGAGGAAATAAAAACTGAACAGTGAGGTGCTCCAAGACTATACTATGCTTACAAATACAGTACATCCAATTACTCCCTCCTTTAATAAGGTAGAATTAACACAAGCCACACACCTTCTCACTCTGTTCAAGCAATTAATACTTAATTATACTGCAGGTTCAACAGGAACTGTGACAAAAAAAAGTATAAATCACTGCAAAATTATCCACACAGAGTCTAAAGGAGGTTTGGGAGCAAGATTTGAGTCTCCTTATTGCAGAGGATGATTGAGAGTGCCAATCTGAAAAAAAAAGAAATGCATAAAATGAATTTTGATGGATATAGGGAAGAATTCAATAAAGCTGCTTTATAGAACGTATTTAACTAGGCTAGCATATATTATCAGAAATGGCTCTACATTTTGCCTGAGAAACTGTGACAAGTTTAGGACATAAATGCATATATGGTATGTGTTTCCTGTGGCACATTAATTTTGGTTGAAGGTCCAGAAGGAAAGCAGGAAATTAAGGGTCAGCTGATAATGCTGAGCCATGACATAGCTTCGCTGAATATCTTTGCAGCAGCCAAATTTAATACCCTACACCAGGAGCTAGTAACCTTCCTCCTTCTTGCTGCTAGATGTTGCTAAAAGAATTCTGCTTTTTGTCTAGAGGATTACTACAAAAGAATCTGGCATCTAGCATTGTCTGAAAGAGTTACACAATGGCTTAGATATTTGAAAGAACAAATTGATTCAGACAATTTCAGTGTTGTCTTTTATTTATTTATTTATTTATTTGCTAATTGTAAGGGCAAGAAATGGAGACAAGTACCTATTTCTCATGGAAGTTTATAGAGGAATCCCATAGGTTATTTGGTGTCTCTGTGAAATATTCTGATTAGATTATATGTTGATTAAAGTTTGCTAGTTTTTGTACGGGGTTTAAACTGCTATTCCAATGACTGGTTGTTCTAATTTCTAGTTTGTATTTGTCCTTTCATTGGCATAAATTTTGTACTGGAAGTTAAAGTTATAAAGAAATACTAAAAACAAAAACAGGAATAAATCTCCAATGAAGTCCACCACCTTCTGAGGTAGTCTAGTGCACTGTAAAACAGCTCTTACTGTCAGAAAAGTCTGAATAATGCACTTACCTTTATTTGCACTATCAAATGCCTAGTACTGAGGAATTTTCTCCCACTCTGTGAACTGCCGCAGAATGTGACTTTAAGCAACCAAATATGTGTGCACATAATCACATATCACAATGGAGTTCAAAAATTTCCTCTTGAAATTTTGTGCTGCTGTGAATAAGAATTGTACATTCACCATGGAAAGTTTTGAAGGTATCAACCACTATTCTGATCCCAAAGACTTCATCAAAATTCCAACAACATTTAGGCTGAGATCCTACATTGGGGTTGTGTAGCATAAGTCCTACAAGTTACATGTTGATTGTGCTATGCAACCCATATGTTGAATAACAACAATATACAACTGAGTGTGTTACCATATGTACAACAGAATGCACTACTGTCAATTTCAGCAGGGACAGATCAATACATACTGGGCAAGGATGCACACGTTGTGCGAAGGACTGCATGTTGCAACTCCTCTTCAGCAACCTTGAACTAAATGGAGATATTGCACATCTGAAGATTATTGTTGGGAAGCCAAATCAACTAGCTGATAAAACGGCCCGGCTCCGCAACAGCTCAGTTGCAAAGCACAGTACCTGGTGTTGTCAGCAGCAGTCCTAGGGGGTCAGGAGTCCAGAGAGAGCGAAGAATGAAGAGGCAGTTCGAGGTCAAAAGGATTCCAGCAGATGAGTCAATGAAGACAGTCCAAGGTCAAGATATCCGAAGTTTCAAGATAGCAAGGTTCCAAGAGCCAGGAGAGTCAAAGGCAGAGGCTTCCTCCAGGAAACACAGATAGCCTGAGACAAGAAATTCAGCACCCCCCAGCTGCTTATGTTGGCCCAGCTCCCACTCACAGCTGCTGGGTGATTGATGAGCATCTCTCTCTCAATCTCCGGGAACAACGAAGCCACGTCCTCTCTGCTCTTCTTTGGCTAAAAGTAGGTACCTGCTCTTCTACCTCTTGCTGTTGCTCCACTATGTCTCCCAGACTTGGACCCTGTGCTGGGGGAGGGCTAGGCTGCTGAGCCCTGGGTTCTTCAGGGCTAGACTCAGACTTAGCCAGCTCTTCAGCAACTGGCTCAGCCTCCTTGCCTTCTGAGTCCTCAGAGTCCTGGCTGACCATGACAATTATCACACCTCACTGTTATAACACTATTATTGCACTTTAACTGCTATGGTTGCCTCCTGTGGAATCCTGGGGTTTGCAGGTTAGGGAGGTGAATTTAGCATTCTCAGCCAGAGAGCTTTTAGGCCTCACTATACATAGCAGTTAAAGTGGAATAATAGTGCTATAATAGTGTAGTGTGATAAAGGAGAATGATCAGACACTCTAAATATGGTGTTACATGAAGCCAGGAGATCACTAAAGGGCTTACCTTTCAGATGACGTTGTCTCCGCCTCATTATGCTCCCGTGCTGCTTCTGTTCCACAGGTGCTCCTTTCTATTCATGGGCTAAGCCATGAATAGATTCCCCCGTTCCATTTCTATGACGGAATGACGAGTGAGTGAAAAGGTGCTCTGTTATGCTGGTGTGATGTCAGCGTCACTGGGAGGTCCATGCCAAACACTTCTGGGTGCAATCGGACCATTGAGGTGACACACTTTTTTGTACCCTCCCTGGGTTACTTGGTATTTTTAAAGTCTGTTTTTGTGCTTGCTGTCACTTTTTAAACTGTATTTTTCTTTTTCTTTTTGAATTTCCCATGCACTCATTCTCTCGTGAGAATGGCCTGGGATTTCAAACCAGGAAGTGAATGGGGATCTGTTCGAATTCCATTCACTTCGGGCTGCCGAGGGGAGGGAAGCAAGCGCGATTAAGGTACGTGTAAAACGTTTTGTTTCTGTGCCTGGATGGGGATGGGAGGGGGTGTGGAAGAGGAAATTGTGAGATAGGATCCCCATCTGAAAATCTCTAAAGTTCCTCTCAAAAGTTAGTCTGCTTTGGTAGGGGAACCTATGCCAACAGGATTCCAGCCTCAGCATATAGGAGTGTGTAGGCACACGTGTGAATTTTATCCCCAGAAAAATTTATTTCCCCCCCCCACCAAGAGAAAAGGTCGTTGAAGTACCGTATATTCCGGCGTATAAGACGACCCGGCGTATAAGACGACCCCCCAATTTTTAAGGAAAAATGCAGAGTTTGTGATATATTTGCCCTATAAGACGACCCCCCTCTTCCAACGCATAGCCCCTGCATGCCCCTCCTGCGCTCCCTTCCAGGAGGGAGCGCAGGAGGAGGATGCGGAGGCTGTGCGCCCAAAAGGGGCACGTTCGCCCCTTCTCCCCACCTTCCAGGAAGGTGGGGAGAAGGGGCGAATCGCGCGTTTGGCCGCGCAGCCTCTGCATGCCCCTCCTGTGCTCCCTTCCAGGAGAGAGCGCAGGAGGGGGATCCGGAGGCTGTACGGCCAAACCAGGCATGTTCGCCCCTTCTCCCCACCTTCCAGGAAGGTGGGGAGAAGGGGCGAATTGCGGGTTTGGCCGTGCAGCCTCTGCATGCCCCTCCTGTGCTCCCTTCCAGGAGAGAGCGCAGGAGGGGGATCCGCAGACTGTGCGGCCAAACGGGGCACGTTCACCCCTTCTCCCCACCTTCCTGGAAGGTGGGGAGAGGGGGCGAATCACGGGTTTGCCTCGGCCGCTGCAGAAGCGCTCGAGCGGCGGCTGCGGCAAACCGCAGTGTTCGCCCCCCTCCTCTTTCTTCCGTTGCTCCCCAAAGGGGGAGAAGGCAGAGGAGGGGGGCGAATGATCTTCAAAACACTTTGCTTCACCCCCCTGCCCCATCTCCTGCCTCTTTGCTCCATTTGCGAAGAGGCAGGAGATAGGCAGGTGGGCGAAGCAAAGTGTATTCGGCGTATAGGACGACTGTCAATTTTGGAGGGCACTTTTGAGTGCTCAAAAGTCGTCTTATACGCCGGAATATACGGTATAAGAAAAAATTAGGGGGGAAAGCCAAAATGTTCTCCCCCACAAGGAGTCCAATGGAAAAGCCTAAGGGGTTGACCCCCAAATGGTACAATGAGTACTACTCATACTTGGTGGTCACAGAATGTTTGTTAACTGTTGGCTGGCAAAGAATGGGATAGCCCTTCCTGGAACAGACATTGACTGGCTGCCTGCAACACTAAGATGGAGAACTCCACACTGCAAAGTTTTGTTGCCCTAGGTTTTGTTTGAACAGGTTTCCAATTCCGTTTCAGCTTATGTCAGTTTCACTTTATGAATCCTCAAATAATTACTTCTCTGCTGAGAAACCCATTTCACCTTCAGTTCCATAGAGACTTACCCCCCACCCCACAAACTGTATATCCCTGTTGTGATGGAAACTTGTCAAGTTTCTTTTTTTAAAAAATAAATAAAAATACATCAGAATGCATTACATCTGCTGAGCACCCTTATCTCTCACAGCAGGGTCTTCTTCAAAGAACTCTGACATTCTTGATAAGCACAGATATCCAGTGCCAGAATTTGTGCTAGCTGTCCTTAATTGAAACTGGCATCTGCAGGTGTGTCCTGCAAAGCCCCTTATTAAAACAGACTTCCTCCTTCCTTGTGCTACTGGAAAGCTAGTATATCTGTGCTAGGGGCTGCTAGGTTTGTCTGTTTAAAAATTATTATTCAGTGAAATATTATCAGCAAGCTTTCCATCTCCTGACTGCGATAAATAGGTTGAAATGTCACATAAGGTCTCAGAGATTTTTCTGGTTCATATTTTAGTATTTTTAGAAGTAGGTTATTATATTCATGTGTGTCTAACATTGAGACTTATGGCGATGATTTGAAGCCAAATTTGGGATGCAGCTTTACAGGTTGTTCTTGATTTATGGCCAGATTTTATAATGAATTTATTATATAGATCTGAATGCAAGATTAAGGTTGAGAGTGCATTTTGTTTGTTTTATTCTATGCAACTATTTGACCTGGCATCATATGGTAATGTTTTGTGATATTTGTGTAGTGCATGAATATGAAATATATTTCTTTTGTTACATGTTCCTCTTGTTTAGCCTTTTAGGACTTTTTTGGACATTAAAAATACAATGCTAGCAGCCTCGCCACGTTGTGAGGCTGCAGCACTGCAGGGCGTCCCTTTCGGATGATGCCCGTCCCTGCCGGTACTGTTGCAGTACCGCAGGGACATTTGAGCGTTATATTTAGCCGATTTTTACTCACGAAAGTTGATTGTGAGTAAAAATAGGCTAAATATAACACTCAAATCTCCCTGCGGTACTGCAACAGTACCGGCAGGGACGGGCGTCATCCGAAAGGGATGTCCTGCAGCGCTGCAGCCTCGCAACGTGGCGAGGCTGCTAGCATTGTATTTTTAATGTCCAAAAAAGTCCTTAGTTAGGGTATTGATGGAATTCACAGACCACAAGGCAGTAACCATATGTATGCTTTCCTGGGAGTGGCACTTATTTCCAGATGATTTTCCTTCAGGACTACCAGTGGGCTGTTAATCACAATGGTTATATGGTAGAGTTTGAAAAAAGGATAGGTTACTTATCTGTAACTGTAGTTCTTTGAGTGGTCATCTGTGAATTCACACAAATGGGTTTTGCACATGCACAGAAACAGCATTCAAAACATTCTAGAGCAGTCAGAACTTTTGGCAGTAGCCCTGCGCACCTTCCCATGGGTATAAATACCCCTGTCCCGCTAAAGGTACATCACCTCCATGTCCACCGCATAGCAGCATCAATGAAAACCAAGGGACGGCAGGAGCGGACTGTTGACAACTGATGGGAAGCATCAATGATGTCCTGAATCCAATGTGACAAGTCAGTCAAAGGAGGAGCCTCCACACAGTGAGGTTCAGTGTCTCGAGATCTGGGTGGAGTATCTGTCCATTGGACATGAAGAGGAGGTTGAGCTGAAGAGGTAGACACTTGAACACCTGATGAGATAGAGAGAGGAGAGTTGCAAACCATGGCTGGCGAGGCCACCATGGAGTGACTAGGATGGCTTAAGCGAAGTCATTGTGGAGCTTCATGATGACCATGGTGACCAGCAGGAGCAGTGGGAAGAGATATAGGAAAGGACCACTTCAGTTGAAGAAGAAGGCATCCCCTTTTGATTCTGGGTGTGGAATCCAGGAGCAGAACTCTCAGCACCTGGTGTTGTCTGCTGAAGGAAACAGGTCCACCCGAGGAGCTCCCCACTCAGAGATTGGATGAAGGATGTCCCAGAGAAGCATCCACTCATGGCAAACAAGATCCAACTGACTCAAAGTGTCTTCCATAGTGTTTTCACTACCTGGGAGATGAACTGCCAAGATGGAGCTGCATTTCGAAAGGCACCATTGCCATACTCGAAGAGTGAGGAGTGTCAGGGTCTGTGATCTCATGCCTCTCTGCTTGTTCAGGTTATACATCACAGTGGTGTTGTCTGTGAGCAACTGGATGGTGCAATCCCTGAACAGCTTTATGAACACTGAAGGGCCTTCTCCACTGCATGCAGTTCCAGTATGTTGATATGATACTGCTTCTCCATGGATGACCAGGTCCTCCTGACTGATAGACCCTGTGTGTGAAAAAACCCCCCAACCATAAAGGGAGGTGTTGGCTGTCAAGTCAATGTCATCTGAGGCTTGGTAGTGTGGAAGGGCATGCTGACCAGCACATTACGAGGATTCGTCCACCATCATAGTGATAGCCCAACAAGACCAGGAATCAAGAGGAGCTTGGATTGTCAATCTCATAGAGGGTTAAAGGCATGAATGAACCAGAGTTGGAGATGACATACGGTGTCACTGATGTTGTGGATGCCATGAATCCAAGGAGGACCTGGAGTAGCGGGGCTCTGACGCACCTGATTTCGATGCTAACTTTTGGTAGCACTCGCATGGAAGAAACACCTTTGCACATGTCAAATAGAGGAGATCCCCAATGAAGAGGACCCTTTGGGAAGGTCTGAGGACATTTTTTTTTTAAATTCACCATGAGACCAAGAGAGTCCAGCAGGGAGAGTGTATAGTTAATGTCTGTGAACAGTTTGCTGTGGATAGAAGCGACCAACAGCCACTCGTCCAACTATGGGTAGACTTGAAGCTCTTGCTGATGCATCCATGCAGTGACAACCACCATGCACTTTGTGAAGACTCTTGGAGTGGTAGAAAGTCCACAAGGTAGCACACAGAATCTGAAGGACCTTCCTCTGATGGAGAATGACAGGTAGTGTCAATTACATTCTCAAATTCCAATGTGAAAATAGGCGTCTTTGAGATTGAGAGTTGCCATCCAGTCCCCTTGTTGCAGCAAAAGGAGGATAATTGGAATAATTACCATCCAGAACTTCTTTGGACGGATGTAAGAGTTTAGCTTTCTCAAATCTAGGATGGGGTGAAGACCTCCATCCTTTTTCTCGATGATAAAATAACAGGAGTAGAAACTGAGGTGCTGAACAGAAGAGAGGATGAGTTTAATGGCCTCTTTATTAAGCAAGGTAGAAACCTCTTGTAAAAGGACATCAGAAGGAGGAGTAACTGAAACCAAACCAGTGGGAGGAAGGTTGTCAAACTCGATGACATAGCTACAACAGATGATGTCTAAGACCCAAGAATCTGTTGTGATGGCTTACCAGGTGGAAAGGTGGTGAGAAAGCTTGTCTTCAAAATAAAGTCTGGAGGTAGAAGTTGGAGGAAGGCCCTGAAAGAAGTCAAAGCTGACATTTTCCAGAGTCAGAAGGCTTCTTGGAAGTTGAGGCATGTACCAAAATAATGGTTTTCTTGGTGGTAGAGCAGGAGCAGAGCAATCTAAGTTCGAATGTCTAGGCTGAACAGGACTGGCTGATCACTGGAATGAAGAAGGACGGGACCACCCGTATCTAGACTTCAGTTGGAAATGAGGCTGAGCAGGGAGGGCGACTTTTCTAGCAGTCATCCTCATTTTGTGAGTCAACTCCAGCTTGCTTTCTGTCTCCTTGTGGAAGAGTCTCCTCATTGATCGGCATGTCCTTGATCAATGATGGGCAACCTTTTGAGCTTGGTGTGTCAAACTTTGCCAAAAAACTGAGCATAACTTGGGTGGTGTGTCACTTTGAGGAAAAAACATTGTTTTGCAATATTTATAGTTTAAATAACATAAATGTATAATTGTTATATATAATTGTATTTAATAAACCAAAAACTAATTATTTAACTTACCTGCTTAGTGACTTCTTTGTTCATTTGTCAGTCGGTTTCTTTTGTTAGTCTTGATATTATTTAGCTTGTGTGGGGTGCCGTGAACTAAGATAAGTGAGGGGGAGGGGGATTTTTTAACTAACCTGCCTATTAGTGACTTTTTTGTTGCTGAATTTCATTGGCTTAATCTTCAATTGAAGGTTGGTATTTTGTACACTTCAGGCCCAAGCAAGCGCTACTAACTTCATCTGTCAATCTGTTTCTTTTGTTGGTTTTGATATTCTTTAATGCTGAAAATAAGGCCTCACAAAAGTATGTAGAGGGAAAAATTGTGAGTAAAGCCATTGCTATATTTTTTAGGGTGCTAAAAGTGTCTGGTAGTTCCAGGTACTCCAAATTTCCTGTTCATAGTGGCACTCCTCTTGATTCTCCAAGCAGCATCCCCTGCTGCATTCCGCTGCTCCCTGCTCTGCTGGCAGAAGTGAGGGCAAAGATCCCGGCACGATCATTGATCGTGAGTAAAAATTGACAAAATATTCTACTCAAATGTCCCTGCGGTACCGCAACAGTACCGGCAGGGACGGGCGTCATCCGAAAGGGACGCCCTGCAGCACTGCAGCCTCGCAACGTGGCGAGGCTGCTTGCGCTGCATTTTACTTGTCCGAAAAAGTCCTTAGGCTCTAACTCCAAGACTCTAGTCACAAATGTTTCATCCTCAGGAGCAGCAAATGTTTCATCCTTGGCGACTGCACTTGGCCGTGTAGAAGCTGAGGATGAAACATCCTTCTTAGCATGCAGCCACATGTCATCAGAAATGGCTACGCATGTCAGTGCTGACACACGTGTCATAGGTTCGCCATCACTGTCCTTGATAGTAGAGTGTGCTTGAGGGCAGGCCGGATGATCGAGGGCACACATGTTGACAAAGAGTGACAGCTCCTGCTAGTGTTTTTGCGGAGCAGTCCACATAATGCATTGATGAGTTTAGGTGGCCAGCCAACAAGTGAGCCTGTTGTACAAAGCCATCGCCATCTGCTTATCCTTGTCTGGTAGCTTGTCGAGGTAGGGAAAGACTCACTCCCATAGGAGTTGCTGAGAAGCAGACATTTAAGCTGTATAACTGCCCATTTGAATTCCAAGATCTGCTGAGGAATATAATTTTCATGCCATCGAATCCAACTTTCTGCCTTCTTTATTCACCGGTGTCATGTGTGTTTTCTGAAGAGATTTAGACTGTGCAGCTTCAATGACTATAAGAGTTAGGTGTTTCAATAGCCAGTCCAGTTCAGGTTCAACAATTCGATATAGATTGTCAATCTTCCTCGAGGTCGAAGGGATAGACAAAGGGTTCAGCCAAGAGTGCAGAGTGAATTTTAGTGTTGAAGGAGGAGAGGAATTGAAGGTGGTGTTGGCACCTTCTTCTGAATTGGACCATACAGGTCATCAATGGGGTCATCTTCTCGTTGGTCAGTCTTGTCTTAAGCTTTCAGGCATGGGCCATCCGGACAATCTGTTCAGAGAAACGTGCCACATCATTGGTGGGAAAGGATATTCATGAGTCCCCAGTGACTGGGGAAATGGGAGGTACCGTTGCAGTGTGATAGAATGGCTGGAAGGGGCGTCTGATTTTCCAGAAGAGTAGCAATGGTGTTTGTCCTCGATGGCCTGAATCAGATCAGAGCAGTGAACCTGACGAGGTGACAGGGTATCCTGAGAGGACTTTCTCAGAGTGTTGGCGTCAAGAGGTATGTCATCTCGGACATGCAGAGGAGTATCCATAGCATGAACTCAATGTTCTTTCAAAGAGGATGGGTGAATAATAATGGACCAAGCAAATGAAACAGAACAGGATTGGGAATCTCACTTCTTAGCTGGGGGTCAATCAACAGAAAAAAGAATGAGACCAGGTTCTACATTTTCTCCAAGACGGAGAATGATCGAGGGAAGCAGAGGGAGATGTGGATCTATGATTTCAATGAATTGAGTGTTGAAAAACTGAATGAGAATGGGACCCTGCTGGATGATGCCTGTGTCATGGTGAACTGTCAACTGAATAAGAATGGGATCTGTGTCTCCTCCTATGTGGGGGACCTATGTGGTCTAGGGATCCAAAACTCATGACCTTTGTAAGGTTCATAGCAGTAGACTGCCTAAGGGCTTCCATATGATGAGCCTTGAAAGTAGGATCTGCGTGGTTGATGACTCCTCGATCTTGATTGATGTTGATGGTGACCTCTTGAACATGATCATCCACATGTATCCTGAAGGGATGCAGAGTTGTGCCAGGGCCTATGTTTGAAATCCTGAGAATGGGATCTCCATTCCCAACCCCTGGATCAGGAGCTGTCTTGGTATCTGAGGTCTATCAGAGTGGCCTGGGGAGAGGGTGAAGCATGCACCCGTTCAGTGGAAGAGCTTCATCTGAAACTACAGTCTCCAGCTCTGATTCAGTCAGTAGAGTAGATGGCTCCAAAACTTGTTGTGAGGAAGAATCTTGTGGAAGATCAATCTGGATGATTTTCAACAGAGCAGCATTGGATAGTGCCTCAACAAGAGGTGAAATTCAAGCCCAGGGTGACAATAGGAGTAATGGCTGGTGCAAGAGGCCTGGTCACAAGCAGAAGTGGAGAAAGAAGACTTTCTGGAAATTGATCCCATCTTGTCTTGTCCTTCTTCTTCTTGCTCTTGGACCAAGAGAGCTCGGTTTTCAGAGACTTACCCAGTGTTGGTAGGTTGCTGGTAGGAGCAGGCTCCTTCAAGTGCGAGGGGCACTTCGAGTATGTGCTTGGGTCAGAGTGGGCAGCCACCTCACTCTTAACACATTTTGATGTCAAAGGCTCACAGACATCATGAAGTGGGGGGAGCAGGCAGCTGCCTCACTCTGAATGCACTTGGAAGTTTGGGACTTCGATTCCAAAGTTGAAGGATTACGGGAGTCGTCTGAGGAAGGCTTGGAAGCTTGATATTCATGGCCTCAACACCCTTGATGTTGAAGAAGCTAAAGAAGCAAGCTGAAGATAATGGAACTAATAGAGAATTTTTAAAGTTGGCGCCAAAGAAACGGATGGCTGTAATCTCCTTAGTCGTGTTAGTAAGCAAAATTATCAGAGTCTCTGTTTAAAACACATAGCAAAGCGTAGCAATTCCAGACACACAGACAATCAATAGCCATCCAACCCTCTTGCCCCCCTTTTCACACTGTGTCTATTCAAAACAAAGAAAGTAAATACTTCACAGTCCTTTTAAAAGTATATTAAAACAGCTTTACTCACGAACATCATGTGTAATTCTTCAGTACACAGGTACAAGATTTGAAGATATGCAGGAATAAAAAAAATATACATTGTTTGCTACATCTCTAAGATAAAAATATGCAGGAAGCCCCACTGAGGCATCTTGCCCCCAGGAGATCTCAATGGTGACTGGGCATCATGTCTTCTAAACAAAGGAACTTAAGGAACCTCCTTCTTCCGGAATACACTTAGTAAACTTCTTAGCTTACAACGGCAAATTACCTAAGCTTCTGTGATGCATTCAACCTAACTGTTTCTAACAGTAAACAACCCAGCATGCTGGATTGCCACTATATTCTAACAGAAGAGACTGCTGTTAGAGGAGGGACTTCAATCTCGACTGTTGGTTCTTCCTGGCCTATGGAGTGAAGACCTTGCAATGCTCGCAAGATGAGTCAAAATGAGCTTCTCAGAGGAAAATGGGGCACTTGGAGTGTCCATCCTTACTCAATATCATGGCATTACATACCATACAGTGTTTGAAATGAGTAGTTGTAGGAGATTATCAGATAGGAATGAAAAAAGTGTTCCTGTCCCCCAATCTCCACTCTCACCCCTGTCCTATCCCAGTCCCGCCACAATCATGCTCCCCATCACACTTACCTCCTCTCAGGTTGACAGGGCAGCCCAGGAGTGAAAGTAGCTCTAATAGAGCTTCATTCACTTCCTGGATCGAAATCCTGCAGATTCCCGTGAGAAGACACAAACGTGGGAAATTCAAAAATAAAAATAAACAAAAAAAAATAAATAACACCAAGCAGAAAAACACACTTTAAAATGTACAAGTAACCCAGGGAGGGTCATAAAAGGGGTGTCACTTACCTGGATGTCCTGATATCACCCAGAATTGTTCTGGCAGGGACCTCCCATTGACGCTGGGATCTTGCCAGCATAACGGGGCACCTTGTTGCACACAGGCAAATCCGGAACATAAACGGAATGAGGGATCTATTGACGGCTTCTTGTGTCAATAAAAAGCAGAGCAGGAAGAACAGCAGCATAAGAGGTGCATAATGAGGCGGGAATGCTGTTGTCTGATAAGTGAGCCCTTTTGCGATCTCCTGGCATTGCTGTAATGCCAGTTTTGATGTGTGTGATAATCTCCATAGACATTGCTGAATCTAACAATCAGGGGGGAAAGCTGCTACTGGAGAACATTCTGTTGCTGCAAACATGCTGCATATTGTGATTTCCTGCATGGCAGGGGGGTTGGACAGGATGGCCCTCGTGGTTTCTTCCAACTCTACAGTTCTATGATTCTATGATTCTATGACAGATGGAAAATAACTGAGGTAACTTTGGTGGGTCGGGGGTATTTATACCCAAGGGAAGGTGAGCAGGGCTACTACCAAAAGTTCTGACTGCTCTAGAATGTTCCAAATGCTGTTTCTGTGCAGGTGCAAAACCCATTTGTGTGATTCATAGATACCAAAATGAAGAAACAGTCTTTTTTTAACTACAACTCATAGAATCTGCAAGTGGCCATGTTGGTTCAGGATTATAGTCCCAAGTAATGTTTCCAAGCCTTGCCATACAGATCCTTCATGTTTAGGGGCAATAAACCACTGAATACTATTTGCTGGCCAGCAACAATGGGAGAGGACTGGACTTCAAGCCCTGCTCATAAACTTGTTTAAGGTATCTGGTTAGCCATTGTGGGAACCTTTAGATTGGTCCAGGAAAGATTCTCCTTCCTTTCTTCTTTTCATCCTTCCTTCTCATTCTACGAATGTAGAAATGAGACAGGAAGATTCCTTTATGAGAAACCAACGCATTCCTCATCTGAGATATTTCCCAAATCTAGTCTCCAGTTGTATCCACTGGCCCACATTTGGTTCTTACAAATTTTGTACATGCTTCATTTGCAGGATTTCCATCATGAGTTTCAAATGTTAACCCAGGATTTGTGTCTGGTCCTACAGAGGTTGGATTGTAACTCCTATCAGCTCTGCTCAACATAGGTTGTGGTGAGGTAGGGGATCATGTGAGTTGGAGCTGAACAATATCTGCAGGTCCACTTATTCACCAACCTCCTGCCTTTGAAGTTAATGTTTGTTTTTAGAATCCCCTCAGCTACAGTCTTAGGTAAACGCGCATGCGCGCGCACACACACACACACACTGCTCTCTGCAACTTCTTGTTATGGACCTCCCTTGTATGTTGTTGTTGTTGCTGTTGTTGTTGTTGTGTGCCTTCAGTCGTTTCTGACTTATGGCAACTCTAAGGCAAACCTATTACAGGGTTTTCTTGGCAAGATTTGTTCAAAGAAGGATTTGTCACTGCCTACTTCTGAGGCTGAATGTGACTTGTTCAAGGACACCCAGTGGGTTTTGATGGTTGAGCAGGGATTCAAACTCTAGTCTCCAGAGTCAGTCAACCACTCAAACCACTACACCACATTGGCTCTTCTCCAATGACTAATGGAGAAGTCATTTTTCTTAGCACCGTCCTTATGGTCCAGACACATCCAAGAGAGGAAGCACTTGGAGCCTTGGGCCCTAAATGTTGAATAAGTAATAAAAACAAACCCTTTTGGTGAAAAACTCCAAATGGAAGTGAACTTTTGAAAGCTCAATGAAAGACTGAGCATGCTGAGTAGTAAAGATATGATAACTGACTTTGGAGACAAGAGACTGGGATAAAATGTCTGAGACGATGGCATGGTTTGGTTGCTGAAACACTAAATAGGGAGAAGGACATCATGCTGCAACATGTTGTTGTTGTTGTTTCAAAACCTTTTGTTTTCAAATTCTATTTTGATATGTTGTAATATATCATCTGGTCATGTCTACTGAACAGGATTCTATGCTAAGGAAATCTGTTAAGGTTTTGACCATTTCTTTATTGCCATGAAGAAAGATTCCTTTGCAATAGGATAGTCTACTTAATTTGTGTGACAGCAACCAAATCCATCTCTAAGGTCAATTAATTTTTTTATTAAAAAATTATTCTTTCCATCAGTTCCCTGTAAATAGAAAACTGTTTATCAGCCTCAGCTCTATCCTAAACATTTGGCTTTGAGCATCAAGCTGGTTTGATGTAGTGGTTAGACTATTGGACTCTGATTCTGAGGGACCAGAGTTCGATTCAGTGCTCAGCCTTGGAAATCTACTGTGTGATCTTGGGCAAATCACCCTCTCTCAGTCCCAGAGGAAGGCAAAGGCAACTGTTTAAGTATTTGAAGGGATGTCACGCTGAGGATGGAGGAGGCTTGTTTTCTGCTGCTCCAGAGACTGGAACACGGAGCAATGGGTGCAAGCTCCAGGAACAGAGATTCCACCTCAACATTAGGAGGAACTTTCTGACAGTAAGAGCTGTTCGGCAGTGGAACGCACTCCCTCGGAGCGTGGTGGGGTCTCCTTCCTTGGAGGTCTTTAAACAGAGGCTGGATGGCCATCTGTCAGGGATGCTTTGATCAAGATTTCCTGTGTGGCTGTAAAACATAATAGTATTAAGAGTTGACTAAGTAAATAGATAGAAACATAATCAGAAGATATGAATGTATGGTATGGATGTATACGTTTGTATGTATATGAACAAGTATATGTACATGGATATGTAAATGTATGTATTTTAAATAAATTTTCCAAAAAAAAAAAAAGATTTCCTGCGTGGCAGGGGGTTGGACTGGATGGCCCTCGTGGTCTCTTCCAACTCTGCAATTCTATGATTCTATGATTCTATGAACTCCCCTCTGAACAAAAATGACTTGAAGGCACACAACAACAATAGATGCTGCACCTTTCAGCCCACATCTGCTCATCGGCCTGGATTTGTGAGTGTAGCACTTGATAACTAGAAGTTTGCTATATCAGTACTTGTTGTACTGGCTGGATTGCAGATTTGTTCATTAGAGCTTCTTACCTCCTCAACCCTCACCCTGTCGTCTTAAAAGTCAAACTGTGATGAAAGGTTGTTTTTAAGATATGCCATTGTTAAAGTTTCTGTACTGGAGGTTCAGAACATAAGTTGAAATGCAGATGGAAAGCAACTGGGCACCATCTACGGAAGAAAGTGGGGACATAATAAAGAGCTCAGCCATTTTTTTTAAACCTCAAATCCGAATGCATTCTTGAAGGAAGAAGAATGCCATTGCAGGTGAAGCTGTTAGAATAATTCTGCAGTCTCCAGTTAGCATTATTTCATGTAGCAGGAAATATTAAAGCAGTACAGAAACTGCCTTTTGTTTTTTTGTAACTGAGGAATATGTGATGTTAAGATCTATTTCATAGTACATGGGAAACAAAGAGGTGCATTAAAGACAATGTCTTCCTTTTCTTTTTTGTAGTTTTCTGTCTTAACTCTGAGTGTCCCTGATTGCTAAAAGCTGTATAGACCACCCGGTATACTTGCATAAAAGTGATTATTCCCTGCAGTAATATCCCTTTTAAAACAAAATGAGCATTCTTTTTATTTACTTCACCCAAAAGCCTCTCCAAATGACAATTGAGCAAGGTATTAGATAAATAGTCCCTGCACACTGGAAATGATTAAAAATGCATTCCACTCATCTGAGGTTTTGTTTGCATGCCACGTTTTCTTGTTGGGAAGCCTTGACTACCACCCACAGACCACAGCTTTCTACTATTTAGTGGAGGACTACATGTCAATGGCACTTTCTAAGAAACAGTAGGTTAATCTCTTTATCTGAGTATCTCTGGGACACTGAGTTGCAATTCCAGTCACACCGTGGGATTAAATTTCATTGACTCAGTGGGATTAATGTTTCAGTAAAGGTATGGAGCAGGGCCAGTTCTAGTAGGCAGAATCTGGATGACTCAGGTGACAGGTGTTAAGAGGCAGCAACAAGGTGCTGGAGCAGAGACCTGCATATTGCGTGACCTGTCCTGTACCTCCTAAGCTAGCTTGCTGCTTTCTTTTGAAAGATGGCATCCCTTCTCCACCGTTGAAGAAAAATTCAACTGCTCTTAATGTCAGTCGTTCTCACCATCAAATACAGTTGCTTGTACAGTTGTGTTTATACATGGAAGGGGTGAGGAGGAGAATCACCTTGTTCACTTAAAGCAGCAAAATGTCTTACAGTGGCCCTGGTGCATACATTTTCTCTTTAAAAGACTACTACTATTACTACTACTAGTAGTAGTAGTAGTAGTAATAGCAGGCAAAATCCCTGTATGGCAATTACAAATGTGTAGTTACCATGCTACACAGTGATTGATGGCTTGATCCCCACAATCCCCACTTATCCAGTAGCAGCTGCTGGGACTGACAGGGGTCTGTTCTCCTGTCATTCAGGAAGCTGATGATTGTAGTTCCCACTCCTTTGTGCTAGTGCTCTCCAGTGTGACAAGCACAAACAATCCCCTTGTCACAATCCCCCCTCGCACTGGAGATTGCTCACACAAGGAGGGGTGGCACCATCAGCCAGCTGCTTCCTGATCAACAGGGGAAGAGATTTCCCTCAATTCCAGCAGGTATTCTGAACTACACATCTCATAATCCGTTACCATTGGTAATGCTGGCAAGAGCCAAACATCTGGAGAAGCAAAGATTCCCCACCTTTGGACTAAAGAGTGCTGACAAACTCTTCCTAGATTTTACCTGAACAGGTTGTCTTCTGCAAGAAATATAATTAATGCTAGATTATGGAAGTGCAGAATGCCAAACAGATCATCACCTCGTAAAATGTAAACTAAATCTTCATCTTAAATTCAAACCTAAGAGGGGTGGCATCTTAAAGAGGAGACTCCAAGTCAACAATCTTCAACAAGCTACCATGAAAGACAACTTCCAGGCAAATCTGCAAACAAAAGTTGAAGACCATCCTACAGATCCTTCTCCTACAATGGTTTGGCAGCATATCAAAAACAGTATCCTCCAGTCTGTGGAAGAATCCCTTGGGTTCTCCCACAAGAAAAATCAAGACTGGTTTGATGAAAACAACCAAGAGATCCAGGAGCTGTTGGCAAAGAAGAGAACTGCTCACCAGGCATACCTCACCGAGCCAAACCACTTACATGCTTTTCTTGCCATGTAAGAAAAGCAGCTTTCCGTCTCACACGTAGTAAACTTCAACAAAAACTCAGAGCTATGCAGAACAAGTAGTGTATCAATATAGCAGAAAAGACACAGTGCTATGCAGATCTGGGTGATCTTAGAAGATTTTATGAAGCTCGTAAAGCAGTGTTTGGACCTACTTATCAGGTCCAAAGCTCCTTATACAGTACAGATGGTCAAACATTAATTACAGATAAAGCCTCCATCCTGAATCATTGGGCTGAACATTTTCAAAGTCTCTTTAGTGCCAACCGAGTAGTCCAAGGCTCAGCTATCCAACATATGATACAGAAACCGATGAAAAATGAATTGGACATAGCTCCCATTTTGAAAGAGACCCTTAAGGCCATACAGCAGATGAAAAACAGCAAGGCAGCTGGGATTGATGGAATCCCACCTGAAGTTTGGAAATACGGAGGTCATGCACTCCATGTTAAATTCCACAAACTCCTTGTGAATTGCTGGGAAAAGGGGGAACTGCCATCAGATCTCCGAGATGCAGTCATCATCACCCTGTACAAGAAAAAAGGAGCAAAATCCGATTGCTCAAACTATCGAGGCATAACACTGCTCTCTATTGCTGGAAAAATCCTTGCAAGGATACTCCTGAACAGATTAGTTCCTGCTATTGCAGAAGAACTTCTCCCTGAAAGCCAATGTGGCTTCAGAGCCAATAGGAGTACTACAGATATGGTATTTGCCCTTAGACAACTGCAAGAGAAATGTAGAGAGCAGAACAAGGGTCTCTATGTAACATTTGTCAACCTCACCAAAGCCTTCAACACTGTGAGTAGAAAAGGTCTGTGGCAGATCCTGGAAAGACTAGGATGTCCCCCCAAATTCCTTAACATGATTATCTTGCTACACAAGGGCCAGCGCGGACAAGTCAGATATGGTGATGCTCTTTCAGAGCCCTTTCTAATAACTAATGGAGTGAAGCAAGGTTGTGTTTTTGCTCCAACTTTATTTACAATCTTCTTCAGCATGATGCTCCAAAGGGCTACGGCAGAGCTTGAAGAAGACGACGGCATCTATATATGTTACCGTACTGATGGTAGCTTGTTTAACTTAAGCCGTCTGAGGGCTCGCACTAAGACTCTAAACTATCTAGTCTGTGAGCTGCTCTTCGCTGATGATGCTGCCCTTGTTGCCCACACAGAAGCAGCTCTGTAGCGCCTAACATCCTGCTTTGCAACAGCTGCAGAGCTGTTTGGGCTGGAAGTCAACCTGAAGAAAATGGAAGTTCTTTACCAGCCTGCACCACAGGACGGACACCACCATCCCCACATTGCTGTCGGCAACTCTATGCTTAAGTCCATTCAGCAGCTCACCTACCTGGGAAGCATCATCTTCTCAGATGCCAAGATTGACAAAGAGATTGATCACAGATTAGCAAAGGCACATAGCGCATTTGGAAGACTTTACAAAAGTGTCTGGAATAAAAAACACCTGAGGCAAGGCACAAAAATCAGTGTGTATAGAGCCATTGTACTGTCTATTCTCCTTTATGGGTCTGAAACATGGGTCACCTATCGCCAACACGTACGACTCCTTAATAATAATAATAATACTGCCCTGGGGCGCAGTAGGCTAATGCAGCTAAAACTGTAGCCAAAATTCATGTAGATCTTGAGTTCATCAGTTTGATTCCAGGCCCCCCCAGCCTTCCGTAAGTCGGTAAAACGAGTACCAGCATAATAAAAGAGCTGGGGCGACAGGCTGTGGAAGCTGTTAATTCAGTTTTTTAAAAAGCAGCAGTCGTTATTAGTGTACAATGTATTCTGCAGTGTCACTCTTGTAGCATTGTTTGTATGCCAGCAGCACCATCTACTGGCACTCACATTGTACAATCGTCTGTTTTCTCTGAAATGTATTGTATTGTATTAAAAATTGCTTTGTGATGTATTGTATTGTACTGTACTGTGTGATGTTGTATCCTGCACCGATTCTGAGGAGAGAGGCGGGTAATATATAACTAAGTATTATTATTATTATTATTATTATTATTATTATTATTATATTGTATTATTATTATTATTATTATTATTATTATAGCCCTGTATGGTAGATCAGGTAAGAATGTGAGAAAGAGTGACTGACCCAAGTGTGCCCAGTGAGTTTCATTACTCAGTGGGGACTTAAATCTAGTTTTGACTAGGGGAAACAGTCCTACACAGAGAGTTCTTAAATTAATGTTATTTATTAAGAACTCCCAGGACATAGAGCAATATCTAATTTTTAAAAGCTGCATGCTTAAGTAGTAGGCCCAGGATTGTCTTGGCTACAGAGGAAGTGACATGAATCCAAGCTGCTCCTAATAAATTCTTCTCCAAATCAAAACCACCCCTTTCTATTCCTCCTGCAAGGCCTGCTAACACCTTCTGAACACACCTCTTAAAGAGGAGGTACATATCACTGTGATTTCTTGAGTTCAGTTACATAGATACATACATACATAACAGATGTAACAAAGAATGCAATTATTGCTACTGAGGGTATAGTGGGCTAGATTTTAAATTCTGCAGGACTTTATTTATTTATATAGACATATATTTATATGACACACTTCTAATATTTACATGCTACTTGGGTGGCAATTAACAGCAATTGAAATAAATACAATACTATTGGGGAAGCGTTACCAGATATGATAATCCCCACATTTTTAATAACCCATAATTGGCTATATTCTATAATCTGGCTTGATGTGGCCTTCCATGAGGTGATGGTAAGTCAGGACACCCTATGCCCCAGAATGGAGTCATGCAGACAAGCATGTATAACCTAAGGAAGGGCCCCCATAAATTCCTAAAAGGCTCATATCCCCAGATAAGGATCATGAAGAAACCTTGGAAGACCAAGGTTAGAGTGTTAATTGCTGGTCCTTTCTGGATGTCTCCAGAGGCGAGACATTCAAGGATCACATCAAAGGTAGTTGGAACTTTCATTGTAGTAACAGATGCTGATTTTCCTTTTCCAGATCTTCAAATCAAAAGAGAGTTGCCTGTCATTCATTAGTCCTAAAACATTCCTTTCATCACCACCATTAACATATCCGGGGATCCATTGTTTAATTTTGGGAATCTCTGGCAAAACATTTGTCTTCCTCTCAAAATTGCCCCTTCAAGGGAAATATTAGCTATGAATATCACTCCAAAACTCCTCAGTGTGCACAGATCACCTCCATCCCATCTCCTTGTTAGCCTGTGTCTCCAAACCCCACTTCTTAAAATTCCTCTCACTGCCGGTTTGTTGCCTCACATGGACCTCTCTTCTCCTGTTTGCCCTTTAGTCTGTGACACCAATTCTCCCTTTGTCTTCCCCCTTCCTCTGTGCCTGCTGCTGCTTGAACATATCTGCTCTGTGGGTTAGTACAGTATCACCTAACATCCCCTTCATTTATTCTTCTATCCAAATACTTCCTACTGTATTTGATAGCCTTGTTTTCTGGTCTTGAGTCCATTCAGTGAGTACTGGTATACACAGGTAAAAGGCCCTGCAGTTACCCGGCCTCTCGTATGCCAATTTGAGCTAATTAAAATTCCCCAAATTTAGATTCAGAAAATTCCATGAACCTCTGCAACTCAGGTAAACAGAAGAAGAAGATGATAGATAGATAGATAGATAGATAGATAGATAGATAACATCCTTCAACATTTCACAGATGAAAACCAGAACACATGTGGCCAAGCAGCACAAAGGTGTAGTCAAGATGGCAAAAGTTATTAATGAGGAAGAACACAAAAGCAGGGTTTTTGGGATGTGGGGGTGGGGTGTTGCCTGAAACTACAGGAAAGAACAAGATTCCACCCCTCCCTCCTCTTCTCTCTTCTCCTGCCTATTGAGTTAACTGAGTGAAAACTACTTTTGAACTTTGAAGTCAGCATTCAGCAACTTAAGTCTGCTGAGAATGAAGAGAGAAAATAGGAGGAAGAGAGAGAAACTGGGACATTTTAAAAACAGCTGAAAAGGTGGGACAACAGAAGATTAATTGGGATTGTCCCTGCCAAATCAGGACGGTTGAAGGAGATGAGATAAATGTATAGCTATAGATAATATAAATAAGACATTGCATAAAATTCAAGAAACAAATCGCTGCTTAAACAGGGAGATCATTGCCATGTGGTGAAACACAGTCAAAGTGGGTGCCCTTATTATTCTACTATGTTACTGAGAGTATTGTCTAAGCCTAGGGCTCATTTACACTAGGAGGAAAAATGGAATACCTAGTAGTAATGGCATCTTGAAGCAGCAGCGACATGTCTTAACGGTTTTTCTGGCCTCAGGAGCCCCCATAAGCCTCACATTCCAGATGGCAGCTGTGAGTGATTTACTCACGTTAGTTCTTTGCCACTGCTATTTTTTTTAAAAAAAAATCATCCAAGGTGTGCTAGAGTGACATAGTGATTTTTCAATTTTACACGAAAGCGAAACAAAAAAACTCCATCATGTTTTATAGCCTTAGCGAGCAATTGCTAAGGTGAAAATCCAACATGGCAGCAGTGGACTCTTGCCCTGCTAGCAAGCACCATCCCCACTGTCACCCAGCCAATCAGCTTTGTTCTTCCTTTTGAATTTATTGTCGTTCAATTGTCCAAATGAGCAGGAATGTGCAGCATACTCGCAGTTTTTAAAAAAGTACAGGAAAAGCTGCAAAGGCTTTTTCTGCATTGTTTTTTCCATTTTGGGCCCCCGTTCTTCTGAATAGTTTGGATTGGTGCAGGAACCCATTTAGACAGGTAGGATTCCCAGCAAATGCCATGAGGTTTTTTTTTAACCCTTTAGACAATCCCCATTATAGAGCAAATGGACTTTTCACCTTGCTAGGATTACTTTTATAAAATAAATTTTCATCAAACACAATCTTATTGGAATGTCCAGGGAAACATATATTTGGAATATGCACAGGAAATCTATGCACAGCAGGTTCATGATAAAAGTCCGGCATATACTCCAGCTTCATTATTAAGTTGGGAAGACTGATCAAATTCCATCTCATTGCTGACAATGGGAACACAATTGCAAAAGGCTTCTATTTGCTTCCATAAAGAATTTTAGCCACCTCTCAACAGCCTTCTTGCTGAAACAGAAGTAGGATTTTGGCCTTGGCTGCTGCTGTTGTGCAAATGCTTCAAGAGGCTACCTTATACTAGATTGCTACAGCTTGTTGCTTTTTGGTACCATTATGCCAGCCTTAAAAAAGTCTTCCATTTCACTTGCACTATCATTATTGCTTCTCTCTGTTTTTCAAGCTGTTATGTCTGTTTATTTCCAAAGCAAACAATACAGTCAGTAGCAACAGGATATACTGCAAACATCTGAATTGATCCAAGCTTGCAATTCCTGCCTTTTGTGTGCAGCTTTAATTACTGCTTCTAAAAACTAGGAAACCATGTATTTCCACAATGAGAGTTAATGCTGATGAATGGTTTGTAAATAGCTTTGATGGTGCTTGGGATAACTGCCTGCACTACTAGTCTACAGCACTTTACAAAATGGACAATAGCTCCATTAAGAACTGATTCACATGAACTGGCACTGTTTAATCACATTTACAACACAATAGAGCTCTATAGCTCTTCAAATAATAATTTTCATTGCTCTGCTATGATTTTTGGGGGTAATAGTTTCTATTTTTGTGATGGTCCATCATGTGTGTCTTGCTTCCGGTGCAGATTTTATATTACCTCTGGCTGGTTGTATTTTGTTACAAGTGTAGCTGCCCTGATAGCCTTGACAACAACTCTTTACCCAAAACAACTTTCAAGATCTCTTAAATTCCTCTAAAAAGGAATTGTCCATACATATAGGACATAATCTAGAGAAAAGGTGAAATGGTTTTAAGACCTTGGATTCCAGTGGGAGAATAAAGCATGCATTTTAATTCTTTTCCTTTAAACCAATGCGATGTACATGTGTTTAACTTTAGTTCATTTGTTCCAATAATAATTATAATTAGGGTTGTTTATTCCACCTCCTTTGTGAAAGTGGGGAGTGAGGTGGTACGAGATTATCAGGCACGGGGGGACGTGCCAAAAAGTCGCATTCCTAACCACATCAGAAGATCACTTAAAGAACAGGAAGGGAGCCCTTACCAGACGCTGCATCCTTCAGCCATTCTGGGGGTGTTGTGCTGCCACCGCCAAGACTTCCCTTTTTCATTGACCGGGAGAAGCCACTAATCAAAAGGGACATCTTACTGATGGCTGGAGGATGATGATGTCTGGTAAGGTTGCCCCTTCCTGTTCTTCTAATGATCTTCTGATGCAGTTTTTGTCACATCTGATAATCTCAGTAGTAGGGGGACGGAATGCTTCTGCCAGGGAATTCCAGCAATCTTTGTTCCAAATCTTTGTTCCTCTGCTGCCTAGCTGTTGAGACTTTTCTGTCTCTTGAACAAGACCATTTGGTGCTTGATTTTAGGATCCCTAAGCAGGCTGCTAGTGCCATAATACTTTGGCAACTTGCCTCTGCTCATTTGCTGCCTACAGTGAAGGCAAATAGTAATCCTGGGATCCTCTCTCACCTCAAAATTATCCCAAGGAGTGTTCTGCTTTTTTTTTTTTTTGTGGTGACTAAGACTTCCTGGCTTCATCCCAAGGGCTGTCTCTATTATGGGTATGTTACTGTTGCTGCCTTCTACCTACCTCTGCTCTTCAGTTTCAAATAAAAGTTCTCTTGAGAATGGAAGCAGTCTTGCTCCAACTACCCCCAGACTGAGTTTGCTGCACACTATCACCCAAACTGCTGGCCCTTGCAAGTCTTATTGAGGTGCATATTTAGTGGTTTACTTCACTAGTGTGATGATAAAGCTAATAAAATAACAGCCCTTGCTTGCTTCACAATATGAATTACATGTGAGATATAATAAGAGTAATAATAACAACAATAATTTCTAATGAAATAAGTGTACTTGTTGCAACCAATTGAATGCATAGTTGCATGTGCACATGCACACACACACAGAAAATCTGGAAAAGATGTAGAGAGATTATTTAAAAATTAATTAATCACACTGAAATAGAAAATCAGACAAACCGAGTCTGGGGTGTAACAAGAGAAATGAAGAGACAAAGACAATAATCAAAATTGTCACCACAACTCTTTCAATGGCCTATTACTAAAAGTTAAATCTAGCAAATCAATGAAGAGCTGTATGGGACCATTTGAATATATAACTTTAGTAACCTCACATTATTGCTCCCTGTAACAACAGTGTTTGGAGATTGTTTGGCCCAGATTGCATATAACAGCTATTTATAAACAAAACCAAGCACCTCTCTTCCTTTGTCCTGTATACCAATAAGCAAGTGCCCAAGGAAGCTGGTGGTTAGAGTGCAAGAGCTGTTAGGTAGTTAGTCCAGTCCGGGTCAGTCATAGGTTATCTGAGCAAGATGAAGCATGAAGCACAAGGTTGGTCATCAGTCCAGAAGTCATTACAGCAGGGCAGTAATCTAGGTACATGAAGCCAGCAAGGAGTAAACAATTGTCTAATTGTAGCCAGTTGAAGGTCATGAACAGGAACAATAGAAAGTGCTGCCAGTCAACAAGATAAGACAGTTGTCAGCACTAAATCTGCAAGGGAACTGCTGGGATATTTATGGGCATCTCTTAAAGGGTCACAGGTGTCTAATTAGGTCAGCATCGACTACTTAACAGTCATTGGGATTGGAATTTCTCTCTTCATTGCTCAACAATGGATGGAGGCATGTCATCTTCAGTATCTTCAGTCTCTACCATCTTCTGCTGGGGAGCAGAGTCCCCTGGTTCCTCAGACACAACAAGACCTTAATTAGCAGGAGCAGCAGATTCCTGACAAGCTGCCTCTGCTTTCTCTTCTTTTGAGTCATCCAAGGGGTGAGTTATGACATCCACCATTGCATAACACCATCTTACTATTTTTGTTTTATAATTGGGGAGTGGGTGGTGGGTGGGATGAGGACATTGCCCCACCAAATAAAAATTCTACCTTCCAAATGAAGTTTTCCTTCAGTCCCCAAATTTTGGAGTCAACCCCCAAATTTCCTTCAGTCCACAATGGGGAGTGAACAATTCATGCTGATCTTCTGCAAAAGTGCCCAAATATCTGCCTGTAAAGGCATCCTACTATCTGCTTGGGGGATGGGCCCATCCATGGCTAGTAGGGAGGATGGCTATATACAGTATATCATTTCCTGTATCAGAGGCAGTATGTCTCAGATACAGTATGTATTTGTTGCTGAAGAGCTCAAGATGAAGTGTATTGTTGCACACATCTTTTGCTAATGGGGTTCCCATAGACAATGGTTGACAGCGGTGTGAACAAGATGTTTCTCAGTCTAATCCAGCATGGGTCTTCTTATGTCCCTGAAACAGCCCCAAGTGTTGAAGAACAGAAAAATTCTGTAGGCTTTAAAAATAGACTGTTAAAATTGAAATGAAAAGTCAAGAATATAGACAAATTTGGCCGATGAAGGAGCAAAGCTTTGAGAAGAGTGTGGACCTCTTTCTGGTCTAGGCAATAAATAGCAAGAGATGGATTTTTCTCTTCTTTTTGGGAGGTCCCACACATCCTAAGAACAAAACATAATCCATAAGGAAGCAAAACAACAGCAAAAAAAGGAAGGAAAAAAGCAACTCTATATTTCAGTTCCTTGTTAATATAAAACCTGTATACTGTGTTGACTTTTCCTACAATTCCTTTGGTTCTGTCTTGCTATTTGTAATTTGTCCTGGTTAAAACCTGCTTCTTTAATAGTTGGTCAGGTTATCACTATGACTGTGAAACCAAAATGATTTTTTTACATTTTGCAGAAACTAAAGACTTCAGCATAACATATGAATATATATTCTAGTTTTTTTCTACCTGTATTATGCATAACAAGGTCACTTTGAGAACTGCCTTGGAGAGTGGTGAAATCTCTATTGGGAAGGGCAGAGGTTGGATGGCCACCTGTCAAAAATGCTTTATTCTGGATTCCTGCCCTGGCAGAAGTTGGACTACATGACCTTTGGGATCTCTTCCAATTCTTTGATTCTGTGAGTTAGATCAGAGCCATCAGTGTCCCAAGGCCATAAAGTATTGAGAGAAACTAGCTTCAGAGGATATCCAGTATACAAAAACTAGAGGGGAAAAATACTTTGTGGATGCTACTCACTTCAAGGATGACTTGGAGCTCATCTACATGAGGCAGGATATGCCAGCTCCCCACTGGCATATCCTGCCTGTGGATTGGGTCTGTTGTCCACCTGTTACCACTACTAAATGGGTTGGAGTCCAGCTGCCACCATCACCATCTCTCTCTCTGTCTTGGAAGGCTAGAAGGCACCTTGCAACATGTGACCAAGAAACCCTGCATGTGACCACCCTTGTTCACATGCTGTGGGACTCTTTCCTGCCTCCTGGGAGAGAGAGGCAGACCGGCAGCAGCCTGCCTGCCAGGATGGGCTCCTCCACTCTTGTGGAGCCTGGTCCATTTACTCCCTGTGGAAAGGGAGTAAAACAGGTGCTATTTTAAAATAGTGTATCAGGCCCTACCCTGCTTCCTCCTCGTAGTAGCTCCATCTGTGCCCTGGGGGTCATGAGGACTGCCCGGGGGCAGGGCCGGTTTAAGGAATTTTGGGGTCCCCTGCAATGTTTTACTTTGGGGCCCCCATATGACTTGAAGGCACATGGGCAAGAAAGAAAGAAAGAAAGAAAGAAAGAAAGAAAGAAAGAAAGAAAGAAAGAAGCCCTTTCTGGGGGAGACAACCCTCAAATTCCCTGTCTCTCTCACACACACGCACACTCACGCTCTCCGATGTGCCTCTCCCTCCAGCTTCTGCCACGGAGGGCTGCTGTTACTTTCTCTTTCTCTTTAGTTTTGGAGAGGCTGTTCTGTTTGTTTTTTTTAAAAAAGCCAGCAGGAGGTTTTTGGAGGAGGAGGGTAAAAGGAGGCTCCTCCCGGCTGTCTCCTGGCTGTTCCTTCGTCAGATTAAGGAGGCCAGCACGGGGCCCTCTCTTGACCTCGGGGCCCCCTGCCAATGCTGATTTGGCAGACAGGTTAAACTGGCCCTGCCCGGGGGCAAAATGGGGCAAATGCCCTGCATTGTCAGAACTGCAGGGCTCTAAGATGGGGGCAAGATGGGGTATTTTGCTTGTCTAGACACGCCCTCAGGCTGCACCTGCACTGCAGAAATAATCCAGTTTGACATTACTTTAACTGCCATGACTCAATGCAATGGAATCCTGGGATTTGTAGTTTGTTGTGGCACCAGAGCTCTCTGACAGAGAAGGCTAAATAGCTCACAAAACTAAAATTTCCAGAATTCCATTGCACTGAGCTATTGCAGTTAAAGCAGTGTCAAACTGGATTATTTCTGCTGTGCAGATGCAGCCTCAGTTACAATGCTTTAGCAGGTCTTTTTTCTTCAGATTTTTCTCTAGCATAAACAAATTTAAAACTGCTACCACATACTCCCCTGCTCCATTTTCTTACTTTAGGAGGTAAGACCAGCTTCAGCTAAGTGGAACGATTCTTAAGGAGAGAATAGATGTTTCTTTGAGACATTGTGGGCAGGGCATTCTACCGCCAAGACTGATCTGGATTTTCCAGCCAGGACACCACAATAGCATCTTAGTGCTTGAGGGCAAAGTCATCAGGAGATCAAATTCTCCCACCCATTTCCATGCATCTCCATGCAGCCTTTGGTATTCTTGGGAGGGTTCAACCGCAATAATTGCCTTAAATTTTGTGTGTGCGTATTTTCCTGATAATTTAGTATACTTCTGATTGATAGTTTGTGATTTGGATCAACTACATGGTAACCTTGGTGGTCCAGGGGGTTGTCTAAACAGCAAAAATACTCCTCACGGAATGCCAGGAGAAGATGACCTGTCCTAATGGCAATCAGTGATGTTTTGCCATATTGTGAAGGTGTGTGTGTGTAAAATTAGCAAAAACTTGGAGGGAGAAGCCTATGTGATTTTTCCTGGAGTTAAAAAGAAAAAAACCTCTGAGGGAAAAGCACACCCCCGACCATTAAGATAACCATGTGAATTGTTGCACAGTCTTGAGGAGAAAAATGGACTTTCTGATTGGTTAGGGATGCACCGGCATGGTCCTGCACATTACTTTTTTTTTAAAGGATGGAGGGCAGCCAAGGTGAGGGAGAAGAGGAGGAACCAGAAAAGGGAAGATGGCTCTCTTCACCTCTCCCTCCTCCATGGGTGCCCTCCCTGCTACCATTGCCATCGTGGGGATTGAGGAAGGGAGGATGGCTCCCTTCTCCTCTCTCCCCTCCCCGCAGTGCTGTCCATGCTTCCCTGCTACTGCAAAGTTTATGGGGGCAAAAAAGTCAAAACATTAAGACAAATCACAGCTTCTGTGAGTTGACATTACTGCGGAGCAATCTGTTTTTGGGGGGTTCATATAGACAGGCCCCATGTTTCCCAGGTCATTCATGATAGACTCAGCCCCTCTACCCTAGATGTGTGTGTGTGTGTGTGTGTTCAAGCTTCCTTGTCTTACCTGTTCTGGTGTCCATGTGTACAGAAGTAAGCTATGAAGTAACAACAATATGATCAAATATCTATCAGTTGTCTCTGAAATGTATGGGTACATGGCCTCATTCTAGGTGGAATTCTCACTTTTTTTGAATGCAAAAGTTTGTGTCCTGATTTTCTTTATTAGACAAACCTGCATATCAGTTGTAAGAAGTATTGTGTGTCCATACAGTGACAGCTGCCTTTGCTAGGTGACTGACAGAGCAAGAGATTTTAGTTTAATTTTAGTTCATCTAACAGAATATAGATTCTGTGTAAAAGTGGCCTATTTCTCGATCTTTACAGTAGGATAATGAATTAGTATGCTATTTTTTATATGCCTGCTTTTCAATTTTTTCTCTGCCCCAATTAATAATATACGCTGTCCTTTTTAAAAGAGTACTTTTCAATGCTGGCCCATATTATTCAAGATGCTATTGCCTGGAAATATTTCTGGAGGCTTAATATTTAAATATTATTTGGTGTGTGGGCTGTGATTTTGGTATTCTTGTAATTGTGTTTACCACATATGGAAGGCGATGCCAGCAGCTTCAGAGTTAAGGGCTACTGTGAAAGCTGCCCAGCCTCCTCCAATATTTCTTTGCTAGGGTCATGTTTATCACTCACTGACTTTTGCATCAAATGATTATTGGCATCCATGAATGAGCCAGTCCAAATTAATCATCAGAGAGAAGTAGTTTTCATATCATCCAGTAAAATCCTCAAACACAATACTTTTCAATGAAGTTGCTTGACCGAGTGAAGTGCTGCGTCAACAAGTAATCAGTAATCAAGTGATAAAAATCAAATGATGCACAAGCATCTGCAGACCAGCCCTATGAATCATGAAGATTCAGTTGAACAGCCCCCCTCCTTTATCTCCAAAACCTGGCATTCTATAAATGGTGGAGTCATTAGCTTGACAGAGGATTTTATGCATGTGATCACAGAGGGAGAAGCACTATTTGAAGCAACACTCAGCTTCATAACAGGCACAGCCCTAAATCTTATGAAATAATAAACAGGATAATCATAGAATCATAGAATCATAGAATCATAGAATTGCAGAGTTGGAAGAGACCACGAGGGCCATCCAGTCCAACCCCCTGCCACGCAGGAAATCACAATCAAAGCATCCCCGACAGATGGCCATCCAGCCTCTGTTTAAAGACCTCCAAGGAAGGAGACCCCACCACGCTCCGAGGGAGTGTGTTCCACTGCCGAACAGCTCTGACTGTCAAAAAGTTCCTCCTCATGTTGAGGTGGAATCTCTGTTCCTGGAGCTTGCACCCATTGCTCCGTGTTCCAGTCTCTGGAGCAGCAGAAAACAAGCCTGCTCCATCCTCAGCGTGACATCCCTTCAAATACTTAAACAGGGCTATCATATCGCCTCTAAACCGTCTTTTTTCCAGGCTAAACATACCCAGCTCCCTAAGTCTCTCCTCATAAGGCATTGTTTCCAGACCTTTCACCATTTTAGTTGCCCTTCTCTGGACACGCTCCAATTTGTCAATATCCTTTTTGAATTGTGGTGCCCAGAACTGGACACAGTATTCTAAGTGAGGTCTTTGAACATAGTGGAGTGCTCTTCCTTCACTAGGGAGGACCTGCTACAAGCCATTTTTTCCACTGTGTTCATTGCTGAATTCAGATTTCACACAGATATTTTTAAGAATTTGTGTCAAACCCTGGTTGTTTACACGTACATCAGGTTGGGCATGTGATTTTTGGAAGGGGGGCCACCTTTTATCCCACAATTCATGGGACTTCCGGTCCCACAGTTTGTGTTGTTTTTTTAGAAAGACATGGGAGGATTTGGAAAATCGTATGTTTAAACACTCTGGGACAAGATATCTTGTACCTAGGTGATGACCGGAAATTGTGGTTGGCATGGGCGGGCACTGGCCAGTAAGGGGGTGGGCTACCTGCCTCTTTCATTTTTTAAACATCCCAAATTTTAGAGGTAATCCTCCATTGTTCATCTGCCCTTCACCATTGCAGTCTCAGAGATGGAAGCCAAAACTGCTCCTCGCACCAGGAAAGGTGGCCGTGGCATCTCCTGGTCCTACCCGGAGACTGGAGACCTTTTGGTGATATGGTGCAGGAGCAGCTGAAGGGGTCCCATAGAAATAGCAACCTCTTCAAAAACATTGTGGCCGAGATGAAAAGGAAAGTGCAAGAACGGACCGCAGAAGAGTGTAGGACGAAGATGAAACTGATGTGTAAGAATTATCGGCAGGTAACCGACCACAACTCCAAAAGTGGCAATGATGCGGCCAGGATGCCCTTCTATAAAGAGCTCCATGCAATCCTTGGCAGCGATGCCAACTACCACACAAAGCACCTGGGTGCCACCACCAACATCGTCCAAGTTCCCCGTGGGTCAGTGACTCCCCATCACGCTCCCCTACCCGAAGGAGTGGACATGGCCCCGCCATCCCAGGAGAACCAGCAAGGATACTCAGAGGAACTCTTTTCCACTCCTCCAGGTAAGGGTAAAAAATGTTTTAAAAAAAACATTCAGGTCGTGGTTTGTGAATACTCGAATAAATAAGCAATCAGTTTCCAAGCTTAGAACAATTAAAAGTGGTCTTTGGTTCTATTATTTTCTCAGGGCCATTCATAGCATTGTATGTTGATTTCAAATAGTCATAAATAACCTATTATTATTCCTGTATCATTTTATTTTAGTAAGAAAGGTGTGCCATCTTTGGTATGTGAAAACTCGAATATTTACTGTTCCCTTTCCCTAAAGCAGACCTGATTTCTTAGAATGTATTTTTAATGTGTTTTTCCCTTTCCCCATGCATTTAACCATTGGTAGTATGAGCCAAGGGGATGTTTACTTCTTTAAACTGCATGCCTAGGGACTGTTTACATGTTACTGGCCTCCAATGCCATGAAGAATCTGCCTTTCAGGTTCTTAAACTTTGATTGGCATTGGAGCCCAGTACACATGTAGCCCCTGAACCGGAGGAACCGCACTGCTTCAATGAAGAAGTTGTGGTTCTTTTGGTTGGAGGACCGCATCAGCCAGTCTGGCGCACCCTCCTGCTGGGCCAGGGATTCCAACATGAGGTTGGTCTCCCTGGTGCCCCAGTAGGTGCTGCGTCGACCCAGCCGGACACATCCTCTCCCCACTTCAGCCATCATAACGTCATGTGGCGGGATGCAGAAACTCAAGTTTATACGTTTTCGTGTTGACTGTTTGGTTTTAAAATAAGCCTATGATGTTTAGAGAAGGCTTGATTTTCAAACTTTTTAAGTGGTTAGGCTAGTCTACTGGTTAACTAGCGGAGGTACCTTATTTTTGGAATTTGGCAGTGTCTGGAACCTTTTCTAAAAAGCATAATCCCTGCAAAAAGACCGCCAATTCCAGCAACTGCCAAAACCGATACATTGTATTGGTTTTTGCCCACTATTTTAACTTAATTTGTAAACATTTCAACCTACTTGGGAGTGCACAGAAAGGGGATCTATTGCAGAATTGATACAGTGTTTGTGTTATGGCCATGGGAAAATGGTGAAAGCTGCAGTTTAGGTGAGTGCTTGTAAAAAAATTGACATAATTACCACGTTCCATACATAAAACATAAGTGGATTTTATTGTACAGATTTGCTTGACATAAGTGGTATTGAAATGCTTCAAATAGTACAGCAATTACCCTTGTTGCCCCCCCCCCCGGGTGATGTATCCTCCAGAAATACTCTTTGAAAGTATTGCGCACCGCCTCCCCCTGAGCTTTCTCTGCCACATCGTTATTAACCATTGGAGCTCCCAGTGTGTCCAGTACAAACCTCTGAACATGGCGGCTTGGGTCATCAAGAATATTACCTTTGGTTTCACATATATTATGGAGAATAACACATGCACATATCACAGAACATACATTTTCCTCTGCCACTTCTATACAATATCTTAATGCCCTCCAGCGTGATTTGAGAAGACTGAAACACCTCTCCACCATCGAGCAAATCATTTTATGGTACCTGTTGTACAGTATCTGCTTTGTATTTGTAGTCCCTCTGTAAGGTGTCAGTAGCCAATTTCTAATTGGATATGCTCCATCAACCAGTGTGAGTGGAACAATTTGCTGACTCATGATAGTAATGGTTGGATTTCCTGGTACAAATATCCCAGCCTCCATAGTCTTGAAAAAAACAGAGCTCCTTAGCATCTGAGCATCGTGATTCTTGTCGCTCCAACCAATCTCTGTGTCAATAACCCCCCCACCCATGATTACAGGTACCTTGAAGAAGAACACTGTACCTATTCTTTCTGTTAATAAATTTGTCTCCTTGGTGCATGGGGGTTAACATGACACCCATCAAGGCATGCAACCACATGTGGGTAACCAAGGGCTGTGAAGCCATCCATCACCTATTAAAAAACAAATGGGAATAAATTCATAATCACTACCTTTGAGATCATGCAAACACAAGTATTCAATTACACACATCTGTATGTGAAGAGCATTTGAAATGCAGAGAAAACATGCTTTAACTTATCAATTGCATTCCACATGTTTCATGACATGTTTTTGAAAGCAGAAATTGACACAAAGGTGAAAAGCAGCACCCATTGTTGAACAGATGCAAGTAGACATATTTTCACAAAATTACAGTGTTGTTAAAAGTTGCTGTCTCCATGCTCCAGGATATGGTGTTATGGGGAGTCAAAGCATTAAAAAACCCTATGATGTTGTCCTACTTTGTCCCAAAGTTAGCCAATTGCTGTATCATAATACCTTTCTATGGTCTCCCAGAAAACAGTCCGCTTCAGAAGTAACTTCTCCATCATGAGGACGACATCCACAAATATCTTACACACTGTGGCTCTCCTGGCACCAAACAGCTGGGAGACTGTCCCGTAGGAGCATCAGTGGGCGAGAAGGAAAACAGCTATGGTGAACCTTTTCTCCACTGGGATGGCTTTCCTCATGTTGGTGTCCACTTTGGCAATCTCTGGACAGAAGATTTCCACAAGCCTCATGAAAAGGAAACGTGGCATCCTGAAGCTCATTATCCAACGCTCATCAGACCAGATATTCATTACAAATTTTTCCCACCATTCCCTCATTGTTGGGTACACCCACCACTGCCACAACTGGGGATATGGGCAAAGATGCATCCATACCTCGGGGGACTCGATGGTTGCGAATTGCATACACTCAGGATGAAAGTCAATTGTTGAAATCAAATCTGAATGAAAAAGGAGCTGAAATATTAACATCAATCTTCTTCTATGTCTCAGATGAAGCCATCTCTTCAAAGCGGCAAGAGACACCCTCAAATGGGCAGCGGAAGCCAAAACGGTTGCAGTTGCTGTCTCCATGCTCCAGGATATGGTGCTATGGGGAGTTAAAGCATTAAAAAAACCCTATGATGTTGTCCTTCTTTGTCCCAAAGTTAGCCAATTGCTGTATCAGTGTCAGGAAACAGCACCGGAAACATGTAGTTTGGAATGTGAAAAAATGAGTAATCGCATCTTTGATTGACAGTAAAAAAAATAAATAAATCTCGCTACGCTAAATGTGTGTAAACAGTAAAAACATGGGATATCAGATTGTGGGATAACAAAATAAACACAGAACCTGATGCCATGTAAATATGAATCTTGGGATCTTCCGGAATTTCCTTAAGAGGGATAGAAATCGTGTAAACAGTGCGGGACGAATACGGGATCAAGAAGTCCCTTTATGCCCTGCAACATTTACAAGCATCTAACTGGCACCCTATAGTGACCATGGGACACTTACAGGATACCTGTCTCAGCCTGTCCCTACCTTGCAGGTTTGTTGGGAGGTTAAAGCAGGAAGGAGAAAAAGTACACAATCTTGAGCATATTGGTGGTAAATTAGGATACTAATCCAACAAACAAACAAACAAACAAATAAATAGAGGGAAGGAAGTCCCTGTACGTTAAAAAAAAAAAACACCTCTTAGGACTGGAATCTTAGCTACAGAACTCAATCATGACATTTGCATCTCCTCGGTATCTCAGTAACCTGAGGAACATAACCTGCTTGTTACATGAATTCCAGCTTCCAATTTCACTTCTTTTTGCCACATCAGCTAAATAATAATCAGTAGAACTAACTTGAGGGTTAATAGCACCCTATTCTTGGTTAGTTTTGCAGTGTTACCAAGTTGCAGTTATAGTATTTATACCTGCGTACATTGTTGGGGGGGCATGTCTGCTTCCAAAACTGCTTCTGTCAGTAGCATCTAGAGGGAAGTGATCCCTTAATCCACTGCAGCTTCTCTCCACCCAATTCACCCCAATACCTTCCTCCAGTGAGTTGAGAACCACTCTACAGCCAGTTTTGGGAGGGAGCTTCTGAGGGGGGGAGGGGATGTGAAGAAAAAATATTTTTGTATGTATTTCTATTTAATCTGAGTGTGGAGAAAAAGATTTAAGGGAGGTTTCTAGTTGTTGTTATGGTCAATTAAATTTTAAAAGAAAATGCTACCTCAAGGCACTAGCACACTAGCTTCATAGTTGCAGTAATCATGTTATTAAGGGAAATGGGAAAATACTGGTTATAAAATGTTTATGCTCACACCTCTCTTCATTCATGTGACTGTGCTCCTTTGACAACTCCCTGGTGCGATAGGTCCCTTCGTTTCAGTTCAGGAATGACTGTTGACACGTGGCATGAGGAGGCTGATTATTCTCATCTCTTCCTCTCTCTCACCTCCTCATCACTATTCCAAAGCAGCATTGAGTCAGCCTGCTTTGGAATAGCTAGGGAGAGGGGGAAAAGAGGGGGAGAGGAGGAGAAACAGATCCCCTCATGCCATGTGACTGCCGTCATCCCAGCACTGAAGTGAAGGGATCTATTGCACCAGGGGCAGCAATGGAACTATAACAATGTTGGTAGGGATTGACCGGGTTTTCCTGTCAATTGAAAGGAGCACAATAGTAATGACTATATCGCAAAGCAGCAACAGGATGGCCATGATGTCATCTGATAAGTGCTGGCCAAATTCATTAATATCCTGCTGAAATTCTGCTTTACCAGCTTTGTGGGATAAAGCCTAAGTCTGTCACTACCATCAATTTTGTTAAGACTGAATAGAAACACTCTTTTCTTTTCTTTCTGTGTCTGGATGAGATACTGAGTGATCTTGAAAAATAGTTGTTCAGTAAGTGTGCATGGCATCTGAGAGTGCATGTTCAAGAATACTTCTGTTGAAATTGATCCTCTCAGCGTGACAGCATGCTTTTAAAGTACTTGATAATAAATCAGTAAGAATGACCTACACATTCATACCTCCCCCCTCCATTGCCTCTCCAAACCTTTCTTGCTCAGTCATAATGCAAAGGCTCTGCACATTTATTTATTTATTTATTTAATTCATTGACATCCTACCTTTCTGTCAATAATGGGAACAATGGCAGTTTACAACACATATATAAACAATATAGATGAAATTTACACAAAACCTTCAATAAAGGTATAAATATAAAAGTTAAAAACAGTTAAACAAATTACAAAGTTAAAAACATTAAGCATTAAAAACATTAAAATTAATTTAAAGCCTATACACAAACCTTAAAAACAGCAGCACACAGCATTAAAAGCCCACCTCAGTCAGTTTCTAAAAACCCGATGGCATAAAACTGTTTTCACTTGCTGATGGCAGAAGAGCAAGGGTGGGGCCATCCTGGCTTTCCTATGGATGTAGTTCCAAAGTCTGGGAGTTGCCACCAAGAAGGCTCTCTCCCTGGTTCCCACCAAACGAGCTTGAGAAAGCAATGGGGCAGAGAGAATGGCCTCTTCTGAAGATATTAGAGCTCTGATGAGCTCATGAAGGGAGATACGATCCTTCAAATAGCTTGGATCCAGGCTATATACATTATCAAAATATGCAAGAATTGTGTAAATGAATATGTCATTTCATAGGAATGTATAGGTTGACTTTGTGTGAAATATATAGAAAAGAATGCTATTACAATGTCTCTCTCTCTCTGGCTTTTCTTCGCAAACGAAGATTCAAGAAGGACTCATCCCGCACTTTCTGCAAGCGCGCTGATGACTAAAAAGGCCAATCCAAGATAAACAAATCTGGTTGCCGAAAGTACAGCAGAAGGTCTCTTTGGGTATTGTTTCCGGTTGTGATTCTTTCTGCGTTGTTTCTTTTCAAGACTTGTTTGGCATGAGTTCTCAAATAAAGCTTCAGCATTGTGGATAGTGCGTCTCCATGCCTCCCGATGTAAGGCCAGGGTGGACCATTGTTGGTGATCAATTTGGCCAGGCCTGAGATGTTGCTTCAGAGAGTCCTTGTATTGCATTTTTGGAGCGCCCCTCTTACACTGACCCATGGCGAGTTCACCGTAGGGTACTATTTTTGGGAGGCAATGGTCCTCCATCCTAGAAACATGCCCTGTCCAGCACAGCTGTGTTCTCAATATCATGGCCTCAATGCTGGTGATCCCTGCTTGCTCAAGGACAGCAACATTCGTCACATTGTCAGTCCAGTGTATATTTAGGATTGTGCATATACAGTGCTGATGAATATAGCACTTAATGTAAGAATCTGGTTTCCTTTAATAGGTAACCTAAGCAAATACTTCTACTTCTTCATAGGAGGCAGAATTTGTTTATGAGCAGTTCATTGCTGCACAGCATTGTGATGGCACAGTTGGCATTTATAAAAGGAATGAGCAAGTTCAGGGTCATCCCAAGTTATTTTACAGCCTAAGGTGGAGCAGCAAATGATGCCTCTCTCTCTCGTCAAATTGCATAGTAACCAAGGCTGTCCATTTTTCTTTGGCAGGATAATCCAACAGTTGCCTCTCCCTGGGAGGAAACCTCAATGCTCTGTATATTAAACAACAAACAATTTGCTGTCCTTTTATGATATTCTAAATCAGTTGACTCAGGAGGCCATCTCACTCTGCCCAATACACAGATGAGAGACCCATCAGTATTAATAAGGATGGTTCTTTTTAAAAAGAATTGAACTTCCATTTAAAGGGCAGCGTGCCTCCCTCTGATAATTCAAAATTAGGGATAAACAAATTGTATTTGTCTTACCATGTTCTGCTTCTGAGCTTTCCAGGGCTAATGCCCAGCCATTACCAGATGTTGTGCTGACTAAGGTAAGTTTCCTCACTGAGCATGCAAATTCCTACATTTCCAGCACCTGAGGAAGGAGACTAAGGACTTTATCAGATGCAGCAAATGCGGCATCATAATGATGCCTAATTAATGCGAAAGGATGTGCATATCAGATGATGTGGTCCTTTTGCAATAATGTCTTGTCCAAAAGCCTTTATTTTTTATTGACAGGCCAAGCCATCAATACATCTCCTGTGGCGCTTTTTTTGCCAGTATTGTTGGCATTTGAAACTGCATGCCATTGTCCTCATGTGAATACAGCATCAATGACAGAACACTTTTGGGTGAGAGAGATTGTGACAGCCAGGTAGGGGACACTCTTTTTATGAACTCAGTTCACTTTTAAGTTTTAAAGTGTGTTTCTGTGCTTGTGTCTATGTTTTCTGTCTTTGTTTTGATGTATTTTTAAAATTTGCCATGCTCATGTCTTCTTGCGAGATCTTGAACCTGGAAGTGAACAGAGCTCCATTCATGCTCTGTTTAGGCTGGGGCTACTATTGATGCTACTAAAAGTAAGGGCTGATAGGAAGGGTTATTTTGCCAGCAGGAAAATGTTTTAAAATATGCCAGCAAAGAACATTGGAAGAGGATTGTCTGATAAAGTCCTTTATGTGTCCAGGCCGGATATGTCCCCCCTCACCCTTTTCCCCAAATAAAGACAAACACAATGTATGTTTAAAAGAATATGTTGATAACATAAGATTATATATATTGGCAATAAAAGGTCACAACTTTTATTGATGACACCTGCAATGTTTGGTTCAAATACATGGTTAGATCCAGACATCGACCAACCTGAATGTTAGTTGATGATACCGCTGTTGGCCCATCTGCTGACAGTCACCATTGATGAAGGGGAAGGAATCTTGGGCAGGCCCCTGAATGCCCACCAACCCCTCCCCCTTCCCTTCCCACCACCAAGTAGACAGATGACACCCAACTGAAGGGGGGTCTCCGTGACCTTAACCTGAACTTGATGGACACCCCCTGTTACCGATGACCTTGGATCAGAACCCATGCCAACCACCAAAAAAGGCCCAACCTAGGTACGCCTTCCACCAACCCTCGGCGGCTGCCACCCATGAGGCTGGACCATAACATGCCCTGCCCTGAGTGAAGCGAGACCAGTCTCTCAGCCCTTAAGTATTGTAGATTGCCATATCTGGTTGTATGTACCCAGCAAAGGCCCCGGAATGCCACCTTCCCAGCCATTTAACAGTCTCTGTGGGCAGACCCCCTCCTGCTGTTGTGGTAGCTCCCCCAATCTGGAAGGAGTGACCAAAGCAGCCTACAACACACCCATGAACTGGTACTGCATCATTGGAGACACGTCCCTGTAGATGACAAGGGGGCCTGACACTTCAGGCACTTAGCTAAGAACCTGCGCATGAAGTTCACTGGGCATGGCAATGAATTCACCAAGCCCTGCAAACGCAGAGATACCCCTTTTCCAAGCTGATCAGACTTGGAATGGCATACTCAGATACACAGCACATCTGTTCCAAACAGCACATCCCTCAAGTGCAGCGGTCTGCCAGATGAGTCCCTCTTAGACTTACACACCAACTCACTAATTCGCAGGGCAGCAAAGAAAGCCGCAGTGAAGGCCATGCCAAACAACAGTGTTTTGTGGACCTGCAAACTTCACCAAGCCTGGTCACCAGCCTGCGTAGGATACTGAAGGAAATTGGCCTGCGGGCATCCATCCTCTGGTGTCTCATCCTCCGCCAACCTTCCACAGCCCTCTGAATGAGAAAGGTGACACAAGGGTCGCCAAAGCCCGCTGTCTTGCTGAAGAAGGAAATGCCGGCCAGATGCAGAGACAGGGAATGTGGAGAAAAGCCTTGGTCTTTCAAAGAAGTTAGATAATACAATACCTCTCACTCCAAAGTGGGCCAGGAGCTCCCATATCCATTCCTCCATTTGAAGGCAAAGAATTGGCCAACTGCCCTCCTGTAGCTCACCCGTGTCGATGGTGCCAATGAGTTGAGGACTCCTTGAATCACTGCTACTTCCCAAGCTGCCATACTTTCACGGGAAAGAGAGCTGGCTCTGGGTCCATGTCTGGGGCCAGTGTGTGAAACCAGGTGTCCTGAAACTGAAACAATGCATCCACAATCTCATTATCCATGCCTGGAATATGACGGGTGGAAATGCTGATATTTGACATTAGAAAGAGAAGCACAAATTTTCGCACAAGCTTCATGAGTCTCTCCGACTTCGAAGACTGCCTGTTAATAGTTTGCACCACTGCCTGATTATTGCACCAGAAGCAGACTTTCTTGTCTCTGAATTCCCCTCTCCAGATAACCACTGCCACTAGAATTGGGAAGAATTCAAGGAACATTAGATCACGTACAATGGCAGTCTCCTCCCACTCAGTTTGCGAGTGCTGTGCACACAATGCCCATTGTAAAAAAAACCCAAACCCTGGGCTCCTCGCTGCATCAGAATGGATCTGCAACCCTGCCCCCAGTGTCTTATCTCCCTGCCACTCATGCTGCCCGCTCTCTCATCCGTCTCTGTGGAAGAAGAGTTACCCGATAAAGTGATGCTGCTACTGCTGTATGACGGTGAACGGTGCCTCCACCCACTTCCGGCTGCCCGCGCTGAAGGTTCACTAGACCTCTCAGAGCCCTGCGATGTTCCCGGTTTGCTAACCTCCATGGAGCTCCGTGATGTAGCGGGGCCTCACGGCTCCGTGGACCTTAGGGCCCACACCTGAATGACCTGCTCCATGATTAACGTGACAGCCTCTGACAGCTCCTCCAGGTCAGGAGGCTCTTCCTGACTCATGAGTGACTGCAAGTACCATCCGAGCCACCAGGTTACCCAGCATCATCTGTCTACATCAGCGAAGTGCTTCTCTTCTTAGGTGCAAGGGCTGCCCAGAGGAATTCTACACACCTGGCCTCTAGCGTGAGGCCTAGAAGGTTGCACCACATTCTTAGGAGGCATCAGGACCTAGCTAGCAAACAGCCCCTGCTTGAGCAGCAGATGATGGTCATGTGCAGCTCTGCTCCCACAGAAGAACAATGCTAGCTCCTGCTTGTTGGAAAAGAAAGAAGCCCCTTCCTTGCTGGAAAAGAGTGATATCAACTTGCCGACACTGCCTGCTGGCTGTGCCAAGGGATTTCATCTTTGTGATTTCAGCTCCTGCCTTTTTGGGTCCAGCCCTCAAAGGAGTGAGGGGGCTGGTACATGGCTGCCAGCCTGCTAATTGTGTTGGCCCTTTATGTCAGCCATCCTCCCCCCAATGCCTAGCTACCACTGCCCCAGTTTCCATCCCTTGTTGCCCCACGTCCCTGTTGCTCATGGGCATTATTGTGTGGCTGCCTGCATTGGCTGCCATTTCCGCTCTGTGGCCCTCAGATGCTTGGGCCCCTGCACTCTCAGGCAGCCTCCCTGGCCCTGGTCTCACCACCCCTTGGGTCTGTACTGTGGCTGAGGCTCACCGAGCCCCAAGTTGCCACCATCTACTGCTCCAGATGGCCCTGGTTCCAGCTGCCATAAGCAATGGAGGCCCGTTGATGCGCAAGCCATCAGCCCTGACCACAGCTGCTGTTCACCAGTCCCTACTGCTGCTGTTTGCCAGCCTCAGCTCCCATTGCCACTGCTTTCAGCCTTCCTGTTCGCTGCCTTCTCCGACATGTCTGCCTGCTGCCAGACTCCAGCTGCCACCGTTGCCACCATTGCTACCGCAGCTCAACCCCAGCTGCCAGCCCTTACTGCTGCCACCACCATCCTGCTAGATGAGGTCATGTCAAGGTCACGTTCCCACTTCTGGGAGCTCCATCAACTCCCCCTTTATCTTCAGCTCTTACTCCAGAGTTCCATCCTCTACAGCTCCTGAAGAGTCACTGGCTAGTCTGGTGCAGTGGTCAGGAATTTATACCTAACTGCCAGACTGGAGTGAAAACTGCTGCAAAAGGCAACAGAGCTCCGCCTCCTGGCCAATCAGATTGCAAGGTCCAACAAGGCATCTGATTGACTGGGAGCCATTTAAACTAACAAGTCAGGGCAAGGCTGGCTTGCTCTGATTGGTTATTGTTCTGAACCCCTTTCCTGTCCGCAAAGCCAGCCAGGAAGGAGAAGAGCAACGTGGTGGCAGCCATGCCGCCCCTTCCCCACCACATGGGAGGGGGTGAAGGAGGGGACCGGCTGGGACCCACAAACCAGCTGCTGAGAAACAAGGTAAGTCCGGCAGCTCCCTTATCTACAAAAGTTTATGCTACAATTTTCTCTCTCTACAAGATTCCTATGCTTACTACATTTTTATAGACATCAACAATTACAGCTTTACAAATATAGATGCTTAATTAGTATCAATGAGTAGGTTACAGAAAAAAACAGAAGTGTGGGGGTTGTGGTTTTTTTTTAAATATTTGCTTCTCATATGGAAAGGTTTTACAGAATCTACCTTTTATTGGTCCATCCAGTCAAATATTGTTTACTCTGATGAATCACAGAATCACAGAGTTAGAATGGATCCCAAAAGCCATCTGGTTCAATTTCCTGCCAGTGTTAGAGCTATTGACAACTTTCCAATGAATATCCAATATCTTCTAAGATAATCCGTTATTCTACTGTTGAACAGTTCTTACTCATAGGATGTTCATAATGTATAGGAAAAAAAAATCTTTCTTCTAATTTGAAGCCATTGGTTTGGATTTTATCTTCAGGAGCAGTAGAAAAATAAGCTTACTCCATCTTCCATATGAAAGTCCCCCAAATATTTAAGGATGATCATCATATCACCTTTCAATCTTCTCTTTCCTAGTAGTGGCTTTCCAGGGTTTTCCATTTCTACGTAGAGATACATTTAACAAGAGCTGAACCTTGATTTTTTTGCATACGACTCAGGCCACATCCACACTACAAAAATAATCCAGTTTGAAGCTGGATTATTTGCTGTGGCTTCTTCCTATGGAATCTTGAGACTTGTAGTTTGGTGAAGTACCAGCACTCTTTGGAAGAGAAAGCTAAAGACCTTATAAAACTACAAATCCCAGGATTCAATAGGAAGAAGCCATACCTTTTTTTGGAGCCTGATGAAGAGTTCAAAATGCAAAAGCTTACATGTTATTGAGACATTCTGGAGTTTCCCAAGTGTGGATTATTAGAAGCATTCAGGCTGGGTTATTCTTCTCATTTGGATTCTGTTTGGATGATGCACCCGGGGCCTGTTCACACTATGCAACCTATGCAATCCTAGGGTTTTCAGTTTCAGGAGAGGCATTTTGATTTCTCAGCCAGAGAGCTCCACTAGTGCCTCAACAAAATACAAATCAAATGATTCCATAGCATGTTGCCATGGCAATTAAAGTGATATGATAGCGTTATATGTGTGCAGTATGAATGGGCCCCCAGTTTTCCTTTCTGGATAAGTTTTAGGAGGTGTTGTCTATACGGGGGGGGAAATGTGGATCAATGCACACTAATGCCAATTCAAAGCTGCTTCAATTTGTCTTAATGATTTTTGGACAAAATCACAGGCATGCAAAACCATCTGCTTTTGTTCTCCCAATGGGCGTGCCTGAAAATCAAGTGAATTACTTGTATTTTTATTCTCATCAGTTGCTGATGCTGAACAGTATTTTTTTTAAAAAAGCATATCTAAGGTACGAAAGTGCAATACTCCACCTAAACAAATTTTTTAAAAAGGGGGCGGGGAGGCTGTTTCGTTGCCTCAGCACACAATCGCTAAGATGAAAAGCCAACATGGCAGTTGCAGGCGCTTGCCTTGTTAGCAAGCTCCTCCCCTGACACATATTCAACCAATCAGCTTTCCACATCCATTTTTATCTGGAATGTGAATAAATGTGAATCAGATTGTCCCAACAAGCAGGAATGTGCATTCCCTGCTGAGCTTTTTTAAAACTTTGGGGTAAGCCGCAAAGGCTTTTCCTTTGGCGTTTTTGATGGATTTGCCCCCCTCCTTCCAAATATTGCAGATCGATGTGGGATGTCATTTGGACAAATAATATTCTCCTTGAATTCTATGAAGAATATTTTTGCTGTTTAGACAAGCCCTAAGATTAGTTGAACAAAATGATGAGGCAAAACACGTTTACTATAATTGCCGACTACTCTGCTCCTTCTTTACATAGCTCTACCATAAAATGCTACACTATTTTGGAAGTGTTTTGCAACAGTGTCACAATTCCTTTCAGATGTGTTCTAGAAGTGGGCAGAAATAATTTTAAGTCAAGACAAGGGAGCCCATGTGAAAATGCTGATGGGCAATTAGCAATTATCTCCATTCTGTAAATGAATGGCATTTCTTCCAACAAAGCATTTGCGAACTTCTCTTCTTACCTTAAAACCAAATAGTTTATAACCACAGAAGGCATGATTATAATACTGAAAACAGAGAGCTAAATCTATTTGCTAGTTAGGACTGGAGTAGATTGAAGTCAACAAATGTCCTATTGATTGAATAGGTCTACATTGGTTGGGACTAATAACTGGATTTAGCCCTACACTCCCTTCTTATATAATATATCCCTCTATGAAGAGCTCAAGTGAGAAGATCAAAATTAGTTCATAACCTTGAACTTTAATTGTAAATCTTTAGAATAATCAAAGTGTCTTGATATTTTATATCAGTGATAACTCAGCTAGGCTACAGGTGAGATGAGGCACATGCAGAGCTCATAAACCCAAAAAAGTTTTCTTTAAAAGAATGGATCATTTTCTTTGATTCCATTTTGTAGATTGTCATTAGTTTCTTGATCAGATCTAAATCACAGTTTAAATCCCTGCAATCTAGATTAATCAGTCTATGAAAAGAGCCAATATTTTTTTTCTTTCAGTGTGTTTGAAAGGCCACGACGGCCATCTAGTCCAACCTCCTGCCATGTAAGAGTGCACAAATAAAGTGCCCATCTGACCTCTGTTTAAAGACCTCCAAAGAAGGTGAGTTTGCCACCCTCCAGGGCATTTAGGTGGAATTTCTTTTCTTGTAATTTGAATCCAAATGCTTGCAATTTGGTTGATTGAAAATGTATTTATGAAACACCATCATTTAATAAAAGGTGACCAGCCTTCAAAATAACTTTTTTTATGCTTACCATCCTCTACAAATGAGCAGAAAGCTGATGTTAGTGCATCATCCTACAGGGATGGATGGAATACCCAATGTTTTCTTTCAATGGACTCGCCTACACAGGCAAAATACCCCATCTTGCCCCCATCTCAGAGACCTGCAGTCTTGATGATGCAGGGTATTTGCACCCAGGCAGTCCTCACCACCTCTGGGGCAGATATGGGGCTGAGACAAGGGAAGGCAAGGTAGGGCCTGATACACCATTATAAGAAAATATCTGGTTTACTCTGATTCTGCTAGGAGGAAATGGATCAGGCCCCATATATCTGCAGGAGCCCATCCTGGCAGGCCAGCCCTCACTGCTGCTGCCACTTCCCTGGCTCTCCTGGAAGGCAGGAAGCAGGTCATATACATGGGGTCTCAGTCACATGTTGTAGGCTGGCTTCCTGCCTTCCAAGGCAATGAGAGAAATGGCGGTGGAGGCAGCTGAAGTGACAGGCCGGTATGCCTGTCAGGACTCCCTCCCATTCCATGGAGGGAATGGGAGAACAATGGGCCTGATCCGCAACCAGGATCCTGGCTTATATAGATAAGCCTCTGTGTCTCTTTCATGCACATCACCAGTCTGGGGCTGGTTCAAGCAAAAATTCATGAAACATGAATTCTGCTTCTAATTAAGCAGAAACATTTGAGAGAATGAGTTACAGTGTCTCATATTTCCTGTTTGTTTCTTTGTTTCCACTGGGATGGGGTGGCAAGTGAGGCTATGGTTAAGAAATTGTTGAGAAATGCTTGAAAGCTTGCAGCCTTCCTCTTCTGATTGTCTAGATGAAAAAAATGCAGTCAAGATGGGTCTTTCATGCATCTGTGTCTAGTTGACTGAGTTAGCAGCACCAGTTACTGTTGTGATTACAACAAAAGTCTTGTGGCACTTTAAAATGGTCACCAGGATCCTATTATGTTACATGACTTTATATACATAAAGTCTAGCTATACAGCAGAGACAGGAAGAAAACCCTTCACTGAATTATGAAGATGCATAATGGGACACCAACAAGAGTTCCCAATGTGCATGGGTGCCCAATGCGCATCAGGACCCATGTGATAAGAATCAGGACCAATGTGATGCTCATTGGGATCAATGCACATTGGTGCCACTGTGCGTTGGTCTCATCGTGCATCAGGCACCAATGTGCACAGGGAACTTTGCTGGGTCTACGACATTGCTACATTGTAACATAACAGCAGTCCTCTAATAGATGTGGGCACTTTGCAACTGCATAGTTCTATTTCCCACATAGGAAGGTCCACTTACAAAGATGTAAGTCCACAACAGGATTCCAGCCATACTGTACAACTCTCCTGATTTGGCAGGAACAGTCCTGATTAGTCCTTTGTTGTACCCTTCTTTCCTTCCTTCCTTCCTTCCTTCCTTCCTTCCTTTCTTTCTTTTAAGCTAGTTTATCTAATTGTTTCTCCACCTCCTCAGACTTTGACTTTTGTTTCAAATTCAACATTTCTTGTTTATTAACCTCAATATTTTTCTTGTTAATCTACAGTTCTTTTTTAATCTGTTCCAGTGAGTCTTTCATCTCTCCCACTTGGGATTTTAATTCACTTATATCTTGTTTGATCTCCTTCATAAACATCCTCATATCCTCCATAAATTTCTTATGATAATCAGGAGGTTCTTCCCATGAATCCCTTCTTTGTTGACCTGATGTTTCCGTACCATGCATTTTCCTTGTCCTTAGTTTGGACATAATTGTAAAATATTGGTTATCTATCACAATCGCTCTCTCACTTAACTTGCCTAATTTCCCCCACCTACTAACAACTATATTATAATATCGTTATAGTTAATTCAATTATTGTAATTCATCTGCTATATCTAGTGACAGCTTGAATATTGAAATATTAAAAATCCTTGAATTAAATTGATAATTAATTGATAACTAATAATTAATAATTGAAATTATAGTAAATTGATTGTAAGGTGATTAAATTAGATTGAAAAAATAATTGAATAAAGGATAATTGATTGGATTATTTGATATAATTAAGGAATACTAATAACAACACATTCAGTAAACTTATGAATTATGCTATATTCATTACAAAAATAAGTATTTATCAATTCATTCCTAATTTATCAATTTATTTCTAATTACCAAATCCTATCAATATTTATTAGGAATTTATTAGAAATTCATTAAATATACTACTGGCGTTTAATAAACATTAACTTCATTGAATTCATTCAGTTCTTGGCAGTACTTCCTCAATAATTCAACCTTAATTTCTCAAAAAATTCATTAACAATAATTCAACATAAATTCATCAAGACTTCCTCTATAATCACCCAAATTATTAGGAGCTACTATTTTCATTTATTATTATTTCACTATTCCATTGATATACTGCTCATATATACTACTCATATACTACTCACTCTTCAATAATCACTGCAAGTTCATTAGATAATTCCACCATACCTCATCATTATCCAAGGATCAATGAATACATTTACTTCTTTTTAGCCCTTTCAAATTGATCCCCCAAATTACTCCCAAACCAATTTATTTCCAAACTCAAATTCTTAACAAACCCGACCACTCTTCTTCTTTTTTTAAACAATGACAACGAAAAATTAATTCTCTCCTCCTCAAGCAGACCTATCCAAGGAGCTCTTGATTATTTTAACAGAGTCCTTTTTTCTTCCCTTCTTCTTCTTACTTCTTTCTTACATCCTTCTTCTTTCCAATCTTCCTCAGTCCTCCCCAGTCTTCACTTTCTATACTATTTTCCAATTCAAAATCTCCCTTAGACTTCCAATCTCGTATCTTTCCCTTCTTCTTCTTCCTTCCTTTCTTCCCCACTTCGTTTCTTACTGCACACCTCTCTTTAAAACTCATCCAACGCGTATGACTTAATATCAAATTGGATTCTTAAAAGAACCTCAGTCTCAGTCTAAGTTCCATGAGGGCAAAATCCAAAAAGGAAAAAAACACACACCTACTATTAGCTTTAAATGAAATCAAGTAGGCTCCTCTCCAATCTCCTCCACTATATGAATCAATTTAAAGGCTGTGTTTCACTAAATAAAAAAATATTCAAAAAAGTCTAACACAGATATTGGGGTGGGGAGAGGCTGCTTCCCCTCTACACACGAAGCTGCTTCTCCCAGAGTAAATTCACTGGATTTTGATCAAAGTTCTTCCCCTTCTCCTCCCCAGAGCCTCAGACCATACCTTGCCTTTTTTCTTCTCCAAAAAGTCTCACTAGGGGCTCTGCAAAGTCAAACTTGTCCTCGAAAGAAGCTCGGCGGCAGGGATAGCGGTAGGGCGGTGCCCTTCCCCAGCTCGCTACAATGGACGTGGTGTTAGGCTGCATCTGCCCGCCCACCTCACTCCACTGACCCACAAACGCTAGCCAGTGAAGTTGGGGCTCGGGCTCTGTCACCAGCCTCTTCTGACTGTCCCCCTTTCTTCGGGGGCCAAGACAAACCGCTCCAGCTTGAATCAACAAGTGGTAATCCTCTGTAGCGGCGAGCCTCCTACTGAGCGTTGGAGACTCGTGGCTCCCTGACTCACGACCCAAACTGGAAGTCGTTGTACCATTTTTTTCAGCTGCTTTTAAAATGTCTTTGTTTCATGCTCCTCCTCCCACATTGCCATTCTGTCCTCAGCTTACTTCAATTGCTGCAAGCTGAGTTTAAAGTGCAAAAGTAGTTAGCACTCAGTTAACTCAGCAGTTGGGAGAGAGGAGAGGAAAGGATGGAATCTGTCCCTTCCCAGTAGGCTCAAGGAAAAGCTAACTGCTACACCCTCTCCTAGCTCATGTATTCTTCCTTATTAATAACATTTCCCATCTTGATCACACACTGACATTGCTTGATAACACATGTCCCCAGTTTTCATCTGTAAAGTGTTGGTGGGTATGCTTAAAAACAAAGACATTTGTTATGGCATAAGCTTTGGTGAACTATAGTTCAGCAGATATTTATGTCATCAAAATATTAATGCCATAATAAATTCCATGAAAAAGCTTATGATTTTTAATAAAGTTACGCTTTACGGTGCCACATTCGGTTGTGATCAAGGCACAGTTCGTAATTTGACTATATCCTTGCAACAGCTCCAGGTCCTTCTCACTGGTCTTCAAGGGGATGTAAGGTCTTCAAAATGAGGCAAGAAGATTGATGCAGCCACAGATGGACTGTGGACAAGCATCTAAAAATGTTGTAATTCTGCAAATGAGGAAAGAGGAAACATAGTGGTATTATTACACTTATTATTGCACATTGTTGTAATCGCACAAAAGAACTGCTACAGAATTATCACACGGCCACCACTAGCACTTTAGGAACTGGACTTTACTTTCCTGACTTAACATGGGTGAGATTTTGGCAGTTCTCATGAGAAGACATGAGTGCACTTAAAAACACCAACCTCCCTCTTAATTCGCAAGTAAACGAACATACAAACACTTAAACAAATGTAAAAATGTGCAAGCAGACTGGGACAGTTCATAAAGAGAGTGTCCTGTGGATAGTTTTCACATTCTCATCAGGAAGCTTTCTCACTGGGAATGGGGAGGGGGAAAGAGGGGGGATGTGTTTTCACACGTTCTTCAATACTGCCACAAAAAACCCACAAAAAAACGATACTGAGAGCTATTGACAGCTCATCTCATCAATTAAAAGTGATGCCTTGTTTGTGGCTGGATCACAGTTTGACCACATGAACATGACAACGTAATGTGATAGTGAGACCCATTTGTGCTACTGTGATGTCATAATCATGCAATTTTTGCTGTGGCTGATAAAGTCCTGTGTCTCTAGCCTGAAAATGTATTAATCAGCCATTTTAAAAAAAGTAATTGAAGACACAATTAACACAAGTGATGGCAGTGATTCAAAATCACCATATTGACATGGGATTAAATCCGTTTGGATTAAATTGGATTTATTTCTGAGAAAAAATGGCTTAGGTTGTGGAGTTTGGCCATTAGCACAGTGTCCATTTTTTTTTCTAAAATGGGAATGAGAAAGAAGGAGTAATAAAAGTGTTGTTGAACTGCTCCACTCCATAACTGAGCATATATCTAGGGGTATATGCTTTGTTGCATATTGCAGGAGGGGAGATACTTTCACAAATATATAGAAAAACACTTGCAGTTTCACTGAGCATATGGAATATTTTTTTCACGTCTTCATCTTGGGGTTTAATTGTGAATAAACATACTTAGTGAGGAAATTTGTGGCTATCACTGACATTCATATGGGCAGAAACATTAAAACATTAAATCTCATTCTCTATTAGAAATAGTTTTAGAAAGCTAGAGGTTGTTTAGATGATGAAAAAGATCCTCATGGAATACGAGGGGAATACCTTTTGACTAGATGAGCTCCCACAGGGATTCACCATGTTCGAAAGGAGGAGGGCCAAAAACCCCAAGTACTGCATGATAACAGCCTTCACTATTTCTATTTTTTTAAAAAAAAAAATACACACAGAAACACACATTTTAGCCCATTTGAACAACATCCCAGAAGTCAAAACATGATTGGTTGGACATGTGCAGGGGCGGGATTGTTGGTGACAAAGTGGCCGGAGCTGCCATTGTTGATTTTCAGGGAAGTGAGCGTGTCTTTTTTTGAGCAGAAAACCAAAATAATAACAATATTTTTTAAGGAGATCACTCTTCCACATCTTTGATTTAACAAGGGGGAAGAAAGGGAAACGGGGGGAACTTTTGGGGAATAATAATATGAGTAATTCACTCATGGCCACCATCTTTACCCGCAGGTGTGCTCTGTTTGAACTTCAAACATGGATAGCTTCCCATGCCAGCAATCTTGTGAATGTATCATGGAGACAAATGAATGCTGCTAATGTGAGTTAATGTGCTATTTTCCGCAATTAATTCTCCCATCTAGCTGAGCCCCTAGTCTTTGATTAAACAATACAAATTGGAAAGGAACAGAGACCATACTATGAAATCAGGAGTTGCTGACTGTTTTCCAGGGCCACCTGATTTTGATGGGTTGACAACCTTTAGTATCTCTGCCTTTTGCCAATATCATTCCTGTTTGGGGCAGCCTTTTCCTTCACCTGTAAGCTGCTTTAGATAAAGAGGAGGCAGTGGTGCTGGGGGCCAAGCTGCTAGATTCATTAGTCTGAATCCACTGTGACTTACATTTTGGCATTGTAATATTTGTGGCAGATACATTCCTTAATCCCAGGTCAGGTTTTCAGAATGTCCTGGGAGAAGCACAAATAGTCCACTCCAGATTTCTGATTAGATTCACCACAGGAAATCTTATTAGACTGACTACAGACTGAACACTGACTTAGCCATAAGCAGACTTGCTGACCCAGACCATACTCCCCGTTCCCCTACCTTAATAAAGACACATACTACTACAAGCTGTGTTAACAATTGTACTGGGTAAAAGATAAACATAAAAATTAAGTTATAGGTTAGTATGAAGATAATTGGCAATAAAAGGCCGCAACTTGCTAATGGCTGCAAATGGTTGGCACTATTGCATGGGTCTGGATCCCTTCATTGCCCAATCCTATGTTGGCCAATGGACTAGTGTCGGTTGCTACTGACCCAGCCTAGAGGGGAGAATTCCTGGCCGAACCGCCCCGCTCGATGCTCTCTCCTACCCTAGAAACAAGCTGTTAATCAATAAGCGGGGGGAGTGGGTCTCCATTAACTTGAACTTGATCTTGACAGAGACCCCCCCATTCACCGCCTACCCGGATCAGCGCCCATGCCATCCGCCTAGCAAATTGTGACAAAAGATAAAATAAACATGCATAAAACCATAACAGGTTTTATGGTGGGCGGGTCTTTGGCTCCTTGTGAGCCACTGAGGAGACTGCACCGGGGCCAGCTTTATACCAGCCCTCTGGTGCAGGCTCCATGTCATCCAGCCACACCGGAAGCATGGCCAGATATCCCTCCTCCCTCCCAGCAATGGACCTATCGGGGCGAGGGAGGCTTGCCCTGATTGGTGCTTCTTCTCCCACTCCTTCCTGGCTGCAGGGCATGCCAGGAAGGAGAGGGCCAGTGATGGCAGCCCCCATGCTGGACCATGCAGCCATGGAGGCCGCATGGAGAGGAGACCACAGGGGTGCTTGGCCGGGCAGCAAAAAGGTCCCACTGGCAAGCTGGTAAGCCCCCTTCCTGTCTGCTGTGGATAAGAAGAAACTATAAAATATACAGATATCCCTTCACATTCACTGAGGTTTGGTTGCAGGACCCCCCGTGAATATCCAAATCCATGAATACTCAAGTCCCATGATATGCAATGGCATAGCAAAATGGTGTCCCTTATATAAGATGGCAAAATCAAGGTTTGCTTTTTGGATTATTATTTTTTAAAGAAGATTTTCAAGCCATGAATAGTTAAATCTGTGAATGCCAAATCCGTGAATGTGGAGGGACAACTGTACTCTCAAGCCCTCCCAACTGTCCTGATCTGGCAGTCTTGTACGATCCTCTGTTGTCCCACTTTTTCAGCTGCTTTTAAAATGTCCCACTTTCTCTCTCTTCCCACTTTCCCCCTTTGTTGCTGGCTTGCTTCAATTGTTGCAAACACAGTTCAGTTGACTCAGCACAGTGGGAGAGGGCAGAATCTTGCCCTTTCCTGTAGACTCAGGCAAAAGCAAACAGCTGCAGGCTCTCCTAGCCTATGTGTTCTCCTTTATTAATAACTTTTGCAATCTTGACTGCACTCTGATCTTGCCTGGCTACATGTGTCCTTAGGTGCACCTACACTGTAGAAAAAATGCAGTTTGAAACCACTTTGCCATGGCTCCACCCTACAGATTCCTGAGATTTGTAGTTTTGTAAGGCACCAGCACTTTTGGGCAGAGAAAGCTAAAGACCTTAATGAAATGAAATAAATCTTTATTGCTAAAAGCTATAAGCTGCCGCAATGCAATTATTTAAATAAGTTAAAACACACATACACAAACAATTACAAAGCCATAAAATGTAGCGCATATGCAAATAATAAAACCATAACTATCCAGAATATAAAATGAGGAATTAAAACATTGTTGTAGAAAGCCGTTTTCATAACAGCACAGTAAATTTATTATTGATAGTTTTGATGTCTAGCACTGATATTATTAGCGCCAAAGAAAATTTTGCCACCATATCTGTGTGATACACATTGTTGCCAGCTAATAAGACACAAATTTGTTTAAGAAGAGAACAATTAACCAGGGAATGAAGAATGTAGCCTAAAAACTTTTGTTTTGGAAGTATGTATAGAGGGCATTTCAACAAATAATGGTGTAGGTCCTCCATTTCCCCTGTCTTGTATATATAAAATGTTTGAGTTTACTGGGGTATTACTGTATGTTCCTTTCAAATAAGCAGACGGCATACTCTGAAAGCGTAGTGCCATATATACTTTTCTTAATGAGGGCAATGTTAAGGTAAAAAAACAAAAACAAACCCTCTCCATTCCAAAAGATGTTTTATACAAGGAATACTATAATGAAAATGCAGTTTGAGAAAGCATGTATAAATCTCCCCACTTAGAAGCAAGATAGATTTCCCCCTTGACCAGTTGTTTAATTTTGTTAGAAGGATAAATTTGTAAGGTCTCTGGATTGATCCCATAGGAGAGGAGTATTGCATTAACTGACTTTGACCACACACTTTGATCAGAAGATTGTAGTTGCTCTATAAAGCATTTTTTGGGGAGATGAGAATCATTCATTCCAACCAGCTTTATCCAATATAGAGCTAGTGCCACATGAACATCAGTTTGCAAAGAGACTAGCCCCATTTCAACTCTTAAAAAGGGTCAGAGAGTGCCTTTTGGCACAACCAGCCAGGATTTCAGAAAGGCATTTTGTACAGGTTCAAGAGGAAAAACACTATTATGTCCCAAGATCTTGGCACCATATACTAATTGTGAAACAATCTTCTGAAAGACCTCAACAGAGGGGGCAACTAAATTCACCCCGTGAGATATATGGACCCTCAACAGGGCACTGATAGTGTAGGAAGAGTTCAACTTAACTGCTTGGAAGTGTACTTTCCAAGATAGATTTGATTTGAACCCTATACCCAGGTATTTGAAATAAGATTGTTGTTCGATAGATTTTGTATTCAGATTCCATCTACGGAGTTTTCTCTTCTTCCCCAAAACTACCAATTTAGTTTTAGTGTGGTTAACAATTAGTTGTTCTCTTAAGCAGAAGACATTTAGCTTATTTAATAGTTTCCTCATCCCAACCATGGTGGTGGAAATTAAAACAATATCATCAGCATATATAAAAGTACCGAGAGTTTAGTTTCCAGAATGGAAACTGGAAAATATTCTGAACCACATAGCGCTTTAGTAATATCATTTATATAAAAATTAAATAAAAAGGGGGCCAAAAGGCATTCCTGCCGTACTCCTCTTACTATGAGCATGTTATCTGACAATAACCCGTTGTGCCCTAGTCTAACTCTAAGGGATGTAATTGAATGTAATTTATGAATTAAGAAGAGTAACCTTCTATCATTGTCGGTTGATGCTAGCTTTTGCCATAGGTGCTCTCTTTCTATGAGGTCAAAGGCAGAACTGAAGTCTATAAAAGCAGTGTAAAGTTCTTTTCTATCTTTGTGGATATATTTTTGAATCACATGTTGTAGAACAAAGGCTGGTCTATTGTAGATTTACCTGGTGGCGCAGTGGTTAAATGCCAGTACTGCAAGTCACCACCTTGCAAGTTGCAAGTTCGATTCCAGTGGGCTCCAAGGTTCACTCAGCCTTCCATCCTTTCATAGGTTGGTAAAATGAGTACCCAGCTTGTGGGGGCAATTAGCTAACACACATTGGAAGCTGTTTAATGCAGTTAGATGTGTAAATAGCTATTGCTTAAAACAATTTGTAAGCCGCTCTGATAGCCTTGTGGCTGAAGAGCGGGGTATAAATAAATAAATAAATAAATAAATAATAAAAATACCTTTCATACCTTTCATACAGCCAGCTTGTTCTTCTGCTATTATAACATTTTCAGTTGCCGATGATTCCAGCTTACCTAACAAGTATTTTGAATATCATTTGGATGCAATACTCCAAAAAATTTGGATCAGCTTTAGAACCTTTTTTGTGAATAGGAACAACTACACTCACTCCCCAATTCAGTGGGATTCTCCCATTGTGATTAATATAGGTGAACAGTGATGCAAGCATAGGTGACCACCATCCAGGATTTGATTTAAATAATTCTCTGGGTAACATATTTTCCCCAGGGGTTCTTCTGGTAGAGAGGAAGCTAATCAAGCAATTTATTTCCTCAACAGTTACTGGCTCCCATATAGAACAGCATGAAATTGCTGTCATACTAAGGGTATTTTTTGAATTCAATATGGACCTGGATGCATGTTGATTATATAGGGAAGAAAAAAGGGTCAACCATTGTGTGGAGGTAATTTGATTTTCAATAGTATCATAAACCTTTCTTGTCCCCTTTTCTATCAAGGCCCAAAATCTAGTTGAGTCCCTACCCATGAGAGCCTGGCCTACCTCTAGGCCATGTATAGGAAATGGAACATGTATAGGAAATGGAAAAGGGGGGAAATCACCAAAGAAGAATTCAAACAGATAGCGAACACGTGTAGGAGTAAAGTCAGAAAAGCTAAAGTGCAGAATGAGCTCAGGCTTGCTAGGGAGGTTAAGAACAATAAAAAGGGTTTTTTTGGGTATGTCCGCAGCAAAAGGAGGAAGAAGGAAATGATAGGGCCACTACGTGGAGAAGATGGCAAAATGCTAACAGGGGACAGAGAAAAGGCAGAATTACTCAACACCTTCTTTGCCTCAGTGTTTTCAGAAAAGGAAAAGGAGGACCAACCTGAGGAAAATGGAACAGAGGACACAATAGGGGAAATCCAGCTGAAAATAAGTAAAGAGGTGGTACAGGAATACCTTCTTAATCTAAATGAATTTAAATCTCCAGGACCAGATGAACTACATCCAAGAGTATTAAAAGAGCTGGCAAATATAATCTCAGAGCCATTGGCAATAATATTTGAGAACTCCTGGAGAACAGGAGAAGTCCCAGCAGACTGGAGGAGGGCAAACGTTGTTCCCATCTTCAAAAAGGGGAAAAAAGAGGATCCCAACAACTATCGTCCAGTTAGTCTGACATCAATACCAGGGAAGATTCTAGAACAGATCATTAAACAGAGAGTCTGTGAACATTTAGAAGGCAATGCCATAATCACAAAAAGTCAGCATGGGTTTCAGAGAAACAAGTCATGCCAGACTAATCTGATCTCTTTTTTTGATAAAGTTACCAGCTTGGTAGATGAAGGGAATGCTGTGGACATTGCATACCTTGATTTCAGTAAGGCCTTTGACAAGGTTCCCCATGACATTCTTGCAAACAAGCTTGTAGAATGTGGGCTAGACAAGTTAACTGTTCAATGGATTTGTAATTGGTTGACCGGCCGAACCCAAAGGGTGCTCAGCAGTGGCTCCTCTTCGTCTTGGAAAGATGTGACCAGTGGGGTGCCACAGGGTTCTGTCCTGGGCCCAGTGCTATTCAACATCTTTATCAATGACTTAGATGAGGGAATTAGGGGCATACTTATCAAATTTGCAGATGACACCAAATTGGGAGGAGTAGCTAATACCCTAGAGGACAGGATCAAAATTCAGAATGACCTGGATAGACTGGAGAGCTGGGCCAAAGCTAACAAAATGAAATTCAATACGGAGAAATGTAAAGTACTGCATTTAGGGCGGAAAAATGAAATGCATAAATATAGGATGGGAGAGACCTGGCTGAATGAGACTATGTGCGAAAGGGATCTAGGAGTCCTAGTAGACCACAAGTTGAACATGAGCCAACAGTGTGATGCGGCAGCTAAAAAGGCCAATGCAATTTTGGGCTGTATCAATAGAAGTATAGTGTCTAGATCAAGGGAAGTAATAGTGCCACTCTATTCTGCCTTGGTCAGACCTCACTTAGAATACTGTGTCCAGTTCTGGGCACCACAATTCAGAAAGGATATTGACAAATTGGAGCGTGTCCAGAGAAGGGCAACTAAAATGGTGAAAGGTCTGGAAACAATGCCTTATGAGGAGAGACTTAGGGAGCTGGGTATGTTTAGCCTGGAAAAAAGACGGTTTAGAGGCGATATGATAGCCCTGTTTAAGTATTTGAAGGGATGTCACGCTGAGGATGGAGCAGGCTTGTTTTCTGCTGCTCCAGAGACTGGAACACGGAGCAATGGGTGCAAGCTCCAGGAACAGAGATTCCACCTCAACATGAGGAGGAACTTTTTGACAGTCAGAGCTGTTCGGCAGTGGAACACACTCCCTCGGAGCGTGGTGGGGTCTCCTTCCTTGGAGGTTTTTAAACAGAGGCTGGATGGCCATCTGTCGGGGATGCTTTGATTGTGATTTCCTGCGTGGCAGGGGGTTGGACTGGATGGCCCTCGTGGTCTCTTCCAACTCTGCAATTCTATGATTCTATGATTCTATGATTCTATCCAGGTCAGGTGGATATATTCTGCCCTTTCCTTTTAAGTAGATTACTATATTCTCTGTGGAGGGTTATATAAAGACTGTAATTTTCTAATAAATCTTCCAGTCTAAATTTTTTTGTAGCCCTTGCTAATCTGCGCTTTTGCATGACACATTGTTTCTCAAACCAGCCATGGGTTGATTAAGTGAGTATTTGTTTCCAGTGGTAACCAAAAAAGGCCTAATTTCTTGGACTAACTTATCAAAGCATTCCAGAGAGTCCACAAAAATTAGAATCTGATCTCTTAAGGTCAGGCTTAAGAGGCACCCTAAGGTCAGGCTTAAGAGGCACCCCACCGGGCACCCTAAGAAGGAATGTATATCTTGGACCTTCTCGCTCCAATGGATACTTTTGTCACCATAAGCTATAATATTTTCAGGGGGAGTGGTCAGTTTTTTTTTTTATAAAGATAATGGTTTACATAAAGGCAAAATGGATAATTGCAATGGCATATGGTCACTCTCGGGTCTAGACAAAACTTTAAAATTTTCAAAAAATGAAACAGCTGCTTGGGAGAGGATCAGATAATCGATCACACTCTTCCCTTTAGGACCTATATATGTACAGAAGTCTGATTCAGGAGCTCTTTCTGACCCATTACAGAGGAACAGGTGGAATTTAAAGATAAGTGAAAAGAGGCAAAGGCTGACTTCATTGATCCTGCAATCCTTAGTGTTCCTGAGAGGTAGGTGGGTCAGGTCCTCTGGGATTAAACCCAATTTCTCAGCTATTTTATCATTGTTGCAGCCTAATCTAGCATTCATGTCTCCAGCTATTAAGGTTATAGGGTCAGTATACCCACTTAAAAGCACTATCATAATTTGAGTCATGTGGGGAACAATATATATTAATAAAAAAGGTGTACCCCATTGGGCCATTGGATTTGAAGGGTTAAAATGTTACTACAAAGCCCAAAGTCCATTTGTGAGGTTGTTAAATTGGCATCCAATGAAACCAAGGTAGCCAGGCCACCATGAGGGTGGCCTTTGACCTTTGATTTGAAAGCAGGAAGAGAGTGTACAATATAACCAGGGAAGAAAGTGAAATTGGGGTGAGTAAACCACTTTCCTTGATTACAAATAATTTGGTAGTTTGTACAAAAGTTTTTAAAGTCAATATCAACTAGCTTAGAGGTCCAACCTCATATATTCCATGCCAGAACTTTACATATATTATTTACCTTGGATTGGTTGTAAGATTGCACTAGTAAATCTAGATTGGGGCTAGGCATTAAGCATTTATCAGCTGTCTCTATAAGTCAATCAAGTTCCACAATTTGACTAAGTTTACCTTCTTTATCCATACACACAGCCCTGCCCCTGATTAAAGGGTTGAAATATACATTATTAAGAAGAGAGGCCTGATTTACAGGGAGGGGATCTGACTCTCTGAGTTCATCAGGCAGAAGAAATCTTCTTTGGAGCCATTCATCCAAGGACATGGGAGATTTTGTTGGTAGGATGAAATTGTACTCAATAGGGGGAGATGTTCCTTACTGTATTGGGTGTTTTCTACTTCTTCATGTTGCTCATTTCCATCTCTGTCTGTCTTGGATGGACAACTTCTATTTGCAGGTAGTACTTGTGATAAGTCCCCTGCTAGCTGTATTGTTGTAAGAGTTTCACGCAAGATAGCTTATTAATGATTTCTTCCTGAGAGTTAAAAGGAAGAGCTGTACAAGAGTTTATCAGTGATTTTTCCTCATCTGTATAATGGGCCTTGCATTTCTGCCTATCCCTTTGTTTAATTCAAGTACTAGCTGTCTTAGAGTTCTCCAGGTTTATTAATATTCCAGTCATACAGTTCTGGAGGGGCATTAAAGTTTTTTTTGTGGAGGGGAGTGATGATTGTATTCTTGGAATATCTACATACTTCCACGCCCAGTTCTGCAAATTTAGTTTTTTGTTTGTGTGGATATATATATATATATATATATATACTGCTGATGATTGAATGTCACTACTGCACATGTAGTTATAGAAAAGATATTCTATATTTAAAATGTTTGCTACTTTAAATTCCAGGGATAAATCCCTCCCAATGACCTGTGCAAAGTATACTTTACACTGAGTTTGTGTCAGTGAGCCTCTTGGTTTTAGAAAATTTAAAAAGACTAACTTTAACTGCTCAAGGCCCATGTTCTAATAAAGTGCAGTTTGTTTGATTTCATGTTGATCTGATGAAGGTTGCTTGCAGGCTTGAGCCTTGCTCTGTGTGAGCACAAATTGGCAAGCATTCTGGTTCATAGTTGGAGAGTCTATTCTATCACAAAATGTATAATTGGGTGGATGAACCTCAGGGTTACATTGAGAAATCTGAAGTAGTGAGCTGAAGCTTTTTTTTTTTTTTGGAGAACTTTGTGACTTCTGAAGTATTTTAATGTGTTTTTTGGTTGAAGCTTCTAATGGTTCTGATGTTTGTGGTTCTAACAGTTTAAACAGCTTCTGAATGTTTATTTTACTGTTTTTATTGCTTTTATGGGTTACTTTAATATTCTTTTTCTTCCCCTTCTCCTTGTTGGATTTTTTTGGATTTACTAACCCTACTAAGTTTGTTACTGGCTTTTGGTGTTTTTCTACAGTCTGCTTTGATGTGATATGTATTTACACCTTTCTCGCATACACTGCGGCACGTAGATTAGAATGCTACTTGTTCATATCTTTTATGGATTTCTACCAAAGTAACCAAAAGGGTATAACATTCTGAAAGGAAATTCTTAATTAATTCCAGCTCATTAGTTACTTCCGAAGTTTGTTTTTCCCCCCCAGGTGCTCAATGAGTATATTCAAAAGTTCTTGTGAGTCTGCCTTGTGTTTTTTTGGTTGAGGGCTCAGCAGTTGTGGTAATTTCATTTTGCTCCTATAGACTGTTTGCTTGCCCTTATTTAAAGTCTTTCCCCTACTAACTTCTCTACTGCCTGTAAATCACTGCGTAAGATGCTGCGTTAAACCAGCAGATCACTCAGCTTCGGTATTTCTGTTGCCAGATCCACAGCAGACAAACAATCTTCATCATTAACAAAAGTTCTGTGCTTTCTCCAAGGGGATTCTTTTGACCAGTCAAGTGGATTATGGCAAGTCTTAGCCAAACTTTCAGTGAGTTCAGAGCATTCAGTGAGTTTGCCTTTAGGGGCAAAAAAGGCAGAGATTTTTTTGCCTGTTTCTTTCTTTGTGGTAAGTCAAACACAGGCGGGGAGGAGATTCCCATAGCTTTGCAAGATTGCCTTGTAAATACCATAAATAAAAACACAAGAGGGAGAGAGAGAAAGCTGGTTAAAACTCACCACTCTTGCCAAAGACAATCGTAAATTCTTTGCAGGCAATGTTATTTATGAGGTTCCCCGATAATTATAAAGCTCTCAATAGCTAGAACTGTGGGCAGTGAACTGTGTTGTGATTGTAAACGCTAAAAACCTTGTAAAACTACCAATCCCGGGATTCCATAGGATGGGGCTACAGCACTTAAAGTGATGTCAAACTGAGTTATTTCTACAGTGTAGATGCAACACTGGTTTTAATCTGTGAACTCGGTTTGGATCAACTAAGGTAAACTGAGGACAAAACGGACAATTGAGAAGAGAAGAACAAAAACTGGGACACTGTAAAAAACCCTGAAAAGTGGGACAATAGAGGATTAATTAGGACTACCAAATTGTTATGGTTGGAGAACAATGAAGTGGTGACTAACAAGTCTCTTTAAGTGGGTGTACTATGGTTAGGACTATCATTAGATTTAGCCCCTTTGTTTTTATATTGCAGTTGTTTTATTATTATGGTACAAGTCACCCCCAGTATGTGTGTGGGATATGTTCCTGGACATACCATTTATAAATGAAACCATGGACAATAACAAACCCTATTAATATAAAAGACTTCTGGTACAAACATACCATAGAGTTACATTGGAGGACCTAGCAACTCTATGATATGGGTCCCTATTTTTTCAGCTGTGAATAACTGAAACCATGGATATTGGTTCTGTGGATATGGGAACAGGGGGCGGGCAACCTGTTGGTTTGGATCTTAACTTCTAGCAGTGAAGTTCTGCTCATAGAACAAGGATTTCCCATTTATCCCTTCCCACTGCTGTTGTGCAAGAACTATGAAAACTTACCTCTGAAGGCTAGCAGAGGCAACAGAATGGCATGGGTATGGGGGAAATTGAATGATGGCACCTTCATAACCAAAAACCTGTTTATGCTGCATATTGTCATGTTGTGAACTGGTTTGGGGACAAATGTTGGTGGGGGGGGGGAAGGATTGACATTTAGATGGGAGCCCCTTAAATTTAATGGGGCTCAATAAGTAACCCATGTGTTAGGGATTGCACTGACAGTAAATATATTAAAATAAATTTTGTTGGAGAGAAATACTTCAATTTTTGATATAGCTCTATGTACAGGTATCTTGCTCTATGATGTTTGATTGAATAAAATGCCAGCATGCCAGTCATTTAAGAACTTTATTTCTTGGAGTAGGTGTAACATATCCTATCATGTCTAATTACAGATTTAACTGTTCCTTTATATTTGACAGCACTATTCTTACTGTACTTAAAATTTGTCCTTCACATTTAATTAATTTTCTCAGATTCACTTAGCAGATTAGATTTAAGTAGGATGGAAATTAACAATATTATGGGCCACTATTCTATAAACACTGTGACATGGGAAACAGAGACTTCTCTCAAATCCTGAACACTGTTACCAGGAAGCAAATGCCTCTGAATATAGTAGGAATTACTCCTTAGTAACTATACAAAAATTGTACTGTCAGCATCTCTTGCAAATCAATGGCAACACATTCTAATTATCATTATCAATTTTAGGAATTTAAGATGGACTGCCTCTATATGACAGAGCACTGTAAATTTATTTGTAGGTGCAACTACAGTCATACTGTGAAAAGGAAACAGAATAATGGGTAAGGGGAGGAGAGAGAAAAATTAAAGTGAGAGAGTGAAAAAATGAATGAGAAAGCTGAAGGGAAACCCAAACATTACACCTCTAATGCCCTCCCCACATTTCCTCCAAAATCTATTTTCTTCCCTTTAGTCTGGGTTTCACGTTGCTGTGTGCCTTCAAGTCATTTCCGACTTATGCCTACCTTAAGGGGAATGTATCACAGGATCTTGGCAGAATTTGTTCCAAGGGGGTTTGCCTTTGGCTTCCTCTAAAGCTGAGAGAGTGTGACTTGCCCAAAGTGACCCAGTGGGTTTTCATGGCTGAGTGGGGAGTCTTCAGAGTTGTAATCCAGCACTTAGACCACTACATTATGCTGGCTCATACAGGGAATAGGACTCTGGGATGTATATTGTGGCATAAATCACAATGTGCCGGCAACAGAGACTTGGTCCCTTGCAATATATATCCCAACATGAAAACAACAACATAGATTTATATGTTTGGCCACCAAAATAGAAATCAGAAGAGTGGAGGCTGGTGAAAATAAAAGTCCTGCTTGTGTGCATTTTGGAAGAAGACTCTAAGGACTTCATGAGACTAGTGTCTAAGGACTTTTCCAGAAACCCCTTACTGCGCAAGAAACGAAGCTGCTGCATGGCAGGGGGTTCATTTCGGATGCCGCCGTCCCTCTCTTGGCGTCAGCCGTGACTGTTCCATGTAGGATTGAGGGGGGCAGCACCATTTTTTACTCACAGAAGTTGTCAGTGAATAAAAAATGGCACGGCCACCCTCAATCCTACCCAGAACAATCACGGACGATGCCAAGAGAGGGATGGCGTCATCTGAAACAGACCCCCTGCCGCGCAGCAGCTTCGTTGCTTTACATAGGCTTCTTGTGCGGTAAGGGGCATCTGAAAAAGTCCTAAAGTGCTATAATTCCACAATTGAGGAAAGCAGAAACTTAGTGGCATGATTACAGTAATTATCACGTTACCAAAATCACCACAGAATTATTGCATGACCACCACTAGCAGTTTAAGAATGAGATTGAAGGTCATGCTATACAGTAGGACTCCTGTATCTCTGGGGGATTGGTTCCAGGTCCCCCCATGGATAATGAAACCCACAGATAATAGCGAATGCCCCCATCGCCATTCCTGCCACTGAGAGCTGTCCCGGGGGTGAAAGGAGAAGGGAGAACTCCTCCTCCTCTCCCTTCACCTCCCCCTTGCCATTGCCACTGCTGAGAGCCCTCCAGGGGGAAGGCAAGATCCCTCCTGTCCCTTCCCTTCCCCCCACCATCCCCATCCCCCCACCACAAATAGAGCTCTCCCAGGGGCAGGGAGGGGGCAGGAGATCCCTCCTCCCCCCCCTTCACCCCACCATCACCAACCGCATATAATTGAATCAGTGGTTGGCAAATCAGCAGATGCGGGGGTGCTTCTGTCATAACACTTGTCATTGCATTGTCTTCTAAAAACAGTATTAATGCTTCATGCTAGCCCATTCATGCGCCTTTAAGAAAAAATTTCTCTTACTTCTGTGATTTTGCATGGCCGTGATTTCGGCTGTTCTTGCCGAAGAAGATGCAACATCGCTTAAAAACATCCAAAATACATAAATAACAAAAGAAATTCACAAATGAATACACTTAAAGAAACATAAAAATGTACCAAGAAAAGGCATCAGTTCATTCAAAGAGCATTCTGTAGGTTCTCTTTACATTCTCACCCAGAAGTTTAAATATGTGTTCTCATGGGAAAGTGGAGGGCGGGGGGAAAGGACCACCCATTCACACTGTAATATTATAGTGGAACGTGATTTTCACACTCTCATCAAAACCATAAAAAGGCTGATATTGAGGGCTATTCACTGCTTTTGTCTGTCAATGAAAAATGGTGCGTAATTAGCTGATGGAGCACACACTGACCATGAGAGGACGACAACTTCATGTGATCAGGGTAACTCAATTGTGGTACTATTGCATTGTAATTCTGCTATTGCAGCCTGTCTGATAAAGTTTCTAGAAGGGTCAAAATGTCTTTGTTTAATTATGTGATCAAATTGTTTCATTTCACATGTGCATATTGTTAATATTTGAATACAAGTTTTCCTGACACATGTTCAACTGTTCTTTTGTGCCTGTGTGGTGTAGGAACCTGTCCTCATTCTTTCCATTTTATTTCTGCCTATTTTCTATTAAAGAAATAGTCTGGGATTCACTTGGATAGTTATAAATGCATATCCACCATAGTTACGGTGCTACCCAATGACCTCCAGCCTGCCCCCTCCTCCAATCCCCATCTAGTGAGTAGCAGCTCCTGCAATCACTGAGGGCTTTGTTTCCCTGTCATTCAGAAAGCAACTGACTGATGTTCCTATGTCCTCCTGTGAGTGATCTCTGGTGCAAAAAGCAGGAGCAGGGTCCCTGTCACAATTCCCCCTGACACCAGAGATCACTCATGGGAGGACATAGGAACATCAGTCAGTTGCTTTCTGAATGACAGGGAAACAGACTCCTCAGCAATTGAAGCAGCTGCTGCTCACTAGGTGGGGATTCGGAAACTTTCATGGTTCCTGTTTCTCTCTCTCTCTCTCTCTTTTTCTCTCTCTCTCTGTGGGTGTGTGGGTGTGTATGCCTGTGTGCCTTCAAGTCACCTGTGGATTTATGGTGACTCCATGAAGTTCATAGGGGTTTTTTAGGCAAGGAATACTCAGAGGTGCTTTTGCTAGTTCCTTTCTCTGAAGTATAGCCTACAGGACCTGTTCATTTGTGGTCTTCCTTACAAGTACTAACTCGAGCTGACCCTGCTTAGCTTCCAAGATCAGACAGTATCTGGTGCCTTTAGGGTATTTAGGTCCCTACACATCCCCTAAACTAGGGAAATTAAAGAATATGTAGAGATTGTGAATATGAAACAGTCACACATGTGTAACTCTAGGTTACACATTTGTAATTTAGGAGACTATCAGACACAGCAAAAACCACGTCAAAAGATCGCTAGAAGAACAGAAAGGGGCAAGATTATCAGATGGCATCATCCTCCAGCATCCCAGGGGTATAGCGTGGCTGTGAGTAATTGTTTTACTGAGATATTGGAAATATTAACAGCTTGTCCACATCAACTGGAAAATGGAGCCTTGTCCATGGCAATGCTATGCCCCTGGAATGGCTGACGGACACAGACAACTGGTAAGGTCGCCCTTCGTGTCCTCCTCCCATTCTTCTGACATATTTGGGAATGCAATTTTTTGGCATGTTCCTCCATATCTGATAATCTCCATAGTGAATACTGGCCATAACGCCCAGGAAAACATCATTAATTGACATATACCTGTATAGGCAATGATAAGTCTAACATAGTTTTTAAAAGATAATTACGTTTCACAACAAGTTTCACAAACTGTGGAAACCTAACAAACTTCACAAGATAACAGAATAAGAATGGTTAAACTAGAGTGCAGGGGTTACTGCAATGCAAAAAAGAAAAGCAAAACACCAACTCCCCTTAAAAAAACCTCCACCATAGGCTCTTTGGTACATATGTGGTGGAGCTGTAAGGTGGTGAAAATTTTTTGGATTAAGATCTATAAAATACTGGGAGAGATATTGCAGACTAAATTCGAAATGAGACCTGAATTGTTCTTGCTAAACATGATGGGGGGGGGGGTTGGGAAAAGAAACAGAGACAAATAATTGGAGGAGGAGGAAGAATCTTGCCTCCCTTCTCCCTTTGCCCCAGGGATCACCCTCTGGGATCACTCCTGTGGCGGAAATGGTGACACAGGTGTTTGCTATTATTCATGGATTTCATTATCTGCAGGGGCCCCTGGAACCAATTCCCCATGGAAAAGGGGGTCCTACTGTATATCACATCTTCTCTGAGCAAATGATATGCATCCAGCTATTTTTCAGGAAATGCAGCCAGGTATTTTCCTTTAGTCAATGAGATGTATCCACAAGGACCTCCAAGGATTCTTAGGATCCCTACAGATCATGTCCTTACAGCATGTCCAGCTAAGATAAAAATAGCTGGATGTGTCTCCGTTAATTCCTTCCATTCTCCAAGAAAATGAAAACGGTTGTGTTGGGGGCAGGGAGTATATCCCCAAGGTGGGCTTGGGGAGATTTTGGTTGCTGCATAATTGGTAAAGAATTGTGACCTCGACAGTGACCAAAAAAGTGGGTTACAATAGCCTAAATTGGACTAAACACTAATGTAACTCAGCAACTGGTCACCAGCCATAGGCTAGAATCCTGTTGGTTAATCCCAACTAGAGCAGAGCTATTGAGTTAATTGTTGAATAGTGAGTCAACTCATAGAGGCACCATTCAATGCATCTGGTCTATTCAGGACAAACACAGTATCATTCTTTGTCCTTATTTTTTACCTTCATTGAAACTTTGCTCAGAAAATCATATATATTCATAAAAAACTACACTGTCCTGTTCCAGAGCTCATCATGTACTATGATTTTCATGAAGATATGGGCTGTCTATTCAGTTCCACTGGATGGAACAGGTGCATTTGCAGTCACAGCTAAAGCTGAAACAAGGATCATGATGCTCAAAGAAAATGTATGCCCCTCCATAAATTTTCTTCTGCTGTCTTTTTCCTTGTTTATTTCCAGTACATTTGGTAACTGAAACTAATAGGATAATAAGTTTTTTCTTCATAGTTGAGGTGAGTGACTCTACACAAAAGCTTGGAGAGGAATAAGAAGGACCAAAGTAATAAAGTATGATGATCCACCACTGTTCCAAATCTGGTGAATGCTAGCATCTGGTGAAAACTACTATACAATTTTTCATACAGTAAGCTTGGTGAAGTTTTTCTGTTATATTTCTCTGAACACTAGAATTATATACAGTATATATATATATATATATATATATTCTTAAACTATAAGAAATCACTGTACAATATATGTGCAATAGAAAACATGGAGTACTGGAACAAACAGGAAAGGTTACTGCATCTTGAAGTGGACCATCCATGCACATGCCTTTGAAAATGCCTTTGTTTTAAAGACAGACATTTTAGAAGGTATTAAAGAAAGTTTATAGGCATGATTCATAAGTTGCTAAAACAATATTAAAAAGCAACACTTTTGTAAATTGACTTATATCTTACTGTATGTCAATTATTTTTATGATATCAGATTTTTCAAGGACTTCACTTTAATAAGGGTTGCTTCATAATTAAAATTCCTTTTAGTTGATGTTCTTACAATACAGTGCATGCACACTGGTAGAGGGAATTGTGCTGATTAAGATACACCCAATGTCATATAGATGACCTGGACAGAAGCTAAAGGAAATCAGTTATGAAAGCAAGAGCCTTAAATTATTCAGAAATGGGTATGTGCAGAAGTTTGCAGAGCAGAGACCAATGTGAGGTAGAGGCAGCGATCATGGACCTTATATTTTGTGAAGAACTAATGCAGTTCAAAGATCTGAATATTTATTTTCTCATTTACTTGGCTCCTAGATTACTGGTGCATGGCTAGCACGGCTGTTTTTGTCTGAACTACTGTATACATTCTTTATGAAGAAGCAAAATGTTATCTAGGAATGCTAGATAGAAGTAACTGGCTGACAAGGTGAGAGCTTGCTTCAAAAGAGGAACGCCATCTGTTGTGAAGTGCTGGAAACAAGGCCCAGCTTGCAAAGAAGGTGGAAAGGCAAGTAGTGCATAAGAGGATTTTATTTATCTCATTCCATATCTAAGTGGGTTTAGTGTAGCAGTAGCATTTTAATGTTTATTTTCCATGGCAACATGATTGTAAACCTGTACTTATGCTGTATTCTAGTAATCTTAATATATGAACTATTCATCTGTTGCAAAATAGAACTTTAAATAACCACTGAAAAATAGCACTGCAACACTATGCCAACACTGTGTAATGTTTTCCAGCAAATCCTTTCTGAATACTGATAAATGGTTAAACAGAGGCCCGAATCCAATGTGATGTGAGTGCTGCAGCACCAGCATGATGCAAATTTCGCCCCTTCCTCCCTTTGCTGCGTCCCTCAATGCTGCTCAGAAATCAGCTCTAGATTGTTTACCAAACTTCTGGAGCAGGCCTCTTGGGTACATGGGGCCCGGCTGTGGCAAGGTGAACAATTGTGTTGTTGTTGTTGTTGTTGTTAACTGCCTTCAAGGCGTCTTCAATTTATGGTGACCCCATGAATGAGAAACCTCCAAGTCACCCTATCCTCAATAGCCCTACTCAGGTCTTGCAGACTCAGAGCCATGGCTCTCTTGAGTGAGTCTATCCATCTGGAATGGGGTCTTCTTCTTTTCCTACTGCCTTTCACCTTGCTAAGCATTGTTGTCTTTTCTAGTGAGTCCTGTCTTCTTATGATACGGCCAAAGTACAACAGTCTCAGTTTAGTCATCTTGGCTTTTAGGGAGAGTTCAAGGTTCCAGTGGCAGCCATAGCTTGCTTGATTATGACCAAACTGCACTCATAGCCATGCACTGGAATACTTGTGCCCTGCATTAAGATTGCCAGTTAAGGATCATTCCAGGCCCCGAGGTTTCTGGGCCAAAATCTGAGATCTAGAGACGGCTACTGGTGATGTCATTAAGCATTAAGCTTTATGCATTATGTACCAACCACAGTACCTCATGGTTTGTCATTCTAACACACACACATAAAGATGAAGAGAGAACATATTTTCCTGTTTGGAAATTAAGATAGAAACCTTAACTACAGGGTCTGTTCCCAGATCAAGGTAAAATTAGATGATTATTCCTTCTTGCTTATTTAGGGAGACAGAATAAAGAACATTTAATCTAGCCTACTTAGAATCATAGAATCATAAAGTTGCAAGAGACTACATGGGCCATCCAGTCCAACCCCCTGCCATGCAGGAATACACAATCAAAGCACTCCCGACATATGGCCATCCAACCTCTGTTTAAAAAACCCCAAAGAAGGAAACTGCACCAGGGCAGCATATTCCACTGTTGAACAGCTCTTACCATCAGGAAGTTCTTCCTAATGTTTATGTGGAGTCTCTTCTCCTGCAGTTTCAATCTATTGCTCTGTGTCCTAATCTCTGGAGCAGCAGAAAACAAGCTTGCTCCATCTTCAATATGACATCCTTTCAAACATTTAAACATGCTATCATGTCATCTCTTAACCTTCTCTTCCTCAGGCTCCCTAAACATACCCAGCTCCCTAAGCCGCTCCTCATAGGGCATGGCTTCCAGACCTTTCCCATTTTGGTTGCCCTCCTCTGCACATCTTCCAAGTTGTTAACATCCTTCTTGAACTGTGGTGCCCAGAACTGGACACAATATTCCAGGTCTGACCAAAACAGAATAGAGTGGTACTACTATGTCCCTTGATCTAGACATTATACTCCTATTGATGCAGCCTAGAATCACATTGGCTTTTTTAGCTGCTGTGTCACACTGTTCACTCGTGTTCAGCTTGTGTTGTAATGAGAGTCCCAGATCCCTTTCAATGTACTGTTGTCAATCCAGGTGTCACCCATCCTATATCTGTGCATTTCATTTTTTCTGCCCTTGTGCAGTACTTTACATTTTTCCCTGTTGAAATCCATTTTGTTAGTTTTGGCCCAGCTCTTTAATCTGTTAAGGTCATTTTGAATTCTGATCCTGTCCTCTTGGGTATTAGCTACCCCCCCTAATTTGATGTCATCTGCAAATTTGATAAGCATACCCTCTATTCCCTCATCCAAGTCATTGATAAAGATGTTGACTAGCACTGGGCCCAGGGCAAAATCCTGTGGCACCCCACTGGTCACTTCTCTCCAAGATTAAGAGGAGCCATTGGTGACTACCCTTTGGGTTCAGTCAGACAACCAATTACAAATGCACCTAAGAGTAACATTTTCTAGCCCATGTTTAACTTGCTTGTTTGCAAGAATATCATGGGGAACTTTGTCAAAGGCCTTACTGAAATCAAGATACACTACATCCACAGCATTCCCTTCATGTACCAAGTTTGTAACTCTGTCAAAAAAAGAAAGATAAGATTAGTTTGGCATGACTTGTTTTTGAGAAATCCATGTTGACATTTAGTGATCATGGCATCCTTTTCTAAGTGCTTACAGACTGTCTGTTTAATGGTCTGATCTAGAATCTTTCCTGGTAGTGATGTCAGGCTGACTGGGTGGTAATTATTTGGGCTCTCTTTTTCCCCTCCTTGAAGATGGGGACAGCATTTACACCTCTTCCTGTTTTCCAGGAATTCTCAAAAATTATTGCCAGTGGTTCTGGGATTACTTCTGCCAGTTCTTTTACTATCCTTGGATGTAGTTCATCTGGCCCTGGAAGCCTGAATTCATTTAGAGTAGCCAGGTATTCCTGTACTACCTGCACTACTTTTTCCTATCAGAAGGTGTATGCAGAGCAGATGGTGAGTCCTAGCACCACAACAACTGGGAGGGAAAGATGAAGCTAATTAAGTAAATACATAGACCCTCCCAAGATAATCTTTGCAAGTTGCAGCAACAAATCAATTAAACTTTGGACATTATAGCAAGCTGCAAGTCTACTAGCTTAAAGGGAGAGTTCATACAGCCCTTTCCTCTTGCCCAGAGATGAGCTCATCGAAGTTTGTACCATTGTCTCCTACCTGTAGATGACCCATGAAAGCAGGAGACTTGGGGTCAAGCCCTAAAATCTGGGAACCCTAGCCCTGGGGGAAAGCTGAAACACTGACATGGGTAAAAACAAGCAAACAAACACCTGGTGAGCTAATGCCCACTGTCTCAAAGTTGATGTGTCCACATTTGTCCCTGAAGATTTTGGGTTCATAGACATGTCTTTTTTGTTACAGATATAATGCATAAGATGACACTATGTAACTAGTGGTTTCATATTAGTTTGAAAAAAGATGAAGGAGAAATGGACAGACTTTGGAAACAATGAAAATGAGATTCCTAAACACAGAAAAATTATAGCAAAATAGAAACCCAGCAAAACCCATTGTTCCTTTCACCATGATCTCAAAATAGGGAAGTCTATACTCTTACATTATTAGGATATCTGTACTTCACACCATAGTAGCTTGATTCCACTTTCTTTAACTGCCATTGATCCATCCTAAGGAATCCTGGGATTTGTAGTTTGTTAAGGTGCTTACAATTCTCTGCTAGACAGCTGTAGTTCGGTAGTTCTGTGGAGTGCAAAGGGAGGCAGGACTCTGTAATCTCCACACATTGTATGAAAGGCATTGTTGGTTTTCTGCTGTATGTTGGATTATGTTCTAAACATTTGGACATGGAAAAGTTTCACATTGTGTGCCAACTATTTCTGTTCAGCTGACAGCTACACAGGTGGCTGGATATAGATCTCAGGCTGGCTTTTAAACTGATCTTTGCTGTGCTTCAGTGTCCTATCCCTATTTATCCAGTTGTCTGCACTCAGCATTAGAGATGATGGTGAATAGCATTCTAGCAGGTGTCCAGTGGAGCCCAGCCTGAACAAGAGAGGATTCAGTCCCAAACAATCAATCACTAGGAAACAATGAATAGCTAACTAAAGGGAGCTCTTTAGCATTTGTAAAGAGTTTTGTGAGTGTGGCATTGTCCAAAGGACCCATATGAATCTGTAAATTCAAATTATTTGATGAAATGGGTTCTTGTTATCTCACCCAATGCATTGGACTGACAAGAGCTTGGCTTTGTAATCACTCTCATCAATCTTTCACCCACCATATAATTTTATTTACCTTCCTTTTGTTAACGTGTCTGTCAAAGTTACTCAACCTTTTCACAGTGATAAAACTTCTATTTCACATAAACTCCCTTGCCTAGAGAAGCCAAGTGAGAAATAATTGAGCTCTCTAAACATTGGCTGGAAGCGGGGGGGGGGGGGGCACAGATAAACACAGGATATTATATAATCTACTTTCTCAGCAACTTCTCACATATCTATACATATATGGGGAAGGGCTAGAGCACAGTGGTGAAATACCTGCTTTGCATGCAAATAATCCCAGGTTCAGTCCCTAACATCTCCAGGTAGGACTAGGAAAGAATCCTTCCTGAACCCCTGGAGGGCTGTTTCCAAAAATACTGGGCAGGACAGACCAGTGGGCTAACTCTACGTACCCTCATATAAAATCATATTCCCATGTTATACGTAGTATTATTCATCATGTTACACGTAGAATGTATATACCTTTTATGTATATTAAAAACTATGCAGTAATAATTCCATACAATAACCATATTTGCGGACCCAGACCGGACAGCCCAACAGCCCCCTGTCCTGAATAAACACAGACACTCAGATTCGCTTAACTTTGTATTGATTACAAATATAAAACTTCGGAAAACATGGTTAGGTACAGGTTAGTAATATACATACGTTGAGGTAGATAAAATAATATATATGTTGGCAATAATTCGCCGCAATTTGCCAGCTAATGGTTGGCAGCAATGTATGGGTCGTGAGCACCACGCTGCCCACACATGTGGGTGGCACGGGAACCGGTCCATCCCGGCTCCCTTGTGTGAAGGAGAGAGGCGCTGGCTGAACTGCCCGCTCAACGTTCTCTCCTTCCCTTTAAACAAGCATAAGTTAGCAGCTAACAGGGGTCTCCCTTGAACTTGAACTTGGCTTTGAACTTGAACTTGAACTTGCACTTGACGGAGACCCCTGAATTGTTACAAATTCCCACGACCCAATACATCCGCCACAAAGGCGTTCCCATGGAATCGCCTTCCGCCAACCATTGCCCCATCAACAGGCAGGCCTACTGGTCCCCATGGGCTGCAGCCCCGGCGGGCAGCGCCCGTCCTGGTCTAATGTAGGCCGCATAGGCCCTGGAGCGCCACCGTCTCAGGCGCATGATTGATTCTGAGGACATGCCGGCTTCCGCTGCCATGGTCGCCGCCCCAATCCGGAAGGAATGGCTGGTGAAGTCCTCGACTGGCAGACCCAAACCCCTAATGGCCACGCTCACAAACTGGAATCTAGTGAGAGGTATCCCGTCCCGGTGCTTGAACAAGGGGCTGTGCCCTGGCCCCCGCACTTCCAAAAACTTCTTCATGCTCGCCACGGGACACAGAGAAGAACTCTCAACCCTCCGAAGATGCAGGGTGGCCCCACGGCCTCGCTGATCTGCCTTTGAGCGCCTGATGCGAATGGACAAGTCGTGGTCCCCCAGCGAGACATTGCCGATCTGCAGTGCCGTGCCCGAAGAGTCTGTCTTGGAGGAGCACACCACCTCCCCCACCCTTAGGCCCCCGAAAAAGGCCATCATGTATGCTGTCCCGAAGAGCAGCGCCTCGTAGCTGGAGTGGTATATGGCAGGCAGATAATCCACCAGCTGCGCTAGCGCTGCGTAGGATAGGGGGTGCCGCGCGTCGCATGCCCTCAGTGCCATCCTCCTCCAGCCCTCCAATGCTTTCCTTACCATGAAGGAGTCGCAAGGGTCCCCGTATCCCGCTGCCTTGCTGAAGAAAGAAATGCCTGCCGCCTGACCTGTTATTGTCCTTGGCACCAGCCCTCTGTCCTTCAAGGAAGCCAGATAGTGCAAGACTTCCCTCTCCGTCACTGGGCCGGCACACCCGTAGCCGTGCTGTTGCCTGAATTGCGCAAACTGTGCCACCGCCCTCTGATAGCTGGCCTGCGTGGAAGGGGCCAAGGAGTCCACTACGCCCTGGAGCACGGTTCACTCCCAAGGCTCCAGAGGTCTGCCGGGAACTGGGTCTCCTTTTCGTCCGCGTCCGGCGCCAGCATGCGGAACCGGTCCGTCTGAAACCGAGACAAGGCATCTGCGATCTCATTATCCACACCGGGAATGTGCCGTGCGTGAAAGCTGATGTTGGCCCCCAGGCAGGTAAGCACAAACTTGCGCACCAGCCTCATGACCCTGTGCGACCTGGAGGACTGCCTGTTGATGATCCTCACCACTGCCTGATTGTCACACCAGAAGCAGACTTTCTTGTCTCTGAATTGCCCACCCCACAACGTGATGGCCACCACTATGGGAAAAAACTCCAGAAAAGTGAGGTCCCTGGTGATGCCCCTTTCCGCCCAGTCATCTGGCCAGGGCTGAGCACACCAGTGCCCATCATAATAGACCCCAAAACCCAGGCTGCCCGCCACGTCGGAGTGAACCTGCAGACTGCTGCCCAGCTGCATGCGGCCCTGCCATGTGGTCACCCCATTGTAGGTTTCAAGGAAAGATAGCCACAACCTGATGTCCTCCTTCACCCCCCTTCTGAGGCGGATGTGGTGGTGCTGCGCCCACACCCCCCCGGTGAGTCTTGCAATGCGCATTCAGAATGCCCTCCCCGGGGACACCACCCTGCAGGCAAAGTTCAGGTGCCCCAATAGCGACTGCAATTCTCTGAGTGTGGCTTTTTCTTTCCTCAGCAGGTCAGTCATCAACACCCTCAGGCTGTGAATCTTATCATCTGGCAATCTGGATATCCCCTTAGTGGAATCAAGCTGTATGCCCAGGTACACCAGGGACGTCGCTGGACCAACCATCTTGTCGGGTGCCAACGGTACCCCCAGCTCCGCTGCCAAAGCCTGGAAAGAGGAAAGCAGAAACCCACATTCTTCCCCCCCCCCGCTGGGCCCATGATTAGGAAGTCATCCAAATAGTGTGTGACAAATGGGGAACCTGTTCGCCACTGCAAGGCCCATTCCAAAAATGTGCTGAACGTTTCAAAGGCAGAGCAGCTGATGGAACAGCCCATGGGCAAGACCATGTCATAGTTCCATTTTTCTTGGAACTTGAAGCCCTAAAGACAGTGATCGTCAGGGTGCACCGGCAGGAGCCGGAAGGCCGACTGGATGTCACATTTTGCCATCAGCGCTCCCTGCCCACAATTCTGCAGCAGGCGAACCGCGTAATCCAATGAGGCATACCTCACCGTGCAAAGCTCCGGTGGGATAGCATCATTGACTGATGCCCCTTTTGGGTAGGAGAGGTGATGAATGAGCTGGTACTCACCCGGGGCCTTCTTGGGCACCACCCCCAATGGGGAGACCCTCAGGTTGGGCATGGGTCGGTGTTCAAAAGGCCCTGCTATGCTCCCGGCCTCAACCTCCTTTTTGATCTTGTGAGCCAGCACCTCAGGCAGCTGTGTCGCAGACTTAAGGTTGCCTGACGTGGTAGCTTCCCTTGTGCCCTGAAAAGGTACGCGGAACCTGAATTCGAACCCCTCCGCCAAATAATTGGCCGCCTCTTTCTTGGGGTAGGCTGCCAAGAGAGGCCGCATAACCTCCACCCTCACTTGAGTGAACGCCATGGGCCTCCCAACCCCAACCCCCAGTTCATTTTGAGTTGCTGTTGGAGGTGGTCCCGCTGGGGCCGCTCTCTTTCCTGCTGCTGGGTGCGGCAGGTCGACTGTTCCGAAAGGACTGGCCGCTGCTGCCCTGCCATGAACAATTGACCTTCGAATGCCCCCCACCGCAGCTATCGCAGGCGTGCTCAAATCTGCACTTGTATCTGGAGCACTTGCCCCCATTGAACTCCCAGCAGACCGGCCTCTTCCCTTCTTTTTTGTGTGTCACCTTTTGGGCTTCACCCTTCTCCCGTCTGCCCGGCCCTGTGGCCTGCAGCCAATTGGGGTAGTCAATGGTCTCCCATCTGTGTATGGGAGACCGAGATGCTTTCTTCCTGCTCAATGTCGTACAGTATTGCGTTGGAGTCCCCTGCCTGGGCCCGCACCAGCAAAACCTGGCGGAGGTGATTGATCAGGTGCCAAGCCCACTCAGGAAACACCAAAGCCACCACCCCCATGTAAACTGCGTACTCATTGAGCCAGTTGGCAAAGGTGTGTTCCAAGGTCTCGATGCTGGCCTTGCCGCTGTCTTTCTTATCGCTCTTGTGCACCCTGGCCTCGGCCCCGGGGGGCGGGGCCAGAGTGAAGATGTCCACGTAATAGCCTTGTAAAATCTTGGAATGCACCTTGTGATCCAAGTGCCCCCCTGGGGGATCCTCCTTGGACTTGGCTTCCCGCAGTTCCTCCCCCTGAGGGTGTTTCCCCTCCGCCTTCCTATCAGCCCCGGCTTTTTCCCAGGCCCTGCGCAGTTTGAGGGCCCATGCTGGCAAACCAGGTTTGAACGCTCCCTTTTCCCAATACCTGTATTTGTCCTCATCTGAGGACTCACCTGAAGAGGATCCGGAACGGGATCGTCGATGCTTCCTGTGGGGGCTGCGCCTTCCGTCGGACCTGCTACACCACCGTGATGAAGATCCCCTCGAGCCCGACCACCAGGATTCCCTGGAGCCGCTCCTCTCCTTTGAGCCCGACCACCAGGATTCCCCTCGAGCCCGACCACCAGGATTCCCTGGAGCCGCTCCTCTCCTTTGACCTGGAATGCCTGCGCTGCCCACCACTGCTTGGCGCACCTAAACTAGAGGAAGTACTGGGCACCGCATCTTCGGTGGCCTCAACCGCCTGCGGGACCGCCTGATCTGGCGCGCTGCCTGCAGCAGCCCCCTCATCTATCTTTTGCAAGACCACCAACAGGGCCCCCATGACATCAGCCAATGTGGGAGCCGGCTGGCCAAAGGCTTCCGCAGGAGGGCGAGCGGCCTGCACTGAGGAGACACCACTGTCGCTCCCTTGCCTTTGTGCCCCCGCTCCGTCGCTCGCCGAGGTGGCTCGTTCCGTCCGCGGTGGCCCTGGATCCGAACTCTGGCAGCGCCTCGTAGCCCTCTTAGGCCCCATGATGCCTGTGGCCCCGGTTCGTGGGAGCAGTGATGCGTGGCGTGGCCTTGCTGCGTGTCTGAATGAGTGCTTAGTGACTGCTCAGTGTAATAATTTTTTTGCTTTATTGAATGCCGACCGCCGCCCTGCGGCCCGAGACCTGCAAGAAAAAACCTTACCATAGCCTGCAGCTTGCCTGTGCAAGCTTGCGTGCGTACCCCCTCCATGTGAGCTACATGCTTGCTGCTGCACGCGATGAGGGGGTGGGTGGGTGAGTGGGACGAGCCCCAAGGAGGAATCCCCTCCCGATGCTACCAATGGGGAGGAGAGCTACCTGCTTCCCCCGCTTGCCCCCGCTATAGGCCCCAAGGCCCGCTCGCACAGCCAGTCCCGAGCCCGCCTGAGCGCTGTCCCTCTGGCCCACCGGTGCCTCGCTCTGCCTATGCGGGCTCTGCAGCTGGCCGACAACCCGGACCCAGGAGGCCGCCACCCTCACCCTCACGGGGCGCGCCACCCGCCTGCTGGCATGGCGGTCCTGCCGCGGCGCCCCATAGCCTCCCCCGGCCTGGCCTGGAGTGGCACCGGGAGGCCAACCGATCCCCCCAGGTCCTGCTGTCCTGGGGTGGGGGTGGGGGAGCCCCCCCGCTTGGCTGTCTGAATCCTGGGGGCTCCAGGGGCTGGCCCCCACCGCCCGCACGGGGCAAGCCACCCCGTAGCTGCCGGGGCGATCGCACCGCGGCAGAGGAAGCCTCCTCGAATGGTGCAGGGTGGCCTCCCCCCTCCTCCCAGCTCCCCGCAACCTGCTGGAGAGCCGGCCCGCACGCCGAAAAAACCACCACCCTCGGCGAGGCCTCCCCAGCCCGGCCGCGAATGCTGCCAGGTGGCCGCCCCTCCTCCCAGCTCCTGCGCCCTCCGGGGAGCCTCCCCCAATGGCGCTGGGTGGGCGGTCACTGAGGAGCCACCCACTAGAGAGCCCCGTTTTTTTTTTTTAAAAGGCCTGCCCGCCGGCCCGTACCTGCTGGGGGGGTGTGATCCCCGCTTTCAGGCGCAGCGGAGGGCACTGCTGCCTCCTCCGTCATCGCATTGGATCTGGGGAGGGCGTGCGCGGCCCTTTATTCCAGATCCCCAGACCAACCAGAAGCGAGCGTACTCGCTCCTGATTGGTCCGCTCTCCCTTTCCCCTCCCCGCCACTAAGGATGCTGGGGAGAAGAAAGGGAAGATGGCGGCGCACATGGTGTGCCATGCGGCCGGCTCCTCCCCCCTCTCCCATGCCCCGGGCAGCGCCTGGCGCGCGGGGGGGGGAGGCAGAGCTGGACAGCCGCTTTCCAGGGCTGCCGGTCGGGCCGCAAACAGGCCCGCCGGCCAGCAGCAAGCCCCCATCTTTGTTGTTACATGTTGTCAAGTCAATTTTGACTTATAGCATCCCTCTAAGAGCCCAGGTCATCAACTGCTCTGCTCAGGTCTTGCAAACTAAGAGATGCATCTTCCTTGCAATCCACCTGTAGTGTGGCCTTCCTCTTTTTCAACTGTCTTCCACTTTCTTCTACATATTCATCATTGAAAAAAACTGTAACGATCCTCAGCCTGAGAGTATGAAGCAAAACGGATGATTGGACTATTTGCTTTGATACCATTCCCCACAAAGAATTGCTTTTAGCCTAGACAATTTGCCGCACCTTCTGCCAGGGCCTATAAGAGTGGGGTTCAGCCAGTGCATCAGTCCAAGGCCCAGAGAGCCAAGGACAAGGAGGGCCCTCTGAATTTCTGACAACCCCTCCCTAAAAAATATCACCTCACAGCCCCTTCCAAAATCACCTCACAGCCCCCTTATTTTACAAAGGTTAGCAAATACTTAGCTCTTCAGGGATTTCCTTGGCTTTTTACTGGAACCTGGCTATTTTCTCTATGAAAGCAATGGATCATTTAACCCTGTGAAATGGGGTGTATTCACTTAAACGTCTGAATTCTGGTTGTTGATCTTAGCTCACATTGACATTGTAACCAGGAAGGCCACCATTTCATTATATAACATATATTTACTATGTCTTTCAGGTCCAAATTTGACAACTACATCTTAAAAACCAACCCTTTAGAATGTATCCTCACAAATCAGGATGGTAGAAATGACAGGAAAGGACAAAAAGAGAGACAGGGCAGAAAAAAAAGACAGCAGACACTCTTCCAGGTAGGACTAACAGCACCTAATACTCTTCGTGCAGAATATTCCCCGGGCTCCTCTGTTTTGGAAGAATTAGAAGAAACTGTTGAAAGCCCAGTTTGTCACCCTCTAAAAAAAGAAGGAGCTAATGTAATCACAAGTGAACCTAACAAAGGTATGCCAGGAGAAAATAAAAACACCGACTCAGATGTGGGGAATGCCCAATCAGTTGATGTAAAGGCAAGTGAAATTCCATTTTCCAACATAAGCAAGGTTGAAGAAGAGCTACATACTGATTGTTCTGACAGGAGGAATGTTAAGTGTTGGTCTTGACATTGGGCATATTACAAATACATTTCCTTCTCAAGTAGAAATAGAAAAATATGTTACCAGTGGCCACATCCACTACTTAAACAATTCTCAAAGGACACAAACAATTAAGCTTTTCTAGAAAGTGCCTTGAAATTTCAGGGCACTAATGGAGAACTACACAAGAGAGGATGGAGCCAAAAGAAAGAAGTGTTATATTGTTTGCCATGTTGATGTTTTTTGGCATACCACTAGTGCTTCAGCTTCAAAATCTGCTCTAGCATCACCTGAGAGTTGGACAGTTAGTGTAAAGTGGCAAAAACTAAGTGTCAACATCTCAGAACATGAAAGTAGCAATAGCTCCAAGGAATGCTATATAGCTTGGAGAGAGCTTCAATGATGTCTTTCATCTGGGAAAGGAGCTGACAAAAATTTGAATTGAAGCAGTGAAATGGTGCACCATTTGTAACCATATAATTGATGTTGTTCTTTGGGTGGTGGTAGTTTAATGTTTAATGGATCATCACATTGAATTGGGGATTCCAAACAATGAAAACTTCTTAAGCCAAGAACTGCTGTCAAGATGGTATCTTACTCCCCAAGAGCATGTGCTACTGGTAGAAGAATGCCAGAAAAAGGGCTGAACACATTCAAATTCACTACCTATTTCCTGAGTCACAGAATGAGTGTATCTCCAAATGTTCTAACTTTATAAAGCAACATATTTTGCTAGAAAGGAGGTCTTCAAAATATTCTGCAGTTGTTGTGGCTGCAGCTCCATACTCCTCCCATGCTGACAATAGTTCTGTTGAGGTATGTTTATTTAAAGAACGGTAGATCTGAGATTTCTTAAGTTTTTCAGATTGCAGCAATAAACTGTCAGGGAAAATAAGTGTTGTGATCAGAAAATCTATGGCCCCCCTTTGGGTAATTTTAATCACCAGGCAAAAGTGCCAGCTAGTCGTGTTAAGAAGTTGGAAATCTGTCAATTTGGTGCCTGTTTTCTGTTTTGCCTCTCAAGGCTAGATAAGTAGAAATGAGAGTAGTTTACTTTAGTTTCTCTTGAAGGAGGCTTGATGTTTTGAAAGAATTTCATTATATAAGCAAGGGAGGGATTTTGGTGCTATGCGATTCGGGGCTCCATCTTTCCCTGTTAGTTTTGAAGAAGCCTTTGGAGGACACAGAAGCAGGGATGAATGCTTTCTGTATTTTATTTTGACTTGTTATTTTTTACAATAAAAGCTATGAAAGACTTTAGCCTTTATTGAATTTCTTACCAGAGGTATGCAAGTTTTTGCTCAAAACCCATGTGTTCTGCTGAAACTCTGCAACAGTTTGCTGCCTTGTTAAGCAAAGCAGGAGCAGACATTGCAGTTTTTACAACATAAACATGGGGGAGGGATTGCTCAATCAATCATGGACATCTTGGAAGAGCATGCCATTCCTCTGAGTGACTGCAGGGCACAAACATATGAAAACAGTGACAAACAGTGACAAAACAATGAAGATTTTGCAACAGAAATGCAACAATTACTCTAAGCACAGAAAAGAAATTTTGGAAAACCATGACATGGCAGAAATGGACAAATTTACCTGTTTACTGAAAGGGAAAAGCATAGAAAAATTTCAACAAGATTGGGAAAAAATTTCTGATTACTTGGAAAAGTCTTGGGATGATTTTGCTATCATTGGATTTAAGGAGTGAAAGATAATGATATTAAAAGATAGGAAAATGCATAACACTTAAATAACAGCTACAATTATATAAATTTAAAAGAACATGCACACACACAATATATAGAGAGAATGTGAACATGTGTATATAACTCCTCAAAGTATTATAATCAAGCGGTATGCTGGCAAATAACACAGCAAACAAATATGTAAGTTGTTAACAGATTACTTTTGATGAAAAAAATTATACCTAAAAGCTGTAAGGTGGGAAATTAGAGATTTACAGTAGAATATTTATGGAAACAGTGGTATAAGGAGATTTGTCAATTTTATTACAAATATAGCACAGGGACTGTTGGGTAGGAGGTCAAATGAATGTGTAGTTATGGATGGGAAGATAGTAGATAGGATGGAAATGTAGTATGTGAGAAGGTATGTGAAAGTGTTAAGAAAGTGATAGTGGAAAAGAGTTAGAATGTAAGAGAAAAGAAGAAGGAAAGATGGAATTAATTTGTTATAAGGTAAAGGTTAGTAGATGGTAGTTAAAAGGAAGAAGGAGAGAAAAGGGTATAGAATGGGAAATGAATGTTTTAAGGAAATGAAATTTTTAAAAAATGTAAATGTAAGTTTATAAGATTATCTTGCATATATAAGACCATGTATGCTAATAAAAAAGTTTTTTAAAAATTGCTAAATTTATTCACTGACTACAAACTTTTTGAGATACTTGCTAATGTTTGTTTAAGTTTGAGAATATTGTTGACAATTCCAGCTACAGTTGCATTAGCAGAAAGATCTTTTAGCAAACTCAAATTTATCAAAAGCTTTTAATGTTTTTTATCGAATACATTATATATACAATATATATACATTTTATATACTTTGCATGCCATACACTGTATATATCTTATATATATACATTATAGATATTTTAGACATCATACAAGAATACAAAAGTAGCATCCTTACTCCCTTTTTCCGTGTTATTAACTTCATAATTTTCTCTAACTTTTTTAATACAATATCAACAACATTTCTATTGTTTCAGGTTTCATTCTCCACCCCTTCCCCCATTTGACTTCCTATTGTTGTCCTCCAGACTAGGATAAGCCACGTATCAATTTTTTTCAAAACAAATCTCTCCTGTTATATGTAAGAGAAAAGTTTATATATTTAAGTTTAAATCATTCTCCTTCTGCTAAACACGTTTTCCTTTATCGCTCCACTGACATTAATTATGAAGCTTCATTTAAGTTCTACCATTGATTTACTGTCTCTAAGCTTCTTGTAAAGTAAACTTATAACTTTCATAAATTTCCCCAGTCCTTTTCCAATATCTCAGCTTTGGATCCCATTCTTTTTCCAATTTTTTGCTTGATTTATTCTGTAATTTATTTGTTAATATATCAAGTTCTAGCATATCTATAATTTTAATTAACCAATCGTTTATACTTGGTGGATCTTTCAATTTCTAATTTTTTGTGATAACCGTTCTTGCTGATGTTATCATATATAGTAAGATTTTCTCATAACTCCAACTATCTTTTTCATCTAACCCCCTAATCATATTCAGAAGATACATGTCAGGAACAAAATTCAACTTGGTCTGTATGATTTCTTCTACTATTGAGTGAACCGCCAGCCAAAATTTCTTTATTTTTCTACACCTCCACCACATGTGAATTAACATACCATAGCTTTTCCCACATTTCCAACATGTGCCATTTATTGTTTTGTATACCTTATTTAACCTGGCTGGGGTGTAGTATCATCTTTGTGTAGTTTTTATATGATTTTCTTTCAAATTTTGGCATGCTGTGAGAGTATATGATATTTTCCTTTCTCTTTCCCAATCGTCCAGATTTAATGGATGACCAAAATCTTTAGCCCATTTCAACATATAATCTTTTATATTTTCAGATTCAAGATTTCTAGATAATAATAGTTTATAAAACTTAGTAATTTGTTTTTTTCTTCTGGTCACTCAGTAATAGTTCATCCAGTTCATTATCTTCTTCTTGAAGTCCACTTTCTTTTTGATCCTTTAAGTATCTTTCTTTTAATTGGAGATAGAAGAACCAATTTATTCCAAATTTTTCCTTTAACTCTTCTCTACAATCTAAACAGAATGTTTTACTATTTCCTTTTTTCCCTGTATCCTTATATCTCAGTCATTTATCTGTGTTTTTCCCGTTAGCAAAAAAGACCTCTTGCATGGATACCCAAAGCCAAATTTTAAGATATTTTTTTCTTTACTCCTTTCCAAATCGTAATATTCTAATAGTCCTATACCAATCTTGTATTTAGTCTGCTCTGTCTCCTTGGTATAAAAACATTTTGATCTTCATGTATTACCTCTGTTAGTAGTGCTTTCAATCTTTGGGCTAGAATATTTGCATAAATCTTATAGTCCAAATTCAGTAACAAGATTGGTTTATAGTTCGCTACCTCCTTCGTATCTTTCCCTTCTTTTGGCAGTAATACGATGTTGGCATTGGACCAGGAACTCGGAACTCCATTCTCCTCTATTTCATTGACTGTTCTGTGAAATGGCAAAATTAATTCTTCTAAACATTTATAATACATTGCCGTGAATCCATCTGGTCCTGGAGCCTTGTTGTTTTTCAGCCCCTGTATCGCCTTTGATATTTCCGCAATTGAGATCGAACCATTCAATACACTGATTTGTTCATTAGATAGTTTCGGAAAGATTTGTTTATCTAAATATGATTGCATTTTGAGAGTATCTTCGTTATTTCTTTCTTTGAACTCAACTAATTTATGATAAAATTCTTGAAAGGAACTCTTCATTTTTCATATTTTTCCCTTTATAGGTAATTTCCATAATAATTTTTCCCAGTTTCACTTCTTAGTTTATTCGCTAACCACCTTCCTGTTTTATTAGCATATTCAAAATTTGTCCTCTTAATTAATAAACCATGTGCTACAGCTTTTCCTGCATCCCACACCGTTTTCATCTTACAATCTCTTGTATCATTTTCAGAGAAATACAATCTAACTTCTTTTTTCAATTGATTCAAAAACTGTTCATCTTTTAGTAAGTTTTCATTTAACCTCCAACTGGAGGTCTTCTTGTTCATTTTTAACTTTCATTTAATTGGGAAGTGATCAGATGTTGTCTTGGCTAGAATTTCCATGTCTAGTACCTGTGGAATCAAGTTCTTAGAAATTAAAAACATATCTATTTTAGCTTTTTGTGGTGTGTCTATCCTGTATCTCTTCTGACGAAAGGCAAATGAGTTTCCTTCCACTCTGTCCCATTTATAATTAACTCAATTTTTTTGCTAATAATTGTGTAATCTGTCTGTATGCCTGTCTTCTTTTAAGTATGATTGATGGAATATCTTAAAAAAAATATTTCTTCCTCTTTTATTATCAATTTGTCTTTATAATTCCATTGTATTATTTTGTCTTTTATTCTTACCTTATTAAAGACAATTACAATATCTCTTGGCAACTTTTTTTCTTTTGCAATGACCGTGTTTATTCTAAATATTTTTCTATTTCCTCTTCTAAATATTGTTCTGTGAAATCTGCAAATTTAGCAATTGTTGGAATAATTCTTTCAAATAGATTTTCATTCATTTTTTCAGATAGACCTCTTAAATTGAGACATTTCTCCCTATAACGTAATTCTTGGTTTAATATTTGTATTTCTTCTCTATCTTGTCTTACCTTTACTTCTGTTATTGTTTTTTCCATTTATTGCGATTTTATTTGCAAATTGCTTATTTCCATTTTCAACTCTTCCATATCTTTACACAGTTTGTCTATCTTCTTTACAAGTTTTTCAGTTTCTCTTTTGTAGTCCTGCTTTATCTCCTTCTTTATCTCTTTCAATTCATTTCTTATTTCCTTTTTAAAGTTCAATAGCTCTGACCTCAACTCCTCCATAATCACTGTATGAATTTCTGGCATTTGGGGGGCTTCTATAGAACCTCTTCTTGCTGTGACTATTTGGGTTTGAGATTAAGTTGTTTTCCTTGTGCTATATGCCATTTTTGATCTTAAGCAATGTTAGTAACTTTGTCTAGTTTGTTTATTTATATAATCATTATTTATTTATTTATTTATGCCCTCCTTGTCTAACCTTGATCCTTATTATTCACCCCTTGTGGCTTAAATTTATTAATTTATTATTTTGGGATTCCCAAAATATTTATTAAATTCTATGTTTTGTTGTTCGGTGTTTGAAATAGTTCTCAAATTATTACAAATATATTCCTTTATAATCTTATAAATTAAGATTATATCCTTATAATCTTATAAGTAGCACCAATATTTAGCTCCAAAATCAATTCTTAATGTTATATTTCCTGTTAAACTTGTAATCCCAACTAAGTTCATTAATTCAATAATTCTCATAAACTCATTACATTGATTAAGTTAATTCTTCTTACACACAAACAAATATATAATCCAGTCAGCAAGAGTATAGTCCCATATCTAATTTTCACATACTTATCTTATAATACTCTTTCTCAGTTCATTTATGAAGTAAGTAAACACAAATTTATATATGTATATGTATATATAATATATACTAAATTGTACAATCCTTTTATTGAATATCCATTTTTTATGTAATCAAAATAATTCTTGTAATATTAGAATGAATTCTTCTTATAATGCTCTTACAGTGTAAACTATGGCTTAATTTGATTCTTCTTATGTTTACTCTAGTTCATATAATCCCAGTTCTTAATTCTCTCAGTTTGTTTCATCAATTAAATTAGTTCCTCTTATGAACACAATACCCCCTTTCCCTGAGTAATTTTATGCAAATTTCAGCAATTATACAATTTTAGATCATCAAGAATTTTAAGCACTCGACAAATATACAATCCCATTTCCAATTTACCCCACATTACTGCCTTATAATACTGCTTTAGTCCATTTATAAAATAAAAAATAGAATTTGAATATATTGAATATATATATGTTTATATCTATCACGATTAATCAATTTTAACAATTAATCAATCTTCTCCTATGCACACCAAAATAAGCAAAAAATAATAATATATACATTCAACATAAATTAGATAACACCCTCAATATCTCTTATGTCTCTATTCTTTTTCAGTGCTATCAATAATATCAGTAATATCAGTAATACAAAGTATAGCTTTAAATTAACTTCTCTTTTTCTCTTGTTTCTTCCAATCCTTTGTTCCTCAATGCATTCCACTGGTTTCTGAAATAATAAAGTGTAATGTCCATTCACTAGACCACTCACTAGTCCAACTACGTGGCTCTCTGAATATTTTTCTATTCTGTTCTCTTCTATCCACCCAGTCCTTTTATTTACTTCCACCTAGTTTTCTTTTCCAATCTAATCCAAACACTTTAAACACTTTGAGAGATACCAGGTTGGTAATACATGTCTCTTTTCTATGGTGTTCCTGTAGCTTATAGTTATCTTGTTAAAGTTAGAGTTAAAGTTATCTTGTTATTTTGTCTCCACCACTAGTAGGTCTGCCACGACCAAAGGAGCTGGGGAAACTGGAGTATTGCAACAGTTAGTAATCTCTTAAGAAACAGACACACACCTTTAAACTAACTGTCTTACTATGTTACTTGTTAATTTGTAACCTCCTCCACCTTCCGAGTTCTCCTTTCAAAATTATTGTTTTTCATTTGTTTGAAACTGTTTGAGACAACTTTCCTTCGCATTCAAGCTTGCCTTCTATCTCCTTTGTGGAGCCTATTTGGTTTGAAGACTTAATCCAAACTTAAACCTACTGGATTGCAATTTCCCAGCTTCTAAACACAAAATTCCAACTCAGCAAATTCTCCATTTCAAAGTTCTTAAAAAAGAAGGGGCAAAAACAGTTGTTGAGAAGAATACCGTCCATCGTCCACTGGAAAAAGAAAAAGAAAAGCTTCAGGAAAAGAAAAAGGAAAACAACTGAGACTCCCTTCGGGCTCCTTTAATCTTCTTTGAGCTGGCACGATTCAGCTTGAGCTTCTCAGCTGCTCCTGTGGCGTTGGGTTCCCCCTTGCTCCTCCACCCCAAGGTTCCACTGAACCTCCATTCTTTGCAAGCTTAGGGGTGAAACTGGGGGCCCTGCGGATTCCCCTGTTTCTCCCCTTCTCTTCCCAGAGCTCAGAGACCTTCAAGGTGGAAATGAAGTGTCTTAGCCACCAACGTTTGATCAGAGGTAGAACAGAGCTCCGTCTCCTAACTTCTGCTGCCTTTTCACTCACCACTGGAAGTCAAATTTATCAAAAACTTTTAAAGGTCTACCCTGTCTGAAACCTGACTTGTTGATTTAGCAAGACTGAAAAGTGAATCAAGTGTTGCCAGGGAAATTGATTTTGATAGTGTTATTAGAAATTTTGGAGATAAAAAAGCCAGGAAAGCTCATTTCATTAGCTGATTAGGCTTATCGTTGATTTGTATAAAGTACATTGTTATCTGGCAATTCTGGTGGACAGAGAATAAAACGTTTACGAAAGTTCACCAGTGGTCATATTCAGATACCTGAGATTAGCCATCATGTTCAATTATGCTTTTATAATCAAGCACCAAAAGCCATCTACTTTGTATGTTATCATAATCACATTTTTCTACAAAGCAGGAAAAACTGCAACTTTTAAAATTTCATGTTATACCATTACCTTTATTGAAAAGATTCTATTGAGGATTTAAGGTCCAAAAATCCTAAATTTTGAGTGGAGCACTCCCTGGGCCCCCAAAGCAGTCTTGCTCCAACTTGCAGAATTTCTTTGAGGCCTTGCCTGCCGCAGCCCCTCAAACTGTTTATGGTTGAAACATCCATCACGCAAGAGAAAATGAGTAGAACACTGTAATATAACATGCTTGGAGCATTTGCTGATACACTTGTCTATTGCTCAGTTGCTGCAGTTGCATAGCAACCAAAGAGAGGAATGGCTTCCGGGGTTGCCAGCGAGTCTTCCTCCACTGTTACACTGCAACCTATCCTACAGTGAATCAGACCATTACTTCATCTAGCTCAGTATTGTATACACTGACTGGTAGAAGCTCTCCAAGGTTTCAGACAGGAATCTTTCCTGGTCTTGTCTGGGGTGGCAGTGCTTGGATCCAGCACCACTTGTATGCAAACAATCTGCATTCTTGGTCATTACAGGAGAGGACTTTTTGCACCCCACTGGATACTGCCAGAGTGAGCCAGGGTGATGTAGTACTTTGACTAGGAGTTTGAGAGACCAGAGTTTGAATCCCTGATCATGGAAACACACTGGATGATGTTGTGCAATTCACACTCCAACTCAAGGGAATGAGTCTCCCCCACCACCTCGAAGAGCCTGAGGCCAGGGAGACTGCCTTGGGCGCAGCGGAGGAGGATGAGGCCTGGATGCCACGTCACCGGCAAGCACCGGCGATGTGAAGAGAGGGGTGGGGCCGGAGTCTATAAAAGGCTGCCTGCCCCTCTCTTCACCCTCTCTTTCGTTCGGTGGCACACGGAGCAGTTGTGGGCTCAGAGCACCGAGTGGGACGGAAGCGAGCGGAGTCTTATAAGCCTAAGTCAAGCAGGCTGAGTTGGGGCGGTCTCTGGCCGAACGGGGTTCTTTTTCCCCTTGGGTCTTTGCATGTGCCCCGCGCCAGTTGGGCGTGTGGTGCCTTGGCACGGGCAGGCTCTCGGCGAGTGGTTTACCCCCCCCATCGGGGTGCTTAGTGGGCCGCAACGGCAGTTGGCTACGCGGCTGGGAGTTCAAAACTTTAATGGGGGGAAGCCGCAAGCCGCAGCCTATGGCGATTTGGGGGCGGGTATCACCGCGGATTGGGGCGATTTGGCAACGGACTCACCACGAGGCACGGTGCAAGCCCCTGATAGTATTGGGGGTGGGCTTGTCAGCTGGGCCTGAATTAGTTTGGCCGGTGCATGACCAGGCATCGCAGCGGATTGGCCGCGACTAGGCCTGGCCCTTTCTGGGCCTGCGCAGCCTGGGGGAGACTCGTGCTTACCTTGCCCCAATAGGCCTTGGGCCCTGAACAGACCTCAGGCCTTGGCTAGCGAGACTATCTAGGCCTTGGGTCATTGAAGGGGTTTATAGTGCCTAATAATAATAATAATAATAATAATAATAATATAAGAGTGATAATATCAACTTAAGGCTACTGGGGTTTTGGTCTACAGGTGCTGGGGTCGGTTAGGCCTTGGACAGGCTTCAGGCCACAGGCCTGGGCCTGTGTGGCCTGTCAGGCTTTCGGCTCTCTGAGGATCCAACAGTTGTGTCAACCAATAATAATAAGAATAATAATAATACAGGGTCTGGCCTGGCAGGACTTACAGACTAGCCCACTAGAGCTGGGATATAGCACCTGGGTGAGTTGGGCTTGGGCCTACAGGCCTTCATTTGTCCCCCACTGTTTTCCCCCATCCCACTCCTGGTTTATAACAGTAGGGGGATTTAATTTAGCCCTGATAGTGATATAGGCAGGGCTACCTGCCTTTGTTACTACAGGCCCCTGTGGCTGTAGCTGTTAGGGCTTGTTGGGTTTTGCAGGGCCAGAAGCCGGACGGCAATGGCTCCCAAAAAGGGAAAAGGGGGAAACAAGGGCCCGGGGCCCGCTCCTAAGCGGCCTGCACCCATTGCCCCTCCAGTCTCTTCCAGTGAGGAGGAGGTCCCATGGCAAGCAATCCTGGACAGGATTCAACAGCTTCTCATCCTTCTTTCCACCTTCTCATCCTTCTTTCCACCTTCCTATACAGAAGTGAGAACACGTCCATGTATTCTACCCTAAGTATCTAGTGGTCTGTAATAAGTGGTCGCCCAAAGGGAGAGACATCTCCCTGAAGGGGATCACAGAGTAAGCAACAGTGTCGTATCCCGGGGTAGGTGTCACGCCTGTAATTCTGGTTGTCCCAAAAGGGGATGTGTTGCACCCACCAAAATTGAATGCTCCCCAGGGGGCCCACTGGGGACCTGATTCAACAGAAAAAATACAAGGGTTAACGGGACAGGAAGCTTCACAGTCCGTGAAGCATCCCGGGAAAAAGGGCAAGATTACTAATCAAATTCTTGCATGCCTAGATGCATTGGAGAAGAGGATCCACGGGGATGGGGCTTCCGGATCGCAGCAGCAGGAGGAGCCCAATACCCTGCCACCTCAACCATACGGGGAGCCGGATCCGGTGGATGACCAGATGCCTGCTGGTGAGTCGAATACTGTTACTGTTACACATGCCATGGGGCAAGGTTGACCTTGGGCCAACTGGCCCACACCCTGGCCAGCAACGCATCACAGGGGGCGGGTTCACAAGCGACTCAGGTGGCTTGGCCCTCAACACTGCACACTGGCAGGTGGTCAGGTCCCCAGTGGGCCCCCTGGGGAGCATTCAATTTTGGTGGGTGCAACACATCCCCTTTTGGGACAACCAGAATTACAGGCGTGACACCTACCCCGGGATACGACACTGTTGCTTACTCTGTGATCCCCTTCAGGGAGATGTCTCTCCCTTTGGGCGACCACTTATTACAGACCACTAGATACTTAGGGTAGAATACACGGACGTGTTCTCACTTCTGTATAGGAAGGTGGAAAGAAGGATGAGAAGGAACTGGATGATAAAGAGAAGGAGAAGTTAAGAAAACGGAAAGTGGAGCCTACGTGGTCCAACTGGCTGTCTGGATTTTTGATCTTAGCCGGTGTGATTGCAAAATCCCAGCCCCACAGGGCAGCTTCTTTAATTCAGTATATGGACATAATCCACAGGGCCTATGTGGATTTCGCAGGGCCTGCATGGATTCTGTATGACAAAGCATTTTGCATGCGGGCAGCTATATATCCAGCCCTCCGTTGGGACATGATGCACCCACAACTGTGGATGCAGTTAATCACCCCTCCATGCCCAATTCAGGGGGAACGCATGCACAGTAGCCACCTGTTGTGGCCTATGGCCTCCACAGGGGTGAAAGCTGCTTCCTCGGCTTCCGCATCGTCTTCTGGACTAAAGATGCTGTGCTGGGAATTCAGCTTGCAAGGCGCGTGCTCCAGGAAACCATGCAGGTTTAATCACGAGTGTTCCATCGGTGGGGCTTCGCACTCCTTTCGGAACTGCCCGAGGGGTAAGGGACAGTTTCGTGGGGGCAAGGAGCTGGCAGAGGAGGAGGCTCCGCCTCCCAGCCTCCTAAAGGGCACCAGTCCAATTAAATTAGATGTTTTAGATAAGTGGCTAGCAGTATACGCCAACAGCGAGGCGGCCACTTATCTATTCCGGGGTTTTCATTTGGGTTTTAGGATTCCATACAAAGGGCCTAGGCACCCTTTCAGGGCACGGAATGTACGGTCTATCAAAGATTTAGAGCATAATGTCAGGAAAAAGATAGGTAAGGAGGTCTCAGAGGGGAGAGTAGTAGGCCCTTTTTCTAACCCGCCGGTACCCAACTTGAGGGTGTCCCCACTGGGTATAGTTCCCAAGAAGGCTCTGGGTGAATTCAGATTAATTCACCATCTATCTTACCCGAAGGGTGAGTCAGTTAATGATTCTATCCCTCCGGAATTGTGTACCGTTCGGTATACATCTTTTGATGCGGCCATACGCGAGGTTAGGAGGCATGGCCCTGGTGCTGAGTTGGCAAAATGCGACATTAAGTCCGCATTTCGCCTCCTCCCTGTGCACCCAGATGACTTTGACCTATTGGGCTTTCAATTTGATGGGCAGTTCTACATGGACCGTGCTTTACCTATGGGGTGTTCCGTGTCCTGTAATGCTTTTGAATCCTTTAGTATTTTTTGGAATGGGCCCTGAGAACGAAAATAGGTATATGTCTGGTGTGGTCCACTATGTGGACATTTTTTTATTGATAGGGGAATGGGGATCTGGCAATTGCAGCTACCTGCTGCACCAGTTTGAATTCATGGCTTGGGACCTGGGAGTTCCACTGGCGCTGGAGAAGACGAAGGGTCCTTCACAGCAGTTAATTTTCTTGGGCATCGAGATCGACACCGTTAACCAACAGTGTCGCTTGTCACACCAGAAAGTTCAGGATTTAAGGGAGCGGGCCAGTCAGATCATAGGTAGACACAAGGCCACCCTCAGGGAGTTTCAGGTTCTTATTGGACACCTGAATTTTGTCTGTAAGGTGGTCGTTCCTGGAAGGGCTTTCCTGCGCCGGTTGTGCGATGCCATTAAAGGGATTCAGTGACCTTATCACATGGTTCGGGTTACCTGGGAAATTCAGTCTGATCTGCACGTTTGGCAGGAATTCCTGGATCAATTTAATGGCATCTCGTTCTGGCGTGAGGAAAGGAAACTAAAGGATGCTTTGCAAATTTCATCTGATGCTTTGGGGTCAATTGGGTTCGGAATTTACTTCAGTGGTAGGTGGTGCGCTAGCAGGTGGCCCTCTGAGTGGGTTGGGACTGACATTATGCTAGACCTCACATTTTTAGAGTTCTTCCCGGTTCTTGTTGCGGTTATCATCTGGGCAAAGGAATTGGCCAATTCGTCCATACATTTTTGGTGTGACAATGCGGCAACCGTCCAGGTGATAAACACGCTAACTTCCAGATCCCCGCGGGTCATGCATCTGGTTAGGCTTTTTACTTTGCAATGTCTCAAAAACAATATACTTTTTGTCACTCGACATGTTGCGGGTGTTAACAACGAGATTGCTGACGCTCTCTCCCGCATGCAGATCGAGCGCTTCAGAGAATTGGCCCCAAACGTGGAACCCGAGGGTGACAAGATGCCGGTGGGTCTGTGGAGGATTGGGAGTCTGAAATTTGGAGGGCCCTAGGTATGTCAGTGGCGGTTAGTACAAAGAAAGCGTATGCCAGGGCCGTCAGGGAGTTTTACCAGTTTAGAGAAAAGAGGGGGTTGCAGCAGGAAGTTGACATTCCAGTGACGCACCTACTGCACTTTTGCATTTTTCTTTATAAATGGGGGTTAGCACCACAGTCTATTAAGAGCCGATTGGCTGCATTAGCCTTTTGGCTAAAGGCACAGGGGGCTTCAGATAATACAGGAGATTTCCATATCCGCAAAGCTCTAGAGGGTTGGGCGTGTGAGAGGGGTAGGAAGAGGGACTCACGGGCCCCTCTTTCCCCCAAAGTGTTGAAAGGCCATGACAGGTATGGGTGAGGGTTTGCTCCTCTCCTTACGAGGCCCTGCTCTTTCATGCAGCTGCATTGCTTGCCTTTTTTGGAGCACTTTGAGTGAGTGAATTAGTGGTAGCATCGAAATCCGACACTATTGGGAGAGCCCTTGAATATAGGGATACACGGTTGACAGAGTAGGAAATAACATTTACCTTACGATACTCTAAGACTGACCAATTAGGGAGGGGTAAAACAACAACGCTCAAACGATGTAGTGATAGCACAATCTGTCCAGTATTTGCTTTACAGGGTTACCTTCAAGTCAGAGGGGGAAGCCCAGGGGCATTGTTTGTTCATGCTGATTCTTCTCCTCTCACCAGGTACCAGTTTTGGGCTGTTACATCAAAGGCCTTGGAACAACTGGAGTTGAAGGGAGTCAAGTTCAGGACTCATTCCTTCTGTATAGGGGCTGCCTCCACGGCTGCGGTGATGGGTCTGCCAGCAACAGCGATCCAACGGATTGGGCATTGGAGGTCATCCTCCTATCAGAGGTATATCCGTCCTCTAACTTAATAACTTGTTCTTTTCCCCTTTTGTCTTCCAGGTCTTAGACCACAGATGGTGAGATGCCGGGTGCTGATCTATGGCCACAGTATGGTCTACTGGGCGGCCCGACAGGTCCGGCTGAGTTATTATGGACCTCACCTCAGCTTGGGAGGCAGGGGGGTTATTGAGTGGTTGGGGAGGAGAGTACTACGGTGGCATGGGCTCATGTCACTGCTGTTTAAATAACGTGGAGGGCCTCCGCCCAACATTTTGGTTCTCCACCTTGGTGGAAACGATTTGGGCCTACTTAAAGGCAAAGCATTGGTTATACAGGCATCACATGATTTTGAAGTGATCAGGTCTAGATGGCCTGCAGTCACCATCATGTGGTCGGCCATTTTGCCTTGGCAGCTATGGCATGGGGAGGGGAATCCCCGCTTGATTGACAAAACCAGATGGAAGGTCAATAGGTAAATTGGGAAATTTCTGGTTTCAATGGGTGGTTACTACTTGGCAAATCCCCAAATAGTGTTTGAGAGGCCTGAGCTCTACAGAGCTGATGGAGTGCATCTCTCGGACATGGGGAACTTGATATTTCTGGGCGATCTTCAGCGGGGCTTGAGTGACCTTTTGTACAAGTTTGTGGGGGAGTAAGGGATAAAGCGGACGCTTGCCCCTTATCCATGGCGGGAAACGGGGAGGCGTAGATTACGGTGTGCACCTATGGCAACAATGTCGGTGAAGGGACGGTCTCTGGAAGGGTCTCCTCAGATTGTACAATCTGGGAGAACAGAAGGAGACCTACCTTGGGGTTGATCTGAAGGATAATCCCCTCACCTTAATCTGTATGGATTGGGTGAGGGACTTTCGGGTTGATCTTCCAGACACGAGCCGGCTGGAGAGCAACCCCACTTTCTGGGGTTGCTCAACAGGGCTTAGGTGTTCGCCCGGGGAAGCTGGGGGCTTAAGTCCAGAAGGGACGATCCGCCCCAGCTGCTCCCTCACCACATTGCCTCCCCCCACTGAGGATTCAAAGGGAATTTAAATAGGTAGGGTGATAAATAAAGATTCCATTTTATTCATCCCATATTATGTGTGTGGCCTCTTTATTTCTCCGAATCTGCGTACAATGCAATCACCGATCTCCTTTGCATAATGAACCTTGTCAAGAAAACCCTATGATAGGGTTTCCATAAGTGAATTTGAAGGCACACAACAATAACAGCAGCCATTGTAGGCTTGGGGTCTGGAAGTTACATCATTCCTCTGCAATCTTCTTCCACAACCACCAAATGACACCCTTTCATAATAGCAGATCTCCCTGGCTTCTGGCAGTTACCAGGCAATGCATTCAGTCTCCATCCTCATGGGAAGTTGTCCATACTGAGACAAAATGTGATGGTAGGTAGAAAATAAAATGCCTAGAACATAAACTGTTATGTTCTATTAGTTCAGAGACCTTTTAAGGTATAGGTGTGTGTGTGTGTGTGTGTGTGTGTGAAGAATACTTAGTCCAAATTTTAAAACCAAGCAAACCAGTATTTTTAAACAGAAGATTGTGCCAGCCATCTGTTGAAACATATCTGCTTAAGTTAGCCATCTGTTTAAGCCCAAAATGTCTCTTGCACTTATATGTATTTTTAAAAAGCTAAGCTTTGCTGTTTCAGCTGTTGGTGTAGCAACAAACATGAGAATGCTATATTTTAAGGACTTCTATAGAGAATTCTGTTACAAAATGTAACAGACATTACAGACTTGTAGTCTGATTTTGTAGAAATAATTTCCACTAAGTCCAGTGGGATTCATACTTCCCTTTCAGTATTCATAATATAACTTAGATGTATATTAATTGTAGGGTTGGGCTTAAACTTATTCTTTACTTCATAAACCACCTTGGCTACAGAATGCAAGTGTGAAGAGTGCAGTTTACCCCCAGGACTCCTCACTGCTTGAGGAAATATATGTCATGGTACTTTTTGGGAAGCATGCACACTGAAATGAAGAAGATTGAGATCTGAATAAGCTTGAAGGGGATGACAGAATAACTCTGGAGAACTTTTGGAGTCACCCGAGAAATTTCATTATGACAATTCTATGATTCATTACTTTCTGTCCTAGGACTTTATCAGGTTGGGTAAATTGTGCAAAAATTTGTTTCGTTTAGAATGCTACAATAACACAAAGGGTGACATTATCGGACACCCTCTTCATCCAGCCGTTCCCAAGGCATAATGCAGTCTCAGATGAGGTGTCACTTTTTTATTGACAGGCTAAGCCATCAATAAAAAGTGATGCTTTATTCATGCCTATGCTATGATGATGGAATGGCTGAATGACAAGAGTGTCTGATAATGTCGCCATTTGTGTTATCTAGCATCCTAAATGAAACACTTTTTTTCACATCTCTTTGACGTGGTTTTTGCCACATCTGACGAAGTCCCTAGTCTGCAATCCACAGACCAGTTAGGCCATCAGATTCCTTGGGTTTGGGCCTACTTTTGACACAATAGGTACTATGCATGAAATAGGGCGCCCTAACATGTGATCATCCTGCTGTAACATCCCCATGTGCACCAGCTGTGCTTTCTCAGTTCTTGTGAACTGAGCTTATTGAGAACTATGCAGGGGGCTTCTGCACATGTTTATTTGCACATAAGTAAAACCATTTGTGCACCTGGGAACCCTGAATGCATGGAGACTCTAATAACATTCAAAGACAAGTGGTACAAAGCTCAGAAAAGTTGATGTGGCTGGGGGATCTTGGGAGTTGTAGTTCAAAAAAGTAACTTTGCAACACTGATGTAGCAATCTACTGCAGAAATCCCTTTGAAGTCTGTCAGAGGGAGGATCAGCATGCATAGCCTCAATCATTTTAATTTGTATGCATTAGTGTACCCTGTTTGGGCATAATGCCTGAATAGGGCTACTGTCTACTGAATATGGCTACTGTTCTCAGCAAACTTGATTACCATATACAGTGTGGAGCCACTCTTAACCAGAAAGGCCACTGGCATCATGGAGAGGTGTCTAAGCAACATTGACTTCAGTAGCTTTTATTTCCCTGAATATAGGAGAACAATATAGTCTGACCTTGCCAGAAGGCAGAAGATAAAACCTAGATAATCAATAAACTGTTTATTTAATTAAAGACCACAGACCCTTCAGTATTACGGTCTTTCTTCTTTAGTGAAGATACAGACATGTGGCATATTCATGTTTTTTGTTCTTTTGGGAAGAAGATCCTATCATTCCAGTAGGAAGGATGCATGTAATTTTAAAACTGAAGCACTCCCAGATATGGATGATATATATAACAAAAAATCTTCTGGTACGTATGTATTAAGTTACTCTGTATCTCCATCTGCAGTGTGTATTGGTAAGAATGATTATAAATCAGCGATGGTGTATGCAGGTGTGTTTGTGACATCACACATTTTTCTCTCTTTCAATGCACATTTTCTCCTCAGATTAATACAGTTGTCCCTTCATATTCGCTGGGGTTTGGTTCCAGGACCCCCGTGGATACCAAAATCCATGAATACTCAAGTCCCATTCTATGCAATGGCATAGCAAAATGGTGTCCCTTATATAAGATGGCAAAATCCAGGTTTGCTTTTTGGATTATTATTTTTTAAAGAATATTTTCAAGCCATGAATACTTAAATCTGTGGATACCAAATCCGTGGATATGGAGGGACAACTGTATTTACTAATGTTGAAACTCTGTTCATCATTGCCTTTTTCCATGTGAAATTTGGGACAAATGCCCTGAAAGTGAATGCAATTTTTTTCCATTCACATTTTTAAACTTTTCCCACACACCACTATACAGAGATGATGTACAACTGTATCAAACCTCAGTGTAGCTGGTTTGTCTGTTGTTTCCCTTTCTCTCTTCAATTATATCTACATGATTCAATAATATGATGATATTCTGCCTTTTATATATGTGCTACTTAAAATATATTTCAAGCATCCATTTCTTTGAAAGCTTATGGGGCTGAAATCCAACATTAGTCATACCTAAACTGTGGAACGACCTGCCAGAAGAGATTAGACAGCTGAATATGCTGTCCAAATTCAATACAGCATTAAAGACCAATCTTTTCCAGCTGGCCTATACTGATGATTTTTAAATTGTGGATTTTAAATTATGTATTTTAAATAAGGATTAATTGTTTGAATAGTTTTTAAAAATCATATTTGCTTTTTAAACCGATGTCATGCATTTTAATAGATGTTGTGTGTTTTTGATGGCTATGTTATATTTTAATCTGTTTTTGTTCCCAGCTTTGATCCATAGGGAGAGGTGGATAAGAAATAATAGTAATACCTAGAGTACACCCACTGAAATCATGGGGACTTTGTTTATGACCAACACATCCCATTCATTTCAGTGGTCTATTTTAGGTAGGACTTACATTAAATTTATCCCATTTGTTTCTCCAAAATTATGTTTCTATAAAGGTGTGACCTGTATAGATCATAGTGGTTAAATTAAAAAACTTGGGGCTAATTTGGCAAGATTTTGCATTTTGCATTTGAAATGCATTTAGATCAGGAGATGCTACTGTTACCTGAATTGCGTGGGACCCACGGGACCCACACGTGACACTCAAACTATGATATCAAATTGGGAAATTTTAATTAGCTCAAAATATGGCAGTGAGAGGCTGGGCAACTGATGGGATCTTTACTCCTGTATACCAGTACTAACTGAGGAAACTCCGAGCCAAAAAGTAAAATAAAAATGGTTTTTATTAGAAAATAATCACAGAACCACTCACAGGTGCACTCACACTTCAAGCAATCACACAAGGCAAGTGAAGAACTAGGAGCAAGTAGAGGAAAAGATTTCGGGGATGATGGGCTATACTTACCTGTCTGGAGAGCAGAGATTTGTTCAGTAAAGAATACTCGGACTGGATTCTGAGGTTGCACAGAAAACAGGCAGAATGACAGCATGTAGAAAATTGTGTGCACTTCGGTCATGTTTTATTTATACTCGATCTTGTGTTTTGAGTGTTGGACAATGCTTGAGTGAGATTCCCAGAGTTAAACAATGGAAACTCTGGCTTCATTAATTGCTGCTAATGGCAAAACATTAAGACTGATGGATTTGAGGCAACCTTGTATTATTGGCTAGGCAGAGGTATGAAGGAAGACTGTTGCAGAATAATCTGTCCTGAAAACCAGCTAAGGTGAGGTGCTATTAGTAGATAACAGCATGGCACTCTGCCCAGAACTCACAGTCACACAGAATGACAATGGTAGGGCAAAAGATCTAGGTAACAGAACAAGTCCACAAAAGCCAGAGAATAGTCCAGTTTACCAATCTGATAGTCCAGGGTCACGAGGAGCAGGGGGTCCGGTACAATCCAAAGGTCAAAGTCAAGGGAAAGCAGTACAAGCAATCAGGAGCAGAGGTTTCCCACCAATGCAGTCATCAGATAAACTCCAGCAAGTTGTTACAGCAGCTGTCCCTGATTTACAGTTGTCCCTTCATATTCGCTGGGGTTTGGTTCCAGGGCCCACCGTGGATACCAAATCCATGAACACTCAACTCCCATTATATACAATGTGATAGCAAAATGGTGTTCTTTATATAAGATGGCAAAATCAAGGTTTGCAAAACCTTTTTTGGAATATTATTTTTAAAGAATTTTTTCAAGCCGTGAATACTTAAATCCGTGGATACCAAATCCGTGGATACGGAGGGACAACTGTATACTGATTCGGTGATTGCACAGCTGTTCTCTAATAAGCTGGCATCTCTCATAAATATGCTGAGACTTCAGCTCCTCTTCCCTTTGATGTCAGCGTTCCTGAGAGGTGGGTACAACTGGGTCTAAGGTCTCTCCATCTGAGGGGCCAGGCCTCTCTCTCGGGTCTGGATTATCTGCTCTGTCCCCTTCTGCTATCTCTCAGGGTCCAAGCAGCTCTGTGGGGTTGGGTGCTGCTGTCTCTACTTCCTGCTCCAAATCCTGCTCTGAAGCTCTCTCTTCCTCTAGCTCATCTTCGGAGTCAGAAGAGCAGGGCCTGACATAATGGGAGTTTCAATCACTTGTTTGTTTTGAAGTATGACTCGCCAGGTGCTTCCAGAGAAAATTAGCACATTCCACCCTAACTACTGTCTGAGGGGTCTTAGCTTAATCTCATCCTGGGTGTGTCTTTTGGTGTGTGTGGAGAATTTCTAAGACAACTTTGTTAGGTCTCTGGAGACTTCTACCTGAACCTGGGGATGGCCTGGTCTACCGTGGACATGAACTGTCAATTAATGCCAATTTATGGATTATAGCCAATTTATAAAGTATTGGAAGAAAAGGGGTATAAGAGCATGTAACACTATAGTAAAATGGATTTGCACATCAAACTTGATCATTCCACACACATTCCCTCCTTGGTATAATAAAAAGAATGTCCTGTAAGCTCATTTGTGCCTTTAGCAAGTATTGTATATATTGTCTATATTGAGTTTGTTAAAGGATTTCAAATTGGCTGGCAGTGTGAGGAAACTATTTTGGTGACATGTTAGTAGTATTGTTTCTTTCATTTTGATTTATACATTTCAAGCTTTTACTGTGACTTCATATATAATTACCATTTGTAATTAAACAAAAACAATAATCATAATTATTTTGTGTTCTATAAGATTGCTAGGAAAAAAAACCCAGCTCAATCCTCATTAGATTTTTATTGCCTTGCACTAATAACACTATATTGTAAAATGGATTATTTTCCAAAAGTAGAACCAGTTAATGAATGAAAATAAAACTAACTGAAAGATGAACTATTTTCCAAGAAGGCAGGCTTTTTGGGGGCACAATAAAGAGAACTACAAAAAGTGAAAAATGTTTCAAACTTTTTATTTTCCTAATTTGCATAGTAATATGTCAATACGCTTCTCTCATTACATTTGCTGGCTGAATTAATTCTGTTACTCCAGCCATCAAACAGTACACTTTAAAAAATTATATTATTTCTATTTACATGGCATTCTACTTATCCCAGTGATGTTTATAAAAGCATATAAACAAAAGCTTAACCCATACATATACTTGGAATCATGCATCTGTGCATGTATCACAACTATACTGACACTGGCATGTCTTGTAAGCCCCCCACAAGAACCTGTGGTTCATGCAAGTTGCCCTGAAAGAGCTTTTGCTGATTGGTGAAATGTTGTTAAATAGGTGGATAAAATGAATTAGAAGAATGTTATGTACAAATGACAGCTTGCACACGGTAACCAACATCAAAATCCCCACCTATCAGCAGTGAGGCACTTGCATCACAAGTTCAACATCACAACCAGTACAGTAGATCTCTGCATATACATTACAAAAGAGAAAGAATGGGAGGGTGCTATTACATTCACATCCTACTTTGGACTTCCCATAGGCAACTGGTTGGCCATTGTGTGAATAGAATGCTGGACTAGAAATGCTATGCCCTGCCTCTCAGAGGACAGTGAGGAGGAATCTGAAAGCTGGGATAGCATGCCTGAACTAGAACAGAGTGACCAGCAGCCACCACACACTGAGGAACAAAGTGTCCAACAAGTCTCTGAGGAACAGAACACCCAGTAGGTTCACTCATCTGAGCAACAGAATATTCAGCAGCCACAAACCCCAGAAGAATAGGATACAGACTTACCCAGCTTCACTCAGTGTCATCAAGAGAAGGAATTTCTCCAATGAACAGAGAGGTTAAATAGGAAGCAGGAAGCAATCAGGAAACATCTTGAACCCTGCCTTTGCCTTCGTGACTTCATCTCTGGATTACCTCTTTGGACTATTTGCTGGGCTTTTTGGCTCTCTGTACTTTGACTCTTGAACTGGAATGTGTTAACTCTTTGTGCTGGTAAGCTGAATAGACTCAGCTACTCCCTTTGAAATGTGAAAGCTAATTTGTGACCAGACTGTATGCTCCCATTCCCTTCCCATTAATGAAGACACATACAATGACAAGCTGTCTTAACCAATTGTATTGGGTACAAGATAAACATTAGAGATTAGGTATAGATTAGTATGAAGAATATTGGCAATAAAAGGCCACAACTTGCTAATGGCTGCAAATGGTTGGCACTATTGCATGGGTTTGGATCCCTTCATTGCCCAACCCTGTATTGGCCAATGGACTACTGTTGGTTGCTACCAACCTGCTCCTGGAGGAGAGTCTTGGCTGAGCTGCCCTGCTCAACACTCCCTCCTCCCCTGCAAACAAGTTGTTAATCAATAAAGGGGGAGGAGTCTCTGTGAACTTGAATTTGACCTTGAACTTGAACTTGATGAAGACCCCCCCCCAATTCCCCACTTACCCGGATCAGGGCCCATGCCTAGCAAATTACGACAAAATGATATGCAGAATACACAAACCAACATACATACTTGGAGGGTGGGTGAGTCTTCAGCTCCTTAGAAACAACTGTGGAGAAGCAGGGTGAATTCAACTTGCTTCCCCTCTCCATTCAGATTATCAATGATAATCTGAATGGTGCTCCACATGTGGGGTGTGCCTGCTGGATTCTGATGTTTAGTGTTTATTCCAGTAAGGATTCAAGAAACTGCTATGTGCAGCAACAAACACCCTCTGAAAAATCCTGAAAAGAGCCCACTGTCAGGGAATGAGCAGACATACGTAGAGATGACAACAAGAAGCAATGCCTGACAAAAACAAAGGGGCTATATTGCAAGTGCTCATGCTTCCTTATACTGGTCTGGAAGAGCCCATGGTTTCATTCCTTTTCTATATCCCCAAGAATATAGTTACTCTAATTCATAAATATAATTTTGACAGGCTACCTACTTTCCTCTTGAATCTTCTATGCTGTGTAACTCATCACCCTTTCTTAGCCTTTGTTTTTCATATCGGAACCAATCTTTGGTCAAGGAGCACATGTTGAATTTTGCTGGGTGAGTATTAAATGCCTTTAATAGCTTTATGTGGGAGAATTTATCAAAGCTTCCCCCCCAAAAGGCTTCACTAATTAGCTGATGCTAATGGAGCACTTGGAAGATTAAAAAAGCACAGTATAAATGTTAAGTGGTGTTATTGTAAAAATGTTCCCTGTATTTAATTGCCTCATTTTTAAGGCAACAACAATAACGTAATATCTATCTATTCAAATCTTGTTTGTCAAAAAGTGTGTAGGTTATCTGACTTTGCTCTGTATTCACTATCCACTTGCCTGTGTACTGAGATCTTTGCCACACCCTGTGTTTGTTCACCCATACACTAGGCATCTTCCTTAACCCAGTCAGCTCATACTATGATCTCCTTTTTCTTGGATTTTTTTAAAGATAAAATATGATAAAGCTAACTTTATATTTGTATTCCTTCTCCGTTTGCTCCCCTAATAATTATCCTGTGAAGATCTAACTTAAAGCATAAGGCTTGTTCTCTTCCCCCAAAGTCATAAAAATGCAATCAAGTTTAGCGTGTGGCATCACTAAGTCCAGTGTCACACTGTTACCCTAAGATGCCAGTGTCTCCTTGGAATTTGGGGGGAATGATAAAGGGAGGCCTGCAACAGGAGAGCAACTCTGGGAATCTTTCGGACAGGTAGGGTGTATAGGAAAGATTTCTGTAGGGTATAGGTCAAAGGAATGGTCACTGATAGCATGTTTGAAAGGATTAGCCTAGACCCATTAACAACTGGGTTTTCCACATAATCCTATCTGTGTTTCCATGGTCCTGGCCATGTCTCAGGGCATTGTGACCTCAACTGTCCTTGGGTAAGCTTGACCCCAAATGTCCCTGGTCACATCGACCCCAAAAGGTGTCCAATATGTGCAGTTATGAAATCACGTGGGAGGGGTAGTACGGTAACAACCCCTCCTCCTGACAGTGTCACCTGGTGCAGTTTGGCCGGTCTGTACTGCACAGTGCCACCACTGAGTTTAGCTTAGCATTTATTGAGCTGGCATCTGCCAGATGTTTGGATCACAGATCTCATCAACCCAACCAGCATGTCTACTGACTAGAGATGAGAGTTGTAGCTCAAGACATCTTTTTCATTAATAACGTTTGCCATCTTGACCAAACTCTGATATTACTTGGCCACACATGTCCTGTGTTTTATCTGTGAACTGTTGGAAGGTACGGGCTGTGAGCAGTTTGCCAGAATGATGGCAAGTACTGCTTAAAGGTTAAATTAAGCTTTAACTTCAGCAGTGTTTCCTGGGATTGCAGCAAAGTGGTGGCAGACAAGGCACTCTTTAGGCTGCATCTCCCAGAATGTTACACTCTGAAAAAGGCCTCCCTTCCTCAGCTCAAGGAATACACATTCTAGATTGCTCCATAAGGATGCTCCAAGGGTAGCAGATTGGTAGTGGCCATGAATGGCAGCAAAGTGAAGGGGAGTTGATGTAGTGGGGGTGGCAATGGTGGCAACCAAATCTGTTGCCAGGGCCACATGGCTCAATGTGGCTAGGTATAGGGCTGGCCGTGCCCATTAATCCCTACCTGGAACAAATCCTTCAGGAGAACTGGGGCTCTGGATCCATCCATGGGGGCTAGGACCCATGTCCAGTTCAGGGCCAGGACTCTGTGGCTTGCAATATGTTTGTCACAATCTTCACCTGCCCAAAGGGTAGTGGAGTAGGTAGGGTGCAAAGGGTTTAAAAAACCTTGTGAAGTTGGCCTGTGAGTTGTGCATGCAAGTGCAAGAAAGGATGGATTGCAATGGAGCTTTTTCCTTCAAAATCTTAAAAGTGTTATCTTGGAATGTTTATGTATCTGTGAGCATATTTATATATTATGTGTGACACTTTGCTGGCTAAATTGTAATTCCAAATCCAGTATTTTAATTTCAAGACACAAAAATCACCACAAAAAGTTTAATAATAATAATAATAATAATAATAATAAAATTTATTTATACCCCGCCCCTCTGTTAAAACAATCGGGGCGGCTTACAAAATTTAAAATACAATACAAATAAAATCCCTAAACTCCCCCACTCCCACCCTCCCCCATAAAAAAACATTAAACAAATATAAATTAAAAACAACGAATCTAAAATCACATTTAAAACTATAACTACAATAAAATATAATAAATGGCCAGCAGGCTAGAAGAGGCCAGGATCCCCTGAGGCCGAGATCTAATTAGGAAAGGCCTGCCGAAAGAGATCCATCTTTAGTGCTTTTTTAAAGCCACTCAGGCTTGTTATCTGACGGATCTCATTCGGCAGGTCATTCCACAATTTGGGGGCGATTACCGAAAAGGCCCTCTGGGAGGTTGCAGACAGCCTAGATTTTTGTGGCTGAAGCAAATTCCTCCCAGAGGACCGGAGTGCGCGGGGAGGATTGTATGGGAGGAGGCGGTTCCGGAGATAAGTTGGACCCAAGCCATTTAGGGCTTTAAAGGTAATAACCAACACCTTATACTGGGCCCAGAAACTGATTGGCAGCCAGTGGAGAGATTTTAATACTGGAGTTATATGGTCTCTCCGAGATGTTCCCGAGACCACTCTGGCTGCCATATTTTGTACCAACTGAAGTTTCTGGACCAAGCATGAGGGCAGCCCCATGTAGAACGCATTGCAGAAATCTAGACGGGAGGTTACCAGCGTGTGCACCACAGTCTCGAGGTCCCTTACTTCCAGGAAATGGCGCAGCTGGCGTATCAGCCGAAGCTGATAACAGGCGCTCCTGACTGTCGCATTCACCTGACTCGTCATCTGAAGCGATGAATCAAGGAGCACCCCCAGACTGCGAACACAGTCCTTAACGGACAGCGTGACCCCGTCCAGGACTGGAGGTTGCAACCCAACTCCTGGTTTGGGGGCCGCTACCATGAGCACCTCCGTTTTATCTGGATTTAATCTCAATCTGTTTTTCCTCATCCAGCCCATTACTGCTTTAAGACAATCATTAAGAGGAGAGACACCATCGGAATTCGAGGCCGATGATCGGGGCAAGGAGAAATAGATCTGGGTGTCATCCACATACTGTTAACACCCAGCCCCATAACTGCGAATAATCTCACCCAGCGGCTTCATATAAATGTTAAACAGCATCGGGGACAGGATGGCACCCTGTGGAACACCACAAGTAAGCTCCTTTCTGCTGGAGCAGCTGTCCCCGAGCAACACCCTCTGGGACCTGCCCGAGAGGAAGGACCGGAACCACTGGAGCGCAGTGCCTCCGATTCCTAACCCCCTCAAGCGATCCAAGAGGATGCTATGATCTATCATATCGAAAGCCGCTGAGATGTCTAAAAGCACCAACAGGGTCACACTACCCCTGTCAATGCTTAGACACAGGTCGTCAGTCAAGGCAACCATGGCAGTCTCAACTCCAAATCCTGTCCTAAAGCCAGTTTGAAATGAGTCTAGATAGTTTGTTTTGAAATACAAGCAAGGCAATACATATCAATATTAATACTTACAAATGGAAGTTACTACGTTTGGCTATAATCCCTTTATACATGGAAGCCTACTGGTTCCAATCATGTCAATGGGGAGGTAAATCCAATCCAGGATTTAACATGAATTGTAAAGTTGACATCCAAGGTGCTCAGCCCTATTCCTCAAATAGCTTGATAGCTTCTTTAAAATTCAGACTAAAATCCAGAGCAACTTTACTACCCCACTGATAATGGAACCACCAGCCTCCCTTGCTTTTGTATATCCATGTGAAAGAAATACATGTAAAGTTTTTTAAAAGTCAAACTAGAATTTACTGCTGCTGCTGTTGTTGTCGTTAACTGCCTCTGTTGTTAATTTCATTCATTCTTCATAAAACTAGAGAGGGATTGCTTCAGGATAATGGGCCTCTTTATTCTAGGCTGCAAACATGCTTAAAATGGAGAAAACTGCAGTGAATATTGTGGAACCAACTTCCAAGTAAACATACATAGGATTGCATTCTTAGACTTCAATCCTAAACACATATACCTGGGAGTAAGCCTTATGGTACTCATTTTAGCTTTCTTCTGGACTTACTAATCATCAGCTACATTATCAGTGCAAGGTCCAATGCATTGCCCTGAAACTGGAAGACACTGTCTTTCATTACCCGTGCCCTCTATAGGGAATATCAGCTGCTGTTGCGTGTATGAAGACGTAGAGGCTCTCCAACAAAGATCCACATTTGACCAGAAGATAAATTATAAATAAATAAAATTTAGCAGAAAGTATACAGGTCACTGTCTGTATCCGTGGGGGATATACTCCCAGACTTACTATTTATAACTGAAACTGTGGATGACAACAAACCCAACTCAAATAAAGTACCTCCTGTACAAACAAACCATAGTTGCATTGGAGGACCTAGTGATTCCTATGTTGGGGCATAGAAAGACACGCTGTGTCCACCACAACCACCTGCAGAGTTGTTCCATGTTGACAGGACGCCAAGAAGAAGGTTTTCTGGAGAGACTTCTGCAAAAGACTTCAGGCTGAGAAGGAAAAAATCCTTCACCCCAGCACACTGCCTTGAGCTCTGGCTTGCCAAATAAAGACAGCAACAAGGCCAGCCTTCACTCAACTTGAGGGCTTTAATCTTTGTTTGCAATATATTTACAATATATATACAGAGTATAGGACAGCCATCTCTAATACTCATAAATCTCTCTCAAACCAACAAACTGCTTCACCAACCACCATCCACAACAAACCTACACTGGAGATAATCCCAATCTCCTTTTTATAGGTAGTTAAACAATGCCTGTTACATCAGGCATTTCAGATGTGCATACTCTCAAGTGCTGACTCACACATACACCTGCCACTGGAGCTTAACTACTTTCATTACTAAGCTTATAGCTCCATCTTGTGGTCACATCCATGTCATTTCCTGACATCCTAGAGAGGATGCCTCTCTAGGCATTTTCCAGCATGACTCTGGCATGTGTCCCTCTCTTTTCATCCATGGATAACTGAAACCATGGATATTGGTTCGGCAGATATGGTGAGCAACCTGCACACCTTTTTGCAGTTCCTTTATTTATTTAATGAAAATATTTATGCCCAGGTCTGTATTGCAAGATCTCAAGACAGCGCACAGATAAATAGGTACATAAAAAAAAAAACAGTTGCAAAGGTAAAAAAAGTAAGAAAAAAAGAGTCTAAAAGCATATTCAACAACTTAATTAAAACTGAAAACAATTCAATAGGAAGGAGCCATTACAAATAATCCAGTTTCAAATTGGATTATTTATGTAGTGTGGATGCACCCATAGATATACATATATACAAAAATACATACTCCCTTATGGAGAAATACAGACATGTCTTTGTCTAGATACATTGCTTTCATTATGTTACACTGCATGTAAGGAATCATACATTCATTACATTACAGTACATGGCAAGCAAAATGTTACACTTTCATAAATTACATGGCCTTACACCCCTCCCTTCTAATAGATTGGCAGTACAGTAGCACCCCAACATCTACTGATTTGTCATCTGTGGATGTCGATGATGGGGTGGGTGGGAGGTGCAAGGAGTGAGGAGGCAAGCTTGTGGGCTGAATGGGTGAGTTCGGTGCAGTGGGCAGGTGGCCCGGGGGCATGAGGAGGGTTCCAGTGCGATGGAGCTGGTGGGTGGGGGAGGGAGGGGTTGAGCTCGCCTCCCCCTCCCTTCTCCATAGGGGCGGGGGGTTCCAGTGCAGCAGGCTAGTGTGCATGCAAGGGAAGGAGGAGGTGAGCTTGCGGGTGGGGGGGTCCAGCACGGCAGGTGGGCCAGTAGTGGAGGGAGGGTTGAGCTCGCCTTCTCCCTCCATTCTCTGGGGTAGGTAGGTTCCGGTGCAGTGGCCAGGCAAGAGCAGGGTTCTGCCGTGGTGGAGCTGGTGGGCAGGTGAGGGAAAGAGGAGGTGAGTTCTGGTGGTTGCGGTATTCACTATTATCCAGAGATTTCACCATTTGTGGTGGGGCCTGGAACCAATCCCTCATGGATATGGGGGTTCTACTTTAATTCATAAATTGGAAATAATGGACCATTCATGTAGGTCCATGGTAGACCAAGCCATCTACAAAAGGGTTCAATGGAGCCCTGGTGGCGCAGTGGTTAAATGCCAGTACTGCAAGTCACCATGTTGCAAGTTTGATTCCAGAGGGCTCCAAGGTTCACTCAGCCTTCCATCCTTTTGTAGGTTGGTAAAATGAGTACCCGGCTTGTGGGGGCAATTAGCTAACACACATTGGAAACTGCTTAATGAAGTGTAGATGTGTAAATTGCTATTGCTTAAAAAACTATTTGTAAGCCGCTCTGATAGCCTTGTGGCTGAAGAGAAGGGTATTATTATTATTAATAATAATAATAATAATCAGACACACCCAGAATGGCATTAAACAAAGCTCCCTCAGATAGTAGTTCCCCTAAGGTGGGATGTGCTAATTTCTCCTGGATGCATCTGGCTGTGAGTCATACTCCAAAACAAACAAATGACTAGAACACCCATTATCCTGCAATGATCTTCCTCCACACCTCTGCCTACCAAACAATACAAGGTTGCCTCAAATCTATCAGTCTTAATTTCCCAACCATTAACAGCAGTTAACGAAGCTGGAGCTTCCATTATTTAACTCTGAGAAACTCACTCAAGCATTGTTCTACATTCAAAACACCCCATAAGGGTAAGATAATGGGTATCAATATTATCCTCAAACCATAGCCAAGTGTGCATAGCTCCTCCCATCTCATCACTCTGCTGATCTGCTGTGTGACCCTCAGATCTGAATCTGAGTCTTTCTCTGCTACATGAATCTCTGCTCTGTGGACAAGTAAAGTATAGCCCATCATCCCCAAAATCTGTTCCTCTATCCAAATACTTCCTCCTATTCTTTGCTAGCTTTGTGTGATTGCTTGTGAATGCGAGTGCCTGTGTGAATGGTTTCTGTGATTATTTTTCAATAAAATCCTTTTTTTAACTTTATTCTGGCTTGGAGTCTCCTCAGTTATAGCAGCAATAGCATTGATATTTATATACCGCTGATCAGTGCCAAAGCACTCCCTAAGTAGTTTACAATGTCTTTTAGCTAATTGTCCCCAGCAAGCTGAGTACTCATTTAGTTAGTAAAGTTACCCAACTTCTCACAACCATACCTTTGAGCACACTAAAATTCTCCAATATAATATCATGATTCAGAGGTCACAAGTGGGTCCCACAGACCCCCAGTAATTTGGCTAACGTAAGGACTGACCCTTTATGTCTTCAACATTTCTTTATCAGGGTACTCTATAGCTAGCACATAGAAGAATGTAAGCTTGACATCTGTGGATAGTTGCACAGATATCCAGAGGGTTAAGCCCTGGGCACTGCTATATCTATAGCAGCATCCATTATAAGCATAATAGGAAATATAGAAAACAGAGAATCTCTCTTCTCTTACCAGTAGGGCCTATCTCCATCAGCATAGTCTGGGCAATTAACAGCATAGTCTGGGCAATTAGTAACAGTGTAGCTTAGAGGCGGCACTGCAGCCTTATCTCCAGTGGAGATTGACAAGTCAGTCTGACTCCTATTCCTTCTTGGCTTGTTTTATATATTTTCTAGACCAATCAGCTGATACATTCCTCCAATGACATAACAGACACGTACTGGTCCTTGTTTATGTAAACAATTGCAGTAGTCTCCTCCTTGGAGGTGATGTAATACTGTGTACATTTAATTCTTGGCTGTCTTCCAACAGGTTACGTCAGGCATCCAATTGCCTTAGCCATTCCTTTTAATGTAGCACCTGTCTTTGGGTTCATTATCGGTCAATTCATTGTTGATATTTTCTTACCTTGTTTATAGTTATGCTGGCATTCTGCCTAGAATTGGCCTGTGCCTGTGTTTTCAGTAACATACACACATTCTTTTGAATACACAGAGTTTACTGCTTTATATTTTATGCTTATTATCAGGTTATAAACCGATTATTTGCATTTCCAGTACTTAACTTTCACAAACTACAATGTAATTCAGCACATAGCTTGAATCACATCTTGACTTGTGGTAAAAAGAAGTCAGCATTTGTTCTACAGGGGGGTTCCATTTATGATGCTACAGTATCATGGAAAAGTTTATTTTATGAACTACAGCTTCCAAGCCATGCTGGCTGAGGGACTGATAATGCTGTACTCCAAATAGATAACTTTTCCAAGATCTGGCTTCATTACCTGCATGCCTGAGTAATGCCTGGTTGTCATCATCTGCTCAAGCAGATCTCATACTGATTGCTTCCAACACACTTCTAAAAGAAAAAACAGAAAATGTTTTTTTTCCCCAGTAATTGAAATAAATAGGACTCTTCTCCCTTTACTGTGCTTACTAGATCAGCATTGATCTTTTTCATTCTGTTTGATTAGCTTGAAACTTGATACAGCTCACAGAAAGGAATGACTGCACTAATACACTATTGACAGAAGTATTAGGGTCTTGAAGGCAGAATTCATTTTTGCTATTCTATTCAAAATGTTTCCTTCATGGGGTGAGAACTAGAGGGACTTAAATTTTAAAAATTTTGTTGTTGTTCATGCTGTTTTTTTTTTCCATTATTTACATTCAGAAGGGATCTCAGTTACATACAATAAGGTTCCAGTATTACAAAAGGAGGAATATAAAAACAGAGGAAAAATAACCACATTAGTGGTAAATTTCTATAAAATCTGACCAAATGTCCAAATATAAGTCCAGTTGCAAATTTTGTTGATACATCATTCTTTCAAATGCTGGAAGCATTGTTAGATCTTCTGTCCATTGGATCACAACTGGAGAAAAATTATATTTCCAGTAATGAAGTATCAATTTTTTAGCAGTAAAAGGGCATGAATAATTCACTTTTGTTGGCCATTTGTTAATTTCCAAGAAACAGGTAAATAATTCAAAAGAACATGCACATCCCTGAATATCTGCGAACTTTGCAAAACCAAATTTACTTGTGTAATTACTTTTTCTCATAATGTAGCTACTATGTGACAACTCCAAAACATATATGTTAAGGAATCACTTGCAATATTGCATCTCCAAGCATTTGCTGATTTAGAAAGCCCTTTCTTGAATAGACGTTGTGGTGACCAATATACCCCAAAGAACAATTTCTGCTGCATAAGACATATTTGGGGACCCATAACCATGCTAGTTATAGATGTTAGAACTGATGGCCATTGATTAGTCTGAATTGGATATTCCAATACACTATTCCATTCTTGCTGTAAACCTCATATATATTTATTTATAGATAATAGAAATTTATACATATAAATTGTTGGTTTGGATAGTTGTTTGTCCACAATTAAAGTCTCTAATGTTAAGGGAACCTTGAATGCACTTAATGCTGTAGGGCCAAATCTCGATGATAACAAATGTTTCAGTTGTAGATATTGCCATTTGGCTTATGAAAATAATTTAAACTGCTCTTGTAGAACTGAAAAGGGCAAAAACTCATAGCCAACACCAAGTATCTGATTTAAGGTAACAATCGCATTATTGGCCCATACCTTCCATAAAAATGGTTCGCTACCAATATCCAAATCTGCATTCCCTCATAAAGTCAATTTGGCATGTATGAGTCAAATTGCAATTGATGAGACAATATTTGTCCCACAGTTCTAACCACTGAAATTGTTGGCAAAACACTGCCCCTTTTTAATAAAATGAGAACCAAGTGTCACGGGCTCAAACCTGAGTTCCCTTCCCAGGAGCTCCAGGTTAGCCCTCTCTGTGTAGGGTTAGTCCTGAGTGTCCTCACCCCAGGATCCTCCTACAAACCCCAAAAACCATCGATCTGCCACCACCCACTGGGTTTCAACTGGGGGGCTTATTTCCCCCTTGGGACCCCCCCTTTTTCACGCACAACGCAGTGGGAAGTTGTGCGTAGTCTATGTTAATCAGTGGCACTCCTTGCCACTATAGAATCAACTAACTCCCTCCTCCTAACCCCAGAGGAGGTTCACAGTAGCATAGTCAAGAGTAAGGCACGTGGTCAGCATCAGCATAGGAAGATAGAAGTTTACTTTATTCAAGAGAAGTAGTCATGCAGTCTCACATGAGGCAGGATTCTCCCCTACCTCAGGCAGGCAGGCTTAAAGTGATAGCAATACAGAGTATCAAGATCAAAGCATTACATTACTCAGGTTACATTCAATTACTAATTTAGCTACATTCAACCAAAGTAAAGAAATTAAAAAGAATTCCCTAACGCAACTAAACAGGCCCTAATCTCTACTAAATACTTGCAGTTTGTTGCCTTGAGATCTTGTCCAGGCAGCTGGGAGCAAAAGCCAGAGATGGAATGGCTGTGCTCTACCAGCATAGCAGTCTTTGTTCCTTCACATTTTCCAAAACCTCTTTCTCCAAATCCCACTCATCTCACTCACACTGGTCTCAAACAAAAGCAATTAAATCCTCTCCAGATTTCCCAGGCTTAAAGCTGTAATTGGTCAGTCCAGTCACATGGTGTTATGTTAATGATGTCCTCTCATTAGCTCTGTGAAGGTGGTGCTTGGGCCCCTTCCCATTAACCCTTTTCTTACCTGATACTATGCTGGCAAGACAATCTGTTTACAAACAAAGAGCGTTATAGTTCTCTAGCAGAATGATGGGAGTTTCACCTTGTGGCAACATGATGGAACTCCATCATGACACGCCCCCCAAATCTCAGATGGTCTGGGACGCTGAAAGCAGGACCAAACAGTCTGGGATTTCAACCTGTGAGCTAGAGCAGAAAGAGTTAGAACATATGCAAACTCAAACAATACATTGAAACAAACGATGGTCATAGAACAGAATGCAACACCAGTACTCCTACCCTCCCACCAAGTCCCTGTGTGAGAGAGAGTCTGCAACCGTATTGGAGGTTCCAGACACATGTTGAATTTCAAAGTCAAAGTCTTGAAGAGATAAGCTCCACTGGAGTAACTTCTTGTTAGCCCCCTGGACAGTGTGGAGCCATTGAAGAGCAGCATGGTCATCGCACCAGAGCCTCGGAGCTGTTGGAAGACTGTCTTCAGGTGATGTAGGGGATCACCCCAGTCATCAGGGAAAATAACGATGACATCTAGGGAGGCAATCGCAAAGGCCCCACCACCTCTCCGCAGAGGGGTTACAAGTCCCTGGAACGGTGTGGGCACTTTGTGAAGGCCAAAAGGAAGAACACTGAATTCAAACAGGCCCACATGGGTTATGAATGCCGTGCTATGGCCATACCCTATGGCTAAGGCCCCCTGCCAATAGCCTATGGTCCAAAGCAAGCAGAATAGACACAGGACAAGTTCCAAATTCTTGAAAGGGTCTCCTGCATGCAGCATTGGGCAGTGTTCAGGATCCACCTCCTCCTCCAAGGCGGTCATCCCGGCATGTGACACATGTCCGGGCTGCCCTGAAGACGGCTTGCAGTCGTCAGCAGCCACCACATGCTGAGGATGAGTGGTGAGACCTGGAACAGGTGAGAACAATGACGCAGATTTGGCTGCCAACTGAATGAACTGCTGCTGATGGTTCTGGTCGAGGTTGGAAGGGGGTGTAACATCCTCCAGGCCACCACTTTCCACACGAGTATCACAGGCACTATCCAGCCCTTCATCCTTTCCTGGGATTGGCAGAGTCATACGATGCTTGGGTCTCTTGTACAATGTCTGCAGGGAGACCAAGTAGTTCATTGTCAGCTTGAGCCCGACTTCCGGAAATTGGACAAGGCATTCCACAGTCCCAAGCTGCTCTAAGACTGTGGCCATACCTTCCCATGACATCTCCGTCTTGGTGAGCCAGATCAACTGGAGGACTAACACTGGACCTCTCAGCATGAAGGAACGTCCTCCTGCACCCTGTTTGTGCCAAGGAGTCTGTTGCTGTGGAGCCAGCTGGAGGTTCTCATTTGCGGTCACCCAAGTCGCCCTGGGCTTCTCCTGCAACTCAGAAGGCAAATCTCCCTCCCATTGGCACTGTATCAGACTCAAGGGTCTGACTCTGAACTTGGAGTGGACCAACAGCTGTTCCAGTGGCTGCCGGCCTTCCTGTTGGCCATCCGGCCAAGTCTCTTTGGAAAGTGGGTCATCGGCAATCACAATTCTGGCCTGCTGGGGACCTGAAGGCCTCCGTTTGTCATCCTTCGCCTTCTGCCCCGCAGCTCGTTGAGTCTGATCACCTTGCTGCTCCTTCTGGAGTTGTTGGAACCCCGCCGGACTGACATCGTCCATTGGGATTGCAGGCAGGCATGATTCAGACTGTTGACCTTCCAGACTTGCCGATGAGTCATTGTTGACAGGGACCGGTTTTCCCTCATCAACTCCTGTGGGTGTGTTGTTGACCACAGCATCCTGTAGGGCTACATCTTCCGCTATGGCACCATCTGATGGGAAGTCCTCCTCGTCAGAATCCACAGCTGTCGGATGTAGACCTCCACTGCGCATCTGCATTGGTTGCTGCTCTTGAGTCTCATGGAATTGTTCCACATGACAGGCCAAATCTTCACCCAATATAGCACTCCCTCCTTATTTTGGGTCTCCCTCTCACAGTACAGTGTGCCCTCCATATCTTTGAGGGTTCAGTTTTGGGACCCCCCCCCCCGCCCGAGGAGGACAACAAATGTGGATGATCGTGTCCCATATTACAACGTGTGCATGGCTATTCACGTTGCTACCATTTTAAGTGTAGGATGTGATGACCTGTGGTTGCTTTAAATCGTGGATCCGGAGCCCCGAGATCAGAAGGGCTCACTATATTTCTGATTTGGACCATAATTAAATACCTAGATATTTTACCTAAGTTATTAATCAAATGCTTCAAAACAGGGACTGACTGCTGGGGCTTTGAAATAAACAACAAAAGATAATATGTGAAAAGAGTGTTTTTAAATTCTAATCTGACATGCCCAAATCCTGGAATTTTGTCTAATAGCACATTCTAAGGGTTCCAAGCACAAATTGAATATTAAAGGAGACAATGGAAATCTCTTACCTTCTACTCCATTTCAATGTAAAAAAGGATGAGGGAAAAAAAAACATTCAGCTCTCAGTGCTGAATATTTTTCTTTTATCTATTCCAAAAATATTTTACGAAACCCCAAATTAACCAATACTGTAAACATAAACAGCAAGTAAATTTTATCAAAAGCCTTCTCAGCATCTAAAGAAATAATGGCTGGTTATCTATTATTTAAAGCAATAAAGTCTATAACCAATTGAATATTATCAGCTCCCTCCTTATTTTGATACACCCTGCCTGGTCAAGACCAACTAAAGATGAAATAACTTTTTGTAATCTATTAGATAAAATAGCTGTCAATATTATGATATCAATGTTAAATAAAGATATAGGGTGGTAGTTAGCACAAGTATGGTCCTTACCAGGTTTAGTGTATCAGTGTAATATAAGCACCATTTAATGATGAAGAGAGAGAGAGAGAGACAGATTCTAAGATACAACGCCTGTATATTAAATAATGAGACTGATAAAATAACCCATTTTTATTTATATGTATTACAATTCTAATGCTTGTCCCCTTTAATATACCCCCCATTTACACTCACACACCAATGCACTCTTGTTTTCTACTGGTTGAAGGCATGGAGCAGATCAGCTTCTGTCAGATGTTTCAACACATCTGCTGTTTTCTTCTTTACTGTATCAATTGACTTGAAATATGTTCCTCTAAGCACCAATTTCACTTTAGGGAAAAGAAAAAAAGTTGCGTGGTGCCAAATCTGGTGACTATGGAGGATAAGTAATGTGTTTATTGGCCAAAACTGCTTCACAGAAAATGCTGTGTGATAAGGCACATTGCCTTGATGAAGAATGAAACCATTTCCCACAGTTCTGGCCTTTTTTCCCCCTGACTCTCAGCTTTGTCAAAACTTCCTTATAATAATGCTGGTTCACTGTTCTGCCTTCTGGAAACCATTCTGCCAAAATTATGCCCTTGATACCAACAAACCCCAATGAGCATGGCTTTGAATGTGGACTTGCTTTGACGTGCTTTTTTCATTCTTGGTGATGATGGTGTTTTCCAGTGCATTGACTGTCATTTTGTCTCAAGATCATACTGGAAGATCCAGGTTTCATCACAAGTGATGATTTTTTGAGAAAGGTTTCGGTCCGCCTCAAGTTGCTGCAGAATGTCAGCGCAAATTTCCTTCTGGCACTCTTTCCTTGAGAACCCTCGGGACCATCTTGGCACAAACTTTTTTCATGTTGAGATTTTCATGCAAAATTTTCTGCACAGTGTCTTTGGCAATGTTCACAGCTTCAGCTATCATTCGGACACTGAGTCGGTGGTCTCCTTGAACAATCTGGCTGTTTTCCCCCACAATTTCTTCGGTTCTTGAAGTGGAAGGTCATTCAGGGTTTTCATCATCTTTCATATTCTCACGTCCTTCTGTGAATCTTTTGTGCCACTCAAATGTACACACATGAGACATGCAGTCTTCCCTGTAGGCCTCAATAAGCACTTTAAAAGATTCCATTGGTGTTTTGTTCAATTTTACTGAAAATTTCAAATTAACACATTGCTTGACTTTTAAACTGAGCATTTTCCCAGCACACAACAGACACCTGTTTTAAATGATGACTGACAATTAACTGAATGGCCAAGAGTGCTGATGTTTGCCATGCAGGTTCAGACATGTTCAAGGTCACCACTCAGGTGTTCACAATCAGTTCTACCTGATTTGTCTGAAAGCTAGAAACACAGTCTCATTACTTAGTAGACAGACCTTTGTAAAGTTTGTAAAGTTGGATCAGTCTTGGCACTAACAAACTGAAAAAAGTGTTTTAACAATAAACTATAAACCCATCAAGGCCAAGAGACTCTCCACTTCTCAAACTTGCTATAGCATTGATAATTTCCTCAAGCTGTAAAAGTTCTGAAGTAAATTGTTGTTGTGATATGCTAAAATGACAAGGTCAATATGAGAAAAGAAACTCTCCATATCTTGTTGGTGAACACAAAAAACTTCAAAAATTATAGATTTATATCTGTGGGCAATGTGTATAAATCATTGCTTTCATCTTTGATAGCTGAAATAATATTGCATTGCTGTTGATGCTTAAGATGATGCACCAGAATCTTGTGATTTTACCAATATGCTTGCTGTAGACATGTCAAAGCAAGTTCAGTTTGTTGTGAAACAATATTATTCAGTTCATAGTCAACTTTTTGCAATTCTTGATAAATTGTTCAAATGGAGAAACAGCAAATTGAGTTGCAAGAGCGTTCAGGTACTTGTTCAATAATTCCTTTTTTTTTCATTTTCAAATCTTTTTTCTAAAATTATAAGCAAAGATTCTACCCCAAATGTAGCCTTTACATGCCTCCTATTCATTCAATAGTGTATGAACTCACAGAGCCTTCATTCATTTAAAAATATTCCATCAGATCTGCTGACATTTGAGCCCTGAACCATTCATAATTGAGAAGTAAAACATTAAAACATCAAAGACTAAAGGTTTAGGAGCATTAGAAAAGTACAGCTTTAGATTAACCAGAGTATGGTCTGATATTATCAAGGATTCAATTTTGCATGCGTTTATATTGCTAACCAAAGATGCAGAAATTAAGAAATAATCAAATCTGAAACAATTATGGTGGACTGGAGAGATAAAAGTATATTCCCTATATCCTGGGTGTACAGTTCTCCACACATCAATTAAATCATAGTCATTCATATATGCCTGTGAGGAGATTTTCAGACAACACTGTTAAAGTGTTACTATTCCACTTTATTAGATATGGCTGCCTCCTCTTGAATCCTGGGATTTGCAGTTTAGGGAGGGGCATTTACAACTCTCAGCCAGAGAGCTCTTAGGCCTCCCTAAACTACAAACCCCAGAATTCCACAGAAAGAAGCCAGAGCAGTTAGTGGAATAGTAACACCATAACAGTGTAGTCTGAAAATCTTCTAGATCTCACCATAGATTGTTTCCTTGGCAGAGGTATATTTCTGTCTAGTAAAAGATCCAAAATTTCATTAAAATCACCACCAACAATCAAATACTCATATTTTAAGTTAAGAAGATTACTAAGAAAATTATGACACATCTTTGGTGCATCACTATTAGACTCATAAATATTAATCAAAACATCTTACAAGTAAAATCAAAAACTGTCCACCTGGATGTATTATTGCCAGCTATACTGAAATAGAAAGATGTTTGTGGATTAGGAATGCCACACCTTTACACCATCTGGAGACATTTGTCACATGGACCTCACCAACCCAATTTTACTCTGCCATCAGATGGGTTTCTTGTAGAAATGCAATGCCAGCCTTAAATTATTTTAATTTAGAAAGCACTCGTTTTTGTTTGTTTACATCTTGCAGCCCTATGACATTCTGTGAAATTATGTTAAGCATTAAACCATCAGTACATTTGAGCATCTAAATCACACCCATGATTTGCATTATTACAGAACTTGATAAAAAAAACTTATATAAAATAGCATATATTTCTTAAGTTGTGATCTGTAGTTATTAATTCTATAAATCATCACTTCACTGCTTATGGTAATCTTGCAGACTCTAAAAAACCTTTTAATATCATGTATAGGTAAATAAAATAAAAAATACAGAGAATGAACACCTCAAGTGGTTAAAGAAATAAAAAAAGAAGTGCCCACAATTCCTTTCCCCCAAACACTTAAACAAATGCAAAAGCCCAAAACACCCCCACACACACACCAAATGTGAAGATAGCAAGAAAGAAAGAAACCCCATGGACTTCCAGTTGGAAAAAGCACTGAAGGACTTTTAAGGGATATGTTTATGCTAATCAAGATTTTTGGCAACATGTGATAACATGACTACAATCCTCCTTATCCTGGAAGGATCCTGTTAATTTTAATACTCAGACTAACTGGATCCAGATTTTGTAATAGTTACAGTAGACCCCAATTGCACTAACTTAACTTAGGGTTTATGTACACCAAGGAGGATACACTGGCTCCCTGTTCGCATATCCTGGCTGTAGAGGTGGCCTGCTCTACCCCCGTTATCTGGAGGAAATGGGCTGGGGTCCAAACAGAATGCTAGTCCACCGCTGCTGCTGCCACCATTTTCCTCACTCTGCCAGGTCCAGGGGAAGCTGGCCAAACCATGTAACAAGCCCCCTTCATGTGACTAGCCTTGCTTACATGCTGGAGGCCTGCTGCCCAGACCCGGAAGAGCAAGGGCAACCAGCAGCATCAGTGAGGGCTAGTCTGCCAGGATGGGCACTTGTGGACATGTGGGTCCTGATCCATTCCATCTCAGTGGAAAAGGTTTAAAGCAGGTATTATTTTAAATTGTGGTAAAGCGCCCTATCCCAGCTTTCCTCCGTCTGAGCCCCATTTTTGCCCTGCGGGTTGTAAGGACTGCCTAGGAGCAGCATGGGGCAAATGCCGTGCATCATTGGGACTACAGGGCTCACAGATGGGGGCAAGCCAAGGTATTGAGCCCATGGAGATAAGCCCTTTGTTTGCTCTAAGTATGACTAAGTATGGATCAAGACCAGTCTACTGAATGCATAGTTATTAGAGCCTGGAAAAGTTTGATTTTGGAACTACCTCACATAGAATCCCCAGTCATCAAAGTGACTGGAAAATATTTTTTTCATGCTCTGGTAATTGTATCACTCTTTTTGTAAAGCAATGGTGGTAATTTTTCAACCCTCCAGACGCTGCTAGACTGCAGCTCTCACTAGCTCTAACCAGCATAGCTAGTAGTGAGGAATGATGGAACTTGTGGTTCCAAGAGTATCTGGAGAGTCACATGATTCCCAACCCGGGTATAAATCTATGTATACAGAGGCACTCAAAATGGGCCAATATGTCCATCTCCAGTTTGTATTTTCTAGAGAGCTGTCTTCCTCTATAAGCTGTTTGTCATTATATAAGACTAGCTGGAACAGCCAGTACATGAGGAACCATTGTATTGTTTAGATATGGCTTTGGCATTCAGAATCAGTAGTTATTGCTGTGTGTTTTCATTTTGCCACTAATTCTGTTTGTTTTCATTTGTTGTTGAATTTTCCTGTATCATCATCATCATCATCATCATCATCATCAGTGTTCTGCTTTAACCTATTGTGTTTGTGAGCTGCCTTAAGCAATCCTACTTTTGGGTCAAAAAGGTGGGCTTCCAATACTTAAAAATGTAAATAATACAAGCAGTGAGGTTTTCTTTATTTATCTATGTAATTCAATTATATATACTGCTATGCAAGCTATGGGTTCCATGATGATTCATAAATACTGTAGGTAAATGACAATAGCCAAGATTCCAGGTTAGCTACTTAGTTAAATATACCTAACTAAGTAACATCTCTTCGCCAACCTTGCCTCCAATCTTGCATTACTGGGCAGCTACTGCTGTGAACAATGGGGATCTGTTCTCCTTCAGTTGGGATGCACCAGACAGAAGTTTCCACCCTCTCCTGTGAGTGATCTCCAGTACAGCAGTCAGAATCAGGGTCAATGTTCAAGTCCTCCTCTCATCGGAGAACACTTGTGGGAGGGGGATGGAAACATTAGTCTGTTGTGTCTTGATCAAAAGGAGAATAGATCCCCACAGATTGCAGCAGCTGCTGCCCAATATATCAGAACTGGGGGACTTTTATGATCCCTATGTATTCCCTACACGCTATTGAATATGGTGGGATCATGAATATGGACCAGTTATGAATGTGCAACTCTAGGTTACACATTTGTAACTGTGATTGTGAATGCCAGCTATAATTGATGGATTTATTTTTTATCCATCTAAATATTTATAAACTACTTTAATAGGGCCAAGTCCACTGGAAACAAGGAACAAAATAAAAACGTAAAAATAGTTTTAAAATCTAATGGATAAAAAAAGCCCATTTAAAGTACATTCAACTATAATATAGCCAGTACAAAACACATATCCAGAGTCACAGCAATAAAACACCAACCAAACAGCAGCAGTAAAAACAACACAAAATATATTTCTGCATGTCAGAGAACATAGCCTCTTAAGTCTGTTTGGCAGAGGAATAGATTTTTTAGACCTTCCAGGCAGGATGTGGGAGCTTGAACAGAGCAAAGAAAGCACTTAGCTTGTAATAGAGATTAAATACATGGAAAAACTGTCAAACAAGTCTATCCATTGGCTAGCTGGCAAAGACAAACTCAGACACCTATGTCCTGTATTTCTGTGTTATTGATGAGGCACATTCAGCAAATGCTACTGGGCTGGGTGGTTCTTTGTAGTGGTGGCATGAAAGGTCTGGTTACAAGGGAGAAAGTCAATAGTGTTGTTAAGAAAACATGTGTTTTCTTTACATGCAGTTCCATCTTCCAACCCTGTAAGCCTTCATTGTTGCCACTAGCAATATGCTTTCCAAACTTCACCATATTTCAAGGATTTTTGTTTTAGGAAATGCATTTGTGTTGTCTGTATTGCATAATGTAATCACTGGTATTCTCTCTCCACAGAAACGAAAAGAACAATTACTTTTCTTGACCCATGATATTTCACATTATCCATCTTCAGAAATCATGTTACTCATTACAGTAGGACCCCTGTATCCATGGGGGATTGGTTCTGAGCCAGTCCCACCATGGATAATGAGATCCGTGGATAATAGCGAACACCATTGAAAATAATGGGACTTCTGGTTTAAAATACCATAGAGTTGCCTTGAAGTACCTAGAAAATGGTTAGAGAGGATGCATTTTCTAGGAAGACTCTATGGTAGCTGTGCTGAAACTGAAACTGTGGATAATTGAACCAGTGGAGAATGAATCAGTGGATACGGAGGTCCTATTGCATTCATTTTGAGTACACCAGCTTCTCCAGGCTAAACAAATCATGGGTCCAAACTGTGAGTTACAGTTGTGAGAAATGCCATTCTACCTGTCATGACCTGTCATTACATCCCCAAATCTGGTTTCTGAATATTCTCAATCCAGGGAGCCCATCTAGGACTCAGAAGAAGAGATTTGACAGCTGTATCCATTTCCACTGACAAAGGACCACATATTTTCAAGTAGCTTATATCAACTTTCACTGAGGTCTCAGCAGCGTACAGAATGGTGCCTCTGCAATATATTTGTCATTTAAACAATCTAGCAGAATAATTATCAGTCTGTACCATTTGCATCAGTAGACTATAAACAGCATCTTCATTCCTTCTCAGAGGAACCACAAGGGGGGGGGATCACTGCTTTATTTCAGCAGGATTTGCCCATAGATAACTTGCCTGTAGAAGTGCAATTGCAGACCCAGCTCTGACCTCCCCTCTCCTTCCTTGTGAACAAATACACAGACATGAAATATCTTCACAAAATTATATTGAGTACATGAATGAATAACATGAAAATATATAAGTATGATTTCTATATTGGCAATAAAAGGCCACAACTTTGGTAACAGCTGTAAATGGTTGGCACAAATTGCATTGGCCGGATCCCTTCATCAACCAACTTGCCATTGGTCAATGGACCGCTGTCAGTTGCTACTGACACCTCATCACACGGAGGGGAGGAATCATAGCCAAGCTCCAGCTGCTTTACGACTCTCCCCTCCCCTGTGAAACAAGGTTATAAAAGAAAGGGGGGTCTCTGTGAACTTGACCTTGACAGGGACCCCGCCCCCAGTCGTTTACCTTGGATAAGGACCCATGCTAGCTGCCACAAAAGGCAGTCCCCATTGGGACCCACCTTCCGCCAACCCATTGACAGCCTTCACCAACGGGCTTAACTCCCAGAACTTCAGGTAGTGAATCAGTTCTTAACTCCCAGAACTGCAGTGGAATGGCCAATTCAGGTTGGATGTACCTGCAAAAGCACCAGAGTGCCACCTGCCCAGATGCTTGATGGTCTCCTTAGACAAGTCCCTTTGCGCCACTGTGGTTGCTGCCCCTATTCAGAAAGAGTGGCTCCCAAAGTCCTCCGCTGGCAAGCCCAGTTGCCTCAGTGCTGCTCTCAACACACTGACAAACTGGAACCTCATCAGTGGAGTCCCATCTTTGTGAAGAAACAGGGGACTGGATCTGGTGTGTCGCTCACTCAGGAACTGGTGCATCATGCCCACTGAGCATGGAGAGGAAGCTGGCAGACTCTGCAGCCACAAAGTCGCCCCTCTCCTATGTTGATTGCACTTGGAGCATCTCACTTGGATGCACAGTGTGTCGTCCCCCAGAGATATGTTGCTGAACTGCAGAGTACTGCCTGACATAGTGCTTGGAGGAACTCACCAACTCGCCGATTCGTAGGGCCTTGAAGGAGGCCTTTGTGTAGGCTGCGCCAAAGAGCAGGGCCTCGTAACGGAACTGACACACTTCCTGTAGCATGGCCACCAGCTGGACCAGTATGCCATAGGAGATTGGCTGCCTGCCATCTGCTGACCACTGGCTCTTCCTCCTCCAGCCCTCCACAGCCCTTCAGATGAGAAATGTCGCACAAGGATCGTCAAAGCCCGCTGCCTTACTGAAGAATGAAATACTGGGCATATGTATGGAGATAGTGAGCACAGCCAATCCCTGGTACTTTAAGGACACTAGGTAGTGTGATCCTCTTCTTTGGCTCCCGGTGAGCCACTGAAGCTGCTGGCGCCGGGGCCGGCTATATATGTGGCTTCTGGCACAACCCAGCACATCATCTGGCCATGCCGGAAGCGCCAACCAGAACCCTCCACCCTACTGGGTCAGCCAATCGGAGCAGGGGAGGCCTGCTCCAATTGGCCAGATCTTCACGCCTGTCTCCCAGACCATGGGGCAGGCCAGGAGGAGGATGCTCGACATGGTGGCCCCCATGCCAGCCACCATGTGGCCGCACAGGACCGCTGATCATCCTGGGGGGCTGGGCAGGCTGCAAAAAGGCCACCGACCCAAGCCTGGCAGCCCCTTGTGGTAACTAACTCTCTGTCAATCATTGGCATAGGCTGAATCAGTGCTGCTTCATGTTATTATGAAGTGCAGGGAGTGGGCTTTCCCTCTTCCAAGCTTCTGTTACTCAGAACAGGTATAGCAGTAATGCAGGACTTGAAGAAGAAACCATGAATAAAGTGCTACCTGCCTAAGCCATTGGAGCTGCTGGTCATTGAAAAGAACTTCAGATAGTTCTAGAGTAGGGTTTCTAGATCTCAGGACCTGGACCTTCTTCTTCAATCCTCAGGGCAAGGTGAAGGATTCTTGAAAAATGTTAACATATATATTTTCTTCATTACTCAGTTTTGGTATTTTTTATTTGAATGGTATACTCTGTGCAACTGTGGTTGATGCTTAAGATCACTTGCTTGCTTTATTTATTACTTGCCTTTCGCTCAGCATCCATGTAAAGGACTCATGATGTCAGTAATGATACCTCTGGGGTTGCCCCTTCTGATATCATTTTTGCAAAATCAACAGGATCTTTCCCTTGTGATATCAGAAGATGTTCAGGTTCTGGCCCTGAAATCTTAGAACTTGGAATATTTCTGACTAGGCAATGCTATTCTAGAGTGACATCACAGACTACAATCCTTGTGGCCCAAGGAGTTGAGTGAGATCAGATGACCAGTCCAGTGCCATTGCGTGTACTAAGTTCCTAGATCTATTGGTTAGTCTGGAAAACTTATTACAGCAAAAGGCCATCAAGTTCTACCTGTGTGCCTCCTGACGAGTGCTCATCCTCCCCCTGTTGCATTCGTGACTCCAACCTAACTAACCCAGACTCCTGCCTGACTATTTCACCCAATATTTACCCATTGCTGGGCTTGAGTACCTGGCAATAGCTGTGGTTTGCCATAACTAGAAATAATCATAGACTCAGAACTGGAAATGAACCAGAGCAATCTAGTCTGGCCTCCTACGAGTACAAGAACCCTCAGCTAAAGAGAGGTGGCCATCCAACCTCTGTTGATGAGCAGCTCCGACAAAAAGAAGTCCACCATGGTAATCTACTCTGTTGATGAGCAGTTCTTATAATCAGGAAGTTCTTACTAATGTTTATTTGGAATCTTCTTTCTTGTAATTCAAATCCTCTGAAATAGCAGAGGTGTGGGCAGATGAACGGGGACTGATTCAAGCTGAAGAAGAGTAGTTTGTTTTACAGGTCCAGAATTATTCTCCAGATTTTATTGAAGTCCTCTGGAGATGAACCACTCACTTCTGGGTAATGTAATGAAGCTGTGGCTGTCCATTACATTGCTTAGGGCAGAGGTGATGAACATGTAGGACTTTATCAGGCAAGGCAAAAATTGCATCATAACAACATGATAATAACATTATGGGCCAAAATTACCAGACAACATTGTTGTTGTCCCATGGCCGTTGTGTGCACCAGCAGTGAATAAGGTATTGTTTTTATTGATGGCTTAACCCATCAATTGATCTTCAATATTGCTTTTTTCATAGTATTGAAGGTGTGCGAAAACACATCACACTGTAATCACGAGAATACAGCGTGAATGGACGGTCCTCTTCCCCCGCCTTCCCATTCTCAGGGAGAAAGCCTCCAGGTGGCAATGTGAAGATGATCAACAGGATGCTCTTTTTAGGAAATTTCCTGTTCTGCTGGCAAGTTTTTAGGTTTGTTTCAGTGCTTGGGTGTTGATTTACTTTGTTATTTAAGGTGTTTTTGGTGTTTTAACCACACTTGCATCTTCTCACGATAACCACCGAGATCACGCACCCTGGCTAACACAGAAATAAACTCCTGTTCTTAAAGTCTTAGTGCTCATTGTGTGATAATTCTATGACATTTTCTTCATGTGATTAAAGCGACGTGCAAAATTAAGCGTTATAATGCCACTATGTTTCCAGTTTCCTCACTCACGGAATTACAGAGTTTTTACATGCTGGTCTGATAAAATCCGTAGTTCTCCACATGTTTTGGATTTTAATTCCCAGAAGGCCCTGGCAGCATGGCCAATGGCAAAGGATTCTGCAAGCTGAAATTCAGAACATGTGGAAGACCAAGACAACTGGTTAGGGAAAATAAGAACCTGGAAGGGCAAATCGTGTGTGCATCTGTGTTTGTATGTATGTACATCTGTATGTAAGTGTGTACTAGTAGTTCCCATGCCAGTATATAAGTAAACATACTCCAGGTTCTCATTTGATCTTTTTAAGGCATCTTTCCCAGCTACTCTTGTCTTCCTAATATTTTTGGAAACATGTTTTTGGGAAAATTTTGCCTCGTTACAAGGTGAACTTTGGAGAGTTTGCCCATGTTAAGGATGGAAACAATATTTGAAAATATGTGGGGAAATGATTTAAAAAAAAACATATTTCTCAAGTGTCAAGACACCTTAATGAGAAAAACCCTGGACTGAGGAGAATCTTTGCAGTTCAGGATTTATTCTACATGAAATATGCATGTGGTTGTTTTGTGTGGAAAATAGTATTTTCTGCACAAAAAAAATTGTGCAGAAAAATTATTTTCTCCACAAATTTTTTTTCTGTGCAAAATTACCACATTGAGACCTTCTAACAGTTGGAAGACAACTGCTAAAATTACTCAGTGTTCTTTTTGAGAAGAACATTAGTGGAGAATTATACAACCAGCCCACATCTAATCAAGTCAGAGGTATCCCTGTCACTTTACCTACTAAAAATTGCGAAAGTTTTCCTTGCTGTTTCCCACTATCCAATTTCTCACAGTTCTAGACACTTCACTAGAGAAGGATAACTCTCATAAAAGCAGAGTTCAGATGTCTGAAGGGGGGGGGGTTATTTATTTATTTATTTATTTTGCAGTTTGCATCTCCGTAAGATCACACTTCTAATTTTCCTGATTTATTAAAAGCACACACATCATAATGTGGGAGGGAGAGAATTCCTCCTTCGGTTTCTGACATTTGCTTTAATACCCTTGTTAGCAGATTAACTTTTAGAACCCATTCTGCTTTCAGGCAAAGGGGGCTGAGTACCCAGCAGTACCATATACATTAAATAGAATGAAAATTGAATCCCTGAGGATTAAACAATATCAGTTAATGGGCTTCACAACATGAAGAATTTCGAGCTTTTCATTAGGCACCGATAGTGGCAGTGTGTAAATATACAATACAGTATTGTATAAAGACTTGAGGCTCAAAGTGAAAACTAACAGTTCCATAGTAGCAGAGGGAAGGAACAATTAAACCAAATTGGTTTAATTGCTTATTCATTAGCCCTTAATAGAACTGTGAATGCAAACTAAATCTGGTTTATTGTATTTAGAATCTGCTTTTTATTATTAGCCACTAGCAAAATGTTTGCCAGGCTCACAGTTGAACAGCTTACACAGTGGGACTGTTTAAAGCAAACTTCTATATCACCAGAACTTCTTTAGTTAACATTTGACATGGCCAAAAGTACCCACAATCCACTGGGAAGTTGTCATACATTTGCCCCAATTCAACAGCTTACACAGCAGGAATAGGAGATGCTATTTCAAAAGAAAATCCAAAATTCACAGATGTGTAATACCTTCATTAGGATAAATTGCAATTCCCCCAAAGTGTGCCAGCTTTTCAGTTCTACATAATTCTTCTTCAAGTTAGATGATCCAAAATTAAGGAAGTTAAGGGGGGAGGAAGAGAGGAGAATAGAATTTTAACACATCTCGCTAGTTTTAAGTTTTAAGCTATTGAGGTCTATGGACTTTATCAGATGCATGAAAAACCATGTCAGAAGGATATGATGATTACAGAAATGAGCAACATTATCAGATAATGTCATCCTTCAGCCATTCCAGGGGCATAGTGCAGGCATGACTAAGGCATCCCTTTTTATCAGCAGCTTAGCCCATTTATTGACAGCTTAGCTACACCCCTGGAATGGCTGAGAATGCGGGTGTCTGGTAATGTCACCCTTTCTGTTATTATCCTGTCCTTATGACATGATTTAGGATGCAGTTTTTTGCCATGTTTCCCCATGTTTTATAAAGTCCTATAACTGAACTCAGTCTTGAGATGGGGAACAAATATGCAACAATCACATGTCATCAAGCAAAGCCCACTGGGATGAAGACAGTATAGTGGCTTCTTTAATTGCAGATATAAGGTAGCAACTCTAGGGAGCATTTTAATGACATTTCTCCACCAGGGTCATTTCAGGCCCAGGAAAGGAAAGGGGGTTTTTGGGCTTGGCTCCAGAGCACCCAGCGTGGCCGTGTGGCAGCCGGCATGGGGGTGCCATGCTTGGCCTCTTCTTCCCAGCCTACCAGTACTGCAGGCCACCATGTTGCAAGTTTGATTCCAGTGGGCTCCAAGGTTCACTCAGCCTTCCATCCTTTCGTAGGTTAGTAAATTGAGTACCCAGCTTGTGGGGGCAATTAGCTAACACATTGGAAACTATTTAATGCAGTGTAGATGTGTAAATAGCTATTGCTTAAAACAATTTGTAAGCCGCTCTGATAACCTTGTGGCTGAAGAGTGGGGTATAAATAAATAAATAAATAAATATACTGTGCAGGCTGGGAGAAGGGTGCAAAGTGGCTGGCCAATCAGAGTGGACTTCCCCCGCTCTGATTGGCTTGCCTGGCAGGGGAGGCAGGTCTTCTGGCTGGTGTGGCCGGATGCTGCTTTCTCTCACAGTGATTTGTGACTGCCACTTTTCGGCTGTCGCTTTACGGCACCAGGGCCGGTATACAAGCCAGCCCCAGCGTTGTAGGCCTCATTGGCTTGCATGGAGCTGAAGAGGCAAGAGGTCTGCTGGAGAGCCCGAAGAGGATGTGGGGCTGGGGCTTAGGCCAAGAAGGTGGCCTAGGCCTGGCCCAAGACCAGTGGCCGAGGGAGCCAGAGCAGGCTCTGGGTGAGTGGTGGTGGCGATGGAGCGACGCTGACAGCCCACATGGTGACAAGGCAGGCTCCAGCTATAGTGGTTGGTGGCAGTGGCCTGAGGGGCTGCAAGGATTGTGGTGGATTCGGTGGTGGTGGCTGTGCAGAGGGTGGTGGCAGCTGTGGGAGTTATGAGGTGGGTGCAGCAGCTGCTGTGGGACCACACGGCAATCGGCATTGGCAAGACCAGTGAGGTGGGTGACAGTGGGGAGCTGAGGTGGGGCTGTGAGTCAGTGGCCAGTGTCTAATAAAAGCTTGGGTAAGGTGGTCACTGGGGGAACCTCCAGCCACTGGGGAGCCACTGGGTGGCTTTTGCGCCACTGAGGCAGCCACTGGGCCACCGAGGGGGACATCACTAATCCACCAGGAGACACCACCGGGTCATTGGAGGGCACCACCGGGACATCAGGGGAGGATACCACTGGACCACTGGGGGTCCCACAAAGATTCAGGGGATAGCACTAGGCCACCTGGGGCACCACCTGGCCACCAGGGGCACAACTGGAGTTTTCAGTTTGGGTGGGGGTTGTTGGGCACCACACCATGCCACCTAAGAAGGCAGCTGCTACAGCAGGGCCTCACACAAAGCACCAGTCTGGCATGACCCCCAGATCCTAGATGGATCTGAGACCATGCCGGAGGCCTATGTCTCAAGGGGGTGGAGGCGAGCCTGAGCAGCCACCTGATGCCAGGGTCCTGCTGCACCCTTTCATTGACGAGAACCCTAGTTTTGAGGACCTCTTGGAGGTGGTTTCTTATGTTGTAGAGAAGCTGTATAAGATGGGAAAACAACAGTCTGGGGGCACACGAATCTCCACCACGCACCACAGCTCTACTGAGGTCAGTGAGCTGGGGATGTCTCAAGGCAGCGAAGATCCCAGGGAGCCACCGGATGGGGGAGCAGAAGGGATCGTCACCACGTTCCCCATCACACAGTCACAGCCCATCCAGGGAGTCAAATTGCTCTACCTCGGCTGAACCAGGTTCCAGATGTCGCAAGAGCAGTGGGAAGAAGAGGTGCCCCAGGAAGAAGTGGCAGTACTGCTCAAGGCATCAACATGGGTCAGATTCAGATACCGACACAACATCAGGTGAGTGTTCCGAAGAGGAGGATTTAATTAAATTCAGGTATTGGTTGACAGGGGCAAAAACCCGGAATTGCCCCACTGGATAATCAGACTGCACTCACAGCAGGGCCAGGATGAGAAGGGTTCTTCCCGGGAAAAAAAGGGGACAAAGGGGAGTCACCTGGAGAGGAACTCTCTTTAAGTACAAGGAGGACGCCCCACCGAGTATTCATTTGGACAGGAAGGTGAGATCCAAGATCTTTAACGGGTATTATATGGACTTTTTTTCCTGGTGAAAACTGCTGGGAAGGAGGCAAGAGTGCACAAAAGTGACAAGAAACGCTCTGACAAGGGTAAGTCAGATCCCATTAAGCGCACATTTGGTAACTGGTTGATGGGGTATGCGGTCTTCATGGGGGTGGTGACGATGGTTTTCCCAGAAAAGGGTTGGCACCTCATCAACCACTTGTGCAGTGTGCTCAACACCAAGGCCTTGGCCAGGGAGGAGGCAGCCATTGAATACGATGAAGAGTCTTGCGAAAAGGCATCCCATAATGACCAATCACAGGTGGGACATCATCAATGGTAGGGTTTGATTGGTCACTGTGGGGTTGAATTCCCAGGGAAAGGGGGAGGTGGCCAAGGCGTCTTGGAGGAAGGAGGGAAGGCACATGGTCTGCTTGTAGTTCAATGCAGGTAAGTGCACCAGGTCCCGGGTGCCAATTTGACCACATTTGCGAGTCCTGCTTTGGCATGCACCCCAGGGTCAACTGCACAAGGCAGTTGTTGGGGTAGCAGTCCTTTCAGCCTGGCCACCCTGCCTCGAATGGTGCCAGGAGGGAGGTAGGGATGGGAACCAATGCTGGACAAGGGAGCAGCAAACAGAACTGAATTGTTGGTTTCAAGGGGGGGAGACATGGTGTTCACCCCCATAAAGCTGCATACCTTGTTGCCCCTCCTCAACACTTACCCGAATAAGAAGGTGGCTGCCTACTTAGCTGAGGGATTCAAATGTGGATTCAGCATACCTTTTGTTGGTCCTCAGGAGGCCATGAACTCCGGCAATTTGAAATCAGCTGGCAAGAAAAATTGACAAGGAACGGGAGGCAGGGAGGGTGGTTGGCCTCTTCACCGACCCTCCCATGCTAAACCTGCAGATATCGCCTTTGGGGGTGGTACCTAAGAAGAGGCCAGGTGAGTACAGGCTCATCCATCACCTCTCATACCCCAAGGGGTAATAGGTCAATGACACCATACCACCAGAGCTATGCTCGGTGAAGTATGCATCGCTAGACCATGCAGTCAAGCTCATTCAAATGTGTGGGCAGGGAGCACTCATGGTGTCTGCTTTATGACTGTTTCTGGTTCATCTGGATGACCTCTGTCTGTTAGGCTTCAAGTTTCAGGGGATGTGGTACTATGACATGGCATTGCCCATGGGCTCTTCCATCAGTTGTGCGGCATTTGAGATGTTCAGCACTTTCCTAGAATGGGTGTTATAATACAGGGTGTGGTCCCTGTTTGTCACTCATTATTTGGATGATTTTCTAATGATGGGGCCATCTGGGGGGGGGGGAACAGAGTGTGGGTCTTTGCTTTCTTCATTCCAGGCCCTTGCAGAGGAGGTTGGAGTTTTTTGGCACCGGACAAGACGGTGGGACTTACAATGGCATTAGTCTACTTGGGGATTCAGCTAGACTCCAAAAGGGGGGTCTCCTGCTTGCCAGAAGACAATGGCAGGCCTCAGGGAGCAGCTATAGGGTCTTGTGCCATTGCCTAAGGCCATCCTTAAGGAAGTGCACACCCTATTGGGTCATCTTAACTTTGCGTGCAGGGTGGTGGCTCCAGGTAGGGCTTTCTGTACCAGGTTGGCACACATCATGATGGGTGTCCTGTCCCCTCATCATCACATTCTGCTAACACGGGGGGGGGGGGGAGTCAAGGAAGACCTGTGGGTGTGGAGTTTCTTGAACATTACCATGGCATCACCTTGTGGCAAAGGCGCAAGGTGCTGGGAGGGGGCTGCAGGTACACTTTGATGCTGTAGATAGTCTGGGATTTGGGATCTTCTACAACAGGCACTGGTGTGCTCAACGCTGGCTAGTGGAATGGGGGAAAGCTGGTATTGTATGTGATCTAACCTTCCTTGAATTTTTCCCAATCCTAGTGGCAATAGTCATATGGCGGGAGGAATTCAAAAACAAGAAAGTCTTGTTTTTGGTGTGATAATCAGGCTGTGTGTGGCTTGTCAACAGGCAATCATCCAGATCAGAAAGAGTCATGCAGCTTGTCTGGAAGTTCGTGCTGGTGTGCTTAACCTCAACATAAGCTTCTCCGCATGTCACATTCCTGGCATTGATAATGAGATTGTGGATGTGTTGTCTCGATTCCAGGATGAGTGGTTCCATACGTTGGCCCCAGACTTTGACCCAGAGCCAGTCCCCTTCCCTGTAGAGATCTGGAGCCTTGGGAAAGAACAGTGATTCAAGGGGTCATCGACTCTGGTGTCCTCAACGTGAGTGAGCTACAGATGGCGGTTGACCAGTTCTTTGCTTCCAGGAGGAGACACGGTTACAGGGGCTCCTGGGCTGCTTCAGAATGCGAGTTGCTGCATTACCTTGCAACCCTAAAGGACCAGGGACTGGCCCCATGTACCACCTTCATTCATATGGCTGGTATTTCATTCTTCAGCAAGGCGGTGGGCTGTGGTGATCCTTGTGCCACCTTCCTCATCTGGAGAGCTGTGGAAGGCTGGAGAAGGACAAGCCAGTGGACTGCCAATGGCAGGCAGCCAATTTCCAATGGCATACTGGTCAAGTTGGTGCCCACGCTGCACAGAGTTTGTAGGTCCCAATATGAGGCCCTGCTCTTTGGCATGGCATTTATGACAACTTTCTTTGGGGCCCTGCAGATCGGTAAGCTAGTGTGTTCCTCCAAGTGGGATGTGTCAGGTAGGGCTCTGCAGATCGCCAACATATCACTGGGGGATGATGCTCTGTGCATCCGGGTCTGGTGCTCTGCGGAGTGTGACCAGCGTGGGAAAGGGGCGACTCTGCAGCTGCAGAGTCTGCCAGGGTCATTGCCATATCCAGTGGGCATGATGCATAGGTTCCTAGAGGTGCGCCACACTGGGTGCAGCCCCCTGCTTCTGCACAAGGATGGGACTCCACTGATGAGGTTCCAGTTTGTCAGTGTGTTGAGAGCTTATTGCAGCAGCTAGGTTTGCCAGCAGAGGAGTTTGGAAGTCACTCCTTCCATATCGGGGTGGTGACCACAGCAGTACAAGAGGGCATGCCCAAAGAGACCATTAAGCAGCTGGGCAGGTGCCACTCCGCGGCCTTTATGGGGTACATCCAACCTGAGTTGGCTATCTCCTTGCTGACTGCCTGAAGGATTGGGAGTAGGGCCTGTTGTTGATAGCTGTTAAGGGTTGGTGGAAGGCTGGTCCCATTGAGGGACCACCTTTTGTGGCTGTTGGCATGGGTCCTGATCCGGGGTAATCAGCCATAGAGGGTTCTCCATCAAGGATGATGTCAAGTTCATGGTCAAGTTCAAGTTCACAGAGACCCCTTTGCTTTTCTTGTTTGTTTCACAGGAGAGGGGAGGGTCATCAAGTAGGCAGAGCTTGGCCACTCCCTCCCCTTCATGCAGAATGGTGCTGGTAGCAACCGACAGGTGCCATTGACCAACAGTGGGTTGGTTGATGAAGGGATCCAGACCCATGTGATGTGTACCAACCATTTACAGCTGTTATCAAAGTTGTGGCCTTTTAATAGCCAATAATATATCTATCCAATTTATCTGATCATATATCTTATCATATATCATATGTTTATCTCTATTACGCATCATCATGTACTCAATAAATTTTGTGAAGATATACTGTGTCAGCGTCTTGTGTTATACGGGTGCGGGGAGAAATCTGGTCTGGGTCCGCAAGTGACTTTCAAGTGTCTTCCTCTTGTAAAAAAGGTCTCTCCTGGATGTAAAATGGCCTTGGGGGTCCCAAACATTTCAAAATGCCCCCACTTAGCCCCTAGCCTCCAAAGGTTGCCCACCTCTGTTTTGGAGGTATACAGTATAAATACAAAGAAACAGCAGTCTTTATACAAGCAAAGCGGGAGGATGTTGAAATGTGCCTGACAATGATAGCAACAGCATTTAGTCACTAAAGTTAAGGGCAGTGGTCTCTGCATAATTTATGGCATTCAGTTAAGTGACAGTACCAACAAGGCTCTGACTTTGAAGATCAGGTTTGCTGTTCAAAGTTCACCCCAGAGGTGCCCATATGGGTTATAGTTTCACATGGATAAAACAATCACGATGGGTTCGTACTGCTTGCACATTGTTTAGAGCTGGTTTCCTAGAGTGAGGAAGCTGGTGGCTTAGACAATGAGGCAGATGCAGGATGAGGAACATATTGACTGTCACATGGGCATGTTTTCTACACTGGCACCAGTATGCCACTAATGGTTGAATACTCTTGTGGTGTCAAATTTTAACTTGGTCTGACTATACATCTTCCCTTTAGAATTCTCTAATGAGAAACAATGACTGGTATCCAGTTGGTTCATCCCAACTAGAGTAGATATAATAACAATAACAATCACAATATGACTGAGGCAGGGAACAACAAATTAACATATAAACATAATGTTGGTTAAAAAGACATATCAGTAAAAACATATTTTAATTTAAAAGAACAAGTAAGACCAAGACATTTTAAAACAATCAATACACAATTTAAAACTCACAATTTAAAATCATCTGGATAGGCCTGCTAGAAGAGACTGGTCTTTAATGCTGCTTTAAATAACAGACAATATATTCAGCTTTCATATCTCTTCTGGCAGGACGTACCACAGTCTAGGGGTGGCTGAAGAAAAAGTCCTCTGGGTGACAATTGCCAACCTAGTCCTGGCTGATAGGAGCAAATGTCCCCCACAGGACCTTGTCATGGTAGCACACTAGTGCCTCTGAGCATATCAAGAGGCTCAGGCAGCAAAAGTTGTTGTAGCAGAGTTGTAATCATCAGGCAAAGATATGAGCACACAGACACAGATGTGTGTCTAAACTATTTCTCTTTACTAAAGCATATTGTAGTAATATTTACAATGAGTCTGAGATTCCTAGAATACAGACTACATATCACAGCACAATGTACAGTGCTGTCCAAAAGCAACTCCAAATTGCCAGCAAGTTAAACAAGAGCTGAGAAAGCAGCCAAGCTCCAGTGATAATTAATTAGGAAGAGCAAGAAAAGTTCCATTTCTTGGAAAGGCAGCAATACAGGCAAAGGCACACAGAGAAGAATCCAGAATCCAGTCAAAAGGTCAAGGCTTACAGAAGGCAGTGTAGTCCAGGAGTCAGTCTGTAGGTCAGTAGGATCAGGCAACAGGGTCGTCAGGAATAGTCCAAGGTCAAGGCACACAGCAAGGATTCAGGCACTGAAGGCAGCAGGGAGCTTTCTCCAGGGAGATCAGTGGATCTCTGACAAAACTTCCATTGCCTCTCTCAGCCTATATAAAGCAATTAAGGCTTTGCCAGGTGTTTCTTAATGAGCAAGTTCCTCTCACAAATTCTCAGAGATTTCCTTTGAGCCTCCTTTTGTGCTCAGTGCTGTGTATACAACAGTGGAGGTAAGTCTCTCTCCTCTTCTTCAGCCTTATCCGAGTGGGTAGGACTCTCTACTGAGACTGATGTCAACTCACTTGGACTAGGCTCTTCCTCTGCTCGAGCTTCTAGGTTGGCAGGGTTCCCTGCTGGCACAAGTGTAGATAAACCTGTGCCAGAGTCCCTAGGGCAGTTCCCTCCCATCTCCTCCTCCTCTGACTCTACACCCTAATCAGGCTCCTGGGGCATGACAAGTGTAGTCCTGCACTGTACATCCCAGACTGAAAGCACACAGTCTGAGAAGCAAGTCAAGACAAGAGCAGAGACAGTGGGGTGATCTGGTTATACAGTACAGATACAGTACAGTCATGGGTTATACAGTTAGTGGTTCTCACGCACATTTCCCCATATAGATAAGGCTTTATCCTTCACATGTCCTTCCCACGCCTATGTTATATCTAGACATAATCTAGATATACTCACCAGCTGCATTTAGCCTTCTCATTGCTGGCCCCTGCAGGCTGTAGCATATTGTACTGTGCCAGCTCTTTACAGTATAAATTTCCAGTGAGGGCAGATTATATGGAGCAGATTATATGGGAGAAGATGATCTCATAGGTAACCTGGACCCAGACCATATAGGGCTTTAAATGTAATAACCAACACATTGTAACTTGCCCAGAAACTAATTGGCAACAATTAATTGTTCAAGTGTGTCTACACATAGATCAATTCCATTGATTCAATGGGTCTACTCTTGTCAGGACAAAGAACAGGATGTAAGCCAAAGTTGGTCATTAAGATGGGGACATATTAATTAGCAAGAACAGCACCTTCTTCATGGTTAGTGCACCTAAAATTTTATTTTAATTTATCTCAACAAGTAGGTATACTCACTTTTGAAAACTGATACAACTGTAATGTAGCAGTATGAACAACTGGCCTAAGCCATTTTTCCAGGTGATGTGTGTCTAGGGAAATTAGTATTAATATTGGTTTTAGTAGTATTTTAATATTCTGATGTGTATAATTTGAATGTTACATGGTCTGAAATAAACATTCAATGGCTTTCTTTTCTTTTCTTTTCCATTCTGTATTTACAATATTTGCAAGTGGTGCATCCTCAACTAACATATATCCTAGCATAGTTTCTGACAGTGTCCACATAGCCTTGTGGCAACTCCTGAGTGTTCTCTCTGGGCTAGTTTGCATACTGTCATTCGTGTGTTGTATTTGCATGTATTTTGTGACATGAGTGTGACTCTCAAGAGTACATCTGTGTCTTTAAAATTCAGCATGAGTACTCTTCCACAGTCTGTAACTATGACAGCAAAATGCTTTCTGATTATATATACAGACTAGATTTAAAAAAAACAAGAACAGCTAGAAAATAAAGGCATCAGAGTGTTATAGCTGCATACATGCTCTGGCATCTTTGCACCAGCTGTCACGATGGCATTGCTTCATTACTGCATCCCCACATGTTTAACACAATGCATACATTTCTTTAAAAATGTTTTTAAAACCTTTTGTGGTGTACTGACTCACTCAGCAGTAGAAATCAAATTTTTGCAAGTCAATGGAGGACTCATTTGACCCAGAATGGAGAATTCCACCACCTGTGTTCATAATAAGTAAGAATACTATTTGAGTAGAGCACTAGTTCTCAAAATTCTCTCAAGATGTGATAGAAATGTTCTGGTGTAGATTCAATTGGATGCCTACATTGAAATTAGCACAGTATTCGAATCCTACATATTAGAGCTAAGAGCATAAAACTAAAATCTGATTCTCCCGAAGCTGCTGTTGAGAAATGTAAAACTGCTGGAAGGAATACCTGGGATAAAGACAACGTACATGAATAATAAAATAAGTTAATTACAGAGCTGGTAATGTATTAAGGATATGAACATTAATGTAGCAACTGGCTTCAAAAGTAATTTTGAATGTCAAAAGCCAAATATGTTAGTATGGTGATGTCTGCTGCTAATGAATCCCCTTTTGTTGAAGCAGCTTCACTGTGGCAGCAGAGAGAGAAGACTGACAGAAGGGTAGAAATCTCTTTCTTGTCAATAGAAACCAATATCCCATCAATGTATATGTTTTCCTTAGCACCTTCTAGGCAGAAAAAGCTCAGTGAAATTGATCTTCCTTTAAAGCACAAAGCAGTTGTAGTGTGTGCATGTGTATGTAGCATTACCCCAAGCCCTTCTTTCTTTGGTTAAAGGAGAGGCATTTTCAAAAGTGGGCATTTGGAAACAAAGTGGTACGTAGAAGGGTGCTTAACCCTACCAACTTCTCCATTCCACATTTTCCCCTCAACCAATTTTCCAACCTTTGTACATTGCAAATTGTTACAGGAAGGTGACAGCATAGTAGAGAAGGTGTGGGCAGAAAACAGATCAGAAGATGTATTGATAGTTTTCTGAATGACTTGCCATAGATAGGTAAGGATTTCTGATTCCTGTGTTTTTAGCCATGGCAGCAACAAAACATTGGTAGACCACGCAAAAAGGATCTGCGAACCCCACTACCTGGAGGACGAACTGAGGCACCTCAACTGGGTCCTACAGTCTAATGGTTACTCCAGATCAGACATCACAAGAGCAGCTGGACCCAGAAAAAAACACAGGAATGAAGAAGAAAAACAGCCACCCAAAGGGAAGGTATTTTTACCATACATCAAAGAAGTCATAGACAGAATAGGGAAACTGATGAGGAAACACAACCTCCAAGCAATATAGAGACCAACCAAGAAAATCCAAGAAATGCTACGCTCAGCAAAGGACAGAAGAGTCCCTCTCATAGCTATAGGAGTTTACCGCATACCATGCAGCTGTGGACAAGTTTACATAGGGACCACTAAACACAGTGTACAAACACGAATCAAGGAACATGAGAGACACTGCAGACTGGGCCAGCCAGAAAAATCAGTAGTAGCAGAACATGTTACAAACCAACCTGGACACAAAGTATGATTTAAAAACACAGAAATTCTGGACAAGGCCAACTATCATGTCAGAATGCACAGAGAAGCTATTGAAATCCACAAACACCTGGACAACTTCAACAGGAAAGAAGAAACCCTAAAAGTAAACAAAATCTGGCTTCAAATTTTGAAAAACAATAGAATCAAAACTCAACACTTACAAAGGAATTCCACCCAGGGACAAGGGGATTCCCAGCAGATAATCGACCATTAAGCAACCATTAGCCAAACAGACACTAATCATCCTTGCATTTCTATACCCAGAAACTAATTTCAATTTCAATTGCACAAATTTACATATACTTCCCAACAGGGGTTCACAATATATAAACTCCACAAACACTCCTACCCAACCATTCTCTGAAGATGCCAGCCACAGATGTAGGCAAAATGTCAGAAAGAAACTCTTCCAGAACACAGCCTCACAGCCCGGAAAAAAACCAAGGAAAATCTAGAACCATTTCCCTTTCTGAATTATACTGCTGAAACAAGAAGGCTTTTGGTAAGCCAAACTGAAGTGTTGGGTGGAAGGTCTGTGAACAAATACTTCCTCTCCCCTGCTGCTGGCTGTATTCCAAATGCCTTATGAGGAGAGACTTAGGGAGCTGGGTATGTTTAGCCTGGAAAAAAGACGGTTTAGAGGTGATATGATAGCCCTGTTTAAGTATTTGAAGGGATGTCACGCTGAGGATGGAGCAGGCTTGTTTTCTGCTGCTCCAGAGACTGGAACACGGAGCAATGGGTGCAAGCTCCAGGAACAGAGATTCCACCTCAACATGAGGAGGAACTTATTGACAGTAAGAGCTGTTCGGCAGTGGAACACACTCCCTCGGAGCGTGGTGGGGTCTCCTTCCTTGGAGGTCTTTAAACAGAGGCTGGATGGCCATCTGTCGGGGATGCTTTGATTGTGATTTCCTGCATGGCAGGGGGGTTGGACTGGATGGCCCTCGTGGTCTCTTCCAACTCTGCAATTCTATGATTCTATGATTCTATGAAATTTCCACCACTTTTTCTTCCCATCCTTTTTCTTTTTAAAATAGGCCTGCCACCTGCCTTTGCATATGACATACAATCAAGGCCCAGAGTCTTTCATAAAACATTTTAAACAGCATTCTGACAGGGTCAATTCAACATATGTTGCTATCTGAACAACAATTGGTACCTCCAGTCCTAAGTAAAGATGCATAATACCCAAAGCTAACCAGGTTATTTTAGACCCTGAAACAGAACATCCCAAACATTCTTTTCTTTGGGAGTGCAAATAAAATAGTAACATCTTAAATACCTTATAATAAGCTTCTGTTTTATTAAATCTCAAGTCAGCTGCCTGACATAGCTGCCTCCCTCTGCCTAATGATAGTAGGACCAGTCCTCCATTTCACTTTTCAACAGTTAGCCACCTGTATAAAATTTAAAATTGAATGCAAGCATTGACTTCAGGCATGGTGAGTCATACCAATCTGTGTTACAGATTGGCTTACAGACAAATATTGGCTTACAGACAAAACTGAATGCGTGCACATACAAATGTGAACACAGACTTCTAACTTAAAGGTTCTGTGGATAATTCTTGAAAGAAGAACTCATGAGTGGTATCAAGAGATGAGATGACTCTCCCATGCTGCCAATACCGTCCAAATGGATGGCACTTCCTCTCCTTCATCCTCAATGATGTTTCCTTATCACCTCAGGCTAAAATGATTCTAGTCTACAGACTCACCAGGGCTCTTACAAAGAGACATCGGGTTTGAACCAATGATGGCTTTGTGGAAAGTTCCTTCACTTGAGCAAGTTATGAATTTTCTTACTCACTCAAGCCCTCTGCACCTCTCCCAAAAAATTGTTCCTGAGGATTGGGTGACTGTCTGGAACAGCATTTGATGTGTGAGAAAGGGCTTAATAGAAGGGGGGTCTGGGGGGGGGGAAAGGATTCTACACACTAATAGAGTGGAAGTGCTTTTCATTTGCAAAATGTTTCTATTGAATGCAACTTACTGTACCAGTATTTCTTTTTCTGGTCCTTTCACCCATTACCATTGTTGTTTGTTTGTTTATATAGTGCCATTGATGTACATAGTGCTTTACAAGTAAAATAGTCCAAACCAGTGGGTCCTGCCAAAGATGTACAATCTAAAATGTGTGTGTGTATACACACACACACACACACACACGGGGAAGGAAGGAACAGTGAAAATATTAAACGATACAATATAATTGTAAAACAAATTATCCATTCCACACTGCCTTCTCATCTATATCTTACTAAAGGAAAACAACATAAATCCTCAGATTTCTCTACTCCTCTCCACTCCTGCAGTAGTACTGCCTGAAGATAGAAATAGGCTAACATCCCTATAGACGTGCTGGGACCTTTCACACTGCACATTTATAGCACTATTATTCCACTTTAACTGACATGGTTCTATCCTATGGGATCCTGGGACTGGCAGTTTAGGGAAGGGCATTTAGAGTTCTCAGCAAGAGAATTCCAATGCCTCACAAAAATTGGGACCATGGCTGGAACCATGGCAGTTAAAGTGGAATAATAGTTCTATAATTATGCGGTGTGAAAGGGCCCTAGGACAGGGCAGGTGTGAATGGTCTGGGGCTGAACCTGAGTCCTCTGTATCCCTGCCAGCCTCTTTCAGGACAACACACCCAGTCATTGTCCTGAAATCAGAAGTTACTTCTTGGATTGGGTATGGAGACTTTACTGCACAATTCCCACTCCTTATATAGATGAACTAATAAGAGAGTGGGAGGGAGTCCTTCAATAAAGTCTTCCCAACATTTTTGTACATGAATAAGAATAATCCCCAGGAAATCACTTGATTGTGCATAATCACTAGACAATGACAGCAAGCTGATTTCCCCCCCTGAAGCCACTTGGAAAAATAACAAAAATGCAAAAGCTGTTTTAACCAGTTCTTGGTAGAAGCTATGTATCAACTGGAATATATATATTTAAAAAATTACCCTCTTTCCCTGCTAAGAAAGTGTAGGCTGTGTGCTTAGTAGTCAGGAAGGCTAGCATTTTTAAAGTTTTAAAATATGCTTGTGAAACTTTTAAAATGTGTCATTTTAAGTGCAGCAATAATGTTGGTGGTACCCCACAATTTCATTTCCAAGTCAGGTCCCCAAGCAGAAGTACCCTTCAAACTAGGCCTTGGCAGAGCTGTCATCTGCATTTTTCTTCTGTTCTGTCAAAGGGTAATTTTATAATCACAGTGAAGCACTTCAGAGCATGCCGTTTCTGTTCATATGTTGCCATTTCTTTCTAAGCGAAATGCAATCTTTATTTACAGCTACCTTGATTTATAATGATTCATCTGTTGCAAACAGCAATGCTTGCATATGTTCTGTTTGTCAGGCAAAATAACCCTCCTCACCACAAGTACTTTTCATATCCTCAGCTGAAGGGGCTGAAGAAGAAGCCCAAGGGAGAAGTGGCACGAAACTCTTCCCCTTTTAGGAATGTGTAGTCTTCAAGAAGGATAACCCAAGGATGTAGCTATTGTGTGTGGGGGGGATGATGAGAATATTGCACCCCCAAATGAGAATTCTGCCCCACCAACTGAAATTTGTCTTCAGTTTCCAAATTTCTAGCATTGCAGAGGGTTTATTTATTTTAGTTTATTTGTAGGTATTTATACCCCACTCTTCAGCCATGAAGGCTCTCAGAGCAGCTTACAAATTGTTAAGCAATAGCACTTACACATCTACACCACTTTTATAGCACACTAGGCACTCTCCAAGAGGTTTACAATGTATGTTAGCTAATTACCACCACCACCCAAGCCGTGTATTCATTTTACTGACCTACAAAAGGATGGAAGGTTAAGTGAAACTTGGAGCCTTTGGGATCAAACTTGCAATGTTATGGCCGCAGTACTGGCAATTAACCACTGTGCCACCAGGGAGACATTGAACCTTGTGCACACTTTAGAATTCTTCCATTTGCTGTGTGTTCACATTCCCTTGCTAATTTTCAATGCTCCTTCTCTTTGGATGCCTAAAGTGCATTTCTAAATGGTCAACTGAAATTTGATAACTGCCCAGCTGCCCCCCCACCAGGTCCTGATCAATGGAGCCTAGGGGTTCCCATATCAGTGGGGTGGTGAATCCACTCTGGATTTTAGTCTGAACTTTAAAGGAACCAAGGGGGAGAGACAGGTCAGCACCTTGGATAGTGCTTGAATGTTCAGAACAAAACCCAAAGCAGACCCACGACCTCGCTCACATGGAATCCACCAGCCACCAGTGATCAGGCACTATCATGGGTAGTGACAGGGAATCCTTATGCAAAGCTACAGCCACCAGCCACCACTCTGACATCTTTCTTCATTGCAGCAACTTTCTCCAAAGCTATGACTGTATGCTGGTTGGGGGATTCTGGGAAATACAGTCCAAAAAACGTACTGTTCCATGTTTTGGCTGGAACACAGGCAAAACGGATGTTTAAACCTTCCTGTCTAGCATGAACACCAACCACAGTTAACGAAGTAGATGTGTTCCTGGGCTTTTCTTCTGTAACAGAAAATTTGTACCAGAGGTCAAAATAACATGGAAAGAATAGGGATACCGTAGGTTCCAACACCACAAAAAAGAAGAGCTGTTCAACATGTTTCAGAACACTTTTTATTTAAAACTAGCAATATGCACATCTGAAATGAAGCAACAAAGCCAGATAAGCCTTGTTGAGGATAGCTGGTGAGGTAGGATTATCTCCTTTCCCCCTTTCTTTCTGTTTTGCTGTTCTTACCTGCTCAGGAAGGAATTCTGGAGGCAGTTGCTATTTAATATGAAGTGCTGCTTACCTTGCCTATTGTTGGCAGGCAAGTAGGCACACACAGCTACAACAGGATCAGTACAGTAGAATCCTGGTCTATCTCAGCTCAATCTTGCCTGCAGTTTCCTGCAGATACACTACTACAACCCAATATCACAAGTCTGTATTTCCTCAGCCTTCCTTCACCATCTTCTCAGTGCTAAAGCTGCTGAAAAAGGCAGAAGACAAGGAAGAAAGGTGCAGCTGGGCAGATATAAAAGGACTTTGTAAAAAGGAGCTTCTTTGCCAAAGGCTTTGTTAACTGGGGTATGCCTGTATTTCAGGACTCCTTCATACTGGTTTAAAAAAGCATGGCTTCTTGTGATACATCTCCTCCGGTTTTGCCAGTTGTAATTGCCTCCATCTGTTAATAGCAATTTCTTGGATCTGCCCTAGGACTCTTCTAAAGGTTTTTTTTTTAAAAAAAAAACAGGACATGGTTTGCTAACGTGATCCTCTGGTTTGAAGGGTAAATTTTCTCCTCTTTGATTTTTTTTTTATTACAAACTAACATACATTTTTATTTCGTAACACATATCAATAATACATTCAAATGAAAGAGACAGGTATTTTAAATATCAATCTTGAAGATTTCCCTCGATTATCTTTTCTACACCTCCGTTAATTCCTTTCTGTCTTTTACTTCCTCTCTTTCATCTTTCTATCCCTTTTACACTCTCTTACTGCCTCTCTCTGCTTCTCTCCTTCTTCTCCTTCTTCTTATCTCTTCCAAACACTTTCTCATACCTTCTAATCACTTAGGAGATTTTCAGACAGGCAAAAATCGCCCCTTGCCGCGCGAGCAGCCTCCCGAAACTGCTGCGCGGCAAGGGTCTTTTTCGGACGACGCTGTGCCTCTAGCGAAGCCGTCCGTGTCACTTCCGTGAAGCTTGGGACGGCTCCGCGCCATATTTCAAGCACGGAGGCTGCCCGTGATTGAAATATGACGCGGAGCCGTCCCAAGCTTCACGGAAGTGACACGGACGGCTTCGCTAGAGGCACAGCGTCGTCCGAAAAAGACCCTTGCCGCGCAGCAGTTTCGGGAGGCTGCTCGCGCGGCAAGGGGCGATTTTTGCCTGTCTGAAAATCTCCTTACACTTCTCTCTCTCTTAATTCACACCTAAACTTCCTCTTTAGGTTCATCTCTGGGTTAATCATTTATTATATGAATATTTCTCCACGTTACCTCTATTTATCTCCAAGGTCTGATTCTTCTCCAATTTCAATTACAATTTCCATAAACTACCAATTATAACATATATACAAATTCCAATATAGATATCAATAAAAGTATAAATAGCTTTAAGTAGATTGTTTCCCACTTTTTATTAATCAAAAACATGTTTTGCTTTCGTTCTACGATACCATTCCTTCCATACTATTAATTCTTCTTCTGTCTCCCTTATATCTAGTAAAAGCATCTCTTCCTCATCCCTCCTTAGGTTTAGTTTCTTGTTTACCAACTTGAGGTTGGGAATAAAATGTTGCAGCTGGTGCTGGAAATTGTCAGAAAATAGTCTGGGACAATAGAAACATCATTTGGATATTAAGGACTTTTTCGGACGCGAAGAAAGTAACGCAAGCAGCCTTGTCAGCTTGCGAGGCTGCTGTGCTGCAAAGCGTCAGTTTCGTATGATGCTCGCCCCTGCTGGTACTGTTGCGCTACCGCGGGGAGAGTTGAGCGTCATATTTCATTGATTTTTAGTCACGAAAGTTGATTGTGAGTAAAAATCAACGAAATATGATGCTCAACTCTCCCTGCGGTAATGCAACAGTACCGGCAGGGGCAAGCGTCATACGAAACTGACGCTTTGCAGCACAGCAGCCTCGCAAGCTGACGAGGCTGCTTGCGTTACTTTCTTCGCGTCCGAAAAAGTCCTTAAAAAAACAAAAAAAGCCAGGCCTTGTCTGCATGGGCCAAATGAAACGGCCTCTCCCCATTCCTGTGCCCAGTTGTTCAGATGATGCAGGGTTTGGCCTCAATTCTAATCTGAACCATCTGGACAATATCCAGGCAGTTCCTACTAGAAACCAGGGCAAAACCAGGGCAAAAACTCCTTAAAATGGGTTAACAAAATACCTGAGAAAACCTGATCCTTGGGAAAAACTGGAGAGTTCCATGGTGGGCATGAGCAGCTGTCTGCATGCTCATTGTCCTGTATTGGTGGGCAACTCTGCCAGTGGTGTCATGTGTTTGCGCTCGTTAAGGTCACAGTGAGGCTCCCAGCATGCGATCAAGGCTGGGCACCTCATTTCCAGCCTCAGACAGTGCAAAGTGGGACAATAGTGGCAGAGGCACCCACCAATGCAGCTCAACACATGTCTGCAGCCACAAAGCAATGGGGGAGGAATTGGGGGCAGCTCCCAGGCCAGAATACTCCCGCCATAACATGGAGTAGTCTGGCCAGTGCAGACAAGACCCCAGAGAACTATAGAAGCAAATACCACAACCTCCCAATATATTTCTATTGTTTAGAGTGGCCCTCTTATCATAAATCTCAGCAGCTCATTTCCCCACATGAGCTAAGAGGGGACAGAAAACATGAGCAAGAGCAGTGTTCTCAAGATCTTTTGGACTTTAGCTCCCATTCTCCTGGCTCACTGGCTATACTGTCAGGAGCTGATGGTACTAGTGGTCTAGGATGCCTGTAGGGCACTAGGTTGGGAAAGGGCTGCCTAAGGGCGCACTTTGCGCAGGGACCTTTTGTAATCTAAGGTGGAAACGTGAACTGTAAAAACCTTTTCCTGGGTTGCTTTATGTGGGGGGAAGTCATTGGGCAGAACCTATATGGTTGGCTTTTTTCCAAAATGGCCCACAAAATGGCAAGGCCAAATGCCTATAAAATAAAATAAAATAAAATTGTGTTTCTTATTTTTAAATGAAACCAGCATAGCAAGGGGGAAAGGGCTTTGCTAATGGCCACTAACTCAGTCTCTTTCTTTCAGTCAACCCACTTCCTAGCTTTCACATTAACCCCAATTACAATAATGTTCCAGCAAAAGGTGAATACTGTAATCAAATATATCATTCCTTGCTCTGGTAACTGAGGCAAAGTTGTATGGTGATCAGATCTAGAGAAGGCATCAGATTGCTCTTGGATTTCCCTGAATCTTTACAACTGAAGATATAAACAAGACCCACCCTACGATGTGGATTCATTGGTATTGTGTCCATTTCTGAAGGAATTGTCTCTCATTTTCTAGATGGAGGCTGGGGGTGGGTGGGGGTGGGGGTGGGGGTGGGGTGGGAGATGCCACTGTGAAGGCTTATATGTAAAAGGATAGCATGTCTTTTAGTCTATCCATATTTTACATTTCACCTTTGTCAGTTCTTTTTTTGTCCTATTACATAGACTGTGATTTATGAGGAATCTTAGACAAGCCTGTGCAAAAGCGCATGGGGTCTGAACTTCATTTCAGTGCATGCAATGGCAGATAGTGACTTCCATGCCATTAGGGCAATCCTCTAGGTTTTAATCTGAACTTTAAGGGAGCCATCCCAGCTATTAAACCTGAACCTCCAAACAGGGGTTTCAGGGTGGGGCTGCTGGTGGGGCAGTGAATCTCTTCTGGTATTTAGTCAGAAATTGAAAGGATTAATCCAAGATACTGAACTCTATCTTTAAAATAGGTTCAGTACTTTGGTATGCATAGGAGCTAGCAAGGTGTAGTGGTTTGAGTGTTGAGCTATGGCGCTGGAGATCAAGGTTCAAATCTCTGTCCCGCCATGAAAACCCACTGGGTGACCTTGGGCAAATCACACACTCTCAGCCTCAGGAAACCCTGTGATAGGTTCACCTTAGGATTGCCATAAATTGGAAACAACTTGAAGACAACCAACCAACCACCTTGGATAGCTCCTTTAAAGTTTAGAGTAGATTGCCACACCAATCCAGAGTAGATTGCCTCACCAACAGCTACCACTGGAACCTTAATAGGAGTCTCAGTCCTTAACATACTTAGCCTAATTATTCCATCCGTCCATCCACCCACTCATCCATCTGTCCATATTCTTGGTTAAAAGTGCTGCCACATCTTCAGTCTTTAGTACTAACTTTGAATAATAATACCAAGTGTCCAAAGCTACCACAGACTATCTTGATGCAAAAAAAAAAAAAAGTGAGGTGAAAGCTTCAGATCAGATCTATCCATTAATGCTTCCCAATAATAGCACCTAGAGGCCAAGATCCAGTCATGCCAAATTCCAAATGAAGAATAGTTGTACCTCTGTTATTGAAATATTCATCTTGATTGGCTCCTTATCATATTACTTTTGAAAGCAATATCCAGGAGTACAATATCCATATACATTTAATCTTTGTTTTATAAGTTGATAAAATATGAAACTAAACTATGAAGACATTAAAATTAGCATATTTATTGCACTTTTTATGAGACGCACTACTGCAAAACACATAAAATCCTCCAGGATAAATCTACATCTGGTGCTGTCTCAATAACTGTTAAATTTACAATAGCTCAGTATTTACACAGGACCTCTGTTTTAAAGAAACAGTTGAATTCTAGAAGTGTTCTACATGAGCTTTCTCTTGTCATACGATGCTAAAAGCTATTGGGCTGGTGCTGCAAACTGATACTCTGTCTTGTCTGTTTATTCTCTCAAGAGCATGTTACTTTTGAGATAGGACAAATCAAGCCCCATAGTTCATTTTCTGCTTTATTTAATTTTTGTGATATAATCTGAACATTCATTGGACTGGTTGCAGGTATCTTCTAGTTTATATCTGGTATTTATAATACACTTTTGCTTAAAGTGTGGCTTGTATGCAAGGGAATGTTTAAACTGTGTTTTTCTACATAATTTGCTCACTATATAAAATTACATAGGGAGCAATCTACTCTTCCGCAAAATGTCATTGATATAAAAGGGAACTAAGAATCATTATGGCAGGGTGGGCAACTGTGGAGGGCTGCATTAGCCCCTCCCCCCAGGAGATCTTGGAGGGCTGCACTCCCCACTGCACCCACAAAAACCATTTTTTGCTACCAAATGTCCCCAAAAACTTCTAGAGGACATAGGAAACATTCTCGCCACATTTGGGGGCCTTCCATTTTAGCCCAGGAGATACCTTTTTTTTAACAACAGGAAGTGAGCAAAAGTCACATCCTGTTCACCTTCTGTTTCAAAAAGGCATCTCCTGTGCATGAACTGGTCCAAGCTGTGTGTGCCTCAAAACATGGTGGGAATGCCTCCAGTCCCCAAAAGGAATTTTGGGGCCTAGAAAGTTACAAAAACAGTCCAGGGCCCACAAAATTGGCTGGGTAGGTGCATGCAGCAAGTGGGACATACTTTGCCTGCCCCTACATTGTGGCATAGTGGTTAGAATGTTAAACCAGGACTTGGCAGATCTGGGTTTGAGTTCTCATTGAGGAGAGATGTAAATCTTTGCTAATTTCATTCCTCCAGCTTATTTCATTTCATGCAGCTATGGCTAATAAGTGGGGTAAATATTTGGCATTACAATAGAAAGGACAGTTCTCATGCTTACAACTGTTATCTTTTTATAGACCCGAGTCTTATGCTTGTAACAGCAGCTTGGCATACATGTATTAATATGTGAAGGTTTTTACTTTATCTCCATGCCAACAAAAAATGAATTTTAATGGGTAGGTATTCTACATTTTTTATTGCTGTGTTTTAAAACTGCTTTTAATTCAACTGTGTTTTAATATTATAATGTATATAGTAATGTTTTAACATTGTTACTTATTACATTTTTATTTGTACCTGGTTTTTAATCTTCTTGTGACCTGCCTTGATCCCACTTTAAGGAGACAGGTAGAATCTAATAAGTAAGGAAATGCTTCTGCATCATTTTCATGTACAGGATTGTTGTTAAAGTGCAGAACAGTATCAGCTCCAAGTGACAATGGTGAATCACCCACCCACCCAAACTTATGTTGTGCAAAGATTGCCTCTCACTTTTGCCCCCCTCCAAGGCAATGGGAGCCTTCTTTGATGACATTCCAAGTAGGAAAAAGATAATGTAAAAGAAAAAGCATGATTGAGGGTTGGCACGGCAGTAGTGATGGGGCAACAGCATCGGTTTACATCAGGGGCGGGCAAAGTGCAGCCTGTGGACCACATGTGGCTCCCAGGGCACCCCAGGAATCAAAATTAATTTTGCCCCAGTATGTCCCCAAATGCCCTCTTGGAGGCATGTGGACATTTTTACCATGCTTTGGCCCACTGGGCTATTTTAGGCCCAGGAAATACCTTTTTAAAAACTGGAAGTAAACCAAAAGTGACTCCTGGTCACTTCCTATTTTTAAAAAAGGCTTCCTGTAGGCCTAAAATGGCTCATGAAGGGGCTAAAAGCATATTGAAAATGCCCCCCACAGCCTCTACAGAGATTTGAGGGATATTTGGGATAATATTTTGGTGGAGGGTTTTTTGCTTTGGGGTGTGGGGTATGTAGGAATGTTTCCCCAGGATCTCCTGGTGGTAATGTAGCCTCCTAACCTCCCACGTTTATCCTTTCTTTCCTGGAAACTCAGCAAGAACCAGCAGCTGATGGCTTGTGGCCTGGCTCCAGACCATGGTTTACCACTTTGAGAAGCAGTAGCCTAGAGTACACAGATGCTGCTACATTTTATCTGTACAAGGAAGATCCTCTGCTATAATACATGCACACACACACACACACACACATACTCTTTAGGGACACTAGCCAAGATGGCTAGTTGTTAGTAGCATGTTTCGCATGCTGCTCAAGCTTTGCAGGATTTATTATAACCTTTAAGCTTATAAAGATACAGAAGGATTCCACAAGGGCTGAATTGCAGTCTCCTGGATAAACCCCCAGTTCAGAAGTGAGCCTGGTAGCTGTCTTGTTGAGACACAAGCCCTGGAAATTGCAATACTTCCCACTACAAAGCTGAAGAATAATATAAATATTCAGGAAGGTTGGCTAGACAGAAGCTTCTCCAGATAAAGATATATAGCATCATTAATGGACCTGGGATGGCCCATGCTGAACAGGGAAGGAGAAACCCCCCTGCTTGGTTGGTGATTTACTACACTTGAGTGAGTACAATTTGCATTGTAAATATTTGAAGTCCAGTCCTCACTGACAAAGTACTTGAAAAGATAAACTAAGAATCAAGAGAGATAGATAGTATAGCGCTAAAAAATAACAAGACATTTGGATTGGAAATAAGAAATATATTTAATATCTTAACATTTGAATCTTTAAGATGTTAAATCTATTTCTTATTTCCTATTTTAGAAAAGGAGAAGCCATTATTGTCTCTGATGCTGGAATTTAAGCAGAGGGTGATCTATAAGGCCCCATAAATATGGCCAGCAAGAAAAAAAAAATCCAGAGCTGGGTCAGATAAAACTGACTCTGTGCTTTTTAAAATTCAAGCTTCAATATCTGAAATGTCTAACCAGATTTTAGATTTGAATAAACATGTGTCAGAAATTAATGGGAATTTAAAACAGAAACTGAACTTGTTGAGAATACAAATTACAGGACAAGTAAATCATTTTAAGGAGTTTTCAGAAAAACAGTTCAAAGAGATCATGGCATCAGTAGAGAACTGAATAGCCACTACACACAAATATGAACGGAAGATCTCTGATAATACATTTTAAAAAATTCAACAAGATATTGAACAAAAAAGGAAAAGAAGAGAAAAGGAATGGAAACCTAGAGAGATACTTCTTAAGGATGGCAAGGATCTTAATTGGTTTGCTTATAGGCAATTTAAGGATAGATTCAATCATGATAACCAAAATGCAGCCACAGAGGTTGGAGAAAATTAATTTTATTTACAGTTGTTTAAAGAGGATGACCATGTAACTTTTAAAAAGTGTATAAATAGATTTTGAAATTAGAGACCTGTAAAGGGGCACATGATAAGATGGGCCCAAAATTTTGGGCATAATGTGGATGTATGGTTAAAAAAAGGTGGTCCAAAGAGATAAAATTTACTTTGTGCAGTAATTTAAAAGAAAAACTTGTATAAGATAATGTATAGATGGTATCTAATTTCAAATAAGCCATCAGAAATGTCTCAAAATGTATCAAATCAATGTTTGGGATATAAAGATAATGAGGAGTCCTTCTTTCATATGTGCTGGACTTGAAAGAAGGTGAAAATAAACATCTTCAATTGGTTTATCTGTTAAAATTCACATCAATTTTGCAAATTGGGCTAACTCAGCAACCTTAACAATCCATTCTTCCATCATTGGTGCTTCAATCTGTTTCCAGGTCTGAACAAACAATATTCTTGCTGCTGTTGTCATATTTTATACTGTTCTAAGATTTATATGTTAATAAAAAAAAATTAAGATAGATTTTGTAATGTTACCAGAATGTTTTTGTTGGGTACTATGGATAAAGAATTGTATAGTAAATATGGATTACTTCTTCACTACATGACAACAGCAGCAAGAATATTGTTTGTTCAGACTTGGAAATGGAGTGAAGCACCAGCAACGGAAGAATGGATTGTTAAGGTTGCTGAGCTAGCCCAATTTGCCCAATTGTGTTTTAGTTGTATGTCTTTTTTTCTTCTTTCTTCTTTTTTTTTGTTTCTTTACTTTCACAATGTATATTATCCCCTTGTATTACTTTCTTTGTGAATTAGTGTTAGTGTTAAAAATTTATATATATATATATATATATATATATGTATGTATTTATATTTTTAAAATACATAATTTACTGTTCCTCACCCAAAAGATTTTCCTCTCCTTACACTTTTGCTCCACAACCCCAATCACCAAATAGGTCTGACACAACCTCTCCCCAACAATCTTGCAATGGCCACTGTCTTATAACAAGGATATATATAGACTGGATGAAAAGAAAAAGGATGATGGTTATGGAAAAATGAAGGGCAGGGAAAGCTAAAGTGTGGACAAATTCTTACAAGTTTCTCAATTGGGGTACATATGATTAATCTTCCAACCCTTTTGAGATTTACCAAATAACTAGCACAGAAAATGCTATTAAAGGAACAGCAGCACCAGATTTGCTCATATGATTCTCCTTTGATCTCTTGCACTTTGGATTTAATTATAAGATCTGAATTAATATCCTCATATTACATGTAAGACACTATTGAAAGCTGTTTCCTAAGGCCACTTCACAGTAAAGGAACAGTAAATCACCTTGTGGTATTCCAGCAGTATTCTCCAATTAGCTTTAGTAGCTGTTACATGTTTTTACTTGATTGCTTTGCTCAACCTTAAACTCCATATTTAGGGTTTCAGGTCATGAATTCTGAGACGGCAATGGTGTTGGGGTGGAAATTACCATCATCATTGGCCCTAGAAGACTGCCACCACATTCTCAGAGGCCCAAACATATGCAGAGCTCATCTTGAAACTACTTTCCTGGCCCAAGAAGATTGTACCACTGTCCTTGGAGCCCAAAGACTTCAACAGGGAAAAAAACAAACACAGTAGGGCCCATGGGTAATGATGGAAAAATATTTGCTGCTGTTATTTCTTGGCTGAAAAATGGGTTTCCCAACATTCAGGAAATACTAACACAGTGCAACAGGGCCTAAATATCCTAAAGGGAGATGAACCCATCTGATCTTAGAAGCTAAACAGGGTCAGCCCTGGTTAGTACTTGGATGGGAGGCTGCCAACAAATACCAGGTGTTTTAGGCTGTATATCAGAGGAAGGAACTGGCAAAACCACCTCTTAGTATTCCTTGCCTAAGAAAACCCTATGAAATTCATGGGGTTGCCATAAGTAAATAGGAGACTTGAAGGTGTGCACACACACACACACACACAAGAATTTTGCACAGCTTTTACCTGGTATGCTCACATCCCAAAATGTTTCAAGAAATTATACAGTGCTTGTCAATGGCTGTATGCCACCTTAATTAATTAAATAATAATAAAGAAATACTGCACAGAAACATGTATTGGGTTTGTGGGTGTTTTTTTTTAAATTGTGAAAATTTTCACAACCCCCTCTTACTGTTTCCAAATAGCCACATGTGTTTTCATAAAATCATAGAATCTTACAGATGAAAGGGCTCACAAGGGCCCATCAGTCCAACTCACTGACATGCTGGAATACACAACTAAAGCATCCTGGATATGTCCATCCAACCTTTGTTTAAAGACCTTCAAAGATGGAAAGTCTACCACTTTCTGAGGCAGTCCATTCCACAATGTGCAAGTCTGCTGTTTTCTTTGCAAAAGGAAAACAATCTTGCATAACAAATGTTGAATAAAAAAACTTGAACAAAAAATGGCAATCTAGCATAAAAAAATAGCTACATGGTTTTGTTGTGCAAGGTTTCCATTTTCTGCACAATATTTTTCTTGTGCATGGTTGGTGTTTATTTGCAGAGAAAACAGTAGCCTTGCACAGAAAATGTGTGGCTGTCTGCAAAACAGTGTTGTTTGTATAAATTCTCACAATCCTCACGCAAAAGAAACCATGTGTATTTCTGCAGAAATAAGTTCTTGAAACACCTTGGGATGTAAGAATACCAGGCAAAAACTGCGCAGAAATATTATTTTCTCTGGAATGGGGAGAAAACTGTGGAAATTATTCATCCTCACTTGCAAGGAAGAAATAGTCAAATATTAACATATTAACCTATGGGCCTGTAATGGTTACTGATGACAGGGCCATATGCAGTGTTCAGCCCCCTTGTAGTGATCCATGGCTGATCAATTCTCCTGATTCCCCAAATGTGAAAAATTTGGGGCCAAAAATGTCCAATCATGCCTCTAGGGTGCATGACTGAACATTTTGTCTCATTCTTTTCCAAAACCAGAAGTGAACATCATAAAATACACTGGAGGGGAGAATGGGATGAAACACAATTTTGCGAAAATGGAGGGGAAGTGCTGGTGGAAGTTGGTGAGGTGTGAAGCTCTCTGAGGCTGAGGGGGGGAAAGCAAATTAATATCTGGAAGCTGCCCTTCCCTAACAAAAAAACCCTAGCAGAACCACAGTCTCTTGGGTACTATTGGAATCAACCAGATGTTAGAACATGGAAATTCCCTTCAATCATGAGAGGTTTCCCAGAAGGAGATGGAGCTAGCCACCCAAATTAGGAATCATTAAATTTATCAATTTCCTTTTCTCTCACTTCTGAATATTTCAGTTTTTTGTAAAGTATTATTTTTATTTAAAACTCAGACAAACTGAAGCAGGGATGAGCTTATCTGCCTGTTTCACCTTCTACTACATTTTAATTTTGATAAATTCTGATAAAAAAATAGATAAAATGAAAAATTCCTCTCTTATTCACACTGAGCTCCATCTCTGCTGAATACTCAGGATGGATTATTGTTAAAGCAGCATCTGAGTTGCTTTCATGAATCTCCACCCATACAAAACTAGGAGCTCTCCAGGGTTCTATCTCCCCTTGCCATATAATATCTTGATGGCTAGATGTTTTTGAAGGACTGGGGATGGTGAAAATACAACAATTCTATAGGGACAGAAGAAAGCATGGCAAAGGCTTCAAAATTATGCACCATATGAAACAAGATGGCAGCAACTGATGACCTAGTCTGCAGTCCATGAAAGCTTATGTCCTATTGAAATGTTAGTTCTGCTGTCACCGTAATACTAATTATTTTTACTGCAACACACTAACATGGCCATCGTTCCCTATCACCGGAAATGGTAACATGTACCTGGTAGTTGTGGATGTGTACTTGTGGACAAATGTTTACAAATTTCTCATTTAGGGTACATACCAAGCTTCTCAGTTAGGATATTTATCATATGGACTCTAGTCCAAGGGTGGGTTAGAAATTTGCATTGCCCCCCAGAAGACTTGGGTGGACCTCACCATTCCTACCACCAAGGCCTCCATCCTTGATTTTTTTTAAAAAAAAAATTGCAGTTTTTTGTTCCTTTTCTCCCACCCACCCCTGGACATTTTTAAGCCTATTTGTAACCAGGAAGTGATCCAGAAGTCAAGTTGACCTCATTATAGCTTCTAGTTGATTATTATTTTTTATTTACAGAAAGGGCTTATTTGGGTCTAAAATGGCCCAGGAGCAAAAACTGTGGTGAAATTGCCCTGGTGCCCACAGGAAAGCCTTAAGAAGGCTCCAGGGGTTCACATGTTGCCTCCAGCTGGCACTTCAGCCACCTGTTCTAATCCCTGAAAGTTTATGTTGTAATAAATTTGCTACTCTTTAAGGTGCTGCTTCTTGTTGCTTTAGATTGGTCCAATTATTTCTTGCTATTTACACCAAAGAGAACACTAACAACTTTGTGGATGCATGTTTTCAAATGTTTCACTATGGAACTACCATTGCAATCTTACAAACCAATTATGGATTACTTGGATTTACTCCTTTTTTAGTTTTGTGGTCTTCTAGCTCGTTGACATGGTTAATTATGCATTCCTTTGCACAAATCTCTGTTTTGTAATGCTTATATGATCAGATCCTTAAGCCTGTTGAGAAATAAGTCCCTGGATAATCATTAGTCCTCTTCCCTCTCCTCTTTTCTGCCTTAGAATAAGTAACTAGGTGGTCAAGTATATAGCAATTCTCTCTGGTATAAAGACTTCAGAATTGATTGCAAGCATACTGCAACCTGAAAGCAGCTCAAGATGGTGAACCAAAGTGTATAGATAAACCTTGGAATTTCCTATGTGCTTATACAAAAATGGTTATTTAGTGACAATAAACCTGAGGCAACAAATCTTAGAAAAAAATCTCTGAACATATCATGTAAACATGACCCTTGACAGCCACAGTTAATGATAGTGACAGAAATGAAAATATACTAGTTCTCACTGTTTATGGTGTCCTGCTATCATTTAACAGCTGTTGTCTCCTTTTAAAATATGCCAGTTTCCTAGTGTGACTTACCACACTATGAATGACCTGAGGGCCTGTATAGCAAGTGCGTAGAAACCCTTTACTGATGGCCACATGTGACTTCTCCAAAATGCTTCTCTTACAAACTTGTGTAGAATCACAGCTGGGTCCCTGTTATGAACTCAGATACAGCATAATTATACTAAATGTATATCAGATTTTTTTCCCTCTCAGAAAATGATAGTGTTACATATTCTATAAATCCTGCATTTGAGGAGCTGAATCAGCTGTTTTAATGTTCACCATGCTAAAGCTTTTCAACTCAGAATTTTTGCATCTAGGCAGCTGTTTTGTATATTTTTATATATGCATTGAGATGAATTTTCTAGGACTTCCCAATCTGCAGAATGCTTGGATGGTTGCCATTCATATGGAAAAGCATAATTTTTGGAACAAACAGGAATGTAGGTGTGTATGTATATGCTTCAAGCTAAAATTATAAAACCCTGGATACACGTGCATAAACTCTAGGGATGAGTTATATTAACTCCTGCATTTATAAACCCCCAATATGCATTTTAACTCTTGAAGTCCAACAGTTATCAACCTATGAAATCCAACTATGTTGTGAGGTCTTATGGGGGAAAACTACATCCAGCATATTTAGAAGTGACTCACACAGTACTTTTGCCATTTCAGGAAACTGGTTGAAATAAGAGAGCCAACATGGTGTGGTGGTTAAAATGTTGGGACTTGGGGGGTTCAAGTCCAAACTGAATTATGGAGCTCACTGGGTTAACTTTGACAAGTCATACTCTCTCTTTTTGCCTGACCTAACTCATAGGATTGTTGTGTGGATAAAGCAGAAAGGAGAAGAGCCACACAGACCCATTTGAGCTCACTGAAAAAAAGGTAGGACACAATGTGACAAATAAAAAAGGACAGCCACTTTAATACTGAAATGAACTAACAGATACTGTACACAGCAGCCATTTAATGCAAATAAATGTTTGCATGCTGTGCATATGAATTCTTTGTTTCCTATAATCCACTGTGATTATGTGTTCCTACCTGATACTTTCTAGTGTAGGAATGGCTATCAAAAATCCCTTAGCCATGTAAAATCCCCACAGAGCTGGGATGACATTGAACAGTTTATACCTCTTGCATACATGTGCATGTTTATGCACCAATAACCCTGGAGGGTTATACTAAAGTCAGGATTTAGTGTGGTACTATTTATAATAGTGAAAACTGGACAGTGAAGAAATCTGAAAGGAAGAGAATTAACTCATCTGAAATATAGTGCTGGATGGGAGTTCTGTGGATATTATAGACTGCCAAGCAAACAAGCAATCTAGTCTGAACTCTCCCCAGAAGCCACAATGACTAAACTGAGACTGTCATACTTTGGACATATCACAAGAAGACATGACTGATCAGAAAAAAAAATAACTTAGTAAAGCAGTAGAAAAAGAGGAAGACCACATTATAGGTGGATAGACTCACTCAAGGAAGCCATAGCCCTGAGTAAGTAGGACCTGAGCAGGGCTGTTGATAACAGGATGACTTGGAGGACTCCCATTCATAGAGTTGAGTAAGTTGAAATTGACTTGATGGCATTTAACAACACCAAAAACTGCAGGCTCTGAAGGCATAGTCTGCTATGTGGAATAGCTAAACGTGCTTGCTGGGCACACGGGGAAGTAGCGACTATCGTACGTCCTCACATACAGGTATTCTTTTTTTTTTAAAGGTATGATAAGTGGTAAACATAAGGGGATGGAAAGTAAGAAGAAACAGCCTGTGCTTAAGTGTGTCTCTACACATGTGTAACGTATGCAAACATAGTTCAGTGTAAGGAAAAGTGGCTGGTGCTGGAAGAGTATGGAGCGCTGAAATATATATTGTCACAATTCCTACTCCATTATTAATTTCAATCTGGCTATTATGGGGAATGTTGTTAAATCATTGCTTATGTAAGATTTCCAGTAATTAATTACAAAAAGGACTGTTCATGAAATTTGCAGAGGATATTTGTTTTTCTTTACTAAATTGTGCTGCCTGTTCTGCAGCAATGAATTCTTAAATCATCATCATCAACAACAATAAAATCCCTGTGTCATCAACCAGACTACTTTAGTGGTACCTGGCTATCATCTGTAAAATTGGAGGCTGTGGGCCATATTCCAGTAGCTGTTTGGACAGCCATGGTTGATCCTTTATGAATTTTTAAATACAGGTTGCTCCCTACCCCATATTCACAGAACCAACACCTGTGGTTTCAGTCATCCATGGCTGAAAAAAATAGGGGCACATACCATACAGTCATACTTCAAAATGCCTAGACAGGTGTCCTCTCTAGGAATCACTAGGTTCTCCAACACAACTCTATGGTATGTTTGTATCAGAAGTCCTTTAACAGGGTTTGCTATTATCCATGGTTTCACTAAGTCCAGGAACATATTCCTCATGGATAGTGTGGGCTACATGTAGGGGAAAGCACTGGTGTGGAATGGGATTATTTGGACTGTGGCCCAAGAAAGAAAGGTAGGACACAATCTGAATCAGGACCTCCATAGCTGCAGGTGGCCTTTTTTCATCTGGCTGTATCCCAATTCATCCCAAAATGAAACCTGGTTGAGATTAAAATTTGGAGTAGGAAACCAGTATATCCATGGAGTAATAGAAGAGCTTGAAAAAAAATACTTATTGGCTATCTCCAATCCTTGGACAAATTGAGTACCAGGATTTGTGGGCAAAGGATAGAAACACATGGATTTTAAATTCTGAAATTCTACATATACTGTATAGAAACAGGGATACAAAGGAATTAATGAAAGGTTAAAGGAGAGGAAATAGCAAGTTCATGAACCAGAATGGTTGGAAGTAATTTTGCTGTATGTATAGTGTATTTTATTATCTTGTTTGTATGGATTTTTTTGTGTCTTTTGTCTGTATTGAGATTTTGTTTGGTTTGGGAGGGTAAGTGTGATGTTGTTTGTGGAAATTTTTAACAAAGACAATAATAATATAAAAGAAAGAAAAATACTTATAAGATGAGTGAATACAGTAATGACATGTTGAAGCTATCCATAACTGAGCAGTGGCAGGATGGTGCTCTGGAACCATAAGCATCATCCTACTATCATTTAGTTATGAATGCCTTCAGCATGTCATTATTTTATTTATTCTTCTTTTTTTAAAAAAACAACTATTTTTTCTATTTCTCCTCCACTCAGAATTTCAATCTTTTGAAGCTGCTTTTCATTAATAAAATAAACCAGCAATCTAATAACTGTATAGTATGTAGCTTACCCTTAGAATACATGTTTGTTAAGTTTGCTGGATAGAAGCTAGTTGTACTGAAGGAGACTTGGAACCATCTGTGCTTTCACATATGGTACAGTATGTGCTGTGATTTGGAGTCTCAACCTGATGAGCCAATAATGGAATTGCTCTAAGTCTGCTTCATTTACTATTAAACCAGACATTTCACATTTTAAATATGCATTGTTTGCATACTGATCAGCTTGGATACAGATCTGTAATGATAATCTCCCCTGCTGTATTAAGCATGAATAATACAGAGAAGATTGAAATATCTCCTTTTGAAATCTGTTTCTCAGGGGCTTTTCTGCTTTATTATTGCTGAAAGATGGTGTCATGCTAGATGTTTAGATAAACATCAGTTTGATTGTATAAATTCTGACCCTGGAGCAAATGTGAACTTGCATTATTCCGAAGTGGTAGAAATCCTTCTTGAGGGGAAAAAAGAAATACCATAATAAGATGTGGAAAAAGCTAATGGTTACCTCCTGGTATGGCTTGGTTTCTTTTCATTGTCTGAGCATCTGGTCCCAGGAATTGGGGCCCAGTAAACATATTCTTTAAGAAGTAGGAAATAAAAACAAATTTGCAAAGAACAAATTTCTGGTCTCTGTTTGCTTACACTGAGTACATGGGAGTTGTTTCACATAGATTGTTATCCTGCTCTAAGGGAAAACCCAGATGAGTCTTGCATTCAGTAACAGACAAATTGAAATGTGCATTTGGATTGATTTCTAGCAAAGAATTATTTATATAAGTAAAAGAAAACTGAATGCCTCTTTTCTTCTTCTGTTTATAATTCTGGCGAGGAAGTCTGTGGCTAAACATGAGAAATCTTGGAACAGAAGAGAGACCAGTGGAGATGTTCCCAGAATGGTTTGCAATGGCTGCACTTTTGCACAGTTATACCTGCATACGTAGATAATCATATGCTGACTTGGAAGAGGCCCAGGAGCTGAGGCCTAACCCAGTACCCTTTGACAGAAGGATACCCACTGTCAACAGAACCCCAGGAATATGTTTTCTCCATTGCCTTGATTTTTTAAAAAAACAAGAGTCCACACCATCCTTATGACTGTACCAGTTTCATAGTTTTGTGCAGGAACAGTTTTAGAATACAATATCCAGTTTTCCTTATCTGTAGACTAATACAACAGGTTGGCTGTTACTGGAACAGGGCTAGACAGAAACTGAAAGACATTGGGCTAAATCCAATATTAGTCACAACTACTGGAGATCCGTTGAAATAAATGGAACTTGTTAGTCACCACTTACATAAGTTCCATTGATCCCAATGAATCTATTCTACTCGAGACTTAGAATTATCTATTGGGTTGATCTAACACTAGATTTAACCCATTGGTTTGTTAATAACCTTGGGTTTAGTCCATTGGGAAGATCAGCATTTGCCCCCAACAGGTGGAAGGATTCCTCCTATCTATGGGAAACTTCTGATCCCACAGAGTATTTCCACAAGTGGAATGCAAGCGAACATGGTTTGTGTCAAATACTCATCCTTCCACAGTCCCTTATGCCCACTAAAAATTGGCTCTGGAGGGTTGTGGATCTGAAGAGGTTGGAAAAGTACCCATGTTGGCTAGGGGATTCTGGGAGTTGTTATCAAAAACAGTAATATTTCTAAGCTTGGTGGAGATGGTGCCAGGGGCTGCAGAAAGAGAGGGAAATTATAAAATTCTTCCTCTCTCTCTTTCTAACAATGGGGTTGTTCTGAGAACTGTGCTTAGGAGATGCAGGCACCCATTAGAAAGAAATGCCTAGGGCTGCAATCTCCAGACCATAATCATGGTGACCATGTAGTAAGCCATCCAAATGGAGTTCTGGGAGTATTTGTCTGAGATGTGAGGGCCGTGGCTTCCTCAATTGAGTCAACCCATCTCTAATGTGGTCTTCCTCTTTTCCTACTGCCTTCCACTTTACTAAGCATTATGGTCTTTTGCAATGAGTCATGCCATCTCATGATATGTCTAAAATATAATAACCTTAGTTCAGACCTGGATGATACAATTCAAAAGAAGCCACTCTATTACTACGTGGAAAATATAAGAGCAAGTTATAGATCAAGTTTGTCAAGTTTCAGAAGAATAGATGCAGAGAGTTTCAGAAGAATAGAAGTAGAGAAAGTTTTGTGCAAGAACAAACTACCTTTTAGGGCATTAAGAAAAAATAAATTACTGTGGGCAATTGTTACAAAAATGATATACAGCATAGAGGAATCTGTAGTGAAGAAACCTTGAAAAAATGCCTGAAGATTAGGTTTCACCTTGGGCTAAGGAGTTATGATGAATGGAAAACAATTAAAGACTTTGGGTGCAACTGCACTGCAGAAATAATCCAGTTTGACACCACTTTAACTGCCATGGCTCAATGCTATGGAATCCTGGGATTCATAGTTTGTTGTGGCTTTCTGACAGAGAATGCTAAATATCTCACATAACTGCAAATCCCAGAATCCCATAGCCATGGCAGTTAAATAGGTGTCAAACTGCATTATTTTTGCAATGTGTAAGCAGCCATGGAAAGTACAATAAGAGGGCATGAGTCATGGATGTGAAGTGTCCAATGCTATAACCTCCTAGGTCCCACAGATTCTACCAAAAACATGTTTAACACTTCTACTGGCAGTGGGATAGGAGAAAAAGTAAGCAAACAGCACTGAATGTTAGATCATTCATCACTTCAACATCCCTACCTCCACCAAAGAAGTGGAACTGGAGAACCCTAGCAGACCCATCAGATAATTAGAATCTGAAGTAGTGTGTTCCATTCACAAACTATACCATGTCCTCTCTCCACTGCCACCACTCATAGGGAGCTTAGGGAGAAATGTATAATTTTTTGGAGATATGCTCTCTGTCTTTTTCTATCCATTTGAATAAAAATTGCTAAGAAATCTTCAGGAGTATTCAGGTTCAGATTAAATCTTCTTGGAAGGCGCTCTGCTTCAAACTGCATGCTGCTCACATCTATCCAAGTCATCCTATGTGAATTTTGGATTTTGGATTCATCTATTATCTGAAGTGTACCCCTACCAGAAAACATTAAAATAAACAAAAAACAAATCCAAAAGATGTAAGACTTTTGAAATAAATTCAAAAGCATAGAGGAATAATAATAACAAACTCTTGGCTTCCTCTGGGAAAAAAAATTATTTAAAAGTTACCAATCTTACCTCCCTTGGGCAAGAATTTGGGTGCCACAGTCAAAAATACTAATTTTATCCTTACTTGGAAATTCATGCCATGGAGATGGGAAGGAGATGATCTTCTGTCCTTGGGTATGAAATATCCTGGATCTGGTGATCAGTGGGTAGTTCAGAGAACAGAACTGCTATCAAAGATATGTCCTGATGGAGTGATGGGTTCCAGAAAATTATTTTTATTGTTGGTAGATTTTATGTGTGATTTGTTAGGAAGATGGTTTAAATGAAAAGTAAATTTATGGTATGCAATGCTGAGTTTTAAAGTGCTGTGCATTTTATTGTTTTGCATAAGCACTTAGTGCTCAGAATAAGTGCTTTTAAAAAATAAACCCGAATGTCTCTGCAAATTTGTTGAGAAACGAAGCCTTGGTTTTAGCTAATTTGTGCTGCATTTGCATCAGTGTGACTTTATCAATTTCAACCATTATTTCTGATTTACACAGGAATAAAATGGAAAAGTGTTGAAATCCACGAAGTCTAGGCTTGAGTTTATAAGTTTAGAGTTAACCCTGCTCCAGGCAAACATAATAAAAAAGGAGGGCACCTGCCATATTAAATTAAATTAATTAAATTAATTAAATTTAAAGCCGGACCTTTGAGATACGATTTGGGACCAATAAATGTTTGTGAAGTAGAATTCTCAGTTGTGCTTTGTGGGTGAGGAAAGACTGTTGCAGATATCATGCCAGCATTTGAGGAACGTATTTCTCCCTTCATTGTTATTGTTGTCTAACAAGGGTGGCAATCATTCATGCGGCCTCCAGAATGGAGGCTGCAACTCTCATCAGCCCTAGCCTGCTAATAGTGATGGATGCTGGAAACAGCAGTCTAGCAATACCTGGTGAGCTGCATGAGTCCTCCTCCACCCCTTGGTATATATGGTTACCCTGTCTACAACCTACTTTAATGTAACATTACATTTATTTACACTGTTCTAAACATATTATTTTTTAGTTTCAGTTGTACTTTATATTATATTGTTTAAACATTTACTTTATAAACTGCTTTGTGGGTTTTTTTGTCTTGAAAGGCAGTATAAAAATATGTTATGTAAATTAAATACATGTATATGGCAATGCAATAAATAAATAACTATTCAAATGGTGGGGGAAGATTAAGTATCTGATTAACTTCCCATTTGAAGCCAGTGGTTCACTCATTGAAACCATAAGCTCATTTATCTAAATTCACACAAACTTGGAGGATGGGGAACAACAACTGAAATGCAACATACTTTTGGAAATGTTAAATTATGCAATTTTAAAACAAAATGATGCACTGCTAACTGATAAAATAAGACATCTGCTTCAACCTGCAGTATATAAAGTGCATCACATTTACTGTCTATTATTTGTTACATTCAAATTTAGAAATGGCTTGACCAGAGCAATTTAAAAGTCTCCTTCAACCACTTGTCATGAGTTTGGTTTATTTGGGAGCAGATATTGAATTGGCCCCAGAATAGTACTCTTTAAATTCTATTGCTCCTTGTAGATTGAAACAACCATTCAGCCAGAAGTATCTTCCATTCCAAAGATGCCGTTCAAGAGTTCCCAGAGATGAGTTTAAAATTACATTTAGTAGTAATATAGTAATACAGATATACATGATGTTCTCTAGCCCATCATAATAGAAATATTTCTATGGAATTTGATTAGAAAAGGCCACTAACCCATAATATACTGTGTGTTGTGTGCCTTCAAGTCATTTCTGACCTATGGTCACCCTAAGGTGAACCTTCACAGGGTTTTCTTGGCAAGGTTGTTCAGAGGGTTTTTTCCTTTGCCTTCCTCTGAGGCTGAGAGAGAGTGTGACTTGTCCAAGGTCACACAGTGGGTTTCCATGGCTGAGTGGGAATTTAAGCTCTGGTCTCCTAACACTCAAACTATTACACACACTGGCTCTTATAATATTCTACTACCACTAATATGTATGTTGCGGTTCTATATATCCCTCCTTTATAAGTTCTGATCTCTCCTTTTAACTGATTCCTATACCCTTCTGACCACCTATGGCAATTTAGTTCTAATTTATCCTGTCCCAGCATATCAAACTTATAGTCAAGCGATTAGTACCTAAAGCAGGGAGCAAGAAATTATGCCACTGTAAGACTCCCGAAGGCAAGATGATAATTGTTGAATACCCACTTCCCAAAAAGATGAAATGGAGATATATTGAGGGCTGGACTGACTTTGAGATAAAGAACAAAGTGCTGTAGGCAGACAGAATAAATGGAACCATGAAAACTCAGAGAAAGCTCCAATCATGTATAAGTATTTGGTTTGAGAAAGTCTTACTCTTCAGTAAATGTACCTATGTTAGGTTTAGAACTAGTCGTATCATTAGGCCTTCAAGCATCAGATCACGGGACAGGGAGCTAATATTATATGGGAAACATTTATATTAGTGTATTGAGTATGTTCTGTTGTTATCACAGGGTGCCAAGGTATCCTTTGAAGAATTTAACACATGAGTTTTTCATGGGTTTTTCCAGGCTGTAAGGCCATGCTCTGGAAGAGTTTATTCCTGACGTTTCGCCTGCATCTGTGGCTGGCATCTTCAGAGAATGGTGGGGTAGGGGTGTGTGGAATTTATATACTGTGAGTTCCTGTTGGAGAGGATATGTAAATTTGTGTATTTGAATGGCTAGTTCCTAGGGTGGGAGGATATGCAAGGAGGATTAGAGTCTGTTTGGCTAATTTTCCATTGTCTGCTGGAAATCCCCCTGTCCCTGGGTAAAGTTCATTTGCATTTGTTGAGTTAACAAAATGTTATTTAAAAACACCAAAATTCTGAACCGGGCCAACAACTATCATGTCAGAATGCACAGAGAAGCTATTGAAATCCACAAAGACTTGGACAACTTCAGCAGGAAAGAAGAATCCCTTAAAGTAAACAACATTTGGCTACCAGTCCTAAAAAACACCAAAATCAAAACTCAAAACACTGGCACTGCCAACATCTCTGTTAATAGGAGTGCAATTCATGCTAGCTGTAGTTGTGATCTAAAACCAAAAGAAAAAAAAAATTTCCTCCCACTCTCTGGCCAGCATCCCATTAGCAGCGTATGTAGGTGTAATTCCCATGCAGACTGTTTTTGTTGGACATAGTGCAAGGGCAGTACCAAGCTGACAAGGACAGAAGTGTAGATCCACATGTGGAGCATGCACCAATGGTAATGATGTATGTGTGTGTGCACGCACAATCCACAATGGACCTCTGCTCACTCCATAATAGGGCCTGAATCCCCAGTGTTGAGTGCCTAGAGGCCAAGGATGGAACACCTCCTGATGATTATCCCCTTGTGCACTGCAACTGCATGATGAGGTGTCAGCCATAGGCATTTAGCAGTGATTCATACACATGCACTACAGTATCCACTATAGGGAATGGAACATAATTATGCTGTTGGTTATTTATGCTTTGCTGTGGTGATATAGGATGCCAGCCTGTGACTGTTAACATCCAGATAAAACTATGTATTCAAGTCATAGGCTTTGGTGGTGAAGACCAGAGAGGAAATAGTGGACATCTAAGGAGACATGGATATTTTGTAATCACCCCGGCCCTATCATTTCAATATCAGTCTTTCAAACTTGGTGTCAAACATAGAGTTGTCCCTGACAATGAAGAACATTCTTTTAATTCATGGCCATGCAACGAAAGAATAACAATAAGCTGTGACCAGTCAAAGGGACAAGTAAGTTAGCAGAAGCCTTCCCTGCTGTAGAGAATTCATGTGGATATGTGAAAAACCAGGGGAAATAATCAGGAACAGCTGGACAAAAGGCTTGTAGCTTTGCTTTTGGGTCTTTTTGCCGCTCATCTGCAAGACATGCATAGCAAAATTGGCCTCAGGAGAATGGCAACGCATCTCCTTTCCTCAAGTCATGTTATTTTAACATCTGGAGCAGCATACATTGGAGGCTTAAAGAGAGCAATGAGAATATGTTGGTACAGTTCCCTTTTGATGATCAAATTAAGGGAAATGCCACTAAATTCTTGTCTTGGCTGTGCTCAGCTGTCTGAATCGGTGTGGATGCCAGTGTTCAAAGAAGTGCATAGAAAACAACAGCAGCATAGATTTCAATGAGATGCTCAGTTTTAGCATTACTAGTAGAGCAAAGGGGCATAATTTCATTTATTTGAAAATGAACTGTTCTTAGAGTACCCATAATGCTTTGGGAGCATAAACAATCTGATGAATGTATTCCGTTGAGCAGGTCAACAGGTTGTTAAAAAGCACACCAGAAAAAGATGGATTGCTTAGTGTGAGGCCTTGACAAAGCTCTACAGTCCCAGATGTTTTATTTTGTAGCACTGTTTGTACTGTCAGGAAACAAATTCCTTCTATTTATGTTGTGCAAAAGAGTTATACATGTTGAAGATGGGTCTTTATCTGACACAGACCTTCTAAAATTAAGCTGAATGTTTGCAGTGTAAACAGAAGGTCACTTCTTCCCATTCAAAACACACACACCCACAACAAGGGAACTAAAACTTGAAAATATATCTTTCAGAAAGGACAAAAATGACAGGATTTCACATGGACTCAGTCCACACATAATGGCAAATCTCCATTTCCAGCTATATAAATGAGGTGCACCAAGCCTCAAGTTCACACAAACTTCCTTCATGGCTACATGAGAATGGAGACTTTTTCTTGCAGACCCAGACCATACGCCCCCATTCCCTTCCCTTAATAAACACACATACTACTACAGGTTGTGTTAACAATTGTATTGGGTACATGATAAACATAAAAGATTAAGTATAGGTTAGTATGAAGATAGTTGGCAATAAAAGGTCACAACTTGCTAATGGCTGTAAATGGTTTGCACTATTGCATGGGTCCGGATCCCTTCATTGCCCAACTCTTTGTTGGCCAATGGACCATTGTCGGTGGCTACCGACCCCATCCTGGAGGAGAGAGCCCCTGGCTGAGCCATCCCACTTGACGCTCTCCTTCCCCTGTAAACAAGTTGTTAATCAATAAATGGGGGGGTCTCTGTGAACTTGAACTTGAACTTGACGGAGGCTCCCTTTCCCCGCTTACCTGGATCAGGGCCCATGCCATCCGCCACAAAAGGCGATCCCTGTGGGACCCACCTTTTGCCAATCATTCCTCAGCCATCAACAGACAGCCCTACAGTCCATCTGCAGACGTGGGTCGTGTGGGAAGCATCAGCTCCGGGTGAATGTATGCTGCAAAGGCCCTGGAACATCACCTTCCCAACCTCTTGATGGTGTCCGTGGACAGCCCGCCTGAAGGAGTGGCTCCTGAAGTCCTCTTCCAGCAATCCCAGGTGCCGTAGTGCTGCCTTCAGCATGCCCACAAACTGAAATCTGGTCAGTGGCGTTCCATCCCTGTGCCTGAACAGGGGCCCCTGTCCAGTGCCTCACACTTCCAGGTACCTGCGCATGACAGCTACTGGGCATGGTGCGGAGCCTTCCACTCTTTAGAGCCGCAGTGTCGCCCCTTTTCCATGTTGATCACACTTTGAGTGCCATATGTGCAGGCTCAATGTGCCTCCGGCCACCTCCATGTCTTGCAGCTGCAGTGCCCTGCCGAACCTGTCATGTTTGGAGGAACACACCACCTCCCCAACTCTCAGGGCCCCGAAGAAGGCAGTAGTATAGGCGTTGCCAAATAGTATGGCCTTGTATTCTGAGGGGCACACGGATAGCAGTACCCCCATCAGGCAGGCTAGCAGCCCATAGGACCCTGGTTGCTGAAAATCAGCCACTTTTGGGGTGGTTCTCCTCCAGACTTCTACCACCTTCCTCACCACAAAGGTACCACAAAAGTTACCCCAGCCTTCAGCCTTGCTGAAGAAAGATATGCCTACCACATGGACCAATATGGTCCTAGGTGCCAGTCTCTGACATCTTAAGGATGCCAAGTAATGCAGTACCTCATGTTCTGCTGCTGGCCAGGCTCCCCCATAGCCATTGCCATTGAAAGGCCATGAACTTTCTCAAGCCATGAACACTGCCTGCCTGTAGCTCACCTGTGTTGAATGCGCCAGGGAGTCCGCTCCTCCTTGAATCACTGTTCGTTCCCAAGGCTCCAAAGGTTGTCTGGGAAGGGGGCTGCTACGTCGTCGGCATCCGGGGCCAGCGCATGGAACCTCTCACCCTGAAATCAAGACAAATGTGTCCGCTATCTCGTTGTCCACACCTGGAATGTGCCGGGCATAGAAACGGATGTTAGACACCAGGCAAACCAGCACAAATCTGCATTCTAGCTGCATGACCCTCTCGGACCTGGAGGACTGCCTGTTGATGATCCACACCACAGTTTGATTGTGACACCAGAAACACACCTTCTTATCCCTGAATTCCTCCCTCCAGATGACCACCACCACCAGGATGGGGACGAACTCGAGGAAGGTTAGGTCTCGGGCCACCCCCAGACTCTCCCCATTCCCTAGGCCAAGGCTGGGAGTACCAGTGGCTGTTGTAATAAACCCCAAAAGCAAGGCTGCCCACCACATCAGAGTGCACCTGCATCCCCCCCTCCAACTCCTTGCATTCTTGCCACACTGTAGCCCCGTCGTATTGTTCCAAAAGGTCCAGCCAAACCTTCACGTCCTCCTTCATCCCCTTCATTAAGTGAATGTAGTGATGAGGAGAATGAACCCCTATGGTGAGGTGCACCACCCTGGCACAGAATGCCCTCCCCAGAGCCACCACCTAGCAGGAGAAGTTCAGATGTCCCAAAAGTGACTGCATTTCCTTGAGTGTGGCCTTCTCCCATCCCATAAGACCCAGCAGCTTCCTCTTGAGAGCCTCCAATTTGTCCTCTGGCAGCTTTGACACGCCTATGACAGAGTCCAGTTGAATTCCGCCGCCTTGGAGACTCATAAACCGCTGCCTCTTCTTTACCCCCCCATTTTGGCCACTCAGCAGCTGGTGCCACAGCCGCTGGGCTGCAGCCGCCAGAAGCAAAGCCGGGACCGGAGGCCACCTGAGGGGGGGCTCTGACTCTGAATAGCCCCCCACAAAAAAGAGATGCCCCGAGCCACCAGGGGGCAAAGCAGCCAGAGGACCGCTCGTACCGCTCACCCAGTTGGAGTCCTCCTGGCTGCTTCGGGCCTCCCGGCGCCCTGTCTTTGGCCTCCTTCCTTGGCTCCTCTTCCACAGTGGCATCCGTTCTCTTTGGCTCCTAGCAAGCCACCTGAGGAGCCTGCACTGGGGGATGGCTTAAATACCGCCCCCCGGTGCAGCTCCATGTCATCCGGCCACACCGGAAGCATGGCCGGAAGTCCCTCCCCCTCCCAACAGTGGGCCAATCAGGGCGAGGGAGGCTTGCCCTGACTGGTGTCAGTCTTCCTGCTCCTTCCCGGCTGTTGAGCATGCCAGGAAGGATGAGCCTGTAATAGTGGCCCCCACACCAGGCCATGTGGCCACGGGGGCTGCCCACCGTGGGAATTCAGGGGACGCTGGCTGGGCCACAAATGGCCCACTGGTTGAGCCAGTAAGGCACCTTCTGCTGTTAAACAAAACACAGTTTCTTACCCCCACCCCCACTGTCCCAATTTGGCAGGGAGAGCCCTGAATATTCTTTGTCATCCCACTTTTTGGACTGTTTTTAAAATGTCCCAGTTTCTCTTTCTTTCTCCTTCCATTTTCTTCCACTGTCCTCAGCTTACTTCAATTGCTGAACATTAACTCTATTAACTTGGTGAGGGAGGGAGGACTGAGAGAAGGAAGAATCTTGCCTTTCCCTGTAGACTCAGGTATAATCAAACTGCTGCAGTGACTCCTAGCCTATGTGTACTTCCTCATTAGTAAATTCTGTCATCTTGACCATACTCCAATGTTGCTTGGCAACACTCACTCAAGTTTTCATACATGAAATGTTGCAGGGTGTGCAGCTTCACCATCTAAACAAGGGGTGAACTTTTTTATACCCAGGAGAGACCATTATTTAACCAAAAATTAAACAGGAAGTTGGCTTCCATTTTACTTCCTGGTTAAGTTAATGCATCTCCTGTGCCTAAAATGCCTTTGGCTTTGGCTATGCCCACCACTGCAATGTGGCTCCCTGGAATTTTTTCTGATATTGAATTTGGCCCTCAAGCTGAAGGAGATTCCTCATTGCTGACCTAAATTTTTGTGCAGTTAATCCTAGCATCCTTTTTGAATTTTCTTTTTGGGGCCCATTTAACACTACCTCATTACATATGAAACTGGGATAAACCTCATTTCTCTAAGTCACCACAAAGTCTGTCAGCAGTTAATATAGTTAAAACCAACTGTCAGGCAAAACTGAGCCCTAATCCGCTGGCGCAAGTACAAAACAAGAAGAAAGTCTTCTGAGAATTTAATTATTAAACATATGATAAAAACCTATTATCTCTAATAGCTAAAAGATAGGAAGTCTATTAAAGATTCTTTGCACAATGAAGCTTGGCTGGTTTTGGCTGGCTGAGGAACTAGCCTTCTTTTCTAATTATTTAATGCTACAAGCCAGGTGAGGGAGAAGAATGCCCTATTGCATCATTTCTATATTTAGCAGTACTCTCCAGTAAATTGAACTAATGATATACTGACATTTACACAATCTGTCTCAAGCGTATCACATTTTGTCAATACTAAAATTTGTCTGGCTATTTACATACATTGATATAATTGCACACTAGAGTTGTTGGGAGTGTTGTTTTGTACAACTAATAGGTGCTTGGAGATTAACTACATGGATCAAATATTAAATTTGCAAATGTTGCCACAATTGTGTTTTGTATTTCACTTGTTTCACTTGAAAAGGAGGGAGTTCCATTAATGTGGCAATCATAACAATGCTGATATTCTTTCATAGAATATTAGCAAAACATTTGTGTCTTTTACTGGCTCTATCATCTTTGAGGATGAATATTATAGGAATATCTTAAAATAATAATTATGTACTTGGTGGGTTACAGACTAAGATGAATACTTCATCTTGTCTGTATTATTTTTTTATTTTTTTGCATTCTGTGAACATTTCTTGAAGTTTGAATAAGGTATTTGGAAATAAAGGTGCTCTACTTTTTAACCAATAGTTGTGGCACTATACAGATTGGCCCCCAAATCCACAGATGTGGTATCCACAGTTTCACTTATCCATATCTGAAAAAAATGTTATCTCTAGGCATTTCTAGGTCCTCCAATGTGATTCTATGGTCAACTTCTGGCATTCATCTCATTGAACATAATAGGGTTCCCTATTATCCACAGTTTCAGGTATCCATGGAGGGGTCTTGGAATATATCCCCCGCAGATATGGGGGTTGATCTGAATGTATCTTCTGTCACTCTGCACCAAATGTCTTGATGCTTCAGTGCAAATAAGTGTAGATCCTCCTTCCGGAACATTGCAGTAGTGTATCACATGCATGCACAATGGATTAATAGTTTGGCTAGCATGACTAGAAGCTCCTATCTATTATGGATTTCAAATCTACCATTAAATGGCTTGATTTAAAGGTAGTGGGACACAGAAGGACAGAAATACCAGATATAAAAAATAAATTTATAAAACACATCATAGCCATGGGATATTTTTCTAGTATACTCATTTTAACTATTGTTTTATAAAAGATTTTTGCCCTGTCTTAATAGTTATAATATATATGCAATATGACTACATACAGTAAGCCAACATGATTATGTAATACAAAGCATTGATACAGTATCAATACAAAAATATTGATACATGTATATTAATATGAATGAAAATAATTTTAGTGATTTGTTTAATTAACAATGCAGTCAGCCCTCTGTATCCATGGATTTCACCATCCATGGCTTGAAAATATTTTTTTTAAAAATCCAAGAAGCAAACCTTGATTTTGCCATTTTATATAATGGACACCATTTTACCCTGCCATTGTATATAATGGGACTTGAGCATCCACAAATTTTGTTATCTATGCAGGGTGTGTGTGTGTCATGGAACCAAACCCCAGCAGATACCAAGGGTCCACTGTAGTATTTATGATAAGTAATATAAAGCAGTGTAGCATAAAATCAAGGTGACTCACACATTATGTTTATTTCCTATTTCTTATTGAAGATCACACCACCCAAAGAACTAAGTTGTACTTAATCCATTCAGTGGGTTCAGTGACCAAAGAACGACAAATTTAATCTGTTTTTCCCCTTATTAACAAAGACTCACAAGTCCATCCTTTACCATCCCTGTGGATTAGACTCCAGCATTTTCTTTTATTAAAAAGCATGTGTAGGATCTATGAAGTTGTGGCAAATGAAATGCACTCACAAGAAATTGCTAGCCAGTAAATGTACAACATAGTATCTTCTGATCTTCTGAGCAACCATGAATCAACAGCTTGACTCCCTGGAGGGGGGGGGATTCTTTGTTGAAACAGAGTTTCATCTGTATTATTGTCAGTAACCGCGAACTGGGTGTGGTTTTTTTTTGTTTTGTTTTGTTTTTTTGTCTTTTTAAACCTAAACAGTTTGTAAATAACAAGTACAGCATATGGGGCCCAATGGCAGAAGCCATCTCAACCTGTTCTGGGCTTGGTGATAGGGATATTGATGAACAAATCTTCATTAGCAATTTGTTTCCTGATATATAATAGAAGCTTAGAGGCTTTGTGTGATGCTCAGTACATTTCCTTCAGATAACTAAGGGGTAGGAATTGTGCAGTCCTCCAGATGCTGTTGGAATCTAACTCCCAGCAGTCCTAGCCAGCCAACAGAGCCAATGGTGAGAAATGCTAGGAGGGTCACACATTTCCCACTCTTGAGATAACCTTTGACTGATGGCCATATCTGGCATCATGGCAGAATCTCTTCCCTTGGTAACCTGGCAACTAAATTAATGTTTTCCTTATCAATCTTAGAACATATGTTTTCCCATACTTGAAAGTTGTTAAAATGGCAGATGGGGTTGGGATGGAAAATACACAACCTAGTTAATGAACCCACAGTGAAGGAAGTTAAACAGCAAAAATGAGTGTTACAACTGAAGCATATGCCAAAAATTATAGTTTGCTCACTCTCAAAAGGATAGTTTGAGGAAGATCCTTCATGAACACAGGAGGATGGAGCCATGTTTTCAAGTTTAACAAGGTCTGCATGAACTTTCAAAACTGAGCTATGACTTGAGATGGACATTTAGGCCAATTAGAAAAATTGTCCATGGCTACATGATCAGGGCTGGCCCATGCAGCAAAAGAACAGTACATAAAGCCTAGGTTGGAACTATATGAGATCTGGTAAACAGAGACTGTTGCAAAGACTAGTGCCAGTTAATGGGACTTCAATAGAATCATAAATCATAGAGTTGGAAAAGACCACAATAGCAATCCAGTCCAACCTCCAGCCTCTGTTTAAAAACCTCCAAAGAAGGAGACTCCACCACACTACAAGGCAGTGTATTCCACTGCCTAACAGCTCTTACAGTCAGGAAGTTCTTCCTAATGTTTAGGTGGAATCTCTTTTCCTGTAGATTGAACCCATTGCTCTGTGTCCTAGTCTCTGGAGCAGCAGAAAACAAGCTTGCTCCATCCTCAATATGACATCCCTCTTATAGTATACAATGCCCACTTGTCCTGGCAAGGCAGTAGGACTGTTGCAGAGTTTCAACAGAAACATGAGCTTTGAGCAAAGGGATTGCATATCCCTGGTAAAAAAAATCCAATAGAGTCCAAAAGTCTTCCATAGCTTTATTTTAAGATTAACAAGTTGAACAAATAATGCACAGAGTATTCATTTCTGCTTCTGTGTCTCTCCAAAGCTTTCTCCAAACTAAAAGGGGAAAAAAAAACAGCTTAGCTTAAACACACTGGAATTCTTCCCTCCTTTTATAATGAAATGCTTACAAGACATTCCATTTAACTCTGAGAAATGAAAGTAACTGTTCGCATCTCCACTCTATTTACCTAGCCTTGAAAGACCAGGTTCAAGACACAAACCAGGGGCCAATCTTGACAGATTTACAACCTTCAGCAAGACTAGCTGGCTGTTTTTGCCTGGTGATTAAAATTATCTGCAGGGGCTCATGGATTCTAATTGCAACACCCATTTTCCCTGACAATCCCTTCAAATATTTAAACATGGCTATCATGTCACCTCTCAACCTTCTCTTCTCCAGACTAAACATGCCCAGCTCCCTAAGCCATTCCTTATAGGACATGGCTTCCAGACCTCCCACCATTCTGGTCACTCTCCTCTGGACATGTTCCAGCTTCTCAATATCCTTCCTGAATTTTGCTGCCTGGAACTGGACACAGTATTCCAGGTGAAGTCTGACCAAAGCACAATAGAATGTCACTGTTACTTCCCTTGATCGCTAGACACTATACTGCTATTAACGCAGTCTAGAATCACATTGGCTTTTTTAGCTGCTGCATCACACTGCTGACTCATGTTCAGCTTGTGGTCCATGAAGCCTCCTAGATCCCTTTCACATGTACTGCCATCAAGACAGGTGCTACCCATCCTATATCTGTGCATTTCATTTTTACTGCCCAAGTAAAAATAAGTGCAGTAATACAGAGAAGTACAAAGCTATCTTTTAGGTATGGCTGGCAGTATTATTAGGCCAACTAGGTAGCTGTGTAGGGCACCTACCTCAGAGGGACACAATGCTAACCTTTGAGGAACACAGTTTGGGTTTTTTTAACCCTTGTAAAATGCAACTTTAAAAAAAATTAAGATAAATACTGCAGCAGTGCTATGGAATATAAGTAATCATAAAGTCTTATGAACATTTTCTATATTATGTTTTATTTATCCTTTTTATACACATTTTATTGCTGTTTTTGAAAATTAGTGATATTTTTAACTAAGGGGGGAAAATCTCTTATTCTTCTCAATAGGCAACATGTGTTGCTAACAGTAGTATATATGATGCTTTAATAGAGATCTTTGATGACGCAAGCCTAAAAGGTTTATCTGGAATTGGAAATTGAAGCTGGAATTATTCAAAATGCTTTGTGTGCTAAAATATTTTCTTCTGTGTTTGAGAAAGATAATCAAAGATTGCTGTATTACTTTTGCAAATTGAAATAAATTTAGCAGTTTCACATTTTATGCTTTTCAATTTTTTTTCTACATCTGTTTTTGAAAACTGAAGTTATCAATTTTTTGGTGGGCAGCAGGAAGTTGGTACAAGTATTTACTCTTGCCTAGAGTGAAAAATAGGCTGGTGCTGGCACAACTTATAAGATGCCAAGTCATAACTCTCCTAGAGCAATCTCATGATTTGATCAGTGGTAGCTGATGGCATCCATGTCAGTGGAGTGCTGAAACTGTGTTGGGTTTTAGTCCAAACTTTAAAGGCACTATCTTGGAGAAGTCTTCTAAAGTTGGGCAAAAGCCTTTAGCAAATTAATCACTCTGCTGATATGGAAGCCACCAGCCATTGGATTTGATGAACAGATGACCAGGTGACCAAGGGCTCATCTACATGGGCCAGAATATGCTGGATCCTCACCAGCATATTCTGCCCATGGATCTGGCCCACTGCTCCCCTGTTACTGACACAAAATGGACCAGAGTCCAGACAAGCATGTTGTCCCATCCCTGCAGCCACCGCTGCTGCTCTCTGCATCACATTCTCTGATATCAGGAAGGATGAGCAAGGCTCCCTGCATGTGACCAGCTTTGGTCACATGTTGTGGGCCCCCTTCCTAGTTGTGGAAGAGCAAGGCAGAGGGCCACTGCAGCAATGGGCTGGCATGCCAGAATGGGCTCCTGTGGTCACATGGGGACCAATCTGTTTTTTGCTGGCTGGAACAGATTTTACCAGATATTTTTTTTTAATACACTGGGATTGTCTAAAGGGTGAAAACACTCCTCATGGAATGTGAGGAGAATCCTACCTGCCTTCATGGCTTTTTCCAGAGCTTTTTAAAAACAGTGAGGGGAATGCACATTCCTGCTCATTGGGACAAGCAATTCAATATGAATTGCTTTTCCATAGGAAAGGAAGTACAAAGCTGATTGGCTGGGTGAGCACAGGTACAGGGCTTTCTAACAAGGCAAGCGTTCACTGCCACCATGTTAGATTTTGCCTTAGCAAGTGAGTGCTAAGGCAAAAAACCAGGGTGAGTGGGGTTTTTTGCTTTTCTGTTAAATCGAAAAATCTCTCTATCACACCTTGGACATCTTTCTTTAAAAGTTTGATAGCGGCAAATTGAGGTAAGTAGAAACACATGTACTGTAAGTTGCTTGTGACATCCATCTTGCATACGAAGCTTATGGGGACAAAAAACACCATTAAGACAAGTTGCAGCTCCTGCAAAATGCAATTACTGTGAGGCACTCCAGATTTTTTTGCCTCGTATAGACAAGCCCACTGTAACAGGGCTTACCCTGTCTTCTCCTGTCTTAGTTTCATCTTTCCCCCAAAGGGTTGTGAAGACTGCCCAGGGGAAAATGGGGGAAATGCCCTGGGTTGTCGGGACTTCAGGGCTCCAAGACAGGGGCAAGATGGGGTAAATTGCCTATGTAGACAAGCCTGAAGACAATTTGGAAGAAGTTTCCAAGTCAGAAATATTGTTTCTATGCTCAGCATGAATACCAGTTGACAAGATGTTAAATCTGTAAGAGACACTAAATTGTTAACAATAAAGTGTCATGCAATGCTATCAGGGTTTGTACTATACACATATGTTTTTATTCTTGAATTCTGTGATAACCTTTCTCATTTCTATTTTCTATAGCAGCAATGTACAACTGTACTGTAGGGCCAGTGGGACAAATTCATTTTGATTGTAAAATTCCACTGACACTAATGGAGTTTTATGCCCAGAAACAGTTTGGCACAATGTCCTTAGATTGCTTCTATTCACCGTTTGAATTGGAATTGTTTTTCTCTTGGGAACAATTGTGATTAAAGATTTCAGAAAGACCCCAATGCTTTGCTTTTATGTGAATGTAAAACAATGGGACACAGGCTTTGCTAATGGCTAAGATAACTGATTTCACATTACGATTTATGTTATGACTTGTGACCAGGGCTGGCCCTACCAGAAGGCAGAGTGAAGCATCTGCCTCTACGTCTGAAGGACGTAGAGTATACAGAGCTGTTATATGCTACAAGATCTGCCTTATGTCCACGGAGTCAGGAACAGTGGGAGGATGCTGTCCTGTCACCATAGTTGTAATAAAATTCAGCTGTCAATCTGGTCAGATTTTACAAACAGCATAATGTTTTTAGGTAAACCTGCTTATAACCCATGCAGGTACTCTAGCTGCCTAAGCTTTATTCAGTTGAAATATAATCTGCATCTGGAAGACTGCTGTAGTGAGGATAAGGGAGATGAATAGTGTCCCTTAATTTGAGTTCAAACAGGTGCCCTGTCAATTGGAGCTCATCAGAATTGAAGGTTGGGAAAGTTCTTTTTAATAATCAGATTGCTATTCCCCTTGCAGATAGTTATAATGTAGTTGCCATTTAAAGTAATCCATTGCCCTGCTGTTATTCTAAAGCAACTAGCTATTTTAGTTACTTTAAACACATCTAAATATTTTTTATTCAGCAGTACAATACTGATTGATTGATCACATTGTATGCTGACTTCCTCTCAAAATTAGACCCAAGGTGGTTTCCAAAGACTATTATAAAAATGGTAAAACCAGATATATAGAAACATTTTAAAAACAGACACAAATTTACATCAGATAGAACATCCCCATAAAAAAAGCACCCCTGCTTAGATGTTAAAAGCCTAATTAAATAAAAATGTCTTTGCCTTCCTGCAAAAGGAAAGCAGGGAGGGGGGCAGCCTAGCCTCCCAAGGAAGGGACTTCCGGAGGGAGTGGCCAATGAGAAGGCTGTCTCTCATGTCCTCACCAACTTCCATGACAGTTCAGTGAGGCAACACCCCTAGAACAATAACAGTAACCAAAATTACAGTTATACCACAAAATGGGTAAAGTTATCCCTTATCAAGTTACAGTTCTAATATAACTTTGTTATACTGTAATCAAAGTTTGGCAGTAAGGAGTTACAAATAGTATAGTCACTTGCAACATGTTGCCACTTTAATAATTTTGAGAAAATATCAAAAGTAAATTTCAAAAGTAGTATAATGAGTAAGAGTGAAGTGACTTCGTTGGCATAAAGAGTAATGATTTCTTGTTACTTTCATAAGTTATTTTTGGGAGAATTCTTAGAAGTATTTTGACAGGATTTTTTAAACATAATTTTTATACAACTCTGCCATCAATCTTAGTTTTTTTCTCTCTAAAAAAGTAACATAAAATAATAGAAAAATAGTGAGAAATGACAATGAAGAATCATCATGCCCTCTAATGAGTAACAGGGATGAATTACTTTTTAAAAGTAACTTTTCACATTCTTACCTTATTATTGGTGGAAAGGAACTTATTAGATGCAACTCATTATTTTTCATTGGCTAATTCAAAGATCTGGTCAAAATCATACATTCTTAAGCAGCCAGCAGCCTTGTTATGGAGACATACTATATACTCAGATCCCACATGGAGCACCACCACATAGAAATAGTTTGGTAGCCTGACTGTCTTAAAATATGAGGTGAACTAAGAAAAGGGACAATAGTCTTGTCACTGTTGTGAAAATGTCACAAATGGCATTTCCTTCCAAGTAGCTTCTCAGTTCTGTCCACTAAGAATAGAACTGCAGGACATTTTACGGTATGTGACCATTTCTCTTAGCCTGAACACAGTGCCTTTGAAGCTGAAACTTGGAGTTCTTGTTGAATATAAAATAAAGTTACCTTTAAAATTATGAAAAGTATATGAGAATTTTTTAATAGTCCTTGATAGACTCTGTTAAACAATGTTGTTCTTTGGAGTCTTGAATGGTTAAAGATTTAGGGGGAAGAATTTCCCCACTAGTGAATGAGCAAAGGAATCAGGATAGGCTGTTATCTCAGGCTCCTACTCTCCTGAACCCTCTAGACCAGTGCTACTCAAAGTAATGGTCTGTGGACCAATGCCAGTTGATTGGCTGTTGGTCCACAACAAGTTTTCAGGAAGGAAAGAAACAATTAGAATCAATAGAGAAATATAGGTCACCCACTGTATCCATGCGGGATATGTTCCTAGACTTCCCGCAAATACTTGAAACCACGGATAATATTGAACCCCATAGAAACGCATAGAACCTAGCAAATGCTAGAGAGGCTGCCTCTCTAGGCACCTCCAGCATAACTCTATGGTAACTTCCAGGGAAGTTACTGTAGAGTTGTGCTGGAGGATCTAGGAAATATCTAGAGAGGTCATCTCTCTAGGCAGCTCCAGAGTGACTCTATGGTAACTGCCAGCAGAAGTTACCATAGAGTTGTGCTGGGGGACCTAGGAAATGCCTAGAGAGGCCATTTTTTAAGATGACAGATAATTGAAACTGCAGGTACCATATGGGGGGGGGAGCTTGGGTTGACCTGTACATATGATGCTGATCCCTGACACATTAGGGGGGAAACCCTGCTTGTCCTCTGCATAAGAGAGCTTAAGAAGTTCTGCTTTACACTGTCTGGCTATACAAAGAGATGTTAAGCCCCACAGCCAAGGATTTCTCCTATAGCCCAAGTGCTAAAACCCCCCAATAAAAATAAAAAAGAACAATGCTTTGGATGTTCTTGCTCAGAACTATATGAACCATCTTCAGAAAACAAGCTTAGTATCCAGTCACACAGTCTAGTATCATACCCTCTAACACTTCACAGATGAAAACCAGGACATGTATGACAAACAACATTAGAGTGTAATCAAGATGGCAAAAATTATTGATGAGGAAGAGCACAGAAGCTAGGAAGGGGCTGCAACAGTTTGCTTCAGCCTCCTGGGAAGGGCAAGATTGTTCCCTACTCCTCTCCACTCCCCCTTGAGCAGTTGAGTGCAAACTATTTTATTAGAATGCAATTAAAACATGTTATAAATGCATCTCTCAGGGAGGGGAACTTTCCATCATGCTTAAAAGAGGCGGTCATACGGCCGCTCCTTAAAAAGCCCTTCCTGGATCCCCTGGACTTTGGTAGTTAAAGACCAGTTTCTAACCTTCCATTCTTGAGCAAGGTGATTGAGAGAGCAGTTGCCCTCCAACTACAGGCAGTCTTGGATGATACTGATTATATCATCATCATCATCATCATCATTATTATTATTTATACCGTGCCCCTCTGCTAAAAACAATCGGGGTGGCTTCCAACAATTAAAACACTACACTACCAACTAAAACCACCACCCTCCCCCATAAAAAGACATTAAACAATATAAAATTAAAATCACCTAACTAAAATCACATTAAAAAACAAATATAAACAAGACTAAAAAAGGTCAGGAGACACAGCTCCTGAGGCCAGGATCCAATCAGGAAAGGCCTGTCAAAGGAGATCCATCTTTAGTGCTTTCTTAAAGCTACTTAAGCTCATCATCTGACGGATCTCGTCTGGCAGGCCATTCCATAATTTGGGGGCGATTACCAAAAAGGCCCTCTGGGAGGTTGCATACAGCCTAGATTTTTGTGGTTGAAGCAAATTCCTCCCAGAGGACCGGAGTGCGTGGGGAGGATTGTATGGGAGGAGGCAGTTCCAAAGATAAGTTGGACCCAAGCCATTTAGGGGTTTAAAGGTAATAACCAACACCTTATACTGGGCCCAGAAACTGATAGGCAGCCAGTGAAAAGATTTTAATACTGGAGTTATATGGTCTTTATGAGATGTTCCTGAGACCATTCTGGATGCCATGAAGTTTCTGGACCAAGCATGAGGGTAGCCCCATGTAGAGCGCATTGCAGAAATCTAGACGAGAGGTTACCAGCACGTGCACCACAGTCTCAAGGTCCCTTACTTCCAGGAAAGGGCACAGCTGTCATATCAGCCAAAGCTGATAACAAGCTCTCCTGACCATCGCATTCACCTGACTCGCACCACCAGACTGCGAACACACTCCTGAACAGAGAGTGTGACCCCATCCAGGACTGGAGGTTGCAACCCAACTCCTGGTTTTGGGGCCACTGCCGTGAGCACCTCCGTTTTGTCCAGATTTAATCTCAGTCTGTTTTTCCTCATCCAGCCCATTACTGCTTTAAGACAGTCATTAAGAGGAGAGATGCCATTGGAATTCGAGGCCGATGATCGGGACAAGGAGAAATAGGTTTGGGTGTCATCAGCGTACTGATAACACCCAGCCCCATAACTCCAAATAATCTCACCCAGCAGTTTCATATAGATGTTAAACAGCATCGGGGACAGGATGGCACCCTGCGGAACACCACAAGTAAGCTCCTTTCTGCTGGAGCAGCTGTCCCCAAGCAGCACCCTCTGGGACCTGCCTGAGAGGAAGGACTGGAACCACTGGAGTGCAGTGCCTCCGATTCCTAACCCATTTAGGCTAGCAGGAGGATACTATGATCTATTGTACTGAAAGCTGCTGAGAGGTCTAGAAGCACCAACAGGGACACATTACCCCTGTCAATGCTTAGATGCAGGTCATCCGTCAAGGCAACCATGGCAGTCTCAACTCCAAATCCCATCCTGAAGCCAGTTTGAAATAGGTCTAGATAATCAGTTTCATCCAAGACCACTTGGAGTTGAAGACCACTTAGAGTTGAAATCTAGACCCATTTCAAACTGGCTTCAGGGCAGGGTATGGAGTGGAGGCTGTTATGGTTGCCTTAGTGGATGATCTTCGCCTGATTATCAACAGGGGAGTATGTTCCTGTTCGTGCTCTTGGACCTCTTAGCAGCTTTCAATTCCATTGACCATGGTATCCTTCTGGAACGCCTGAAGGAATTGGGCATTGGGGGCATCAGTGGTTCCGGTCTTACATCTCAGGTAGATTCCAGATGTTGATGCTTGGAGATAGATGCTCCTCTAGGAAGGAGCTTACCTGCAGCATCCTGCAAGGCACTGTGCTATCCCCAATGCAGTTTAATATTTACATGGCAGAAATCATCTAGAGGCATGGGGCAGGGTGTTATCAGTATTCTGATGATACCCAAATATATTTCTCTATGCCTCCAGCAACAGCTGCAAGTAAGGATAGTGTGTCTCCACTGGATACATGGCTTGTGGCGGTAATGGGCCGGATGAGGAAAAACAAACTGAAGCTGAATCCGGACAAGATGGAGGTACTTACTGTTAAGTCTCCCAAACTGGGTTTGGAGGTGTGTCAACCTGTTCTGGATGTGGTTACACTCCCCCTGAAAGATTACATTTGCAGCCTCTCCTGGGACTGCTCCTGGATCCGTCGCTCTAGGTGACAGCACAGGTAGATGTGATAGCCAGGAGTGCTTACTATCAGCTTCAGCTAATACGCCAGCTGCGCCCCTTCCTAGAATTGGAGGATTTAAAGATGGTAGTACATGCACTGATAACTTCAAGGCTTGACTTCTGTAATGCACTCTACATGGGGCTACCCTTGTGCCTGCTCCAGAAACTTCAATTGATTCAAAATATGGTGGCCAGGCTGGTCACTGGAACATCCAGGGGTGACCATATTACACTGATATTAAAATCTCTTCATTGGCAGCCAATTAGTTTCCGGGCAAGGTATAAAGTGTTGGTTATTACCTTTAAAGCCTTTCCTGGCTTGGGGCCAGGCTACCTGAGGGATCTCTTTCTCCCGTATAATCCGCCACGTACTCTTAGGTCCTCTGGGAAAAATTTACTTCAGACAATTAGAACTAGGCTGGCCATGGTCACCCAGAGGACCTTCTCTGCCACTGCTCACAGACTGTGGAATAGCTTGCCAGAGGAGATCCGATATCTTGATGATCTGAGTGCTTTTAAGAAAGCTGTTAAGATGGATCTGTTCTGGCAGGCCTTCCCAGATTAGGTTGGATGCTTGGCTGCCACTTTGCTGTTCTCTCCTTTGCTACTCTCTATACTCCGTTTTATGCCTTTCTCCATTTTAAGTTTATTTTAATATTTGTATTTTATATTTAAAATTTGAATTAATTTATTACTGTACAGCTATTTTAATAATGTTGTTTGACTATTTGTGCTGGATTGTTGTTTAATGTTTTATATGATGTTTGCCGGCCCGATCCTGATGGGAGAAGTGGGATATAATTTATTATTGTTGTTGTTGTTCTTGTTGCACTTTCAAATGAGTTTGAAACAATGGAAGTAAGCTGAAGATGAAGGGTGAACATGGAAGATGGAGAGAGAAATTCGGACATTATAGTACCAATTGAAAAAGTGGGATGACAGAGGATTAATTGGGACTCCCCCTAGCAATCAGGACAGTTGGAGAATATACTGTACAGTATATGGATAAAGTTTGAAAAATCCTGTTCTTTAAAAATATAGTTAAATTTCTAGATCAGTGGTGGGCCCAATGTGGCCTGGGGCCTGCATATGCCTCTCAGCCCTTTTTTCTGGCTTCTCAGGAGGGTTTTTTTTTTTTAAATAGCACTGTGGTTTTCCGCTGAAATTCAACAGCAAATCGCTGAATGTACTAAAATGACTCTCCTATTGATTATAGCACATTCAGTTATCAATCGCAGAGTCCAGATCATAATCAGTACTCACTACTGTTACCCAAATTGTTTGGGGTCCATGGGGATCCTCTAATGTCCTGATAGTAGCTTGGGAATTTTAATTAGCTCAACTTGGCATGCAAGAGGCCAGGCAATGGCTGGACCTTTCAACCTATGTATACTGGTAATAACAGAAGAGATTCTAAGCCAAAAGGTACAATTAAATGATCTTTATTGGAAATTAATATCAACAGCAGTCATGCAAACACTCAGGTTTCAGACACTCACACAAGGCTATCAAAGATAGTTGGAAGTATTTGGATAGAGGAATAGAGTAAGTGGATGGTAGGTTATACTGTACTGATCACAGAGTACACCAACAGCAAGGGGGTCTGGAAGACAGGACGGCTACAGTCTGATGTGAAGTTGAGAGGAAGATAATTGTGTATACTTCGGTGGTATTTTAGAGTGATATTTATATGAAAAATGTCCCCTGAAGGGATGGGAGTCTGAGTGAAATACAATGTTTCTCAGCAGTTCCTATGAATAAATAAAGGGTGCTGCAGAAGAGTTAACAATCACTAATGTGTGCTGCATTGGGAATTGAATAGGGACAGGCAAGGTATTTTGTTGGAAGGGAGTAGAAGAGGAAGGACCTGTTTTACAAAATTAAGGTCTCTGCTATCATTGAGTGGATTAGTGAATGACTCATCTCTTAGTGTTAAATTCAGACTTGAGCACTTGGTTTTGGCGAATTTCCAAAGCTCTCTCCCTTAGTTATCCATAAATCCAGCCTTGGTATTTGGGGGTTCCTGATTTACCTGCTAACCGTGTGGATGCCCACCTTAAGCCAAATTATTAAATATAGCCAATTATTAGATATTCCAAGATGGGGGCTATCAGGGTAGGTAAACCTGATACCATAGTCAGTATCACATTAAAGGACATCTAAATACCCCCTAAAGCTTGTTTATATACAGACACATATTTAATAATAATTAAATATGACTGGGAGGATTTTATTTGTTAATAATGGGTAAAATAAAAATAAAATATAACTGGAAAAGTGGTTTATTTTATGTGGGTTTTTTTTTTCATTTAAAAAGTCCTCTTAGGCCATGCCACTTGGGCATGCAGACCTCTAATACTTGCTCAGTCTGAAACATGGCCCCTGAACAAGTTGTTCCACCCTGGTTTAGATTTTTTTTTTTTTTAAGGAAGATTATTTGGGTGAAATGAGTAAAAGGGAAGGAGAAAAAGACAATGAAAGCATTAAATCATACATATACCAAATTCCAACTTGGTAAAAATGAATTACATTAATCTTACTAAATGAATGCATTTTACTTTCTGGAATAGAATCACACATTTTAAAGCATGTTTGGAATTCATTACAAAGAAGAGGGCCTGAGAAACCCACCCAGATTTATAAAGTGGTATTTTAACGAAAGAAAATAAACTCCATACAATATAACTGGATGTCACAAGCAACTATACAGTATAAAAACACAATGAATTACATGTGGGCAACAATGGGGGACCAAGGAGCCATGTTATCACCCAAGTGTCATGGCTCAGGACTCAGTCTGTGAGGATCAGGAGGATCCTTCAGTCCCCCCTGTGGCATGGCAGCCTCAGGACACACAAAGCCAGGACTCACCTGAAGATTACCCAGCACAGGCACCATCAAAACAGCTGGAACCATCAGATGAGGAAGCACTGCTCCCAAGCCCTCAGACATGGTGAGCAGAGAAGAGGGCAGAACAAAGTCTATGAGGCTCCTTGCCAAACAGCAGGAGAAGCACTCTTAATCAAGGACACCTGACTATAGCCAACTTAAGAGCTAGCTTTGACCCATGTTGCTTGTTGGGAACAACGGTCGGATTTACAGCTCTGGCTTGGTGTTTCTATGGTTCTGCTCTAGATTCCTGAACCCCTGATCTGTGGATTGGCTGACATCCCTACCTGACTCTTGGACTCTTGGATTGACTGAAGACCTTGTTTAATTCTCTGATCTTTGGACTGGCTTAACTTCCTGCGTGTCTCCCTTGCAAACAGACTTACAGGCTAGATTGCTTTCAGAGACTTTTGCTTGATTTGCTGTTCCTACTTGCCCTGCCATTATCTGTGAGAGCTCTGAATTAATTACTTCCTCCCTAGCAATGGTCTGTGAGTGTGCCAAAACCTGAACTAGAACACCAGGAGACCTTAGGGGGACACACCCCACCACTGACTCCTCCTATGAAATAAGTCAAAACCCTTTTGCCATCATATGCCCTCTAGGGTGTGGAGGGAATTTTTGCCATGTTTTGGGGCCCCTTTCACTATTTTAGGCCCAGGAGGCCTCTTTTACAACAGTAAGTGACCAGAAGTCACTTCCTATACACTTCCTGTTATTAAAAAAAAAAGCCCCTCTAGCTCTACCATGGCCCCTCTAGCCCCTATTCCCCTTTGTTAGCACCGCTGACAAGCCCTGCCCTCAGGAACCCCCAAAATTGGCTTGTTAATAATTTGGCATATTAATATAATCACCCACATGGGAGAGCAGTAAAATCTCAGGGACTCGCTGTAAGGATCACAAAGGCAGGTATTAAGGCATGTGTCACCCAATGGAAGGACTATTGACAAATTCCAAACTGAAGAAAACATAATTAGGTCAAGAGGACATTGCCTGCACACACCCTAGTGACAAACAATTGATCCCATCATCATGAAGTCAAAGGCTTTCACAGCCGGCATCCATAGATTTTCCTTGGGGTTTTTCCGGGCTGTGAGGCTGTGTTCTGGAATAGTTTCTTTCTGACGTTTCGCCTGCATCTGTGGTTGGCATCCTCAGAAGATCCCATCATCGGTGGTTGGAGTAATCCTTTGTCTGAAGGTATCACTCTTCCCTTAGTCCCCAGATACAGCCATCAAGGAGGCAGCTCACACTTTGTAAATTTAATCACCAGAACATTTAGAGCAGTGGTTCTCAACCTGTGGGTCCCCAGATGTTGTTGGACTACAGTTCCCAGGAGTCCTCTGAGGTCTCACCTTGACAGCCAGGTGGTCCTTCCAGTCATTAGTGAATCTGGAGGATTGAACTCACAGTCTCACTAATGGCTGGGAGGACCACCTGACTGTCAAGGTGAGACCTCAGAGGGCTCCTGGGAACTGTAGTCCAACAACATTTGGGGACCCACAGGTTGAGAACCACTGATTTAGAGTAATTAAAACGCATTAACATCTTCTGAAGCCCATTGTTCAAACGCAGGAAATCTGTTGTTCAATCTCTGGGGATACCTGAAACCCATTGTTTCAACACATGAAATCCCATCACCTGAGGGCACATTTTGGGGTATAACTACTGGCCCAAAATCCTGCCTCATTGCACACAGATTCCTTTCCTGGGGATACTACCTCCCTCTGTGTAGCCAGGGCGCACAGTTTCACTTCCTGGGGACACTCCATCATTCTGTGTTACCCATTCCTGCTTCATCCATCCATGCTGCCAGTCTGCTCTATGATTTTTGGACTACAAGACAGGTGTCATATAACCCCCCAAAAACTCCTATCTATCCCTTTGTCATCCCTTCTTCTTCCATTCCTAGAGGTCTTGTGTGAATGCTTTATCGTATGAATGTGGGTGTGATTGGCATTATTATTTTTAAGACCTTAATAAATATAATTGTTAAATTAACTTTTCATTTTGTGTTCATGTATATATCAGTTCAAAGTCAGTAGGGGTAAACATAGGCATAAGATCCTTATCTTTTGCCCCCTTTTGCATTGCTAAGTTGAGTTGCTGCTAATTTCCCCAGCATATTAGAAACTCGATATTTGCGTGGAAGTTCCACAAGCAATTTGGGTAACACCTTGATGGCATTCAGGAGTAATTTTGACCCCAAAGACCACATGTGGCCTCTGAGCTGAACTTAGCCCACCCCTGCCTTCAAAAAAGAGTGTGCACCTGCCCACCATAGGAGTTTTTAAATGATTTTTTTTAAAACCCTGATTGCATGAAGCTAAGCATCCTAGGTACATATACCTGCTGTATGCTATTGAAGGGATCATGGCAGTGGATCCCTTTGGCTGGACTCATGGCAGGCTCAGAGGCTGACCACCTGTACAAAGCTCCCTTGGTAGCCATCCAACAAAGAAATACAAAAAAGGAAGTTTCCTTTGTCATACCCCCCTCCCCCACCTGAATCTTGTGAAAAGATGCTTGTTCCTTCCCTAGATTCACTTCTACTGTAGTGGCCATTACGATCTGAATCCCTTATAGACACTAAGTGAAAATATAGGCTCATTGGCTAATAGACTGTTTAATAGAAAGGAAGACATTAATCCCTCTTATATTCTGTTATATACTTCATAGAGGGTTTTTTTAATGCCTTCTGGAATTGTCTTCAACAGAGAGACAATCTACAAAGTCAGCAGAGATTATAACAAATGTTTTCCTGATATATAAATGAATGGTATGTTTCACTGATATATTGAGATTATCGCATGCCCAGCACAAATATTTGGGAAGAAACAAGCAGAATTAAAGATATAATCAGAGATGTTGGTTGTAATATTATTTATTACAAAAGTTAATTGGGGGGGGGGAGGAATCATGAATCAGCAACAAATTAAAGTGGAAAGTTCTGTATTTGGTTTGCTTATTATTAGAAATGCACTTTCTCATTCTAGATTCAGATTGTCTGCTCTGCTTGGCATTGTCTCACAAATGAGTAGCTTTTTAATCTATATTCAATCCATTTATTAAATTAAATTCTGGAAAAAAAACTTACACTAGAAAAATATTTCTTTTTCGTTTCTTACTAATAGGAGCTTATATTGTATTAATCCTCCCCTATAGTTTTGGCAAGGAATAACAAAAGACCATTAGGAAGAGTTTCCAAGCTATTTTTCTGAGCTGCAAGATGGTTGTAGCCCAAGACTTTTCTCTTGCCTATTCATAGGGATGTTACTGTGCAGAATTTGAGCCCTCAGTAGGGTTGCCAGATGAAATAAGGGACAGGGCTCCTGTACCTTTAATAGTTGCACCTAAAGAGGAATTTTCAACAGGTATTGCTGGTCATGCAAGCAACATTGCTGAAATTCCCTCTTCTACACAACCATTAAAGGTACAGGAGCCCTGTCCCTTATATCATCTGGCAAACTGAGGGCCTGCCTGCATTACAGAAATATAGCAGTTTGATACCACTTTATCCACCATAGTTCTATCCTATGTAATCCTTGTATTTGTAGTTTTGTGAGGTATTTAGACTTTTCTGTTGGAGACTCTGGTGCCTCACTGAACAACAAATACCAGGATTCAATAGGATAGAACTATGGTGGATAAAGTGGTGTCAAACTGTTGTATTTCTGCCATGTAGACAGACCCTTACCCCTCAGAAGTTGGATTATCTTTTGCATAAAATGAGGGGGGGGGACTTGGGTCCTTTCAAATATTGGACTACAAGTCTAAGTCAGCATGGGGAGTTACTGGGAGCATAAGGCAGAGACACAGTTGCTCTCAAGTCCTGCTGGAAGTCTTCCTATGGGCAACTGGTTGGGTGCTGTATAGGAACAGATGGTTGGATTAGACAGGCCTTTAGTCTGAGCCAGCACAGAAGGGACAAAATCCCTGAAATGCAGTGGGTAATCCTCTGCATACATGCAAAACTAAAGGAACCTGGAAATCAATCTGAGCCTAATTTCTAAAAGTGATAGTTCTTGTACTGAAGGAAACTTGAAAATGCATTTTATATGACTTTCCAGTCTTCTCTTCTCATTCCCATTGCACTGAAGTGCAGGGGCTATTCATGAATGAGGAGACCCACACTCTCTGGACACAAGATTTTGTCTTCACCTCTTTATGTTCTTGGGAAGGAAAATACCACCATATGTTTCCCAATTGCTTGCTTTACTAGTAAAGTTTCCATTTACCACATCTTTTTTCTCCCAAATGTGCAGTTCAGATTTAACTAATATTTTTTCTATGATCCATTATAACATTCATTTGCACAAGCCACATTGTGCTAAATTATCTGTGAAATATTATATAGGCTTCTTCCTAAAATGACCAGTCCTTTGCCTGAATCAAAACCCATCAAGTTTGAAACCAGCTCTCTAATGTGAAGAAAAGTTAATGAAACCATGAACCAAGTAGACCTACCTGGAACATATCTTCCTGTTTCTCTCTTTGTTAAATTCATAACACTGTTAAAAAGGCCTCATTCCATGCTCTGGGTTGCTTTTCATATCTGATCTGGACTTCTTATCTTTTACCAGGGTAGAAAGTTACTATCCAAACTAAAATCACGCAAATACCTAAGGCTGAGGCCTACCTATCACTGTCAGTATGTTCTGATTTGAAAATACCATGTAGATACTGATTCTGAAACAAAATGTATCTTTGGAAGCTAACATTGAATGAGCAATATTATATCCAGATTTCTGCTTAAAGTACAAAATCTGCCCCCCCCCAAATATGCATCACTATTCCCAAATTTAAAATGCCAGTTCAGCATTTTAAAGGGTGATGAGAATGACATTGGATATTCTCTAGGCATAATATTCAAAACCTAGATGTGACTTCTTCAAGCAAGGAGTTGACATCAGGCTTAGGCATAATTAGAACAGACCCACATATCTCAGTGGCACTTAAATTAGTCAGGTGGTCATCAATTTTAATGGGTCTACTCTAACTAAGTCAGGATCTAAATTATAAGTATTATCTAACTTGTAATATACAGTTGTGACTTCTTTTCTGATTTTAAAAACACCCAGTCTGAAATGTTTTTGGTAATTTTTCAATTTACTGTTCTTTTCCTTTTAAAAAAGCATACGGTGTCTTCAGGATTTGAAGTCTGAGGGGTGGAGAAAGAAGAGCTCCTCAAAATTAGTCCTGTTTTCATTTCAAATCTGTTGCAAAATCCAATTATCTGAGGTTGCATTAAAAGCAAGTGATTGCCCACATGAGACAAGGGGAAAGTACAGATACAAAGAATATTCTATGCAACAAAAAGGCAAACATGGATTTCTAGTCTATCATGGATGTGGAAAATTAAAATTATCCTTTGACTTGTGCGGAATGCCCTTTAGTTCCTCATCATTAGTGTTAATCCCCTTAGGTCACTGAAAGTAAATTATTCAGCATGCTAGATTCCTTGTGTCTTTCAAATTCTGAATGAAGTGAATAGTAATTTTAACATTTTAAACATACATATAAAACAGGGAGACGGAATAGTCTATATTGCATCATTTATCCTTTCTAATAAGGAAACCTAAGCTGGGTACCCATTCAGTAAACTGGGACTTAGTATGAGAAGCAACTGGAAGTAAAGCTATTTGACCTCTGGTTGTTAGCATATGAATTTGGTCCATGATATTTTGCACAGCGGCAGGACATTGGCAACCAAAATCAGCACCATTCATTTTGCTCTGTAATGGTTAGCCTGAGCCAGCACCACTTCTGCACTACTTCCCTTACCTTGTGGTCCCATTGCAGAGGTGCAATGATCCACACTGGAAAACTATGCAAGCAATTTCTGTGTTAGTTACAAGCCTCTGTTCTTGCTACTGCAACTAAAGAGGCCCATTAAGACCTGTCATGCTGTCAGGATGCTCAGATCATACAACTGGGAGGGTCCCAAAAGCCACCTAGTTCTATCCTTAGTCCTTACCAATGGTGAAAAAGAACAAGTAGAGTCAGGTAAGGAGCAACAGCATCCATTTTTAGGAGCTGTTAAATCAAGGAAGGAGAACAGCATCCATTTTAGCACCTCCTGAACCAGCTGTTGATAGGAGATTGGGAAGCAAAGCAAATTTCGCAGCAGCCACAGAGTGAGTTTCCTGGTAGCCAGCATGGTGTAATGGTTTGAATTGTGGATTAGGCCTTTGAGGAAGGCAAAGACATCCCCCCTCTGAACAAATCTTGCCAAGAAAACCTCGTGAGAAGGTCACCTTAGGGTCTGAGAGGATTTGAAGGCACACAACAGCAAAGTTTCCTATAAGAAACTCTTTCCTATAATACACACAAAAAAATAATGGAGGCAGGGTGGGGGGCAGGAGATTTTTAAAAGGGCCGATTTTTGCCACAACAATATTGTCTCTCACCAGCACCCTCCACAGTGGACATCAAGCGGGCATGTTAACACGCCTGGCCAAGGAGAGCTGTCGAAAGCCTGGCTTTAAAGCTGGATGGAGACACTCTGTGGTCCACACACCCCGCCCACCCTCCCCAGAGGAGCCAGGACCTCTCTGTGTGTCCTCTGGGCTCGATTAAGCTGCAAGTCACAGCCCGGCAGGCCGAGCCCGGCAGCTCCGAGGGCGCGCTGCCTCTTTTCCTGCCTCACAATGGCTTCATTGACTATTGATCGACGCCGCACAACAAGGCTGCTGTTCGCTTCAGTCACACAGGAGCCTTTTCAGCTACAGCGATTCCCAACAGGCGAAGTCTGGAGAGGCGGGGGGGGGGGTCGGGAGCCTTCGCTTCCCTCCCTTCTCACTAGCCAGCCCACCCACCCCACCCCGGGCCAGCTTGTAGGAACACAGCCCTGGAGATGAGGGAAACCTCGCTGCGATCAGGCCAGGAGGGAAAGAAAGGCCAAGAGCTGCCTGCCAGTCTCTCACCTGGAAGAGAGGTAGAGAGAGTCCCTCGGCTCTTTGGAGGCGGGCCCCTCTGTTCCGGCCAATCGGGAAGAAGGGAAGGAAGAAAAACGGGGGATCCCTAGGTGGGGATTGCCCGTCTCGGAGCTGGCAAGCGGGGGCGGGGGAGCGAGCGAAGGGAAGCCCGGGCATTTCCACGACGGCTTTGGAAATGGCGGACAGCGCTTTGGAGCCTGGGGAGCTCAGAGGGGCCAACTCTGGCACCTAGCCATGCTGTGGACTCCGAATCCCCTTATCCGCCTTCCCTCCAAAGTCTCATTTCTTCTTAGCCGGCTGGGGCGTACTCATCCCAGGGCGAGGGAAGAGCGCTCTGCACATGCTCTTGGGAAAGGGTGGAGGCGGACGCTCCGCAGCTGCGGCTCATTAGAGGACGGACGAAATGAGCGCTTGTGTGCAGAATAGGAGTGACTGCCGCAGCGAGGAGGTGACTGAGCCGGCATGGCCCGGAACGGAGGATCTTTCTAGCTTGACAAACAATAAAAGGGAGCCGCTAGTCCTCTTGATCGGGGGGGGGCATATAAAAGCCTGCCCCCGACCCCCTTTCGCCTGCGGGCCTTTCCCCTACTTCTCCATCTGAGTAAAAGGGGCTTTCACACTCCAGCCCTCGTCTCGGGGAAAAAGCCAACACGGATTCCTCACTCTTTTGACTAGTCCCCGTTCTGGTCGGGTAACTACGGGCGGGGAAAACCATTGCATATCTGTGGCATGTGTATATACAGTATATAGTTAATAACTGGGGGGAAAGGTCAGGTCAAGTCGGTCCCGTTCATTCAGGCCGGGGGCAAACAAGCACTGCTTGGGGCGCAAATGGTAAGCCCCTTCCGCCTCTCTTATACCTAAAGGAGCTCCTCGTCCCAGAGCCGCCACTTTCCCATCCAGAGTGTCCGAAGCCGTAGCCTTGGCCACCTCCGATGCCTGCTCGCCCTGGTGGTGAGGAATTGACCCAGGCATGCCCAGAGGTGCCCTCTCCCTCCCTGGGCGTCGAATGGCTCACCACAGCAGGGCCTGGCCTGAGCTTGGAGGGAAGCCTTGGGGCTTCCGGGGGAGCAAAATACCCGAGGCCCTGGAGACGAGTGGCTTCGGATCGAGTCCCCCCAGTGGGGCTCAGGCAGGGCAGGGCGGGGGGGGGTTATTAAAACGGGAGAGGGCCCGAAGAAAGCGGGCGCGCCTCGGCCTGGCCCCGTCTCGCTCTCGCTCGCTCTCTGGTCGGGTGGGCTGCGTCTGGGTGGCCTCCGCCCCGCGCTGGGCTTGCAGAACGCCGAGGGTCGCGGCGAGGGAAAAGCGGCGCGGCGCCTTTAAGGGTCTCTGCGCGGAGCTCCCGCCAGGAGGAGGAGGAGGGGGAGGGGGAGGCGTGTCTCTCGCCCGCCGCGGCTCCGGCGCTGCTTTGCCACTGAGCTCCGCGCCCTCGACGCCGACGCCTCCCTGCCCTAGACGGAGCCCCGTCCATCCACCCGCAGCGCCGCGACTTTCCCGGAGAAGCCGAGGGAGAGCAAGCCAAAAGAGCCGCCTCGCCCCGCCTCGCCCCTGGCAGCGGGACCACGAGGTAAGGAGGGGAGCGCGAGGGGGCCCGCCGGCCATCCGGGAAGGGGGCCCTGAGACCCACCAGCCCAGGCGGCTGCTTCGACCGCCCGCTTTGCTTGGCAGGGAACTACCGGCGGAGAGAGGAGAGGGAGGGTGGGGTGGGTTGGGGTGTCCTCGCGGAGAGCGAAGGGAAATCTCCCCCTCCCTCCGGGCTCCGGGCACTTAGGCGGGTCTTTGCGAGGAGCGAGGAGCGCTGCCCAGGTCCCTTGAACGAAATCTGGTAGCCAGCCAGCCAGGCAGGGAAGAAGACCGACGGGGCTACCCCAGCTTCCCCAGAGGAAGCCCCCCCCCCGCTTTCTCGGTCCGCCTCTTGCCCTTGTGCAGCGCGCGCTCTTTCTCTCCCGCTCCGTCCGCGAGGTGCCCGGGCTCACTTACTTGGAGTTGGGAATAACTTTACCTGGGATTGGCAAGACTTCCTTCCAAGTCAGTCCGGCTGGGGCGGAACTTTGGGCTGGCCACCTCTCTCCCTCCCTTCCATCTTCCATCAATCCAGCTCCATTCTCGTAGGTTCCATCCCCACCCGTGGTCCCCCCCCCCCCAAAAAAAGAACACCCTGGCTAAGGCATCTTGGAGCACCCCAGAGCTTTTTGGCAGAGGCCAGACTCCTTCCCGTCGGTGGGAGTTTTCGGAGGGGAGAGCAGGCGAGGTTCTCAAACTGGACGAGAGCCGGGGGGGGGAATTTTCCTCCTGGTTCCTTCCCCTTCCTTCACAGCAATCGTGTGTGTGTGAGAGAGAGAGACCCGAGAACACCAGACTTTGCCCCGTCGAAGCGCCCGGTCCTCCCGTCTATGTCTCCATTGTGCGCCCGAGGGGCAACGCTCCCATGTGGCGGGCGACTCCTGGGAGCTCTTGCCCCTGGGAGCTGTAGCATCCCCAGCCGCACTGAACTGCTCGAGGGAAGCGCTAGCTTCACTGGGGCTCCCCTGAAAAATATGGGGAGCAGTCTTAGAAACCGAGGTGCCTGGAGCTGAAACCGTCCCCCACCTCGCCCGGCCCGGCCCGAAACACTGAAGTCCCTGGACTGAAACCAGTGGGACCCGATGGGCTTCAGCCCAGACCCTCGTCGGCTTGTCTACACGGCGTCCACGCCAAGCCCTCCTCAACTGGCTTGAAAAGCCGGGCATTCTTGTTTCAATGATACCTATAGACCGGGGTGGTCGTCCGGAGGGAGGACGGGGCCCCTTTGAGTAATGTTCTCCACTCGGCTCCCGACGACCCGCGTCGTTAAACAAACGGGAGGACGAACCAACCAAACCCGCTTTATTGGTCTGGTTTCAGTCGCGGTGCCTCGTAAAGCCCCGACGGAGGAAAGAACGAGTCTCTGTTGCCAACCCTCTGTCCGCGTTTCTGCGTCTAGTAACAGGAATAGGGATGGAGGGAAAGCCCGGGAAAACACGTTATAAACTTCAGGAGATATGGGACGCAGAGAAACTTGAGCGTCCCTCTGTTTATTCATCTGTATCTATTTATATTTACACGCATACACTATACATGTAAATACTGTACGACGTATGTATGCTTGTGTGTACGCACACACATATGCGTTTATATGCATACCCCCCATGAGTAGGTGGCAGGTGCGTGGGAGTGATATATGGATCACATCATAAATATTTGCATTGGCTGCTTTTAAAAATTTCTGCGAAGATGTGCACCTCCTTGGAGTCAAAAAAGTGGCCGAACAAGTAAATCTATAATCTCTTCGGCTCCTTAATTAGGATGCACGTCTCTTGGGCAGCGGAAAAATTAATTACCATCTTAAAATGCCGTTAATCATTGGCACCTCGGAGATGGGACTGTGGATCTGGGCTGAGTGAATAACAGGAGTAGGAGAAACGCGCCACTTGCCCAGCTTTTGGAGGAGAGAAGGAGTGAGCCGCCATGTGGGTATGGGTGTTCTTAACGGATCCTCTCAACATTCATTCGAGTACCTTAGGAAATGGCAAGGGTGTGTGTGTGTGTGTGTAGGTAGGTAGGTGTAGGCCTAGCTTAGTTCTGTAAAGCTGCAAGAAACACCGGTCTACACAAACACACACACACACATACACAGGAGATGCTGGATCAGAGGTTGGCAAAGGGACCCTGCCCTGATGTCTTCACAAGGTCAGGACTAAGAGGCAAAGCCAGAAGGCGTAGTAGTTCGGCTACGATTCTTGTATAGGGATGGAGGTTGAGGTTCAGCTTTTGTAAAAGGCAGGGTCTAAATTTATGGACGATCTGGGGAGAGGGGGAGGAAGCCATCTCTCACGGCCTATCTCAGAACTGCTAGAATCTGATAGGAGATGGAGTCATGCTGACCTGAAGCTGGAAAACTCTGCTTTCCTCCGCCAAAGCTTTATGGTTTATTGTGTGCCTTCAAGTCATTTCCGATTTGTGGAGACCTTAAGGGAAACCTATTTCGGCAAGAGGAGGTTTGTCTTCTTTCTCTGAGGCTGCCAGAGTGTGACTTGTCCAAGGTCATCAGTGGGTTTCTGTGGCCGAGAGGGGCTTGGGATCTTGGTCTCCAGAATCCTAGTCCAATACCCAAACCACTGCACACCGTGCTGGCTCTCTCAGCTTTTTGGTATCTGAACAACCTCCTCGAATTTGTTCTTTATTGGAGATGTAGATACAGAAGCTTTATGGTATCTTTATATATCTCCAATAAAGAACAGATGCGAGGAGGTCTTATTTCTAGGGGAACACGAAGTGATGGTAGGCAAAGGACTAAACAGCTACAACCAATTCTTCATCAAGGCAACTTTGTTTCCCGGGAATATTGCAAGAAGAAGGGACCATAAAAAGTGCTTTTTTAAAAAATTCTCCAGTGCAGGCATTATTATTGGTTTCATGCTATTCGCAGTCCAGCTTTCTGTGCTTGATATATGCATTTTCATTTCCACTTCACCTGCGTTTGTGACCTTGGGTAGGGAGAAGATATTCCTGACAGGCTCCATATGGCGAAGAGGAAGGGTAAATCATGAGGCACGAGAGGAAATGGAGTATTTTAAGCTTCTCTCCGCATCCTCCGCCCCGCCGTTCAGTGGTGGGAAAGGACGAGTAGTAGCTGAATCGGTTTCGGGGAACCTGTAGCAAATGAGGGAGGTAGACCAGGCCAGCTTTAGCCGAGAAGACTTCTTTTCTAGCTCCTCCACCCAAATGCCACAAAAAGCAAAGGTCTTAAAAACTTTGAAACTGTGATGAGGAAAAATGCCAAGGGATAATTGCCAAGTTTTCTATTTTTTTTAAAGGGGGGGGGGAATCCTGATAATATGAATTATTAATAAAGATAGGGGGAGATCAAAATGCCAACTGCAGCATTTCTTAACAGATGGTAAAACTAACAAATGGGATGGTAGTTTCTAAGATCAAAATGAATTCTATATTTTACGGGGGGCGGGGAGCTATGTCCTCTGGGAACGATTAGCACCATTACAGTTAACCAGCCATTAGGCATTACTAAGGAAATGTGGATTGTGCACTTAATGAGATCAGTTGGGTTTCCGCCCCCCCCCTACATCCTAAATATTTGGTGACTTTAAAAGGCATGCATGGCGTCATGGTTCTGGATAGAGGAGCCGAAATTTAGAGAAGGAAGAAAAAGTATTTTCTATAGACCTGTGAAGGAAAGGGTGTTATATAATATGAAGGCAATCAAAGCACCCTATGATGACTATGGCAGAGAGTGCACGCTGTAAGGCGCACTAGGTAATCAGAGTGGATGTTTAAAATATTTCAACCCTCTCTGTGCTATAAAATCTGGGAAGGGTTAGTGTGTTTTGTGTGCGTTTGTGTGGGCGGGGGTATCCAATGGTATATCATATTTGAATAGACAATGTATGTATCAGCAGCCCCTCTTAGCAAGTCCGTTGGAAGGCATGGCGCTCTCCGTGGTGCTGAAAAGGAAAACGTCCGTTCAGCTCTACTACATTTCAGCAGAACAAGTTCTGTTGCTGTCCGTGGTGGTTTCTTGTTGGTTGGCAAGCATCTCACCACGGTTGGGGCGAAGGATATTGCAAAATAAATGAAACGTGCAGTGTCTTCTTCCAGTGTTTTGATTTGTTGGGTAAGAATGGGGAGAATCTCTTAAACCTCAGGCAGCTGGGAGAAAAAGGAAATGCATTTTAAAAAATCCAACACCACTTAACCCGAAGTCCAGCATCGGCTGTTACTTTTCCCCAGAGAATACAAGGAAACTTATGATGGTACAAAGCTTTTGAAAAGTGCAGATTTTAATATTAAAACTATCGCTTTTAGTATCATTATTCATCGTCCCCCCCTGCATGACATCATTACTCTGAAATATTAGGGTGCTTCTTACTATCCACAGCAAAGACATTTCAGCCTCCTTCGTTCATTTGATCTTAGTCCAAGTGAAGCAAGCGGAAAAGACATATGCGAGAGAGAGAGAGAGAGAGAGAGAGAGAGGGAGGGAATATATTTCAAGCCTCACGTTTGCCGGTGAAATATTCCAGCTGCGTACTGAAGGAGTCGCTAGATATCCTTGTTTTCAGCGTTAGGTATTCCTTCTCCCCAACCTTTTTCTCTGAAGTACTCCAATAGTCAGACCATTTGATTGCATTGCCTGCTAGATCGCAGAAGTAGCCATTCATGATGCTTAGTTTTGACACCGTTGGTTAGGTTTCAGAGGGTTTTTTAAAATAAATAAATAAATAAATAAATCCAAGGGATGTCCAGTAGTCCCTTAATCATAGGCAAATGTCAGTTCGTCGGCATTTTGAAGTAAACCTGTTCAAGAAGAGATTAGTACTAGTCACACTAGAAAGTTATTCCTATTTGCTTTGAGATAATACGTAAGTTTCTAACAATCCCCACTGCAAATGCGTGGCACTAGATAAGGTTCAAAATGAAAACAGGTGCATTGAGGCTTCATGGGTACCTGGAAGAAAGTCCCCAGTGGTGTATGGAGGAGTAGAACAGGTTATTAAGAAGCAGACTTTATTTTTCTAGCTATAGTTGGATCTATGCTATTTTTGTCCTAGAGTCAAGGCATAGGAAGTCAATCATGTAGGTACAGGTTTATGATTCAGTTACATTCCTCCGTCTTGGTTTATAGAACGCCTACCTTTTAGACTTTCCCTTGTACTGAAGCGGGGAGAGTTTCCAGACAGCCGATTAATCTCCATTCCTTTTCGCGTGGCGCTAATAGGAATTATCTTTCACTCCCCCTATCTCCCTTATCAATACTTTAATAGATTCACGGGAGACTTTCCTTTCAGACTATACAAGAGGATTTGTTCCTTCTCCACTGAGGTGCTTTTAGTGGCTCCACAAAGGTACAAATCCCCAGTCGGTTTCCTGGTTCCACTCTTGTAATAAAAGAAAAGAAATCTGAAATTTATTTCCTAGGAAACCGTGACACCTATGAATAAATCTATAATCTGGGTGGTGTGCGTCGGGGTGGGAGAGATACAGCAAAGAGCTGGGAACAGTAATCCCTTCTCAGACCAATCCTTTGCGTGTCTGCTTAAAATGAAGTCCGGCTAAACTTAATGGGTCTTACTTCCAGGTAAATATTTATACGACTGCAAAGATAGAAAGGAGCTTCTGTTTTAGCAAAGGCTTCAAATGACATAGCACTAGTGCTGGAAAAATGCCCTTTATTTTTTGATGCTACTACTTGGGAGTAAACAGTTGAGGGGAGCTCTAGAAGACTAGCATTGGCTACAGAATGGAAGTTCGAGTTGCAGGACAACTATTACTCTGTTCGTCTAAGGATACCGTGTGTGTGTGTGTGTGTGTGTGTGTATATTTAAAAAATAGCATTTCGAAGGCAGTGGCACTGCGAAAGAAGCCCTGCGCTTCGTTCATATCTCGGTATGGGGTAGGTGCTTGACAGTGCAATCCTACTCGCGTCTACTCGGCAGCGGGTTTTACTGCCAGGGAAGAGGCTATACCATGGCAGCCTCACTTGAGCGCCAGCTTTCCCTCCTGGCATTCCTTGCTCCCGTCTTGAATGGAGGCAATGTTGATGAAAGTGAGCACGACCGGAGCGCCTGCAGCGCGAAGGGCAGGACGACGCCCGGACCCTGGGTGGAGAAAGCCCTCTCGGTGGTTGGCGTAGGTTTTGAAACCAGGCGAGGGCCTAGATTAACTTGCATAACTCTTGGACAAATGGCTAACCCCCGCCCACCCGCCCGCCGTGCCCCGCCAGCTACTCATTCATGAGTGTTAACGTTGCGAACACGGATCTTGCCTCTTAAACCCGAGGCAGGGCCGCCGATCCAAGGCCCATTGCAAGACTTCGGACTGAAACGGAGTCCCGCGGAAGGCCAAGTGGGTGGGTGCCACCGGGGAGGGCGATGAAGTCCGGACTAGGACTTTGGCTTGGAGGTTAGCGAGCGGGCCACACACGGAAACCAATGCGTTGGGTTCCACTCCGGGGCCAAGTCTCTCCAGCTGCTTCGGCTCTGAGCGTGTGTGTCGTTGGGGAGGGGTGAGAGTGGGTGGCGGGGGGCTGGATCTCTCGACCAGACACCCAGACGAAACCAGCCAGCCCTTCCGCCTCCTCTACGAGCCGCTCGTTGGCCGGAGGAGGCGAGAATTTGATTATGGGAAGACAAACCCCGCCGAATGTTGGGCCTGTCATAGACCCCCTTTGCTTGGCCTGGTCTCCCCCCTCCTTTGAATGATGATGATGATGATGATGAATTTTAAGTAGGCTGCCTAGGGGCGATTGTGGTGTGTGTATGTAGTGGGGGGGGGCAGTTCATTGCATAAGAACCCCGAGGAAGGGCTGGTTGTCTAGCTGGCAGCCTGGAGAGCAGCAGAAGCAGGGCTGTCTGGATCCCCGGCGCTTCTTCTTGGCTGCGCGTCAGAAGCCGTGCGGCAGTGCAGCAGGAAGGGGAGCCCAACGGCCGGGGGGGGGGAGAGAAGAGGGGGGAGCACCCGCCTTCGCGCCAGCTCGGGTTGCCTATTGATCTCTCCCCGCCTTTTCTCTCCTGCCTCTCCTTCTCTCTCCTTCCTCCCCCCCTCCTAGGTTCGCCCGGCTGGCCCCCGCGCCTGCCTATGTGTGCGTGCGCCTGTTTGGATTTCTCCAGGAGTCTCCCCCCGTCTCCTCCTCCGGCACCACCACCACCGCCTCCTCCTCCTCCTCCTCGCCCGACTACCATGGATGTCCCACCATTCCTTGCAGTCGAAGGTTGCTCCTTGGCGCAGTGAAGGAAGATCATGCCGGGATTGCTAATGGCTTTGGGAAGCAGGAGCGAGGCGGCTCTCCCCTCGGCCTGACCATGCCGTGATCGCCTGGTCGGCCCCCGCACACGCCTGCCCGCCCGCCTGCCTGCCTCGCCTCTGGACTCGGCTCACCCGGGAGGGGGGCAGAGCAAGCAAGCAAAAAAGAACCCTACCAAAAACCAAACAAACCAACCCACAACCCGACCCAGTCCGATCCGCCCGCCCGCCCTGTCGCTTGGGAGAAGGGCCCCCCCAGAGGGACAACAAAGCCAACCCAAAACCAAATCCGGCGCGTTTGTGTGCAGAGGAAACACCATGAAGATTATTCCCCCGATTCTAACCCATCCAGTCTTCAGAGGCACCGTTCGGCTCCTGCTTGGCTTACTGTGGATTGGCTATTCCCAAGGAACCACGCATGTGTTGAGATTCGGTAAGGCGGCTTCTGCCTCTCTCTCTCTCTCCCTCTCTCTCTCTCCCCCCTCTTTTCTCGCTCTCTATCGTTTGTTGGCTGCGTTCCTCTATGGGTGTCCCTCGGATTTTGCAAAGGGAAGGCGGGGGGAGCAGGGAGAGGAGGAGGAGGGGAAGGGGAGATGATGGAGCGACTTCCGGGCGAACTACGGGGGGATTTGTCTCCCTCCGGTTGCCACTTCCACCCGCCGCCTGTCTTTCTCCCTCCCATTTTAGCCCCCCCCCGCTGCAAAGTAAAATAAAATAAAATAATGCAGCGCGATGGCCGATCCCATCGTAGGCGAACCGAAGAGCAGCGGCCGGATCTCACCCCAGCTTGGCTTTGAGTGGTCTCTTTGCAGTTGTTCCCTCTCGGTGGGAAGAGGGCGGAGGGGGAGCCTGGGGGACTGTTGATTCGTTCACGTCGAGGAAGGAACCCCACTCGTGTCCCGAGGTGCGTCTGGCCCACACAAGCGTCCGAGGGCCGGGGGGGGGTGATCAACGCGGAGCAGGAGCCCTGGAAGGTCCCGTTTGTTTCCTAGCCCTTCCGTGACCTCTGAATGCCGTCGGATCAGGCCGTCGGAGAGGAGACAAAACTAGGAAACTCCCCCTCCCTTCTAAACCCCAAGTAGTCTGGGGTTCCCCAGTGTCCCAGAGGGTGAGCCGTGTTTTTCGAATTGGCGTTAGAGAGGTGCCGCCCATAAAAGTCAATGGAGTAACTTTCCTTGGAGAATGGTTGCTGCGCAGCTGCTTGGGCGGAAGAGGTTTCTGGATCGCAGGCTGAGGGCTCAATGGCTTCTCTGGTGTTCTCCCCGAGGTCCGGAGCCTCTCTTCCCAGGGAGGGAGTGAGAAAGAGCTTGGCGGCAGGAGGGGGAGGTTTTCAAGAGCGCGCCAGGCAGGACCATGGTGGAAGTTTCCCCGTAAATTGCCCTCGGTTGGACAAGTTTTTAATATATATATATATATATATATATATATATATAGGCTTCTTCCCTTTCAATTGACCTTTTCTGAACTGGTGAGAAGGCGCGGTCTAGAGGGCAAAGCTTGTCGATGCAGAGGAGACCGCTGGAGAGGGCGTCCAAGGTCAGGGGTGGTTTGGATGGCCGAAAGCAAACTCGTCCGAGGAAAGTTACTCCACCGAGAGGCCAGCCTGTTGAGGCGGGAGGGAGGGAGGGAGGGAACCTGGGCTCGCACCCCCCGCCCCGTCGGAGGAGCCCCATCCCCGGGAAGCCCCGGGCAAAGCGCGCCTGTGGCTGAAGGCGGTTCTGGCGCCCGGGAGCTCAAGCTGAGAGCCCAAGGGACGTTGTTTCTGTCTGAGGAAGAGTTGTCCCCAACGAGAGCCATGAGACATTTCCACCCTCGAGGGTCAGACTAGCCTCAGGGTTTTGTTTGATGCTGGAGAACAGGAGAAAGGGGGTCTGTTTTCTTGAAACCAAGGAGGAAAAGCAACGGCGTGGGGGCGTTGCGCGGGAAGCAGGTCGTGATCCCGCCGGTGCCGGCCTGGCTTTGATCGGGTGTCCTGGAGGTTTCCGGGTTGCCTTATCTCTCCAGTCTCCCCTCCCTCCCACCCTCCCTCCCTCCACCCCCAACAACCCCAGCCTGCCATTCTTAGCGCAGGTTGCTCGTAGCAACCGTCTCCAGGAATGAATGAAAGCTCAGCATTGGACATCATGGCACTACTGGTTGGAAGCGGGGGGGGGGAGGAGAGGTGGGTGATTGCGGGGTATTTGACCTGGATCCTGTTGAAAGCAGCCGCGGGGGTGGGTGATGGATGTCGTCTGTGAGAGGAGACAGGCCCCTCCTTGTGACTCGGGGTCCTCTGGGTGAGGCAAGTCAAGACGTGTCTGGCTACCCGCGCCTTTCTCCAAAGATGCTCTCCAGGTTCATTCCGGATACCCGTCTGCGGCAGGTTGTCCCCATGAGACGCCGCTGACAGGAGCCTTCGCGATCCGTCAGAAAATGGAGGGGATGCCACCCTCCCTTCTTTCTAAAGCCACTCAAAGTCTGAACCGCCCTACAAGGAGTCTTTGTGTGTCTCCGCTTTTCCAAACGGACAGGCCAGTTGGTTAAGACCGTGTAATCCCATTGAGTTCAACGGGGCTTTCAAACCAGTTTATATCCCATTGGTTCATTTTAACGGGATTGTAGAACTGACCAAACTCTTGTTCGGAACCTGTATCAGTGTGTGTGTGTGTGTAGGGCTGGTTTAAGGGGTTTTGTCCCCCCTGCAATGCTTTATTTTGGGGGGCCCATATGTTTATGTCAGGTCAATGTAACCTAACCTATTCATAGTGCAGGATATTCAGATTATTACATAATTCATCACCAATAATATGTGGCAAGAGTCAGAAGCGTTGCTACTAATAATGTTTTTGCAGGAGGAAGGATACGAGGCCCCCCACACGACGGGACCCCTGCGACTGCAGGTGCTGCAGGGCCCTTAAACAGCCCTCTGTGTGTGTGTGTGTGTGTGTGTGTGTGTGAGTGAACTTGCTGGGGCTTAGTTGTTGTTTAGTTGGTACTGAAAGCAACCTGTGTGAGAGAAACTAGGGTGTTTACAGTTCACTCCCACCCTCAGTGGTTAACTTTCACTGGAGGGAGGGAGAAAAGGTTGAGATGAAAGGCAGAGACTAGAACAGGTGTGTGTGGGGGGGAAGAGAGTTTTGGTCTCCAGCTGTGCCCACTGCCTAGAGCTGCAGGATATGGAAAGGTGCTTGTAATGGCAATTGCATGCCATGGCATGTACTTCCAAAGAAGAATACCTGAGACACTGAGAATACCTGAGCTGGGAAGAGAAACAACCACTTTGGGTACAATAAAGGAAAGTTGAGCAGCGGAAAGTTCAGTTCCAAGGGAATATTTGGTTGAAACAGGAAAGTGTTTCTTGGAAGAAAGGAAATGGATTCCAGGAGAGTCAGCCATCTCTCTGTTCTTTGGAGGGATCATGACCAGCAACAGCCTGAAAGAGTCCCCTCTCCTTTTTCCTATTGGGATCTACTATGTCTGGCCTTTCATTTTAATCACAGAGGGATTAGCTAGGGTACCTTCCTGTCTATTCTCTTCTCTCTCTCTCCCAGGCTAGCCCATCAACCACACCACAAAAATCTGCTCAGACACTCACAGACAACAGCAACAGAATTGTTGAATAAAATACACATGTCCACCTACCTCCTCATGCAATGAGGTGGATCCAACTCTACAGAAGGCTGGTGTTAGTGAAGAGCCATTAACTCTTGCCAAGAGCCATCCAGCTCATCCAGGCCCACTAACACCAATAAATGCAAAGGAAGCACCCCTCACACCCATCTCTGCCGGCTGAATGTCCTTCCTTGCTTTTTTTCTCTCTACCAACACAGATGTAAGTTTCTCAACCCAGTTACCCAAAGGGATAAAACCCTTCTGGTTTTTTTAAAAAAGTCTTTGAGGTACAATCCTGGCAACTATCATCCGGCTCTTGCATTCAGGTTGTGGTTTGTATAACAGAAGTGGGGATGGGGACAGTTTCAGGTTTCAGTAGAAATGTCACATTAGTCTTCCTGGTGTGAAATAAATTAGCATAAATTGGTGAAAAATCACAATTCCATGTTTTCAATGTGACTATCCATGTGTGAATGAGTGCAGCCCAAAGATTTTACCATACTTTGTATGACTCTTCCCACAACAATATTGTAGTTAATGTAGTTTGTGTCATTACTGGACAAAACTGTGAGGTGTTCTGCATTGACATACAGTTGTGTTTCAGTACCAAGGCCAGTTCCCTACTCTTTTCAGCTTCTCAACACTATAGAAAGATTTTTTAATTATTTTTTGGCCTGTTGTTCCATAGCTTCTTATGTTAATTTGAAGTTCTATAATTGTTATTGCTTTATGCATTAATGCCTTTTCTACTCCTAAGTCTTTTTTCTTATAGCCCCAATACCTGCTATATTGCAGGGAATTTCCTTTCAAAACCAGTAGGACACCAAACCTACACATGCATTTACTTTCTTCCAGCCAAATACGTGTAGGTTCTGCCTGCTAGTTTGATTAGAAGGATCTGTGGTTTTTAATGTGCTTTTTATAATAGTGTTTTATTCACTCCTACATTACTCAAGTCACCTAATCAAGCCAGCATTATGATGCAAACAAACTTGGATCTTTATATGTATTCCTTAAACTAAGGCTATTACCTGATTAAAGAAATCTTACTCAATTAATTATATGAGTTTTATTCAATTAAACAATTGGCATACATTGGCACAAGAGCAAAACCAGTAGCTCTGAAGCAAACAGGACATTTCCTTTGTTTTCAGATGTTGTACCTGTGTTGCAGTAATGGACAGCATAGATGAAATGTGCTATCTTTTGTGTGTGAAAGAAGGGAATTATCATTTAAGACTGTGTTAGCCATCTACAGGTTTTTTCTTCATACATACTTCTATTCTTTTTTAAAAAATCTCTCTTCTGCTCAACTAATTAATATTGTTTTACTTAAAAGTAAATCCCACTAATTTAACCAGTATTTATTTCCACATCAAGGTGATTCGAATAGTAAGTTTAGGAAGCAGTCTATTGTGTATGAAACCAAGTAAAAGGACTAATACTGCTTAAAATGGGATAGTCAACATTCAATTAGAATATATAGTAACTGACAATGACAGATATAGGTGCTACCTTTGTAACAATCTTATGAATATATGATCAGATGTAAGCCCTACAGTATTCAGTGGCACTTAATTGAAGGTCTCTGTCTCCCTCCCTCCCTCTGTGTGTGTGTATATATGTGGTCCTAGACAGTAAAAGTGTTTGAGCCATTTCCAGTAATTTATCATATATGCACATACACTGGACACACTTTAAAGCCCTATCTTAAGTTATTTTCTACCATATAGTATTTATTGTGTGTAGTATACTACATCCGCATTGCATGTCATAATGCTGCAATGCATAATTTATATACTTATTTCTTTCTTGTACTTTTATGCCATCCCATAACTTGTACTCTCTGACCAAGGTATGTCAATATTTAACCCATAGTACAAACACAGTACAAATAAAGTTACAACATAAAACCAAACAGCAGGTTATCAAAATCAGTCAGTACCATAACTTTCTCACACCACTGATAAAACTTAAAACTTCAATTTTCAACATCTCACAAATCCTTGCAAGCTCCCTGAAAACTAACATAGGGCATGGGAAAAAATTGACCCCCTGAATGTTTTGATTATAACTCCCATCATCCCTTACCATTGACCATATTGTGTGGAACTTCTCAGAGTCGAAGTCCAAAGCATCTTGTATGCCAGACTTCCCCCTCCCCTATACACACAATATTTTTAAAATCTAATTCTGAACGAAATAAAATCTATGTATGAGATGTTCTTGTCAGAGGAGGGCATTCTGCAACTGGAATGTTACTACCGATAAGCAATTAGTAGATCTACTAATAGATCAATCATTATTTCAAATGAATCTCTTTATTGGGAGGAAGGAGGGATATAAATAAATATACCACCACCACCACTACCAACAACTTATTATTATTATTATTATTATTCAAGTATGACATAGTACGGGGCATCCATTGGTGAGGCATGCTGGGATTTCCAGTTCAAACAACTCCAGCCCCTTAAATAACTAGCACTTTTCATAATTCAGAATGCAATAGTAAGTTCTTTGTTAGTTGGACAGCCTGACTTTTTAAAAAAAATATGTGACACACAATTCTCCTGCAAGACATTCCATAAAAAGAGGGAACTAGGATGAGGGAAATTACATCTGACTTATCACTGTATGCTTGTGTTACTGTGATGAACAAATTAAGTGTGGTATAAAAATCAGAGAAGTGTTTCAACACAGGGACCACATAATCTTTGATTCCCTACTATATGTGACATATGTATGCTCTTTCTTTTCCAAGAGCTCTGAGGCCCAACTGAGCACTCAGGTGTTGTCTTTGGGGGACACAGTTAAATTTAATTTCACCCAAATGCTGACTGAATATATAGCATGTTTAAGGATTGAATAGGCAGCTTCGTGATACATACCCAGCTTTAAATCCTTGAACACATTTCAAAGACAGTGGCACATAGATGGAGACTTTAACATGTTGTATAGCCTTTATTTTAAACTTTAAAACACCACAATCTTTTGTTTTAAGCATTTAAAGCACCTTGAAGGGCATCAAATCATACTATGTTGGCAGCTACTTTTCAGAGCTAATGTTCTAGTGGGAAAGAGCTCTGGGAAGGTCTTTTGTTCTCCTCTTATTCTTCTTTTATTTAAAGCATTTAAATAAGTGTTTTAAAGGGCACTAAATGATATGTTGGCAGTTGGGTGGCTACTTTTCAGGACTGTGCTACCAGAAAATAAACATAGGAGAAGGACATGGTACCATCTATAGTTTTCCCAAGGTCTTTAGATGTCTGTTTTTATCATGAGACTATTGTACTGAGCTCAGATGGAGCAGGCCTCTTGAGACAAATTTCTGTCTGATTACTCCTTCTAAAAGATGACTGTACAATCACAGTCCTCTTGAGTAAGGAAGCAATGAAGAGGGAAGAAAGGAAATCAGGATTATTATTCCTTTTTTTGCTTATGACTTTTTGTTGCTTTTGTGGCCTTTCACCAGCATGGCTGCATATATGCAGAGGGTCCATTTTGGCATCTGATGTAGGAAGGGGCTTCCATCTCCATGTTGCATAAAGTTGTTCTTTATGCCACCCATATATTGTCTCTGGTTATTACAAATTATTTTTTGTATTTTATTTGATAGATTTCTTAGCCCCATTTGAAGTCTGCAGTCTTTCCAAGATGGCTGACAATAGCCTGAATGCCAAATAGAGAAGTCCCATTGAATTAATTGTTGAACAGCGAGTCTAGACTTATGTAAATTCCCATTGAGTCAATGGGTCTACTCTAGTTGGGGCTAGCAATAGGACTGAGGCTAATTTAAGACATTCAGTACTGTGCCACTATAATGAATTCATAAGACCTTCCTGAAATTTTAAAAGTAATTTTAAAAGAGCTAGTAACAAAAATAATGTTGTTTTTTTTTTAAAAAAACACACATTTCAGTTAAAAGCCAAAGAACTAAACAAATATTCTACTCAAAATAGCAAGAGGTAGATTCAGTTGTATGTCTCCTGAGATGGAATTCCATAGGGTTGGGTCTGGCACTGAGAAAGCCCTTCCTGTAATGACTGCCATTATTGTATTCATGTATTCATGGTGGGTCAGGGAGTAGGGCCTCTGACTATGATTTTAATACCTAAGCAGGTTTATAAAAAGGTAGGCTCTCTTATAACAAGCAACACCAATAATCCTCATAAAAGATTCTGCCTTTTTTTGCACATTAATTTTTCACTCTTACTATACCTTAAACTGGTACCCCTAAATAAGTAGTGAAATGTATGTGTAACCTGCTGAACAAGGTCTCACATTACTCTGTTCCACTTGGATGTGTTAGCCACGGACCAACATGTCTTTAGTATGAAATGAGAGAGTATCATTAACAAGATGGCAAACATCTAAACAGTCAAGACCTTCAGAGTGACCTCTGGAAGCAAGCAGGGCTAACTAGAGAACCTTTGAAAGGAAAGAGTACAGTGCAGAGCCAACATGGTAAACAGACAGTCTGTTGTGGCTGTGATGAAGGGAAGCAGTAGCATGTGAAATCTGCTTGCTGCTTTTTTTTTCCTGTCAGGGAAAAGCAATCAGACATCCAAATGGCTATGCAAGGCAGCCAGAATTCAATCTCACCTTTGATTCCTAACCTCTATGCGATAAAGCACAGCTAGAGATTTTATATGGAATAGCTTGCTAATGTTCTTGCTAATGGAGACTTAATGATAGAGTATTGACAGCTGGACAATTGTCTTTGCAAGGCCATTATTATAGTAAGGGTTGGGGGAGAACAGAAGGATGGGGATGACATCCATGTCTTTTCCAAAGTCTCCTCAGTTGGAGTGGTGTCTTTGACTTGAATATGCCCACAGCAGGCAACTTGAGTCTGATTTCTTTCCAACTGCTTATTCCATTCCAGGGGAATAACCCACCCCCCACCAAAACCCCAACATTTCTTCCATGGTCTTGCAATCCATCCTCCCAAGAAGGAAAATAAAATCAAATTGAATTATGCATTAACACATTAAACTTGGAGAGATCACTGCTACCTCTTCCCTGTTTTTCTGCAGGTGCTTAAACTGTGCTTGAGGGTGTTTGTATGGCAGAGACTAGCTCTGCCTTTAAAATAAATAAATAAATAAATAAATAAAATTCAAAGCAAAGTGAAAACACTGGTTAGTTTTGCAGCCTCCTCAGACCTGATGGTAACAGTATTTTCTCCCACCTGTTTGTTTATCAGAAGCCAAAGAAAATTTCACTTGCTAAGGGGAAGAGGCCTTCCATGTGCATTAACAAGGCATTTAAACCCAACTTTCCATCAGCAGCAGTAAAAAAAGAAAAAAAGAAAAGAAAAATCTTTGGAGGAAAGCTGAGGTTAAGAGTCTCTAGAAGGAGGTGTGGAGGTTTGCAGAGCATTGTTATTGACTGGTCCAGATTAAAGAGCAGAGAGGAAGATTTCAATTTGATAACGTCACAGCCCTTCCTGTTTTTCTTTGCTGCTTGCACCGACATTTCTGTAAGGTAATTAAATTGGCTGATTGAAGTCACAGTGGTCATGGGGCGATAAAGACCATTTGGATTTAATGGAATTTAAAAACAACAGTGCTCAGTGCACAACTCTTACAGAACAAGAATTTTAATGATCCATTCAGGGTGCTGACTAAATAGAATGTCCTGGAACAAGTTTAATTGAAAGGGCAAACCTGATTAGGTGTTCGCAGTCTTTATGGTCAGAGATAGGGGAATTAAAATTATCCTTTTTTAAAAGCCCCATTAATGCATTATCAAGATTTAAGGCAGGTCAAATAAAATCTCTTCTATAGGGTCAACTTTGGAGGATCCCCACTCCACATTTAAAGCAAAGTAAATGGGTGGAAGGATGTTCTATTCAGCAAAAATATCACATAGATTTGTGTGTGAGTGTATGTGTATGCATGTATATGCAAGCGCAACTACTTTCAGCTTCTGGAAGTCATGGGGAGTTCAATTAACAATATCAATAAATGTGAGTGATGATAAGTTATGTGCTTTCTGCTACTAGAGATAAGGAATTTGAGGATAGATTTATTTGTAGATTCAGGCTTGAAAGATTTCCCATTTAACAATCTGCTTTAGTCCCTGAAAAACTGTCTTCCCCATAACTTAGCCTTGTTTTCTTTTTAAGTTTAATCTTTCTTCTCCTTAACTATCTCACAATGAAAGAACTGTTGGATGCCCAGACAAAAATAAGATAAAATAAAATTGAAAGTCTGCTGTTTGCATTGTCTTCAGTTTCAAGCTTGCATACAATCTCATTACAGATGTGGTGCCATCACGTATGTTGGGAGATTAGAGGAAATGCCATGCATAACATTACAGTCACACATCCATATCTTGGGAATAAAAAGGCCAGACATTTTAAAGTGGGGTCATCATTCTATGTCTTGCCAGATTTATGTTCTGTTTCAGTCTTCACTATATTACCATCACAATACTGTAAATGTAGCAATACAGTCATATGTGGAACTAAGTGATGGTGGAATAATGTATTTGCGGTTTAACTCTTGTGATATGAAAATGGATTGTTCCCCTTAATACAGCTATGCAATCTAATATTTGCTGAGCAGCATGCAATAACATTTGAAGAGATACTTTAATGTGGTTGGTCCTTCATATGCTTCTAAATCTTCTACATAAGGAAAGTCAGTAAATGCCTTTTTAGTGGGTTGGAAGCAGGCTTTTGAATTATATAGATATAAACAATTTTTCAAGGTCAGGGCTTAAATGCTGTATAGCTGGAATGTTTGTTTAATTGAGTCTGGTTTAATACCTAATCCTCAATCAGAGTTCTGTGTAGCCTGGAAGCCACTTTCATTAAAAAAAAAAAAAGATGAGAGGTTAAAATAGAAGGTATTACTTCAACTGTCTTGCGCTTCTAACTCTGTGAAATTAGACTTCATTGATGTAAAGTTTACATAGTAGCTACAAGGACCAATTTACTTATATTCTTATTATTCAACTATAGCAGGGTGGGGAAAGATTTTATATAGTACTTCAGAAAAAAAACGGAAGTCCCCGTATACATTTTAAAAGGCAGCTCACAAAAAGGGGCAAAGAGAAAGATATGTAGGAGAATGCTAACTTGCTTACAATGAACTCAAAATTGTATGATGATGATGATGATGAAGAAGAAGAAGATGTGTGTATGGAGCTGAGGATCAAGGCTAGAGGTCATGGTGAATTTGCCTGCTTGGGAGATGTGGTCTGCGTCTGAGCCCTGTAGGTTTTTTGAGTCCTTTTTATAAAGGGATAACATGCAGCCACTTACCCCCTTAATCTTTGTTAGGATGTGGTTTGTTAGGAAAGGTCTGGAAACAATGCCTTATGAGGAGAGACTTAGGGAGCTGGGTATGTTTAGCCTGGAAAAAAGACGGTTAAGAGGCGATATAATAGCCCTGTTTAATTATTTGAAGGGGTGTCACGTTGAGGATGGAGCAGGCTTGTTTTCTGCTGCTCCAGAGATTGGAATGCGGAGCAATGGATGCAAGCTCCAGGAACAGAGATTCCACCTCAACATTAGGAGGAACTTTTTGACAGTAAAAGCTGTTTGGCAGTGGAACACACTCCCTCGGAGCGTGGTGGGGTCTCCTTCCTTGGAGGTCTTTAAACAGAGGCTGGATGGCCATCTGTCAGGGATGCTTTGATCATGATTTCCTGCATGGCAGGGGGTTGGACTGGATGGCCCTCATGGTCTCTTCCAACTCTGCAATTCTATGATTCTATGTGGTATTGTGTGTGTGTTTGGCTTTTTTGAGGGGGACTGGTGTTATTCCTGGGAGGGCACAACAACAGCAGCAGCTTTGTCTGTCTGTGTATATGCAAATGCCTGATCATTTTCAGTACATATTTAAAAAATAATCTTTCACGGTGTGTGTGTGTGTCAAAGATATAAGAGACTTTTTGTTTCATCATTTTTTGGGGGGGTCATCCCACCCTAATTTTTAGGGGACAAAATCCCCTCCTTTTTATGTTTGTTTTAAAGCATATATTAAGAATTTAAGAAAAATCTGGAGTGAGAAGAAGCTTGTCTAAGCAGGCAAATAAAAGTGACCCCATTCCCCTTGGCCCCCTTGGCCAGTATTTGGGTTGTTCACTGAAGAGGAGCTCTGCCTGGAAGAAGGTGAGTTGCCCTGGGAGGTCTTTGGAAGGGCTAACACTTTGTGCTGTCACAGTCTGGTTACTGGACCCTCCAAGGCAGAGGCAGGCATGTGCAGGGGGTTCAAAGGGCCAGTTGTTTTCCCCATGGTGAACTGTACTACACCAGTTTACCTCTGAAAATCACAACCGGAAGTCATTTCTGATTGTGACATCCTACTTTGTCTGGGGTTTTGAGTTTTTCAGAGCATGCTTGAGGTTTTTGGGGGTGGGTTGGTGGGATGTTTGTGACCTGCTGTTCCTGGAGCTTCCAGGAATTACAGTTGATTGATTTTGGAAAGACCTCCCCAAAATGTAAAATATTTTTTTGGCATACATCAGCTACTGATGGGTTGTGCAAAGACTGTGTGTGTGTGTGTGTGTGTAAAGCCCCAGGGACACACGCAGCCTATAGGCTGCATAGTTTCCATTCTTGCTGTAAGAGGAGGTAGAGGTTGAGGCATAAGATCCTAGTTGATCTTGGAAGCTGGGCAGGGTTAGGCCTGGTTAGTACTTGGAAGGGAGACCACTAGAGAATACCAGGTGCTGTAGGCTGTATTCAGAGGAAGGGCATGACAAACCACTTCTGAATAAATCTTGCCCAGAAAATCCCATGATAGAGTTGTTATAAGTCACAGTCAACTTCAAGGTACATAGTGACAGCAGCAGCAATGACAACAATGATAATAGGCTAAATCTCAGACCACCTACATGCAGAACATGTATTCTTAGAGTTGCCATATACTGTTTTGACCAGATGTTACTCAGATTCTAGGCCTGGCACCTAGATTCCATGCTTTCATTATAAAAAGTAAGTTTCTAGCCATTATAGGAGCCTAGATATGGAGAATGTGGATGCATTCCTCTGTGGAATTATTCTGTAAGACAGAAGTCCACCTCTGTCCTTCTCAGGCATGAGGGAGAGAGAGTAAACTATGTAGGCAGCAGAAGGATATATTGCAAGGGTGCAATGTGAGGGAGAGAGCAGGAGGGATGAGATAGTGAGGGGTGTGAGTGGTGGAGTTCAAGAAGCAAAGGAGGGCACATTTCAAGGGTGTGAAAAGAGGGGAGAGAAGAAGTAGGAGGAAAGGGGGAGTATGATGTGGGAAAGAACCATCAGTCATCATTTGACCTTTTGCTTGTCATTTGCTTGATGTGGCACAACAGAATGGGTAAACTCACTCAGCTGAAAATAATTCTGTGTGATATGGTGTGAGATGATATGAATGTTCCATCTGTGCTGTTGGATCTTAGATGACCGATTCACAGACGCAAGTCATCATTGGACTTGCTGGGCCAATACTTTGAATGTCATTTTTGAAAGGTCCTTTCAAAGCTTGTTGTTAATTTTTTCAGGGCTCAGGGGGAGCATTTGTATAGGGATACAATGAGTTATCCATCATGCAGAAGAAGAGAAAAGCCATCCTCTCCCACTGCTATGGTGACACTCCCTGTCTTGCTATGCTCCCTATGAGGGTAGCTATGAAATTTCTGCAGTTCAGTATGGGATGATCACCTGATTGTCCTGGTGGTATAATGATTTCTTCTCTCCTTGCCTTTCAATGGGGGCAATATAAGGGCTTCAGTCATTCCCAGTGGTGTTTCTTCACAATCAGCTCTCATTCTCTACATGGTACAACGACTCATGACATAATCCCTGACTAGTTGGCTCACTTAGATGAATACCACACAAGCCTTTAAGACAGAATGCATCAGTAAGAGCATTGGAATTGAAACAAAAATCACTAGATGACGTTGGCTGAATTCGGTGGCCTTTCCATGTGTATTCTGTGACAGAACCGTTTATTTCTCCTCATGGGCATTGTGCGTGAATAAAAGCCCTTGCAATTCAAATCCACCTCAGTTTGTTGTACAGTAGCACGCAGCAGGGTTGTGACTGGATGATGTAAAAATATGTCAGTGGAGGGAGCGTGACTGCTCTGCCCAAAGCTCCCATATGTTCTGTTCCTCCAGCTTCCCTGCCATTCAACTTATGGTGGTTAGTGGTCGCTCCCTTTAAGCTCACATGCACAGGCTAACTTTTAAACCTCAAATTTGTGAAATTCAGCAGTAGCTAAATTTACCAATGCAGTCATTTAGCATCAACCTATGCAAATTTGGAGGCTCTGGGCATTTAAAGAAACAGAGACCTATTTTGCTAGAACATCATGAGTTCAAACCTGTCTTCAGAAAAATTTTAATTCCTCCATTTATCATTTTAAGAATTTTAGAATTTTGTGCCCCCCCTTCTTTTCTTATTTGGCAATGCAATTAAAATCCCTTTTTGATGACAAATGGGTGAATTCTGGTGATTACGGAGGGGGAGAGTCAAGTAGTTGAATGCAATGTATGAACTTAGAAAAATGCCACCTTGAAACAGGAAGTAAGAACTTTCAAAACATCTGGGCCAGAATCCTGTATCAGCTTCTTAGTTGAGTGCCTTAAATAACAAGAATAAATCTTTTGGGACAGGCAAGGGGAAGAGAGGAGGGAAAAAAAATTTAAATGCTAAAAGATAAATTCACCCCAGGTGAGATTTGAACCAACAACCTCCTGGTTACAAGGCAAAGACCTTTCCTGCTTGTTACCATGGCTGATATAGGGTGGCACTGGAGAATTCCCTGAATAGATGGATTTAAAAGGCATTCATGGCATGCAAAGTAGAGGAAATGATGTTTTCAAGATGGAATGGGGGGAACGAGGAGATCGTGGGGAGGTGTGGTTATCATATGGTGTGTGGTAACTGTCCTCCACGTTTGGAGATTTTCACACGGGGCCAAAATGCCCCGTTACTGCCCCGCTACCTCCTCTCCCGTTCCTGCCACGGAATAACATAAATCTTTCATACACTCACCTTAATTCTGCAGCAGGAACGGGCTCCCCCTCCTCTTGCTGGCTGGCCGTAAATGCAGCCGTTGTAAGGCTGCTTTTACGACCGGCCGTCTGAAATGTTATCACGTTATCACATGATAACGCCGGCCGGTAAATTTAAAAAAATAAAACTCCCCCAAACATAAAATCAGTTCACCAAGCACAAAAACACTCTTTAAATCACATAATCAAAACAGGGAGGGTAAACTAAAGGGTGCCACTTACCTCGATGTCTAGATCGTACCAGGAAGTGCTCGGAACGGACCTCCCCTCCGTGTTCGCACACCTGTGATTGCATTATAGCAACGGAACGGGAGGTCTATTCACGATGAAAAATCGTGATTACATTGTTCTGGAACAGTCACGGGAGTAGGATGGATGCAGGACAGAATGGGGTCAACGTCGTCCAAAAGGGAAAACCTTTCCCGACCCTGTTCTGTTCCTGCCACGGGATATATGGCCCGTGTGAAAATCTCCTTTGAAACATGTCATCCCATTGCAGAAACAAATATGCAGTAGGTATTGTTTCTATTCCAAAATGCTTTCACTTCATTTTGTCCTGGTTCTGCCACTCAAATATGCCTCGTGTGGTATTCTTCTCAGTGTGGGAGAAAGAGGAAAGAAAGGAAACACAGGAGCTGTCAATGCCTACAAACATTATCTGAAAATGTGCAAATAATAATAATAAAATACTACATTTCATGGAGGTGAAGTATCTGCTCTCCTAGAAATGCGGGGGAGATACCCCAAACCTATATTGTTACCTTAACTCAGGGTTTCTCAATCAGGGTTCCCTAGAACCATAGGCTTCCATGAGAGATTGAAAAGGGTTCCAAGAGAAATTGGGACTGGGGGAAAAATGAGTCTGCATATCTTTTATGCAGACACAAAAAATATTTCAAGGATTTATCCAGGGTAAAAAGGTGGAGAAATGCTAGATCATAAAGCAAGAGTTTGGAAATGTTACCTTAGTGTGTGTGTGTTTTGCTTGTTGCACTTTATGGATAACACATTACTTGTTCCCATTATTTGCTACAGGCTAGCCACAGTTCTACAAAGAACTGGCTAGTTCCTAGATCTGTGGTTCTGAGGGCTCCTCAGATACTAATGGGCTGTGTACCACAGACCTAAGGTCACCCTGCTTACAATGCCTGGGTCAGGTATTTAAAAAGTAGCCATCTCTAGATGAACCAGGTAGAGTGGCTAGGATCCACCACAGTGACAAGGGGTTTTCCAGGAATGGGGGGGGGGATTCACATCTCCTGGCATTCTGCTGCTTGAGGTAGCTACTTCACTGTTCCTAATATGGGATGGCTAGCCCTGGCTCAGCAGTAGGAGCAAGTAAAGAAGGACCTAATTCTCCACACTAGCTAAAAAGAGATTCAGATGAGCAATGGAAACTGGATGTAAAGCCTGCTTAGGTTTTACCCAAAGGTCTGTATCCTATGAGTCTTTACATATTAGTAGAGCCATGATAGGTTTGCCTTAGGGTCACCATAAGTCAGAAATTACTTGAAGGCACACAACAACAACAACAACAACAACAGATTTATGAACTGACGTTGGTTAAGCTAAAGCAAACAACCACAAGGCATTTATTTAATTAAATGCCTTGTGGTTGTTTGCTTTAGCTTAACCAACGTCAGTTCATAAATCTGTTGTTGTTGTTGTTGTTGTTGTGTGCCTTCAAGTAATTTCTGACTTATGGTGACCCTAAGGCAAACCTATCATGGCTCTACTAATATGTAAAGACTCATAGGATACAGACCTTTGGGTAAAACCTAAGCAGGCTTTACATCCAGTTTCCATTGCTCATCTGAATCTCTTTTTAGCTAGTGTGGAGAATTAGGTCCTTCTTTACTTGCTCCTACTGCTGAGCCAGGGCTAGCCATCCCATATTAGGAACAGTGAAGTAGCTACCTCAAGCAGCAGAATGCCAGGAGATGTGAATCCCCCCCCCATTCCTGGAAAACCCCTTGTCACTGTGGTGGATCCTAGCCACTCTACCTGGTTCATCTAGACGTTGGTTAAGCTAAAGCAAACAACCACAAGGCATTTAATTAAATAAATCCCAAAACATACAGAAACACTGTGATAATTTAAAATATATTAATATATGCAAGGAAACCCTTAGCATAGCAAGAGGGACATATACCTGTATGTGCATGTGCAACACCATGACTGCCACATTTCAAATGAGGTGGTCTTCTTCCTGTCAGCTTTCTTTCCCTGCTAGGTTGATTTTACACCTGATGAAACATCCATAGAATTCTACCATAAGGCCTGCTAAGGTGAATGGGTCTTTCTCTTTAACAAATACATAGATTACCAGGGTGTTGTCTAGATGATGAAAAAAAATCCTCACAGAATGTGAGAGGAATAACTTTTGTCCTGATGAGACCCTGTGGGGATTTGCCGTATTTGAAAGGGGGGGGGCAGACCTCCATGTACTTTGCGATAACAGCCTTTGCTGTTTCTCGTGAAGTTTTTTTTTAAAAAAAAATACACAGAAATATGCATTTTAGCCCATTTTAACAACCAATTTGAATTGAGGCACATCGCGGAAGTCAAAACATGATTGGTTGGATATGCGCAGGGGTGGGCTTGCTGGTGACAAAGTGGCTGGAGCTGTCATCGTACATTTTCACAGATGTGATCATGCGTGGTTTTCAAACAAAAAAGAAAGAGGTTTTTTTAAGCAGAAGATCACTCTTCTTCATCTCAGATTTAAAGAGCAGGAGAAGGGGAAATGGCAGGAGCTTTTGGAAAATAATGATACGAGTAATTCACTCACAACCACCATCTTTTTTTCACTGGTATGCTCCATATGAACTTCAAACAATGGATAGCTTCTCATACCAGGGAGCTTGCAAATATATCATGGAGACAAATGAACGCTGCTGTGATGGTGAGTTAATGCACTATTTTCCTCAATTAATTCTCCCATCTAGCTGAACCCCAGGGGTTTATTCGACAGCCCTTGAGAGCAATCTAGGGAATGATGGCTTGGGACTCAGTCAGAGCTTGGAAATAATAATAATAATAATAATAATAATTTTTTATTTTTAACCCGCCCCTTTGCTGCTTGGCAACTGGGGCAGCATACAACAAGATTAAAACAACAGCAAGTTAAAACAACCCTTCTCAATCCTAACCCTCCCACCCCTTAAAACTAAATTAAACTAATAGAGAATTAAAACAAAGATAAAATACAATAAATAAATAAATAAATAAAGGCAATAGCGGCAAGGGGGCAGGTAAGCAATCAGCTCCACTTGAGCCGGGAAGTTATTCCGGGAAGACCTGCCGGAAGAGATCCATCCTTAGTGCTTTCTTGAAGCTATCAAGCGTAGGGGTAAGACGGACCTCATCTGGCAGGCTATTCCAAAGTCTGGAAGCCATAGAAGAGAAGGCCCTCTGAGAGGTCTGCGACAGCCTAGTTTTCATAGGCTGCAGCAGGTTCTTCCCAGAGGACCGAAGTACGCGGGGGGGGGGGAATCATATAGGATGAGGTGGTCCCAGAGATAAGATGGATCCAAGCCATGTAGGGCTTTAAAGGTTAAAACCAACACCTTGTACTGTGCCCAGAAACTGATCGGCGCCCAGTGGAGAGATTTAAGCACAGGTGTTATATGCTCTGTCCTAAATGTACCCGTAATTAACTTGGCTGCCATATTTTGTACCAATTGAAGTTTCTTGGTTAGGCACAAGGGTAGCCCCATGTAGAGTGTGTTACAGTAATCCAAACGTGAGGTTACCGAAGCATGTACCACAGTTTCCAGATCCCTTGTATCCATGTAAGGGTGCAGCTGGTGTATCAGCTGAAGCTGATAACAGGCATTCCTGACCGTCACACTCACCTGACTAGTCATGTGAAGCGACAAATCTAGGAGTACGCCCAGACTGCGAACACAGTCCTTAGAGGAGAGTGTGACTCCATCCAGGACTGGAAGTTGTATTCCCAAACCTGGTTTCGGGCTTGTGACTGTCAGTATCCCCGTTTTGTCTGGATTTAGTCTCAATCTGTTTTTCCTCATCCAATCCATTACCGCTCTAAAACAGTCATTGAGAGGAGAGACGCCATCTGAAGTCTGAGCCAATGATCTGGTCATAGAGAAATATATCTGAGTGTCATCAGCGTAGTGATGACACCAAGCTCCTTGCCTCCGGATGATCTCTCCCAGCGGCTTCATATAAATGTTAAATAGCATCGGGGACAGGATGGCACCCTGAGGGACGCCACAATTATTCTTTGGCCTACCACCTTAGAACCCTTCTTGCCTACATGGCGCTGGAGAGCTGCAGTCTCCAAAAGTAACTTTTCCAAGCTCTGGGCTCAACAGCTCCCCTTTCTTCCAAAGGCACACAAAGTGCAAGTGCCATCTTCCAGATGTGCGTTGACTTCCCATTCACATAAATGTCTCCTTCCTCCCCATGAATAAATAAAAGCCCAGAGTGATCCACTGAGTACACACAGATCCCTGGATGGGGATATGTTGTCTGATGAAAACCACAAGCAAATAAAAGTAATGTTTAAATTTAATCTACTGCTTAGGAATTAAATCTCAAATGGGATATTTGTTTGTCTATTTATTCATGAAAATAGATAAATCATACCCTATGCTTTGCAGGCATCCAGGGTGATGTATGATAAAAACATTTTTTAAAGCACATAAAACCAGGAAGTGCAGGGGAAAAAGCATGCTATAAAATAAAAGCTGCAATTAATATGAAAGATATGAAAACTTGGGATATGACAATAACTCATAAGCAAACAGCTGCTTGTTTATGGCATATGCATCAGAAGACCAAACTAGAAGTGATGCTAAACTTGTCATGAAAAGGCCTGCCAGGCTCCCCCCACTTTGAACATCAATAGCAGGGATGAGAAGACCTGTTTTTATCAAGTCCACAGCAGAAAGGGAGGGGAGGTTTAACTCTTTCCTCCCTTGGCATCATTAAGCCCAATGGAAATCACTCCTCCTCATTGCTGTTAGTAATAGACAAGTGACCAATGTGTTGATTGTTCCATCTAGTTTGCCCCTGAATTTTAAATATATTAATTAACACTAAAAATTGTGAGACATCTTCTTACAAAAGAGGGTCTTTATTGCTTTTTTTTTTTAATGATGTAATGTGGTATACAGCACTTTGTAACAGAATGCAGGACATTGTTCTAAGTATGTATTCTCTGATATATCCTCAAAGAAGAAGGCAAAATGATAGATCTGAATATTAAAGAATTGCTGAGCTCCTTTTCAAAACAAAAGCTCACCCCAGGCTTTGATATGTGAAAATCAGAAGTATTGATTCTCTTGAAAATGAAGTGATTTCCAATGGAATCATATCTGCCACTTCTAGCAGCTTTTGGTGTCTTTGCTGCAGGATGAATTCTTAATTTGTTCTTATAAACATTCTGCTCATCTCAGCAGCTGAAAGTCAGTCATATATTTCACCTGGAGTCCTTCAGAAATTCTAAAATAGGCTGAAGTATTACATAAATAATTCATTCTTTTCATTGCACATTACAGCAGTTAACAAGGGCCAATATCAAGACTCAGCACCTCGGGAAAGCTAATTTGCAGCATTATTACTGCTTTGATTTTTTTGATCTGTTTTACAATATTTATAATCTTTCCAAAAGTTGACCCTCATCTGTGATGTGTAAAGGGAATGTTTTCTCTCTCCATCAATACTCACACCTTGTTCCAAAATCCAGAGTGTGATATGATGTTGAAATGAAGATCCCGCCTGGGCAGCCAGCCTGTCTCTGAAAGGGTGTGTTCTTTTTCTGGTCTAGGCAACCTGAAGCCCATTAGATGTTGATAAACAACTACTCCCATCTTCCCTCATCATTGACCAGGTTGATGAGGGGAGACAGAAAAAGCCCAGGACCATCTGGAAGGCCACAGTTTCTCATCCCCATTTTATTTGCAGGGCTATCCTGTCCAGTTCCAGTTTAAAGAAGGGGGAGCAAAGGGCCTGATATTGCCCATCAACATCTGGAAAGTAGACTGAGAAGTCACATGGTCCTGGTCTTCCCTGCTATGATGAAAACTATTGCATTTCCCTTTTAAACTCCATCAATTATTTGTAAAGATGCATACCACTTTATCGCCCTCCTCGTTTTTTGGAATGCATTTCCTCTTTTTTAGAAATAAGTGATCACCTCAAACCCCATATATCTGGTGTTGCCATGTCTCCATTCATTCAAAGGGAGAATCTTCCTAGGTTCCTTTTGGGAAAAGACAGAGAGAAAAGAAGTGATTGTCAATATTAAACCTGAAAGGTTTTAGCAGGATAGATAACAGCAATTCACGTGGAAGGTTAGTCCTAATTTGAGAGAAATGCATTTCTTTCTTTCCCTCCGCCTGAGATTTTGTGGGCAATTTTTATGAAAATGGCACACATCACAGAGGTGTCCCCAGGCCAGAAAGCTGTAAAATTTCACAACAGTAAGTGCAGGGCTAGGGAGTTATGATGACAGAAAAGTAGATTTGCTATTGTTATGTGCTTTCAAGTTGACTTTGATTAATAGCAACCCTAATACAGGGTTTTCTTGGCAAGATTTACTCAGAGAAAGTTTGCTATTGCCTTCCTCTAAGGCTGGGAGAGTGTGATTTGCACAAGGTCACCCTGCAGGTTTCCATGGCTGAACAAGGATTCGAATCCTCCTCTCCCAGAGTCCTAGTCCAACATTCAAACCAATCTATCACACTGGCTCTTAAGGCTCTTAAGACAGTAAACTGTAGTGGGTGGGACTGGGAAGGAAGAAGTACGGTAACTACCAAAGTAACAACCCCTCCCACAAAGTAACAACCCCTCCCATAGACTGCAGAGCCCCTTGTAAAATGTGCCCTAACATTAGAAGGTGGTCATATGAAGGTGGTCATATCCATCACTCAACTGCACTTGAACCTTCCTCCCACCTTTGTTGTTTTTGGCAAAAACTGCTTTTCCAAAGATTGATGAAACTTTGCACATCCTCAATTCAATATATTATAACAGCATAATTATTTGCACATCTACTCAGAAGTAAGCCCTTTGAGATAAAAGATTACAGCATAATCAAATTCAACAACAAATTGTAGTAAAAGTCAACAATAAAATAGATGTCCACACTGCATATACATTCATAGCAGTAGCAGCAACATCTGAAATATAAAATCAGTTGAAAGGGTAAAAAGTTATTAAAAATCTGTAATACTTTCAGGCTCTACCGGCTTCTAACAGCATCTCCCCATTTTTGCATTCAGGAATGGTGTAGTGGTTTGAGTGTTGGACTATGACTCTGGAGACTAAGGTTCGAATCCCTGCTTGGTCATGGAAACCCACTGAGTGACCTTGGGCAAATCATGCTCTCTCAGCTGCAGAAAAAGGCAAAGGCAAAAACCACTCTGAACAAATCTTGCCAAGAAAATCCCATTATAGGTTTGCCTTAGGATTGCCGTGAGTCGGAAAAGACTTGAAGGCACACAACAACACCCTCTGAGGCTTTGAAGGTCAGTGTTAGCATCTTGAAGTGGGCTCAGGCATGAATAAATTCTTTCAGAACTGGTATAACATGATTCCATTTGGCTATTATTGGTTAAATTTGGGAAGTCACCCTTTACACCAGCTAAATTTTCCATGTTCTCTTCAATGCATATATTGTATTGTTGTGTGCCTATAAGTCATTTCTGACTTATGGTAACCCTAAGATGAAACTATCATGGGGTTTTATTGGCAAAATTTGTTCAGAGGGCGTGGGAGGCCGAGGGAGCATGAGTTGCACAAGGTCACTCAGTGAGTTTTTATGGCCAAGCAGGGATTCCAACCCTGGTCTCCCAGTGTCATTGTCCAACACTCAAACCACTACATCATTCTGGCTCTCTATAGAATGCTGGCTGTCTATATAGTGCATTAAAATATCCCTACTGGAAGTCAATCTAGATACAGGGAAACTACATGAGAGTAAGCTGGAAGGAATTACTCCAAAAGGGTAATAACAAACTCATCACACCAAAACCAACATTCTTCTAAAGGTCTTTACATGGACATCTGTTGTTCCGTTGTTCCGTATTGTGTCTGCAGAGTCCCATCCAGCAGAATTGTTTAAGGTGGTGGGAGAGTTGACACAGGCTCTTCCTGCGCCAAACCCCCTACTTAACCTGATGACAGCCTGCTGCAATGTGTTTAACATCCACTTTGCAGATAAAATCTCACAGGTAAGAGGCAACTTGGACACCAATGTTCTGACAGAATCCATAGATGAGGTGGCCAACAACTCCGTTGATGGCATTTTACTGGATCAGTTTCATCAGTGAGTACCGATGATGTGGACAAGCTTCTTGGAAGCATGAGGAAGACGACTTGCCGTCTTGATCCCCGTCCATCTTGGCTGTTTGTCCAGGGAGGGGACGCATTGAAAGTATTCCTATGGGGCACAATCAATGCATCCTTCAGGGAAGGTATTGTGCCATCTTGTTTAAAGGAGGTGGCGGTTAAGCCACTCCTGAAAAAACCTTCCCTGGACCCCCTGGACAGGAACAACTACAGACCAGTATCCTTGCTACCTTTTTAAAGCAAGGTGATCAAGAGAGCAGTTGCTTCCCAACTCTAAGCCATCTTGGATGAAACTGATTATCTTGATCCATTTCAAACCGGCTTCAGGACAGGATATGGAGTTGAGACTGCCATGGTCGCTCTAACCAATGACCTCCGCCTGACCATCGACAGGGGTAGTGTGACCCTGCTGGTGCTCTTGGACCTCTCAGCGGCCTTTGACACCATAGATCATTCCATCCTTTGGATCGCCTGAGAGAGTTAGGAATTGGAGGCACTGCTCTGCTGTGGTTCCATTCCTTTCTCTCGGGCAGATCCCAGAGGGTGAGGCTTGGGGACAGTTGCTCTTCTAGAATTGAGCTTAATTGTGGCATCCCTCAGGGTGCCATCCTGTCCCCGATGCTATTTAACATTTATATGAAGCCGCTGGGAGAGATCATCCAGAGGCAAGGAGCTCGGTGTCATCAGTACTCTGATGACACTCAGATATGTTTCTGCATGACTAGATCATTGGCTCAGACTCCAGATGAAGTCTCTCCTCTCAATGACTGTTTTAGAGCGGTAAATGGATTAGATGAGGAAAAACAGATTGAGACTAACTCCAGACAAAACAGAGTTACTGACAGTCACAGGCCTGAAACCAGGTTTGGGAATACAACTTCCAGTCCTGGATGGAGTCACACTCTCCTCTAAGGACTGTGTTCACAGTCTGGGGGTACTCCTAGATTTGTCGCTTCACATGACTAGTCAGGTGAGTGTGACGGTCAGGAATGCCTGTTATCAGCTTCAGCTGATACACCAGCTGCACCCTTACATGGATACAAGGGATCTGGAAACTGTGGTACATGCTTCGGTAACCTCACGTTTGGATTACTGTAACACACTCTACATGGGGCTACCCTTGTGCCTAACCAAGAAACTTCAATTGGTACAAAATATGGCAGCCAAGTTAATTACGGGTACATCTAGGAGAGAGCATATAACACCTGTGCTTAAATCTCTCCACTGGGCGCCGATCAGTTTCTGGGCACAGTACAAGGTGTTGGTTTTAACCTTTAAAGCCCTACATGGCTTGGATCCATCTTATCTCTGGGACCACCTCATCCTATATGATTCCCCCCCCCCGCGTACTTTGGTCCTCTGGGAGGAACCTGCTGCAGCCTATGAAAACTAGGCTGTCGCAGACCTCCCAGAGGGCCTTCTCTTCTATGGCTCCCAGACTTTGGAATGGCCTGCCGGACGAGATCTGTCTTATCACTACTCTTGATAGCTTCAAGAAAGCACTAAGGATGGATCTCTTCTGGCAGGTCTTCCCGGAATAACTTCCCGCCTCAAGTGGAGCTGATTGCTTACCTGCCCCCCTGCCACTATTGCCATTTTTTTTTGTATATTGTATTGTATTTTATCTTTGTTTTAATTCTCTACTGGTTTAATTTAGTTTTAAGGGGTGGGAGGGTTAGGATTGTTTTAACTTGATGCTGTTTTAATCCTGTTGTACACTGCCCTGGTTGCCGAGCAAAGGGGCGGGTTAAAAATAAAAAATTATCATTATTATTATTTTATTAAATAGCTAACTGCTTCAAATATGTACTGCCCCTCTTCATTAAATCACTTCAGTTAATTGGCCTTTCTCTCAGCTCCTGCTTCCATAACCTCTTTACTTGGACATTGTTAAATATACATTTTTAAAAATTCATCTGGAATTTAAGTTTTAGATGTATGTACTGCCTTGAATAGCTGCACATAGTTGATACTTTTATGCCAGTTCTTAAGACCTTCACAGTTTCAATAAAGAATCTAGCAATGGAAAAATCTACCAAGAATGGAGTTCCAATGAATAAAAGCTTCTTCTTTTATGGATGGATTTTATCCAGTGGATTCTGAAGGAACTAGAATTGACAATCAAGATGATGAACCATATTAACAATGCAATCCTTTACACATCTACTTAGAAGTAATTTCAGAGAGTTTTAATCTCTAATTAGTATATATACGATTTCAGCCTAAGAATTATTTTCAGCATGAGCATTATTTTCTCCTTAGTTTTCTACTGGTGGAGAGGTAAAACTTTTAACTGTGTATAAATTGCATTATTGCATTATATATCTATATGGATGCCTATAATCTTCCAAATTGAAAAGAATGGCTGGAAGGAAAAATATATATTTAGTAATGATACTGGGGTGTTTTTTTTTTTAAATAAATCTCCAGATACCAGCAGTTTTTCCATTCTCTGTAGTGAACTTATCTGCCCACTCATTTAGTCTTCAGACTGTGCAAAGGATTTCTTTTTGAAAGGACTAAGTTAATTTTTTTAAAAAAAAGACATTAGAGGATCTGTCTTAAGCATCTTAAGGCAAGGGGAAAATCACATTTAAAGATCAAACTAACATTAGCTAGACCCATCAGGACATTATCTTGAGCATTGCCCAGCAGTGACCTTTTTGTTATCTAGACACTCAAGTTTTACAGTTTAATGTGAATCTCTAGGCTCTGGTGACTTCATGCCAGACCTGTAATTTTAGTCAAAGGCTTTAGAGTTTGAGGGGTGGAGGATATGGGGGGAGGGAAAAAAGTCAAGTGTTTCAAATGGCTTCATTTTTATTCCTTTCTGGTACCAGCATCACTCTTTTATTGTTCCCAGTGACAGGCAGCCATAAAATAAAAATTAAAGGCTACCTCTCACATCTGTACTGTGAAGAAAAAAACTCTCTAACAGTCAATTCACTAGGTTGTAAAAAGAAGGGAGGAAAAAAAAGGTTACAGGGCAGGTTCAATAAGTACTGTGAGTAGTTTTAGTAAGATCCCTGCCTACTGAGAACCCAAGTCATTTTTGTCAGAAGGTGAAAAAAATAATAGATCTCTCCACTGCCCCCCCCTGCCAAAAAAAGTAGTGGAAAATCAAAATGTGTCACCACCCAAGGTGGCATAAAACCAAAGACAATAGTGGATACCATTACCTAGGGTGAAGATTTGATTACTTTTAAGGTCCGGGGGAGGGGAATCAATTTTCCTTTTTATTCTTTTCTTTGGAGTGGTAAAAATTAAAAAGTGTGTGTGTGTGCATATGTGCCTTTAAGCCAACTGCCGACTTACATTGACCCCATGAACTTCACAGTGTTTTCTTAGGCAAGGAATACTCAGCTGTGGTTTTGCCAGTTCCTTCCTCTGAAATATAGCCTACAGCAGCTGGTATTCATTGGCAGTCTCCCATCCAAGTACTAACTGCTTAGTTTCCAAGACCAGATGGGATCTGGTGCCTTTAGGGTGTTTAGGCTACCCTCTGATAATAAAAATAATAATAATTGGTATTTCTTTTTCTTGGCCTTTGAAAGTAACCAAATGTTCACTCTTTCCAATGGTACCCATTTTGTTGTCTCATACTAATGGCATATTTTCCTGAGTTAGTATGGTGGTTGTTCACATGAGTCGTCCCTATCCTCCCCCACATGTCAAAATATTGTCTTAAGGGATTGCAGAGCCATGGGGGCTAACCAGTACTCCTGCTGCATGCTTCCAGCTGCTGTCTCCCATGGTGGAAATCCTTCCCAACCACCCACATTTTCAAACAGCAGGAGAAAGGACTCTCCACAGGTACCAATGTAGAACTCCTCAAAGCAAGTGGGAGGGCAATCCTGTGGAGGAGGAGCTAGTCAAAAGCCCTCTCCCATACAGAGGAGGCCAATCCACATATGTCAGCCAGAGCAGCTATGGTATAATGCAGCACTATTCAAAGTAGTAGTCCCAGGACTGGTGCTGGTCTTTGGGCCACCTCTTGCAGCTCCCTGGAGAATTTCCAAGAAAGAAAGACACAGTTGTAGACAATGGACAGAAATATGGTACTGGTCCTTGGCACATTTTTAAAAAATTACTTTTCCTACCACAGATAACCCAAGAATGACTTGTATAGTGGTTAAATTGCTGGACAAGAACTTCATGGCATCATAATAAGACACAATTTCTACTCTGTGACCTTTAGGCTAGTCTTTTCTCTCTAAGTCTGACCTACATCACAGGAGTGTTGCGGTTGGAGGAAGAGGCATGTATACAGCCTTGAGTTCTTTGCATATAAACATAACTAAAAAAATAAGTTGGTGGATAAAATGCCAGGACAAATGGAGGACCCTTTCCCATTCTATCTGAATACATGGTGATGAGGGAAGGGTTTTAATGCAATGCAGATGACATAGGATAGTCTAGGAAAACCTGAAGTACCTCAGCTATATTTTAAGTTATATAGGGACTTCCCACACCAGACCCCCTTTTCGAACCATAGCACCTGCACTGTTTGTCAAAAGAGAAAACTCTCTTATACAGCATGAAATTTGGAGGGTAACAGGAAGTGGGGGGGGTGCTAAAAATCAGGAGCCTTCCTTTCCTTGCATGTACACATGCACCTATATATGGAAGTTTGGATCCAAGCCGTTGGTTACATTTGTACATACTGTAATGGTAAATCATTGTTTATTATTAGATGCAAGAGAAGCACAAGCATCAGGTGCATGCACTTCTTCCTCCCATCACCATTTGGCATAGTTACAGGGTGGAGACTGGAAGCTTTTGCTTACATTTTCAATTAGCAAGAATTAACATCCTACATTTGAGCCTGTACAAACTATGGTTAGTGTTAAATGTAGTTTAGGGGAGTTTTTTCCAATCTTGAGTCCTGGGATACTGTTGGACTACAACTCCCAGAAACCCTGGGCCCTCTTGGCTGGGCCTTCTATGAGATGTAGCCCAACATCTAGGGACCCACAATTAGGAACAACTGATTTAGAGAAATGAATTAATATCAGACCATTGTCTTGAAAAATCCTGGCTTGTTTGCTTAGGGTTTGTTTTGTCTTTAGGTAAATAAACCAGGATGCTGCCTTTTAGAAACTTAATACTACTCATAGTTCTAAGTTCAGATATAATAAGACATGGTTTAACATGATGTGGAATGAGTCTGAGCAAGCTGTAGGCTTATATGTTCTTTTCTCCCCTCACCTCCATCTTCATGACTGGGAGCTTTTCTTTCACTAAATCTGTTTGCTATTGTATGCAAAACAGGCATCGTGGCTTGTGGTAAACTGCTTAGTTTAACAAGCTTATTTAATAATTTATGGATTGATTCAAAGACATAACCATGTTAGTCTGGATCAGCGTGCAAAGGAATATTGTAGAACCATTGAGACTAATTGAGAGAAATAAGATTGTAGCATAAGATTTTGTAGACTGAATCTACTTCATCAGATTCATGGAGTGAAGTGCCTATGGACAGACATTTATACCTGTTATTATTATTTCTTACTTGCCTCTTCCTGTGGATCAAGGTGGGGGACAACAGCAAATAACACAACACATATAAAACCATATACATGGATTTATAAATATAAACATATGTAAACATTTATAAAACCAATACATATTAAAATCCATCAATAAACATTCTAAAACCATAATTTAAAAATAATCTAGATAGGCTTGCCAGAAGAGACTGATCTTTATTGCTAATTAAACTCAGAAAGCATCTCAAGCTGATCAATCTCTACTGGCAGGTCATTCCACAGTTTGGGTGCAGCTAAAGAAAATGTCCTCTTGGCTGGCTGACTGAAGTAGATGTCTCTCAGAGGACCTGAGTGTATGGGATGGATTATATGGGAGAAGGTGATCCTGTAGAAATGCAATGGTGATGAGGTAACAAGTTCAATTTTAAGAATGGTAGTTGGGAAACAAAGTTGAGAGGAAAGGTATTGCCTGAAGTCAATATGAGTAAATAAACATATGCATGATGGATAAAGCTCTTGGAATGTAGTATGTTGCTGGCTGGGATACAGAAAGGAATTGTGATAAAATGAGCAAGACAGCCCATTTTATCACAATGGCTGGAGCTGGGGTGTTAACTAGTGTTATAATATGTGTAGTGTGCCAGGAAACCATTGTCTCTGTTTAATCCACTGTTGATGGGCTGGAGTTGTGGGTATCTCCCAGTTTCTAATCTTGCTTTGAAGTTGTTTCATTCAAGGATTGCTGTTCTGAGATCCAAAATGGAATGCCCAGGAAGTATTCTGCAACTGTTTTGTGTGTGTGTGTGTGTGTGTGTGTGTGTATTCCCATTTCTAATGTCTAATTTATGTCCATTTATCTTCTGCTGCAGAGACTGGCCTGTTTGCCCAATATAGAGTGCTGAAGGGTATTGTTGACAAAGGATGGCACATATCACATTCGAGGATAAGGAAGTAAAAGTACCTCTAATATTGTGGGTGATGTGATTAGGTCCTGTGATGATATTTTCCAAGTATGACATGTGTGGGTAGAGCTGGCATCTGGGTTTGTGGCAAGACCTTGTACCTGTCTCCCATCTGTGTTGTGTATCCTCCTGTAGGTAAGTACTGTAACTGTTTGAGACTTGGAGGCCAATAAGATCCCTTGAGAGAGCAGCATTATTGTCCACTTTAAATTGTAGTTCATTGATGATATGTCTAAGTGGTCTTGATGTACGGTATGTGTGTATGTGTATGTGCCTTCAAGTCACCTGTCTACTTATGACAACCCCATGAATTTCACAGAGTTTTCTTAGGCAAGGAGTACTCAGAGATGGTTTGCCAGTCCCTTCCTCTGAAACATAGCTACAGCACCTGGTATTCACTGGTGGTCTCTCATCCAAGTACTAGCCAGGATCTGGTGCCCTTAGGGTATATAGGTTTTGATGTATGGATTGATGTTAATTGATGTATGCATTTATGTTGGTTTGTTTTAGAAGTGATCAGAATTTGTTAATCATTGTTTGTATGACATTCAAATGGAGACAGTGAGTAAACAGACCAGTGAGTGATGAATTAATTGAATACTGAAGCAGAAACTTCAAGTCAATCTGTCAATATCAGTCCCTGCTGTGACCTGTTCCTGTCATTTTCCGTGTTCTGTTATAACCTTGCTGTTAATTGTGTTTTTATTTCCTTGTGCTTGTTAAGTGTTCTGTGGCAACTGTGATGGGTAGTATAACTGTTGCTAATGGGAATGGAGAGATAAGCCTGCAGCTGAAGAATTGGCTTGGGGAAAATGGGATGATGTTGTATGAGAAGAGGAGGTCAGGGGATGATGGATAACCAATAGTGTGGAAGCCTGCCAGATTTCATAGATTGCAATATGCTCTTAGTATACTGTCTGCCTTCTAAGTTTCAGTTCTGAGCAACAACCTTATATGATATGCTTTCTGGATTTCTGTGCCAATAAAGTTTTCTTTATTGAAACTGCTGGTCACTGCATTTGGGAATGCATGCACATAACACCATCTGTCACAATTGCACTGGATAGAGAAAGGGGAGGAGGAAAGGATGGCCAACCCAAAAGTCTGAATGAAAGACTAACTTTGGTTTAGCATTACATGTGAGGCAGCTTGTAGGTCTCTCTGTATGAGTGCAAGTCCTCAACATTTTCTCATTTTTACAATGTCAGAGCACAGGGTTTGTAAATTCTCTTGTTAACTCTCTTGTTTTCTGTTGTTGGATCTCAGATTCCCAGTTCATTATAAGGGAGGATCAAGAAATACTTATCCCTCCCTCCCTGTTATGGACTAACTAACTTTTACTCAAATCTCTCTTTCTTTGCTCCAGTGCTCCAATGATATGGAAGCCAAAGGATTCCATTGTTTGTCACATGGGGCTGGAAATGAACAAAATACTGTCAAATCGACATCCAGGGCTTCCACAATTTAGGGCCCACCAGGGCTGGTTTAACCAGTCTGCCAAATCAGCATTGGCAGGGGGGGCCGGAGGTCAAGAGGGCCCCCTGCTGACCTCCTTATCTGACGAAGGAGACAGCCGGGAGGAGCCGCTGCTTTGTAGCCCCCTCCTACCCTCCTCCTGCAAAAACCTCCTGCTGGCTTTTTTTAAAAAAACAAAAAACCCAGCATCTCTGGAAAGAGAAAGAGAAAGAAGCAGCAGCCCTCCTGGCACAAGCTAGAGGGAGTTTGCTGCTGCAAAATGCAAGCCAGCCAGGCATGTCGGAGAGGGATGAGTGTGTGTGTGTGAGAGAGAGGGGGGGAATTTGAAGGCTGTCTCTTTCCCTCAGAAGGGCTTCTTTCTTTCTTCCTTCCTTCCATTCCCTTCCTTCCACATACATCCCCTCCAGCCCATCTTTCCAGCTGCTTTTAACATGTCTTGGTTCCTCTCCCCTCCCTTTTCCCCTTGGTCTTCTTCAGCTTCCTCCCCTTGCTGCCAACTGATTTCAGCCTGCAAAAGAAATGTGTGTGTCTTTGCCTATGTGCTTTCAAGTCATTTCTGACTAAGGCGAAACTACCATGGGTTTTTCTAGGCAAGGTTTGTTCAAAGGGGGTGTGCCTTTGCCTTCCTTTGAGGCTGAGAGAGTGTGACTTGTCCAAGGTCACCCAGTGGGTATTCATGGCTGAATAAGGATTCAAACCCTGGTCTCCATAGTCATAGTGCAATGCTGAAACTTCTACAACACTCTAGCTCTTTTAACAGAAGAATATAAAGAATATAAATTAAAATTTGGAGTAATATTACTGGGAACAATGGTTTTATTGTTGTCACTAAAACACCAGTATCCCATTAGTGTTATGTGAGAGGCAGTGGTTCTTAACCTTTTCTTTACCAGGGACCCCCTTTAAATATCTTTTGTTGCCCCAAGACTTAACTCAAGATTTAAAACCCTAATAATAATAGCTAATAATAATAGCTAACAACAACAGCAATATAATTACACCATCCATTAAACTTTCCCTCAGAGACACTCTTGCTTCTTCCTGCAAGTTTGTGGCTGGAGTGGATTGAATGGCAATGTGCAGGCCAAGCCAGCTAGCCTTTGCCTTGATTCCTATCATGTGGCTACTCCACTACAGGGAGGAGGTGGGACAAGCAGCCTTCAAGCCTTTGTGGACCCCCTGTGAGGACATTGCAGACCCCAAGTTAAGAACCACTGGGCTAGAGAATGCTGGAAAAGGAACAATGCAACCAGACCTTGAGAAGGCAGGGGGATTCTGGCAGGGGGATTCTGGGAGGTGTAATCCAAGAGTAACTTTCCCAGGCTCTGAATACAGCCTAGAATCATAGAATCATAGGGCTGGAAGGGACCCAACAGCCATCCCATCCGATCGGCTTCTGCCCTGCAGGAACACACAATCCAAGCATTCCTGACTGATGGCCATCTAACCTATCTTTTAAAAAACCCAAAAAAGGAGACTCGACCACACTCCAAGGCAGCAGTATATTCCACTTTCAAACAGCTCTTACTGTCAGGAGGTTCTTCCTAATATTCAGGTGGAATCTCTTTTCCTGTAGTTTGAACCCATGGCTCTGTGTCCTAGTCTCTGGAGCAGCAGAAAACAAACTTTTTCTATCCTCAGTATGACATCCCTTCAAATATTTAAACATGGCTATCATGTCACCTCTCAATCTTCTCTTCTCCAGGCTAAGCATACCCAACTCCCTAAGCCATTCCTCATAGGGCGTAATGGCTTCCAGACCCCCCACCATCCTTCTCAGTATCTTTCTTGAATTGTTGTGCCCAGAACTGGAAACAGTATTCCAGGTGAGGTCTGACTAAAGCAGAATGGAGTGATACTATTACTTCCCTTGATCTAGACACTACTCCTATTAGGGGGCTTAAAAATGCAGCCTAGAATCGCATTGGCATTTTTTGCTGCTGCATCACACTGCTAACTCATGTTCAGCTTGTAGTCCACTCTTTCTTTTCTTTGAGGAAATCTACACCATTACGTTAATTGCTAATAAACAAAAAATATTATGTTAGTGCCTATAATATAGTTTTAAACTAAATTATTGGTGGCAAATTATGAGATACAGTAGGCCCCTCTTATCCACTGGGGATTGGTTCAGGGGGCCGTGGATTCTGAAAACCATGAATAATAGTGAACACCATTGAAAATAATGGGACTTCTGGTTTCAATACCATAGAGTTGCCTTGGAGGGCCTAGAAAATGGCTAGGGAGGACACATTTTCTAGGAAGACTCTATGGTAGGTGTGCTGTTTCGTGTCCCATGGATAATGAATCCATGGATACGGGGGACCTACTGTAATCTGAACATCCTGTACGGTGAATAGGTTAGGTTACATTGACCTGAGATAAACATATGGGGGGGCCTCAACATAAAGCATTGCAGGCCCCCCCCCAAATTCCTTAAACCGGCCCTGGGGCCCACACAAATCTGTGTCCTTCTGCCCAATGGTAGAGCCTATCTTTATTTTGTCCATCTGTGTGCATGAACGCTTACCTTTAGGCAAAGCAAAACAAAAATATTGTCATTTGTTTAAGTGCTCTTCAAAAAGTGCTGTGTTTTCCACCCTCAGCACTGTTGTGTGTGTGTCTCTCTGTGTGCTTCTTCAGATTGCCTTAGGCTAAATCTTTGCAATTTGGGAAAAGGTCTTCTGAAAAGCTTGAATCTATTGTATGCCAGCAGGGGATGAAAATGGAAGTTCAGCAAAGTTGTGAAGGTGACAGAAATGTCATCACCTGGTGAGAACTTTGCCTTAACTAGGAATATACTGATAGAAACAAACAAACAAACAAAAATCTAAGGCAATCAAAGGATAGAAGAAATAGAAAACAGCCATAACCAAGGGAAGCAATATAGGAGTATAAAATATTCCTCCAAAAATAAGAACAGTTGAAAACTTCAGGAGGGAGAGATCAATATTTTATTTCATAAAGCAGAAAGTAAAGCTACTTCTAAAAGAATCAAAACAATCTGTCCAATTAAGCAGCCTACACTTAAATCAATAAAACAAACAATAAAAGCACTAAAATAAAACAAAAAAAATCAAGAAGGTTTAGTTATCTAGTATAGTTTATTTTCAAGAATTAAGTAAGGCTCCAAACACACATCCATGTCCACATGGGTTGAAACTGTGGTCCCGTCTACACGATTTAAATAATACATACGGCGTGCGGAAGTTCGCGCTTTAGTACAAATGGCCGTTCGGATGCACATGAATGCAAAAGAGGGGGGGCGGTTTTCCACCCTGAAATACGCACACGGGGCATTCGGGAGGGAAAGCGGATCGCGAAGAGATCGCGTACTCCGTTCGGATGGCTGACGGGTCTGTACGGTCTGTTCGCACACATACGAATAGGCAGGGTAATCTGATTGGCTGGCCGAGTAGAGGGGGAGGGGCTAGCACGGAGGGGAATTGGGAGCGGCCACCATGTTGGCTTCCTGGCTAGCGAGCATCCGGTAAGTCCGTGAATTTATATGTTTATTTATTTTTATTTTATATTGTAAATACGGAAAACCGACTGTCCGCAAACCAGGAACCTTTAAAAAAAAAAAGCGGCGGGAGATTTAAAACTGCCGCTTGGCTTGCTTGCTCCAGCCAGCTTCGGGAAGAGGGAGTCATACAGAGCTTAGGGGGCTTAAAAATCATATAGCTGGTTCGTATGCATACGAACGACAGGCTGTTCGTATTTTTTGCCCCCCATACGGATTTTTTTATGATCGTATAGCCACACCCTTTGTTTCATTTTGTCATGTGTACTGGTTTCCTTCGATATGCCATGACATTTGAAGGACCACTTCCATGTGTCCATATTCAATGTCACACCTCTAATCAGCGACGTGGGAGTGTGAGTACAGTTATGTGCAGGTTCTTTCTTTGAAAGTATCCCCAATTAAATCTTTAAAGGATCAATGAATCTCTGTGTGAAAGAGCAGTGTCTGAACTGGGATGACAGTACCAGTATCTCAATATCTGGTAGGCTTCGTTAGGTGCAGGTTCTTTGGATTCAAACAAAATTTTGAATCTGAAACCAAACTGAGATGATTTAAATGGATTTAGTAAATACTGTATCTGAATTGAAGGAGGACTCCTACAAAGTGTGGAGTGACCAAATAGTAAGAAGCTTACAAATTCTATACTAAAATTCTATTTGGTGGGGTGCAAAGCCACACACAGATTGGCTCCCTAAATGGATGACATTTTCACATAAGCTTTCCATATAAGGAAACCTCTGAGGTAGGAGGTGGGGAGGTAGAGGTAGGAGCATATTGTGACTGACATCTATATATTCTAATCCCTTGACTAGGTATTTCAGGGTCCTCCAGTTACAGTGCCTCAGGGGTGGAATGTTGAAGTCATGTGTCACAGAACGGACTTAGGCCTTTCTCTTTAAGCTGAGGAATGTTAAAAGTGTTTTCCTGGAGAACTGTGACCTGGGAGGGTGCAGCATTGGGGGCTTCCTTGGGAAATGCTGGCTGTTCAAGTCTTTCTACTTCTACCACATCCATTGTCTACCCCGTCCTATTGCATTTTTGTGCCAATTGAGCAAAAAACCACCATCAAGCTATAGACTAGATTGGCTGCAGTGACCCAGAGGACCTTTTCATCTGCCACTCCCAGGCTATAGAACGACCTGCCGGACGATATCTGTCATATTACCTCCTTAGAAGCCATTAAAAAGGTGGTTAAGATGGAACTCTTCTGGCATGCCTTTCCAGATTAGCCTTCCAGATCAAAAAAACAAAAACATCTACCCACAATTTTATTCAATATATATTTGTAAATTTTAATATATTCTGCTGTTTAATTTCAATTTTATTGTTCTTTGCTGTTTTTATGATTGGGGGGATGGATAGGATATGGGATTGTTTTTTAACTTTGTTTTTTTTGTTGTTATAATTATATTGTGCTCTGCCTTGATTCCCTAGGGGAAAGGTGGAATATAAATAATAATAATAATAATAATAATAATAATAATTGTTTAATTTGTCATTACACCCTAACTTTTGCACATGTTGTTCAGAAACTTGGCAGGTTTCCTGGGAGGGATACTGCTGTGAGCAATGCCATTTTCAGAGAAGCTGCCCCCGCAACCTATGGAGAGGGCTGAGCGGGATCAGATTACCTTTTGAGGAACACTTCCCTTCTATCCAAAACTCTGTACCTATTCATTTGAAATTGCACAAGTTCCTTAACTGGGGCTACTTCTTGTATGCATGATGCTCATAAAGCAAAAACAAAAAGCCCAAGGGGATAAGCACTTACAATAGCAATAGCACCTACATTTCTATACCGATTTATAGTACTAAGCACTCTCTAAGCAATTTATAATGTCTTAGCTAATTGCCCCACCAAACTGGGTACTCATTTTATTGACCTACAGAAGGATGGAAGGCTGAGTCAACCTAGAGAACTACAGGATCGAACTCATAATGTTGTGACTGTAGTACTGGCATTTAACCACTGCGCCACAGGAGCTCCCCAGGTGTATGCTTTTTTTTTAAAACCCTATAAAGTATGGGGTGAATAAAGTGTGTCCCATAGGCTCCAATGTGCCCTCAAATCCCCTCCAGAAACCACTTCCTAATCCCCAATCTTTTAACAGCTTCCACCTTAAAATGGGAAATTGTACCCCCAGAAGCCTCAGGCGTGGGTCAATTTGCCATTTAGATGTAATTTTTGCCACTGGAACAATTGTAGGGTAGATTTTTTAAAAATAAGAATCTGGGACATCTCAATGATAAAATCATACCCTCAGAAAATTCTAGGAAACCAATTTGCCATTCTGGGATGACTTTTTTCAGGGATGAAGAGTGGGGGAGTAACCCACCAAGGTCTAGATGAAGAATGCTGAGATGTTGCCCTCTTCTACTTTTGCACACACCTCATTGTACTGATTCTTCTCAAATTTGGCAGGCTTGTTACCCTTCGAAAGGGGAAATATCCCTGCAAATGTCATCCCCTTCTTCCAAGAAGAAGGATTATTAGCCGCCAACTCCCCCCTCCAAATATGTGATTTATGTGTTTGAAATTTGGCAGTCAAACTCTGCTCCTAAGGGGCTATTAATATACCTGCAAATTTCATCCATTCCTGACAAACAGAAAAATGTTAATAGCCATTTTTAATGATAGCTCATGGGGAGGGGGCACAAATAATTGGAACTCCATATTCAGATTTGAATTTGATCAAATGTTCAGTCTCTGAATCAATCCACACCAAATACATTGTTTTCTGAACAAATTCAGATGTTTTCCAAATATTTTCCAAATCAGAGTCCATGTCAAATCTTGTACTTTTTACATACCCCTAGCCTTCACCATCCACCCCAGTGCCTTGTATTTTTAGCACATAACATGTCATTGAACAAGGCACTGAACTGCTTTGCCCTGAATAAAAAATGCCAGTCAACAAAACATTGAAAAGGATCTTATGTATATGTATTTGACCAGGGTTTGAATCCCTGCTCAGCCATGGAAACCCACTGGGTGATGTTTAGCAAGTCACACTCTCTCAGCTTCAGAGGAAGGCAAAGGCAAACCCCCTCAGAACAAATCTTTCAAAGAAAGCCCCCTGATGTGTTTGCCTGAGGGTTGCCATTAGTTGGAAATGACTTAAAGGCACACAGCAACAGCATATGTAATAATACAACTGCTACTGCTTGTTACTGACTCACAGTTCTAAACTGATTCTGATTTTGCAGCCTAAAAATAATCATGATGAAGAAACTGAAAGAAATAAACTGGAAGACACACATTTGGAACTGAGATAGAATTTAGCATCAGCTTCAATACTGCTTTCCCTTTCATCTCTAAGATGCATGTAAGCAGGGAGAGAGAAAATGACCAAATCCTTGAGACTTTGTAATGACAAAATAATAAGACTACCACATGCTTCTAGAAAGACTCTTTGAGTCCAGGAGACCAGTCATGTGCACTAGATTAATATCTTAATCATGTATTCTCCACTTCCTCAGTCACAGTTTCATCCTTGGTTATATCTTCTTCATTGACAGCAATGCTAAGATTCACCTTCACAGATGTCTTGGATCAACAACTCCTGCCTGTTAACACCTATTGAAAATACTTATGAAACAGTTGCATAGGCAGCATTTGGCCTCACTCTTTGTCTGCTGTGGGAGGATGAGGAGTAGCATGGAACACCCAGGGATCTGCCATCTTCACTGGGTGGCTTGTCTTTCTCTCAGAGCCCATATTGCCAGCCAGTTTTGCTGAAGCAGCTTCCTGTCCCTCCTCCAGTTCTGGCATGGGTCCAAGGTTAATATGTCTCTGTACTCAGATTTCATGAGTTTTGTATGCTGTTTTTCATTTCTCTTTTTCTGGTCACAATTCTGGTTTGTGATGGTTTAGGGACTGGGCTGGATCCAGGGAGGGGGAAATGCCTATATGCCCACATCTTTCACTTCAGGGTGTTCCCTTATGGGACCTGTGGGTTCAGGCATTCAGTGGATGACCTGCCTCATTGGTACAGAGAAACACAAAGTGGCAGGGACCTATGGGGAGCACATTTACTGCCATCTTGCAGATTTCCCAGTAGGTAGGCTGAAGGCTGAGGATGTGTTCTGTCAAATGATGTCTGGATCCATTACCTGATGCTGAGCCAAGGTTCTAACTGCTGTAACTAATAAAGCTGTGACATTTCAACTCCAGCCAATGAGTTGGACTGTGTTTGTTTAATCTCAACAGGGTTTTAGCCTCATCTACCATCCTTTTCCACTAATCTGACAAGAATGTTTTCTGGACTTCACTGGATCCCCATTTGCAGGCTGCACAGTGTGTGTGTGAGAGTGTGTGCATGTGCATGTGTGCAGAAGGCAAAGAAAACCACCATCTTCATTGGGAACTTCTCTTCCTCGCAGAGGCCTATGTAGTAAGTTTGAGCTTTGGGAGCAGTCTGTTCACCTGCTGACCAATCTGAAGCTGTCTGGGCTGGCCAATGTGGTCCCTTCATGGTCTCCTCCCAGGTAGAGAAGTATTCATGCCAGTACCCCTAGGAAGAATAAAGGAGCTGAACTTGGTAGCTCCTTCCTTGATCTGTGGTACGGTTCTAATTCAGTTTCCATTATTTTGGTTTTGATTAAGTCCCAATCATTCTAGAGAGATTTGACTCTCAACTTTCCATTTTTATTGGTTATTATTGTTATTATTATTATTATTAAAGTTTATTTCTAGAGTGCTGTCGGTGTACACAGCGCTGTACAAAGACAATCAGGATAAAACAGAATGAAACCTGCCAAAGGTGTACAATGTAAATAAAACAATAGACAAAATAATAAAAATCAATTAAAACAAGGATAATTACAACAATTAATCCACAGTAAACCCAAGTGACAGAAAAATAAATGTATATCAGACAAAGCCAGGGAATGCTTCCCTGAACAAGGTGGTCTTAAACTCAGATTTAAAAGTGAACAAAGAAGTAATGGCCTGTATTTGAGGGGAAGAAGGTTCCAGAAGTGAGGGCTGGCAAGCGAGAAGGGACGAATCCAGGATGGAGCAGTGGAGATCCTAGGTTGGAACAGTAGGCCTTGAGTACTAGAACAAAGAGTACAGATGGGAATATAAGAAGAGAGAAAGTCAGATAAATAAAGAAGGGCTAGCCCATGCTGGGCTTTGAAAGTTAGCAAGAAAAGCTTATATTGGATATGGAAAGGAAAGGGAAGCCAGTGAAGAGAAAACAGCAAAGGGGAAACATGGTCAAAGTGGCGAGTGAAAGTAATGATGCGGGCAGCTGAATGTTGAACAGAAATTAAAGGGGCGAAGATGAGAAAGGGGAAGCCCAACTAAAAGGAGATTACAATAATCTAATCGGGAGACCACCAAAGCGTGGACCAAAGTCTTGGCAGTGGAGGCCGAAAGAAAAGGACGTATTTTAGCGATGTTATAAAGGAAAAATCTGCAGGCTTTGGCTGTGGCCTGAATATGGGGAATAAAAGACAGCAAATCAAAAATAAAACTGAGACTGTGGGCTTCCTGGACTGGATGAATAGATATGTTGTCAACAAAATAGAAAAAGAGGATTGGAGGGAGGACTTAGGTGGAAAGACAAGAAGCTTCGCCTTCAACCGCCGATGACGCATGACGCATCCAGGGAGAGACAGCTGAAAGACATGAAGAAACTTGCTGTTCAAGACCTGAAGAAAGATCAGGGGTGGAAAGATACAGTTGGGTGTCATCGGCATACAAATGATAAGAAAAACCGAAAGAACTAATAAGTTTTCCTAAAGACAAGGCGTAAAAAGAGAACAATAGGGGACCCAAAACAGAGCCCCGGGGAACTCCAACAGATAAGGGTACAGGAGAAGAGATCTGACCACCCATGACCACTGCAAAAGATCTATCTGACAGATAAGATTTAAACCAGTTCAGAACTGAGTTTGAGAACCCAATGTCAGAAAGTATATCAACTAAAAGACAGTGATCCACGGTGTCAAATGCCAGAGATAAATCGAGGAGGATAAGCACAGAATAGAAACCATTTGTCTTGGCCCGTAAAAGATCAATGTTTCCTACATTACAGAGATATGTCCTCTTTTGAAATCAAATGTAACTGTTTTGAACTTTTTTGGCAAACATTGACTTATACATATGTGTTCCAATCAGCTTAACACTTATGTCTAACATGTTGTTATTGTCATGTGTCCTCAAGTTGGCTTTGATTTATGGTAACTAGGGATGAGAGACCTCCAAGAGACACTGTTATTAACAGCCTGATCAGGTCCTATAAATGCAAGGTCATAGTTTCCTTGACTGAATCAATCCATTTACAATGGTGTCTTAGGACTTTATCAGACGAGCCCCTTAAAATACTCTTTTGCTGGCATAAAAAAATCCATTTTTATGCCAGCAAAAGTACACCCCCACCACCACACTTACCTCTAAACCTAGCAAAGGCTTCCCTGACAATGAAAGAGGAAGTGAACAGTGCTCCATTCACTTTCTTATTCAAAAATCCATGGATTCTCATGAGACTTCATTGTGTGGAATATTAAAAAACAAACCAAAAGAACACACAAAAAGTTACACAAAGAACGTACATACAGTTTAAATCTTACAAGTAACCTGGGAAGGGTCATAAAAAGTGTGCCACTTACCTGGATGTTGCAATCTCACCCAGAAGTGTTCTGGCCGGACCAGCCATTGACACTGCATTCACATAAGTACAATGGCACAAAATTTCACATACCAGCAATGCTGGCACTAAAGTGTCATGGGGGATCAATTGACGGCTTCAGCCATCAATTAAAAAGTATGGGTTTTGGCAGGGACATAAGCGCGAAAGGGTGATGTCATGTGGTATGCGCACCCTTTCGTGTTTATGTGGTATTGTTATGATGTTGTATTTAGTGTGTCTGATAAAGTCCTTAATCTTTTCCTACTGTCTTCAATTTTATCAACCATTATTGTCTTTTACAATGAGTCGTGTCATCTCATGATATGTCCAGAGTATGATAGCCTCATTTTTGTTATTTTGGCTTCTAGTTAGAGTTCAGTCTTGATTTGTTTTCAGTGCCATTTATATGTCTTTTGGGGGATTTATGATATCCTTAAAACCCTCCTGCAGCACCACAATTCAATTGATTCTTCTTCCTGTCGTCTTCTTCACTGTCCAGCTTTCATAGCCATACATAGGATTTCTAGGCCATGGATGATCCTGACTTTGGTATTCAATGCTCTATCTTTACACTTGAGGATCTTTTCTAGTTCTTTCATAGCTGCCCTTCCAAATTTTAGTCTTCTGATTTCTTGACTCATCTTCATTCTGATTGTTGACTGAGCCAAAACACAGAATGTGTTTTGATTAATGATTTTGCTGTTTTCATTGTCCGGTTTAAATTTAGGTAAATCTTCAGGATTCAGTGAGTTCAGTATTTTTGTCTTTAATTTTCAGCTATAACACTGGTTTGCACTTTCTTCCTTAACTTTCATCAGTAGTTGTTCCAAATCCAACACATGCTAGGTTCCAAATAGAGTTAAACGTAGGGTCACCTCCTTCCTAGTTGATTCACAACCAACTAGAATTTAGGATTCTAGAAATCTGAGATCATTGTCATGACTGAAACAGAGATTGGAAATTTATTTTGAAAGACTAATTATTTTCTGTGGCAAGGTCCCCAAATTACTTATTTACTGTATGTTATCATTACACTTGTTAACTCTTTGATTCCCCATTTCTCAAAAGTAAGTAAAACAGTTACCATTTCAGCTGCTCCTTTAAAAAATCTGATGGTCACAAGCTAGTAGCCTATAGTACAAAACACACCTTCTTGTGGTCCATCTTGTCTCAACGCCCACAATACAAAGCAACAGCACAGTATGAGCTAATACGTGGACCACATGATGTTTTTTCTCTACTACTGAGCTCAGAAACCTGTAAACTATACAGTTATAACATAAAACAAGACAAGTTATCCCCTTTAAGGAACAATTGTAAAGTAATGTAATTATGCTTTCATTATTGGGAAAAGGAATTATTAGTTATTTGTAACTAGTTTCCCCCCCCACACACACACAAAAAGTTCATTTGCCTAGTATATATCAGAATAATTGAAGCTACCTAGTATCATAAGACTATCTTCTTTGGACAGCTTCTGGATTTCATTCAGGTTTCAGATGTTGGTTTCTTATAAATTTGCTAACCATAGTTTTGCAGTTCAGACATAACAGAAAACTTTGCTTAATTAACCAAGGACATTTTCAGTTGTGGTGCATAATGGAATAATGGATGGAAGAGATGGCATGTACAAATTCACAAATGGGCTGGACTGCAGACCTGAACCCAGAGTTGTCTGTCAGCAACTTCATTTTAAGTTAATTCAAAATATATTCATTTTCTGTTAACGCCTGAATGGGAGGCATTTGAACTGATCTGAGTTTACAAGGTTAATTTCAGTGTTGCTGAATTAATTGGAAAGAATAGTAGTTGTTCCATTGTCAGAGCCTTGCATTGTTGCCTTTTTCAAAGGGGAATATTGAACTCTTAAGGCTTAGATAATTGAAATTTGGTCCAGCAACATGGCTCACAATGTCTAGAAAAGATTACAGCAGGACACCCATGTCAGCAATTTCAAAACTGGACCTGAACTATTTTGTATTATCAGTATTATTTTGAAAAGCTTGGGAGCCAGACAAAAGAGAGTTGTTTCATATGCTAGTCCAACTTTCTCTGCTGCATTGAACATAGCAGATTGTATCACATCTACGGTGTCGGTGGTCACTGACATATCAATAGATCACTTTCATCATTACCACCATGGGGGAAGTTTTATTGCTCAATGGGATCATGCTGTTGTCTTGTGGTTTTTGAAAGCCCCAAAGCCCTGAGGGAACATGACTCTGTAGTTGCACAAAATAAAACAGTATGATTTTCTAACTCAGCATCTTCATGGACAAAGTCAACGGGATGCTGATGTCTTCTTAAGCACACAATACGTTAGGAGATTTGTAAACACACAGAAACCCGAATGACAGCAGCTCATATTCAGATGCTAACAATTTTGGTGTGCTCTTTTTCTGAGACAAATTTTTCTAGATATAACAGAGAAGATTTCTTCTATGTAATTTAAAAGTCAGCAATGGCTTATATTTTTTTAACTACATATGCTATAAACTCACCCCCTCACCCCTCATATTTACCGTATATCATTCTTTCCTCCTGAATGGGACTCAAAGTAGTAATATTAAATATAATAATGCATTCAAATTTATATCTATCCCTGTCTATCTTATCTATCTATCTTATCTATCTATCTATCTAATCTGTGTCTCTCTCTCACTCTCTTTGTTGTTCTTGACTTTTTCATTACATGGAAGTAACTGTATAGTTAACCATAAGTATAACAACATACACACAGCACCCTCTCCTTCCCCACATAATGGAATCATAATAAGACCTCCATGAAATTTGCACAAGAAATATGAACTGCAAGAATGTCTAATTATAAAATCCAAATTAACAAGAATGGATGAGCCTGTGGTTAAAATGTGAGCTCTATATTCAATTTCCCACTAACCCTACCTCACAGCTTATTGTGCACTCATTGTAGTGAGAATTATACACACTGTAGTTGGTTCCTTGGAGGAAAAGTGGGGTGTAAATAACATTATTGGAATAATAAGTGTAATAGAATATAACAATGTGGTGGCTAGACTTTTCACCCCAAGAAACCCTTGTACATTTGCCATAGAACTCCTGGAGTGATGCAGTCTTGTTGGGTATCTGTGGGACACTCATATCTTACCAAACCTCTTGGCTACACCAGTGATCTAGTGTGTGAACCAAGAATACAGCCTAGACACTGCCCAGTATTCTTCTTTAGCTGCCCATGGTCCAGGAAGAAAACAGTGATTGACAAGCTGTCTGTCAGAGAAATTTATCCACTGCTACAGATCTTTGCATCCAAGATCTTTGCCTGCAGATCTTTAAGCTTCCAAGGATCCCAAGGAGCAGTGTTTGAACACCACTGATAGAGAGGTTGTAAAGACTGAGCCATGTAATCCTTCACAAATAATTAATAATATCCCCCCCACACACACTTCAAAATGCCTGAGTTAAGCTTCATTTCTGTGCTCCCTGGTTCAATGGTCTAAATGCCTGAGGAACCTAACCGGGTTCCTGTTTAAACTGTGTATATCCTTTTGCTGGATTGAACTCAGCAGGAATGTTGCCTCAAAGGAATTTAGCAGTGCAAGAAAGCAGCAAATGGAAAGGTCAACACACATGGTAATTCTCTTCCTTGGAAATCAATGCCAGGAGGGACCTGTTATAATGAGAAAACAATGATATATTCTAAGATAATGTATTGCTCTCTATGGAGTCAAATAAATATAGTAAGCTGTGTATAGGCGTGACATTAGGTTTGATCTTGAGGTTCCATGGCTTTTCACACAGCCAGCCAGAGAAATTTTGCTGCCTGAGACTGAACAACAAATGCCCCTCTGCCCAAGCCAAGGTGCATTCTACAAGGCCAGCCAAGTCATCTTGGCAAATGAGGCAGAGAACTGTACAACCCCCGGTAACAATTAAATGTGAATTTCCTACTGTTTCCTGATACCTTAAATCTGCTGCTTGAGGCATTAGCTTCTCTCTGCTAAATGGTAAGGCTGGCCCTGACTTTGCATGGACAGACAGAGGAGAAAGGGAGACAATTAGACATCCAGATCAGATAGACAATTTTCTATGAAGTCTTGTAGTGTCGAACATTTCCAAGGAAATACATTTAGCATTGCTTTGAAAAGGCCCCTTGACATGTGTCTGACGGACACTGCAGTCCTTCTTCTATACCTGCCTGCTAGAAGACATGCGTCACTACATGCCTCAAATATATAGGGGTTGTCCATACAGTGAAAATACCCATCATAGAATTCACTCAGAAAATGAGCTATCTTAATGGAATCCCACATTGTCTCATTGTATTGTGAAGGGGGAGGGTAAAAAGAGCAAAAAGTATGTGAGGAAAGCCTTTGCAGCTTTTCCTGACTTTTTAAAAAAAAACTCCAGAGATATGCGCATTTTCACTCCTTAAGATAGGCGATTTGACACAAATTGCTTCCCCATGCAGGACACAATGTAAACCTGATTGGTTGAATGAGCACAGGGGGTGAGGCTGGCTTACAGGGTAAGTGTCCGCTGCCGCCATGTTGGATTTTCACTTTAGCAAGTGATTGCTAAGGTGATAAAATGGAGGTTTGTGCTATTTCTCTCTCTAATTCTTTTTTTTTGAGAGATGGAATATCAGTTGTGTGCACCATATAAACAGGTTTTTTTTTAGAAAAAGTTTGGCGGCAGCAGATTCAAAAACTCAAGTAACCCACTTGCGGCAACCATCTCAGCTACAGGCATGCAAAGTTTAGGGGGCGATGTAAAACCATTAAGACAGGTTGCAGCTGTTGCGACTTGCTATTACTGTGGAGTAGTCCATTTTTTTTCTTCATGTAGTCTGGCTCGTATTTTACACTACACTATGCTCATTATGAAGCCAGTATGATGTAGTGGTTTGAGTGTTGGACTTTTTCTATTTTATACTTGTTTATACTCTGGAGACCAGGGCTTGTGTTCCTGCTTGGCCACAAAAATCCACTGGGTGACCTTGGGCAAGTCACATGCTCTCAGCCTCAGAAAACCCCATGATAGGTTCGCCTTAGGGTCCCATAAGTCAAAAATAACTTTGAAGGCACACAACAACAAAAGCTCATTAGAAGTGCTGAAAAAAGTGTAACACACAAGCTGACCCTCAGTATCATTTGACAAATCAGGTATAATAATCTAGCCCAGGAATGAGCTAGCACCAAAGGTCAGAGGGCCATTTTCCTGGCACCTCCTGACTCTCAGTGGGCTATACTGTCAGGATTGGCAGCAACAGGAAGTGATGTTTCTCATGATCAGGAGTCACTACTCATTAAATTTTCAATGGTTTTTGTGTATGTGCATCTTGGGATGGGGACAAAACAATATTTATAAACCCAAACAGCCTCCCTAGAATCTATATTCGGCTTAAGTGTTTTGTTTTGTTTTTTCGGATACAGTTGTGAGTCTTGTGCTGAGGGGGGGGCTGCACGTTTTTCCTATGGACTGCACAATTCCCATCTTTCCCATAGCCTTAAAAATGTTTTAGGATGCAATTCACCATCTGATCCAAATGACAACCTAGTCCCAGCACTGCTTATTATAGCCCCGTGCCACAAAGTATATGATCTATGATCACAATATGGCTCATAACCCTTCTCTACCTGCTGTCACCTCCACGTGACTGTGGGATACCCGTTCATGCACAAACTGTACGTAAGCATAGTGTACTTTGTGATTAATACCTACAATTAACATGATCTAGCATTACAAAATAGTTGCATGTAAAATATGAAAGCTAATAAGTGCACTGTCTGCAGCACAGATGTATAACAGCAACAGCCAAGCTTTAGCTGATGAGGCTTGACAGAAGCAATATTTCAGTCCTGTTACTCAGAGTTAGTGCTCTCTAGCACAAGCCCTTAGCTTACTCATCAGACTCTTTCTATTGTTGGCTTCCAGAAGCCCCAAGTATTGGCTTTCAAACTGACAGGAATAAACAAAGTATGAAAACTCCTTGCTTAAAATCCATTTAGCTATCTAGATATTTCCAAGTACTGTACTTGAAATCTAAACATTGCAACACATATGATGCAGTGCATAGGAAATTAAGCACCTTATACCTTATTAGAATAAATAGTAGTTAAATCCCTAACTGTTTTCTCATATTCACTTATTATTCTGTGGATTGGACAGTTTTTACCAAGCTGTACAGCTAATGCAGGTCTTGGCTTGTATATGTTTTCTCTCTCTAACAAATGGAACTGGCATTCCTATTACCATGTATCAACAATTCTACAGAGCAGTGACTAAGAGATGGGACTCTCCTTTGTAAACCAAATTGAATAGTACATGGGCTTTACCTCCTCAAAGACTGAGCTGTGTGCCACCAAATAAAATGTAATTACGAAGCCTGTAAATCAAATCAAAACATACGTATATGTGAAAAGACATATGGGCCATCCATATGTTATAATGCATCTTCAGAAAGAAACGTGTCACACAACTGAAAGGAAGTACAGCATGTTGTGCTGGTACTATTAAAGGCTATTGACCTTCAGGTGGCATCGTACAACTACTTGGACATAAAATGCTATTTACAAAACAATGTATTTATCTGTGAAGGTTCCTAAAAGGCTAATAAACAATTCAATAGCTCTTTTCATGAACCTCTCCAGTAGAAGTATGAGGAACTTAACATAAAAAGAACATGGTTTCTCAACTCTTGAGCCAAATGAATTCCAGACATCAAAAATTGAAATGCCTCCAAGCAACAACTAAATAATGTAAATAGTTTGTTTTCATTGGGAAACATGTTGGTATCTGCCAGCCAGTTTTGGCTTTTCATGTTGCTATCCTCATCCCAAAATACCTATTTGCCAGAACTTCATTGTTCCCAAAACATAGCTACCTATGTAATTGATTTTATGGTGAACTGAACTGATGTGCCATAACTGAACTGAACAAGGAAAAAAAACCCAAAAATAATTTGGCAGCGTTGGCATTTAAATTCTTTTGAGTATTAACTGTATTTACAATTAGATTTTCTTTGGGTTTTTTTCCGGGCTGTGAGGCCATGTTCTGAAATAGTTTCTTTCTGACGTTTCACCTGCATCTGTGGCTGCCATCCTCAAAGAATGGTTGGGTAGGTGTGTGTGTGTGTGTGTAGTTTATATGCTGTGAACCCCTGTTGGGGAGGATATGTAAATTTGTGTAATTGAATGGTTAGTTTCTGGGTATAGAAATGCAAGGCTTGTTAGTATCTGTTTGGCTAATGGTTGGTTGATTGGCCATTACCTGATGGGAATCCCTCTGTCCCTGGCTGGAATTCCTTTGTAAGTGTTGAGTTTTGATTCTATTGTTCTTCAAAACTGGGAGCCAGATTTTGTTTACTTTTAAGGTTTCTTCTTTCCTGTTGAAGTTGTCTAGGTATTTGTGGATTTCAATAGCTTCTCTGTGCATTCTGACATGATAGTTGTTGGCCTGGTCTAGAATTTCTGTGTTTTCAAATAGCATTTTGTGTCCAGGTTGGTTTCTAACATGTTCTGCTACTGCTGATTTTTCTGGCTGGCCCAATCTGCAGTGTCTCTCAAGTTCCTTGATTCGTGTTTGCACACTGTGTTTAGTGGTCCCTATGAAAACTTGTCCACAGCTGCATGGTATGCAGTAAACTCCTGCAGCTGTGAGAGGGTCTCTTTTGTCCTTTGCTGAGCATAGAATTTCTTGGATTTATTTGGTTGGTCTATAGATTGTGTGGAGGTAATGTTTCCTCATCAGTTTCTCTATTCTGTCTGTGACTCCTTTGATGTATGGTAAAAATACCTTCGCTTTGGGTGGTTGTTTTTCTTCTTCATTCCTGTGTTTGTTCTGGGTCTAGCTGCTCTTGTGATGTCTGATCCGGAGTAACCATTAGCCTGTAGGGACCATTTTAGGTGCCTCAGTTCGTCCTCCATGTAGTGAGGTTCGCAGATCCTTTTTGCACGGTCTACCAATGTTTTTATTGTGCTTCTTTTTTGTCCTGGGTGATGATTGGAGTTCTTGTGTAGGTACCTGTCCGTGTGTGGGTTTTCTGTATACCTTGTGGCCTAACCATTGGTTTAGTTTGCAGATGACTAGGACATCCAGGGATGGCAGTGTTCCTTCTTTCTTTTTCCATCATGAATTGGATATTTTGGGGGATGCTGTTCAGCTGGTTCAGGAATGAGACCAAATTTTCTTCTCCATGGTTCCAAATGGTGAAAGTGTCATCCACATATTGGAATGTTGTGGACTTTTTTGGTGCTGTTTCCAGGGCTTGCTTTTCAAAATGTTCCATGTAAAAGTTTGCTATCACTGGGCTCAGGGGGCTGCCCATGGCTACCCCATCTATCTGTTTGTAGAATTTGTTATCTCACTGGAAGTAGCTTGTGGTGAGGCAGTGTTTGAACAAGGCTGTGATGTCCTCAGGAAATATTTATTCCAATTGGTATTTTGAAACAGTGATAAGAAAAGTGATTTTGGAAAAGTGATAAGCAAGCCAATCTATTTTGCTTCTGATCAACAACAAAAATACCTGGCTGAATCTATTCTCAGTCCAAGCTACTGTAACTGTTGGTGTCAACAGATTTATGCTAATTTAGGGGCTGTCTAAATGGTCTTGTGTACTCCTCATTGAATCAGAGGAGAAGCCTACCTGTTTTAATGAGAATCTGTGTTGTTACGCTGTATTCAGGAGGAGCCCCCTCCCAGTACAATTAGCAGCTTTTCCTAGAGTTTTTGAAAAACAGCAAGGGGGGATGCACATTCCCCCTTGTTTACACAGAGATTCAATAGGAATCATTGTCCAGGATTATAGGAGGCATGATCCTGATTGGCTGGACAAGCATGGGGGCAGGGCTTTCTGACCAGGCAAGTGCCTGCAGCCACCATTTTTTTCACCTTTAGTGAGTGATTGGGGATCTCTGCCACCGTGGGGACCGGGGAAGGGTCCTCTTCTCCCTTCGCCAGTTCCCCCCTTGCTGCTGTTGTCTCTGCCACAGGGACCAGGGAATGGAGGAGAGTGCTCTCTTTATCTTCTCCCTTCCCTGGTCCACCATGCCACCACCACTGCAAGGACTGAGGAAGGAGGAGGGCTCTCTCATGTCAGCTGTCATCTTGGATGCAAAGCTTATAGGGCTGCTGGGAGCAAAATCATTAAGACAAGTTGCAGCTGCTGCGACTTGCTATTATTGTGGGGCACTATGTATTTTTTTCCCCCTTGTATAGACGGGGCCTTACTGTTTACTCCTAAATCCTTAAGGTCTGACATAAATGTTTGATTGTATATTTTGCTTATTCTGTATTTCAGTTGTACCATGTATTTCCCTTTGGCTGGACCCAGAAGTATAGACATATAACATTCCTCATGGCAGAGGACTTCTTTTAACCCCCTTCCTCACTGCATCCCTTCCACCCCCCTTGAAAGAGCTACACAAAGGGCTGCTCTATCTTCAGGAATGGGGCAAACAGAGGGTAGGGGCACCTTTGATGAGCAAACAAGGCAGGACCTGGATCCAACTCATTAATTCCCCAGCTTGTCACACATTTAGTAAATCAGGCAGGGCTACAACTGTGCATGTCATATTAATCAAATAATTCCTAAGACATCTCTAGTGAAGAGGAGGTACAGTTTCTGTCAGCTCTACCTTCTCTCCTGACTTCCATTCATTAATGCAAAGGCCTTAATACTGGACATACTCAAAGTCTTCTTCATAATCAGAATCTTGAATGATAGGCCCTTACTAGACAATTCTTTTTCCCTCCCCCCTAAGTTTTATTCTAGAGGTAGTTCTAGTAGTTAAGCAAATGTTAGTGTTCCCCAAGCCTGATAATCTCTGTGGATGATGCTGATTCAGTACCTAAGAACGAGTATTTTGGGAACTGAATTCACAGAGTTAATATATATGATAGGGAAACAAGTCCTTCAGGGGGCAGGGTAAGGAGAATCTGTAGCAGAGGAATCTGTGCCAATCTTGCCTTGTCAGGGCAGAACCTTTATTTTTGCTGTCTTTGCCACTGTGTCCTCTAGCCATACTAATCTGCCCCAACACACCTCTGGAACACCACCTAATCTGCCTCCAAAGCACCAAGTGCAGAGCAGAAACAGTGGCAGATATTTCCACTATCATCAGAAGGAGTGGACCGTCCTTCTGAAGGGCATGGAGAAGGAGATCTAGGGAAATACTGGATGCAATCCCATGGTTAGAAATACTAAAAGTGAAGGGAGTTCATGATGGATGGGCATATCTTAAAAATGAGATATTAAAGGCGCAATTTCAAGCAGTTCCAATGAGGAGGAAAAATGGGAGGTCTCTAAAGTAATCAGGATTGATGACTAAAGAACTTTCAACTGAGCTAAGATTTAAAAGGGACATGTACAAGAAATGGAAAAAGGGAGAAATCTCTAAAGAGGAATTCAAATCAACAGCCAGGACATGTAGGGGGACAGTCAGAAAAGCTAAAGCACAGAATGAACTCAGGCTTGCTAGAGAAGTTAAAAACAAGAAAAGGGGCTTTTTTGGTTATATCCATGGCAAAAGGAAAGACAAGGAAATAGTAGGGTGTGGAGAAGATGGCAAAATGCTAACAGAGAAAAGGTGGAACTACACAACTCTTTCTTTGCCTCTGTCTTCTCCCAAACGGAAAGCAGTGCTCAACCTGGAGAAAATGGAACAGATGATACAGTAGGGGAAATGCAGCACAGTAAAGATTAAGTGAAGAGGTAGTCCAGGAATACCTGGCTACTCTAAATGAATTTAGGTCTCCAGGGCCATATAAACTACATCCAAGGGTATTAAAAGAACTGGCGGAGGTAATCTCAGAACCATTGGCAATAATCTTTGATAATTCCCAGAGAACAGGAGAAATCCCAGCAGACTGGAGGAGGACAAATGTTGTCCCCATTTTCAAAAAGGGAAAGAATAGGACCAAGCAATTACTGCCCAGTCATCAATTCCAAGAAAGATTCTGGAGCAGATCATTAAACAAACAGTCTGTAAGCACTTAGAAAGGGATGCTGTGGTCCCTTAAAAAGCAACATAGGTTTCTCAAAAAGCAGTCATGCCAAATTAATCTTATTTCTCTCTTTTTGTTAGACTTACAAGCTTGATAGACAAAGGGAATGCTGTGGTTGTAGCATATCTTGATTTCAGTAAGGCATTTGACAAAGTTCCCCATGACATTCTTGTAAACAAGCTAGTAAAATGTGAGCTAGACAATGCTACTGTTAGGTGGATTTGTAGTTGGTTAACCACCCAAGCCCAAAGGGTGGTCACCAATAACTCCTCTTCATCCTGGAGAGAAGTGATTAGTGGGGTGCCAAAGGGTTCTGCCCTGGGCCCAGTGCTCTTCAATATCTTTATCAGTGACTTGAATGATGGCATAGAGGGCATGCTTATCAAATTTGCAGATTACACCGAGGGGCCAGTTACACGGCAGACTAAATTGCATGAAATTCAGGATTACCGTCCTTTCGCACCAGCAGTGCATAGTTCATACGATTTATTGCTAAATTGGAAGATCCGGTGAGTTTTGCCTTTCTAAATCCACACTGACAAATGTGTGTGTGTGGGGGTTTCATGGCCTCCAGATCACTATCATTAAAGCCAAGCAGGAGGCGGGGAGGAAGCAAGGAGGGGGGCAGAGCAAGGGGGAAAGAGAACGTAACTTCGTAGCTTCGTCTGTATATAAAGCAACAAAAAAGGAGGGAGACCATGGAGGAGGAGAGGAATAATGACAAAGGAGGGAAGGAAAGCAGCCAAGAGCACACACACACACACACACACACGAACGATTGAAGCAGCTGAGATCCCTGACAGCTGTGCTTCTCTCTCTCACACAGGTGTAAACACACACACACACACACACACACACAAAAGAATGATCGAGCGATCAGCTGGATCTCTCTCTCTCTCTCTCATACACACACACACAGAGAGAGAGAGAGAGAGAGGGAGAGGGAAAGAGGAACAGTAATTATGCTAAAAGCAAGCCGGCTGGCTGGATGTTTTTGTTTGAGGCTCATCTCTTGCACGTTCACTTCTCCTTCATGAATCCAACTAATCACCACTCAGCTCTGCTGTGGCAGTTTCGGGAAGAGTGCTGGTAGTTTCCACTGCTGTAAGTGAAATGGTAATTCACACAGTAGATAATGGGCTAACTTGCGCTACTTTTCAAAAAAGTCGGAGGATATACCAAAAGCTGATACTGCATGATTTATGGGGTTTTTTGCCTCCCTCCTTCTGAATATGGCGACTTTGATCTGAAAGATGTGGGAACTGTTAGGAGTCTTTGCAAATTCTTAGAGGATTTATTTTGTCATGTAAATGGCCCCCAAATTAGGAGAGTAGCTAATACCCCATAGGACAGGATTCAAAATGACCTTAACATCTTAGAGAGCTGGGCCAACACTAACAAAATGAATTTCAACAGGGAGAAATGTATGATACTGCACTTAGGCAGTAAAAATGAAATGCACAGATATAGGATGAGTGACACCTGGTTTGACAACAGTACATGTGAAAGGAATCTAGGAGACTTAGTAGACCACAAAATGAACATAAGTCAGCAGTGTGGTGCAGCAGCTAAAAAACCAAGGCAATTCTAGGCTGCATCAATAGGAGTATAGTGTCTCGATCAAAGGAAGTAATTGTGCCACTCTATTCTGTTTTGGTCAGACTTCACCTGAAATACTGTGTCCAGTCCTGGGCACCACAATTCAAGAAGGATATTGACAAATTGGAATGTATCCAGAGGAGGGTGACCAAAATAGTGAAAGGTCTGGAAGCCATGCCCTACCAGAAGTGGTTTAGGGAGCTGGGTATGTTTGGCCTGGAGAAGAGAAGGTTAAGAGGTGACACGATAGCCATGTTTAAATATTTGAAAGGATATCAAATTGAAGAAGGAGCAAGCTTGTTTTCTGCTACTCCAGAGGCTAGGACATGGAGTAATGGATTCAAACTACATGAAAAGAGATTCCACCTAAACATTAGGAAGACATTCTTGACAGTAAGAGTGCTGCCTTGGAGTGTGGCGGAGTCTCCTTCTTTGCAGGTTTTAAAACAGGGGCTGGATGACTATCTGTCATAGAATCATAGAGTTGGAAGAGACCACAAGGGCCATCCAGTCCAACCCCCTGACATGCAAGAACACCCAGTCAAAGCACGCCCAACAGATGGCCGTCCAGCATCTGTTTAAAAACCTTCAATGTTTAGGTGGAATCTCTTTACCTGTAGTTTGAACCCATCCTAATCTCTGGAGCAGCAGAAAAAAAAGCTTGCTCCATCCTCAATATGACATCCTTCAAATATGTCGGAAGTGCTTTGATTGTGTCTTTCTCCATAGCAGGTGGCTGGACTGGGTGGCCTATATCCTATAGCTCTTGGGATATCATGAAAACATAGGTTGCCAGGGGCCACAGAATTGCAGGCTTAAAATGTAGTTTAATTTCCAAGATTATCAATGAAAGGTAGAATAGCAATAGATACCCCAGTTATAATTGGAAACTATTTTGATAGATCAAAAATCACCTGAAATGGATGGCATGCCTGCCAGTTTTTATAAATGTCATAGGGGGAAACAGTATAGAGAACAATTGTGACCTTGAATTACAATAATTTACTTAGTTTTTTTAATATAAAAAAGCAGAAAATCTTTTCATTATGACAGTAAATAGCACCTATAATTGTATCACCTAAACTGGCAACAGATCTCATGGGGACTACATCTGGTCATCTCATCTTCCACCATCTTGTGCCAAGGGAACTATAGTTGTCCCTTCACATTCGCTAGGGTTTGGTTCCAGGACCTTCCATGAATATCCAAATCCGTGAATACTCAAGTCCCATTATATGCAATGGCATAACAAAATGGTGTCCCTTATATAAGATGGCAAAATCAAGGTTTGCTGTTTGGATTATTATTTTTTAAAGAATATTTTCAAGCCATGAATACTTAAATCCGTGAATGCCAAATCTGTGAATGTGGAGGGACAACTGTATTTTATTTTATTTTATTTTAAAGGGCAGTTTTTAAGAGTCCTCATGCTTAAATCCATTGATAAAGATAAAATTGGATTTATGCTTGCCTGAGAAGTGTCTGACAACATGAAAAGAACAGTTAACACATTAAAGTAGTAATCAAATCAAATCAAGTCAAATGGTAATTCTAGTTCTCTACATAGAGGAAACCTTTCATCAGTTTAATAAAGTATTTGTAATATGTTCCTGTTATTAGGTTTTAGAACTGGAGTGTATATCTATAAAGCCATCACTTCACTTTACCAAAACCTAAAGCAAATGTTTAAAGTCCCCAAAAAAGTCATACTTTTTTTTTTAAGTTAGGCAAATTAAACAAGGATTACTTTAGGCGATTACCATTATCCAAACAGACACTAATCCTCCATACATATCCTCCCACCCTAGGAACTAGCCATTCAAATACACAAATTTACATATCATCTCCAACAGGGGCTGACAGTATACAAACCCCACACACTCTTACACCATCATTCTCTGAAGATGCCAGGCACAGATGCAGGCGAAACATCAGGAATAAACTCTTCCAGAACATGGCCTCACAGCTCGGAAAAAAACCATGAAAAACCTATGGATGCCAGCCATGAAAGCCTTTGACTTCATAAGGATTACTTTGCCTATCAGATTAGATTTTGCCATATTAGGATTGAATGATGGAGATATTGAATTGAACCAAAAGTTCCAGAGTATTTAAATACTCATATTCCTTAAGCTCATTATAGCTATCCTACTACATATACATTTGATAATAATAAAGCTGAAATTCTTAGCATATCAGATAATTCAGAAATATTTAAGAAATCCTCGAGCTCTTCCTACAGAGGTTTTCATTTCTCCATAGATGAAGTACAGATGATGGATCAATTGATTGATGCTTTAGCACACTTACTTTGTTACCTGTCTAAGGAAATGGTTAAGGTATAATATTTTATAAATAAAGAAATAAATAACCCCAAATAAATGTGAAACCATGACCCTCTAGTCAGATCAAACTAATGAACAATAGCACTTTGAATTCCTTCTTCTGTTTCGTCTCCTTTCCATTTCCATTAATTTCTTTCCTCATTAATCCCTCAGCTATATCCGCCCTTTGCAATTTCAAGCAAGAGAAAACAAATTAAGAAAAAACCCTTCGTTAATTGACTTTATTTGCTTTAATGCTGCCAGTCCATATTATCTGCTTTCTTAAATTGAGTTTGGGATTGCCAGCTTTGAGGGTATTACACTGCATTTTGGGTTACTGCCAGCATATCCTGAGCAAATATGTTTAAATCAAAGTTAAGCTGCTTAAAATATTCATGTTATGCTCTCACTGTGGTTTAGAGAAATGTGAAACCATTTAAGACTTGCAAACCTGTTATATGGCAAAAATGTGTTTGAACTATCAAGCATATAGACCAAATTGATAGTCACTGTTAACTTTGCCTAATAGGAAAAGGTTTCATTATCTTATTAGCAGTGCTGGAATTAAAATGTTTCATGCGTTTGAAAGCTGCCACATGCTGACATGTTACAAATACTTATTTACATGCATACATGCCTCTTTTTTTTTTTGAAGAGCATCTAAGGGAAAAGAACTGGAAAGTAGAAACGTCTCTACATTTGTGAAACAGTATAGAATTCAAAGAGATAGATGTGCTAGTTTATTTTAGCATAACAAGACATAAAGAAATCTGGTACCACTTTTTAGACTAACTGGTTTATCCTACCAAATGCTTTCATGAATTCTAATTCACTTCATCAGATGTGGATTGGAGTCCACAAAAGCTAATGCGAGAATAAACCAGTTAGTCTCAAAGGTGTTTTATGCTTTCTCTGGGTACAGAAGGAACTTCATGTGAATTTTTACTGATGTGGACACAGTGGAGTGCAGAAATTTAGGAAACAATTTCAGTGCAATTTAAGAAACAAGCCAAGGTTTGATGCATTGAGTTGATACTATGATATCTTTATTATACTAATTTCATTTGAAAGACTTTAACAGCCCCTTTAGTTTAGGGTGAGTTCAAATATCCTGTTCAAATGGAAAGAATATCTAAGTATCTTAGAAAATTTTAGCAAATCTTTGTGACAATGTAGAAGAGTTTGTTACAGTAACAATATAGCTGCCCCCCCCCTTTCTCTGTACACACACACATACACACATGCACTTGTGTGTAGATAGTATTCTGTAGTAATAGACTGGATCTTATCTAGTACATATGCAAGTTCATTTTAGTGTGTCTTAGGTTTAATCTTGTAATACATATACAACTTTATACAATATAAAAATATGAAGGAATGGAGAGTGAGTTAAACTGCAAACAAAATATTTTGTTCCAGTACACTGAGGTCTCATCTACATGAGCCAGGATGTCCCAGTTTACAACTGGCATATACTGGCCATGGATCAGGCCTGTTGTTCCCTCCCCATTACCACCTCCAAATAGGCTAGAGTTCAGGTGGTCCATTGCTGCAACCGCCACCACCGCCATTTCCCTGGGTCTCCTGGAAGGCAGGAAACCGGTCTGCAACATGTGACCAAGGCCTTGGCCACATGCTGCAGGACTCCTTCCTTCCTCTGGGAAAGTCAGGGATGCTGGCAGCTACAGCAAGGGTTAGCCTGCTGGAATGGGCTCCCGCGGGAATGGATTAAAAGAGGTATTTTTAAGACTGTTGTACTTGGCCCTATCCCGTCTTCCACCCATCTGAGCCCCGTATTTGCCCTGGGGTGGTGAGGACTAACCCCCAAGAGGGGAGAATGGGGCAAAAGTCCTGCATTGTCAGGGCTCTAAGATGGGGGCAAGATGAGGTATACTGCCCATGTAGACATTAGCTAGGCTGAATGTTAAATCCAGAGTTCTCTTTCAGTTTTAAAAAATCTGCATACTGGAGACTATTTATGTTCAGTGTAAAGGAGAATGAACAGCTGACTTTCTTAATTCTATTCTCATTAATGGCAGTGAGGATCAAGAGTAACCTGACTATGTTAAAAATTTGTAGTGACAAATTAGTGTACATGAAGGCCACCGTATGACCGGATCGGGTACCTTTAGGATATACAGGCAGCATGTGGCATGGAGGCTGCCTATCAATTAATGTTGCTTTTTCCACACTGTGTTTCGGAGAGATTAATAATGTTCTTTTGCTCCTTCCATGAAGGCAGCAGCACAAACTCTTCTCCCCTCCCCATGTCTTGTGTTTAGCATACAAGCAAATTTAGTTGTGTACTCCCAGGTGCTTTGGAGATTCTCCTCTTCTAGTAAGTGGGCCTTTGAAGCTTACTTTGCTACTCAGAATCGACATTTGTGTAGCTCCTTCCCTAAGCCCTTCAACAACCATTCATACGATTTCAAGAGCTGCGCTATGCCAATTGGCAGGAATCCCCAGGCTGAAGCAGCACCAGATTTCCTAGAGATACTTTGCAACACAAATTAGCCCATTTCAGAACTCCAGATGTATCTTGTCTACTTGAAAACATACAGGCTTTCTAATATCTTAGACCAGTGGCTCTTAACCTTTTCTTTACCAGAGATCCCCTTTAAATACCTTTTGTTGTTGTAGACTCCCAAGACTTAACTCAAGATTTAAAACCCTAACAACAACAACAACAACAACAACACAATTGCACCATCCATTAAACCTTCCCTCAGAAGCACTGGAGAGGGGAGGGAATGCCTCTTCCTACAAGTTTGTGGCTGGAGCAGATTGAAAAGCAATGGGCAGGCCAAGCTCCTGTCACATGGGCTGAGCAGCCTTCAACCTTTGTGGACCCTCCATGAGGTCATCATAAATCCCTGGGGGTCCATAAACCACAGGTTAAGAACCCCTTTCTTAGACAATTGTTCATATCCTGAATCCCCACTACCAGAAATATGTAGAAGTGAACATTACAAAATAAATAAATAAATAAATAAAAATAAAAAATCCACCTGTGCAATGAATTCTGTACTTCTCCAGGACAGCCACCCTGATTTGCTTTGGAGGGTCCACCCATCCTCCCAGAGCAGATTTTGAGGAATCAGAAAGGGTTGCAGGAGGGGAGGAGAAACTGCCCCTCTTCCATTCCTCTAATTTCTTAGGAGCTATGCAATCTGGAAATCAGCAATTTGGTTTGGGATATCAAAGCCTCAAGCCATGCTTCTAGCTTATATCAGATCCAGCACAATTTACAAGATAGCAAAGTGACTTACAGTCACTTTAAGTACTGAGTTTTTCTTGTTGAATTGAGGGAATTGAAACAGCAGAATGCAAAGACATGCAAATACAGTTTGCATGTGTATTAATATTGCATGAAAAATACTGTAGATCTAGACTCCCTCCAGAGCTATGCAGATCCCTTGACAGCAGTGACACAAGCCCAGGCCTCTGAATTGTGAGGTAATGCTCTGGTAGAAAAGCCAAAGGGACTTTTAAACAGAGTAAATGTGAATCAAACTTATTTTTCAAATTATAGGTCCAGCTTCAGCATTGCAAAATAATGAGAAATACATATTTGTCTAAGCACTCAGGAATGCTTGGCAGAATGTTTTAGAAATGAAAGACGTACAACTAAGGTCACTTAAACAAAAAGCCAGGAAGAATAAAGATAGGAAAGGCAGGATATAAACTGAATGTATTCATTAGTGTGTAATTTCCGATGTGTGTTAAGGCAAGTGCTTTGGCAATTCCTTTCAGCTTCTTTTATGAAATTAACATGCAAATTGAAACTCAAAGAACAGTTGCAAGATGTGTGTTGTTTTAAATTGGATTGTAAAACATTTCTGCATATCTATTTCTACATGGGTTATTTTTCCTAGGCTAGCACTTAAAATCTGAAACATAAAACCAAAAGCATTCAGAGAAAATGTATTGCTGCATTTATCTGATGGATGACTTGATGACAGATCCACGATAGAATATTGTAGAATATTTTCCTACAGGCCTAGATTACTTTTCTTATTTTGCATATCTAAAATCAGATCAAAAAGTCAAGATGTTGTCATGTCATGTCTGAATAACTTAGTTCCTTCTGTCTCAAAACATGTAACCCTATTTTAAGAAGCATTAAAGCTCTGGCAGTAGATCAGCTTATTGATTTCAAATAATAAAAAGTGGCATCATAGCTTGTTTTTCTGTATATTATTCAATACCTTTTATTATATAGTAGATCTGTAATATATGCATGCTTGTGTGTTCAGTTTTACCACATAAAGGGTAGACATGTGGTCTGTTCACACTGCTGCTGAATGTGGACTTCACAGAGGGTGTGGCAGTCAGCGTGTCCAGGAAATGCATCTGGCAGATATGATGAGGATCATGTCATGTGAATCCCTTTGTTCTTGCCTACATCATGCCTCATTGTCTTTTTTGTTTTTCAAGTGCTGATGACTGCAGCTGCAGTTAAATATTCCCCTGCTTTCTCTTGTCAGTATATATTGTGAAATGATGAAATGGGGAAAAATGAAATTCATCAAATACTTTGGATGTTAGATATGGCATTTCCTTCCTTTGTTGAACAGTGGCTGAAGACAAAATTGATCTGGTGGCTAAAGCCAAAATTGCATTTCATTGGGCAAAAAGTATGCCTTATGTGTAAGTGTAATGGGTATGTGTTAAATTCCATCTGTGTTTAAGGATCATTTGCAATGGAACTGCTGCAAACATAATCCTCTGAGACAGACAGAAAGATGACTATGCCTTTACCTCAGGGGAGTACAGGAAGCTTATTTACATCTGGGCAAGATGGCTGAAACTGAGCATGCTGGAATTACTGTATGTATTATACTATAACCAAATAAGGTGATGTAAGGGCTGTATACTGTATACATATACATTAGGGAAATACACACACACACACCAGGGCTTTATTTTCTATTTCACTGCAGCAAATCCAACTGACAAAAAACCCAGAAAAAAGCCCCAAAATATATATTTTTTTTAAATTGAACACTAAGGAGTTGAAGAAATGCTAACCAGCAGAACTTAGGACAAAGAGCAGTAAATCAGCAGAGCACCACCCACAGCAGCTTCTACCCTACCGAAAGGTGAAATAATCCAGGACAGCTGTGCGTTTTAGGCCCTGCATCTTTAAAAGGGTCCTGCTTCTAGTGAAAGGGACAGTGATCTTGGACCCTTTCTAACTGCCATGCTCCATCCTGCGAGATGCTGGCATTTGCACTTGAGGGAGGAAGACCCTGAATTCTCAGCCACAGAGCTCCTTTAGTACCTCACCAAACTAGAAATGCTGGGATTCCACAGGAGGCAACCATGGCAGTTGAAGTAGTGGGAACAGCACCCTGTTTCTGATGCCTGATCTGCAGTGAGATGTAGCATGTCTACCACTGCTTTTGCAACTGCATACCCTCCCAGTCTGGCATGTACAATCCTGATTAATCCTCTGTTATCCCACTTTTTCAGCTGCTATTAAAATGTCTCAGTTTCTCTCCTCTCCTCCTACTTCTCCTTGTTGTCCTTGGCTTACTTCCATTGATGCGAATGAGTTCAGAGTGCAAAAGTTTGCAATCAGTTTAACTCAGTAGGGAGAGAAGACAGGAGAAGAATCTTGCCCTTCTTTGTAGGCTCAGGCAAAAGCAAACTGCTGCAACCTCTCCTAGCTTGCGTGTTTTTCCCCATTCATAACTTCTGCCATCCGGCCACACTCTGGTGGTGCTTGGGCACATGTGCCCTGGTTTTCATCTGTGAAATGTTGAGAGTATGAGATTGTTGTGGTGACATCTGTGGGATCCCCACCAGGAAGAAGTATTTTCTGGGGAGCAGTCAGTGGTACAGTATTTGAAGACATTGGACAAGACATGTTCTTGGGAGAAGGATATAGAGGAAGCACATCCCCTTGGAGTACCCCCTTCTCTTCATGCAGCTGCCTCTGTTCATGCGTCCTAGAATGGAAAAGGATCCAAGATCAGGTCCTGCTCAGACATATCTGGCTTTCTACTTCAGTGGCAGCAACTGTTGTTTCTGCAAAATATTGTCAATATTTAGAGAGCCACACAATCACTTTATCCACAGACAAGGATTGCCTTTACAACAGGAAAAATGGAAGCAATCTGTTATTGGGAAATTTCATTTCATTACTTAATTCAGAACTAGCTCTTGAGGATCTGGAAATTTTAAGCACTAGCTGAATTTAAAAACAAAACAAAAACAAACAAACAAACTTGGCACATCAAAAATAACCTGGGGAGGTGTGCAGCCAGGAAACATTGTGCCCTTTTCTTTTAAAGAGCAGGATTTCTGGGTCCCATCCACCACGAATTCATTCTTCTTTTTGGAAAGACTTAAGTTGAGATTATCACATTGCACTGTTATAGTGCTATTATTCCACTTTAACTGCTCTGACTGCCTCCTGTGGAATCCTGGATTTGCAGTTTAGGGAGGGGCATTTAGCATTCTCAGCCAGAGAGCTCTTGGGCCTCACTAAACTACAAACCCCAGAATCCCACAGGAGACAGCCAAGCAATTAAAGTGGAATAATAGCACTATAAGAGTGTAGTGTGATATCTCTACACAAAAATATTCTTTAGCTTACATTTGTTTCTGTTGTTGATTTTGTTAAAGTATATTGCTTGTGCCTGAATATCAATGTAATGCTGGACGGTGTGTGTGTGTGTGTGTGTGTGTGTGTGTGTGTGTAAAAATGTGAAGCTCGTTCTGCCCCAGCTTTCTCACAAACAATTGAACACCATCTTTTTGTGACAAAAAATAACAGCCACTACTTAGAAAGATTAAAGCATTGGTGGCTCATTGTCCAAGAAAGGGGTACCTCACCCTGTCCCTCCTTGGTGCATAGACCACCTCTTTAATAATTATAATTGTTTACCCTTATCCTTCCTATTCTTCCTTTACAACAGTGTGCAGTGAACTGTTATCACCCCTTCTGATAGTGTTGGAAAGGGATCCCAGGACAGGGATAGACAGAATATTCATTGTTACTTTTTTTCCTGGCTGAAAAAATACATAAAAGGGTTTCTTGACACTTGAGGAACCCCACTGGCAAGAATAATGCAACGGTGAGTTTTTTCACTTGACCCAAAGTATTCTGGGAAATTATTCCATGCAAATATATACCCCAAGCCCATGTTTTGCCAGAAGATAGATTTTTCTGCCCAGGAAACGTGTTTTCTGTGCAAAAATGTGAGTTTTACACAGAAAAGCCATTATTATTTATGTGCAGAATAATTCCCAGAACACTTCAGGATGTTCCAATATGGGAATAAATATTTGTTTTTTTCCTGCAGCAGGGAGAAAACTATAGCAATTATTCCTCCTTGCCTGAGAGGGCAAAATAGGTGAAGATTTACATCCCTAGCCCAGAAGAAAACATTACTGGCCTATTTATTTATTTATGAATATTTGCAAAGTGCTTAGCTCTGAATATTTCAAAGCAGTGTACAAAAATTCATAAAACATAATGTAACAATACTCAGAATTAAAATACAATATTTGTATGAGTTGATCCAGAAGAAAGCTAGCTCCAGTATTCTCCATATATGCATTTCCCTTCTCTAGTTCTTATGCCAAACTGATGATTGATTTTAAAGACCCATTTAGCACATTTACAAATTAAACACAGATTAAACAAATCTGGCTATCACAAACAGAGGTGTGACTGTTAAACCAGATCCTCACATCCTAGCTTAATCCTCACATCCTAGCTTAATTAGCACCAGGGAGCCCTGGTGGCGCCGTGGTTAATTGCCGGTACTGCAAGCCACAATGTTGCAAGTTCTATCCCAAGGGCTCCAAGGTTCACTCAGCCTTCCATCCTTTTGCAGGTGGGTAAAATGAGTACCCGGCTTGTGAGGGTAATTAGGTAACACACATTGGAAACCGCTTGGAGAGTGCCTAGTGCACTATAAAACCAATGTAGACGTGTAGGTGCTATTGCATAACCATTTGTAAGCTGCTCTGAGAGCCTTTGTGGCTGAAGAGTGGGATATAAATATCTAAAATAAATAAATAAAATAAATATGAAGAGAATTAGAAAAATAAGAATGTCTTGAAGTAGGCTGTTGCTTTTTTCTGTTAAAAAAGAGGGATTGGTGTCCCCAGTTTCAAATATCAATTGTCTGAAAAATATGGTTTCTCTAGACATTTCTCCAGTGAAACTCTATGGTAACTGGAGGGCTTTCTCTCTTTGCATTTCCTTGTTCCTCCAGTGGGATTCGATGGGCTTCACTACTACCCACGGTTTCAAGTGTTCAAAGTAATTCTGGAAACATATTCCCCTCAGATACGACATGTGATCTGTATCTTGTTTCTTTCCAAGAATAGTAAGGATTCTTGATGTGAGCCAAGTGTAAGAGGGATGTATAAAATGCAGACAGGAGCTCACTTGGAAAGACTATTCCTCCTTTTACATCTGGAAGGATAAGAGCAGGCTCTGCCATTAAACAGAATAAGGCAGTCACATCAGGCAGCAAACATGTTAGGAAGTGACATGAACATTCTGGAGAAGAGAGCTGTGTTTGTCACACCCTTCATCTAGTTTGCTGTCTTCAGGTGCAGTGGGGGATATTGTCCCATAGCTAAGTGTTGGAAGAAATATTCACTTTCCAATCCAGCTGACTTTTGTACAGGAAGAGGGAAGGGGCTTCCATCTTGTTCTTTGCCACAGGCAACAAAATGTCTTGGACTAGTCATGGGTATATCTACATTTCCCTGTTTAGTACATCTCTAGTCCTAAATCAACAGCATTTATGGATTAAGGCTACAGTGTATTTTGAAACATTGCAGATACTGTGCTGTGAGTTTTGACAAACTTGTAGCTTTCAATTTCCTGGTACAGCTGGACATTTTGAGAAACCCAATATTTCATTCTAACAATGTGGTGAATATAAAATGGAACCTGCAGTCATAAGGAGCCTATGGGTACTGTGCTTCAAAGCCTATATAATTATATGACAAAAATAAATCTTCCTACACACTTTCCATCTCAAAGTCAAATGCGATTATATGAATTTATTTTAAACAAATAACATCCTATCTCTGCAGACCAATAGGATTTTTCACTGTTTCTCTACAAGGTTATTCTATAACATTCTATAAAAATGAATTCCTATGATCTGTGCCAACATATATATTAAGGCTGACAGTAATCCTGAAGAGTTGTATGATAAAGAACGATGAAATCTCTGGAAAGAAAATGAAAATCTTGATCTACAAATATGGGGGGAGAAAATTGCTTCTTCTAAAGTTTAGATTCCAATTTTAGTAGGGTGGGATGCTTAAAGGTTTAGAAAAGATTTCTGTAGCAAGTGTCTTGCAATATCAAAATACATTACGTTTTGGATCTGGCTTCAAAATGCATGTTATCTATTACCTTACATGTGTAAAATAAACTGTAATACTCTCTCCCCCACCTCTCTCTCTCTCTCTGTGTGTGTGTGTGCATATGAAAGTCTTTATACATTGTATTCCCCAAATCTATGTTAAAACAGAATCCAATAAAATCCACACTTGAAACATACTTTAGTTTGGCCACTAAAAATTCTCAAGGCAAACTTTAGCTGGTAGAGGTCATGGCAGAACCTCTAGGTAACAGGTTGGTTAGTTCTGGCATCCTAAATTCTTAAAGGAATGCTACAAGAGTGACTCAGATTATGGAGAATTGGTACAGTGGATTTCTAACACTACACTTCTGTCAGGAAGCCTTTGGTATTAGAGATGATGCCTCCAATCAGTTGTTCTAGGCAGAACCATGCAGAGGATATGACTGCAGTCTTGCTGCAATGTGACAAAAGGCACAACAATTCATATCAGTTTTGGAACACTGTGCTTTCCATTTTATTTCTGCTGTCTTTGACTGATTTAGTTCTGCTGCCTTTTGGGGAGTGTAATTTTTTCCTCTGTGTTATTAAGCCACCCTTGATATTTTGTGTTGAAACATCTTCTAAATGGACTGGACAGGCATGGTTGGTCTTGAGAGAATCTACAAATTATGTAAAAAAATTGGCTCCCCTCCTGTTGCAATTTACATTTGTAAATTGTATTTAAGTGCCTATTTTCCTATGGAGTGGGGGAGGGGTCTATAGTATTTCGCCCCTCAAAGCTTGAGAATCACTTCTTTAGCCATTGGGTGAAGAGCTGCTGATGGATCACAGGTCAAGTCTCCCTGAGGTAAAGGGAAGCTCCATATTCAGCTGTGGAGGAGTGTGCACTATATGACTTTGAAGTTAGGGTTTTGCCTTCAGATCTGGGAAAAAATTAATTCTGGTTGGGGGAATCTGAGAGTTGTAGGCCAGTGCTATTCAAGGTAGTGGTCTGTGGCTGGCTTGTGAGCCATAGGGCTGATGATACCTCACAAGTTTCTGGGAAATTAACAAACAGTTGTAGCTGATGGACATAACTATTGGGCTGTTCCTTGGCTCATTGGTAAAAAAATCCAAAACCAGATCAGATAACTTAAGAAGTACCAATGTAAACAAAAGCAGTAATTTTTCCAAGCTCTGGTTGCCTTTGTGCTTTGTTGGTGGGATAGGTGGACCTTGGGTCTCATGCAAGAAGCCTCTTCCTTTGTTCTGAACATCTGAACATCTAACACCTTTGCCGGCCTTTCTGCTTGCTAATAAAAAGACACTACTGTTGTAACAGGTGGATTCCCATCGTAACCATAATAGAAGTAGCTTTCTTCTTTATTTCCTGTATTATACCTGGGAATGAAAATCCCTCAGCTTCAACTCCCCCAGCCCTTTTGTTCTAGTCACCAATCCAAATATTATGGCATACTAAAAACGGACAGTTAATTTTTCTATTTCCATACTCGATTGCATTTTTGAAGTCCATATGGAAGTTTTCAATTATAATACTGTGAAGAAAGCTGGTGCTGTTCCTCCCTTGCTTCAGAGCATAAAACAACCATTCCTTTATGGGGTTCTCTCATCCAAAGAGAAGCAAATATGGCAACCTGATGACATGGCAACCTTCCAAATGTTCTGGCAGTTGCTCTTTCATCACCAGAAGAGAAGGCATTGGTGATGTTGCTGAGAGAAGCAAAGACACCATGCCATGCCTCTGGGCAGGCTTTCCAGCACCCTCATATTCAAGGAAGGAAGGAACAGAGGAGCTTCTGTCAGAGGTCCCTAACCACCATGAAGACCCCTGAGTTAGTAAAATGTCTCGTTAGAGACAACTAAGTTGTAGAAGACTATGTTAGAATTATATAGTGGTAGAAATTGGCACCTGCGAGTTCAAATCCCTGCGTAGCTGTGTTGTGAAGATAAGATAGAGTTTAGATAAGTAATCTTTCTGGATCACAACTCCCAGAATCCTGTCCATTGGCCATGTAGTTCATATCTGGAGGACAACTGCCAACCCATGGCTATCCTGCCTGGGGAATGCTGGGAGTTGTTGAAAAAGTATTTTCCCTCAAACTGTGATGTAAGAATATGAGAGGCCTAATGGATCAGACCAAAGGGACTGCACCATCTAGTCTACCATTCTGCTTCCCACAGGTATCAACTACCCAGTTGCTTCTGAGAAGTCAGTAAGCAGGGCATCACCTACCCCAGCTAAAGTCCAAGTTATTTACCCCAGAGCATCTGGTATTAAAGATTCATTGGCTCTGCCCAAAGTTTGGAAGTAAGGAGTAATCCTCACAACAAGCTATTTTTTTTTTAAAAAAAGCATAACAAGGGCATTATGTTACATTCCAACAGTGACATAATGGCCTGAATCCTTTAGCTGGTCCCAACTTGAATAGACCAATTGAATCAATAGGATTTTCCTGCATTTTAATTCCTGTTTAATTTACTACATCTAGTCTAATTGGGACTAGCTAATAAGATTCAGAACAATGAGTAGGAAAATACTTGCTGAACTGACGTAAAAAATAACTTTTAAAAATTACTTTTTAATGGCATTTTAATGCATGTTAGAGGCACTTTGATAGGAATTTTTCATATTTTGACATCTTTTCAATGCTAAGGTTCCTTTCCTCCCCCACTCCAGTAATGAATAATGCCACAAATAATTTAGCACTTACTAACTAAATACCCTAAAGGCATCAGATCCTGTTTGATTTTGGAAGCTAAGGAAGGTCAACTCTGGTTAGTACTTGGATGGGAGACTGCCAATGAATAGCAGGTGCTGTTGGCTACATTTTAGAAGAAGGAACTGGCAAAATCTCCTCTGAGTATTCCTTGCCTAACAAAACCATATGAAACTCATGTGCCTCCCATAAGTTGACAGGTGACTTGAAGGAAGATACAATAACAGCAAATTATTTTCAAAATAGTACAGTAAAGAATAGGTTTTTAAAGAAACTAACTTTCAAACCTCTGCCTTTGACAAAATAGGTTAAATTTAGTTACAATGGCTTATGATTATTGATAAATAGGACCTGCAACAAGATGCTGCAATGTGGCGCACTCCCTTTTGGCAGGATGCTCCATTCTTCCCACTCAGCCTTTGAATGAGGAATTCATTCATTTTCCATTCCTCATCAAAAGTAATCAAGGAGTTCATGCCCACTATATATGCTGTTCAGCTATTTTGGTCCACCTCAGTTAGAGTTTTTCTTTTTTGAAAAATATTTTTTGTATACTATAGACCTTAAGGTTTCCCCAAGCTTGTTTATACTGCCATGTTCGCTGGTGGGTGGTGATGTTTTGGCTGTATGGAGACTGACACTCAAACGATATGTTTGCTGTTAGTATATGCAACAGTTGTGTCTTCCATTAATGAAAAGGCCAAAGGATATAATGAAAAAAAAAACCCACAGCAAAAACATGTACAATAAAGATCAACAAAAAGATGTACAATGTGTCAGAATCTTGTGGGTATTTTTTAGTAAGTGCTATGTCATAACTGCATTGTTATTGTTGTGTGCCTTCAAGTCATTTCTGATTCATGCCAACTCTAAGGCAAATCTATCACAAGGTTTCCGAGGCTGAGAGAATTGTCAGATGGGGACCATATATAGTGTCCCTGTCTTGCTAGTCATTTCCCACCCCACTCCCATCCCTGTTGCACTTAATTTTTTTCCCCAGACCTACCTTTCTAGCACGACATAAATGACTCCCCTCCCCTCCGGCAGCCCAAGAAGTGAATGGAGCTCTTGCCGAGCTCCATTCACTTCCTTATTTGAAATCTCAGGCCGTTCTCACGAGAGAACAAGTGCTTGGGAAATTCAAAGTTTAAAGCAAGAATACACACTCTAAATTAAACCAAAGCAGCTAAACACATTTTAAAACCCCCAAGTAACCCAGGGAGGGGGAAAAAGTGTGACACTTACCTGAATGTCCCAATCGCACCCAGAAGTGCTCAGCAGGGACCTCCCACTGCAGAAGGCATCATGCCAGCATAACGGGGCACAGTTTCCGATGCCTGTGATTCTGTGACAGAAACGGAATGGGCAATCTATTGACAGCTTAAGCTGTCAATGAAAAAGAATGAGGGCTAAATGGAAGGGGCACAGGACGAGGATGGCGTCGTATGAAAAGTTGGCTCTTTGGCAATCTCCTGGCGTTCCTGGAACGCCATATTAAGGGTGTCTGATAATCTCCTGAGAGTGTGTGACTAGCCCAAGGTCACCTAGTGGGTTTGCATGGACAAGTGGGGATTCAAGCCCTGATCTCCAGAGCTGTAGTCAACACTCAAGCCACTATGCCACTCTGGCTCCTATAACTGCATAGCTATACTTAAATGATTTTAAAAAAAATTATAGTAGTGTGTAAAATCTCCCCTACTTTGATTAATAGTCACAACACGGGTTTTATTTGTTTTATAAAACTCTGTAAAGGGAGTGGGAGAAAAGAACATGGCAAAAGAATCTAATTGGAAAATTAATAGGGTGTAAGAGTCAACATTTCTGCCATTAAAATAAATACCAATAGGCTAACTAGGGATATTTCGTTTCCCCCTCATCTTTGCTTTAAAAAAATATTTATTTATTTATTTATTTATTTATCACCAAGGTGATAAATTTTTTATTTTGGGCTATATTTGGATTACCATAAAAATGCTGCCTAAATCCATCTATTTACAGCAGGGTTTTTTCCCCCCTGAAGGGTTGATGTCAAAATACAAACCTCTAGAAAAATTTAGTATTGTCTCAATATATGAATTTGGCAGAATTTCTTTTTCCTTACTAAATAAGAATTCATCTCACAGTAATACTCTCCCTTTAATGTTAATCACAGAAAAGTGTCCTAGATCACCCCTTTGAGAAAGAATTGGGGTGTTGCTCCTCCACGCCCCTGCCCCCACCTCTATCTCATCCTTTATTATGGGATCAGAGAGCAATGTACAATATAAACAGTTTTAAACACTTCCAGATTAAAACCATAAATAATTTACAGAAGATGAAAATATATGCAACCAGACAACAGTTAAAGGAACTTTAAACGCTACAGCAATTAATAGCCATGTACTCCCCAAAATAGTACTCTACGGTGAACTCGCCACGGGTCAGCGTAAGAGGGGTGCTCCAAAAAAGCGATACAAGGACTCCCTGAAACAACATCTCAGGCTCGGCCAAATTGATCACCAACAATGGTCCACCCTGGCCTCACATCGGGAGGCATGGAGATGCACTATCCACAATGCTGCTGCCTTATTTGAGAACTCACACTGAACAAGTCTTGAACAGAAACGATAACGCAGAAAGAATCACAACCTGGAAACATCACCCAAGGAGACCTTCTGCTGTGCTTTCTGCAACCGGACTTGTTTATCTCGGATTGGCCTTTTCAGTCATCAGTGCGCTTGCAGAAAGCGCAGGATGAGTCCTTCCTGAATCTTCGTTTGCGAAGAAAAGCCAGAGAGAGACATGTACATTTTGAAGTAAACAAGTCCCCAGAGGCTTTATTAAAAAGCCATGTTTTGGCTTGACACTGGAAAGAAAACATAGGTTGGAGCCAGTCAGACCTCCAAGAGAGGAGAATTCCACAATCTGGGTGCCATAGCTGAGAAGACCCTCTCTGATGCCCTTCCACTTTATATTTCCCCCAACTGGTGAGACACAGGCTGAGGACTTTATCAGATAAGTCAAATATGTCATCATAACAACGCCACATAACTGTGAAAGGCCACGGAGATCAGACGATGTCGCCCTTTCACAGTCATAGTCTGCCCCAAACCCGTGCCTTTTTTATTGATGGCTTAAGCCATCAATAGATTCCCAATGGTGCTTTTGTGCCGGTATTGCCAGCATATGGAACATCATGTTTTTACCTCTGGTACTTTCCCTGACAATGGCCGGACCAGCCAGAGCACTTCTGGGTGAGATCGCAACATCCAGGTAGGTGGTACACTTTTTAAAACTCTCCTTGGTTTACTTTTAAGCTTTGAAGGACTTTTTCAGACAAGCTAATTGTAGCGCTAGCAGCCTTGCCACGTTGCGAGGCTGCAGCGCTGCAGGGCGTCACTTTCGGATGACGCCCGTCCCTAGTGGTACTGTTGCAGTACCGCAAGGACATTTGACTGTAATATTTTGGAGATTTTTACTCACGATCGTTGAGTCAAATGTCCCTGTGGTACCTACCGCAACAGTACCGCTAGGGACGGGCGTCATCCGAAAGGGACGCCCTGCAGCGCTGCAGCCTCGCAACGTGGCGAGGCTGCTAGCACTACAATTAGCTTGTCCGAAAAAGTCCGAAGTGTGTTTTTGTGCTTTGTGTGACTTTTTGATGTTTATTTTTTGTTTTACTTTTGAATTTTCTGTGTGATGAAATTGTGCAGGACTTCAAAGGAGGAAGTGAATGGGGCTTTGTTCACTTCCTCCTTCAGTGCTGGGGAAGCCTTTGCTGGGAGAGGAAGTTAAGTGTGGTGGGAGATGTTCTTTTGCCGGCATAAGAATGGATTTTTTTAATGCCAGCAAAAGAACATCGTTAGGGGGTGGTCTGATAAAGTCCTGAATCCACACTAAACAAATAATCCAGTTTGAAACTGGGTTATTTGCCATGGCTCTTTCCTATGGAATCCTGGGATTTGTAGTTTGGTGGGGCTCCAGCACTCTTTGGCAGAGAAAACTAAAAACCTTGTAAAACTATCAACTCCAGGATTCAGTAGGAAGGAGCCATGGCAAATAATCCAGTTTCAAACTGGATTATTTTTGTAGTGTGGATTCAGCCACAGAAGAGGGACCCTTCTGCAGACCTCAGTTCTCAGGCAGGCATAATTGAAAGAGGCACTACCTCAATTAGTCCCAAGCCATTTAGGAGATACTTATGCAGACACTTCTTTGGGGTCATCTTCTCCTGTAGTACTTGTTGGGAAACCACACATCAGAGAAGGGGGAAAGCATTAGGTCTGACCTTGTCCACACCCCTCCCTGAAATGTATCCACATGTGAGGGAGTATGGCTATTACTCCCATGCCAGGCTGTCTCAAGGTGGCACCATCTTGTAGCAGAGGACAAGATGGTGCCACTTCTATTCTATGTTAAGAACAGAACTGGAAGTTGAAACTTACTTCAATTCTAGCAATCAGATAGGGTCCTCTATCACACATTAGTGCAACAGGCCTGAGTACAGTGACAGGTTTAATGAGTTCTGTTCTCCAAGGGCTCACCTAGATGGGAGAATTAATTGTGAAACATAGCACATTCACTCACAATTGCAGCAGTGTTCATTTGTCTCCACAATACATTCGCAAGATCGCTGGCATGGGGAGCTATCTGTGTTTGAAGTTCATGTGGAGCATGCCCACAAGTAAAGATGATGTCTAAAAGTGAATTCCGTGTGTTATTATTTCCACAAAGCTCCCCCTGTTTCCCTCTCTCCCTTGTTAAATCAGAGATGTGGAAGAGCAATCTTCTCTGCTTGCACGTGCACGCACACACAACACACACATTTGCTCTGCTGCTCGAAAATAGCACACAGTCACTTCCATGAAAATCAACAATAGTGGCTCCGGCCACTTCATTGCCAGCAAGGCCGCCCCTGTGCGTGTCCGACCAATCACCTTTTGACTTCTGGGATGCGCCCCAATTAGAATCAGTTGTTCAAATGGGTTAGAATGTGCATTTCTGCATACTTTTCTAAAAACTTCACGAGAAACTGTGAAAGCTGTTATCATGAAGTACTTGGAGTTTCCCCCCCTCCTTTTGAATATGGCGTATCCTTGTGGGAGCTCATCTGGACAAAAGGTATTTCCCTTGCATTTTGAGAGGATTTTTTTTTCACCGTCTAGATAACACCCAAGACACAGTTCACCAAGATGGAGAAAGATAAGGGCTCAGGAGAAAGAGCAGCAGCAGCTGCTGCAGTTTGAGGCAGTTGTCTCATTATGCCTATGAGTATGGCTAGTATCAACACATAATCTCATGTGTTGATTATCCTTGCCAGAAATAAATATAATTATACCACAGTAATTTCTATTATGTTTATTTTTTGTCTTCTTGTTCTGTCTCTGCCAGATCCTTAAAATCTAATGGGGCAGGATTTCCTGATTCCACATGTGTTAGAGCTGAGATAAAGTCATGACCAAGACATGGTCTGTCTCCTCAACAGCTTGGCCTGGATTGGTTTGGTCCAAGAAGAAGAAGAAGAAGAAGAAGAAGAATCATAGAACTGTAGAGTTGGAAGAGACCACAAGGGCCATCCAGTCCAACCCCCTGCCACGCAGGAAATCACGAAGAAGAAGAAGATCAGGGCTAGTCACCAACAAAAGTAGATCCTTTGAATCAATGTGAACTTGGTACATCAACACTTGCATAAACTCCATTGATGCAGTGGGTGACTGTTGGTTCTAGCAACTGCATTTTAAGCCCATCCTCATATTTTTGCCTTCAGAAATGACATTACACAGAGTTGGAAGCCAGGAGTGGAAGAAAGAGGCATTGTGCCACAATTCTGCCCTTCTTTCGAGGGATGGATAAATATTTCACCTTTCCTCCCTCACTCAGATTTTTAAAATCTCAGATTCTTTCCATCTTATTTAGGAAGAAATTTCTGTTATTTGCAGAGCTTAGAAAAATTACTTTAAAATAAATACATCACCCAGAATCTCCCAGTGAACATGACTAGTGGCCTTCACTAGCTTAACAATTATGAGAATTGCAGTGCAAAGGTGATTTTTTTAACAAGCCCTGAAGATGGGTACCATCATATATATATATATATATATATATATATATATATATATATATATATATATAAAAGAATTGAACAATATTCTAACCTTTCCTAATGTTTGCATCATCTTTCTTGGAGGGAATTTCTTCCCCATGCTTCCCATTCTATGCTCTGTCATTCTTTACCCTTTCCCAATTTGTCTCAGAATGCTTGCCACCTGTTCCGATTTTCCTACTTAACTGTTTCCTCTGTATTAAAAAAAAAAGGCTGAAGAAGCAGTAGGAAAAGATGGGAGGGTTACAAATGAAATAAAACATTTTCTGGACTCCCTGTAACATACCATGTTTGAGGATAGCTACAGAATAAAAGTGTCACCCAGTGCCACTCAAAGGGGTTGTCTAGACAGTGAAAATGATCCTAATAGAATTTGCAGTGAATACCTTTTGTCCCAATGAGATCATGTGGTAATTCACCTTATTCAGGAGGGGGGCAAAAACTACAGGGGAAAAACTTTTGCTATTTTTCCTGAGGTTTTTTAAATAATGTGTGGAAATGTGCATTATCACGCATTTAGACAACCAAATCGTATCACAGCACATTCTCAGCAAGGGAAGTGGAAAACTGGTTGGTTGGACATGCATAGGGGCTGGGTTTGCGGGCAATTAAGTTGCCAGAAGTGCCATTTTGGAGTTTTGTGGTGCTAATCGTGCAATTTTTTGCAGTGCCGAGGTGACCAAACCACTTTTCTACACCTGCTCACCTTTGATGATTTTCATTTACAAAATATACTGTGCAGCGGTGACAACTTGTTGAAAATAATAATGTGAGTAATTCACTCTCAGCCACAATGTTGATATACAGGCATGGTTGCATGAGAATTCAAACACGGATAGCTTTGCATACCAGTGATTTTGCCAAAGGACTGTGGAGTCAAAAGAACGCTGTGATTTTGTATTAATGCGCAACAATCAGCATTATATCTTCTAATCTAGACAACCTCTACCATTCATATTTTTCAAAATGAAGCCTGCTAAAAGCTAATAGTATACAGTTGTCCCTTCATATTCGCTGGGGTTTGGTTCCAGGACCCCCCATAGATACCAAAATCTGTGAATACTCAAGTCCCATTATATGCAATGGCATAGCAAAATGGTGTCCCTTATATAAGACGGGAAAATCAAGGTTTGCTTTTTGGATTATTATTTTTTAAAGAATATTTTCAAGCCTTGAATAGTTAAATCCGTAGATACCAAATCCATGGATATGGACGGACAACTGTAATAATAAACATAGAAGCATAAAAAAATGATCAAAAGAACAAGATAACAAGAATAATCGAGAGAGAACTATTAAATGTGTTTTTTATCCTGCCAACTAAAAACCTGCAACAAAGTCTAAGTACATGGTATATTTTGAGGATGCAGGCCTACCTCAGTTAACAAAGTTGATGTCTTCTAGGGCATTACATCTCTAATGTAAACTTTAATACCAGAGACAGAAATAATGCAGAACACTTCAACATGTCTCAGCAATTTTATTTTATTTGAACCTAACAATGTGCACATGTGAAATGAAACAACTAGGTCAGGTAAGTCTTACATGAGTAAACAAAAACATTGTGAACCCTCTAGAGACCACCTGAAGGCTTCTTCCAAAATGAATCCAGAGTTGACTTTTCTTGGAGATTATCGGACACACTGGAATGTGGCAAAAAACCACATTCCAAACCACACCAGAAGAACAGGAGGAGAACAGGAAGGGCAACATTATCAGATGCTGCATCCTTCTGCCATCCTGGGGGCGTGGCACTTCCACGGACAAGTCTTCCTTTTCTTATTGACAGGGATAAGCCATGAATAAAAAGGGACGCCTTACTCATGGCTGTGCTATGCCCCTGGGATGCTGGAGGATGATGTCACCTGATAATCTTGTCTGTTCCGGGTCTTGGCACAATCTTCTGACATGGTATTTGCTGCATCTGATAATCTCCCTTTTCACCAGCTTTTTCTTATGACTTCCATTTTGGTGGCCAAACACTGATCTATACTTTTTAAAAACATGCCTCTGGTAGCAGAGGGCAGTTTGGCAAGGCAAGCTTATCAGCCTCTCCTTTTTCTCTGTTTTGCTGTTCACACATCTCAGTAAGGGATTTTGGAAGCAGCTGTTGTTTACCTTGCCTGTTGTAGGCAGGAACACACGGCTATAGTCAGATTGGCTACAACAGAATCCCATTCTTTCACAGCTCAAGCTTTATTGCTTTGTTTAGTGTGGACTCATTGCTACAACCTGACACCAAAAGTCTGTTTCTCCAGCCCACCTTCACTATTCTACACTGCTAAAAAAAAACCTCCTGTTAGGCAGATGAGGAGGAGGAAAAGAGGGAGATGAGGGGTGTAAAAAGACTTTGGAAAAAAGAGGTTTCTTTGCAGGGGCTTTGTTAACTAATGTATACCTCTATGCTAAATAACACAGAAGTGGGGAGTGTACCCCATGCTCCTTGAGAATCCATCATCCCTATCTGATTATAAAAAGATATACTCAAACAACTGAAACAATGCCCTTGATAGTGATCACTTTTCATGGGGGACAGCTTTGATTAAAATGTGAAATAAAATTCAATTTTGAAAGCTGTGATTAATGAGTCACTTGATCAATTGTATCAGTTCATTGATTAATGCTTCCAGACCTACTTTGTTAAGCCTAATGTCATGTTATTGAAAGGTGGCAAATCTGTCTGTAGGCAAGTGCAGGTTTAGATCTGAACCTTGAAAGTCTAACGACTTTGAATGGATGGTGGCCTCTCTTGGTAACTTGCTCTTTCTCCGTTTTAATATACCATCTGTAAAACAAGAGCAGCAGTTGTTTGGGTTTCATGATTTTTACATGAGGATGAATACAGTCTGATTGCCATGAGAAGTGTTGTACTCAGTTATTCTGCATAAAAAAAATCACAATGCTCCTGATTATGAAGGGTTAATGCACACGTAAGTGCAGAATTGGAAAAGTTTATCCTTTGGACTATAATTCACAGAGCTGGTCATACTGGTTGGGGATTCTGGGAGATGTAGTCCAAAAAGGTAACAGGAAGCCTTTTATAGTCCCACCAGGAGCCCTGGTGGTGCAGTGGTTATATGCCAGCACTGCAGTCACAGTGTTGTGAGTTCAATCCCAGAGGGCTCCAAGGTTGACTCAGCCTTCCATCCTTCCATAGGTTGGTAAAATGAGTAACCAGCTTGATGGGGGCAATTAGTCAGAATGTTGTAAACCATTTAGGGAGTGCTTTGGCACTGATAAGCTGTATAGAAATAGAAGCACTATTGATATTGATATCGCTATTGTGGCAACCATCAAAACACTGTCTCCCATAGGTTTGCCAGAAGGAACACTGGAGAAGACTCCAGTACTTTTAATGGTGTTGTTTGTTATTTGGTTGTGTGATAAGTGATACATGCTGAAATTCCGTCTTCTAGACAATCATTAGCGCTTGTGTAGTATAGTGGTTTGAGTAATGGCCTAGGACTCTGGGAGACCAGGTTCAAATCTCCACTCATCCATGGAAACCTATTGGGTTACCTTGGGGAAGTCTCATTCTTTTTCATCTTAAGAGTAAGGCAATGAGAAATCTTCTCTGAATACAGCTTGCCAAGAAAACCCTTTGATTGGGTTGCCATATGTTAGACTTTAAGGCACATAGCCATAACAACAAAACCATTAGAGGTACAGGAGCCCTGTCCAGTTTTCACTCTCGCAACCCTAGCGTGCATTTCTTCTTCTCATACAAAGGTAATCTCTGTTCAGGTGACTGTTGTGGGTGAGGAGAAAAGGTGTTCATCTCAGGGAGAGCATACTAAGGTCTAGATGTTGTTTTTAGTCTTGACTAGAGTAGGTTAACTGAATCAATGGACAATGTTGACTCACCATCCAACAATTAACTAAATGTGTCTGCTCTTGTTGGGAGGATCCAACAAGATGCCAGCCTAAAAGGTTGTGTTTTCCTTTCCCCATCTGGAATTCTTTGTAGGAAAAAGAAAGGTTTGCTTCCATAGCAAGAGGTTTTGGGTTGGAATTTGCTGCTTCTTGTTTCCTTGAAGGGAAGTGAATCATTCAGTACAATTAACCCCTAGGCAGCATTCACACTACATGATTATAAGGCTACATTCCACTTTAATTGCCATGACATCATCTTGTGGAATCTTGTGATTTGCAGCTGGAATTATGTTGGGAAACTTGAAGGGAAGATAGGGCTTCTTTTGATCCCCAAATATTTTCCTGCCACAATAATGACATAATAGAGACCTTTTACTATCCCTTCCCCCATACCCTGTGTAGTTTCTCAGCACGGGACCAGCATGACTAAAGGAAAGGTAAGATGTATTTCTTCTCTCTTCCCCATTTCCCACATCTTTCTCTTTCTCTGTGTCCCTTAAAAGACAACTATGAAATCACTGTTGCTTGCAGCATATCTCAGGTAAAATTAAGGCTTAGTTGATTAATCACACAAATTCATCAGTTGAAGTCAAAGAGTAAAGCTTCATGCGACCACTCTTTATAACTGGTGAGGAATGTCTGTAGCCTTCTTCCTTTCACTTTGCCATTTCATAACTGTGGTTAAGATGGAGTGAGGACTGTGTCTGCAACCAGACCCTCTATGCTGTAAAAAGATGAGAAAACAAAGGCCTTGACAAGGCAACTGGGTGAGGTGAGAAGCCTTTATCATCCAGACAACAGGTTTGTTTGTTTTTTGCTATTATCTTCAGTGCTATAACTTAAAGGTGTTCATACTTTTGGCTGCTTACTTACAGACCTTCATAGTATTTAGAATCTAAATATTTATAGTCCATATACGGAAATGTCCTTTTGGAAGCAGTTATCCACAGATACATGGATTCCTTTCAGATATGGCAACACCCAGATACCAGTCTGAAGTGTGTTTAAAACTCAGCCTTAGTTTGTCCTTAGTACTGACCTGGTTTAGAAGTACTTTTGAACTCAGTCCATCAAGTTTGACTACTGAGAAACCTAGCAGAGAGAGCATCACCTTGTATTTTCCAGGCTGTCTGAATCAATATCATGGACTAGGGAAGACTTTGATCAATTAGTGGGCAGTGATGTAACATCAAAGGGAAATATCAGTGTATGTTCTTGGCAATTATATGAAGGAATATTTGAGATTTGTTGTAAGAAAAAAAATTAGCAACTAACAGTAGGAGATTGTGTGTGTGTGTGTGTGTGTGTGCGCGCGCGCACACACACACACACACATGCCTTCAAGTCATCTGAAAGGAATGGAATGGAAATTTGTCAGTTTCTTGACTGGGACTTAATTTGGAGTTCCCGAATCCTCAAGAAACTTACATGAGAAGAAAACTCTCAAGAAACTTACATATTGAAAGTTCCTGCAAACTACAGGAACATTTCTTTCTTTTTTTGTTTTGTTAATGGCACAATATAAACAGTGCACTTTTTGACAACTGTGCAAGATTTGAGGAACCATGCAGTTTTGCAGTAAAAATCTACAGTTTCAGCCTTTTCACTACAAACAGAAAACTGTGCAGCTTTCTGAGAAAAACATACACACTCTACTCGCTTACATTGTTGTTTTTTGTAATATATTTGGGAAAAGTGCACAAAATGCAAAATTAAAGTGCACACTATACCCCTATACAAACAATATGATAAAGGGTTTGGTATTGTGGTGGCAGCATTTCCAGTTTGAATGTTGCACAACCCAAATGTTACATGTTAGGAAAAGAAACTCAGGTCAACTGAAGCTTTAGCAACATGTGGTTCTGTTGTGCAAGATTGCTGCTTTCTATGTAAAATAACAGCAGTATGTAAAAAAAGAAAGAAAGCAATCTTTCACTACAAATATCTTACACAAAAATCTAGCAAAAAACTAGAAACATTGCACAACAAAAATCTTGCAAAAATATTTTGCACAGAAATATTGTGCAAAATCCTGCAAGCTTGACTATTTTTGTGCAAGACTGCTGATTTCTGCACAAAGATTTTGTGTAAATACTGGCAATCTTGTACAAAACACACATGTGGCTGCTTGGAAATGGTATGTGTGTGTGTGTGTGTGTGTGTGTGTGAAAACCCCCAATTTAAATGTGGAATTTTCATTTCATGTCAAAAGCTTCCCAATTTTGAGGGAAGACTGAGCTGTTCTCAGGAGAAGCTGCATGGTTTCCAGAAAACTTATGTAGTTCCCTGGGAAAATTGTGCAGCTTTTTGGGAAAAGCTACACAGTTTCTCATCATTGCAGGGGAAAGAAATTTTAAGGGGGAATCCACACGACACAAATAATCCAGTTTGAAACTGGATTATTTGCTATGGCTCCTTCCTCTGGAATCCTGGGATTCATAGTTTTACAAGGTCTTTAGCTTTCTCTGATCAAGAGTGCTGGTGTCTCACCAAACTACAAATCCCAGGATTCCATAGAAAGGAGCCATGCAAATAATTCAGTTTCAAACTGGATTATTTGTCTATTTGGATGCTCCCAGAGTGTCCTGGAGCTTAGGGGTGCCAAACTGTTCCACTGTTCTCAATATCCCTCAGGAAAAATAAAGATTGATCACCCCTTACTAGTAGACCAGTTAATTCATGTTGCAGATGTTGGTTAACATGCATGCAAGTTTTGCTTGACTGTTAACATACTGTTCTTCAAATATACAGTGCTTCACAGCACTCCAGATATTTTGAAAATGAATGATTGAACACTGTTTCTAAATGAAACATTTGGCCTCTCATCAAGAAACAAGTTAGATTAAAATACATACAAAAAGCTGCCTTAGTCCTCTTCAAATAAACAAAAATAAAGGCACTCTTGTTTTAGATGTGTAAGGCCACCATATCCTTCCTATATTATGCCATTGCTCTACCTCATTCATGGCATTCTTGTTCTGCCTCATTCAATTGCACCTCCTGTTTATAACCCTTCTGTGTATATGTGTGTGTGTGTCTGTGCAGTGTTTCTTCTTGTTAGGAAAAATAAGACATTTGAGAGGGTAACACAGAATACTGTACAGAGCTTTTTAGTTTTTAGTGTCAGGGGCCTGGTGGTGCAGTGGTTAAATGCCAGTACTGCAAGCCACAAGGTTATGAGTGCGATCCCAGAGAGCTCCAAGGTTCACTCAGCCTTCCATCCTTTCGTAGGTCGGTAAATTGAGTACCCAGCTTGTGGGGGCAATTAGCTAACACACATTGGAAACTGTTTAATGCAGTGTAGATGTGTAAATAGCTATTGTTTAAAACAATTTGTAAGCCGCTCTGATAGCCTTGTGGCTGAAGAGCGGGGTATAAATAAATAAATAAATAAAAATAGGGGCCCCATGTCTGGAAAAATTGAAAAATAACAAGCTGTACTAAGGCTCTGAGGCCATGCACACTTACCTGGGAGCAAGTCCCACAAAATTAAATAAAGCTTGCTTCAGAAGAATTCCCCTTCCTTAATATTTGTCTGTCTGTCAAAGTGTTTCATATGACTTCTTTAGTTGTAATCCTTACGTAACTATGCAAAAGCAAATTGTACTAGAATTTAAAAGGAGGAGCTGAGGCTGAGAGTGAGTAGTTTTTCAAAAAGATTTCATACTTAGTGAAATAATGACAGAGCAGTTTTCAAAGTGAGAATGCCCAGATTCATAGCTTAGTCATGCCCACTATTAGTACTTTGCCACCAAGTTTAAGGTCTGCTCAAACCCCACACTTCAAATTGCATCAGTTTATAACTGTCTATCTTGGTATAAAGATGGAGGCTACCAGCGTGGAACACAGGGGTTGATGACCCAGAAGGGGGAAAAAATAGAAGTTCTGCAAGTCCCATCGGCCCACGAAGGCCTGCTCTTTTAAAAAGACCAAACATTTTGGCTGTTCTTCATGGCACACATCTGTACAACTGCATTGTTCCTGACATGCAAAGAGGAAGAGAGAAAGATGGCAGCAGTGAAGTTTCTAGAATAGCCACTGCCCATTTTTTTCTTTCTCCCCTCTTCCTCCTTCCATGATAGGACCTGTGGAGGTACAGTAGGCAGCTTCTGGCAACCCTGATTGACTGGCACATCAGGTAGCTGGCCCTCCACAGTTCAGGTTATCTATGCACTTGGAAGCTAAAGACAATAGCCTAACTTTGACCACGGACTCCATTCTGCTTATAGTGCAGTGTTATCACCACCCTTATTGGTACTAGTCTGAAAATACTAACCGTGAATTGCTTTGTTATTTTGTTTTTTGTTTTAAATTTTTGTTTTAAAGGGAACCCTGGTGGCACAGTGGTTAAATGCTGGTACTACAGCCATGACGTTGCAAGTTCGATCCTAGAGGGCTCCAAGGTTCACTCATCCTTCCATCCTTCCATAAGTCAGCAAAATGAGCACCCAGCTTGTTGGGGACAATTAGCTAACACATTATAAACCACTTAGGGAGTGCTTTGGCACTGATAAGTAACATAGGAAAAGAAGTGCTATTGCTAAATGGTTACTACTCTCTCCAGAGCAATCACTTGTCCTCTTCAAGCATGTGAAGTATAAATTCACTAAGCCCTGAATAGCAATTTGAAATTATGTTCCAAATGTTGGAGGTAGATCTCAATCAGAATATTACTTATTTTGAGACAGGAGAAGCAAGTTCCATTGACCTTGAAAAAACTTACTGTTACATAAATATGGTGGGATAGGACTGCTTGGCAGATATGTTCCCAGTCATGCAAGGGGACATTGTGAACACTGTTGTTTGTTTTTGTGTGCCTTCAAGCCATTTCCATCTTATGATGACTCTAAAGCAAATTTATCATGAGGTTTCCTTGCAAAATTTATTCACAGGGGGTTTGCCATTGCCTCTGAGGCTGAGAGAGCGAGATTTGCCCAAGGTTACCCAGCAGGTTTCCATGGCCAAGCAGGGATTCAAACCTTGGTCATGTGTAGTCCTGGTTCAACACTCAAACCACTACACAACACTTTTTTCTTGCTCTCAGGAGCTTACAGATGTTGTACCAGGCCTTCCAAATGAAACAAGAAGTGACCAGTAGGGGTTTTTTTTAAAAAAGCCACTTCTAGTTTAATTAGAAATGATTTAATGTTAAAACAAGATGGGGAGCATGCCTAGTTTTAAAGGAAGATTATGCCCCCTAGAAGTCTGATTCTCCTGTCAGAGAAGAAAATCAAAACTGGAGAAAATTGTGCTGGGAGAGGGTCTCTCTTGGCCATAAGAACAGACTTTAGGCCATGTGCACCCCATGGGCCATATGGTTCTCCACCCTGCTCTAGAAGCCCCATCTGATGAATTGCAAGCTCCTGGAGGAGGTTAGAAAAAGCAGATTGTGGAACTGGAAAGTCAACTGCTAGTTCAAAAACAGCTCATTGAGCAATGATACACAAATGGGACTAGCATAGGCTTGGTGCTGGATCTTATCCTGTGAGTAGATACTATCCTTTGTAAAAATTCTTAGCTATGAAAAAGCTGTATCACTCTTTTAAATGGGCCTGTCCTGGGAGGGATGGATAGATAGATAGATAACACTCCCATAGGACTGAAAACATTTCTGAGATAGATCCATACTGAATTAGTACAAAGGGAACTGACAATACCATACCAATTTGGTTGTATTTGTATTATAATGATGGGTACCATCCTGAAAGTAAACAGGAATGACCTTTCAATATGCCATTCCCTTTGTAATGCTTGATGAGCAATTTGATATTAAGGCTTGGTGATCATTTCATATAGAGAGATAAGAGATAAGGCAACCGCCCACTGTTTGCATTTGCGTTCAATATAAGAACGGCAGGGTGCTATCCGCCTGCCGAGAATCTTCAATTTTCACTGTTCATGCCTTAATTTTCTCCAAGAAATCATCTCTATGAACTAATAATGGGCTCTCCAGCTTGAAATAAGTTTGCCTCTTTCAAATCTTGGAGAAGGCAAAACCACATCGTTCACAGACTACAAAATCAGCAACATACTGTGTGTGTGTGTATGTGTGTGTGTGTGTGTATGTGTATGTATGTATGTTTCCTAGATGCCATTACAATCCATCATAGATGTGTAAAATCATCTACTGCTGATATGCATAAAAATGAGGAAGAATTTTGATACTGTAGGTTTAAAAAAAATATTAAGAAAGGTTTCTGCTCCTTCTATGATTTTATTTCGTGTCAGTACTTAAAATTCCACTGAGCTGATCCTTATGTATGAAGTTTAATACAGCAAGAGGCAAATGATAAAAAAGAACCATGAAAAGGGAGAAATAATGAATGTTCAAAAATACTCTCCAAATCCATACAGTGGATAGTTATTAATTAGGGCCCTTGCTAAATATCTTCATACGTTAGAATACGGTACTATTAAGTCTTTGGCTGTATGCAGATTCCTGGGTTCAGAAACCTTGATAATAGGCTCTCTCTCTGTATATGTGTGTGTGTAAGCACTGGATACAGAGAACAAATACATGAAAATCATATTGTATTGTTATCATGGTAAATTAATCCTAAAATAAGCAATGTGATTGACTTAAATGCTTTGTTCTTGGGGACTGGCTTCATACCCTGCTGGCAGCAGAGATGAGAAAATGAGTGAAGAATACACTTCACAGTTCAGACTGTGCTGCAGGCACTGGCTGCTTAGGTAAAAATGTGACTGTGTTGATAGTGAGATAATGCAGGGTGGACTCAAACTTCAGACACTTTCCTTCTCCCTCTTCCCCCAAGACATGGCGGTAGCTTTGCATATGGCTGAACAGAATGTAGAGGAAGAATAGCACAGATTTCCCTAGCAGACAGATCCATGGATTCTCTAACTAGTACTTGGATTTCACTTATTTGCCTGCCAGCAAGACATGAAAGCTGTCATTTTTCCATGTAATGTTTTCATATACATGGAGATGGAGAAGTGATTCCTGCATATGGGGGGGGGGAAACCTGGCAAATTATAATATGCAAATTAGTCATGGATAATGATTGAAGAATGGCTGTTACTGAAGATTAGGGAGAGTTAATTATCATCTCTGCTCCTGAAAAGGCATATGATGTTCAGAAGAGCTCCAGTCACTGCTAATAGTGACATTGAACAAGGACGGGAGAAAGGACGATGCCTTGTACCAGATGCTCTGGCTGCTGAATACTGGTAATGTAATGTCAGAGATTGGAGTGTTGGTTGCAAAAGGCATTCATTCTTATATATCTGTAGCAACATCTACCCTATCACAGCATCAAGGGGCATGTACCCCTGCCCTGCCCTCTAGACAGAAAACATGCAGCATGTCATCTCTGAATGCCCATAGAATCATAGAGTTGGAAGAGACCACAAGGACCATCCAGTCCAACCCCCTGCCATGCAGGAATACACAATCAAATCATTCCTGACAGATAGCCATCCAGCCTCTGTTTAAAAACCTCCAAAGAAACAACTTGGCTGTTTGATCACCCTGTTTAGGATAGGTGTTGACAGTGTGTATAGTGATGGCCTGGTAGTGCTTTGCTAAATAATCCTGTATACTCTTACCATGTAACAGAATCCTGCTTTGCACCAGTGTAACCCCAGACCTTTGATCAGCATTAGGGTTTTCTTGGTTTAACTAATTTCCCCACTATTTTGTTGTAAGTCCCCGCCTAAGGATTTACTTTGCCACATTCAGACTTCAGATCCTGTTCTATCCCTTTAGTATCTTACACGTCACAAAGGCAATAATATAACTCAGCAAAAGTCACTACAATACATAGTGGCTACATTGTGTGGCTAGGACTGAGGTGGCTGGAGGTCAAATCCCCACTCAGCTAGGAAGCTCAGTGGACCAGTCACGATCTCTCAGCCTAACCTACATGACAGAGTTGTTGTGAGGGGGGAAATGTACAGAACCTCAAGTTCCAGGGAGGCAAGGCAAGGTGTAAATGTAGCAAATTAATGAAAAGGAAAAGGTTTTCCAAACAGAGTTGTATTAATTCCAATATTGTTTTGGTTGACTGATTTTCATTTCAGGATAATGTCTAATATGAACTTTTGTACCTCAGTTCTTGTACCGAAGTAGAAAATAAACAGGTATGGGAAAGCCTGTGTGTATAAAGCAAGTGTTTCCTTTTAAACTTCACATGAGCAGTGGTCAGCAAAGAATCAGAACCTTGTTTCCATATATTGTTAAGGAAAACCATTCATGGGTATGGCATGCAGACACATGAGGGAGCATTAAATACTGAAGTTAAGCATGTTTGGGTCTGCTAAGTACACAGATGGGAGAATACCTAGCATCAGCTGATCATGCTCTGAGCAGATAGTACATAATCCTAAGCCACTCTGGGATGAAGTGCCCCTGTCACTTGCTCAGACTGCCCCAAATGCCCTAAACTTTGTACATCCTGCCTAGATTTCCATCATGGAAGAATGATGGGATACAATACAATAAGGACTTTATCAGATGGACAAAATAAATCATTATAACAATGCCACATAACCACAAAAGGGCGTGCATATCAGATGATGTTGCCCTTTCGCAGTTATACCCTGTCAAAATCCTGCTGTTTTTAATTGATGGCTTAAGCTGTCAATAGATCCCCTGTGGCACTTTAATGCCGGCATTGCTGGCGTGCAAAACCTTGGGCCATTTAACTCTCATGAATGCAGCTAGAATGTCTGGTCCAGCGTGAACACTTCCGGGTGAGATCAGGACATCCAGCTAAGTTTCACTGTTTTTATTACCCTCCCCAGGTTTCTTGGGGCTTTTAAAGTGTGCCCAGGTGCTTGGTGTTACTTTTTATGTGTATATTTTGTTTTCATTTTAAAATTTCCCGCGTGATGATGTCCCTTCCTCTTTACTGCCAGGAGAAGAAGGTAAATGCGGGGGGGGGGAGCATTCTTTTGCCAACATAGAAATGGGTTTTTCTATGCCAGCAAAAGAATATCTTAAACTGGGTCATCTGATAAAGTCCTAAGATAAAAAATAAAAATGAATTAAAATATAACACAATACAATGGAATGTTGGACTTCCTGTAAAGATTCTTTTCTACTATACATGTATGTGATCATCATATCTGATAATGCAAGATGTCTGTGTTTAGTTCTCAGTGCCTAGTTTAGAGAAGGAAATAGACAAGTTGGAGTGTGTTCAGAGAAGGGCAACAAGGATGATAAGAGGCATGGAGAACAAAACATATGAGGAGAGGTTGAGGGAGTTGGGTATGTTCAGCTTGGTGCTTTTAAAATATCTAAAGGGCTGTCATGGAGAGGAGCGTGCAGGTTTGCTCTCTGCTGGCCCAGAGGGTAAGGCCAGATGAAGTGGTTTTAAGTTACAGGAGAGTAGAGTTTGATGTCCATTAGAAGGAACTTCTTGACAATAAGAGCAATTCAGCAATGGGACCAGGTGGTAGGGTCTCTTTTTCTGAACGTCTTCCGAAAGAGGCTGGACAGCTGCCTGATGGGCATGCTCTAGCTGGAGTTCCTGCACTGGGCAGAGACTTGGGCTTAATGGCCTGTGGGGACCCTTCCTACTCTGTGATTCTGTGATTTCTGTGATTCTGTAACAGAAAGGTCAACTCCTTGAACAATTACAAGCTTTTGAGCAAGATAATATTCTCCTGTGCAAACACAATCGTTTTTAAGATAAAAAATCTAGAAATCCAAGCTCAAGTCTAAGGTGGTAGAGATGATTTGCATTATTAATAAGATGGATAAAGTAACCTTTCATTGTAACTTTTTACATATGCATGCACTGACTGCTTCAGCAATAAAAAAAAATGACAAAATTTTTGATAGTGGCAGTTTACAAACCTGAAATCTCACATGTGTAAATTGAGTGGGCATGAAAGGAAAAGCATCTTTGTACTGTAATATATTTTCCTGTTTTATATTCATTAAAGTTGCCAAGTGTGGGTAAAAGAAATTTTAAATGAAGTTCTTCTCATTCATTTGTCACCTTCAAAAACTCTCAAGAAAATGAGGGCACTTTTTTTTTTGTAAGCACAGAGATACCACTAAAACTTCAGTATTGCTTCAGAATAAAGATAACTGCCAGATAATCTATGTAGAATCATTTATTTATTTATTTATTTATTTATTTATTTATTTATTTCTATCTCATTTTCCCCCAATTTGGGACTCAGATCAGCATACAATAAAAAGACATTGTTAAAATCAGCAAAATACAAAAGTTAAAACACAATTAAACAACTAAAAAAGTTTAAAAACAGCTAAAATTTTAAAAACATTACATATATACCCATACATGTACACAACACACACATATACCGCAGCACTGCCATTAGCAAAGATCAGCAAAGACCTGCTGAAACAGCAGAGTTTTTACTTTGCTCCAGAAGGAAAGCAGGGAGGGTGCCAGTCTGACTTCTCTGGGCAGAGAATCTCCCCCACCCCCCACCCACAAGCCTCTTGTAAATATGACACGAAACCCTCTATCTCATGTGTTTTTTATCTTGTTTTCTAAAATAATTTCCCTGTGATCCTGAAAGCAGGGCTTGCTGGACTAGGTTGGGCTTTGATCTGTTCCAGTGGACAAAGGCATGGACTTTCACAGTTACCGTAGCAATCTGCTTCATCTTTGGTGCTGATGCATCTGATGACTGAATCTGTAGGAAGCACTTGTGATGTGTTATATAAATGCTCAGTGAATTATTACTCTGCTACATTGGAATTCTAGATTGTTGCCTTAAATCACTTTCAACAAGTTGAATGATCCATGGCAATCTTTATAACAGGAGTGGGAAGCCACCGAAGGTACCCACTCTATATTCAGCAGCTTTTCACTCCAAATAGGCAAGGTTGGATTATCAGATGATGCAATTGCACCAGACTTCTCACTGGCTAGGGGCCCAGCACTGAAGTAGAAAAAAGTAGCTGCTTCCTCTTTTCCCCCAGCCACTATTTACATCTCCCAGTATTTCTGTTATCATCAATTTATGTGTGTTATCCTTGAGTAATTGAGTAAAAATGCATGGGGCCAAGTTGTCAGTCTGACAGGGGTGAAAATGGGTTCATGCATGAAGATTTCAGTGTTGTTGTCAGCTGCATTATCTGATCTCTATGCTACCATGCATAGCATAGCTCACAGAAAGGAGGACTATTATGGGAACTGCTCCAAGGTCCCAACCATGTTAAGCTTCTCTTGCCTACAGGCCATACCCCATATCCTCCAACTGTCCCAATTTGTGAGGCACAGTCCCAATTTATCCTCTCTGGTCCTTTTTCAGCTGCTTTTAAAATGTCTCAGTTTCTCTATCTTCCTCCCATCTTCCTCCTTTGTTCTCAGCTTACTTCAATTGCTGCAAGAAGGTGTAGGCAGACACAAACTGCTGCAGCCTCACCTAGCTTGTGTGTTCTTCATCAATAACTTTTGCCATCTTGCTCGGCCTCGTGTGTTTTCGTCTGCAAAATGTCGGATGGTATGATATTGTATACCTTTCTTGAAATTGAAAAAGATGTTTCAGTCAGCAACTGGTTTTCAGTTTTGTGGGTTTTGTTTTGAGTTCAAATGCGAGGACAGAGATTAAAATTGAGACTCACACTTCCTGGAAGCCTCTGGAAGATTAACACTGTTTTAATTGAGTTTGTCTTGGCCATTGTGTGTGTGGGGAAAGGGGGTCAAGAATCCCAAGGCCTGCAAAAAACAAAAACATTAACACCACCTTCCTGGACCACATGCAACCCACTCCTATTTTAGCATAATGTATTATCTCCACTCCTGTTTTAGCATAATGTATTAATTTTTACTAAGGAAGACATCATGTGTGTCAACATTTGGAGTAATATCTTCAAAGTAATATCTTTAAACAGAAGCACTCTTCAACAGGTGGAGAGAAAATTAATGTGACCAGAAAACAACAGTGCATGAATATTTGACACCTCTACTAGGCTAGGAATACACTCCCTTTGTTTGTTTTTCCTAGTACAGCTAAAACAAATTATATATTTATGCCAGCCCCTGAGAAAGATGGGCCTTTCCAGTCTGGCAGAAAGTGAGGCAAAATAGACAAGAAAATATTAAGTGAACATAAATAGGAGTTTTTGAAAGAAAACTGAGGGTAGGAAACAGTAAAGCATTAGATCTTTGATGGCTGATAGAAGTGGGTAGAAGGAGCGAGCACTGGCTGATATAACCAGTTAAAATGTACTGTGAATTGAAACAGAGTTTGACAAAGCAGGACTACCTGTTTTTGCCTGAGGCTTTTTGAGCTAGAGGCAAGAGCTGTGGAATGCATGCTGATCTCTAAATGTGGAGATGCTTCTTGTTTTGGGTGCAGAATGCAGAAAGGAAGAAAAGACAAGAGAAATGGCAGGTTTTTCAACATATTTCATCTTTGTCTGGTCTCTGATGAACAATTTAAAACACTAAAAACTTAAAAAAACAAAACCTGGGGCTCCTAAGAACAGCTGACTAGGTAATCTAATAAATCATATTGATCTAAATCCAACATTGGCTGGAATCCTGTTGGTTAGTCCCAATCAGAGTAAAGCCATTGAATCAATTGTTGAATGGTGAGTCAGCTGTTAAATGGTTAGCAGTTTTACCCAGTTCCCCCCCTGCAGCTCCCAGAATCACGTGAAAGTGTACTCTTATTACTCCCAAACCTCCAGAACAGATTTTATGGGTGCAAGGGGTGCTGAACTGAGGATGAAGAGATCACCTCTCCTCTTGATTTTACTGAAGGAAATGATTGTATCAGTGAATGGACCTTCCCTTTGGATTTAGGCCTGAGGACACCAGATCCCTTCTGATCTTGGAAGCTAAGCAGGGTCAACCCTGGTTAGTACTTGGATGGGAGACTGACAATTAATACCAGGTGCTGTAAGCTATATTTCAGAGGAAGGGACTGACAAAACCTTCTTTTGAGTATTCCTTGCCTAAGAAATCCTATGAAATTCATGGGATTGCCATATGTTGACAGGTGACTTGAAGGAACATACACAAACAATGGTTGTATCATGTGACTGCTGTTTGTCTCTTTATCCATCAGTAAAATATAAGAAGAATCCTAGATCTCTATCTAGTTGGTATAGCACAGTGACAATCCAGATGCTTCTGAGAAGTCCTTAAGCTGGGCATGAAAGCAAAACATCTGAGTTCTTTAAGGAGTATGCCGTCTGGACCCAGGGCTGTTAATTTTTAATTTGACAATTAGGCTGAGTACTTCATCCCTTGTCACCTCTATTTGACAGTTCTTCAGATGTGCTGCTGGAAAGAAAAGTTATTCAGGCTTGTGTCCAACTTCTTTCACAGCTCAGACCAATGGAAAGATTTCATTACCCTCCTCTTTAGTCTCCCCATCCTGCCAATAATTCTCACATGAACATTGGCTGCCTAGTACTGTTTATTATTATTGATATTGTACCATAAAATATGTATGATATTTTGCAGCAGGGATGGCAACTGTAGTCCTTCAAATAGTTTTGCCTTACAGTCCTATTTTCCTTAGCTACTACAATGAATACTAAGGAATTATGGGAGCTGTAGCTCAAACAGGGGACAGCATAGTATTGTGGTTTGATTGTTGGACTAGGGCTGCTGACACACTGTAGAAATAATGCAGTTTGACACCACTTTAACTGCCATGGCTTAATGCTATGAAATTCTGGGATTTGTAGTTTTGTGAGATATTTAGCCTTCTCTGTCAGTGTTCTGGTGCCACAACAAACTACAAATCCTAGGATTCCATAGAATGCTGCCATGATAGTTAAAGTGGTGTCAAACTACATTATTTCTGCAGTATGTTCTGCATAGCCTGGGACTCTGAGAGAACAGGATTTGAATCCCAATTCAGCCATGCAAACCCACTGGAAGACATGGAGCAAGTCACACTCTCTGATCTTTAGAGGAAGGCAATAGCAAAATTGAATAAATCTTTTCAAGAAAACCCCATTATAAGGTTCACCATAGAGTTGCCACATGTCAGATACAACTTGAAGGCATATAGCAACAATAAAGCTCAAAAACATCTGAAGGATCACTATTGCTTTACAATGTAACAATAACAAAAGATAGCATCCTGGCCCAAGAAGTTTACATTTTAAAGTTGTACAGTCTAAAACTTGACACAATGAAGGATTAAACAGGGTGAATAAAGGAAGAATGTGTCAACTTTCTTAGGTTCAGTTGCAATAGGGATTTATATCTATTCAGCTCCCCAAAGTCTCAGCCAGCATGGCCAATGGTCAGGGATTCTGGGACCTGGAGTCAAAAATAACATCTGAAGGACCAAGGGTTAAAAACCACTTGACTAAGGGGAGGTGTTTATTTTATCATAGAAAGAAAGATGGAAATTGAAATAAAAGGCAGCATGAAAGAGGATAAGGCCATTCAGCTTACTTGTTTTTGATATATTTAAAGAAGGGTTTGTTGTTTGCTTTAATATTTTAGATATGTTTGAACTTGATGTTTAAATGGAAAGAGCTTGATTATTAAAAGAGAAAACCAAAACGTCTAAGTGCAGACAATAATCAAGTGCATATTTAATATAGCCTAAAACTAATTACAGTTATATTTGTTTGTTTAAACCAGGTGCAAGAATCAGATGTTGGGCTGCATATCTGAGTAGCTTTAACCAGTATAGCAAATAGTGAGGAATTCTTGAAGTTGCAGTGCAATAACATCTGGAGGGCTGGGTGATTTCCATCTTTGCTTTAAACCATTTTTATACTTTCTCCCATTGTAACTGTATTTGGAGTGATATACAAGTTAGAATATAAAATATTCCAAAAAGGTCATGAACAAAATCCTTAAGGTAATATGTTGCTCTGTGAAAATGAACAAAAATATTTTAGCCTGGCAACAGAAAGATCACAACACAGATGCCAGGTGATTTGTATAGGAAGGGCTTTCCATCAGGGTTAATGGACATAATGGACCATGACATTTCATGCTTCACCCTCTAATCTTTTCTCTTTATTCTTAGATTTCTCATCCTTTCCTAATTGTGATTCAAATGTTATGTTTGGTCACTGCTACAAACCTTTCATTAAGGCTGATTTCTGAATTACAGTTTGGGAGCACCCTTGAAATTCAGCATTTCCACTGAATCATGACAAAGGAAAATGGTAGCAATGGTACCAGGAAAAGGAATAGATGGTCAAAAAGAGAAATGTCTCTACTAATTAAGCTATGGATTACATTTGGGCCTCAGTACATCTCTGTCAGTCTTTTATGGGATAGGTATGATTAATATATGAAATTTATACCAACATGAGAATTTTTAAACACCTCATTTTAATATTTTGCTGTTATCTCTGCTTGTGACTGTTACTTCTGAGAAGTTCACTAGGTGTTGGTTATTTTGGAAAATAAAATATCACATGTGCTGTGATTCCCCACCCCCTGTTCTTTGTTACGTTTATATCTTTCCTCCAACGAGCCCAATGGCTCTGTCTTCTTCTCTGTTTTAGCTAGACAATAACCCTGTCTGGTGGGTTGGGCTGAGAAAGAGTGACTCTCCCAAGGTCATCCAGTTAGTTTCTGGGTTCAGCAGAGACTAGAACTGAGACCTCTCAAATCCCAGGTCAACATTTTAACGACTACACCATGCTGGGTTGACACTATCTTCAAGTAAAAAGGCACATTATTGTCTTCTAGTAAAAAAGCTCAGGTGGTATCTTTAGTAAAGCTTTTAATAGAATCATAGAATCATAGAATTGTAGAGTTGGAAGAGACCACAAGGGCCATCCAGTCCAATACCCTGCCATGCAGGAAATCACGATCAAAACATCCCCGACAGATGGCCACCCAGCCTCTGTTTAAAGACCTCCAAGGAAGGAGACCCCACCACGCTCCGAGGGAGTGTGTTCCACTGCCGAACAGCTCTTACTGTCAAAAAGCTCCTCCTAATATTGAGGTGGAATCTCTGTTCCTGGAGCTTGCATCCATTGCTCCGTGTTCCAGTTTCTGGAGCAGCAGAAAACATGCCTGCTCCATCCTCAACGTGACATCCCTTCAAATACTTAAACAGGGCTATCATATCGCCTCTTAACTGTCTTTTCCCAGGCTAATCTTTTATTCTTTAATAAGTCATATGAGAATAAAAGCTGTACTAAAGGTACCATCTTATGGCTCCTTAGTCTCTCTTCTTGGATCAGGAAAATGTAGGTTGGAGTGTCTGGGAAAATATCAAGGAAATTCAGTGTAGTATAAGTTTCCTTTTTACTCTGGGGCCTTGTTTTATTTTCACTGCATATTCTCAGAAGAGTTTTCCCCGAAGGGTTCTTAGATCTCACTAAGCATTCATCACTTGTAGTGCTCTACTTTATCAGCACCCAGATCCTTTCAGTGAGCAACTTTAAAAGAAAAAAAAAGAGCTCAAGATGTTCTCTCTCCACTCATAAGAGTAAGCTGCATAAAACCCATTTTTTTAAAAAGAAGAGGAACTCCATTAAGTTCTGAAGTAAAACCTTAGGGAGGTGAGCAAGATGAGGGCTGAGAACATTGTCCTTTGAAGCACTGGTCCTTTTGAACAGGACTATTTTATGTCTTAATTGTTGCTTTAGGCATGAGAAAGATAGCATAAGCATGTGGTTTTCAGTTATTTGGATGAGCTGGCCGAAACAAGTTAGGGATTATATAAATATGTTGGAATGAATGTTTCAGTGAGTGAGGAGTGCTCCTGACTGTACCAGCCAGCTTTGCTTCATTGTCCCACTTCCTTCCTCCATGTACACTGCCCTCCAGCAGGCATTTATCATTCTGTGACTATTGAATATTCCAGTTTTTTGGAATATTTTGCCTCATTAGAATTTTCTTCCCATAAATATTTTTCCTACTTCTATACCCTTTTGGGTACAAGCAAAAGCCAAAACTTTTATTACTTGGTAGCCTCATTTTGGCTGCATTGCTCACATAATTCAGCACTCAGGGATGTATCCACACTACATAAATTATGGCACTTTGATACCACTATAACTGTCATGGCTCCATTCTATAAAATCCTGGGTTTTGTAGTTTAGGGAGGGACTCAGAATTCTCTGTCAGAAAGCTCTAATGCTGTAGTTCAGCAGAGGACACTACTGAAGTGTAAGTCCCTGTCCCCAGACTTCATATCCATGGGATGGAACCATGACAGTTAAACTGGAATCAAACTGCTGTAATTGTACAGTGTGGACACATGCCAAATTTGCTCTCATTATGAATACAATTTCATTCAGGCAGTTGGGTGGGCGCTGGGCTGTTGCATGATGGGAAACAAAAGAAGAGCCAAAGCCTCAGAATGGTACAGGAAAATAAATATTTATGAAATAAATGTAGTTGTTGTGAAACACTGAAGTATTTCAAACCAGTTGCCTTGACAGGAGAAACCTAAGCCCGTGAGGAAGGCTCTCATAAACATTTTATTGTTTCACAACGACTATTGCTGTTTCAGAAAGATTCGTTTTTCAATACCATTTTGAGACTTTGTGCTTTCCCTTGCTTCTCTCTCTCTTTGTGTGTGTATTTTGGTGCTTCTCCCCCTTCAATTGCCAAATGGTAATTTTGTATACAGAGAAAGCCAGTGATTTGGTTTGGTGATGAGGAGTGCAGACTGGGAAGAAATCACTATTTAGCTCATGGGCTGTTATTATCAGCCTTAAAGTACCTTCTCAAACTGCTGTGAGGAGCAAATAAATATATGTGTGTGTGTGTTATTGTCTGAGCAAAGAAGAATGGTAGATGGCATATTTTACATATACACTTTAATTAGTCATCCTCTCCTGAGGAGTGCTCCTGACTTAAAAATGAATTTTTCCAAACTCTGCCACCACAACACTGGTTGTCAAACCTATTTTACAAGATATGATCCCTAGACTGAGGAGACTTCTCATGGAACATAACTTCAGCATAATGGTAAAATATACCCTTAAGAAGTATCATCCACCTCACAGAATCCCACAAGTGCACACCTGTAGGAATGAGAATGACATAAAATCAATGAAACTCACTCGGTGGAGTTGGAGGGGGGCTTAATGTCTGTACAAGTGAGAAACAAAAGCTGCTTGTCTCTAACATAGTAGCCTTCCTTTCTTCTAAATTCTGCATTTACTGATTCTCTGAGATAATGTGAATTTGGTCCCCTTCCGATTCCCTGATCAAAATGAAATGAGACATGCCTTTTTCAATATTGTTGCAATTCTAGCATGTGGAAAATGTAACAGAAGGGGGGGGAAACGTGCCTTCTCAGAGAATCCTAGCCATTTCCCCCTTGGGACAATAGTTAATGGAAAAGTAACCTCGTAAATACAAGGGCCTGAATATCTGAGTTGATCACAGCTTGTGTTTTAGAGATAGAGCGTATTCCTCATGGAGAACCATAGATAAAATATTTTCAGAATCTTAGCAGGTGGGTCCTCTTTCACTCTTCAGCATGATACATGAGCATGGCTTTACATGAGAAAGGTGAAAATAAGAAATTTAGAGTGACTCACTTTGAACTAATGTAACAACAAAAGCATGATACATCTATATTTAACTCAGTGCTGGTGAGATGTTAGAATAAAAATCTCCCATATGTTGAGCTAGGTACTTCACAAGAGGCCGTCCTTGATTCATTAAGACAGCTACAATACTCTCTCTTCAATTATTCAGAGACCAAGTGAAAGATGTTACAAGGGTCAGTCATTCTGGCTTAACTACTCAATGAGTAGGTCTTTCAAGTATGCGTATGGAGTTCTGGCTATGATATTTCCCATTTAGTCAGTTGTATGGATTTTATAAATAATGTAAATCTAGAACTTGAACTCATTACACTTAACTGCTTAAGTTCTTCAGTACTACTTGCAGGACCAGTTTAAGGAAATTTGCAGCCCCCTGCAATGCTTTATTTTGGGGGGCCCATATGTTTATCTCAGATCATTGTAACCTAACCTAACCTAACCTATTCACAGTACAGGATATTCAGATTATTACTAATAATGTTTTTGCAGGAGGAGGGTTACTATGCCCCCCCACAATGATGGGGACCCCTGCGGCTGCAGGTGCTGCAGGTCCCTTAAACTGGCCCTGACTACTTGCATGGATTTTAAGTATAGCAAGTGTACTACCTGCATGTATGCTTCTGATTACCCATACAGCATGCTTATTGGCCACTAATACAATATTTTCCTTAGGATTCATATGCACAATCCTATCCTTGTCTACTCAGAGGTAAATTAAATGGGACTTATTTTCAGCTAAGCATGTATAGCATGGCTAGTGTCTACAGATCATAGAATCACAGAGTTGGCAACTGTTTATTGCATGGTTGCGAACACTGGTATAGACCAGGTTCCCATTCACACTACCCAATTATAGCACTATTATTTCACTTTAACCGCCACAGTTCCAACCGAATGAAATCCTAGGATTTGAGTTTAGGGAATTGCATTTAGAATTTTCAGACAGAGAGCTCTAGTTACTCACCAAACTACAAGCCTCAGGATCCCACAGCATGGAAGCAGTTAAAACGGAACAATAGCACTATATTTGTATAGTCTGAATGGGCCCAGGTGTTGGTGATTATCATGGGGCTGCATTGTGAACCCTCAGCTGAATTGCACCCTTGCTGCATCCCGTGGAAACAAGCTACTTCTGGGCCTAAAATCACCTTGCGGGGAGGTGGCAAAATTGCCCATCACAGTACTTGGGAGCATCTGGGAACATTTGAAACCAAAATGTATTTTTAAAAAAGAAATGTTCTGGTTCATCAGGGGCTGCAGAATTGGCCCCTGGGCTGCATGTGGCCTGTGGACACACTTTCCCTATCTTTTAAAGGCAGCCATATGGCATGAAGTAGGACTACTTATTTATTTAAATATTTTGTATCCCGCCTGTTTCCTCAGAACAGATTACAGTACATGAAATATATGTGTGTGTGTGTGTGAGAGAGAGGCTTTAATGGGCCAAAGTACTCTTTGTTGTTTTTGAACACATAGGCCCCGTCTACACGATGAAAAAAATTCGTATGGCGTTCGAAAGATCGATAGTGTGTACACGTGGCTGTTCGGATACATTCGTGTCTTTTGAAAGGGGGGCTACCAAATCCCCCATAAACTACGTGGATTTGGCATTCAGTAGGATTAGTGGATCTCAACCTAAAATCCGTACAGCCACTCGAATTGTCGATTGCCTGTACACCCTGTTCACACACGTATGAACAGTCAGTGTTATCTGATTGGCTGGCTGAGCACAGGGGGCGGGGCCAGCAAAGAGGGGAATTGGGAGCGGCCGCCATGTTGGATTCCCAGCTAAATGAGAGTCTGGTAAGTCTATGAAATGGAGATTTTTTTTTTGCATTTATTCATTTTTATTTTATATTGTGAATATGGAGAACAATTAAATTAATTTTTAATTAAATTAAAAAATTTAATTTAAATTAAAAAATTAAATTAAAAACTTAAAAAAAATAATTTAAATTAAATTTTTTAAAAAGCAGTGGGAGGTTTAAAACTGCTGCTTGGATCCCTTGCTCCAGCCAGCTGGGCAAGGGGGGCGGTCATACGGAGTTTGGGGGGTAAAAAATCATGTAGGCAGATTGTACGCATTCAAACGGCTGCCTTTTTGAATTTTTTACCCCCAAAATGGATTTTTTTTTCATTGTGTAGACAGGGCCATAGTAGAGAGATGTTCCATATTCCTAATTCCTCACATTTATTTTACAACATTTACTAAAACCTCCCCTAACATATCATCAAAGGATACAGACAAGCTGCATCAATTGTGGTCCACATTAAATTAATTATAGTTAATTGCCCAGGGCCAGCCCAAAAATTTTTATGGCCTGATGGAGAAGAGTACCCCTGCCCAAAGGCAAAGTGTATGATACTCTGAGCCAGTCAAATGCTTTGGACAACAGAGGCAGCATATCCCAGAAAACATACAAATAATAAATAACATATTGCTGCCCCTATCAGGAGTTAGAGACTGAACACCATTATAAAATGGCCAAACAACTGCAGTCATGCTGAGTCATAATGGCTGACTCCATGAACTGCCTAGTCATGCCACAGCTACAGAAGGAGGGTTCTTATTGGTGTGTAAGATCATGTGATTGAGTAAGCCAATGCCCTGTGACTATGGGAGGGCTCAGAACAGAGCTCACTTCTCTTCTTGTGAATGCTGATGCCTGGTGAAGCAGTTTGTGCTTCAATTGTAAATATTTGTACATATTGCAACTGTTTGACTTTGGTGATAAAAGTGCCTCCTGCTTATTTGGACATCAAACACTGTGTGTGAGTATTCTTGGGAACGGGTTGCTGCTAAGTCTGCTGAGATAGTTTTTTTGCTTCTGCTGGGGATTGAGTGTCCTATCATCCCCTGACAGCCCCTTCCTGGGGAACACCCCAAATCAGATGCCTGAACTTACCTAACAGTAGGAACACTCATATCAAGGTTTCATGTTTCTGGAAAGTTTTGGTTCCTTGTTTCTGCTTTGTCCCTCCCACCATTATGTTTTTTCCCAGGAGCTGAGGTACTTCAATCCAATTTGAATGATCTAATCTATTTTACCAAGATTTTGCATTTCCTTTCCAAAAAGTTAGACTCCACTACGGTAACTCCAATAAGTATTGAGCAATGTTTTCCCATTCATTCCTGCTTTCAAAGGTCATCCACTCTTTTCAGCCTCTTTCTTTTTGTATAGAGACTGGTACATTTCAGGGACCTGGGGAATCACCTTGTGGCACCTTTGTGGCAACATAAAAATTACAGTGTGTACTGTTTATCCTCTTATTAGGAGCTCTATCTGGTTTCTCCAGTCACAGCAAGTGGCAGCTGATGGTTTGATGTCAGTGGGGGTGAAGCATTGACTCTGGGTTGTAATCTGAACTTTAAAGGAACTTATTTTGGTGAACCTCTTTTTGGGATGGGGTCAGCACTTTGGACAGTTAATTTAAAGTTTGAACTGAACCCTAGAATGAATTCACTGACAGAGAAGTATGTATTGACTTACATACACTTGGTTGTCTTGGCATTGCTGTATAGGATGGGCTTGCAGTCTTATATGCTGTTGATTTTGTGTGCTGACTCTGCTATTCTGTAAGATGACAGTTCCAAGCATTGCTGCTAAACCCACTCTATGGAATTACTTCCTTCTTCCTCCAAGGATTAGTTATAGTTTTATCAAGGAGGTCCTCCCCATTGACGCCCCCTTGTCGTGGGGGAGAGGCTTGCATACCCTAATGAAGTTTCGAGCTATGCTGGCGGTGGCATAATAGCCACCGATAGGGCCTCCCATGCCAGACAGATGGGTCAAAACCAAAGGGTCTGACAAAGAGCTTCGAAGGGCAGGATGGGCTCTCTAGCCTTATGGCAACCATCCTAGGAGAAGGAAAACTCTAATCCCAAACCTGGGCAGATGGTACTCGTCCAACCCTGTAAGGTCAACCATCTAAGAGAAGGAAACTCTAATCAAACCTATGACTCAAGGACCTCATTGCTACCGTCCATGCTTGCAAGGCCACAGCAGATGAACCTTTGGTTTAAAGGGTGAGCCCAGTTCTGTGCACGCTGCGCTCCACCAGAAAAATCCATTGCACGGGCTCAAAGGATAAATCCAATTCTGAAAAAGCCCTGTAGCGATAGGTGAGGGATGAAACAGCAGGTGTAAAGATGCACTGGAAGCCACAGACCTAACCTTGCATGCAGGCAGCTCAGGACTTTGGTCGCTAGAGACTGACCAGGTGGATGACAGTCTTGTTCGGCAGCATCCTGAATGACCAAGCAGCCTTTTTTAAGGAGAGCACTGCTTGCTCCATATGGAGAGGGGGCCTATAAAAGGTGGCCTAACGAAAGCTCATCCCCATCAACCTGGTTGGCTAGCCGTGGCCAATGGGCATCTTCTGATGTGGTCAAACCAAGGCAAAGAAACAAAGGCACACACCAGCCTCCAAAGGTGTAAATAAACTGACGCTTGCATGCTGGCACATCAGAACCATGCAAGACTCTGCAGATAGTGGACAGCCTGAGCATCGCTCTGCTTTAATAGCCCATGAACTATCATGACTTAGTATTGACATCGCTGCTCTTAGTGAAGTTCATCTCCATGAGGAAGGCAGCCTTAAAGAACATGGCACCGGCTACACACTTTACTGGTCTGGTAAACCCAAAACTGAAAAACATCTTTCAGGAGTAGGCTTTATGTTAGGCTTTATGATTAAAAACTCCATTGCCTCCAAACTTATCTTGCCAACAGGACACTCTGATCGCATAATTTCCTTACGCCTCCCATATGTTGTTCTCTTCAGTATATATGCCCCAACTATGAAAGCCGACCCTGTAGCAAAAGACAAATTCTACACAGACCTACACCACCTCATACAAAAAGTCCCTGTAGAAGATAAAATTATTATCCTTGGTGACTTCAATGCCAGAGTAGGAAAGAACTCCGAAGCCTGGAAAGGTGTTTTAGGCAAGCATGGTGTTGGAAATTGCAATGATAATGGATGCCTCTTGCTAGAGTTCTGTGCAGAACAACAGCTGACTAGTACAAACTAGTACAAACACTATCTTTCAGCAGAAAGATAGCTTGAAGACAACCTAGATACATCCCCAATCTGAACGCTGGCACCTCACTGACTATGTTCTAGTCCACCAGAGAAACATTCGCAATGCCCGTCATACTTGAGTGATGCCCAGTGTAGAATGCCAAACAGATCATCACCACATAAACTGTAAATTAAATCTTCATCTTAAGCTCAAACCTAAGAGGGGTGGCATCTTAAAGGGGAGACTCCAAGTCAACAATCTTCAACAAGTTACCATGAGAGACAATTTCCAGGTAAATCCGCAAACAAAACTTGAAGACCACCCTACAGATCCTTCTCCTACAGTGTTTTGGCAACGTATCAAAAACAGTATCCTCCAGTCAGCGGAAGAATCCCTCGGGTTCTCCCACAAGAAAAATCAAGACTGGTTTGATGAAAACAACCAAGGGATCCAGGAGCTGTTGGCAAAGAAGAGAACTGCTCACCAGGCATACCTCACTCAGCCAACTTGCCATGTAAGAAAAGCAGCTTCCCGCCTCACATGTAGTAAACTTCAACAAAAACTCTGAGACATGCAGAACAAGTGGTGGATCAATATAGCAGAAAAGACACAGCGCTGTGCAGATCTGGGTGATCTTAGAGGATTTTACGAAGCTCTTAAAGCAGTGTTTGGACCTACTTATCAAGTCCAAAGCTCCTTATACAGTACAGATGGTCAAACACTAATGACTGATAAAGCCTCCATCCTGAATCGATGGGCTGAACATTTTCAAAGTCTCTTCAGTGCCAACCAAGTAGTCCAAGGCTCAGCTATCCAACATATGATACAAAAACCGATGAAAAATGAATTGGACATAGCTCCCACTTTGGAAGAGACCCTTAAGGCCATACAGCAGATGAAAAACGGCAAGGCAGCTGGGATTGATGGAATCCCACCTGAAGTTTGGAAACACGGAAGTCATATACTCCACAATAAATTCCACAAACTCCTTGTGAATTGCTGGGAAAAAGGGGAACTACCATCAGATCTTTGAGATGCAGTCATCATCACCTTGTACAAGAAAAAAGGAGCAAAAGGTATAACACTGCTCTTGATTGCTGGAAAAATCCTTGCAAGGATACTCCTGAACAGATTAGTTCCTGTTAATTGCAGAAGAACCTCTTCCTGAAAGCCAATGTGGCTTCAGAGCCAATAGGAGTACTACAGATATGGTATTTGCCCTTAGACAACTGCAAGAGAAATGAAGAGAGCAGAACAAGGGTCTCTATGTAACATTTGTCGACCTCACCAAAGCCTTTGACACTGTGAGTAGAAAAGGTCTGTGGCAGATCCTGGAAAGACTAGGATGTCCCCCCAAATTCCTTAAAATGATTATCTTGCTACATGAGGGCCTGCACGCTCAAGTCAGATATGGCGATGCTCTTTCAGAGCCCTTTCTAATAACTAATGGAGTGAAGCAAGGTTGTGTTCTTGCACCAACTTTATTTACAATCTTCTTCAGCATGATGCTCCAAAGGGCTACGGTTGAGCTTGAAGAATAAGATGGCATCTATATATGTTACCATATTGATGGTAGCTTGTTTAACTGAAGCCGTCTGCGGGCTCGCACTAAGACTCTAAAATATCTATTCCATGAGCTACTCTTCGCTGATGCTGATGCCCTTTTTGCCTACAGAGAAGCAGCTCTGCAGCACCTAACATCCTGCTTCACAACAGCTGCAGAGCTGTTTGGGCTGGAAGTCAACCTGAAGAAAATGGAAGTTCTTTACCAACCTGCACCAGAGGACGAACACCACCATCCCCACATTGCCGTCAGCAAATCTGTGCTTAAGTCCATTCAGCAGTTCACCTACCTGGGAAGCATCATCTCCTTAGATGCCAAGATTGACAAAGAGATTGATCGCAGATTAGCAAAGGCATATAGCGCATTTGGAAGTCTTTACAAAAGAGTCTGGAGTAACAAACACCTGAGGCGAAGGACAAAAATCAGTGTGTATAGAGCCATTGTACTGTCTATTCCCCTTTATGGGTCTGAAACATGGGTCACCTATCACCAACACTTACGACTCCTCGAACGTTTTCATCAGCACTGTATACGTACAATCCTAAATATACACTGGACTGACTATGTGATGAATGTTGATGTCCCTGAGCAAGCAAGGATCACCAGCATTGAGTCCATGATATTAAGAACACAGCTGCGCTGGGCAGGGCGTGTTTCTAGGATGGAGGACCATTGCCTCCCAAAAATAGTACTCTACAGTGAACTCACCACAGGTCAGCATAAGAGGGGCGCTCCAAAAAAGTGGTACAAGGATTCCCTGAAACAACATCTCAGGCTCGGCCAAATTGATCACCAACAATGGTCTGCCCTTGCCTCACATCGGGAGGCATGGAGACGCCCTATCCACAATGCTGCAGCCTTATTTGAGAACTCATGCCGAACATGTCTTGAAGAGAAATGACAATGCAGAAAGAATCACAACCCGGAAACATTACTGAAGGAGACCCTCTGCTGTGCTTTCTGCAACCGGACTTGTTTATCTCAGATTGGGCTTTTTAGTCATCAGTGCGCTTGCAGAAAGCGTGGGGTGAGTCCTTCCTGAATCTTCGTTTGCGAAGAAAAGCCAGAGAGATAGAGATATCAAGGAGGTTGATACAAAGGAGCAGCATTATATGACAAAGCTACCTTCTCCTTCCTAGAGCATATGGGAATATCTAAAGTCATTATGGTCACCTATGGCTGAAAGTAGTTCACTGCTTTTATGCTCAGGGCCAGGAGTTGCAGCTTTTGGTAGTGGTGGTGGTGGAGGTGGTGGAGGCAAAATGAGGGCACTCCCCCTAAGAAGTCTGTCAAACCCTAATTGTGCTTTTTTAGCATTAGCAGAGTGTTCTTGTTTGGGGTCAAAATTCTGCTTGAAAATACCAATTTCTCATGGATTTTTTTTTTTTTTTTGGCATCAAGGTCATAAGAAGGCTCATGGGGGCGGGGGGGGGGGGCTAAAATGTCTTTGATAGCTTGTACATTTGGCCTGTAGGCTGCAGTTTGCTCAGCTATGTTAAAAACAGCTGTTTCTACACTCCACTGTTGCTCAGGATTTTTTTTTTCTTATGTGTATTTATAAGAGGTAAAGGCTTTCAGCATATTCCTTGACATATTCTGTTCTTACACCAGCCTATAAATAGAAAGACATGTTCCTTCAACTGCAATGTTTAAACCATGGCATTTGTTTACTGTTGTGTACACCAAGAAAGGCAACTGTGCAATAAATGATTTCTTGCAATACAGGAAGACATGTATTTCTTTAATTGTTGTAAGCTACTTTGAGTACTGATCTGGAAAAAAGGTGGGAAATTGATGATGATGATGATGATGATGATGATGTTCAAGGGCTCTTTGTTCTTACACCCTTTTAAGACTCCCTTCTTAGACAAAAGCACTCTGTGGATGCTCAGATTTTTAACACTAGAAAAGTAAGAACATTTGTTGACAACCCACCTTGGTCTTTTATCCCACTATATTAAAGGATAGTAGGACTGATCACTATTGGTAAGGATGCAAAGCCACCTGCCAGGCACTGAATTCAGATATTGAGGCAGTGACTCAAATCCCTATTTGCAGTGCTAAATGTTTAGCCAATCAATCAAAGTGGACTGGATGTCTTTTAGAAATGCAAGGTCTTATTCTGCAAAGGTCCGCCCACCCTTGTAGTTCCAAGAAGGGCAGTGGATTCCCAAACATCTCATTTAAAGCATTTCAATTTCCACTGTGTTCTTCTGAGATCACCTAATGGGAGGAACATAGTAATAATATAACAAATTACACTATTTAAAAAACAAACCAACAAACAGCTGAAGGATGGTTTCATGTTATTTGATAGGGCAAAACATTCACAATTTGGCAGAGGATGAATACTTGCCCTCCTGTATCCAGTTATCATTTACACATATGTAAATCCATGCCTTCACCAGGGGCAAAATTTGAGTCAGTACATTAGATACATCAGTCATCGTCTCCTTGCACAGAAGTTCTTAACTTCACTGTTGCTCAGGATATGAATTGCTGATCTTTGTAGCCTGAGGTCATATACGTGTGTAGTCAGTTATGTTTTCATACAGATTACCTCAGAGGCATACACTTTTAAACTGTCTGCATTAATGTTTCATTGCTCTGTGAAACCCAATTTGTTTGATCCATGTAGTAATCATTTTAAATGTGGTTGGGTTAAGGATTTGAACTTTTCCACAAAAGGTAGTTGAAAGAGTTTCTTTTTCCCCTGACACAGCCTTAGTAAAACCAGATTTCCTGATGCCAAGGAACTGAAGCCTAGCTCCCGATAACCATAGTTCAACATTGCTGCATAATTTTCGCTCAAATTGCTTGCCAAAAACAACAACAACAACAACCACTCTCATTAAGAAAATTCAGTCAATCAAATTGTAAAATGAACAGAACTTTCTCTATCATGAGGAAGAGTGGGACCACTGAAGTAGATTTGGGGTATAATGAAATGGCAGCAAATTGTTAGTTATTTAATGTATTATTTTTATTGCCAGGAAAAGGAGAGGGCTTTTTTTCTAACTGAGCTTGGCCTGAGCCAGCATAAATAGTGAGGGATGGTGGGAGACGCAGTTTAACAACATACCCCATCCACAGAGATTTGCAATGTAATCACAGTAGCCACCTTCTTTACATCTCCTGTGCATCTTCTACAGGCTCTATGCAGCCATCACAGGCAGAACAATTCCCAAGCTAAGTACCGTCTCTGGGAAATCCTGATTCTGGCTTCATGCTATTTCTTCATCGTGATCTCTGTGAAACACACCATGGGGGTTTGCGTGTGTGCAGAATGCAGCATTTGGAACTTTCTATAGCTGTTAGATAGAACTTTTGGCGGTAGCTCCGCCCACCTCCCTGTGGCATATAAATACCGTGCCTGCTAAAGCCACCTCAGTTCTTTTCTCTCTGCTGCAACAGCAACAAGGAACGTTCTCAGAATAAGGCTCAGCACTGATCACATGCTCATATGATTAGATTATCATTGTGCAACATTTTAGTCCTAACTATAACAGCAACAAAAAAGCTGGAGCTGATTACGATTATCTTTTCTGGAACAGGCCACTATATATGTTTCAAAGTAATGTATGATATGTGCTGTTCTCCCGTGCCTCCCGTGCATATAATGTGGCATAGATATCCTCGCCAACCTCACTTGGCCAGTTTTCAAGGTTTACATAATTAATTACAAACAGTTTTTTTAAATGAATGCCTATAAGCCTCAGATATTCTGCACTGAAAGCACTTTGCAATGTAGGCTTTCTGTGAGTTACACAGAGGTCAGAAATGTGAGTAATGTAGTGTAAAACCAAATGTCTGAAATGCACTATTTATGCAGAAAGGATGAGATAAAATAATGGTTTTCATTTCCATCTAGCATAATGACATGCCCTGTTTTAAAACATTTGCTTTAGTTTTATAGCCACACAAGAAGCTCAAAATAAAGAGACTGAGGCACTCACATCCATCCATCCATCTATCTATCTATCTATCTATCTATCTACCTATCTATATATAATTCTCTTGGTACATTGCCATTTTCAGTGCACTGATTGGCCACTTTGATGTCAGGATCTGCTTCTCCTTACAGGACTAGGCCCCTGACTGCAGCAGCCAGCACAGCCTCTTTGCAGACTCAGGCCCTAGTTGTGGGAATCTTGGAAGAACCAGGGCCCGGCTATAAGACACACCTGGCTGCAATCATGCAGCACACCTGAAACAGCCAGGGGGACTGCTATTTAAAAGCAGCATTCAGTCCTCAGTCTTGGTCACCACAATGTGGTTTTCTGTGGTGTCCATAGCTGGGGCCCTCTGTGTAACCATACCTGAGCTTTGGGCCTTCTGTGCTGTCTGTAGCTGGCCCCCTAGGCCTTCTGTGCTATCTGTAGCTGCTCCTTCCTCTTGGGCTTTGGGCCCTGGATATCTGGTATGTGCTTTGACCTTGGACTGTTTTTGGAAGTTTGCTTATCTTTGACCCTGCCTGGACTTTGGACTCTGTCTCTTCTTTTCCTGACCTGGCCAGGCCTTGTTGTCTCTGCTCCTAGAACTTGATGCCCATGTCCCAGACCCTGACTGTAGGAAACTTCCCAACCAATCAAAGCTTCCTGTTGGGCAGCCAGTCAGCACACTGGGGGGAGGAAATGTAGAAAGCTTCAAGTCCTTTCTGAACATGGTGGTGGAGGGGTTCTCATGTCCTGACACTTGTGGTGTGTTTGTGTGTGTGTAGCATGGTGTGTGTGTATAGTGTGGGGGATGTATGTGTGTGTAGCATGGGGGTGTAGTGTGGTGTTGGTGGGTGTGTAGTGTGGTCTGTGTGTGTATGCACAGTTGCATGGAGGCAGTGGAGGGCTCTCACATCCTGGCAAGCATGGTGTGTGTAGTGTGATGTGTGTGTATGCATGGTTCCATGGTGGCAGAGGGGCTCTCATGTCCTGGTGCATGTGGTGTGTGTGTGTCTGTGTGTACACACGGTTGCATGGCAGGGCTCTCTCCATGAACTAGCCATTATAGTTGATTTGAAAGGTTATATATTAATGCATCAAATGATCATACTCTTGACATGTTTCCTAAGTGGCCAATCAGCAGAGTGGGAATGGAAACATACTGAAGTGTTTTATATATGTAGATAACAGTGTATGTTATGCTGGATATAGCTAGTGTCTTCATATTGCTATCTATCATAATTCAAAAGAAGATAGCTGCATGACTTCAGTACTCCATTATCAATGCAAAATCCAAGAGTGGGCTGCCTGGTCTGCACACATCTTTCCACCCCCTTTTCTACCTGAGACAAGCCTACCCACCAAAGTTAAAGTACATCATACCTAAAGTACCCATGTCCTTGTGGTGCACGAGTCAGAAAAGCCCAAGCACCTCTCTCCTTCCCTAACAGTAAAAAAAATCATAAAACCATATTAACAATTTTATAACCTTTTATGACACATAAAACTTGCTTTCTGAGGCTAACGCTACCTAATGGTAGAACCAGATGTGCAGTCTGTAGCTGGGAAGAAAGGAGAAAATTGTGTATGTGGGGGGATATTATGAATGAGAGAGAAAGGTAAGAATGAAGTCATGAAGCAGATATAAGTACTGTAGGTGGTAATTCTCCTATTGGTGGACTCTTTCAATGAGGGTGAAAGTCCTCTCTGCTATGCCTGAGGTTGGTGAGGAACTGGATACCATTGCAGATGAAGGATCCTCAGGGCTACAGGAGGCTGCACGTCTGCTTGGAAGAGGCAAAGGACATTATCAAACTAGTGGCTAAAACCACTGTATTTGTGAGATTGAGGAAAGCAGGAACATTGTGGTATTATAACTGAAATGATCAAACATCCACCACTAGAGTTTTAGGAATGGGATTAAAGGTCCTGGTACAGTAGCCCAAGGAGACCTTCTGCTGTGCCTTTTGCAACCGGACTTGTTTATCTCGGATTGGCCTTTTTAGTCATCAGCGCACTTGCAGAAAGCGCGGGATGAGTCCTTCCTGAATCTTCATTTGCGAAGAAAAGTCAGAGACAGTAGCACTTGTCTTCACATTGCCTTCTTATAACTTACTTCCATATTAGCAGAGGCGCGAGATCTCGGTGGTTTTCATGAGAAGATGCAAGTCCATGTAAAAACACTGAAAACACTTTAAAAAACAAATGAAATACACACAAGCTCTGAAACAAACATAAAAACTTGCCAGCAAAACCAGAAAATTAATAAAAAGAGCATCCTGTTGATTGTCTTCACATTGTCACCCGCATGTTTTCAGTGGCAATGGAGGCGGGGGAAAGAGGACCTCCCATTCATGCTGTAATCTCATGATTACAGTGGAACATGGTTTTGCACGCCTTCAATCCCGTGAAAAAGCAGTATTAAAGATCTATTCATGGGTTAACCCATGGATTAAAAAATGCTGCCTTATTCACAGCTGGAGACACGATGTTGTGCGATAGTGGGAAACCATTCCCACTAATGTCTTGTAATTGTGCAATTACAGCCCTGACTGATAAAGTCCATAATCTCATAATCAGATAATGCTACTGGAATCCTTCCCAGTCATTGATAGCAATGCTGAGCCATGGCTTGTGCTTGCCTTGAGGCTACCAGGAGGAATTGTCAGCTCCAGGAGAAGACACCTCAGAAGCAGGAGGCTCTTTAGGACCGGGGGCTCCTCAAGGGCATGAAATTTCCTCAAGTGAAAGGTCCTCCTTTTAGGCAGACTTAGGCCTTGTCTACCTGGGCCAAATGAAATTGCATCCCCCTGTTTCTATGCCCAACAGTCCCGACAATGCAGGGTTTTCACCCCGATCCTAGTCTGAACTGCCCAGGTGACGTCTGGGCATTTCTGATGATACACCATGACAAATATAACTTAAAACGGAGTGGACATGTGGTAAAAAAAAAAAACCCACAGTCACTGTTTGCTGTGTTTTTTTCTGGAGAAAATGGAGAGTTCTGTTGTGGCAATGAGGGGGTGTCCACATGTGTGGCCTGTATGGTTCTTGGCACAGTGATTTCCTGGCTGGATCACACATGTGGCACCTGCTGAGGTCACTACAAGGTGCCCAGCTATGTGACTACAGCTGAGTGCCTTGTTCCTGGCCTTGGAAGATGCAGTTGGCATGGGGAAGAGACACACTGGTTTGCACATGGGCCATGGGTATGTGGACACTCTTCTATTGCCACAATGGAAGGGCTGGTGATGGGATGGGGAATGCTGTGGGCCTGGTGCTGGAATATTTCAATCAGAACATGGAATATTCTGGCCAGTGTAGGCAAGCCTTTAGTGAAGGAGTATCTTTATGTGAGCATTAGGTATGGTTCTGGCAACCTACCCATAAGAACTGGAGACTGGACTCAGTTGAGAACAATGTCTGAATGTGACATTTTCATTTGGTCTTCTGTCTTGGCATATGCTGACTCTCAGTTGTTCTGCTGATATCTGACCTTGGACTGTATGCCTTTTGGAGTATGCCCATCTGCTTGTTATTCTGAAGTGAGCTAATTAGACCCTCCCCTCTTACTTGGCTTTGGGTTTCAATCTTCCTCATCTTCTTTACCCGAGTAACTGGCAGGACTCTGTTTTTGACCATGGCACAATTCTTTGTTTCTGTCTGTGGCTTCTCCTTGTTTGGCTGGTTTACTTGTGTTGTAGGATCTTACTGGTACTTGACCTTAGATCATTAGACTCTATTACCTGGTCATGCCTATCTTGGAACAGAACAAGTTTAGTCCTGTGCATGTTTACTGAGAAGTAAATTGCATTGTGTCTAGTTGTGTTTATGTCCTTTATGTGTAAAGAACAGCATTGTATCCATAAGTCTAAACTGTATTAAATAGCACAAATCACTGCTAATGTAGGAAATGAAGTGGGGTGGACTCAGTACTTTGTTTCCCCACCCTCACACCATTTCCCTTTTCTGTATGAGCTACTGGTGGTGTTGTCTCATTGCTGTGTGCTTCCACCAGAGAACTCTGATTTTAAGTCTCTTACCTTCATTTATTATTTGCTCACATCAACTTTTTTCCATCCCTGCCCCTTTAGCCCTTATTACATGGAAAGAGATAGGAAAATCATCAATAATATGAGAACAATATCTTTTCTGACTCATGCTGATGTCACTTAATGCTCCCAGGACAATTTCATTTTGCTATCGTTACTCATCCCCTCTGTTCATGCAGAATTCTTCTAAAGTCCACCTACCAATTCAGCCCAGTGCCTACATCAATTACATTGTCTGGTTCTTCCCAGTAAATGTAGATGGTTAAGAAAAGGCTGTAGAAAGCCTACAGAAAGTAGGCAAAGATGTCAATTGTATGTTATACTCAGCAGGTAGATGAAAATAATGGCCATTGTGACTGATGAAACCTGAAGCAAAGCAGCTTCTTGAAATTCCTAGAACAGGAGTAGACAACTGAAGTGGGTTTGGAGGACACGCTTCTGCCCCAGAACCCCCTGGAGACTACACAGAGGAACCAAAAATGCCAAAAACTAAAAGCAAAACAAAATAAGATGTTGCTGAAATTTTACTTATGATTTTGAACCATGAATATTTTTTTTAAATGATCAACAATTCAAAGGGGCCATGCGAGCTATTTAGAAGGCTAATTGCTTCTCCCAGATCCTTTGGGTGTGGGGGGAGGGATGTTCATCCTCTTGTCAGAAAAGTGATTTTGGAGAGTCTCAGGACTTTATCAAATGCATCAAATACGGCATCATAACAACACCACATATCGGTGAAAGGACACAAATATCAGACAATGTCACCCTTTCGCAGTTACGTCCTTGCCCAAACCTGTACTTTTTAATTGACAGCTTAAGCCATCAATTCATCTCCCCTGCCATTTTTTTGTCAGCATAGCTGCCGTGTGGAACCTTGCATATTTTTTTTACTGTACTTACCCCATCAGTGGTCGGTCTGGCATGAACTCTTCTGAGTGAAATCACAACATCCAGGTAAGTGACACACTTTTTATGACCCTCCCCAGGTTACTTGTAAGTTTTAAAATGTGTTTTTGTGCTTTTAAAAACATGTTTGTTTGTTTTTAAAATTTCCTGTTCAATGAAGTTGTGCAATATTCTGCAGGATTTCAAAGGAAGAAGTGAATGGAGCCCCATTCACTTCCTCTTTCATTGCCAGAGCTGCCTTTGCTGGGCTTAGAGGTAAGTGCAGGGGGGGGGGCGTTCTTTTGATGAAATAAAAATGGATTTTTTAATGCCAGCAAAAAAAACGCTTTAAAGGGATAGTCTAATAAAGTCCTCAGTTTGACAGAAGCCACAGCTCAGAAGGCTGCAATTTGACCTCTCCTGTTCTAGAAGAACCAACATGGCTAGCAAATGTCTAATGTACTCTTGGGATTTATTTCACACCGTTCTTGACTACTTGTTTTTCTCACCTTTGGGAGGTTGTCATTTATACCCAGCAGGCCATCTAATGAGCAAAAGGAAGATTCATTTCTTATGTGTCACCACAAGCTTCCTTGATAAGGGTGCAAAATAACACTGTGATATCAATAGATTAATCTGCCATATGACAGCTGAGGGGATTGAGGCTGAAAAACAGTGACTTCGCAAAGTCCATCTACTGAGATCAAAATAGAAATTTGAATCAGAGACCCCTGTTGCTTGGTTGGTATGTCCTATTAAAATAGCCCCCCCTCCATTCTATTTATATCCTTCTCTTTCTAAAATAAAATAAAATAAGATGAGCAACAATTCTACAACAAAGATTTTTACCATATACGTTATTTGAAGGACTGTATCTCCCTTTGTGAGCCCATTAGAACTCTATGATTGTCTGGAGAGGCCCTTCTCCCTGTCCCACCAGTCATACTCATTTGGTGGGAACAAGGGAGATAGCCTTCTCAGTGGCTGCTCCCAGACTTTGGAACTTTCTCCCTGGAGAGGCCAGGATGGCTTCATCCTTGCTCTTCTTCCAACAACATGTCAAAACATTTCTTGCTGTGCAGGTCTGTTTTTAAGGTTGGTATATACTGTAGTTCATTGCACAGGAAATTTAAATGTATTTAATGTTTTAATGTTTAATGTTTTAAATTCATAAATTATTTGTTTTTTAATCTTTACTGTGCCCTGGTGGCGCAGTAGGCTAATGCAGCTAAAACTGTAACCAAAACTCATGTAGATCTTAAGTTCATAAGTTCGATTCCAGGGCCCCCCAGGTTGACTCAGCCTTCCGTAAGTCGGTAAAATGAGTACCAGCATAATAAAAGAGCTGGGGCGACATGCTGTGGAAACTGTTAATTCAGTTTTTTAAAAAAGCAGTCATTATTAGTGTACAATGTATTCTGCAGTGTCACTCTTGCAGCATTGTTTGTATGCCAGCAGCGCCATCTACTGGCACTCACATTGTACAATTGTCTGTACTGAATGTACTTTTCTCTGAAATGTATTGTATTAAAAATTGCTTTGCGATGTATTGTATTGAATTTACTGTATACTGTACTGTGTGATGTTGTACCCCACCCCGATTCTGAGGAGAGAGGCGGGTACTAAATAACTAAGTATTATTATATTATTATTACTTATGTTTATACTTTGATTAATGTTTTTGTATTGTTTTAATATGTATTGTTTTAAATATTTTGTTAGCCACCTTGAGTCTCATTATCAGGAGAGAGGTGGGATATAAATGAATAATAATAATAATAATAGTAATAGTGTGAAAATAAATGGTTTTATTAGTCTTCTGTGTTTTCTTATCAATCAGAAATTGGCCATGAGATTGACTATAGCATCAGCAGTAGCTAATCACTCATAGACATCTGGGTAAGCAAATGGGTCTTAGCTAGGTAGTGAAATACTGGTAAAGCTAGGAGCATTCCAAAATCAGGACACCACCACAAATAAGGCCCTATCTTATATAACCACCCAATGTATTTTCCCTTACTGGTAGGGCAGCAAGATAGGCCTTTTTGCTCATATTTAACAGCCTGGGCAGGGAGTAGGCTTCTTTAAGATATCTGGGTCCCAAAATTTAGGACTATGGCTGCTGCCACACTGTAGAAATAGTGCAGTTTGACACCGCTTGAAATGCCATTGCTCAATGCTATGGAATTCTGGATTTGTAATTTTGTGAGGTATTTAGCCTTCTCTGCCAGAGACCTCTGGTGCCACAAGAAACTACAAATCCCAGGATTCAATATTATGGAGCCATGCAATATTTCTGCAGTGTGGCAGCAGCCTTCGTCAATCAGCAATCACACCTGCAATTTTGCCTGGAAACAGCTAGGCAAGCAATGCAATTCTTTCAGGATCAATGTTCCATGCTCTTTGATAGTCCTCATTGGCAGCAACCTGGCAGCCACTTTTGCAGAAGTTGTGATTTCCAGTTCATTTTTAAAGGTGGTATCACATAAAGCACAGTACAGAAAATCTAATGGGGAGGTTATCACAGGACATGTGACACTAGCTAAGCTATAATCTGCTCAGCAACATCTGTAGCTGGTGTACAAGCTGAATCTAGACCAAGGCACTCCATGCCACTGAGACCACTTTGGCACTTTGGTGGTAAAGCTAATTGAAGAATATCTCTAGATGGTATACCTGGGGCCCTTTCACACTACACAGTTATATTGGTATGATTTCATTGTAACTACCACTGTTCTGTTCTGTGGAATTTGTGATTCAGAGAGGGACATTTAGAATTGTTAGCCAGAGAGCTCCTCTACTGTCTCACCAAACTGCAGATCCCAGGATTCCACAGCATGGAACCAGGGCAGTTAAAGACGAATCATAGCACTATAACTGAGTAGTATGAAAGGGCTCCAGGTCCTTCAGGAGAGTGCAATCCAGTTACAACATGCTGCTTCTCTATTTCCTGGACCTGTGAACCACCCACTCACAGGACATCTGTCTGGTCAGGATTCAGTCTGAATTTGTTGGCCTTCTTGGAGACCACTGCTGCTTTCAGGCACAGATCCATAATTAGCTGTAATTGTTAACAGGCCAGAAAGAAAGAAAAAATCATTTGGAAGCATATAAATTTATTATATAAATAATAAAACATAAAAGAAAAAAGCACAGGGGAGATATTCAGCAGTGAAAGAACATAACACATTGCATAACATCCCATTTAAGGAGAGATGCTGCCCCCTTTTCTTGCAGGGAGACCTCTCTCACTCTCAAAAATGCTCTCTATTCTAAAATTTCTAGAAGGTTCACAATACAATTTTGTTTAATATCACACCATTAAACAGAAGTAGTGTTCAAGTTAAACAGGTTAGGGTCATTTAAGACTACTGCATGAATTAAAATACCATAGGAGTACATGCTTTATATTGGTGAAAGTAGTATCAGTGATTGTCATACAGATGGTTAATGGCAACACCACATTTATTTTTTGTAGTTTTATATATGTTTCTGTGTGATGAGCAAGGAAGTATGGGGAGGAGGGAGAAAAGCTGCTGGCAGGAAGCTAGGGATGAAATCCCTGTGAGACAGTGACACCTGATTGCCTAGAACATTAACAAGCCAACAGAAACCACAGTATGTCACTTAGAAGCAGGGGAATCAATATTCCCTGGTAACATCCTTTCTAAAACCCATGCTGTGTGTTACTCTGCCTTTGCAAGTCAAGTCAGCTAGAGCAATCTCAGTCTGTTCTTTTTAAGAGCACTTTGTCCTATAGACGGATGCTTTTCTGTCTCTCTTTTCTGCATGGGAAGTTGGTGACACGTGCAGTGAAATGAATCTTTTACATAAAGTGTTCAGTTGTCACCCCTTCTTTGGCTTGTATCATCTGCTGATGGGACTTATTCCTCTCCCTGTGCCCCTGCAAACATACAATGGGTTGCAAAAGCAGGACCACCTCCTACACCACTTCCAGGGTGAGGAAAAGATGTTCCTTCATATATTGTTAGACTATAACACCTATCATCCCACACCATCAGCAAGGCTGATGGAAGCTAAAGTTCAACAACACTTGGAGAGCCACAGCCCCTTGCTTTAGAGACCTGTGTGTGTCAAACCAGAAAAGAGCAGCACACAGACACAACCTTCTTCCCCTTTCCCCTTGAAGAATGATCAAAATGGAAGAATGCCAGCCTCACACTGAAGAGAGTGATGTTGGCACTGATCCATTTTTATCATCAGTGTGAAGTCAGAGGTGAATGTCAGGATCTGGGTACTTCCCTTGTCATCTGGCTCCCAGTGTGCTGATTTTGCACACTCTCAAGCAACACTTCATGTCACAGGCTCAGAGGAAAGCTGCTGGCAGGAAGCTAGGGAGCTAGCAGTGAGGCTTAACTTTAAATTTGACCATGGTGATAATGCATTATCTCCCTCAGCTTAGATGTTTTAATAGAAATCTTAGGAGATTTGCAGAGGCCTCTATTGTTGATAGCTTTGTGACTAAAGCTGGAACAAGATGTTTTATCACTTTTAAACAAGTTTCTGAATCTGCTGAATGTGTTTTTGTTTTTGTTCCTTTACAACCTACACAAAAACTAAGCCTTAATGTATTTGTTTTATCCCTTTGTCTTTAAAATCTAATTTGGGGCCTGGGGCAGGATGGGCCTGGTCTTCATTTTTATTTTAAAGGGCAGACTGAGACTACTGAATTACTATCTTGGCTTTTACTTGTGTTGGGTTCATCAATAACAATCAAAATAGAGTACTCAGTCTGTAAAATGGGTAATTTTTCTTTAGCCTGTAATGAATTCCTCAGTACTATGTGAAGTACATGCATGTTACATCTTCTTTGATTTGCAGTGTAATCAGTGAATGAGATCATGTTTTTGACCATTTTGATCATTCTGGTTTCATGCTTATGGTACATTGCACTGGTCTAAATTGTACTATTTCTAAATTGTACTATGCACTAGAAAAGCTGGGCTTTCAGAGATATCTTCTTCCTTGCTGTGTCATTTCCAGTAGTGAAGTTTATTTTGCCCACAGGGAAAGATTATCAAGAAGAAGAAAAAAACTTTTAAATATACAGTGGGCCCTCCGGAACTCTGGGTTAGGCTCCAGGACCCCCTGCAGATGCCAAAGACGTGGATGGTCAAGTCCCATATTATTCAGTGGCGGCAACATGAATGCACATGCTTCTTTGTGTCCACATTCACATCACCACCATTGAATAATATGGACATGGCAGTCTGCAGACAATCCAATCTGTGGATTGGGCGCCCAACAATATGGAGGGTCCACTGTACAAGTTATAAACCCCATTTAGCTAATTGTCCACAGCTTTTGGAAAGAAATCTCATCTTTTATAAGCTGGCAATATGTTCTTAGAGGACAGTATTCTAAGGATTTCTTGTGAAAAGGATTTGGATGCAGTGCCTATTAGCAGTGATAAGAGCTAAATAATTAAAATAATTCAAATTATGGATTAAGTTGGAAATTTGTCAACAGAAAGGGGTGACCTACACAATTTAAAAAAAATGAAACTGATGGACTTGAATTGTAATTTCAACATTAATATTTCTCTAGAATTAATTTATTAATTTAGGCTATTAATTAAATGATCCACAGTATAAAGAACCAACACATTTTACATTAATCAGCTGGTTCTTTACTCAAAGCCTAGTTCCCCTTGATTTTTGCAAAAATTCTGCTGCTTATTCTTGCTCCCTGACTTGCTCCCCAATCTCAGGTCTGGGGAATTACAAAGTTGAGGCCACAAGACTCAGATCAATTACTCAAGAATAGTTGCAGCATGATAAATTGAGTTAAGGTTTTTAATTTTTTTTATTTTAGTTGTCACATAAACTGATCCTCACCAACCAACCACTCCATTTATAAAAATAAAGGATCCATATTAATAAAACCAAGCATCTCTTTGTATCTTTGTATCAATGAAATCTGACAGACTTCAGAGAGTTGCAGAAACACATGGAATCCATATGAAACAATCAATTTGAAATCTATATGAAGACCAAAAAACGAGACTGAAAAGAAATACCTTAAAAACATAAATTCAGTCACCATTCTCCTTTTCTTTACAAAACACTTTTGTCTCCTGAGTTACTAAATTTCAATTCTATGAATATAACAATTTTTTGGTTTTTTGCCAAAACTGAAGTAAACATTGACTGTGATTTATTTGTATTAGTATACTAAGATCTGTGCAATTTTCATTACCTTGCAAAAATACAGTGAAAAGGGAGGAATTGCTTCTGACTTCATGTATCAACTATAAGACAGATGGTTATGAATAGTGAAATCTGAAATATGTTGCAGATTTGATTCTGCAATGCGTTTAGTTGATGTAAAATATGGTTAGATGAGTGTTGGGGTGGGATCGAAGTCGTAATCCCCACAGAGACATGAAACTCTCTGTATGACTTTGAGCCATTAATTATCTCTCAGGTGGATATACCAGCCAGGGGTTTTGGAAGGATACAGTGGTGAGCAGGGCATACCTACCACTTTGAGTTCATTGGAGGAAAAGTAGGGTTTAAATGTAAAGAATGACCATGTAAATGCATTTTTCTCCAAAGGATGATTTTTCTCTCACAAAGTGACATTCATACATGCATGTGCAACTAGTTACTAATTTCACCATGAGGTGTTTTAATGAAAGCAAATGGTCATCTTAGTTCATAATTAGAATATTAATAAGTTCAGTTAGTTTCAAGATTGAAAGATTTTAAGCTAACAAGTAGTAAGGGCCATCTTGAAATGGGTGGCTGTATTCTTTTCTTTTCTTTTTTAGATATTTATACCCTGCTCTTCAGCCACAAAGGCTCTCAGAACAGCTTACATGGCAATAAATAAGCTGAAGTAAGAAGAGGGTAAGGAAATGGGCTTATAAGAGACAAAAAAAAAAAGAAAAAAAGAAAAAGAAAAAAGAAAAAGAAAAGGCTTTTCGATATGTTTGAGAAACAGGATATTCATAGAATCATAGAGTTGGAGGAGACCACAAAGGCCATCCAGTCCAACCCCCTGCCATGCAGGTATACACAATCAAAGCACCCCAACCTATGGCCATCTAGCCTCTGTTTAAAAACGTCCAGAGAAGGAAACCCACCACACTCTGAGACAGCACATTCCACTCTTGAACAGGTTCTTCCTAATGTTTAGGTGGAATCTCTTTTATTGTCATTTGAGTCCGTTGCTCCATCTCCTAGGAGATTTTCACACGGCGAAAATATCCCCCGGAGAAATCGGGACAGAAATATTTCTGTCCCGGAAGCAGTGCCGCAGTTCGCATGCCCACTTCTCTCTCCCGATATGCTGTCATCCTCACACTGTGTTTTTTCTTCCTTCTTCTGTAATATTTTATTAACAGTGAACTCCCGTTAGTAAAATATTACGGAAGAGGGAAGAAAAAACACAGCGTGAGGATGACGGCATATTGGGAGAGGGAAGTGGGCATGCGAACCATGGTGCTGCTTCCGAGACAGAAATATTTCTGTCCCAATTTCTCCGGGGGATATTTTCCCCATGTGAAAATCTCCCTAGTCTCTGCAGCAGCAGAAAATAAGCTTGATCCCTCTTCAGTATGACATCCTTTCAGGTATTCAAACATGGCTGTCATGTCATCTCTTAACTGTCTCTTCTCCAGGCTGAACATAACCAGCTCCCTAAGCTGCTCCTCATAGGGCATTAGTTAAAAAATTCACATTGTTGACTCGTTCTTTGCCAAGCTCAAAACAGGGACAAGTGGGTGGGAAAAAGAGTAAAATCATAGATGTGATTTTCCAGGTTCATTCTGCTAAGGCTTTTAATGTAGCAATGTAAATTTAAATGCCAATTTAAAATTAATGAAATTGATGAAATGTCTTCTTACAATATAAATGTCATAATAATGATTAACACCGCATGTTGATTTTCTTCTGCTAATTTTCTCGGCACTGCGTCTTGGCCACAGAACTTGGGGGAGTTATTTTTCTTATTATAACCCCCAGAGAGACCATTGGTGATTAGCATTAGGGGATTCTGGGCACTGTAGTCTGAAAGGTAACTTTTCTAAGCTCTGATTATGTTGTGTTGGGGCAACATAGAGATTTTCTCTTAACGCACTTCAGGCACACTGCAGGGGGCAGGGAGAGCAAAATTCTCCCTGAGAAAGAATGGGTACTTTCTATGAGAGCCTTGTATTTGTTGTTTCTTCTAAACAGGCCTAATGTGCAATTACAGTTAGTTGATTGGCTATCTCTCATCATGATGATTTTGTAGCTTTAAACAATTTGTTCCACTGCCCCTTATTAAAGTTCTTTGATTGCTCATTTTAAAGAATGATTCACCCATCAGCTTTAAGAAGTTATATATGAGGAAGGATAGGCTAGTTACAGCTCATGCTAATTTACAGTTTTTCAGTGCTTAATGGAGTCTGTGAGCAGGTTGAAGTGGAAAAAGAAATAATCTGACACCTGAGGGAGGTGAATGTGTCTATAAGTGGACTGATCTGGACACAATTTATTCAGTCTGTTTCTAGACAATTCTCACTTGTTGCAGGAAGAAATGGATTTTCTTTTGCAGAGAAAGTGGGGGTTTTGTGACCCATTGAACCTCTTTTCTTTGTATATATTGTATGTGTATAACTTCGTATTACACTGCTGAGAGCAGAAAAAAGGTAAGAGCCCACCTCTAAAAAATATAGCCACTTTTATTTAATTGAAACCAAAGCTTGAATGCCTCACTTTAGCAAACCACGTTAGTGTAATTTACTGCAGGCTATAAGGCAGAATTTATGGCAGGCTTGAGGTTTTTCTAAATTGATTGTCTTGTCTTGCTTTCCTGCTCCTCCTGGCATTTGGGTGTTCTGCAAAAATAATTATCTCTCCTTCCCTGCTCTAACTGCATTTATTTTATAGCCACTACGTCTTTGGGAGAGTGTGTTTTGTTGGTTTGGCTAGCTTCATGTCATCCTAAGAAATGTAAATAGGCATTTATGGGTTCAGAATTATTCACTTCAGTGGAGAGTGGTTCATTCTGACCTTCCCCAGTTTGCAAAAAGCTGGGTGCTTCAAAGTGACTAAGAGCACTCTAATGTGCAAGGGAATAGTAGCATCACAAGAGCCACTTCTCACATTCCTCTAAAGTCGGGGGTGGGGTGGGGAGAGAAGTCTTTACACTGTGGTTTTGCCCTCCTTCTGCTTTCATATTAACATGCAGAGTGGGATGATGCACACATCTGGCACAGAAGTGTATGTTGGCCTAATGCAGCAGCAAAACTGCACTCTAGATGTATGTGCTTAGCTTTCTCATTTCCATGAAAAACCTTGACAAGTAGAAGTGGGAGAACAAATGATCACTTCTTTCTATGGAAAGTAAACAGACCTGGTATCACCATTTGACATTTTGGGGCAAATGTTCATCATCCCTACAGTAGGCAACTGCATCTGCAAGCTGCCTGTTATTAAATTTTGTCACTATATTCTTGAATAACACAACCTCAGCCACATTGTGAGCAAGTGAAATTGCAACTACACACTGCCCAATGGTAATCAAAATACTGCTGCTTCCACAATTCCCCACAACTTCCAAGCACACCTTGGGTTCACCAGTGGAGGGAAAAAAGGCCAGCCCAAGCCCTCCCTCAAGCCTGGAATAGCCTTGAAATAGTTTGTTGTCCTGTGTTTCCTTGATAAATTTTGGTCTTGCACACTTCCAGTCCAATTAATGGATTTGGCTATAGCTCATAGAATCATAGAGTCGGAAGAGACCTCAAGGGCCATCCAGTCCAACCCCTTGCCATGCAGGAATACACAATCAAATCATTTCGGACACATGGCCATCCAGCCTCTTTTTAAAAACCTCCCAAAGAAGGAGACTCCACCACACTGCGAAGCAGTATATTCCACTTCCGAACAGTTCTAAGGACTTTATCAGACAGGCCTAATAAAGCAGAATAGAAATGCAACAGGATCGCTAAAGAGGTTTTTTTTTTCCAGATGATGTTCTCCTCCCCCGTTCTGACCCTGTGTGCTTTCCGTTTAGTTTTATTCATGGGAAAAAGTCATCAATAGATCTCCCGTTCTGTTTCTGTAACAAAATCACGGGTGTGAACTGGTGTGATGTTATGCTGGCATGATGTTGGAACACTTCAGTGTACGATCGTGACATCCAGGTAAGCAACAGCCTTTTCTTTACCCTCCCTGTGTTGCTTTTAAAGCTTTAAAAGTGTTTTGGTGCTTGTTTTAATTTTTAGATGTCTGATTGTATTTTTATTTTAAAATTTTCCCCTGGTTGCCTGCCTCTGTCAGGTCCTGGAAGGTAAGTAGAGAACACTTCTGGTGGCGATTTGGACATCTAGGTAAGTGATAGACTTTTTTGTACCCTCCACTGTTTACTTGTTTCTTTTAAAGGCTGTTATGGTACTTGATTTAATTTTTTTATGTCTGTTTTTTTTTATCTTTAAATTCCCTGCATGATGCAGGGCTCCCTGTAAGGTCATGGGAGGTCCCTGCAAAACACTTCTTGCTTCGATTGGGACAAAGATGTAAGTGACAGCCTTTTTTGTTCCCTCCCCAGGTTACTTGGGTTTTTTTTAAAGGGTGTTTAGGTGCTTGGTGCACTTCTTTGAGGTTTGGGGGATTTTTTTATTTTTAAATTCCCCACGCGATTTGGTCTCCAGGAAGAGGAGGGGGTTCTGTGAGAGCTCCATTCTCTTCCTGGACAGCCGGAGGAGAGGGGAGCAGTTTCTGTCCCGGGATTAAGGTAAGTGTGTGAACGTTTTTTTTAATTCAGTTACAGGGACAGGAGGAGGATGGGTGGGTGGGTACTGCAACAGGAACGGGTTTTAAGGGCTCGTCTGATGAAGTCCTTACTGTCAGGAAGTTCTTCCTAATGTTAATAATAATAATAATAATAATAATAATAAAAAAAATTTATTTTTATCCCACCCCTCTGTTAAAAACAATTGGGGCGGCTTACAAAAATTAAAATACCAGGTGGAATCTCTTTTCCTGTAGTTTGAACACATTGCTCCATGTCCTAGTCTATGGGGATTTTTTTTAGACGGGGTAAAAAATCCTGCAGAGGTCAGGAGGAGGACGGTGCTGTCCCAGTTCCAGCACTCCATTTCAGATGATGCCATCCTCCTCCCAGCTTTCATTCGTTCTGCCTCCATCCTGCTTTTGCTTTGCCTCTGCTGCTTTTTATTAATGGAAATTTCTGTTAATAAAAAGCGGCGGAGGCAAAACGAAAACAGGATAGAGGGAGAATGAACAAAGGACGGGAGGAGGATGGCATCATCTGAAATGGAGCACTGGAATTGGGACAGCACCATCCTCCTCCTGACCTCCATGGGGTTATTTTACCCTGTCTGAAAAAGTCCTGGAGCAGCAGAAAACAAGCTTGCGCCATCCTCAGTATGACATCCCTTCAAATATTTAAACATGACTGTCATATCCCCTCTCAGCCTTCTCTTTTCCAGACTAAACATGCCCAGCTCCCTAAGCTGCTCCTCATAGGACATGGCTTCCAGACCCCACACCATCCTGGTCGCCCTCCTCTGGACACATTCCAGCTTTTCAAAGCAGAATAGAGTGGCACTATTACTTCCCTTGATCTAGACACTAAACTCCTATGAATGCAACCTAGAAATACAGCATTAGCTTTTTTAGCTGCTGCATCACACTGATGACTCATGTTCAGCTTGTGGTCCACTAAGACTCCTAGATCCCTTTTGCATGTACTGCCATCAAGCCAGGTGTCACCCATCCTATATCTGTACATTTCATTTTTACTGCCCAAGTGTAGTATCCTAAATTTCTCCCTGTTGAAATTCATTTTGCTAGTTTTGGCCCAGCTTTCTAATCTGTTAAGGTCTTTTGGATTCTGATCCTGTCTTCTTAGGTATTAGCTACCCCTCCTAATTTCGTATCATCTGCAAACTTGATAAGCATGCCCTCTATTCCCTCATCCAAGTCATAAATGAAGATGTTGACTAGCACTGGGCCCAGGACAGAACCCTGTGGCACCCCACTAGTAACTTCTCTCCAGGATGAAGAGGAGCCATTGGTGACTGCCCTTTGGGTTCGGTTCAGTCAGTCAATTATAAATCCATCTAACAGTTGCCTTTCTGGTAGTTGTTATTGGCGTAAAGTTCCTTCTGGGTTAAAACAATTGTCTGGTAATAATAAAAAGTGTACCAATATTTTTCTTATAGCACATTTATATATGAATTATTTGAACATAATTCTGTCATAAAGAAAGTGTTTGCCATAGTAGCTTATCATTGTAACTACACGGATTAGAATTCAAAGACATAGCAGTGTTAATCTGAAATATAAGTATAGAAAAGGATACTGTAGCACCTTTGAGACTAAGTGAGAAAAAGGACACCTCTTGAGGCATTTTCTATTGCGACTCTACAGTATGTGTCCCTATTTCTTCAGCCATGGATAACTGAAACCACAGAGGTTGGTTCTGCAGATACAGGGGGCTGACTGTATTTCACTACCAGTTTAATATAAATGTTTGGAATTGTGTGTGAAGCGGATTGGCTTGAAGTATCACTGAAAGATTTTTTTAAAAAGTGCTTAATCATATAAGGCTATTGTCATGATGACAGTTCCCATTATCCTGCAAGGTGGTGGCACTCCCATCATTCTGCAAGGACTACATTTCCCATTATCTGCAATCAGTGATTTTCTTGCCAGCATGACAACAGGTAAATTAAGAGTTAAACTAAAGGTGGGAAGTGAATGGTCATCTCCTGAGATAGCATCACTGATGACATCAGATCACCAGAGAGAATTGGCCAATCAGGACTCTGAGTCTAGTACAGTTTTTTTTTTTAAAAGGTTTAAATCTTTTGTGAGGAGCACATGGAGAGAGACACAAAAAGGAGCACCTTGGGATCAGCACCTTGTTTCCCAAGGAGAGATGAGAGGACAAGGAACTTAACAATGGAGGATACTGTTGAGCCAATCTGGAACATCTGAACTGGCTCCAACCTTCCCTCTGAATCCAACAGAAGACTGCAGCCTTGTGAACAGAGATTAGGGGATGTACAGTAGTTGTGATTAGGGAATTTTATGTCATTTTCCATGCTTTGGCTGAATGTAGTGACATGATTAGTATCTTGTAACTTTAAGGGCTTTTTCAGATGCTCTACTGCCCCCCCCCACGGAGGTTGGGAGGAGGACACCACTGTCCCACATCTGGTGGTCACTTCTGCATGCCCCGTCCTCCTCCTGTCCTTCGTTCGTTCTTCCTCCATGCTGGAGGGATGAAAAAGGCAGTGCTTTTTATCGATGGATGTTTCCATCAATAAAAAGTGGTGCCTTTTCCGTCGCTTCAGCACAGTGGGAGAATGAACAAAGGATGGGAGGAGGATGGGGCATGCAGAAGCAACCACCAGAAGTGGGACAGCATCCTCCTCCTCCTGACTTCCATGGGCTCTTTTTTTTAGAGCATCTGATAAAGTCCTAAGTCTGAACCTGGAAGGAAGAGCCTTTCATGAAATGATTTACCTCTTGAACCTTGCTTGAATAAAATAAGCTTTTTCTATTTTTCCGAATAAGCCAATGCCTGCATGCACTTTATCTCTTGGTCATTGCTACATTGGTTCTACTCTTTGGGATAGAGAAAGGGGTAGTAATAGTTTCACAGCGGCAAGTAGTTCCACAGGTTATCCAGTCTCCCATCAGGCTGGTGAAAGACTTCACGGGGTGGTGACAGCATTTTTGCCCTTTAGGAGGCACTCTTGAGAGAAGAATCTCAGGATTGCTCTTAGAGGGAAATAAGTTCTAGAGAGTTCTAAGCAGAGATACCCCCCCAGGCTAAGGTGACAACTGTGCATTGGCACACCTTGTTTAAATAACCAAGAAAGAAGCAGCTAAAAGGAAGTAGTTGTTGGCTCTCTTTGACAAATCTGAAAAATGAAAGCATTGTGTATAATACATCATAATATAAAATGGAAAAGGAATCTCATTAGTTCTAGAGTGTGACTGCATTATTGTACCACAGTGTTTAGTTGATTGTGCATTGATCTGCATGTGTGGAAGTCAAGCCATATTTGTTCTTGTCGCTTAGATCTGACTCTTATGGACCTGCAGGAGAGGGAGACAACCTGGACAGTGGTATTCTAGTGTACCCAGCACACAATGTTAACAGTGTGTTTCTGCAAAAGCAAATCAGGAAGATTTATGAGAAGGAGGTACCAGAAAATAAAGTCTCTCCCAGGTAAACAGGATCATCTGGAACTTATGTAAATGTTGGCCTCATTTACCATTGGTTCCTAGTCCTTGGTGCCAGATGTTAGGCTCCCAACTTCTATTATTCCCAGTCACTGTGGTTTATAGTAAAAAAAGATTGAAGATGTAGTCCAACAACTTTTTGAGAGTCATGCTTGGGAAGTACTGACCTAGTCTGTCTGTCCCACTGTTGTTTGATCAGGCATTGCAAACTGCTTGAGAAGTGGGAGAAGGCTGCTTAGCAATGCTGGTAGGTGAATGGCAGGCCTGTGATTGCAGTGACACCTTAAGACTACAGGCCATGTCAAAAAGAAGTGCATGGTTCTCTGTGCAGGGTCAGGTAGAAGAGGAGACCCATTTCCCTAGCATCTAAATTTTTAAAAGTACAATCAGTTTGGCAGGAGTTCAAACATTCATAGAGCTTAAACAAAGTAATGGAAGATGTGGGGAAGAAATTTCTTCCAAGCTATTTTCAGCCAGTTGAAGCTATGTTCAGCAATGCAATATTTATACTTTGCTTGCAGTTTGTTTAATAAATATTTAATTGCTTAGTGCTATTTTTTTTCTACTGCCTTTCTTAACTTCACCCACCCTGTTACTTACATACTGAATACTATATTCCAGAGTTCCTTTTCTTCCTCTTGAATACCAGTGCCTACATGATATTGGTAATCAAGCCCCAAAGCCCTACACTGCTTGGGTCCAGACTATCTGAAAGACCATGTTTCCCCTGTACAAGCCAGCTTGAATTTTAAGATCTGCAGGGGAGGGCTTTCTCTCAGTCCCACTACCTTTGGAGGCATGTTTGGTGAGGACATGGGAGAGAGTCTTCTCCACAACTGCTCCCAGGCTGTGGACCTCCCTTCCATGGGAATTCCACAGCTTGTCTAGATGAGAATAAATAATGCTCATACCTTCACATTATAGTAAATTTGCAGTAGCATCATGTTGTTTCCACTGTGTCTTTCACAAAAATGATAAGCTGCAAACTTCTCCACACACATGGCCATGAATCAAGAGTTGGGGCTGATCAGGGGAGTGAAGGGAATCCGGTAGTGCCCAGAGATGACAAGGAGGGTGACCACCATGAGGAACAAGAGGAGAGACTGAGCTGCCAGCCCTTCACCCATCCTGGTAATGGTGGCGTCTGAATCCAGCTGCATTTAAAGGGATGGGAGGAGCTGCCTGGCTAGCTGTTGGTTGTGGAGAAGGAAGAGGAGTGTGGCTCTTTGACACTCTGGCTTCATCTCGCCTTCCAAGGCTGGGCTGTTCCCTCTCTCATGCCTGCCCCACATCCTCCAAAGCCCCTTAATCAGTGGCAGGCCAGGCAGCTCCTCCCATCCCTTTAACTGCAGCCAGATTCAGACACCAATGCCACTGGAACTGGTGAAAGGCTGGCAACTCTGGACTTTATCAGACAAACCTAAAATCTGGAAGAAGCCATCGGGAGAGGAACACAGCTGCTCCATGGCAAGGGGCAGTTTTCTAATGATGCCGTCCCTCTCGCGTTACCCTCCGTGTTCCTTCCGTGTCGCATGGAAGGAAACGGCGCCACTTTTTATCCACGAAGAACTTCCGTGAATAAAAAGTGGCACCATTTCCTGGCCCTGTGAATGGGATATTAACTAGACCTTGGATGTAAGTTGTACAAGTAATGTAGGTGCAACAGTGTTGCTTTGATAAAATAATTTTAGCAACTGTTTAAGGCATTACTTTTTTGTTGTAATGAGTATTATTGATTTGTTACTTTGGGGAGGTATAAATGCTTTGGGGGCATTTTGAGGACTTTTTAAACAATTTTTAATCAATTTTCCTTTAAGGATGTTTTAAAGAAGTGACATGCAATCTAACAACTAGAGTGGGTGTGGGATAATGTTAACAGTAATGCATTACATAACAAATTACAAAATTGCTATACAAATATAATCATGGCACCATCCCTTTTATGCTATGTCTCAGTTCCTCAGAGATCCATGCAATGTGTTCATGGTTTAGCTATGTTATACAGACCTGACTCCAGTCTTAAATGGGTGCAAGCCTGTTGCATAGTAGCACTGATGCATTCCTATGATATTGTATGTATATTAGCAAAGGTACTTAGCTGCATTTCCATCCTCCACCCATGCACCTAAATGATGGTCATCTATTTATAAAACTACCTCTGCAGAAGTCCTACAATATAGAAATACCTTCCATTTACTATACACTAACACAGTCCTATGGAACTGTTTAGTCAGGAACTAACCATATTGGCACATGGTACAGTCTTGCACAGGCTTAACCATACCGCCAAATCAGCATCTGCGGGGGGCCTCACACAGCCAGAGGGCCCCTCTTCCTTTAAAACAACAACAACAACAACAACAACAACAAAGCATCTCCCAAACTAGAAAGTGAAAGAGAAAGAAGTAGTTGCTCTCCCTGCGGCTGCTGTCTCGCCCCCTCCTCCCAGGATCCTCAAAAGGCAAGCCAGCCAGGCGTGTTTCCGAGAGGGGTGTGTGGGGGGGGAGGAAGTGTAAGGGTCTTCTCTTCTCTTTCTCCCCTGCTCTCTTGTCAGAAAGGGCTCCCTTCCTTCCTTCCTTCCTTCCTTCCTTCCTTCCTTCCTTCCTTCCTTCCTCCACATAGATCCCCTCCATCCCATCTTTCCAGCTGCTCTTAACATGTCTTGGTTTCTCTCCCCTCCCTCCCTTTCCCCCTTTCTCCTCAGCTTCCTCCCCTTGCTGCCAACTGAGTTCAACCTGCAAAAGGAATTTGTGTGCATTTGCCCATGTGCCTTCAAGTCATTTCTGACTAAGGTGAACCTATATGGGGATTTCTAGGCAAGGTTTGTTCAAAGGGTACCTTTGGGTACCTTTGAGGCTGAGAGTGTGTGACTTGCCCAAGGTCAGCCAGTGGGCATTCCTGGCTGCATAAGGATTCAAACCCTGGTCTCCACAATCATAGGGCAATGCTGTAACTTCTACAACACTCTAGCTCTTTTAACAGAAGAATCTGGTGAAAGGTCTGGTAATGATGCCTTATGAGGAGAGACTTAGGGAGCTGGGTATGTTTAGCCTGGAAAAAAGATGGTTAAGAGGCGATATGATAGCCCTGTTTAAGTATTTGAAGGGATGTCACGCTGAGGATGGAGCAGGCTTGTTTTCTGCTGCTCCAGAGACTGGAACATGGAGCAATAGGTGCAAGCTCCAGGAACAGAGATTCCACCTCAACATTAGAAGGAACTTTTTGACAGTAAGAGCTGTTCGGCAGTGGAACGCACTCCCTCGGAGCGTGGTGGGGTCTCCTTCCTTGGAGGTCTTTAAACAGAGGCTGGATGGCCATCTGTCGGGGATGCTTTGATCGTGATTTCCTGCATGGCAGGGGGTTGGACTGGATGGCCCTCGTGGTCTCTTCCAACTCTGCAATTCTATGATTCTGTGATTCTAAATAAAAATTTGGAGAAATAAATAAATAAATAAATAAAGTTACTGGGAACAATGGCTTTATTGTTGTCACTAAAACACCAGTATCCCATTAGTGTTATGTGAGAGGCATTGGCCTAGAGCCGTGGTTCTTAACCTTTTCTTTACCAGGGACCCACTTTAAATATCTTTTGTTGCCCCAAGACTTAAGATTTAAAACCCTAATAATAATAGCTAATAATAGCTAACAACAATAGCAATACAATTACACCATCCATTAAACTTTCCCTCAGAGGTGCTCTTGCTTCTTCCTGCAAGTTTGTGGCTGGAGTCGATTGAATGGCAATGTGCAGGCTGAGTCAGCCAGCATTTGCCTTGGTTCCTGTCACATAGCTGCTCCACTACAGGGAGGAGGTGGGCCAAGAACCTTCAAGCCTTTGAGGACCCCCTGATTAAAAACCACTGGGCTAGAGAATGCTGGGAAAGGAACAATGCAACCAGACCTTGAGAAGGGTGCTGGCAGGGGGATTCTGGGAGGTGTAATCCAAAAGTAACTTTCCCAGGCTCTGAATGCAGCTTAGAATCATAGAATCATAGGGCTGGAAGGGACCCCGACAGCCATCCCTCCAATTGGTTTCTGCCTGCAGGAACACACAATCAAAGTCCTTACAACAGATGGCCATCCAACCCCTGCTTAAAAACCTCCAAAGAAGGAGACTCCACCACACTCCCAGGCAGCAGAGCATTCCACTGCCAAACAGCTCTTACTTTCAGGAAGTTCTTCCTAATAAGGTTTAGGTAGAATCTCTTTTCCTGTAGTTTGAACCCATTGCTCTGTGTCCTACCTAGTCTCTGGAGCAGCAGAAAACAAGCTTGCTCCATCCTCAGTATAACATCCCTTCAAACATTTAAACATGGCTATCATGTCACCTCTCAACCTTCTCTTCTCCAGGCTAAACATACCCAGCTCCCTAAGCCACTCCTCATAGGGCATGGTTTCCAGACTTCCCACCATCCTGGTCGACCTCCTCTGGACATGTTCCAGCTTGTCCATATCCTTCCTGAATTGTGGTGCCCAGAACTGGACACAGTATTCCAGATGAGGTCTGAACAAAGCAGAATGGAATGGTACTATTACTTCCCTTGATCTACACTATATTCCTATGAATGCAGCCTAGAATTGCATTGGCTTTTTTTGCTGCTGCATCACACTGCTAACTCATGTTCAGCTTGTAGTCCACTCTTTCTTTTCTTTGAGGAAACCTACACCATTGCATTAATTGCTAAACTGAATTATTGGTGGCAAATTATGTAATACAGTAGGCCCCCCCTTATCCACTGGGGATTTGTTCTAGGGGTGTGTGGATACTGAAAACTGTGGATAATAGTGAACGCCATTGAAAGTAATGGGACTTCTGGTTTGAAATACCATAGTGTTGCATTGGAGGACCTGGAAAATGGCTACAGAGGACATATTTTCTAGGAAGACTCTATGGTAGGTGTGCTGTTTTGTGTCCCATGGATAATGAATCTGTGGATACGGTGGTCCTGCAGTAATCTGAACATCCTGTACTGTGAATAGGTTAGGTTACACTGACCTGAGATGAACATTGGAGGCCCCCAAATAAAGCATTGCAGGGGGCCCCAAAATTCCTTAAACTGGACCTTGTCTTGCATATGGTGATGGAAAAATTCTCCAATAATTACATGTTTTCCTTTTGAGTGCTGTAGGAAATTAGCATTATTCGTACTTGTTTAGGCTTAATAAAATTGAGTTTAGCTAAAATGAAGAGACTAGGTTGCCATCTGCTATGTGGGAGTGCCAAATTTAAAGGAGGAGCCTTGAGGGAAAAATCTCTTCCATTTTTTAAAAAAATGCACTTTGAGGGAGAGAAAAGAAACTTTAAATAGGAAATTACTAATTGGTTTGAGCACCTATTAGATCTGAAGGTCTCATTATAGTGGTGTTATGTCAAATTTTCAGTGTTGTGTTTACTGATGCTATTTTTATATCTTCCTATGGTACTGTATAATATGAATCTATAATATGACTATGTCACTGGTGTCCTGAGACTGGACCTTTTGTATATGAAGATAATCTCAAATATGTCTACAAAACTGCTTTTTATAAAAATTCTTTGTCATACATAAGAATTAAGAATTCTGAGGAAGCAAAGCATGCTGTAGCAAAACTTTTCGATATTTCAGGAAAAAAAGAGAGCAATCTACATAATTATTCAGAATGCCTGTAATATATACATAGTTAATGAGTACAGATTGAGTGACTGAAGGTGACTTATTCATGACCAGAATGTTCATAAGAGGAGACAGAAGGGGGAGAGAAAAATGACTTTATCAGAAGGCTTAAGAGCTCTCTTTCTCCTTGCAGTCACCTCTCATAGAATCATAGAATTGTAGAGTTGGAAGAGACCACGAGGGCCATCCAGTCCAGCCCCCTGCCACACAGGAAATCACGATCAAAGCATCCCTGACAGATGGCCATCCAGCCTCTGTTTAAAGACCTCCAAGGAAGGAGATCCCACCACGCTCCGAGGGAGTGTGTTCCACTGCTGAACAGCTCTTACTGGCAGAAAGTTCCTCCTAATATTGAGGTGGAATCTCTGTTCCTGGAGCTTGCATCCATTGCTCCATGTTCCAGTCTGGAGCAGCAGAAAACAAAAGTCTGCTCCATCCTCAATGTGACACCCCTTCAAATACTTAAACAGGGCTATCATATCGCCTCTTAACCGTCTTTTTTCCAGGCTAAACATACCCAGCTCCCTAAGTCTCTCCTCATAAGGCATAGTTTCCAGACCTTTCACCATTTTAGTTGCCCTTCTCTGGACATGCTCCAATTTGTCAATATCCTTTTTGAATTGTGGTGCCCAGAACTGGACACAGTATTCTAGGTGAGGCCTGATCAAGGCAGAATAGAGTGGCACTATTACTTCCCTTGATCTAGACACTATACTTCTATTGATACAGCCCAAAACCTCTGTTTTACTTAAATTATATTCAAGGTTAAGCAGTCATTTGAACTTAACAATTGGTTGTACAATCTACAATTAGCACAAACATTTATTTATTTACTTATTTTAGTCAACAAGTTGTGAACAACTTGAAGAAAAATGTCATCTTTCAGGAAAAGGTCCGTATGTTTATGGGAAAGGAAGCATGCTTGGTTTTGCATATGCAATTGGCCAGAATATTTTAATACTGTCTTTGTACCTTTTCCCTGAAAATGAATATAGTATTTATTGTTTTAACAGAGGGGTGGGGTATAAATAAATATTATTATTATTATTATTATTATATCTTCTGGAGAGGGCTCTGAGCATTTTGCATTTATTTAGTACTTTGTGACCATTGGCTGGTCTAGCTGGGTTGGATGGGAGATTTAGAATAAAAGAGCTGGAGGACACCATGCTGGGAAAGCCTGAGTTGTGGCATTGAGTCTTCACCTGATAGGCATCTCTCTTATTTAAATTTAAAATATTAGCCGCCTAAATTTCAATTGGATGATCAGTGCAGACACACACCGTTTAAAGACACCAGTCAAGTTTCTTTTTCTGGCTGCTGATAAAGGCCAGTCCCTTCTTTCAGAACTCTAATTCTCCTGACTGAAAAAACAGATTTTTTTTTCTGTTAGGTAGGTCTTGTGGGGATGGGGTAAAGATTCATCTCTTTATGTGGGGCAATAAACTCACTGAGCTAACAACAAAGGCCAGGTTGATGTTCCTTTTTGTCAGATTATTCTTTCCGGGAGAATGCGAGTTCTGGCAATGACTCTTGAGTTTAAGATTTTTTGCAGTGAAATGTTTTCTTGGGGGAAAAAACACACACATGAAAGGGTTGCTATTAGATCATAGTTGCAATATGCTTATTCTACTTGGTCTTAGAGGCACAATTTATAACCTGCACTTTGCTTTTAATTCTGAAATCTGTGAGTGTTCTGTAGACTCTCCATCCATGAGATTGAAGAAATGGGAAAGCTGACTTAAATTGCTTGCTGATGTAGCAGTTCCTTTTCCTCTCTCATGTTTGGAGGTCATCATTAATTGTTGATCATCTCCATTAGAACTGTGCTGACATCCTGCAGATTCCATGCAAGTAATTTTCCTTTATTACCAGCATTATTAGGAATGTGTTTATGATGTGTATTTGATCTCATGGACATTATTGTAATTGTAACCTATTGCTTGTCCTCCACTTCATCATCCCCATTCTTATTGTTTTTTCTATATCAGTTTGCAGGCACTAAGCACTATTCCATAAAGTGACAACAAACCTCTTGCCTCATGACTTACAGTTTAATGAGATGGAGACAAGAGGTATGGGGAGGGGGAGGGGGGGCATATATTAACACTTAGCCAGAAGGAAACAGAAACTAAGGACTTTATCAGACACTCAAAATACGGTGTTATAACAATGCCACATAACCACGAAAGGGTGCACATATCAGATGACGTTGCCCTTTTGTGGTTATGTCCCTGCCAAAACCCATACTTTTTAATTGACACTGAAGCTGTCAGTTGATCCCCCATGGCGTTTTTTTGCTGGCATTGATGACATGTGAAACCTCACGGTTCCCCTCCGCCCACTTACCCCATCAATGGCCAGTTGGGCATGAACACTTCTGGGTGAGATTGTGACATCCAGGTAAATGACAAAACTTTTTATGACTTTCCCCGGGTTACTTGGGACTTCTAAAGTGTGTTTAGGTGTTTGATGTAACTTTTTCTCTGTTATTTTTTAAACTTTCCCACACAAGCTTCTCATGAGAGTGCATGGGATTTCAAAGAGGAAGTGAATGAAGCTCCGTTTGCTTCCTCTTTCATTGCTGGGGAAGCCTTTTCATGGGAGGGAAGGGAAGTTCAACATGGGGAGTTCTTTTGCTGGCTTAAACACAGAAAAGTTATGCCTGCAAAAGAACTGGTTTAAGAGGCTGGTCTGATAAAGTCCTAAGAGTCTGTCTTCACTCTATTATAGAGTTCCATACATTTGAAAACCACAATATACCCCTCCCCAAATTAGTTAAATTAATATAATCAAGTACCACAGTTGTACGCATCTTCCACCTAACATGTTTACATCAAGTCCAGAGGTCTACTTTCTCATTTTAAATAATTGTATCAAACAGTACTATTCCAAAACTCCAATTGATTTAGTGGCAGTTGAAATATGTGTTGAAATCAAATCCATATTATAAAGGAGAAATGATTTCTCTGAAGCCATTTTCCTTTTTCTCCCCCACCCCCAGCCACTCATAGACAATAAGTTATTTTTGCAGATAGGGCAACAAGCAAATTCTCTTAGTGATATACGTTCCAATGCTTTCCAAAATTTTGAAATTTCCACCCGGACAGAGATAAGTCTTTTATGCAAAAGTATTTCATTGTCAGTGTCAAAGAAGAGGAGTAGTGTATCTCTTAACCAGATGGTTTGGTTAGATATATATGCAACACCTGCAACACTTCTTTCCAAAAAGAGTCCACCTTAGGACATTGTAATCAGATATATTCCAGTGAAGCTGTCCCTCCACATTCGCTCCAGTGGCTTTTGGAATTATTTCTATTGATTTCATATAGTGTAGTTAGATATATGCCACCTATGAATTACTTTAGGTAACCATTCCTTTGCTGCTGGTTTAATTTGTTTAAGAATTCAGTGTTGAGACAAAGGATGATGGACAGGTGTGAGATGCACCTCCCAGCCTTAACAGTGTTCTATGTTAGCAATTACAGTATTGCTATTTAAAATGTTATGTATGTCTGCCTCATGGCAGTTAGTTATCTAGTTTCCTTCTGTTCCCAACACATTTCAGATGGGAGAAGTGTCTTTCTGTGCCACCTTTGCATAGAACAAGCTAGCTTCACCTTGACTACAAGAGCTTATCTCTTAGAGACCATTTTGGGTATGTTTGTGCCTGAGTCAATCACTGACAGAAATGGCACTATGGAGAGGATTTATAATATGTTTTGGCTTGTGAGACCAGCTGAAGTTAACAGACAGTTCACAGTATAGCTCTACATGTCTGCATAGGAGTTAAGTCTACCACTTTAATCCTGGAAATTCCCATCAAAAGGTGTTCACTGAGGACCAGCTGTGAATTATAATGCAGATGCAAATACACATCTACAGTGGCTTCAAATCTGCTTCACTGTGCAGATATCTTTTGCTAATGGTCCAATAAGCCTGTTGTAAGGTGCTATTTGATGACCAACACATGAAATAATGAGGCCAGACACATAGCTTGGGTTAAAATAAGGATAACTTAATTTATTCTATCACCTATTTAATCTTTATTCCTTGGGATATGCAAATTGGGGGGAGAGCTAATGCAGGAAAAGCTGGAGCCGATGGTCTCACCCAGATCTACCTCCCAGCTTCCCTGGGTGAAACACCTGAGTCCCAGGGGCTTTCCTATCAACTGGGCTACCCTCTGGGCACCATCTGCTGGAAGGCAAAACCCCAGGACGAGACACCTCAAGTCAAATGACATCTGGTGATGGCTCAACCCTCTGGCTGGCATCAAGGATAGTTTACTCCCCACCCCCAAGTCAGGTGATCCTTCACCCCCAAAGGGGTGCCATAGGTGTACACCAAACTAATCTCCATCTCCCCACAACCTGGCAGGTGACCACCTATTTCTACCCGGCCCATAAGCAACCAGTAGACTCACACTGTGACAGAGGCAGGAGGGTTGATAAAACTCAACTAAAAGAGGAGGAGGGAAGGGCGGCCCTTATTTAAATAGCCTCACAGCATGAGACAGTGTGACACAATTAAAGGCCTCTCATCATATGAGGCCATCAAAGCACCCCCCCTCACGCAACACTAAGCTGTGCTGGGGTACGTGTGAAGTGTGTACAAGCACACAAGAGAGTAACATAAATCATTTCCAAAAAATAAAATAAAAATAAAAATTGGAAAGATTCCCACTTAAAGATAATCTGCACTGGCTGGCCTGCACAAGACTGGCTGACCTAGATTGTTAAAGATGAGTTTTGATGTACAGTATTTTAAAAAGAAGTTACTAAAACAAACAAACAAAACCCCACTGTTAGAACTTGCTGATTTCTATGGTGGTCCAGAGTAATGTTCTTATAGCTCCTCTTTTTTCCTAGTCTACAAAACGATTTCTTATAAAAGAAGATAAATGTCTCAATCTTTTAAAGATTTAAATACATCTATGTGCTTAGTATTATTTTCTATGAGGAAACCTATGTGCTTTCTTTGTTCCCAGAATGCTTTCTAGGCAAAATGGAATAAAATACTTTTAAGCATGTTGGTGGAATTGCATTCTCATTGCCATTTCTAAGACATGATTTGGCTTATTTAATCTGCAATTTGGTAAGCCAAGAAGTGTCATCAGGCCATATGTATTTTAGTGTTTGCCTCACATTCTGGGTTTCGTGGTTCGTGGTTTCTTTAAACCACAGCACTCTGTCCTGCCCAAAACGCAGAACTGTCTGTTTATGTAATGAAATCTCACAATTTTTCTCATCCTCAGTAGAAAAGGGTGTCTCAACAAATCTAGACAATATGATTGGAAATGTGTGATGGTTTATTTGGAAAAAAGATGTGAAAACGGATACAACTGTCAATAAAGATGTATTAGATGCAGGAACAATTGTAAATGTATATTATATACTTTCATTACTTAAGCTCTCATTTTTAAAATAATACAATCCTTTACTATTTCTGTTGAAAACAACATACATTAGCAGAGCATATCTTCTGTGTTCTCTTTCCTTTTATCTTTTTTCATTTTTCCAATTTCAATAATTATGTCACCTTGTAAAAATGTTACTTATAATTTTTGAGTCGATATCACTACATTTGTATATATTGATATATTTAGTTAAACTTCCTTTAGTGTAAGTTTGTAGACTTACCTTAACAGTAAGATAATAAAATTATATTAAGAAGATAATCTGTTAAATATTCTAAATTTTTTAAGGAAGATAAATAATGGTTCTTGCAACTTCCAACACCAGAAAGCATTGTACATTAAGTTTTCTTTTCTACTTTTCTTTCTTTACTTTTTCTTATATTGCTGTTTGTTATTTCTTTCTTATGTTAGCTTGTTATTGTTAAGATATCTATTTATATATAATTTGTATTAATATTTTTTGAATAAGAATAAGAATAATTAAATAGAACAAATCTAGATGTTACATGTAAAAAAAAAGCTTCATCACTGCTAGATTTGGTGGGAGAGGGTCCTTTAGGGCCTTATTTGTTTGTACAAAACCCATTTTTCTGAAAAAATCTTTTACACAAACAATTGTGTCTTTCATCCAAGCCACTGTTTTCTTCACATTTTTCATAAATGAATTTTTAACAGAAGTGCTCAAATGTTTTTTTTTTCTTTTGAGAAGTATAGGAAAACTTTTGTAGTCTTTTGAAATTCATTCTCACATGCAAGAATGAAAAAAAGAAAAAGAAAAAGATTTACATCCCTAAAGTTTGCCAGCCAGAAGCGAAAATGACCACTTCACCCCTTTTGCAAACCAACATGAAATTACAGCTCACAATTTTCTCCAATAAGTGAAAGGAGTGGGGAACATGTGAGCCCAACTCTGGTTTATTAAGTCAAGAACAGTACATCTGAACTGGGCCCAATTTAATGGTCAAGCTTTTAAAAACTGCCATTGAATTGGCTTGCTTGTGAAAAATTGATATTAACAACTTCTAGAATCTCCCCTTGGTGGATAAGAATAAAACCTTTCTCTTTGTAGATATGAGATCAAACCAGAGAGAGAGAGAGAGAGAGAGAGAGAGAGAGAGAGAGCGAGAGAGAGCGCAAAGCATACTGACCTGATTGAATATTTAAATACATTGTATATGCTTTGGCAGCAGAGCCAGCCCTGCTATTGGGCAGAACAAGGCAACTGCTTCAGGCAGCAGGTCATGAGTGTCAACAAATGATTCATTGTTTAATTTACTGTATCCTTACTGCCAGGGATAGGGAATCATGTTTGTGGGATTTCTTGCCTCATGTGCAAAAACCACTATCTTTGTTTTGGGTAATATGCACCTTGAATTGAGTGGCTGAGGGACATTTTTCTCAGGCAGCAAAACTTGCCTTGTTAAGCATTTGGAAAATCTGCACTGCCAGGAAAGGAATACAGTACCTAGTTTAAAAGGGGGTGTGTGTATCTGACAGACTGCTGCAGTATCTCTAGGAAGGCACCTCACACTGGCAGACAATGTTTGTTTTTATGTTCCTTTACCTTACGGCCCATTTACTGACAAGGCATTGGAACAAAGCACTCCAGCATGCAAATTCCAAATGAATCTGACTCTGCCTGCGAGGGCTGCCTGCTTGCCTAGTCTCTTGCCAGGCCCAAAGGAGAAAATGACACCTTTCTGAGTCTGTTTGGTTTTCTCTGAGGCGGAACTAGGTTCAGTTGCTGGCACCTCCTGTCATTCTTTGGCAGATAATCAAACATTCAGATAACCAGTAGAATGTTCTACACAGCATTTCTTAATCTAGTATGAATGAAATGAGGGAATACACGGACAGGTGTTTAGGCAGAAATGAATGGCCAACATCGATATATGCTTCTCCTTTTTATTTTTTAAAAATACCTAAAACTGATGTCAGGTTTGCTGCTACAAAGACTGCCATGTCTCCCTTTACTTTAGCTGTCTGCCTACACTGGAAGCAGTGTGTTTTGTACAAGAGAAAGAGACAGATATAAAGTATAGATGGGCTTGCATCTCTACAAATGATTTCTGGAAGTTGTAATCCAAAAAGTAACTTTTGCAAGCTTCAGTTATAATCTGATATCTGCAACACCTAATCTGATATCTCCAGCACTTGACTAAGGGCTTGTCTATATGGGCTAAATATCCTGTCTTGCCCCTGTCTCAGAGACCTGCACTGCACACCATCCCCGGGGGCAATATGGGGCTGAGATGGGGGCAAGCTAGGGTAGGGCCCAGTAGAATGGTTTATAAAAATATCCACTTGACTTTGTTACTGCTGGCAAATGACATATCGGGCCCCACATGTCCTCAGGAGCCCATCCCTACAGGCCAGCTCTCGCTGCTGCTGCTGTTTTCCTGGCTCTCTCAGAAGGCAGGAAGGAGTTCTGCAGCATGTGACCAAGGCTGGTCACATGTAGGGGGCCTTGGCTACATGTTGCAGGCCCCCTTCCTGCCTTCTGAGACAGTGAAGAAAATGGTAGATGTGGCTGCAGTGATGGGCCAGTGTGCCTACCAGGACTTCCGCTCATTCCATTCAGGGAACAGGGAAGAACAGACCAGATCTGAGGCTGGGATACACTGGCAGGGAACTGATCTGTCCTGGCCCCACATCATTCAGTCTGAACTCTTCATTTTGAATCTGATATTAAGTTGAAACTGTAGGCTTTATGACTACAACATCTGGCCAAATTAATAGGTTTTTCCTTATCCCAATCCAATTTGAGAATGAGTTTTGAAGAACCAAAAAGCTTGGACAGTCTTTTGTGGCATTTTCTTGGTCCTCCTAATAAAGGCATTGTGCAACTAAGGATTTTAGAGTAAATGTCTGTAATTTCTTGACTTTTTTCAGAACAATCTTGTCTCTGGAACTGATATATTTTTCCATCATTTCATATTGAAATCACATGGGCTAATCCAGGCCTAGCAAAATTTGTGATCTACCAAGGCAAAGATGCCTGAGGGCCTCATTCTTCCATTTTTTTTCCTTCTGTACAGTCTTTGCATAAAAAAACAAACAAACAACTCTTATGAAATTTATGTGATCGCCATATGTTGACAGGTGATGCAGGGATACACACATAGTTCAGCTACAAAGCAAAATTTAGAGGTTTTCAGTATGAATTAGAGACCCCTGCAGCCTGCTCTTGCAATGAAAAGTGTATGTGTGGGGGTGCCTTGGGGTGGTTTTAATCACTTTACTTTCAGCATTAGTGCTTCACAGCCCATTTCTCTCCAGGAATTCATTTCCTTAAAACAAACAAGAAACCTGCCAGGAGACAGCTGCATGGAGACTGGCCAATAATACTGGACTGTATTACAAGGTTATCATACTATGTACATGCCCTGATTAGGGCTCAGGTAAACTTGTTTCTCTAGTCTTGGCCCAGAAAATACTGATTTTCAGTATGCCAAACCTTGTACTTGTAGTTGATTAAAAAATGCTTGTTTATGAATAATTCATCATAATTTAACACTGATTTAAAAAGTCATTATTTTAATTGTTTTAATGTCAATTGCATTAACAGTTTTAAGTGACTGTTGAATGACAATTCATTGCTTTAATTTCTTACTTTTAGGGGGCCTCATTTTGGGGGTGGCGATTTAATAATTTCAAGTTTTTTAAAAAAATAAAATAAAATAAAGGAACAATGTCACTAATGCATCACTAATGATTAACACAACAAATTAATTTCCCAGTTATTAATGATTTGCTGAAAGTTAACACTGACTTGTGAATTTTTACACTGACATTCTAAGGTTGGACTGCATTGTCGGGTTGTTGTAGACCAGTTTTCTTACCACATTCATCTTCATCCCAAGTGGCAATATGCCTTGGCAGGGCATTCTTAAAATGACTTAACTCCTACAATTGTTGGCTGGAATCCTCTACAACAGTTACAAATGTGTAACCTGGAATTACACATTCATGATGGTTACGTATTCATGATCCGTTGCTGCTGCTGCTGCTGTTGTTGTTGTGTGCCTTCAAATCATTTTTGACTTATGGTGATCCTAAGGTGAACCTATCATGAGGTTTTCTTGGCACGTTTTGTTCAGACGGGGGTTGTCTTTGCCTTCCTTTGAGGCTGAGAGGGTGTGACTGGCCCAAGATCAGCCAGTGGGTTCTATGGCTGAGCAGGGATTTGAAGCCTGGTCTCCAGAATCATAGTCCAACATGAAACCCACTACACCATGCTGGCTCTCATGATCCCTACATAGTCTCTAGTTTAGGGCTGTGTAGGGACCATAAAGGTCCCCCAATTCCCAGTTACTGTAAGCAGCCACTGCAATTGACAGTGGTCTGTTCCCCTGTCACTCAGGAAGCAGTTGGCTAATGTTCCCACCCCCTCTTGTGCAAGCAGTCTCCTGCATGAGGGGGAATTGTGACAGGGTCCTGCTTTTATCTGGTGGTGCAGTGGTTAAATGCCAGTACTGCAAGCCACCACGTTGCAAGTTTGATTCCAGCGGGCTCCAAGGTTCACTCAGCCTTCCATCCTTTCGTAGGTCGGTATATTGAGTACCCGGCTTGTGGGGGCAATTAGGTAACACACACTGGAAACTGTTTGATGCAGTGTAGATGTGTAAATAGCTATTGCTTAAAACAATTTGTAAGCCGCTCTGATAGCCTTGTGGCTGAAGAGCGGGGTATAACTAACTAACTAACTAACTAACTGTCATGCTGGAGGTCACTCACAGGAGGGGGTGGAAATCAAAGTCACCTGCTTCACAATCGAAAGGGAAACAGACCCCTGTTGATTGCTGCTTCCAAGTAAATGGGGATGGGGCAATTGGACCAGGATTCGCTATATAGTACCATAACTTCAGTGCTTATGCACACTGAATCCCATACAGGATTCTGTCCATAATTTTTAGAACATGCACTCCTGTCTTTTCAGTTACCTGTTGTTTGGGGTGGGATGCCAGCGGTTAATGACAGGGATATTAACTTTATAGAAGCCACAGTCTCTCTGCATTACCCTCATCTACTGATCCAATTTATAAAATGAATATAAGGGTTACAGTATAACCCCTGTATCTGTGGGACCAGTACCTGCGGATTCACTTACACACGTCAGAAGGGGAAGGTCAGAAGGAGGTCAGGAGGAGGACGGAGGAGGTCTGCTGAAATGGGGCTCTGTAAACGAAACAGCCCCGTTCTTCTCCCAACCTGCTTGGGTTTTTTTCCCCCATCTGAAAAAGTACATAGTGTAATTTTTAAGTATCATTTATTAATAACAACTAGTCTTTCATTCCAAATACTTATGCTTAGAACCAGAGTATTAGGGTAACCTTCTGCAGGAATCTCCTTCATGGTCACCAATAACACTCACTCCTATATCACTCACTCCTGGGTGTGGAGTCTGAGCAACAACTTGGAGAATTGATATCATTGGATGGAATACTTATGCATTGCTCTGGTTCACGCCCTCTGAGCTGCCAACACATAGAATTTCTCCACAGTACTCAAGCAGATTGCACAGACTAGCAGAAAGATTCAAGGTCCTCAAGGAATTGAATAATCCCCTTTCTGCCTGCTGTGTAGCAGTCAGCAGTGAGAACCATGCCTCTTGGGTATGTTGTGTTGCTGCACACAGGAGCAATGGAGTGTGTACTAAAATCCTCTTCTGCCATTCCTCCGGTGAGAGATAAATGCATTCCTATCAAACTCTTTGCCCACTCTCATGCTGGTCTCTGAAGAATGACTTGATATGAATGAAAATATTTACACAGTCCTTGATGCTAGATGGCCACCACCTAGATGTTTACATAAATCTGAAATAGTTAACATAGTTTACTTTTCATTACAAACACATGCAGGTGGGCGTGGGCACGGGCATGCACACATACACACCTACCTACCTGCCTAACACATTGAACTCAGGCTTGAAGAAACTGAATTTTCCTAATTTCATTTCTAGCTTGCATTGCCAGACAAACTGCATTTTCTCTTCTTGAAGTATTTTAGCCATTTTTCTAATGCGACTGCCTTTATTCCTTGTTCTTAGGTTGCTGTTCAGTTCCTCCCGTATTATGTCATTTGTTTTGCTATCTGGGATGATATTTGCTTGTCCTGGGGTTTCCAGAACAATTTATAGATCTGGATGTGTGGGCTCAAACCTTAGATTACCAAGGTTAGTTTCTGCAATGGAATGGGGACTGATGCTATCAGGCGTTCTCAGCCAAACAATAGCATATGCAATTCAAATTGTTGTATGAACAATGCCCATTTAGCATTCAGGCTCCAAAATCTCTCTTGCCAACCTAAACAGTTACTGGATGATAAAGTACAGCCCCTCCTCACTCTAGGTCCTACAGGTTTTAGGAAGAGATTCTCTGTGACAGAAACTGTGCTTCATTCTCTCCTTAGAACCAGCACACCTGGTGATGTAAAGAATACTTCCAATTTTTCTCTGAGCCTTGACAAGAAAGGGTATCTGAACACATCTGGAGGAAAAGCTGGTCAACTGGTGTGAGATTTTTCATATTTCAGATTTTTTGTGATTTTTTTTCTTTTTTTGCACAAAGAACTCATCCACAATACATGTATGAGAATGAAATCAGTGGATATTTTAATCTATAGTTCTCACATCTTTCCCCTTTAGAAATTTGAAAGTTTAAGGACATTCCATAACATCACAGTTTCTCAGATAGTAGTAATGGTCATCCGAAACCGACGCTCTACAGCGCAGCAGCCTCGCAACACGACAAGGCTGCTTGCGTTATATTTCATGCATCTGAAAAAGTCCTTAGTCTCCAAATGGTTGGTTCATGCAATATACTTGATCCTTCCCAGCTACTGCAATCATTGTAATTGGATCCAATGATAATTTTCCTAAGATGAAGTGTGGTCATAACTGCATAGGTAGCCAGAAGAACGTAGGGAAGGAATAAGGTTTTAGAAGCCTGTAGTTTCAAAATGTTTTCAAATTCTTTTGAATTTACTCTTCACTTGTTCTTGGGGACCATTCTAAATAGCAACTGCTATACTGTATTTGCAAAAGTCTCTTCTGCCTTATTCAATATCCCATATAAATATGGGAAACAAAACAATCTAGAATCCATAAAAGAGCGATGCCTTTATTGGCCAACCAAAATGCAAAAAACACATGTTGCAAGTTTTCGTAGCTCTACTGGTTTCTTCACCTGGCAAAAGGTGTTAAAAATAAGGAAAGAAAAGGGACTCTGTCAGATGTCTACATGCTGTCTTAGAAGCTGCATACATGAGATCCCTCAACCAAACAACAATGCAAGCAACATCTAAGGCAACATGTGGACCTGTGACTCCAACACCATCCATTTTCTTTCTTATCTTTTAATGTCTTTTGCCTGATGAAAAAGCCAGTAGAGCTCTGAAAGCTTGCATCATATGGGGTTGTTTTTGTTTTTGTTTTGCATTTTGGTTGGCCAATAAAGTTATTGTTCTTTTGTGGATTTTGTATTTTGTTTTGTTTTGCTACATGGCCAACACAGATACCCCTGAAATATGGGAAACTTTTAGGTTTCCTTGGACCAGAAACTTGTGATTCTACCCCTCCCCCTCCCCCTCACGAAGAATATAATGAAATATTCTTCAGTCACCAAAGCTGGCTCTATGCAGGAAAAGCCCATAAGAGTGTGTTTAATCTCTTGCAGTAAGACATGCCTGGTGCTGCTTATTTTAAATCAGCATGGCATGGATTTCATGAGCATATTCAATCATATGCAATTTTAGTACTTTCTTTCCTAGGGATGCTGGCTTTGACATACATTTCCCCTGACAACAAAATGGGGATGGTAGCACAGTATTTGGAGAGACTGTCTTAACGGCTTTCTAAACTGAAAAAAAAAAATCTTGTTTGTTCTTTAGATTAATGTTCAACAGTCCATTCTTAATTTGGTTAGAATTGATTCATTTACCATGTGCATAGGCTAAATTCCCTTTGCTCTTAAAATGCACAGGACTGATTGTCTTTCAGTGGGGAAAAAGTTGTTTGTTCAAATGTGTGAATCTGCCAGCTTGAAAAATAACACCTTTAGATTAAATATAATGGCCATTGACAGCAGGCAGGAAATGAAGCAAATCTGAATCTTGAAAACTGCTTCTGGTAACTGTACTAAGCCTGTATTAATTCAGTGGTTAATTTGGGGACTTGGTAGGATTATACCAGCATCATATCTGAAGCATCCTGTTTCAAATGGTACCCCAGATAACTTGTAGATGTTTTTCTTGCAAACATGCTCAGTTAAAAAAAAAAAAGTATTTGTTGAAGAGTACCTTGAGTTCTGCTCCTTGCCTGGTAAAACAGAAAAATGAAGTGAAGATATTTTGTGATTGAGAAAATGTCCCTAGTGTAATTCTGAATATTATCTTGGGAAATGATCCTGCTCTTGAATCTCTGTTGACAGTCCTAATGCAGGCATGAGAATTGTGCAGCTCTCCAGATGCCATTGGATGGCAACTCCTAGCAGTCTTTGTCAGTGGAGACAAATGCTAAGAACTGCAATGCAACAACATCTGAAGGGTCACACAAGTCTCACCCCCTACTGCAGTAGTGTGCATATGTGAGCTTGCTGTCTGATTATTGTCAATGGGTCCATCACAATGGTTTGGTCTTTAAGTAATGTCCTAGCATGAATACCCTTTAAGGTATTAATTATTTCTGGATTTGATAAAAGATTGGGCTTTTGGCCACATGCAACTCATGGGCTACATGGAGTCCTCTCCACACTTGCAGGCCTTACAGCCCTTGCCACCAAATTTCAACATCATGGCTTAAATGAACTCCATTTTAGAGCAAGAATGAGGCACATGGTGGTGGTGATGTGACTTAGGAGATTTTCAGACAGCCTCCGGAGCAGTAACGAGGCTGCTGCGCAGCAAGGGGTCCATTTTGGACAACGCTGTTTCTCTCTCGCCGTCGTCCGTGACTGTTGCGGCTAGCATTGAAGGTGGCCGTGCTGTTTTTTACTCACAGACAACTTCTGTGAGTGAAAAGCAGTGCCGCCACCTTCAATGCTAGCCGCAAGAGTCACAGATGACGCCAAGAGAGAAATGGCATCATCCAAAATGGACCCCTTGCTGCGCAGCAGCCTCGTTACTGCTCCGGAGGCTGCTTGCGCGGCAAGAGGCGTCTGAAAATCTCCTTACGCTAGAGGAGAACTGCTTGCAGAAACCTCCAAGAAGCATCATTCTCCACTAAAACAAGGCACATGGGCCCCATGTGTGTTCTTTCCTTTATATATAAAATAAAGTTTCTGAGAAACCAGAATCATAGAATCATAGAAGTGTGTGTGTGTGTGGGGGGGAAGTAGTCCTGGTTGCCTGGCCCACAGTGGGATGCCAGAACTGAGTAAAATTGCCCCTTGTCGGGATGGCTGAGTATGTTATTCCCTATTGTAGATGGCTGGTCACTTTACCTGCATGGGGTGATGTCTGAGATGAGAAAAGGAGTGATAGAAATGGCCCTTGAATTGGCTGAATATGAAGCAACATGTGTAAATTGTGGACCTCCAGATGTTGTTTGATGACAACTCCTATCAGCTCTAGTCCTCACATCTGATGGGGAGGTATGATTGAGGAATTGCCATAAGACAACATCAAGAGAGCCACCAGTTGCTTACCCTTTCCACCAAATAAGATGTCTGTGTTGCCTCATAGGAATTTGCCTCTTTGAGTCCCTGCATGCTCTGCTTGTATCAAGATTGAAAACCAGGTAATCATTACAAAGACTTGATGAAGTTCCAATGTTCTCTTGCTGTCTCTCACACCAAGGATAATACTAAGAACTCTTCTTCCTCCAGATATTCTTACCATTAAGAGAATTGGGAAATGCATTGTAATACGCTGCAGGATTCATGACTGCTGTGTGAGAAATGACAGGGCCTCTCTGTTGTGCCAGAGCTTGAAAATCATACTTCTTGAACTACAACTCCCAGAGTGCAGCAGCCAGCACAGCTAGTGGCAGCTGGTGTCAATGTAATGGTGAATTTGCTGTGAGTTTTAGTCTGAACTTTAAATGACCTGTCTAAGATGCTGAACCTTTTCCTCAAAACAGGTTCAGCACTTGGATAGTTTTTTTTTTTCAAATTTGGACTAAAACCCAGTGTATATTCATTGTCCTCTTGATATAGAAGCCGTCAGCTGCCACTGGCTGGGATTTGTGGTCTAAACAAACAGTCTTTCCAAGCTCCAATCAAATCAAATGCTGGATTCCCATTTCATGCTTTTTGAGGTAGGAATGTGAGTCTGAAAGGGAGCTCCATCAGCCCCCCCCCCCCAAATAACAGGAATGCTTTTACAGCTGTTCTTTTACCTCTTTTGAAAGTTACACAAAGGGACCTAAGCATGGCAGACTCTTCCTTAACAACAGTATGAAATGTGGGGAAAACCTGAAAGCAAAGCTTTAACTACAGAGCTAAATTTAAAAACAACAACAAAAACTGTAGCTATGACCTAAAGGCAAATCACTTCTGATTACCTGTAATAAGGAACGGAGAGGCCATCTGTTGCATTTTGTTATGGCTTACACATGGGAAATTTCCTGTGTTGGCTTTTAACCTTTCTTTTATTAGGATAGTTTTGTAACTTTGCTAACAGACATGGTCATATTTATTGCATTCAAGAAGGCTATAGCTATAATACCTAAAACAAGAGAGGGAGAGAGAGAGAGAAATGCAAATGAGGATAACATTAATTTTATCCACAAATACAGGTAGACCTCTGTATTAGTGAATTCGGTATCCATGGTTTCACTTATCTACATCCAAAAATATATCTTCTCTCTAGGCTGTTCTAGGTCCTCCAATGTGATTCTATGGTCAAATGCCCTTGCTCTTCTCATTGAAATTAATGGGGTTCACTGTTATCCACAGCTTCATGTATCCACAGTGTGTGTGTGTGTGTGTGTCTTGGAACATATCCCCTGCAGATATGTGGGTAGAGCTGTACATGATTGTGACACTAGCATCCCAATAATTTAATCACATATTTCAAACATAATGGGCATGATCCAGTCAGATAAGTAGTTGTTACTCCCAGTGATGTTAATAGGTGAGCATGTCTTTCAGGGACCATCCCTTAACTGCAGCTATGCCAGAGTGGTACAGAGATTCTACTGCTACAAAGGCAGAACAATTGCTGCATTCAGTGGGTGGGTGATCAGAGACACGAAGGGAAAATGCAGCAAAAGGAAAATATTAAAATGTTGCAGAAATCGCAATTAATCCTCCAGCCTCTTTGGCAACATTACCACTGGGTGACATTGACCAAGATATGGTGATGATAGTGCCTCCCACCACCCAGAAATGGAGGGAACCAACTCATTCTGGCTGCCATAGGGGTGTGGACAAGAGGATGCCACAGCCTGTCAACACACAGAGAGAAAAATAGTGCCCACAATGTGAGGGGGGGGGGGCAGAAGCACAGACAGTATGTTCCAGTGCTTGGAAATTTTCTCTTTTGACCACAGCTTCCCAAGGTCCTGGAGATCGAAAACATCAGATATTGGCCTTGTTGTCTGGGGATTCCCAAGTTGTTGGGAAAAAAAGGGAACTCTTTCAAATCCTGGTAAGCTCACAGAAACAGCAGCAGAAGTCTGAGACTTCCTTTACCATATTCAGGCTGCACAAGAGTTTCCAGGCCCCGCTAATAACCCATGGGACTAGTTCCCATCCATTCTAGTTCCCATCCCTGATAGACATGCTCTTCTGGGCAGCATTTTGTCAGGTCTTCTTCCACCTCTTCTTGCTTGGTCATCATCCTCTTCCCTTCTCACTAACTCTCTCATATAATCTGGGAGCAGCACCTGTTCTCACGTGAGCCTTATCTCCTGAGCTAGAGACAACTGAAGGTGCCTAGGTAGTCATAAAACTTTCTACTTCACCCAACATTAAAGATCCACATCCTGGGCCCAGCTGAAGCCAGGGTGTAAGGAGTAATTGAAGTCCCTCTGTCCACTAATTCCTCATCATACCTAGAAGGTATGCATGTGGCTAACTGATAGTCTTATTTTTTTTATTTATTTGTTACTTATTTATACCCCGCTCTTCAGCCAGAAGGCTATCAGAGCAGGTTACAAATTGTTTTAAGCAATAGCCATTTACACATCTACACTGCATTAAGCAGTTTCCAATGTGTGTTAGCTAATTAATTGCCCCCACAAGCCGGGTACTCATTTTACCAACCTACGAAAGGATGGAAGGCTGAGTGAACCTTGAAGCCCTCTGGAATCAAACTTGCAACATGGTGACTTGCAGTACTGGCATGTAACCACTGTGCCACCAGGACACTTCATCAATATTCAGTCTTGACTGAATAATGCTAGGGATAGTTCTTGGAAGGTGAGGGGTACCTAGAAAAGACATCATTTGGTTTGCAACATTGAATTCCTGAAGATTCCCTTATTCCTGGTTGATTAGTCTTTATGAATTGAGATCAACACTTCAGTTTATGCTTGGATACAACTTAAAAAGCCAGTTGTAGCTTCAGTTACTGGTAAAATATATATTCCCTGTGGGGAGTTGCATCCTCTTGCCTCTAGGATCCCATTCACCCACTAAAGTGTGATCTCTGGCTTTTTTTTTTTTTTTTTTATAGAGACTGTCACAGCCCACACTGATCCTGGCTCATAACTAGAGGAAAGAATATCCAATCTGCCAGTGTTGATAAATCACTTGGACAGATGTCATGCAGAGAAAGTGAAAGAATTGCAAACACATTGTTTTTCTTTGCTTGCTTACAGCAGTTTCCTAAGTTATCTTTGACCCTGACCAAGGACAATGGCAGGAAGAGTTCTGGGCACATCAAATCCTTTTCTTGAATTTGAATTGTGCATTGCAATGTATTTCAGGGTAGACTGACAGGGAAAAAAAGAAGAAACAAAACAGTGGAGCAGCAGCAGCAACAACAACAACGGGCTTGTCTAGACCTGCCAGTGTTTTCTGGGCCTGGTGCTGGCCTGTTTCCCCCCCTGTTACCATGATGAAATGGGAAGAAAATGGGACATACTGGTCCATACTGGTGGGCACCTCTGCTGTTGCCACACATTGCTCTCTCTGAAGCCAGAAAGGAGGCCCTCAGCATGTGATCAAGGCTGGGAGCCTCTTTCCTGTCTGCAGAGTGAATCCAGTGGTGGTATATGGGCTGGTGTGCAGGTATAAACCCTGTGTTCCTGTGCTGGCCTGATAGAATCATAGAGTTGGAAGAGACCTCAAGGGCCATCCAGTCCAGCCCCTTGCCCGAAGCAGAATACAGTGGCACTATTACTTCCCTTGATCTGGGTTTTCCACATGAAGTGGGTTTTCTAGGGTACTTAATTAAAATGGCTTAATGGGCTTTACCCAGGCTTCCTCCTGTCTTTGTCACGGGCATCATCTCGACTGTCCAGAGGTGAAACAGGGCAAGAACCCTGCATCGTTTGGACTGTAGGGCTCCAAGATAGGGGAAAGCTGGGGTAAATAGACCATATAGACAAACCCAAAGACAGCAAAACTGAGCTATTTTGATAATCTCCACTTCTACATACTGTAACAAAATGAACTGGTTTCTGAATTAACAATACAGTAGGACCCTGTATCCTGATTCATTATCTACTGATTCAATTATCCATGGGACACAAAACAGCACACCTACCATAGAGTTTTCCTTAAAAAAGTATATCTTCTCTAGCCATTTTCTAGGTCCTCCGAGGCAACTCTATGGTATTTTAAACCAGAAGTCCCATTATTTTCAATGGTGTTCGCTATTATCCATGGTTTTTGGTATCCACAGTCCTCCTAGAACCAATCCCCAGAGGATATGGGGGTCCTACTGTATTCAAGTCTGATATGTCTAAAACGTTTACGTTGTCTTTGAAATATATCTGGTTCTTTTCCTGTCTTGGAAATAGAATTGAAACATGTTGCGTGTTAGTCATAGTTTTTAATACAACCAATTTTGTAGCTGGAGGGGAAAGGTAGTTTGATTTGTTACACTGCATATGGTTTAGGGCACAACTCAATGGGAAGTTGGACAAAACAAGCCCTATTGAAATTAATAGGAGTTGCACAGGAGCAGCACCAAAGTCCAGTACTACTTCTGTCTGGTTCCTACATTTCAAAGGGGTTTGCACAGGACTAGAACTAAGGTTTATTACATTTGTTCATGAGTAAATGATATCAACAATATATCTATCTCTCTGGTGTGTGTGTGTGCGCATGCATAATATTATGATGTTCTAGCTGGTGTTCCTGCACTGAATGGGTGTGTGTGTGTGTGGACATGATGGCCTGTGGGGCCCCTTCCAACTTTGATTATATACAATCTGTGTATAAAGATCTATAGAAGGAGTGGACATATATGGCTTTGAAACAACATGCCAGACTCACATGTCAGTTTTTGCAGCCTCCCAGACCCTCCAGGTCAGTGGCCACTCACAGTTTAAATAGATTGTACACACACACACACACACACACACTCTGTCACACTGATTAATATAGAAAATACCCTCTTCCAGAAGTGGACTTCCAGCCAATTCCATTTGGGAGTTTGGGGCATTTTTAGCAGTCCATGTGGCTCCTGGAAGGTCTTGAGGCAGAACCTTGGCCCTCAGGCCAGCCACAGTTGCCCACCTCTGATCTATACCTATACATAATCAGGACGAGAGTATACCTGGATTTGTGTGTATGTGTATATATTTATTAACTAAGGTCTTCTGATAAGCTATCAGTCTGTGTAAGACATTTTTTAAAACAAATACATAAACTGTAATAGTCATATCAAGCTGAGAGCAGAATAATGTGAGATTGTCCTCATGAGTGTCTAAATTTTATAATACAGGATAACAAAAAGTTGTGTTATAACCTATTGCCATATCATCTTTGTATCAGGTCCATCTTTGTAGCATTACTTCCACAGCAAATGAGTGTAGACCTGTCTGGCTGACTGTAGTTTGTCATTTGTATCTGACATGTTCAAGTTCATGTCTGACTTCTTCAAAGATTTATCTGCCACCATAGATGCGGGGAGCATTGTGGATATTGTACTTAAGTTTTGATGGGTTTTTGCATTGAAAAGTTTTGATCAAAGTGGAGTCTTGACATGGAGATAAAAAGCACTTGCTCTAAAGGGACCTGGATCATCATGCTGGAAATGCTTTCCAATGTTAACTTTTGAGCTTTAAAGGAATGTGTCAGGTTCTTGGAACAGCCATTGGTTTGTCGGTGGATGCTGCATGTCTTTCGCCACCTCTGTGCAGGGTATCCATTAATGAAAGGGAAGTAAATGGGGAAAAAAGAATGGATTTGCAGATTTCACTTGGAGAAGTGAAAGTTAAAATGCATTGATTATCCATAGTCTCCAAGGGTACTTGAGAGTCCTAATCTGAGCTGCCCACGCCAACCTCGGCTTCTCTTGTGATCAGGGCATTGTGTGTAAGAAACCTGCAGGAAGTTGCTTTCAGGGTCACTGTCAAGTTTCTTGTAGGAGACTTGGGCAGAGCTAGTTGTCTGTGAATATTGTTACCTACCCTGACAACCCCCATCTTGGGATATTGCACGATTGGCAAAATATTTAATAATCTGACCTGATGTGGCCTTCCATGTGGTTGGCAAGTGAACCAGGGACTCCCAAGGGAATAAAGTTGGGGTCACGTACAACTTAGGGAGGGGCCTACTAAAATGCTCAAACAGGTCATACCCAGTAGACCACAAGTTGAACATGAGCCAACAGTGTGATGCGGCAGCTAAAAAGGCCAATGCGATTTTGGGCTGTATCAATAGAAGTATAGTGTCTAGATCAAGGAAAGTAATAGTGCCACTCTATTCTGCCTTGGTCAGACCTCACCTAGAATACTGTGTCCAGTTCTGGGCACCACAATTCAAAAAGGATATTGACAAATTGGAGAATGTCCAGAGAACGGCAACTAAAATGGTGAAAGGTCTGGAAACCATGCCTTATGAGGAGAGACTTAGGGAGCTGGGTATGTTTAGCCTGGAAAAAAGATGGTTAAGAGGCGATAAGATAGCCCTGTTTAAGTATTTGAAGGGATGTCATGCTGAGGATGGAGCAGGCTTGTTTTCTGCTGCTCCAGAGACTGGAACACAGAGCAATGGATGCAAGCTCCAGGAACAGAGATTCCACCTCAACATGAGGAGGAACTTTTTGATAGTAAGAGCTGTTTGGCAGTGGAACACACTCCCTCGGAGCATGGTGGGGTCTCCTTCCTTGGAGGTCTTTAAACAGAGGCTGGATTGCCATCTGTCGGGGATGCTTTGATCAAGATTTCCTGCGTGGCAGGGGGTTGGACTGGATGGCCCTCATGGTCTCTTCCAACTCTACAATTCTATGATTCTATGATTCTAGGTCAGAGTTCTTCCTGAAGAACACCTGGAGATGAGTCATCTACTAATCCACTAAAAAATATCAGAGTCCTCAATGGTTACAAAATGGGTTTTTCCTCCCTACTCCTTGCAATAAATGTTGCCTGCTCCTGTTCAATTCCAAATGTATCTCCCATTAACAATTGTTAACTCTTTCGGAGAACCCTTTGTCTAGTCCTGGGAAACTCCAGGAGACATTGTATTCTACTCTAAGGACTGTATCAGATGATCCCATTTAAATGTTTTATTTTTTGCCGGCTTTAAAAAGTCAGTTTTATGCCAGCAAAAGAATGCCCCCACTGCACTTACCTTCTCTCCCAGCAAAGGTTTCCCTGGCAACAAAGGAGGAAGTGAACTAAGCCCCATTCACTTCCTCCTTTGAAATCCCATGAGACTTCATCATGTGGGAAATTTAAAAATAAAGCATAAAATAAAACATTAAAAGTTACACCAAACACCTAAAACACACTTTAAAAGTTGCAAGTAACCCTGGAAGGGTCATAAAAAGAGTGAAACTTACCCGGATATTCCTATCTCACCCAGAAGTGTTCATGCCAGACTGTCCATTGACACTGCATTCACATGAGTTAAATGGCCCGAAGTTTCACACACTGGCAATGCTGGCACTAAAGTGCTGGGGGATCTATTGATGGCTTCAGCCATCAATACAAAGGTATGAGATTTTGACAGGACATAAACACGAAAGGGTGACATCGTCTCATCTGTGTGCCATTTTGCATTTATACGGCATTGTTATGACACCATATTTAGCGTATCTGATAAAGTCCTAAATCTCATTCCTTCAGGAGAATTATAAAATATAAATATCACCTTAAAACGGCACCTAAGAGTGCACAGATCCCCTTCTTCTCATCTCCTTGTCAGTCTGTGTAGCCACGTCTGCACTGTCTGCAGTTCCTCTTCATCCCTCTTGCTGTGTGACCCTCAGAATGCAACTCTGAGCACCTGTTGTATGCATTTCTGCTCTTCAGACAGGTAGAGTATAACTTATAATCTCCTCACTCTGTTCCTCTATCCAAATACTTCTTGCTTCCTTCAGTAGCCTTTGTGATTGCTTGAAGCTTGAGTGCTCATGCGAATGCTGTTAAGACTAAATTCCAATAAAGAACATTTAATTGTATGTTCTGGCTTGGGTTTGTTCAGTGATTACCAGTATACATAGGTCAAACAATGCTGCAGCTTCCTGGCCTCTCACTGCCATTTGAGCTAATTAAATATCCCCCCTGTTAAGATTTGGACACTAGTGGGATCCTCATGGACCCCACACAATTTGGGTAACAATATGCAAGGTGTTCCCCATCTCTTTAATAGGATATGTTAAAGAAGTTGTCATGTGCTTTCAAGCCATTTATGACTCATGGCGACTTTGTTCAGAGGGAATTTGCCATCAGTTTTTGGAGAGTCAATCCTGTGTCACATATAATATGGAAATATTGCCTCAAAGAATATCATACTGATCCAATATAGGGCTATTCGACTGGCTGACTGCAGCAAAAAAAGAAAAAAAAATCCTCCAATGATGAGACCCACATAATGGCTCAGAAATATACAATCATTGAGCTAAAGAGTTATTTCTGCCTTTGTGTGTTCCTTCATGTCTGTAAACCTTGACAAGTGTAAGGAAAGCAATGTGCCCACACATCTTTGTGACTGTGATGTGATAATGTATGGCAACACTGTTATTATTATTATGTTTATTTATATAGCGCCATAGGCTTTACATAGTGCTTTACAAAGGAGACAAACAACAATCCAAAATAAACACAAAAACCTGCTTACAATGCACAGTCTAAAACCACAAACAAGATTATAAAATTAATAAAATATTACTATAACAGGATTAAAACAATACTATAAAAGTGTAAATTAATACAAATAATATGGACATAAAATCAAGATGAAAGTTAGAAGGCTTCCCTGAATAGAATAGTCTTTAATTTAGACTTAAAGTAGTCTAGAGAGGTGGTGGTCCGCAAATTAATGGGAAGGAGATTCCAAAAACGGGGCAGCGTGGGAGAAAGGGCATATCTTAGTAGGGACAGAGGAAGTCCTTGGCTGAATCAGCAGCCTTGAATCACTAGAGCACAGGGCACGAGCAGGAAAATAGGGGGAAACAAGTGCTGACAAATAGGTGGGGGGCAAACCATGAAGAGCTTTGAAAGTTAATAATAACAGCTTATAACGAATTCTAAATGGGATCAGGAGCCAGTGAAGGGACAGCAACAATGGAGTGAGATGATCATAACTGCAGGCAGAAAAAATTATCCTAGTGGCAGAGTATTGTACCGAAATCAAGGGGGCAAGATGGGAAAAAGGAAGCCCAGTCAGCAAAGAATTACAGTAATCCACGCGAGAAATGACCAGTGCATGAACCAAAGTCTTAGCAATAAAAACTGAAAGAAAAGGCCCAGTTCTTGCTAGATTATAAATGTTGAGCCCATTTGTTGTATGAGACTGACTTACGTGAAGTCTTGTGTCTCAATATATAGAAATTGTGAGCAAACTACAACTGGTTATGAGAAAACACATAGATCTGAAACAATATGTAACTAAAACTAATGTGAACATAATCTAACTAAAACAGTCACTGCTCAAGGTAGCTTTGCATGTGTCACTGGTTTCTAACCATCTGGCCTGGTGAGAAGGACACACTCCTCAAGGCTATTTAGCTTCTGTTGTAAAGGAATCAGCATTTTAAGTGTCAGGTATAACTTTGCTGTAACAAAAACCAGAAGCTGAACTTCTCTGCAGAGGCAGGAATGCCACTGCAAGGTGACACTTTGGAGCAAAGAAACAGCTAGCAAGGGACTAGAGCTCCTCACACTGCCTGCCTGTTTCCTGCTTCTAGTCACACACACACTATGGAAAGAATGCTTTCTCTTCCAAAAATCCCATTTTACCTGCACTGGTTATATAAAGGGTAATTTGGCTCATGTATAACCTGATCATTACAGAAATGTGTTTTCTATCACCTCTTTGAAAATAATAAAACACTCTGGTGGCCAACATTATTGTTGGTAATCTGACTGGAAGTATAAATATAATGAAGCTAAGAAAAATTTGCAGTTTGAAAGTTCATGTAAACAGGTGAAATTAAAAAGCAGATTGGGAGTACTTTTTCACTGTGGGAACTTCTATTCTGAACATAATGCTTTTTTCCTCTCATTTCTTAATTTCTATTTCTTCTAGATAGGTTATTTTCCTAAAACTTTTAAAATTGCATTTCTTAGATGTTCATCTCCTTATACCTGGGTAGCAAATCTTAAGGGGTAGTGGTGAACATTGTAACAAAATGGAGTTTTGCCATAACAGATTCTTTGTTTGTTTTACTTTATGAGGATGGTGAGGGAATAGGAACTTTCCTTTCAATTCTATGAAAAGATGTTAGAAATTGAAAACAATATTTTTGAAAGTAGCTTTTATCCCTCCTCATTCTATCAGTATTTGGATGATGCTCTGTGCTAATAGCCCAAGTACTTCCCTACTTACAGCGATGCTACTTGTTGCCTTTCAGACTTAGGTGCTTTAGCAATACAGAGAAGTCAGGCAGTCCCACTAAAATGTTATGAAGAGAAATAATAGCAAAGGGTCAGAATACTAGAGTGTGGAGATTTTCAGAAGGGAAAGTAAAAAATATATCCCTGTCCTGCAATCTCTTTTCCCGCCCCTGTCATAACACAGTAAAAAATAAAAATAAAATCAGACCTTGTTCATGTGTCCATGCCTGCCCAGGAGTGAACAGAGCTTGAACGGAGCTCCATTCATTTTTTGGTTTGAAATCCTGGCCATTCTCATGAGAAGATGAGAGTGTAGGAAATTCAAAAATTAAAAGGTAAATAAAAGGGAAAAAAGTGACAGCAAGTGCAAACACACACTTTTAAAAAACCAAGTAACCTGGGGAGGGTACAAAAAAGTGTGTCACTTACCTTAATGTCCGGATCACACCCATAAATGTTTTGGCACAGACCTCCCACTGATGCTGGCATCATGCCAGCATAATGGGGCACCTTTTCAGTTGCATGCCATTCTGTGACAGAAACGGAATGAGGGATCCATTGATGGCTTAGCCCGTCAATAAAAAGAAGCGCTGGCGGAATGACAGCTGAATGGGTGCATTACGAGTGGGGAACAATGTCATCTGAAATGCAAGCGCTTTAGCAATCTCCTGGCATCCTTACCATGCCATATTTAGAGGATCTGAAAATCTCCTGAGTGACTTGAGTTTCTTCTTCTGTTCTCTGCAAGGTGTTTTGGCTGTGCTTATTAATCCATTATCTTGTTGGACAGTTTTTCTTGTGCTCATCTGATACAGCATAATTTTCAGAATTATGAGCTGTGTGCATGCTTCTGATGGAAGCACATGGCACTTGATGAAGAAAAACTGGGCCCTGGCTGTGCGAAATACTTAGCGCTAATGCCATGGGAATTAATTCATCCTTTCTTAAACAAGGAAGAAATTGGTATATTGAAATCCCTGACCACACCTTTTGTCCAGGAATAGAATCTAAATGTATATACCATCTTTCAGAATTAATGGCCCTCCCCTTTAAAACAATGTTGAATTTCTTGTACTGTGCATTGTTTTATAGGTAGGGTTCTTTTAAGGCTGCTGTGCAGTGCATGCTAAAAAAATAAAGTCTGTTCTTACTACTAATCAACTTGTCAGTGGCATAGCAACAGAGATACAAAGCAAAATAGCAGGTCCAGCTATCGTGTGTGTGCATGTGTGCGTGTGCGCGTGCACACACACACACACTGAACAATATTGCATCTCCCAGTTACTTGGGAAAGGAGCTGTTTTAACAGCCAAGCGTATGTAAAATAGAGAAAAGGCAAGAGGAGAAAAAGGAGGTTATATGTTAGGAATGGGCCCTATAGAATAATGGTACACAACTTGAAAGCCACAAGTTGCTCACTCCTGTTATAGAAGGATTGGTATCTATTGCTTTTCAGATTCCCTTGAATGCACACTTTTTGATGGCCTGGTTTGGCTGTGTGTCAAGTACTAGTTAATTTTGATATACTATATTACTAATCCTGAATGCTATCCAAGTAACACATAGTTTTTTTTTAATGAATCTGCAATGTATTATTATTCAGACAAACTTTTCCATAACAAAAATGCGCCTTCTTTTTGCCAAAGGAAACCTGAGCCATTGATGGCTCCCACTGGATTAGGTGTGAGCAGCACATGGCATGAGAGTTGCACATGCTCCTAGAAACCCCTAGGTTCTTGCTGTCACAGCTGAATTTGCCAATGTGATGGTGGCAACTCCTTTGCTTTTCTTTTAAACTGAGAAGTATGCTCCTCAAAGGGAAAACTGTATCCAGCCCCTAGAATTCCCCCCCCCTATGTTGTAGAGAAATAGGTAGAGGGCATTTTTGTTGATTTTCCTTTTCCTCAGACCCCTCAAAATCCACTGATGGGAGTCAAAGGTTTTTTGTGACAGCATGGGGGTGGCAGTGGGGACTGGAAGAAGGAATTTGTGAAAATCACCTTCTTCCCCACTTCTTCCAGTGGAGAATCATGCGAAGATTCTGTGATCCCAAATTTGAGTCTGGATCCAGGCCCCTGTTTCTAACATAGCAGCAGACATGTGAGATTTTTTTCTCCTTCCTTGGTTTTATAGATGTACAGGTACTTTAAAGTCCAGATTATTATTGTCATCATGATCATGATCATGATCACTATTATCACCACCACCACCACCATCACCCTTTCTCTCTCTCTCTCGATAGAGATACTGTACATACATATATATGTACATATAGGATGGAGGACCATCGCCTCCCAAAAATACTACTCTACGGTGAACTCGCCACGGGTCAGTGTAAGAGGGACGCTCCAAAAAAGCGATACAAAGACTCCCTGAAACAACATCTCAGACTTGGCCAAATTGATCACCAACAATGGTCCACCCTGGCCTCACATCAGGAGGCATGGAGACGCACTATCCACAATGCTGCAGCCTTATTTGAGAACTCACGACGAACAAGTCTTGAAGAGAAACGACAACGCAGAAAGAATCACAACCCAAAAACATCACCCAAGGAGACCTTCTGCTGTGCTTTTTGCAACCGGACTTGTTTATCTCGGATTGGCCTTTTTAGTCATCAGCGCGCTTGCAGAAAGTGCGGGATGAGTCCTTCCTGAATCTTCGTTTGCGAAGAAAAGCCAGAGAGAGAGACATAGATACAACAGTATATATACATTGCATACACACACACACACACACACACACACAATATATATATATATATATATATATATATACACAATATATATATATACAGTCCAGTACTCAAGGCAACTTACAAAATTAAAACAGATACCACCAAAAAAAATCATAATGCATTTTTTTTAAAAAAACAATAACAATTAAACTGTCAATAAAATTAAAAGCAGTTAAAAGCATAACCATTAAAAATAACAACAAATATAAACAGCACAATATGTTAAAGGCCCTTTCACCCTAAACAGTCTGCCCTCAAAAGGTTGCCAAAAAAAAGGGGGGGGATCTTCACCTGCATATGAAAGGATGGTGAGGGGTGTGTGCATGTGTGCCAGTCTAACTTCTCTAGAAGGGAGTTCTGGATCCTGGGAGGAGCCACCAAGAAGGTCCTCTACCATATACCCACCAAATGTAACTGTGAGGGTGCTGGGACAGAGAGAAGGGCTACACCAGAAGATCTCGAGACATTGGCAAGCTCTCATACAGAGATATAATCCTTCAGATAACCTGGACTTGAGCATTATAGGGCTTTAAAGGTCATAACCAGCACTTATATCGATGATAGACACATGAATAAGGAGACCAGACACAATAAAGAGACCACACATATAAGCTGAGTTGTAAAGGGCCACTTTTATTTAGCTATAATCGATTTAACCCCTTTCTGAGAGATCTGCAATGAGGAAGCAACCTAGTGTGTGAATTGTTAGGGTAGGAAGTCAGCTCCAAAAACCCATCCCCAACTTCACTTGGGCAAAACACCGGAATCCCGGGATAACTCATAAGCTGGGTTGCTCCCCAGTCAGTCCACATCTGGAAGGCCAACCCAAAAGTCCCTCCTTCAAGTGACAAGACTTCAAGAGAGGGTTTATCTTTAAACCCTCTCCTTTAAACAAAGGAGGTCACTTTCCCCACCCCTCAGTTTGCTGGACCTAAAGCAGATAATCTGGACCTGAGCATTATAGGGCTTTAACCAGCACTTTATATTATGCCCAGGAATGAACTAGTGAAGCTGCTGCCACAGGATTGCTCCCTGTGGCCAGCCCCCATTAACAATCTAGCTGTAGCTCTTTGGGTCAGCGGAGGTTTCCAAACACTCTTCAAAGGCAGCCCAATACAGACCATGTTACAGTAATTGAAACAGGATGTAACTAAGGCATATACTACCTTATTCTTGAAATGACTAGTTTAAAAAGTAATGTACCTGTCATGACAAACTATCTTAAGCAGTTGTCTGTATTCACCCATAATATTCTCCCTACTATAGGAGCATTAATCTTCTGTTCACAGCAGTATGGCAATGAAAATACCTTATCATACTAACTGTTATAGCACTATTATTCCAATTAAACTGCTCTGGCTGCCTCCTGTGGAATCCTGGAATTTGCAGTTTAGGGAGAGGCATTTAACATTCTCAGTCAGAGGGCTCTTAAACTTTACTAAACTACAAATCCCAGATCTGCAAATCTGCAGGAGGCAGCCATAGCAGTTGGAGTGGAATAATAGTGCTATAACAATGCAGTGTGCTAAGGCTCTTAGATATAGGGGGAGGTGGATTCCTGAAGCTATGACACATTTATTTACCTATGGAAGCAATTTGTTTACAAAAGGAAAATTTAAATTTAAATTGCTGGAGAGTCTTGTATCTATGTGCTCAGTTATACATAAAAATTATAATTGTATGTTTGCTAGCAAAAGGACTTGCTGTGGGAGTCTGCTAGTGAGAAACTTGACTATGTCCTAGTTTGAACTCAATGCCATGGCAACCATCAAAAGATGTTAAGGCATACTGTAATTGTTTTGTGGAGCAGTTGCCATCATAGTGTGCTTACTTTTGTTGTACAGGGATTCCTCTCTTCTGGCATGCTTGCTTCAGGATTTGCTTTCCATGTTACAGATGAGTGTGAGCTCTTCATCATATGTGGCATGAAGGTGAGGCTGTCCCAAATGTCTGCTGTGTGTACAGTTGAAGAATAAAGGTGTGCATCAGTGTCATCTGTTACATGCAGCATATGATTTAATTCTGATGAAGGATTTCAAGTAGCTCTAGCACTACAATGCAAGACGTATGGCAATACCAAGGAAGAAACAGGGTTACCATGGTCTAATATATAGCAAGGAATGGGGGATACCGAATATCTCTGCATGCTTGAATAGCAATGGCACACAGACATGGGAACTGCCATCTAACCCAGTAGTATCAGCTCTGACTAGGGACGTTACCAGACTAGCCCCTTAAAACGTTCTTTTGCCAACATAAAAAACCCATTTTTTATGCCGGCAAAAGAATGCGCCCCCCCCACTTACCTTCCTTTCCTAGCAAAGGCAGCCCCAGCAACAAAGAGGAAGTGAATGGAACCCTGTTCACTTCCTCGTTCAAAATCCTGTGAGACTTTGTTACACAGGAAATTTTAAAACAAAAATAAAGCATAAAAAGTTCATAAAAGCACCTAAACACACTTTATTTTTAAAATATTTTTATTGAATATTTCATGAATAAAATACAAAAACAAAACACCACAAACAGTAAACATAAAATCCACAAACCACACAACTTTCTTTTTTCTTCTTTCTTCAAGTGTAGTTTATTCATGCTTCTTCACTTCCGATTTCTTTATCCTCGATCGAAGTCTCTGTTTTCCTTGCTTGGAACTTTCCTTTATTTGTTACTCAATGCCTACTGTTGCTAATTCTCCCCATTTCTCTTTCCAAAGGGGTATTAGAATCTTCCAGTCATCATAGTCTTTCTGTGGTTTTTTTGGTCATCTAATATGGTTATTAACTTGTCCATTTCATACATATCATATAACTTTAAAACCCATTCCTCTACTAGTGGGATTTCTGGGTTTTTCCAGTTTTTTTGCAAATACTATCCTTGCAGCTGCTATCACATATAAAAAAATCTTCCCATATTTCCTCTGATCTTGTTTGCTGATATCTTGTAGCATGTTCAGCAAATAAATTTCTGGTTTGCAAGAGAGAGCTATCCTCAAGTATTTGGTAATCGTACTATGAATTTTCTTCCAAATTTTTTTAGTCTTCCTATAGCTCCACCAAACATGGTAATATGAGCCCACGGATTTACCACATTTCCAACATATATTAGATGAATTCTTATATATTTTTTCTATTTTTTCAGGTGATAGATACCATCTAAAAATTTATTTATAATAGTTTTCTTTTAAACAGTTACTTCTAGTAAATAAAGTATTTTTGTTCCATGACTTTTCCCAGTCTTTTAATTGTATTTGATTACCAATGTTTCGGGCCCATGTTACCATATATGGTTTTATTGCTTCCTGTTCCAGATTCAATTTCAAAATTATTTTATAAATTTTTGACAGAGTTTTTCTTTTTTCTCCATATATTGCCCCATTGAACTCAATCTTGTCTTCCTCTATTCCCTCCAATTTCATATCATAGAATCATAGAACTGTACTGAATTTTTCCATTGGTTGCCTATAAAGAAACCAATGGTATTCGATATTTTCTCTACGTAGTTCTTCTTGAGATTTCATAATATATCCTTCTCTTTCTCTTTTCAAGATATTCTTACATGTTAACCATTTGTCTTTAAACAAGTTATCTTTTTTATGAAAAGCCTCATGGTTAGATACCCATATTGGTATCCTTCGATATATCTTTGATTTATATCTCAACTGTACTTTTAGCAAGGCATGCCTAACAAAGTGATGATCGAATTCCTTATGCACTGTAACTTTGTTATACCAAATGTAGGCGTGCCAACCAAATCATAGGTTGAAACATTCCAATCACAACAATCCTGTATTTTAGAACGATATCCATTCCCTGGTCCATAGGATGCAGCTGGCATGATAATAACTTTTAAAGTCCGGAAAATGTAATCCCCCTCTTTCTTTAGAATCTTGTAGTATTTTCCTAATTATTCTAGGCTTTCCCCCCGCTCATACACATTTAGACAAATCCTTGTTCACTATATCAAAAAACTTCTCATTATGAAGTATCAATATATTTTGAAATAAATATAATATTTTGGAAAGGACAGTCATCTTCACTGTTGCCATTCTACCCAACCACGATAAATTCAATTTGTTCCATATGATTAGATCTTCCTTTATCTTTTTCCAATTTTTGATATAATTATTTTCATATAAGTCTATGTTTTTATTTGTTACTATTATACCTAAATACTTGGTTTTCTTTTCTACCTTGAATCTGGTCTTTCCCTCTATTTGTTGCTCTTCTCTTCTCTTCATATATTTTTTTTGTTGGTATTACTATTTTTTCTGTATTTATTTTTATTCCCAGTACTTCTCCATATTCCTCAATAATTTTAATTAATGTTTTGATGCTTTCAATGGGGTTGTCCAAAAAGAAAACCAAATCATCAGCAAATGCTCTGCATTTATAATGGAGATTCTGTAGCCTGACTCCTCTGATTTGCTGGTCTAACCTTATTTTCCTGTTTAAAATTTCTAGAATTGTAATGAATAACAATGGAGACAAGGGACACCCTTGTCGGGTACCTCTCTAAACACACTTGAAAAGTCCCAAGTAACCCAGGAAGGGTAATAAAAAGAGTGAAACTTACCTGGGTGTCCTAATCTCATCCAGAAATGTTCGCGCCAGGCCAGTCATTCGTGCTGCAGAAATGAGAGTTTAATGGCCCAAGGTTTTGCATGCCGGCAATACTGGCGCTAAATCACCACGGGGAATCTATTGATGACTTCAGCCATCAATAAAAAGGTACAGGTTTGGGACTGATTTTAACAGAGAAAGGGCGACGTTGTCTGATCGGCATGCCCTTTTGCGGTTATGTGGCATTGTTATGAAGCCTTATTTTGTGTGTTTGATAAAGTCCTTGGCTCTCCATGGTTTTAGGAAGGGATGGGAATCACGAGACTCTCCTGATGTTGTTAGAGTACAACTACCAGCCTTCTTCAACATTAGCTATCTAGCAAGAGTGTTGGGATTTGCAGTCACAGGTGAAGGTCCACATGATCCCCACCTCTCGTTTCAGGTAAAAGTCTTTTCTAGCTCTAGTGGCTTTCTTATTCCACCTGGATGGGGTGAATTCTAGTGTTAACCAGGCTCAACCTTGCTTAGCTTCCAAATCAGATGAGAGCAGGTATGTTCAGAATGGTATGTTATAGTTGTGTGAGAAGGTTTTTAAAAATTCTCTTCAATATTCCTAGCCAAATTTGTTAATCCGGTTAATCCCTGTGTGCCAATCCAACCAGGCAGGAATCCAACATTCTTTTTCAGTTAACCCCATTGGACTCCTCCCTCTCCTCTGTCAGTTTGATTATATAGCCCTGACCTAACCTAACTTTAACTATATATATGAAACAACCCATTGCATGGGTGTGGATTGTTCCTCCTGCCATCCCAGAATGAGCCATCACAATAAGTACAACTTCTCATTCTCAGGATGGCATGGAGGATCAATTCACTATGATTGGGACATACTACCTAAGCATTCCACCCAGGGCGGGTGTTCTAACTTTACTTCAACACTGACTGTAGCACAGTCCTTCCAAAATGCTGCTTTTGCTGACTGGAATTTATCCAACTTGTAATGTTTAATAAAATTTGTAGGCTCCGACCAAACAGCAGTCTCACATATCTGCTTAAGTGATGATGATAAATAATATGCTTTTGTGGTCACTTTAATCCATCTTCCAACTGTTGTTGATGGTGCTCTGTGCCCCAATGTTTGAGGATTGTATGAAATTTAATTTGTTGCTGGAGTTTTTACGGAGCTAGCAGGTATAATTCTGCATGTAGGGTACAGAGCTAATTAACTTCGTTTGGTACAAGGAGAGCCATATGTAGTGCAGGTACAAACACAAGGGCTTCCTTATTATGCAAAATACACTTGATCTAAATGTTAGATAAGGTTTACTAGGTACCTTAGGGATCTTCTAAAATGCTTATCACATGAACGGTTGTTATCTTTTACCAGAGTCTTTTGTTCTGGACACTTACATATTGACAATATGAAGGTGACAAGTATTTTTATCTTTCTTCAGGATTGTGATAAAGAGCATAGCAGTGACACATTCCTTGTCCAAACTGAATGTAGTTAGATCCTGTAACACATGACAAAAGAGAGAGGTTGTGAGTGGGCAAAGAATCTGTATTTGGGGATTGAAAATGGAAAATGATTGGATAAGGGAAAGTCAGGTGATAGCAAAAGACTGGGATTTTAACATCAAATCTTCCTAAATCATATGAGAGCAGATGTGTTTAGGGTGGTATAAATTCATCAGTACAAAAATATACATGTTTTAATGGTCTCTGCTTTTGAAGAGTACAAGTATACGTGTACCCTTTTCTCCTGCTACCAGTTGGAATACGAAATAAACTTTGCTTGAAAATGCCAATGCTAATGCTAATAACAACAATAATAATTTGACACTATAATTCTATACCCACTTAGCTGAGAGTAAACTACACTGCTATCAGTAGGGCATATTTCTGAATAGACATGGATAAGATTGCAGAGTTACTTTTCAACTTTAATGTTGCCTTTTACTGTTACTTCACCAGTTATACAAGGCCTTTCCCCCTCCCCCCATTCTATAGTTCTGCTATCATTTTTTAAATGTTGAATAATTACTGTAAGTTCTGCCTTTATCTTGTCCTTTAAAGGAGAAAAACTGCAAAAACTTTCTTTAGCACAATCTGGCTTAAGATTCCTTGAAAATGATCAAAACCTTCCCTTGTGCTGGTGACAAAAGGGCTATTTGATCACATTTGGGATATCTCTACCTTAGCGAGTCTCCTTTTGCTTCCTTTTCCCTCTTTAAACATATACCAGATAAAAATATAGGAAGAAGGTTCTCTTCTAACTCTTGACTATGAATTACTTTGTTTAGCATAGGTGCAAATTAAATGCATCTTTTGGACTTTGAAATATTTGTTACATTTATTCATTCACTCATTTTAATATTTCTTAAAATGAAACACAAATATTGGGCGATATATATCAAACTGTAGAAGCAATATAATATAACCATAAAAATTAAATTGAGAGATTGCTGTTGATGTTGTGTGTGCTCAAGTCATTTATGACTTATGGCAACCCTAAGGCAACCCTATCATTGGGTTTTCTGATGCTGAGAGTGTGTGACTTGCCCAAAATCACCCAGTGGGTTTTCATGGCCAAGCAGGGATTCGAACCCTAGGGCCTATCTAAATGGTGAAAATACCCCCTCATGGAATTCGCTGGGAATCCTACCTGTATAAGTGGGATCCAGCATCAATCCACACTATCCAGAAGGAGGGGGGCCCCAAACAGCAAAAACAATGGAGTAAAAGCTTTAGCAAATGTTCCCATACTTTTTCAAAAACCGCAAGGGGGATGCACATTTTTGCTCATTTGGATTATTGAACAATAAAAAATTAGAAGGAAAGCATAAAACTGATTGGCCAGGTGAGAGCAGGGGCCGGGCTTGCTAGCAGAGCAAGCACCTTGTGCCGCCATGTTGGATTTTTGCCTTAGTGATTGCTCACTAAGGCGATAAAACAGGATGAATATTTTCTGTTTTGCTTTTCTATAAAATTGGAAAATCGTTCTTTCACACCAGTGCACCTCAGGATGACTTTAAAAAATGGCAGCAGTGAAGAACTAACGTGAGTAAATCACTTGTGACAACCATCAGGAATGCAAGGCTTATGGGGGCTTCTGAGGCCAGAAAAACTGTTTAGACATGTCACTGTTGCTGTGAGATGCCAATACTACGAGGTACTTTGGATTTTTTTCCCCTTGTGTAGATGGGCCCCTGGTCTCCAGAGTTGTAGTACAACACTGTGGAGATTTTCAGACCTGTAAAAATTGCCGTTTGCCGCGCAAGCAGCCTCCGGAAGAGTATCGAGGCTGCTGCGCGGCAAGGGTCAATTTCGGACGACGCCGTTTCTCTCTCGGCGTCGTCCGTGACTGTTGCGGCCAGCACTGGAGGCGGACGCGCTATTTTTTACTCCAGTGCTGGCCGCAACAGTCATGGACAACGCCGAGAGAGAAACAGCGTCGTCCGAAATTGACCCTTGCCACGCAGCAGCCTCGATACTCTTCCGGAGGCTGCTTGCGTGGCGAACGGCGATTTTTACAGGTCTGAAAATCTCCTCAAACTACTATGCCATGCTTCATGTGCAAAACCAGGAAAATGAACAATTCATTTAAATCTGTCTAAATAGTTAACTTCATTCAATTTGAAAATTCTCCTGAAAGTGCCTAGACAAATAGGAACATTGTAATTTTGTGTCAAATAGAGTACATGGTCACCAGCACCAATCTTATGTCTCTTGGGAGAGCATTTCAAAGTCAGGAGGGGGCACCACAGGTAGAGGCAAAGTGAATCATTGAGGCAAAGTGAATCATTGCTGGTGATAGTACATTTGAAGATCTCAGTATACAGACAAGAAGGTGCAGAGGGAAACATTCCTTCAACTATTTGTTTCCTAAGTCATTTGAGGGCTTTCAATGTGATCAGATCAGCAGGGCAATTTGGAAGAAATTGCTAGAATGATGTTGATAGTCACTTTGTGACTATAAAAAACACATTCATTGCAAAATTGACTTATGGCTAGACTGTTTTGGGCAGGTGAGTGGTACCTCTGGCCCACAGGATGTGGAACCTCTGGCCCACAGGTCAGATTTGGTCCTCCAGGTGAATCAAACTCAGTGGAGGACCTCTCTGAAGCCTCATCCTTTCAAGAGGGGCAGTGGTCAGGAGAACAACTGAGAAGCAGCTCCAGTCGTGCAACTCAGTCAGCTTCACCCCACATCCCTGCTCATGGAAGGAGAGCAATGATGGACCTGACTCAGAAGACTCAGCTGTGACTTAACGGAATGATTGTCAAGGCTATGGCTGAGTCAGTGTCTTTCCCAATTTTGGAAGGTGTTGGAGAAACCAAAGCACCTCAAGATTTAGCTAGTGCCTGAAGAAGCACTTCCTCTACATGCTTCCACAGCCGAGTCCCCAAGTGTGTGTATGTGGAGGACCAATCTGTCCCTCAGTCACTGGCAGTTGTCCACCTCTGCATTACAGTTGTCTCTCTGTATCTATAGATTTGGTATCCATGGATTTAAGTATTCACGGTTTGAAAATATTCTTTAAAAAATAATAATCCAAAAAGCAAACCTTGATTTTGCAATCTTATATAAGGGACACCTCTCCATTGACGCCCCCTTGTCGTGGGAGAGAGGCCTAAATATACACTGGACTGACTATGTGACGAATGTTGCTGTCCTTGAGCAAGCAGGGATCACCAGCATTGAGGCCATGATATTGAGAACACAGCTGCGCTGGGCAGGGCACGTTTCTAGGATGGAGGACCATCGCCTCCCAAAAATACTACTTTACGGTGAACTCACCACGGGTCAGTGTAAGAGGGGTGCTCCAAAAAAGCGATACAAAGACTCCCTGAAACAACATCTCAGGCTTGGCCAAACTGATCACCAACAGTGGTCCGCCCTGGCCTCACATCAGGAGGCATGGAGACGCACTATCCACAATGCTGCAGCCTTATTTGAGAACTCACGACGAACAAGTCTTGAAGAGAAACGACAACGCAGAAAGAATCACAACCCAAAAACATCACCCAAGGAGACCTTCTGCTGTGCTTTTTGCAACCGGACCTGTTTATCTCGGATTGGCCTTTTTAGTCATCAGCGCGCTTGCAGAAAGCGCGGGATGAGTCCTTCCTGAATCTTCGTTTGCGAAGAAAAGCCAGAGAGATAAGGGACACCATTTTGTTATGCCATTGCATATAATGGGACTTGAGTATTCATGGATTTTGGTATCCACAGGGGGTCTTGGAACCAAACCTCAGTGAATATGAAGGAACAACTGTAATCCAATTAATAACTGCAGAGGGGTGCAAGTGGTGGGATCCTTAGGTGAGAGTGATCATGTTCTCCTGGAGTTTGTTATACAATGGAAAGGAGAAGCCAGGCATAGTCAGACACACATTCTTGACTTTAGGAGAGCTGATTTCAATAAACTCAGGGAAATACTGGGGATGATCCCATGGTCAGGAATACTAAAAGAGAAGAGACCTCAAGACGGATGGGACTTTCTCAAAAAGGAGATACTGAAGGCACAATTTCAAACAGTACCATTGAGGAAGAAAAATGGGAGGTGTCTCAAGAAACCAGGATGGATGACTAAAGAACTTTCAATGGAGCTAAGTTTTAAACGGAACATGTATAGGAAATGGAAAGGGGGGGAAGTCACCAAAGAAGAATTCAAACAGATAGCGAACACGTGTAGGAGTAAAGTTAGAAAAGCTAAAGCGCAGAATGAGCTCAGGCTTGCTAGGGAGGTTAAGAACAATAAAAAGGGTTTTTTTGGGTATGTCCGCAGCAAAAGGAGGAAGAAGGAAATGATAGGGCCGCTACATGGAGAAGATGGCAAAATGCTAACAGGGGACAGAGAAAAGGCAGAATTACTCAACACCTTCTTTGCCTCAGTGTTTTCAGAAAAGGAAAAGGAGGACCAACCTGAGGAGAATGGAACAGAGGACACAATAGGGGAAATCCAGCTCAAAATAAGTAAAGAGGTAGTACAGGAATACCTTCTTAATCTAAATGAATTTAAATCTCCAGGACCAGATGAACTGCATCCAAGAGTATTAAAAGAGCTGGCAAATATAATCTCAGAGCCATTGGCAATAATCTTTGAGAACTCCTGGAGAACAGGAGAAGTCCCAGCAGACAGGACGAGGGCAAACGTAGTTCCCATCTTCAAAAAGGGGAAAAAAGAGGATCCCAACAATTATCGTCCAGTTAGTCTGACATCAATACCAGGGAAGATTCTAGAGCAGATCATTAAACAGAGAGTCTGTGAACATTTAGAAGGCAATGCCATAATCACAAAAAGTCAACATGGGTTTCAGAGAAACAAGTCATGCCAGACTAATCTGATCTCTTTTTTTGATAAAGTTACTAGCTTGGTAGATGAAGGGAATGCTGTGGACATCGCATACCTTGATTTCAGTAAGGCCTTTGACAAGGTTCCCCATGACATTCTTGCAAACAAGCTTGTAAAATGTGGGCTAGACAAGTTAACTGTTCAATGGATTTGTAATTGGTTGACCGGCCGAACCCAAAGGGTGCTCAGCAGTGGCTCCTCTTCGTCTTGGAAAGATGTGACCAGTGGGGTGCCACAGGGTTCTGTCCTGGGCCCAGTGCTATTCAACATCTTTATCAATGACTTGGATGAGGGAATTAGGGGCATACTTATTAAATTTGCAGATGACACTAAATTAGGAGGAGTAGCTAATACCCTAGAGGACAGGATCAAAATTCAGAATGACCTGGATAGACTGGAGAGCTGGGCCAAAGCTAACAAAATGAAATTCAATACGGAGAAATGTAAAGTACTGCATTTAGGGCGGAAAAATGAAATGCATAAATATAGGATGGGAGAGACCTGGCTGAATGAGACTACGTGCGAAAGGGATCTAGGAGTCCTAGTAGACCACAAGTTGAACATGAGCCAACAGTGTGATGCGGCAGCTAAAAAGGCCAATGCGATTTTGGGCTGTATCAATAAAAGTATAGTATCTAGATCAAAGGAAGTAATAGTGCCACTCTATTCTGCCTTGGTCAGACCTCACTTAGAATACTGTGTCCAGTTCTGGGCACCACAATTCAGAAAGGATATTGACAAATTGGAGCATGTCCAGAGAAGGGCAACTAAAATGGTGAAAGGTCTGGAAACGATGCCTTATGAGGAGAGACTTAGGGAGCTGGGTATGTTTAGCCTGGAAAAAAGACGGTTAAGAGGCGATATGATAGCCCTGTTTAAGTATTTGAAGGGATGTCACGCTGAGGATGGAGCAAGCTTGTTTTCTGCTGCTCCAGAGACTGGAACACGGAGCAATGGGTGCAAGCTCCAGGAACAGGGATTCCACCTCAACATGAGGAGGAACTTTTTGACAGTAAGAGCTGTTCGGCAGTGGAACACACTCCCTCAGAGCGTGGTGGGGTCACTTTCCTTGGAGGTCTTTAAACAGAGGCTGGATGGCCATCTGTCGGGGATGCTTTGATCAAGATTTCCTGCATGGCAGGGGGGTTGGACTGGATGGCCCTCGTGGTCTCTTCCAACTCTGCAATTCTATGATTCTATGAAACCCAAATAGATATGTAAGTGTGTATTGTTGTAGTCCTTTTTAACACTTTGAGACTTTGGAGATTTTCACACGCCGAAAATATCGCTGCCAGAAACCGGGACAGAAATATTTCTGTCCCGGAAGCAGCGCCGCGGTTCGCACGCTCACCTCCCTCTCCCGTTGTTCCGTCGTCCTCGCTTTGGGTTTTTTCCTCCCTCTTCTGGAATATTTTACTAACGGGAGTTTGCCGTTAATAAAATATTCCGGATGAGAGAGGAAAAAACCCAAAGTGAGGACGACGGAACAACAGAAGAGGGAGGTGAGCATGCGAACCGCGGCGCTGCTTCCGGGACAGAAATATTTCTGTCCCGGTTTCTGGCAGTGATATTTTCGGCGTGTGAAAATCTCCTTTAGTTCAAGTACACATGTATAGGATTGTGCTGCATTTAAAAAAAAAGCTTTTCAATACCATGCATAGTGTTCTGTACAGTAGGACCCCTGTATCCACTGGGGATTGGTTCGGGGGGGGGGCATGGATACTGAAAACTGTGGATAACAGCAAACACCATTGAAAATAATGGGACTTCTGGTTTAATATACCATAGAGTTGCCTTGGAGAACCTAGATAATGGCTAGAGAGGACACATTTTCTAGGAAAATTTTATGGTAGGTGTGCTGTTTGGTCTCCCATGGATAATTGAATCAGTGGATAATGAATCAATGGATATGGGGGTCCTACTGTATTATAGTTCTCCATGAGTTATTGCACTGTGTGACACCAACCCTAGTGATGCCACTGCTTGTTTTGCTTTAGGAGATTATCAGGCATGGTGGAATGCAGCAAAAAACCACTTTCCAAACCATGTTAGAAGAACACAATGGGAACAGAAAAGGAGACATTCTCAGATGCCCACATCCTTCAATCGTTCCGGGATGTAGTGCTGCTGTGGACAAGGCTTCCCTTTTGTATTGACAGGGACAAGCCACTAATAAAAAGGGATGCCTTACTCATGGCCGCTCCATGCCCCTGGGATGCTGAAGGACAATGTCATCTGAAAATCTCGCCCCTTCCTGTTCTCATCGTGATCTTCTGAAATGATTTTTGCCACATCTGCTGACCTCCAGCGTTTAGAGCTCACCAGATGGGAGCCTTTTTTCTAATACTGTTACTTGCAAGAACTACCATGAAGTTCAGTGCTGGAAAGTTCTGACCAAAAAACCCCTGATTAGTTATTTGGAATGATCCTGGATGTTATGGGTCATGGATATAATCATCATTTTTGCTTCTTGCTTCTCAGAGTCCTGAACCTTACTTTAAGGTGTGTAGAATTACACTCTCCACATGTTCTGTTCCTGTGCTGCTAGATTTTGTTTACTTAACTTGATATATATATATAGTTATCGCCTTAGCTATACTATTGTTATTGTGGCCTCCTCCATTATATTTCTCAAAGTATATTCTGGTTCTATTTAACTATCCCTTCCTGCATCCCTTGTAAATAAACCCAACTCCTTACTTTTGCTGTAAGCATGTCTGGGAATTTCCAGGTACTGACTTTAGTTCCAGCCATTTGGTCACACCCTACTGCATAAAGCATTTGTCTAAAGCACTGGAACATAGGGTGCTGGCTCAGGCCAAAAACCTTTACAGGTCTGGTAGAGGTCTGGATTCCCCTCATTCAGACTGAGTTGACACTTGGGATAGTGCAGGTCTATCTTGCAGGGTCAATTGAGACCAAAGAAGGGATGAGAAAACTCAGGTTGGCCAGGTTGGTGTCCCAAGGAACACGACAGCCCCTTCCATTACAATAATCAAGTTAACAAGACTAATCTTACCACCCAGTCACCATCAGAGTAAAGCTTCAGCTCTGAATTCCTGCATATCCAACTCAGGAAAAAGAGTAGTCCAAGAGGTTTCATTTCTCAGCTTCTTAGCAGTTCTGCCCAGACCTGATGACTTTCCTAGATTCTCTCAGCTGCCATGTGTCCCTGATTTCTTGTCTTCCAAGAGTAAAAGGAGATCCTGCTTCCCCCTGGGGAGCAATGGCATTGAAACATAATGTGTCATAACCCTGAATAAGTCAACTGCATTTAGAATCTCAGCCCTGACCTACTTGCTTTGCAATCCCACTGGAATCACCAGGGCTTTCTTTTTATCTAAATCTGCCTAGGATCAGCATATTTAGAGTTGAGTGCTTGTACAGTACTGCAAACAGCACAAAATCCACAGTTTGCATTGGGGGCTGCTGTTTCTCTTGGTGTATAAAGCGCTTTATGGATCTGAAATCCTCCTTTATGGATCTGAAACATGGGTCACCTATCACCACCACCTACGACTCCTACGCACAATCCTAAATATACACTGGACTGACTAAGTGACGAATGTTGCTGTCCTTGAGCAAGCAGGGATCACCAGTATTGAGCCCATGATATTGAGAACGCTGCTGCGCTGGGCAGGGCACGTTTCTAGGATGGAGGACCATCGCCTCCCAAAAATACTACTCTACGGTAAACTCGCCACGGGTCAGCGTAAGAGGGGCGCTCCAAAAAAGCAATACAAAGACTCCCTGAAACAACATCTTAGGCTCAGCCAAATTGATCACCAACAGTGGTCCACCCTGGCCTCACATCGGGAGTCATGGAGACGCACTATCCACAATGCTGCAGCCTTATTTGAGAACTCACAATGAACAAGTCTTGAAGAGAAACGACAACGCAGAAAGAATCACAACCCAAAAACATCACCCAAGGAGACCTTCTGCTGTGCTTTTTGCAACCGGACTTGTTTATCTCAGATTGGCCTTTTTAGTCATCAGCGCGCTTGCAGAAAGCGCAGGATGAGTCATTCCTGAATCTTCGTTTGCGAAGAAAAGCCAGAGAGAGAGAGAGAGAGAGAGATAAAGCGCTACAGCACTTTCCCCACTGTGTCTGGATCTTTTCTGTGTGTTACTGTGGTAGCTTTGAGTGAGGTAATGGTGGTGGGGAAGCAGAATTTTTAAACTAACAGGTTGCTTTACCAGTACTTTATTCTAGGGATTATTCAACCACTCATGTAGCCTATATCTGCACTGCAGAAATAATTTAGCTTGACACTACTTTAACTGCCATGGCTCAATGCTATGGAATTCTGGGATCTGTAGTTTTGTGAAATATTTATCCTTCCCTGTCAGATCTGGTGCCACAACAAACTACAGATCCCAGGATTCCATAACATTGAACCATGGCAATTAAAATGGTATGAAATTGTATTATTTCTGCAGTGCAGATGCAGCCATAGTCATGCAATAGTTTCCACTTTTCAGTGAGAATACCCGCCATTCCTACTTAATAGTTTATTCTATGAAATACCAAATACATACAATGTACCAAGTGATGCTCGCTGTCTATGGCCTTCCTCAAAACATTTTGAAACACAAGTTTGTTGGTTTCTAATTCTATTGAAGCACTGCCCAATTTTGTATCAAATTTCTTTGGGTATAAAAAGCTGTACAGTATGTGGCAGAGAGTAAGACATCTGTAAACATATGATGGAATCTGTCAAGAGGTCCATATGCTATCTTTTAGTGTGACACATTGCATTTGTGCTCTTCAAAGCCAGATGAAAATTATGTGAAAGACAGCTCCTTGTTACATGCTAATCTGAATCTAATGTACTATAAAGGTTCACTCTAGGAAGTATTACACTTGGACAATACATAGCCAAGATAAGCCTTCTGAGGTTTGAAATGACTAGAACTGGATATGTGAATAACTTTTACACAACACTAACCCTTGTTTAGCCTCATTATGTGTGTGGGGATATTTGTAGGGGGATATGTTTCATTTCTGTATTGAGGTTTGAGAATTTTGGAGCAGGGACTAGCTAAGAAGGTGACTTATGATCCAAGAATCTACACCTTAGTTCCAATTTTATGAATGGCTTTTGTAGGTCACTACAGGAAGGTAGAAACAGAATCTGATTGATACTAGGATACGGAAGAGACCTAGCACCTTTCCACACTTGACAGTTATAGCTCTATGACCCCACAATAACTGCCATGGCAACATTCTATGGATTCTTGGGATTTGTAGTTTGCAAGTACTGTATTTTAGAATTCTCAGCCAGTGAACTCTAGTGCCTCACTAAATTACTAATCCCAGGGTTCCACAGGATGCAGCTATAACAGCTGGCAGTGATTGTGTTATATTAAAGGGCCCCAGAAGTTAGAACATTTCCTTTTTGGGCTATAGTTTCTGGGAGCAGATGAAGTTTTCTAAGCCTCTGGCTCACAGTGCCTGTCTTAAATAGCTGCCTGTTCTCGTCTTTTAGCCTCCCTCATGTCTTTTGAACAGGGTAGATGGGGGGAGATAGGTAATACATCTCTTAGAAAGAGAAAAGCTTTTGAATCACCTGTCTCCTGGATATCACTGTACCACTTAAAGCTACCTGGAGTCCTTCCTTTGAACATTTTAAGGCATATCTCATTTGCTTTGACTGAAAAACAGCCTGAAAACCCTATTTCCAGTAGCGTCATTGGAATGATTACTGGCATTACATTCCCTGGAACAGAGACTGGTGCTATTTGATTTGACATATTCTTCCAGGCAGTTTCAACCACTAGTGGCTGGTGTATGTACTATACCATTAGTTTCTGTTGTAAATGTGAGGGTTTTTACAGCAGAGGTGTGTCAGGACAGCTTTTGTGGTTGTGCAGGCAGTAGAACAGTTTTATATGGTTCTATTAAATATGGCAGGTTAAAAGAGGGAGAGAGAAGCAACGGTTTCACAACAGGCATCAACAATACTGCTTGCGGCTATATCGAACTATTGTGCAGCACACTTGTGTAGCTGGCAAATATAACTCTGAAAGGGAAAGAAAAAGCAAAGCTTGTGTGATTATGGTGAAATCTGAAATTAATTTTTTTTCTTACTGTCCAATATGGAAAAAAATAAATGATCCCAAACGGCCCTTGGCCAGATGTTTCTTCTTCCTAAGAAAACCAGAGTATTGACCTTATTTATTTGTGTATGTGTGTGTGTGTGTTTTAAATGAGATGTTTAAACAGATGCTTAATTTTATAATGGCATCTGCCTCTTTCATAAATTCTGGCTGAGATCTGGTTGTTTTTCAATGGAAGATAACAGCCACTCCTTCTTCTATAACTGCACCACAGAAGACAGGTGGCAGCCAGGAATAAATTTGCAGTCAGTCAGTGGCTTGGGGTTTGTGGGGTAGTGGAGCTCTGCCCAAGTGCTATCCAGGTACCATTGCACATCTGGGGACATGGAGTTACATGAGAAGGCTTGGGATACCTTCCAGTGCAAACCTCTCCCCAGGGGTTCAGCTACAGTGGGTCAAAATGAGGGCATTGCCCACCCTAAATAAGAATTATGCCCCCATCCCCATGAAATATTCCTTCTTTCCTCAGTTTTCTAGCATTTCAGTAATTTAAAACTTCAGTTGAATATTTAGAAATATAGTGTAGGCATCCAAGGAGAAGGGGGCAGGCAAAGTTACCAAGGGAATGGGAATACAGCAAATTAATAAGTCTAGGTGTGAACAATTTTAATGTCTCATTCTCTGCAATGTTAGAAAGTTGGTGACTGAAGGAAAAAATTCATTGGAGGGACATAATTCATATTTGGGGAGGCAATCACCTTATTTTGACTCCTTGTAACTACATCCTTATCCCTGCCACAGTTCTTATGCTGGTTTATCCAGCCTTAGGCTACTGTTCTGTGGACATGCATCTTGGAGTAAGCCCCAATGAAATAATTAGAGGTTACTTCTGGGTCTCTAGAATTATACTCTTAGGTGCTACAGAGCAAGAGAAAGAGTCTGAAACTTGTTGAACTCTCTAGCATGTGTGCACTCTAGGGATGTGAAAATCTATCAATCTTGATTTGGTTGTTTCCCCAAATCCCACCGGCATTTTTTCCATTTGTGTTTTGCATGAGTTTATTTGTTCATAGAAATTCATGTACATTTTGATAAGTACTTTTCCTAATGCATACATTTTAACACATTTTAATGCATGCACTTTGATATATAACTTTCCCATTGACTAAACATGTTTGTGTACATTTTTCAGACACAAATTTTGAACTATTAACATTTCATTCTCTATAGTTTTGTTTTAAAAAGAATCTGTTACTTTTAATTTCAAAAGAGGTCTCTTCACATGCTAAAAATAGGATACATGTCTTTTAAATAATGGTTAATGAAAAATTATTTTCCATTCCTAGTGTACACTAGCAAAATCTCCAGATGGAAAAATAGAAACAGTGATTTATCAGGCAAAGTATAAAACTAAGGACTGGATCTAATATAGAAGATATGAATTACAAAGCAACAGCATTTTTTAACAAATAAACCCTGGTGCTGCAAACATGTATTAGCAATTGGAATGAACACTAGTACTGTATTGTTGATGTACTGTAATTTTTACTGACACATCTGTGGCATAAAAGGGAAAAAAATCTGCTATTATCAGTCTGAAAAAGATGAAGATTGCTTTAGATTTCATCCCTTTGTGAACACCCATTCATTTAAATTCAAACACTATTTCCCCCCTTTTTTTGGATTAAATTTAATTACCTGTGTTTTACAAAAGATTTCTGTAAACAGATCAGTCACAGATAAAAGGGGACCAGGACTCCCTTCCCATTGGTTGATTAACTAATGGTTGAGTCAACAAAAAGAAGAGAAGCATTCATATACAGTGATGATGTAACCAGATACTAAGAAATATAATGATTGATTGATTGCACTTCTAAATCATCTACTAATCAAAGTTTTTTTTTAAGTCAACAATAACTTTTTTGGTTGGCCAAAGGTCATTAATTAGGCAAAACAGGTTAAACAGCAAAAGGTGGAATAAAACAACAGTAAGCAACAGAAATATTTAGTCAGCATCAGTTCATTTTATATACAGATAAAAAGAATAGGAACCCAAACATTAACACCTCCTCCCTTTCCTCACACATACATTGTTCTAAGTCACGTTGGCAATCTATCATGTAGAATTCAACCCATTCCTTTTTAATACACTGAATTGCTACCAGAAAACTTGTCAGTTCAAATATGACTCTATGAGTCTGGCTTGTTACCAAGAAAATCAGTATATTCTGTTCTCCACAATCGCTCTTAACCCCTATCTATTGCACCATAAATTTATCTCTCAGGCTGTGGTACCAGCTCAACTGCAGCTCTATATCCATGTTTTCCACACCTGAATATCCACACTGGCACAAAAGGAATCCCTGTCAAACAAATTAATATTACTGTTGGTGGGAAACTATTCATTCTTGTAACCAGAGGTCTTTGGGTGCTGTACAGTCTGTTAAATAATAAATTTCAACAATCAAACAATGTAGCAGTTACTGGAGGCATTGTTAGAAACTGAAATGACTCTATACATCTTGGATTTGTTTGCATTTCTCATCTATGAAATCTTAAAGGAGTTAAGTTACCATTCTTGGTGCATAAAATTTGAAAATAAATCTTGCAAGCTGTATCTGTTGAGCAAGTGAGGGTAGACGGTTGCACCCAAGTGTCTTTGTGTGCAGTGCTTGTAAAACAGTGAGAGTCACATAATCTGACACACATGCATTTGCAGAAGTAGACCAAGGATTTTATCAGATTACCCCCCCCCCACACACACACGTTCATGTTCTTTTGCTGGCATTTTTATGCTGGAAAAAAGAAGCCACCTTCCAGACCTACCTTAAGCAGTGTCAATGAGGCATCCCTGGCATAAATGGAGCATGAACGGAACTCAGGGTGCGGCTATACGATCATAAAAAAATCCGTATGGGGGGCAAAAAATACGAACAGCCTGTCGTTCGTATGCATACGAACCGGCTATACGATTTTTAAGCCCCCTAAGCTCCGTATGACTCCCTCTTCCCGAAGCTGGCTGGAGCAAGCAAGCCAAGCGGCAGTTTTAAATCTCCCACCGCTTTTTTTTTTTTTTAAAAAGGTTCCTGGTTTGAGGACATTTGGTTTTCCGTATTTACAATATAAAATAAAAATAAACATATAAATTCACGGACTTACCAGACGCTCGCTAGCCGGGAAACCAACATGGCGGCCGCTCCCAATTCCCCTCTGTGCTAGCCCCGCCCCTCTACTCAGCCAGCCAATCAGATTACCCTGCCTGTTCATATGTGTGCGAATGGACCGTACAGACCCGTCAGCCATCTGAACGGCGTACGGATTTCTCTTCGCGATCCGCTTTCCTTCCCGAATGCCACATGTGCGTATTTCAGGGTGGAAAACCGCCCCCCCTCTTTTGCATTCGTGTGCATCCGAACGGCCGTTTGTACGGAAGTGCAAACTTTCGCACGCCGTACGTATTATTTAAATCATGTAGACGGGACCTCAGTTTACTTCCAGGGTTGAGATCTCACTGATTCTCATGCTGCAAATTCAAAAAGTTAAGTAAGACAAATATATAAAATGTAGGCACAAGCATAGAAACACACTTTAAAAATTACAAGTAAACTGAGGGGGTTCATAAAAAGACCGTCCCCTACTTGGCTGTTGTGATCTAACCCAGAAGTGTTCTGTCATTGACGCCATATTCACGTGAGCACAATGGCATGAGGATTCAAATGCTGGCAATGCTAGCAACAAAGCACCAGGGAAGATCTATTGACAGCTTGGGCAGTTAATAAAATGGAATGGCTTTCTGACAGTACATGATCGTGAAAGGACTATGTTGTATGGTACACACACCCTTTCGTGATCATTAGCCCTCGTTATGATGCCATATTTGCCACATCTGATAAAGTCCATAGTCTACCAAAGCTACAATTTCTTTCTCTCAAAGGTGTTACTAGATCCCCTTGCTTACTGATATTGCAGACTAACACAGCTATGGCTTTGAATAATCTGACACAATATGCCAGGGCTGTAGTTGGTTTCTCATGTTTAATATCAGTGAGTATTGAATGCATGTAATTGGGGCCAAGACTGAAGGCTTAGCTGTGCTCTTTTGACCTCATTGACAAAAAGCTGCAGTGAAGTTTGTTTCTTCCAACCTCAATAGAACTAAGTGTGCTGCTTAGCTTACCAGAGGGTATAGGAGAGAGGTTTATATGTGGATGAGTAAACATGAGTCTCCAAACAGCTGGCTCTGGCCCTAACTTGTGTCAAGCAATTGGCACAACTCCTGATTAGAAATTAATTAGATCGATGTCAGCAGAGCACACACAGTTTCCTTCTCATAGAAGAACATGCCAAATCCATTAAGAATAAACTACTTGATGCTGATTCCAGTCTTTCATGCTTTGTCAGTTCAGCTGCATATCTTGCCTGCGTTAATGAGATTCACGGTGAGTATTTTTATTGGCATAAGCATGCAGTGTTTCTATTTTATACAAAAATTTAACTCTCTTTGGCTGCAATTCTTTTCTCTAGAGCAGCAATCAGGTGCTAGTACTACATCTTATAGTATACAGCCGCATTAAAGAAATAATAAAGAATAATAATAAAGAGAAAATAATAATTTGCTTTGTTTTGTTAGTTTTCAGTGCTGTGAAGGTGTAAAGATTCTAATCCCTAGAGCTATGACAGTGTTCTCTGTGTTAAATTCTGAATCTCTGAGACCCAGACTTGGGGCAACAGTTTTCCAGCTGTGGGTGCAGGATGTGTGAAAGGAACTTGCCTGTGAATTTCCAGGACACCATCACAATCTTGAAGCTAGTGGAAACTTCCTCCCTGTTTTCCAAGATCTTTGTGTTTTGAATGTCTCTTGGCAATGAACCTTCACTGACTCACACTGGGTATGAAAATATGACTGTATACCCCTTCTCCATCATCCCATGAAACCTGGGAAATATAGGACGAGGTGCTGTTTTATTTTGATGTAAGTACTTCCTGTATACTTTTAGATAAAGGTATGTGTGCCATGTCCTCACCTGTTCTTTGAATGACAGAGTTGGACTACAACTCTCCCTAAACATTCTGGATGCATTTTATTATCAGCATTGGACTGGGAAGGTGGGATTTGATTAACTTTGCAGCAAAACTCAGCAACTTCTAAAACAGAATTGTGTTTTCAACTGTGATTTTCAGATTTGACCGCCAAGCCTTGTAATTTTTAAAGCATGGACCTTTCTCAGTCCATAATTATAGTGCTATGTTTCCACTTGAATGACCATGGCAACATTCTATGGAGTCCTGGGATTTGCAGGTTCTCAGCTAGAGACCTCTAGGGTCCATTCATACCATAGAAATATAGTCCTACAATCCACTTTAACTGCCATGGCTGTATATTGTGGAATACCAGATCTTATAGCTTGGTGAGGTATCAGAGGAGCTCTCTGGCTGAGACTTCTAAAGCCCCCCTCCCTAAATGCCAATTGCAGGGTTCTATGGGATGTTGCCATGTCATTTACAGTGGAATATAACTGTGTAGTATGTTGGGCCAAACTGGGGAAAAAAAAAAGGATTCTGTAGAATGCAGCCATGACACTTAAAATGGAATAAAAGTGACATAATTGTATAGTGGGGATTCTGTCAGATTGGAGATCTATGGAGCACATGTTTATTAAATTTCTGTACAGAAGGCAATAAATCTAATACTTGGTAATTCCAGCTAAAGTGATCATGTGCCTGGGAGAACCAGAGAGAGTTAACTAGAACTGATAAGATATGGGGGCAAGGGATATAGGGGTAAGAGCTGTTTGGCAGTTGAATGTACTGCCTTGGAGTGTGGTGGAGTCTCCTTCTTTGGATGTTTTAAACAAAGGCTGAATGGCCATCTGTTGGAAATGCTTTGAATGTATACTCTTGCAGAGCAGGGGGTTGGACTACATGGCCCTTGCAGTCTCTTCCAACTCTATGATTCTATGACTCCACTTTTCTGATTATGATTATGATTATTGGGATTTGGGAGGCACATGAAAGGTTGCAGGGAGGAAGAGGGTGAGGGAAAGCTTAATTGCATGCATAGAAGTTCACTCAGGTAATTCTGTATTTAGACCATAGGTTTACTTTATAAATCATTTAGTAGTTTTAATGTGGCCTAACTTCTTTAAAGGCATCTGAAACTGTCTGATCTTGGAAGCTAAGCAAAGTCAGCTCTGGTTAGTACTTGGATGGGAGACTGCCAACAAATACCAGGTGCTGCAGGCTATAGTTCAGAGGAAGAAACTAGCAAAACCACCTCTGAGTATCCCTTGCCTAAGAAAACGCTATGAAATTCATGGGCGTGGCATGTGTCAACAGGTGACTTGAAAGCACATACTATACACACAGAGATTAAACATTAAATGCAGCTTAAACCATTTTAACACATTTTTGCTCACATTCTGAATAAAATTAGAATATGGCTCTGTGGTCAATTATGTTCACTCTAGAAAAAGATTAATTTAAATTCTTATTTTTAACCACTGTAGCCCCAGAGGGTTTCCTCACTTATGTTGGTAAATCAGTAGATTTATTTCTGCATTTTAGACCAGTGCTACTCAACATGGTGGTACCTAGAGTGTTGCTGGTCCCTGAGCCATAGGCTGCTGGTCCCCAGCACGTTTCAAGGAAAGAAAACAATTATACCCAATGGGCCCAAATGTAGTGCCAGTACAGTGTGGTATAGTGGTTTGAGTGTTGGACTATGACTCTGGAGACCAGGGTTTTCTCAGCCATGGAAATCCACAGGGTGACCTTGGAGAAGACACATTCTCTCAGCCCCAGGAAGGAGGCAAAGGCAACCCCCCCCCAAACAAATCTTGCCAAGAAAACCCATGATAGGTTTGCCTTAAGGTTGCCGTAAGTTGGAAATGATTTGAAGGCACACAAGAACAAGAAACCCTGGCACACTGGAGGAGAAATTGCTCATCCTCTACATCAGATAGCCTGAGATGTCACATACTTCAAAATACTAAACCTCAGCTGTTTGTAATAAGAGTGAGTTTCTCAAGGCTTTGTTTAGATTTTTTTTCCCACCCCTTACTCTTCAGCTGATACAGGACTTTGAGAATTGTCAGTAAGTAATAAAGGTATGTGGAAGTGCTTTGAGATCTTTAGGAATTGGACAGTGACAGATGTTAACACAAATAATGGTGCACAACTAGTGGCAGATCTAGGTCAGAATCTTGGCAGGGGGCAGAAAGCTAATCGCTAGTCTACATGTTCTTTTTTCCCCTTTTAAAGTACTGTTTGATACAGTTTTTTTTTTAACTTTCTTTGCCGAGCTCCTGCCTGCCTATTTAAATGGGTTCTTGCTGCTGTTGCATCTTTAGCCCTCTGATTTCTACCAGGCTGTGCATATGGATTATATGCTTGGTTACTCTCACATGGATAATTCATTGCATATATGCTCTGCTTGGTAAGCATCTGGGAATTGTGTGTAGAACTGATGTGAAGGGACAGAGGAGGCTTGCCGAGTAAACTGAGAGATGTGATTTCTGTTCCCTGGGTTTTCTGACTTCCCATTTCTCTCTCTGGGTTTCTATTTGGAATTTGCCTGTTGAAAGACTTGGCCTTGTAGGGCTTCAGGCTGCCTGTCTCATAATTTAATCTTACATTTCTCTGATTTATTTATTTGATTTATTTAATGCAGAACCTGCCCTTCCTCATAGGAGCTCTAAGAAGCTAATACATGCAAAAACATATGCTTCGAATTGCAAATTACAGATATCTAAAATTATTTTACAAATTCTTTATTTAAAATTACAGATAACAGGTATCTGCTAAAGTGCAATAAAATGATACAAACTAGCCACAGCAGAGGACAAATAAAACCCCTGCATATTCCATGATACCTCTCACTAATCACTGTGATTTATCTGGCACCTGGAAGACAAGAATATGAACAACCTTCCACAGAGTTCCATAATTGGGACACCATCATGCAGTCCTGTCCTTTTGAGCTCATTTTCATAGCTTGGTGTACAAATGCATTTCCCTTTTTAAACTCTGTGTCTAATTTCTAGAGCTGCTCAGCTGTAATTCCAGGTGACCTGGCAGTCAAGCTGCTGTAGACTGATAGAACATTTGGCTCATCATCACACCTATATATATAATTCTCTTGGGGATGTTGTCTTTCCCAGTGTGCTGATTGGCTGCTCAGGAAACATGTCCAACCTACACCCAACCAATCACCACCCACATGCAAATTCCCTCTCCACATCACAATCCACTCAATCTGTATCACCGCCTCACATGGGCCTTTCCCTCCTCTCCCTCCCTCAGCCACTCATCAGTCACAGGCTGTGATGAGATACAGGCAGTCAACTGGTGGTGGCAGCAGGATGCTGCTGCCACCACTGGCCAGAGCCATGCAGTCAACTGGTGGTGGTGACAGCAGGGTAACACAGTGAGTCACAGGACTTTTTCGGACAGCGATTTGTAATGCAAGCAGGCTCGTCCCTGTTGCAAGGCTGCTACGCGGCAGGGGGGGGCATTTTGGATGATGCTGTCCCCCTGCCGATACTGTTCTGGAAGAGCTGGAAGGCTGCAGCACCATATTTGGCCATTTCCTAATAGGACTCTAATAGGACTCCCATTGGACTCTCTGAGATGTATGTGTGTGTGTGTGTGCCTTCAAGACACCTGTGAATTTATGGTGATCCATGTGAATTTCATGGGCCAAGCAATATTCAGAGGTGGTTTTGCCAGTTCCTTCCTCTATAGCCCCTGGTATTGATAGGTGGCCTCCCATCTAATTACTAACCAGAGTAGAACTTGCTTGCTTCCAAGATCAGATGGCATCTGGTGCCTTTAGTGTATACTTCTAAATAAGTAAATACTTTCAGTCTCTTCATCACTAAGTTGAAATAGACTTCTTGTGTTATCATCAGCTCGTTTTTGGCAGGGGATTCTGGGAGCTTGAATCAAACAGGTAACTTTTCTGAGCTCAGCCAATAATAGCCATGCATAAATCTTTTCCATCAAACAAATTCATGTCCTTGTATGAATCATTTCCCACTATATGCATAAGTGAAAATTCACTAAACTAATTTAAAATATTTTAAATTTCTGTCTTGTTTAAAATGAGGTCATTTCATTGCCATTTCAGTTTTATATATATGGGAAATGTTAATTTTAACTGAACTCTTAAGGGTTTTAAACTACAATCAATACATTCATGGTGGCGTGTTAGACATGTCCACTATTTGGAACTATTTTGGATTGGCAAGAATTCACACCAAGGTTCAGGATAGTTACACTAATTGTCAATGCATGTTGGTTTGATTCTTTAAGATCAGAGAATTCCAGGAAGAACAAACATAGCAAAAGTTAACCAACATTTCTGGAAATTACATGAAATCCTAATCTCTTCTTTTCAGAAGTATTATCATACCCTCTACAGTTGTGGGTTTGACATCTGCAGATTTTAATATTTGTGGCTTTGCTTCTCCCGCGCTGGAACTGAGGCTGCCATGTGCACATTCACACAACAGCCTCAGGATTTAGGAGGGGGAAGCTCCAGTAGTCACCACGGTGGCCAACAACTGCCTTCCAAACCTGGCTGCTCTGAGGGCTTTGTTAGATGCTTGGTGATGCAGATCTGTGCTGTTCCGCCTTCTCCAAGCACTAGCACAGAAGTCTGGGGCTTGGATAAGGCAATAACAGCAATTTATGTTGCCAAGAGCCCCCAAAGCTGGCTGCTTGTGATGAAAAGGCAGCTCCTTTAGCCAATCTCAGAGCAGCAGGTGCCCAGCCAATAGGAAGGCAGCAGGGCATGGCTATAAAAAGGCCTGACAGAGAGTGAGTGGGTTTTTTTGTTGTTGTTTTGAGGTTTGGCTGGAAAGAAAGAGTTACACCGAAGGGAGGGTGTGCTCTTAGAGTTCCTGAGGGAACTTTTCAGTCTGAAGACCACAGAAGGGTCTTAAGGGTCCAGAGAGGGACTGAATAGACTTGGAGAGTCTAATAGGGAGAGGCCCAGAACAAGTCAAGTATATAAAGGGGATTTAGGACTTTGTGCCTGAGTTAGTAGTGCTCGTGTGTCTAGATTGATGTTATTATTTCAAAAGGAATCTTATGTAACTAAGCCTTAAGAAGATTAACAACTTTAATACTCAACTACAGTTTATTTATTTTATATTTTTCAATAAACTTTCGTTAGAGTTTAAAGCTGCTTGGCCTCCGTTTAATTTAAACCACGCTACCTGATATCAGGGACACAAAGGGCTGTCCCAATAGAAAGTGGTTGGTGCATCACACATAATTTTGGTGGCAGTGGTGGGATAGGAAAAGCCCCTGCGCCACTAGGAAGGCGCCTGGCACCACACATATTTTTGATGGCAGCGGTGGGATGCAAGAGACCCCACAGGACTGCCATCCTAAAGTCAGAGGGTTAAGGTGGTGGGTTGACTGTGTATGGGTCACCACACTGCTGTGCAGGATTTGGGAGACTCTTGGCTACAGAAATTTCTACTGCCCCGTCTTCACCAAGCACTAGCACAGCAATCTGGGGCTTGGAGAAGGCAGGGCAGCAGCAATTTCTGTTGTAAGAGCCCCCAAAACCAGCTGCTGTGCTAGTGTTTTGGGAAGGCTTTGGGAGACTCTTGGCGATGGAGATCTCTGCTGCTTCACCTTCCCCGAGCACTAGCATAGCAGCGTGGGGCTGCTGTGTGAATGTGCCTGGCTTCCCCAGGCTTTAGGAAGCAGGTCAGTGGCAGAAGGGCCTGGCCGCAAGACCCACATTCTTCATACTCCTCTCCTCCACAGAGCTGACAGCCGCCTGCTTCACAAGCCTGAGGAGCCCTTCTGGGAAACTCTGCCCCCACCTCCACTGTGTGTATTCATGGTTTTTTCACTTTTGTGGGGATCTTGCACCCCTAACCCCCACGAATGTGGAGGGCCGACTGTAATCAGAAAAGACAATTTTTTGTTTTAAAAAACAAAGAATAGTCACACCATTTAGATAGACCAAGAAACTCACTCAGAATGAACAAACTCTTGACAGTTTTGCCTTCCCACCTAGTCATATTTTTTAAAAAAATATGCCTATGAAGAAATTAGTGAATTTGGGTAAGTGCTTATTAGAAACACTCCATATGAAATTCTTATATATTTGCACTTATGTATTACAGCAATCTATCAGAAACATGGTGGCACACCTAAATGAGGACCGCAAGTGGCTGAATTTCTAAAACTCACAAAGATCATAATAAATGCCTTGGAACAAACTTGAGATTTTAAACATTTGAAAGTTCTTATTTTTAAAAGAAATTGAATGAAATACTTATCTCTCCATGAAATTCACAAAAATGCAGAATAGTGCATTAGCTACAGGGCACAAAACTACATGATGACAGCACAACTCAGCCCAAATGTGCAGCTGATCGCTTATAAGTGAACACCAACTGAATTCTCTCCCCCCATCCTCCATTTCATTTATTTTTTCAGGGTGAAGATGATGATTTACTGTATTTTGATCCCACTCTTCGTTTAGTTGTTTTTTCTCCTAAAGCTGCTTAACTCAGTAAGGAGGGAGGGAGAGAGAGAGAGAGACCCTGCCATCAAACTTAAAAATGGAAAAGACAAGGTTCACAAGAGAAAGAAAGAAGGTGGGGATCACTCTTTCAATGTCATAACCGAATAGTGAGCTTTCTATCCAGTTCAAGTTTAGCTGATCTTCAGTTACTGGTACTCTTGCTTTGATAATATCAATTGGTGGCTCCAGTTCTTTTGGCTGATGGATGAATCCACAATGTTCTTTCCTTTTATATTTCTGGTCACAAGGCTGCAGGACATTGGAGTCATGTGTTTTCTTTGACAAGAAGCAGGAAGTGAGCCTGTTACCCGGATGTGTGGGGTCTATGAAAACCTACTCGTGACACTAAAATTATGATATTAAGTTGGGGAATTTTAATAAGCTCAAAATTATGGCTGTGAGAGGTCGAGTAATTTAATGGGACGTTTACACCTGGGTATACTGGTACTCACTGATGAGACTCGGAGCCAAAATGAAATAAAAATGTTTTTTATTGGAAAATAATCACAGAAGCATTTACACATGCACTCATGCTCACAAGACAACCACACAAGGCTAATGAAGAGTCAAGACAGAAATATTAGGACAGATGAATAGATTTGGGGAGTTATGGGCAACATTTACCAGTTCTGAAGAGAAGAAGTTCATGCAGGAAAGGACTACTCAGACTTGGATATGAGGGTGGTACAGCAGTCCACACAGTATCCAACTGTAGCACACATGACTATTACTTGCTGGTAATATTTTTACCCAATATTGTACTCTTAAGGAGTGTTTTGAGTGTAAAACAATGCTTGGGTGAATTTCCCACAGTTAAACAAAGGAAACTCTGGCTTCATTAATTGCCACTAATGGATGAGATGTTAAGTTTGATGGGTTTATGGCAGCCCCCTTATTGTGGATAGGAAAATGTACTAAGGAAGACATTTGTGGGGATGAGTGGGGATAACAGATGTTCTAGTCACTGTTTGTTTTTTTGTTTTTTGGAGTATGTGTCACTGTCAGGTACATCCAGGGAAGATTAGCACATGCCTTCTAAATGACCCTGACTAAGGGGTTTCACATTAATCTTTTCCTGGGCATGTTTGTTGGTAGGAATTTCCATGACATCTTGGTAGGTCCTCGTGACCTCCACTTGACCCTATATTTGGTCAACCCTGGTCTACCTTAGACCTTGTGAAGCGTCCAATATGCCGAATTATGAATTATTAGAGGAAGGGGGTGTAAGGCCAGGTATCAAGCCACTGCAGTTGCTCCTTCTCTGCTTGATGGATGGGATAGGTTAGTCTTGACCTTGGCTTGATGTTGTTCCTTCCTCACAGGCAGGGAATGCAGCCTCCTATTTATCCCACAGTTGCTCCAAGCAGCATACACAGTTATGTTGGCTTTTATCCTTCTCACTTTGAACGGATAGGCAGAAAGGCAGCAGATAAATGTAATATGATAAAGGTAATAATATGATCCAGTATGTATGTCAGCAGATACTTTCCCATCAACATTCAAACTATTTCCATTCTCTGAGAGTATGTTGTTGTTGTTGTTGCTGTTTGCCTTCATGTCATTTCTGACTTATGGGAACCCTAAGGCAAACAGTTACTTACCTACAGGAGGACACACAACACAGATGGGGAGACAGGTACAAGGCCTTGCCACAAATCCAGATGCCAACTCCGTTCACACATTTAATCAGAAAGTGTCATCACAGGACCTAATCACATCACCCACAATATTAGAGGTACTTTCACTTGCTCGTCCTCCTATGTGATAAATGCCATCTTTTTTCAACAATGCCCTTCAGCACTGTACATTGGGCAAACAGACCAGTCTCTACTTCAGAGATAAATGGAAATAAATCAGACATTAGGAATGGGAATACACAAACACCAATTGTAGAAACTTCAGTCTCCCTGGGCATTCCATCTCTATCTTCAGAACAATTGTCCTTGAACAGAAAAAAACTATAAAGGAAGATTGGGAAAAGAAACAGGAATTGGAATATATTCATAAACTCCAGCCCATAATGGTGGGTTAAACAGAGACAATGGTTTCTTGGCACAGTACACATATTGTAACACTAGTCAACACCCCAGTCTCATGAGAGTGCTCTTGGCTAGTTTATCTCATCACCTTTCTGGTTCCCAGCTAGCATCACACTACATTCCAGTAACTCCCTCCACCATTCATATGGTTATCTACTTGCCCTGGCCTGCTTTTGTCCCTCAATGAACATAATTAAAACTGAACTTGTCACCTCATAACCATACCCACAAGTTTTGCATTTCTATGGCTATTCACAGATATAGCCACTTGCTCATAAAGGTCTGTTCCTAAGCATTCACTCCATGTGAAGCATCTGAGGAAGTAGATTTAGTCTATGAAAGCTTATGCAACAACTTTTTTATCTTAATCTCAAAGGTGCTATAAGATCCCTTTGTACTTCTGAAACTTAAATTTGAACAGGAATACATTTGTGCTCTGAAATCTGTGCTTTTACATATGTTGCAGTCAGATGCAATACTGCAAAAAAAATGCTCACACAAAAATGCATATAGGAAAAAGAGCACATGAAATGTGCTTATGATGGAAATATGTCCATGTTAGGAAAAAACAGTATATATTCTAAGGGGTAAAATTTGTACATTTCTGAAAAGAGTACAAATTTATGGATATGAGGAGAAATGTGCATGAAAGAATGTACAATTTTTTGTATGGACTTTTTGACTCCCCCCCAATATCTATATCTATATATCTAGATATAGATATATAGATATAGATATATGCAGAAATGGGATAGAACAAGCTGAAATGATTTGGCTCCATATCACACAATCCAGGGTTTTATCTCTGTCACTTAGTTTGCCATCCTACATACAATCTCATTGCTGTATTGCTCTTTAATGTGCTCTTCCTTCCTCTCTTTCTGTGCTTTGACCCTGAAATACACAATATCCTAGAGCTGTATACCACTGAAATACAGATGGGATTACATGGTATTTATGAGAATTGTTAACTCAGGTCTATTCTGGGTGTGCCAGGTCTATTCTGGGTTGGTTGCTCTTGTAGAAAATAGTATGCTAATATGCTCCCTGCCTCAGCTCAAAAGTATTTTCTTCCAAATGTGAGGGCTTCAGAGTCTTGGTTAGCTTGAGACAGACTATACTCATCCTGTGTTCCAAATATCATTTGCCTTCCATAACTCTCATTTATTTATCCCGATATTGTTTTGCCAATGGATCTGTGTAGTCTTGAAGCATTGCTTGTAGTTTCACAGTGGAATTCCAGCCTGGGGCAACTTTAATCTAAAATGCAGTTTGATGAATGTGGAAAGAGGCCTTCAAGAGGCTTTTTCCACACAATCAAGCTAAGTGTGCCCCAGCTGCATTTCATCCTTTATGAGATATTCCCACTTGTCCTTATAGCATAATACCTCTTTTAATTTAAATACAATATTTCCCAGGGACTGGGTGGGTTAATAGAATTGCAGAGTTGGAAGAGACCACGAGGGCCATCCAGTCCAACCCCCCTGCCACGCAGGAAATCTTGATCAAAGCATCCCCGACAGATGGCAATCCAGCCTCTGTTTAAGGACCTCCAAGGAAGGAGACCCCACCATGCTCCGAGGGAGTGTGTTCCACTGCCGAACAGCTCTTACTGTCAAAAAGTTCCTCCTCATGTTGAGGTGGAATCTCTGTTCCTGGAGCTTGCATCCATTGCTCCGTGTTCCAGTCTCTGGAGCAGCAGAAAACAAGCCTGCTCCATCCTCAGCGTGACATCCCTTCAAATACTTAAACAAGGCTATCATATTGCCTCTTAACCGTCTTTTTTCCAGGCTAAACATACCCAGCTCCCTAAGTCTCTCCTCATAAGGCATCATTTCCAGACCTTTCACCATTTTAGTTGCCCTTCTCTGGACACGCTCCAATTTGTCAATATCCTTTTTGAATTGTGGTGCCCAGAACTGGACACAGTATTCTAAGTGAGGTCTGACCAAGGCAGAATAGCGTGGCACTATTACTTCCCTTGATCTAGACACTATACTTCTATTAATGCAGCCCAAAATCGCATTGGCCTTTTTAGCTGCTGCATCACACTGTTGACTCATGTTCAACTTGTGGTCTACTAGGACTCCTAGATCCCTTTCGCACGTAGTCTCATTCAGCCTGGTCTCTCCCATCCTATATTTATGCATTTCATTTTTCCGCCCTAAATGCAGTACTTTACATTTCTCCATATTGAATTTCATTTTGTTAGCTTTGGCCCAGCTCTCCAGTCTATCCAGAAATTGATAGTTTTGCTTCACGAGGAATAACTACATGTTGGCTTGCATCTTCTTCCCCTTAAAGTATGAACAAGCACTTCTAGTGTAGAAGAGAAAAGTGATTCAAGAACCAGAGATGTTACGAAGTTGCAACTAAGGAGGTTGTGTACTGACATGGAGGTTCTCAAGGCAGCAAATCCCAAAGTGGCATATGGAGTTACTTGGAAGTAATAAGTCACAGGAAACATTATTAGGGAACATGATGAACATCACTACATTTAATGTAGTGGGTAAGAGTAAGGATACTGCATGGGATTAGTGAGTAACAGGATGTAGTTATTTTCTAATCTTACTTTTAGGGGCATTTTAAGAGGAATTATGGCAGGATGTCTTCAAGTTTTTTGCCACTCTCTTATCAATCCTGCAGCTTTCCTCCTTCAAAAACATTATAGAAAAGTCATGAGCAGTGCCAAAAGTAACACAGTGAGTAACCTTTCCCCACTGAGTGACAGGGAAAGATTACTTTTAAAATATGGGTAATGTGTAGTAGAAAAATTACTTCTGAAAAGTAACTTTCCAATTACTGGAGAACAGAAAATCTCATTCAGTCAGATGGCGGCAAAGGTGGAACTGGCAATGGATTTCTCAAGACTTTCCCTCAAGACTCCTTGTCAGTGGCTCAACTTGAGCAAAATAATAGGTAACCTTGTAACTAGCGTGGACAATTTAAGAGGGCTGGGGTCATTTCCCACCCTTTTGGAACCACTACAGCCCACAATAGCCTCTCCTGCCAAAAGGCCATTCTCAGTTTTTAAAACACTGTTGTTATCATTGCTGTCATTGTTGTAGGCTAAAAGAAGGTACAGATGAGCCCTTTTTCTTTTAGAGAAAATCACAAACCCCTGGAGGCTTCTGGAGGCATGATTCTTCTTCTTTTTGGAGCGGGAGGGAGACAAAACATTGGAGGGTTCTGGGGCTGCAAAAATAGCTAGGAGAAATGCATGTGGCCTGTGGACCATATGTTGCTAATCCCTAAACTAGAAGAACATGCTTCACTGAACCTTGCATTTACGTCCCGCATCCCAACCTTGCTGTGAAGAGATCAGAATCATCTGTTTTTAACCTAACCAGGAATCCACGTTAATGTTCAAAGGAACTCTTGCTTATTTTAAACTATGGCTTGTTCATACAAATCAGGATCATACACCTTAACTTTTCAAACTACCTTAAACAGAGTTCTTCCAAGTATGGAAACAGCACAAAGCTATGCTTAGTTTAAAAACTGATATGAATGCTTCCAATTGCCATGTGGCAGGAACAGAGAGAAGAGTGCCTGAATCTGAGGCTTGTTGAGTATTATTTATAGTTCTAGGCCATGATTTAAAATTACATCTGCAAAAGCCTACTGTTACATAGTCTAGTCCCCACTAGTTACCACCAGTATGGCTTGTGATGGTCACGTGGGCATTGCTAAAAAAAGAGAAGGAGTAGATCACCAAAAGAGAGGCAGATTTGAACATGCTAATCTATATGTATACATGAAAATATAGAAATTACTGTAATTTAAATAGAAATACAATACATTTACCATAGTAACTATGACCATGGGACCTGGGCACTCCCAATGTGCTCTACCATTCAACTGTCCTGATTTATCAGGGATAGTCCCAGTTAATCCTCTGTTTACCCATTTTTTTTTTAGCTGCTTTAAAATGTCCCAGTTTCTCTGTCCCTCCCACTTTCCCCATTTGTCCTCAGCTTACTTGAACTACTGCAAACTAATTTCAAAGTTCAAAAGTACTTTTCACTCAACTCAGTGGAGGGGAGAGGACAGGAGAGGGCTGAATCTTGTCTTTCGCGGTAGGTTCGGGTAATAGCAAACCCCTGCAGTCTCTCCTAGCTTGTGCATTTTTCCTAATTTATAATCTTTGCTATCTTGACTGTACATGTGTCCCAGGTTTCATCTGTCAATGTTGCAAAGTATGCTTCAAGGCCCTTTTTCTGCCATCTTATGGTTACATTTCTTTAAACAGTTCTTGTACTGAACAGCCATTTAGGCAGAGGACTGACTTTGGTAAAGTAGGACACATAACCACTTTACTTGTATGATGGTTCACATTACAATAACAGTGTAGTTTGTTACTTGTAGGGAAGAACTGCATTTTTTTAAAAAAAGTAAGAAAACATTGTTCTTTTAGTGCTGAAAAATGTGATACTTCTAGGGACTTTATCAGACCACCCTCCTCAAAAGTTCTTTTGCTGGCATAAATTGTAGCATTTTTATGCCAGCAAAACAACTCCCCCTACCAGACCTTACCTTGCTCCCATTGAAGAGGCAGCCCAGGCACTCACGCCCTGGTTTCAAATCCCACTGATTCTCGCAAGAGGATGCTAGTGTGGGAAACTTCTTTAAAAAACAGTTAAGACACAAAAAGTTAACACAAGCCCCAAAACTCATTTTTAAAGTCCCAGGTAAATGGGGGAGGGAGAGTCATAAAAAGAGCACCCCCTACCTAGCTGTTGCAATCTCAACAAGAAGTGTTTGCCCATTCACACTGCATTCACGTGAGTACAACGGCACACATATTCAAAAGCCGGCAATGCTGGCAGAAAATCGCCATGGGGGATCAATTGATGGCTTCACCTGTCAATACAATAGGACGTTTTTACTTTACATGATCGCAAAAGGGCGATGTCATCTGGTATGCACCCCCTTTTGTGGTCATTAGGCGTTCTTATGATGCCATATTTGCATGGTCTGATAAAGCCCTAGAAAAGAAGTGTATGCTCCTGGGTAGATATATGAACAGTGTGCAATTAGTAAGAAACAAGTAGGGAGAAAAGCTGATCAGCTGGAAAGGCTCACTAATATCTTGCAGCCCAAATCCCAGTTAGCATAGGACTGCTGAATCAATGGGGCTGTGGCATGCCAACAATTATTTAAGACCCATTGGTTCAGTGGGATAACACTAGTACTTGCTGTTAGGTTAAGACTTTTATATACCATTAAAGTCTGTTAATTGCTTAAGCTGTGTATGAAGGGTAATTCATACACAACAACCCAAAAGTGGTCTCTTAATGTAGTAAGGACACATAAAGGGTCTTTCCATGACAGAGTTTTGCATACAAAATTTTTATGAAAACAAATAATTAGCATACCAGTCCATACACAAGCGTATTCTGAGTTTGTTTTGAGTTGTCTGGCACTGCCTATGCTGCTTGCAGATCTGAGTGTTGCTGAACACCTGGAGGAGGCTTCATTTCCTGAAAAATACTTGCAAAATTGCTCTCTCTCTCTCCCCCTTTTTTTTTTTTTTTTTGGTCAGCATTGTGATTGAATGTAAAATGTACTCACACCATTTCCCAAGCCTTGATAGCAGCTTACAGCTACTCATCTGTTTCTTTTCCTCCCAATATCTGTTCCTGGCAACAGTAGCTTTTCTGTGAAAGGCTGCTATTGCTGTAGGTATCTGAAAATCCTACTAAGGGAGCAGCTTCAACTCTCATGCCATAATTCATCCTTTTTCATCTTTCACATTTCTCTGGTCTGGAACAAAAAGGTCCAATCATAGCACTTACCAGCAGCACTGTCTTTCTTGTTGAAACAGAAGCCAGCTGCAGCTTTATAGCTAGGGGTCCAAATTACAGTTGCCAGTGACAACCAAAAATGTAATTCCAGCAGCCAGCAGGGAAAGCCTCTGCTATATTCTGCCACAGATGCAGGATTTTTGTATTATTATTATTTTAAAAAGTTTTGCAGGTTATCTAGGAAGGCAGAGAATTCTACTTTTAAAATGGAGCAAGCTGTGTTTTGGGTTGGGGTGTACTATCAGCATTGGAAGAAAGGGCTTTCTACAAACATACATATCATAACTGATATGTAGAAAAAACAACACCAAACTGCTACATTGCTCTCACAGAGAAGAATCACATGCTTTGCCTCTGAAGTAGAAATCCAGAAAGCAATGTTGCTGTGCACTGCCAAAATTTATGGACTCCCATTTATAGTTGTTTCATTTTGCTAAGCCAGGGATTGAACACATGCAGCTGGTTGTTCTTGCAGCCCACTTTGCTTCCTTGATTTCAGCAGTGTGGTGCTTCTGTAGCAAAACAGGCAGCAGTTTTAGATTGTGAAAGCAAAGCAGTCAGGAAGCAGGCACCTTGTTATAGAGGAGAATCACACTTCACAAGGATTCCAGGAAATACAATTCTGCTTTAAAATCAAGGTCTGAGCTCAGCTGAGAACCTTGTTTTAGCATCTTCATGCAGTCTTTGGCAAACCAGAGGTGGCTTCTCCATTTCAGCAGTGTGGGGGTACTGAAAAGTTCTTGGCCTGACCAAGAAGGGAATGACCTAGAGCCATGAAACTTACATACTATTCCACATATTTAACCCAAAGTTTGACCCACTTGGCACATTGTTTCTTAAGTTACTTTAACGCTTCCAAAAAAATAATCTGATGTCTGGTCACTGAAATACTGCTCTGCTGCTGCTATCATCTTTAAATCATTTGAAAATGTCCTTCCTTTCAATCTCTTTGTAAGGTTTGGAAACAGGGAATAGCCAGATGGAGCAAGATCTGGTGAGTAGGGTGGATGGTCTATGTACTCAAGCCCCAAATTCTTCAAAACAGCCATCATCTTTCTAGCTTTGTGAGCAGGTACATTGTCCTGCAAAAAGAACAACTTTCTGCAGCTTCCCTTGCTGTTTTTCCTTCAACGCCTCCTTTAACCAGCACAGCAAGTTAGAGTAATGTTCTACATTAACTGTGTTGTCTTTCTGAAGATAGCCAATCATCAACATACCTTCCTTATCCCTAAAAACTGTGGCCATGACCTTTCCGGTAGACGTTTATCTTGAATGTCTTTGGCTGTGGAGAACCTGAGTGCCACCACTGCAAGGACTGTTGTTTGGTCTCCAGATCACAGTGATGTAACCATGTTTCACCAACAGTGATGATCATTCCATAAAAATATCACTGGATTGCTCAAAATGCTGCTAAATCAACTTAGAAGTATTCACTCAATTTTGTTTCTGGTCAGCATTCAAACATTTCAGCACCCATGTGGCTAACAGCTTCTTCATAGCCAACTGCTCATGTGTAATGGCTTCTTCAGACCGAGGAACCAGCAGCTTCAGAGTTAAACAGTAAGATTTATTGGTACAGTAGTCTAAAGAGTTCACACTACAATATTGGCAGCTCAGAATGAAAACTATTTGCAAATTAAGTTAAAAAGTATTTACAATCTACAAATCTGGCAGGCTATACAGTCATTGGCTATCCCTCATCCCCACTCCCCTTTCTCATGGAGAGTGCCCACCTCCCATTATTCCCATGGCAACCTCAGGTGCCCACTTTAATCATACAGTAGCAGACACATAAAATACCCTCCTTTGTCTCTCAGTACAGTACCAGCTTAGCTGCAATAGGATAACACAGAAGCAGAACATAACTGAAATATTTCAGAAGATCACTTTTGGGACTGATCCTGACATCATGAATTATAAACCCAATGTGTTTCTGGGATATCTCTAGTGTCTCAGCAATTGTTTTAGCTGAGATTTGCTGATCTGCCAAATCAGGCTCAACAGTTTCAGGAGTCGATACTGTTGAAAGCCTTGCAGACCTTGCTGCATCATTGGTCTCGAAATCTCCACACTGAAACTTAGCACACCACTTCTTCCTAGTTGAGTATGATGGCACTTGTCACTCAATGTTTGCATCATAATCTCAAAGATTTCCTTTTGAGTTTTCTTCTACAGGAACAGGGACTTTATGATGGCCTGGTGTTCACCATTTGAAAATTTCATACTTGTACATGATTCTATTGATGATCTGATCTGACAAAATTCAAAAAGTAGAGCTGCAATCCTGCAAATTGGCAATTTACAATAGAAAAAAAAAACACTCTTTCAAACTACAGTGACAAATTAAGTTCAGATTTTGGAAAGTGGGTTGGGCTGAGAACTTTTCAGCACCCTCTTATATGTAACCAAGAAAACATAGGGTGTTGGCCTGCATTGGGATCCAAGGGGCCAAAATTGTCCCCTGACCCATCAAGGTTGCCTATTCCTGGGCTAAGGCCAACTAAATGTATGTTTTACACTTTTAAATAGAGAAGCAGTGGATCTTTTAGATACACTATTTCTTCAGGCATAACAGGAATCTAATCATTTTTGAGTCGAAATCTAATCATAATTGCATGCAGGCTCTTTCTGCTTTGTATACTATGAATTCTAGCCACTGCATTTGCTTGGGAGCTAGTAAGCTGTTTGATACTTTCACATGCAACACACATGTCCTATGATTGAGGATTATGGTCCTTCTCTGTCAGATGAAGAATGAGTGCATATTTGTCCATAAATACTCATAAATAAAAGAAATAGAAGAAATGTTTCATCTCCAGTGTTAAGAGCTAACACAAAAGTAGTGGAAAATAATACATCTTCTAAGCTATGATTGTATGTTTTAATTTTTTTCTTCTAATTTATATATATTTTTAATTATTGTATGTTTTTAATCCTTCATAATTTAATATTATTTTAAGGGGTGGGTGGGCTAGGGTATTGTGATTATGGAGTTTTATATTGTAAGCCGCCCCGATTGCGTTGCAGAGGGGCGGGATAGAAATAAAATTTTATTATTATTATTATTATTATTATTATTAAACAAAGTAATAACCCCCTTTCCCTGCTTTGTCTTGATTCTCCCTTTTCTTATCCTTCCATCTCTGCTGCCCCTACCCAAGTCATTCAACTTCTTTGAACTTGGCAGTATGTTTAAACAATTCTTGGCCAGAAATTTAAATTTTCAAGCAGTAAGTGAGAAATGTGTAGAATAGTCTAGCAAATGTTCAGCTTCTGGAATTTTCTGTAGTTTCTGTTTGACTAAATTGTTTGCAAGAATGCTGAGATTAATTACAGCTAACTTAATCTGTTTCAGCAAAGAGAGGGTGCATTGGGATGCAGAAGGCTGAGGTTTCAGCTTCTGTAATTGCTGAGAATGTCCTGAAAACATGGTTAGTTTGAATGATCTTTTGAATGACCTCAGTGACTTTCATAGCCAGGCTTTGAGGAGAATGAGAAAAGTTGATCGTTGCAAGAATATCTCATGGTGCCTAATGAGCTGCTGGGATTTTTTTTGTCCCCAAGTAATAGTGTCCCCTATTTTCTTAGCAAATGGGATTAAAATACCACATATATAAAATTGTTTTCTCTCATCTTGTTTTCTTCAGTGGTATGCTAAGTATTGTTGCTATTGCCAGAGTATCCTTCATGAATTACGTAAACACAAAGTATGGTTTTTAATTCAAAAGTATTAGGCGAGTTCCTCTTGCTTTATAATGTATCCTTTTTATTTCTGTTTTATTCTAAAACACCACCCTAGTTGTCTCCCTATTCCACATTCTATACATGTCTGTTCAGAAGTAAATCTATGGAAATGGATGAAGCTTACTCATAGAAAGGTGGGTATAAGGTTGCAGGCTTACATGATAGAAGTAGTAGCTGAAGACAGAATACGATGGGATATATCTGTGTTAGCCAACTCAAGAGTTTCAGAAGAAAATCAATCTTTGCCTTATAGGTTATATCAAAGCCTTAGACCATGTATAGATCATGAAAACCTATGGATCTCATATCCTCCAACATTTCACAGGTGAAAATATGGACACTTGCGGCCAAGAAACATTAGAGTGTGGTCAAGATGGCAAAAATGATGAAGAACACATAACCTAGGAGAGGGTGTAGCCATTTGCTTTTGCCAGAGCCTTCTGGGAAGGGCAAAATTCTACTCCGGCCTCTCCTCTCCTCCCTCTTGAGGTAACTGAGTGCAAACTACTTTTGCACTTTGACCTCAGTTTGCAGCAATTGAAGTAAGCTGAGGACAAAGGGGAAAAGTGGTAGGAGGAGAGAGGAACTGGGATATTTTAAAAGCAGAAAACTGGGATGACAGAGGACCAATCAGAACTGTCCCTGTCAAAGCAGAACAAATGGAGGGTATGGCATCTCTGAAAGAAATGAGTGTGGCACAACATTTGATTGTCCATAACCAATACTCTGGAAAAGAAGACACTGCTAGGAGAAAATGTGGAAAAGCAGGATGATTTCCAATTGACAATTTTTTTTTCTGCAGAAAATTGTGGGATTTGTGCATGTGGAGGAAACCTGCTTTCTTTGCAGAAAATACAATTTTCTGCACAATAACTGCATTTTTGTGCCGAATAAGTCCCAAACTGCAAATAGTCTTTAAAAAAATTGAAGTTTCCAATGACTGTTTCACAGCAAGGAGAAAAATAGTAAAATTCTTGCTTGCTAGAGCAAAATTTGCTAATATCTACACCCCTTATCTGCATGTCCTTAATCCTTATTCTTAATCCTCTATCTGGCTTCTCTACACTTATTTTTAATGTCCAGATCTCCAGATTGGTGTGAAGCACTTCAGATTGTGCCAGTTCTGGAATTTGTCTAGAACAGACTTCAGCCAATCCATTGTATGATAAAGGTCATACAAATCAGTCCAGATTAGCTTTATTTACTTAGTTATTTGAGATGAGTCGCACAGTCCTAGATTTTATCCCATCTCAAGGACAGGACTGGGAACAATGAAGTGGCAATAGTAATCACCTTTGAAATAGTATTGCTTGGCTGGGTGAAAAAAGAACCCTAATACATTATTCACTCTGTACTTGAATGGCAGCAACAACAAAGAGGAAAGAGAATATTATCAGAACAGCAAAAGAACAATGATTATTATATTTGGTGAATTCTACAGCCAGGGGCCAGTTTTAATTTTGTTTCTGTTTCCACCCTCTGATTCTGTAACACATTTATCACCTTTGCAATAAAGCTTCATAATTAATTGCCTACCTAATTAAAAATCTCAAGTACCTCATGCTACTTATCCAATAGGCAACAGAGTAGAAGAGGCAAGGTGCAGAATCTTTGTGTGGGAGCCTAATTATACTTGTTAACTAGGAATGTGCAAGGAATTCACTCACAGCTGGGTTTTTTTAAAAAATGGATTACCCAGCCTACACTTCCTGGAACTGAGCATAGACTTGGATGTGATTTATAGTCAGAAATCTGTAGATGTCTCTACTTGTCTTGCCTAAACAAATTGTAAAAAGAACTTTAAAACATTTTAATTTTTTTTTACATTTAATGTTTTTAAACATTTTTTAACATTTGACTTTTTTTTTTTTTAAAGGAAAATGTGCCCATTTCAAAATTGTCCACAAACTTGCTTTGGTCAAAGGGTATATGCAGTTAAAACTTTATAGAATTAAAGGAAAGGAAAGGAAAGGAAAACATTTTTTTAACATATTTCTGTTTTGGAAGAGAACCCACGTAGAACTGAGAATGATAAAAAAAAAAAATCAGAACTTTGATGAAATTGGGCTGGTCAAATCTGACCATCCCTGTTAATTAACATGGACATTACCTGAAGTTAAGCACTTTTAAGCATGCTGTTTCTGATGTAAATGATTTAAACATTTGCTAAGGGGGGGTGATTCAACAAACTGGAACTTAAACACATTGAACAATGGATAGATTATGTGTGTGCTTTATTATTTCCATTTTGGCAATGACATACCCTCCATATGAAACCTGGGACCCATGAGGCCAAGCAAGATGTACAAGATGGCAAACCAATGAGGAAGAGCACAGAATCTAGGAAAGGCTGCAGAGGTAGGCTTTTGCCTACACCTCCTGGAAAGGGCACAATTCTTCCCTCTCTTCTCCTCTCCTCTTGTTGGGTAACTGAATACAACCTACTTTTGCACTTTGAACTCACTTTGCAGCAGCTGAAGTAAGCTAAGGACAAACAGGGAAAATGAGAGAAAGAGAGAGAAACTGGGACATTTTAAAAGCAGCTGAATAAAGTGGGATGACAGGATTAATCAGGGCGGTCTCTGCCAAATGGGAATAGTTGGAGGGCATGCAATGAGGTAGGCTGTGCAGTTACCCCATTTGTGTCATACCCAATTCCCCAAAAGCCAGGGTGGGAGGTTAGAGGACAAAAGTTTTCATAAAAAGCCTGACTCACCACTCAATATTTGGCTCAGTCCTAGCTGGAAAATTCAGCACAACATCTCTGTGTTCATAGTTCCTTATAAATTCTTTGTGCATCTCAAGAAATGAAAGTTGGTGGGGGAAAATATTCCCTTTGCTATAAATTGTAGCACAGAAAGGCAATGGGACAGCCACATAATTATTTCTGGGCAGCATTTCAGTGCTTCTAAATTCCATGAATAGTAGTTATATAAAAGCATAATAAAAAGTTGGTGTTAGTTAATGGTTGTTGAGCAGGGGTGGGTAATCTCTGGCCCTTCACATGTTTTGAACTACCATTCCTGAAATCCTTTAATGTTAGCCATACTGTGTGAGACCGTGTTGTAGGCTAAAGCATATGGAGGAGGAAAAACTTACCCACCCCTGTTGTAGAAGCAAACTTGAAAATACAGTGGGAAAATCCAAAGAAAACAAAGAAGAATGGAGTATGATCCTCATCCTCATTTCAAGACTACAGTTCCTAAACACTTTACCAGTAGCCTTACTGTGCAGGACTGAGTTGTAGGCCAAAGCATGTGGAGGAACAAAACTTCTCCACCCCTATTGCAGTGGCAAACTTGAAAATACAATGACAAAATCCAAAAGAAACAAGGAAGAAAAGGGTATGATTTTCATTGTTATCATTTCATGTACCACATTTTACAAGAGGTCAGTCATTCTTATTTTGCTGCATTTAGGAATAATCTGTGTCCATATAATAGTGCAATAGGGCACATACTTGTCTGCCATTTATGCTCATATGCTCTTGGTATTATAAGAAAATTACATGAATATAAATATATATACTTAGGAGATTTCAGGCTGTAGACCATCAGAAGAGGAAGGAAGCCAGAGGTGGCATAAGAGATACAGGAATAATCAAGGCAGGAGGAGTAGAAACATGGTGTTTTCAGCTCTGTAACTGGAAAGATGTTCAGTACCAAGAAGAATGAGGCTGAGGGGTGCAGGTGATTGATGCAACACAAAGCAAAAAGTGATGTGGATGGAGAAGGAAAAAGTAATAGAGAGGGAGACACTAGAAGTAGAGTGGAATCATAGGGTGTGGCACAATTGGTAACACAATGTTTGCACTGCTACCAACTAAGCCCAAGGGTACAGCTAGAGGAAAGCAGGAACAAAGACTGCTTCAATAGTATCCCCACTGGGAAGCCAACCTGGAGGAAAAGAAAGATAAAGGGCAACAGATTTCTATCCAAATGATTAAGGGTGTTTTAGAATAGCCCAACTGAGAATTATAAGAGATGAAGCAAATGAGGGGAGAGGATGATGTTAACCTGATCCCAAATGTGTTTGAGAATAATCCTAAAAACTTTGTAACCCTAAAACATTGTCTTCTATTCTTCATTGTGGGGCTCATTCAAATGGAACCTTGTGATACCACCTTGAACAAGGTTGTTTAATTTTAGAAGCTAAACTGGGGCAGGTCTGGTTAATATTTGAATAGAAGATCACTGAGGATCTCTAGAAGGGCTAGGAAAGAGTCCTGCCTGAAATCCTGAAAACCTGGTGCTGGTCAAAGTTGACAGTACTGGTCTAAATGGACTAATGGTCAGACTCAGTATATAGTAGCTTCCTGTGTTTCTGTGTTGTCAAATTGCTCTCAGAAAGCCCAGATGTGACATCACTGACTGCAAATATATTTTGATCCTCGTATTTGCTTTTTTTGAAGAAATGTGCCAGTTCCAAAAAGGTACACTAGAACAACTGGATAGTTTGAAAGGTGCAAAGCACTTACACATCTACCAGTCATTACCTTCATTATGTCATCTTCAAGCCACTTGACCCATTAAGGTCAATGATGAGCTATACATGACTGCAAGATTACACTGCAGGCAACAACTGCAGTGTTTCTCATTCACTATTTCATGATTTCATGAATGGCAGAGTGGAGACTATTAAGTCCCTGTTTCATTGCTTACAACTTGTGATGTTACTTTTTTACTCCTAGGCACTGGGCAAGGGGGTTCTTTGGGATATCTTCAAGAGTTCAGAATATTTAAATTTCAAACTCCTTTTGGACTGACTTAATTAGAAGCAGACTTAGAGTTAGTTTATTTGAATTATTTCATTATTCATCTTTGAAAATGCATATCCTGGCTGTATTGCCTTTTTACTGTCACAGACTCAGCACAGTATTCTCTTGGTCTGCATAATATTGTCTCATCTTAATACCTTTGCCTTAATACTTGCAGCAGTGACACCTTCTAACAAGAAAGCGGAAAGTGACCACATTCCTTTCTCCCTGAGAACAATGCATTCTTTCTTGGAGCATGTGCTTTTATATTTTATTACCTAGATTTGTTGCCTATAAAACAAGACCCACACCTGCCCTCTCCTGGTTGTTAGGGTGGTAGTTGCTGTGATTTGTCACATAGCAGGGAGTTCTAATAATCTAGTGAAGAGAAGCATTTTTACTAGCACAAAATATGTACTGCTAGGATAATAATATTATAAAAAGAGGTATTATCGTGTAACTCCAAAGAAGAAAATCAGCAGAGAAAAATGATAAGACATAATTATTTGAGGAGGGTTTTTACAAAAATGGAGCAGTCAGTTTTTATAATATTCAAGAACCAGATGTGTGTTTGTTCCAGTGAGGCCAATAAATTAACAAATCTTAGCCACATGGAAGAGAATTAAGCAGAATATGGCTTGTAAACATTGGTTTTGTTCACCCAGCAGGTTGAATAAAGCACTTTAACTCTGCCAAGCCTTCTCAACATAATGTAATGCATACCACCACTCAAATACACAAACATATGAAATAGATGGTTAAAGAAGCAGAGCTTCAAGAGTTTTAAAAAGGATTAAATCATGCTGAAATAATCTATAATTGAGCAGTTTTAGAATGATGGCTCCAGACCCAGAGCATTATCTCACTACTGGTCAGTAACTTCCCTAGCTAAATGTTAGAAGTAGGTTTCACTTCATTGAAAAGGTAACCTTTCAGGTCTTGCCAACAGGAACACCCTTACAGAGTGGAAACTTCCCTGGACTTTTTCAGATGATACTTACCGTGCAAGGAGGTCTTGGGAGAGGCACAGTGCTGTCGCGTGGCAGGGGGTCCTTTTCGGACGCCGCTGTCCCTCTTCTGAAATCATTGGTGTCACGTCCATGAAGGATTGGAAGCAGCCGCACGATATTTTAATCATGGAAGTTGCCTGTGAGTAAAAAATGGCCAAATATGGTGCAGTCACTTCCAATCCTTCACAGAAGTGACACCAGTGATTTTGGAAGAGGGACGGCGTCGTCTGAAAAGGACCCCCTGCTGCGCGGCAGTGCCGTGCCTCCCCTGAGACCTCCTTTCGCAATAAGCATCATCTGAAAAAGTCCCCGGTGTTAAAAATGCTACTGGTGAATGCCAGGTCAGTGAACAGGAAGACAGCTGCCCTTCAGGACTTGATCTTGAATGAGCATGGTGACTTGTTATGTATCACCGAGACTTGGCTGGATGAAGGTGGGGGTGGGGGACGTCTACCAGGGTTCTCTGTTCAGCAGTGGGTGAGACTTGCAGGGAGGGGGGAGTTGCAGTAGTCTATTGAAATTCCATCACCCTGACCAGGTGCCCTTTCCCACAGTTTTCTGGGTTTGAGTGTGCTTATCTGAAGCTGAGTGGCTGGGACAGATTAGGGATTTTGTTGGTGTACCACCCACCCCTCAGCTCACTAGTCTCCCCTCCTGAGCTAGCTGGGGTGGTCTTGGCGTTCGTTTCAGAACCCCTCTGGCTTGTAGTGCTGAGGAATTTCAATATCCAGGCTGAGGCTGCCCTGTCAGGAGTGGCTCAGGATTTCATATCTGTCATGACAACCATGGGTCTGTCCCAAGTGGTATATGTTCCTGCTAATGTTGTTGGGCACACTCTGAGCCTTGATTTCTGTAATGAGTGGAGTGAGTGTGATCTGGGAGTGGAGGAACTGTCTATAGCTCTTTTGACATGGACAGATAACCACCTGGTGTGGTTTAGACTTGCTGGGACTCAGAACCACTGCAGGGGTGGGGAACACATTAAGATGGTCCTGCCCAGGAGGCTTATGAATTTGCATAGATTCTTGATGGCTCTTGGGGAGTTGCCTGCTGCCTTGGCAGGTGATCCTGTCAAAGTCCTGGCCCGCTCATGGAATGGAGGAACAACCAAGGCAGTGGACATGATTGCTCCTTGGTGTCCCCTCTCATGGAGTGGAGCCAACCTGCACCTGATATTCCAGGGAGCTGGTGGTAGTGAAACAAGTGAGAAGGTGACTAGAGTGAGATTGGTAGAAAACTTAGAGTGGGCCTGATCGAACAGAGGCTAAAGCCTATCTGAGAGACTATATCTGTGGTAATACAGGCAGCAGAAGCAAATTTCTTTTCTGCCTCCATTGTGTCTGCAAGGAGGCAACCAGTGCAGCTATTTTGAGTGGTCAGAGCTCTTTTACACACAGGCCCGAGAGATGAAAATCCAGACCGTTCAACAGCCTGCTGCAAACAACTTGCCTGACACTTCTTCACTCAAATCCACTCTGCCTTGGATGCTATAATTGAGACAGTTCCAGTGGATGTAACTTTGGCTCCTGCTTTTCTAGTGAAAATAGATACTTTTCAATTTGTGCAACCTGAGGGTATGGGCAGGATTCATGGAGATATGAGAGCCACCACAGGTCTTCTAGGTCCTTGCCCTTTCTGTCTTAAAGGGGGTCTAAAGACTTTATCAGATGCAGCAAAAATTGTGTCATAATGATGCCAAAAGAACGCAAAAGGACTGTATGACGTTGTTTTTTTGTGATAATGTCCTGAAAATAAGCCATTCTATTTTATTGATGGGCCAAGCTGTCAATAGATCTCCCATGGCACTTTTTGCCAGTGTTTGAAACTGTGCGCTGTTTGTTTCTTGTGACTACAGCATCAGTGGGCAGTCCTGCCAGAACACTTCCAGTTGAGATTGCAAAAGCTAGGTAGGGGGACATTCTTTTTATGAACCTCCCCATTTCACTTTTAAGTTTTAAAGTGTGTTTCTTTTCTTGTGTGCACATTTTCTGTCTTTGTTTTGCTGTATTTTTTTTTTATTTTACCGTGCCCACATCTTCTTGTGAGAATCGCTGGGATCATGAGCATGGAAGTGAACAGAGTGCCATTCATGGTCTGTTAATGCAGGGGATGCTTATTGGTGTTATTGAAGGTAGGTCTGAAAGAAAGGGTCAAGTACACTGTTAGCTTTGGTGGGACAGAAACGTTTTTGCATATTAGTCTGATAAAGTCCTAACTGAGTGGGTAGTGGGAGTGGTTAATGCCTCACTGAGCAAGAGTAATAGCGTTGATATTTATTTGTCACTTATCAGTACCAAAGCACTCCCTAAGCGGTTTTACAATGTATTAGCTAATTGCCCCCAACAAGCTGGGTACACTGAAACAGGACAGAGTTCCAGCTTGTCTGAAGGAGGCTATTATAAAACCATTACTTAAAAAGCCCTCCCAGGATGCCATCATTCAAGTTAATTATCAGCCAGTCTCCAACACTCCATTTTTAGGCAAGGTTCTGGAGTGTGTAGTATTCTAAAGGTTATCCCAGTTCTAAAGATTATCTGGAACTGTTTCAATCTGGTTTCAGGACAGGCTATGGGACAGAAATGGCTTTGGCAGGCTTGGTGGATGACCTATGTCAGGAGCTAAACTGGGGCAGTATGTCCCTGTTGGTTCTGCTGGACCTCTTGGCAGCTTTTGATACTATCAACCATAGTATTCATTTGTGTTGCCTTACTGAATGGGACTTGGGGACACTGTTTTACAGTGGCTTCATTTCTTCCTGGAGTGACAAACCCATAAGGTAGTGCTGGGGACTCCTGCTTGACCTCTTGGCCATTGGACTGTTAGGCCCCTCAGGGCTCAGTTCTGTCCCCCATCCTATTTAACATATATATGAAACCAATGGCAGAGGGTGTTTGGAGTTTTGAGTCACCAGAATGCAGATAACACCAAACTCTATTACAGTTGTCCCTTCACATTCGCTGGGGTTTGGTTCCAGGACCCCCCGTGAATACCCAAATCCGTGAATACTCAAGTCCCATTATATGCAATGGCAGAGCAAAATGGTGTCCCTTATATAAGATGGCAAAATCAAGGTTTGCTATTAGGATTGTTATTTTTTTAAGAATATTTTCCAAGCCGTGAATACTCAAATCCGTGAATGTCAAATCCGTGAATGTGGAGGGACAACTGTACTTCTTTCCATCACAAGCCAAGGAAGTCCCCTCCACCTAAACTGGTGTCTGTCAGCAATAATGGACTGGATGAGGGCAAACAGATTGAATCTTAATCCAGACAAGACAAAAGTGCTCCTGGTTAGTTGAAAGACAGATCAGAGAACAGGAATTTGGCCTGTGATGGATGGGTTTACGTTCCTCCTGAAGATGTAGGTTTGCATCTTGTGTGTGCTCCTGAATTCAGCTCTGACCCTGAAAGCTCAGGATTTAGCAGTGGCTAGGGGTGCATTTGCACAATTGAAGCTTGTATGGCTGCTGTGCCTGTCCCTTGAGATGTCACATCTAATCATGGTGATACATGCCTTAGGAGCTTATCAGATGGAAACAAAAAAAAGTGTTCCCATCCCACAATCTCCTTTCCCGCCCCTCTCCCCCACAAAAAAAAAAAAAAAAAAAAAAAGGGGGTTCCCATCCCAGCCCTCTCCCTGTCATGGCAAAAAGAAAAACTTTTCAGACTTATCTTGTTGGCGCAACAGGGCTGCCCAGGAGTGAATGGAGCTCTAACAGAGCTCCTTTCACTTCCTGGATTGTAATCCTGGCTGCTTTCGTGAGAAGAAGAGAGTTGAGAAATTCTAAAATCAGTCCAGGCTGGGGGCAATCTGCGGGGGATCTGGTGGTGATCTGGAGGGAGTTCTGGGGGCAATCTGGGTGGTGATCTGGGGGAGATCTGGGGTGATCTGGGGGAGATCTGAGGGCAATCTGGATGGTGATCTGGGTGGTGATCAGGGGGCAATCTGGGGACATGAGGGAAATGGCGGGGGGGGGCAGGCTGAGCAGGCCAGCTTGGCAGGATCAGACTCTGCCTGTAGGTCACCTGTTCCATTTCTATGATGGAATGACGGGTGAGTGAAAAGTTTCTCCCTTATGCTGGCCAGCATAAGGGAGAACCTTTTCACTCACCTGTCATTCCATCATAGAAATGGAACGGGTGATCTATTCACAGCTTAATCCATGAATAAAAAAGGAGCACCATGAGAACAGAAGCAGAACGATAGGGAAACCACGTCGTCTGAAAGGGGAGCCCTTTAGCAATGTTCTGGCATTCGTGTAACACCATATTTAGAGTTTCTGATAATCTCCTTAGGAGATTTTCAGATGCTATAAAAGACATCCGGGGAGATCGGGAGAGGTACACAGCTATCCCGCAGCAGGGGGTCAGTTTCAGATGAAGCCGTCCCCCTCCCGTCGTCCTTCTGGATGTTATGCAGGTGCCAGTCCTGTTGATTTGGTATGTGGAATAGTGTGTATTTGAGGGTGGGGGATGGTTTGCTGTCTTATCTTTTGCATTAGACAGCAAGATGTCTGGCCTAGGTCTGCTAAAAAGCAATTAATTCAATTACATGCATTTTTAGAAATCTATATTCCTCTGTACAAACAAACATTGTTTGCCATGTATTATCTAACTGTAACAAACTTCAACACAGTGATGGTGCAAATAGATTCTTTCTTCTGATCTTTCTTTAGAAATTATTCTGTATGATCTGGTATAAAAATGCAGCATTAGGTTTCACCTAAGAACTTCTGAAGAATCTCAGATGAGTTTGTGATTAAACTCTTCAGGCAGTCGGGGTATAATTAAACTCTTAAGCTACTGAAAAGCCGAAGATTTCTGAAGTGACCCATTAACTGTTCATTCTTTTCTATTTGCTTGCTTGGCTGGTTGGCATTTCAGGGTAGAATCTGAAATTTCTCAGAAAATTGTTAGTCTCTTTGAATCACTGGAGAGGTTTTCAAACTGAAAACAATATGGGGTGAATTTTGGAAATAATACTGTATAATTTTCTAAAAGTATTGCTTCCCAATTAGCTCCATTTTGTCATATCAAAATGGTGAATACTCATATATTCAGGAACTAGTGCTTAAGTGTCTAATGCATTTAATGTGAAGAGATTTTCCACTTTTTATTTATTATTTATGTATCTGAAGCATTTTTACTTAGCTCTTCAACTGAAAAAGGCTCCCAGAGTAGCTTAGAAAAATCAGTAAGAAGACAATCACACTCCTGTAAAAGGCAAAAGCGAAACAGAAAAGGGACTGAGAGGCAGAAGAGGAACAAAACAGTTCAGGCTTAAAGTTACAAAGTTATTTTCAATTTCAACTAGGGAGAATGGAAACAGTCTAGGGAGAGGTGAAGCCAAAAGTCATTGGCCTCTCAGCAGAGAAGATGTTGAGAAGATCCTTCTTCTTGTCTCTCCTCCTGCAGCAGTGTGATGGAATGGCCTGTTATGTGATGCTGTATTTTGTTCATATTTTGCAAAATTTAAGATCCTGAAGAATGATGGAGAGGGTAGTCTGTGAACAGTGAATTCATAGTCCTGGTGGCACAGTGATTAAATGCCAGTACTGCAAGCCATAAGGTTATGAGTTTGATCCCAGAGGACTCCAAGGTTGACTCAGCCTTCCATCCTTCCATAGATCAGTAAAATGAGTACCCAGTTTGTTGGGGGCAATTAGCTAAAAATCATTGTAAACTGCTTAGGGAGTGCTTCGGCACTGATATGTGGTATCTAAATATCAATGCTATTGCTACTGCTATAGAGTTAACAGAATATAATGAAGCCACTTCTGGGCAACCAGCCACCTAACAATAAATATAAGGAAGAAAATGAGAGTGTTACCCTAAGAGATGAGGGGTATGTTAGAGTCCCACCCATGATGCCAAAATCTCCTTTAATATTTGGAGGAATTATTAGCTCAAATGAGAGGCTTCAAGAGGAGAATAACTTTGGGAATCTTTTCTTCTATGTATACCAGTACTAACTAGAGGAGGATCTAGTTAAAGTAAAACAACAGAGGCTGAATCCCTATTTTATTGGAATAATACAGAAGTAAACTAACATACACATACACACACAAACATACATTTTCAAGTCATAGAATCATAGAATCATAGAATCATAGAATTGCAGAGTTGGAAGAGACCACGAGGGCCATCCAGTCCAACCCCCTGCCATGCAGGAAATCACGATCAAAGCATCCCCAACAGATGGCCATCCAGCCTCTGTTTAAAGACCTCCAAGGAAGGAGACCCCACCACGCTCCGAGGGAGTGCGTTCCACTGCCGAACAGCTCTTACTGTCAAAAAGTTCCTCCTAATGTTGAGGTGGAATCTCTGTTCCTTTACCATACAAAGCTGTAGCAGAGTAAAGCAGAAAGGTTGGATAGAGAGAGGTCGGGAAAAGTAGGGTGATAGTTACCAATCTTGGAGAAAGAGAGTTCCATGCAGTGAAGATACTCAGACAGGCATCTAAGAGTGGCACAGGAGGTTCTAGTCTGTGGCACACTGAGAGAGAGAGTGGCTAGGTCCATACACTGTAGCACACATTGTTATGGTTGGGGCTGTGATATTTATACTCTATTCCATGCCTTGGAGGGGTGAGTTAGTAATAATAAAGCTTAGATAGCTCTCCCATGGAATAGACAAAAGGAACCAAAACTCAACTGATTGCTTTAATTGTGGAGAGATAGAACATTGATGGTCTTGCAACAACCTTGTAAGGTTGGACAGGAGGGGGTGTGAGGAGGTATTTCTGTAAGGTATAGATTGAGAAAAAGTCACTTGTTTGCATGATTGAATTATTGTTTGAAACTCCCAGGGCTGGGAGAAAGGATTAGCATATACCTCATAACAACCTGGTTATTACGGGGGCTTCTGCATAGTCCTAATTTGGACTTTCCCAATATTATATTTCTAGACACATCTCAGGTCATCATGATGTTTGACTGCCCTCCAGTCTGCCACAGCCAGCATGACCCTGTAAAAGTGTCCAATATGTCCAGTTATGGAATCTCACGGGAAATGGTAGTAGGGCATGCTTACAGGAGAGTCTAGCTTAGAGAGAGAAAAACTGAAAAGGTGTACTTAATTAGTGAAATAGTCCTTAATCATGCTGAGTCTTATATGACTCAGTCAGCCAGATCTAAAGATGTGTATCTGATTGGTGACATGCCAAAAAGCCAGTAAAATATCATATCTCATTGGATGATTAGTGAGTGACCTTGAACAGACTATTACAAGTCTTGTCTAACCAGCAAAATACCAGTGCAAGTTACTTCTGATAGGTAGAGATGAATAGATAGGAAGGGCTAAATACAGTATAAAAGCAGGGCCAAAAGAGAGAGTAGGTAAGCAATTTGCAAGTGTTTTATCTGGCTGCACATATGGTTATTAATACCTGTTCTTAAAATGGTATTGCTAGGATGAGTACCATACTCTTAAAAGGTTGGTGACAGAGAGAGAGAGAGAGAGAGAGATCCTCTCTTCTGGGCAGATTATGTTGAATATATTTATATATGTATATTGTCTGATAGGAGATTTCCAAATGGGAACAAAAAAAGTGTTCCTGTCTCACAATCTCCTCTCCCACCCCTCTCCCTTCCCTGTAACAAAAATAAAAAGTTTTCAAACCTACCTTAATCATGGCTCCTTGACTTGGCAGGGCAGCCCAGGAGTGAATGGAGCTCAGAGGGAGCTGATTTCACTTCCTGGATTGAAATCCTGGCTGCTCTCGTGAGAAGACAAAAGTGTGGGAAATTCAAAAATAAAAAGCGAAATACAACAGTAAAAGTAACACTAAGCACCAAGACACACTTAAAACTTAACAAGTAACTTGGGGAGGGTACAAAAAAAGTGTGTCACTTACCTGGATGTCCCGAACATAATGGCACAGACCTCCCATTGATGCTGGCATCATGCAAGCATAATGGGACACCTTTTCAGTCACAGGACATTCCGTGACAGAAAGAGAATGGGGGATCTATTGACAGCTTAGCCTGCTAATAAAAAGCAGTACCAGCATAATGACAGCCAAACGGGAGCATAATGAGAGGGGAATGATGTTGTCTGAAAAGGAAGCCCTTTAGCGATCCCCTAGCATCGTGATAACACCATATTTAGAGTGTCTGATAATCTCCATAGATAAAGGCCTGTTTGAGAAATATAGAATTACTTGACAAATGCCTATGTTATAATGCTGTGCAAGATCTTTAATTCCATACCAATGTAAGTCTATATGACTCCATCTTAATGATGTTTCCTAAGATGAATATAATGTTCCAAAATTATACAGGATGCTTGATTGCTTACATGCCTAAAATAGTTGATGAATGCACTGAGACAAAGATGTCTATGATCCTCCTCAAGGGGGAGTGAAAATCTAGGTTATTGGTTTGCTTATATTAATAAATAGTCTAAAACAATGCTTCTTAGGCTATCTGATGTGGGGGACCAGTAATATTTATTTATTTTAGTGTACCAGGAACTGGAACCATATTTGTGTCCAAGGGATCCAATTGTTTCTTTCTTGGAAAATTTGTCAGGGACAAGCAACCAATAGCTTAGAGACCAGCACTGGTCTGGGGCCCTCCACACTGACCTAAAAGATTACAAAGCTGCATGTTTATTTTCCCATGTCAAATATTATGAAATTCCAAATGCTTAAGATTACTTAAAGACAATGTTGATGTGATGCCTATCTGTTAGGACAGTACTATTGTCCATGAATTTGGAAGCTTAGATGACCAAGGGCTTGTCTAGAAGAGGTGATATAATGTGAATTGCTGTGCATTAACACAAATTGGCACCAGCGTTCCTTTGTCTCCATGGTCCTTTAGCAAAATTGCTGGTATGTGAAACTATTCTTGTTATGAAGTTCACACGCAGCCATGTCTGAAAATCAAGATGGTGGCCATGAGTGAATTACTCACATTATTATTCTCTACAAGTTACTGCCACTGCACAGTATTTGTTTTTAACTGTAAATTAAAGGGCAAGTGTGACCTCCTGCTTAAACAAGTTGTTTGGTCAATTCAGCACAGCAAAAAGTGCATGATTGATACCAAGAAACTCCAAAATGGTGCTTGCAGCCATTTCCTTGCCAGCAAGCCCACCTCCCATGGACGTCTGACCAATCAGATTTCCAGTTCTGTCCTCACTAAGAATGCACTGCAGTTCAAATCAGATGTGATTTAGATGTGTCCTCACTAAGAATGCACTGCAGTTCAAATCTGACAAGCAGTAATACACATTTCTGTGCATTTAAAAAAACTTTGAGAAAAGCCGCTGAGGCTTTCCCCTCCACAATATTTGGAGTTCTTGGACCCTCTTCTTCTGAATAACGTGAATCACCACAGGATCTCATTGGGACAAAAGGCATTCTCCTCAAATTCTATGAAGAGTATTTTCACTGTCTAGAAAACCCCCTAGCCAGTGCGCTCTAGAGGTACAAATTAAGTGACAAATAGCAAGGGATGTACAATCGTTCAAATAATAAGGTAAGGGTGGAGGGACCCTGGTTGTTTTAGGCTGTTGACAATTGACAGCTGAGGGTAGTTGGTTAGGCCTTATCTGGAGTACTGCATTCAGTCCTGGGTGCCTCATTGTAAGAAGAATATAGATAAGTTGGAGTGCTTTCAGAGAAGAGGTACAAGGATGACATGAGGTGTGGAGAATTAAACATATGAGGAAAAGTTGAAGGAGCTGGGCATGTTCAGCTTGGTGAAGAGAAGGCTGAGGGATGACACATGACACTGTTTAAATACCCCAAAAGGCTAAGTCCAAAATCTAATGGTTCTACATTACAGGAGGGTAGATTTTGATTGAACAGTAGAAGCAACTTCTTCACAGTAAGAGTGGCTTGGCAATTGAACCTAGAGGTATGGTGGGGTCTCCTTCTTTTGACATCTTCAAAAGGAGGTTTGACAGCTACCTGGGGATGCTTTAGCTGGAGATCCTGCAGTAAGCTGGCGGTTGGACTCAACGGCCCATGGGGCCCCTTCCAACTCTATAATTCTCTGATTCTAAGAAAAGTCTGATTGAGGCGGTGTTCCTCGGTGTAACCTGATGGAACAAGTACTGCTTTGTGATAACGGTGGCTTCATGCGGACAACTGAAGTGTAACCGCTCAGAAAGGAGATGGAGGAGATTTTCAGACATGGAGGAATGTGGAAAAAATGTGTTCCCTGTCAGGAAATGATATGGATGTGACCACAAGATGGAGCTGTAAGCTTAGAAATGAAAGTGGTTGAGCTCCAGTGGCAGGTGTGTGTGTGTGTTAGCATTTGGGAGTATGCACACTTGAGATGCCTGATGTAACAGGCATTGTTTAAATGCCTATAAAAAGGAGATGGGAATTATCTCCAGTGTGGGTTTGTTGTGGACTGTGGTTGGCGAAGCAGTTTGTTGGTTTAAGAGAGATTGTCCTATACTCTGTATATTTATTGTAAATATACTGCAAACAAAGATTAAAGCCCTCAAGTTGAGTGAAGGCTGGCCTTGTTGCTGTCTTTATTTGGCAAGCCAGAGCTCAAGGCAGTGTGCTGGGGTGAAGGAATTTTTCCTTCTCAGCCTGAAGTCTTTTGCAGAAGTCTCTCCAGAAACTTTCTTCTTGGCATCCTGTTGACGTGGAACAACTCTGCAGTTGGTCGTGGTGGACACAGCGCGTCTTTCTACGCCCCAACATTCCCAACTGTGTCAGAAGATTGCGAGGAGAACAGAAAGGGTGACACTATCAGACGCCTGTATCCTCAACTGTTCCTGGGGAGTAGTGCTGCCACAGATGAGGCTTCCTTTTTCCATTGATGGAGAGAAGCTGCCAATACAAAGGGACACCTTACTCATGGCTGTGCTAGGCCCCCAGGACACTGAAGGATGACGTTGTCTGGTAATGTCTCCCTTTCCTATTCTCATTGCAATATACTGATGCAGTTTTTGCAATATACTGATGCATTTGATAATCTCCATAGTTTCTTCAGTAAGTGTTCTACCTCATTATAGTCCCATCCTCATCATCCTGTTGCTTTTTCTTGTAGATACATGATAATGATCTTTATTTATACCCTGCTTTCCCCCTCCAAACTGGGACACACGGTGGCATACAAATTAAAACAAAAGCAACATTATTTAAAAAATACAAAAGCTCAAGATTAAAATAGAATTAAACTATTAAAAATGTGAAAAACAACTTAAAAAGTATAATTAAAATCTTAAAAAGCAGTTTAAAAAAAGAAGTACAATTAAAACAGTACAGTATACTGTTAAAAAGCCTTCCTTGAAAAACCTTTAGTTCTGAAAAGCTTATTGGAATAAGAAAACACCCGATTGGCAGAGAGATGGCAACGAGGGGGCATTTCTAGCTTCCCTAGGATGGGAGGATACAAAACTTTCTCTAGACATAGATTTTCCTTGGTTTTTTTCCGAGCCATGAGGCCGTGTTCTGGAAAAGTATCTTTCTGACGTTTTGCCTTCATCTGTGGCTGGCATCTTCAGAGAATGGTTGGGTTGGAGTGTGTGTGGGGTTTATATACTGTGAGCTGCTGTTGGAGAGGTTATGTAAATTTGTGTATTTGAATGGGTAGTTCCTGGGGGAAGATATGCAAGGAGGATTAGTGTCTGTTTGGCTAATGGTTGGTTAATGGTCCATTATCTGCTGGAAATCCCCCTGTCCCTGGGTGGAGTTCATTTGCTAGTGCTGAGTTCTAATTTTAGTGTTCTTCAGGAGTGGGAACCAGATTTTGTTTACTTTTAGGGTTTCTTCTTTCCTGTTGAAGTTGTCCAGGTGTTTGTGGATTTCAGTAGCTTCTCTGTGCATTCTGACATGATAGTTGTTGGCCTGGTCCAGAATTTTGGTGTTTTCAAATAACATTTTGTGTCCAGGTTGGTTTATAACATGTTCTGCTACTGCTGATTTTTCTGGCTGGCCCAGTCTGCAGTGTCTCTCATGTTCCCTGATTCTTCTTTGCACACTGTGTTTGGTGGTTCCTATGTAAACTTGTCCATAGCTGCATGGTATGCGGTAAACTCCTGCAGTTGTGAGAGGGTCTCTTTTGTCCTTTGCTGAGTGTAGCATTTCTTGGATTTTCTTGGTTGGTCTGTAGATCATTGGGAGGTTGTGTTTCCTCATCAGTTTCCCTATTCTGTCTGTGACTCCTTTGATCTATGCTAAAAATACCTTCCCTTTGGGTGGCTGTTTTTCTTCATTCCAGGCTAATGGTTATTCCAGATCAGACATCTCAAGAGCATCCAGACCCAGAAAAAAACACAGGAATGAAGAAAAACATGACATTTTTGACAATGCACATTTTCATCGAGGTTTCTGCAGGAAACCCTGGCTCAGTAACATTCATGCTTTGCTTCACATTTGAATGGAAAACCCAGATTTTTGGCCATGTGGTGGCCAAGGGCTGACTTCGCAGCAAAGCTGGTGCAGGACTTCCAGTGGATGGGACTATGTTCTGGTGCTTTTTAAACTTTTTTTAAAAATAATTGACTGTGTGCATATCTGGATGAGCATATCTCTGCTTATCCAGTAATATAGTACTCTGGGACCATATATATTCATCTACTCGCAAGCATCAGTAAACAGAAAAAACAAACAAACCCTGGAGCAGCCCTGGCCAAGTGACACATGATCAGCATAGGGCTGCTCATTTACTCTGACACAATCAGACAAACCCCAGTGTGCGTGGCATGTACAGGGCCACTGCAGACCAAAGAAATGCACCATGGCTATGAGGTAGGGGTGGGGTTTCCCTCCTCTGTAGATAAACACCTCCTCTCTCATTTCAACTCTACAAACTCCCTTTTATCCCAACTGGATGTGGGACAACTATATGTGACATTCCAAGTGATGTGAGGCACAAGAGTGATATCAGACTTCCTTTGCTTTGTCTTTCTTAAAAGGAGCTGGACTTGATCCAGGAAGAGGCAGGCTGCTTGAGAACATTAAGGATACAGACCATCGATTTTAGTAGCTTAATATATTTATTTAGCACCTTAGCAAAATACTTATAGATCTTGCTTTCCATGCAGCATGTTTTTCTGGTGTTGTAGTTGTACAGAAAGATAAACAAACACTTTTCTTAAAGTAATTCATTGTTAGACATTAAAACACTATTGATTCTTATATCTTTCTACTGTTAGATCAATCAAGCATATCAACTGTAAAAAAGAAGGGAAGTCTGTGAAAACAAATAACTTACAGCCAAACCTAACTCCTTACCTTTCAGGAAATGTAAAAGTTGTCATTGAATTGATTTCTCTCCCTCCTCCCCTGAAAGCCTTTAATTCCCCCCCCTTTTTTTGTTTTGTCGTGCCTGAGCTAACAGATTTATAAGGCATCTCTTTGAACAGTAAAAATCATTTGCCATTTGGTAGAATTGGCTGACATTTTGTTTTTGCTGTACAGATTGCAGATGATGTTGACATTATTTTGCCGGGCTCTATGTAACATCATTAACACATTGCTCATGACTGAAAGCTGAAATGGCATCACTCTGGTAGTACCACACTTCACATTTTCAGCTAGGTTAGGAAGGAAACACACACACACACACACCTCGATGACCCTGCAAACATTTGCACACATTCAGCTGAAAACAAATTAGTTACATTGCAGTACAACAGAACACAAGTGACATTAAAATGTATCACTAAATTCATGTGATGGAACCCCCACCCCGCAACACAACAAGCTATCATGCTTATAACACATGACATGTTTACAGTTGATAAACTGCCAGTCTTTCTTTCATTTAGAAATGAACAGCACTCATGAAAATGCTGGGCTTCAGCTTGAGAGATCATGCCAAGGTGTTAGATATACGGGCCTTGTCAAATGATGGAAAATAACTCCCCGCTCTCACTTCATGAAAATGAAATGCAGTCTCTGATCATAGCTTAATTTCATTCTCCAGCTCTGATTATTTTTTCTTCTGAAATGAGATGCAGCCTAGACAGCTATCAGCATCACCATAAGATGTTGTTTTGGTTGCCCGAGAGCACCTGCGCAGCATTCAGTTAAATAAATTTGTAGTCAAGTACAAGTGCCTTCTTCTGAGACACTGAAAGGTCTGCAGTTGCAGAAGTTCATTTGAAAAGAAATAGCATTTCTGTTGGCTGGCAATTTTAGGCCATTGAGGCATTAGAGAAATGAGAGGATTTGGGTGGCCTTTGCAGATTGGAATTTCACTTTACATTATAAATAGATTGGATCGATTTCCATGCTGTTACATATAGTCTTAAATTAAGCCAGGGACAGGGAATATGGGGTGGAATCCAGTTTTTGTGTGGTCTCAGTTTGACAATCTGGGCATTCCCAAATGGCCATGCTCTGTATCCTATTCTACCAATGTCTGGTGGGTTCCCAGATTATGCATTCTTTCTTCCCATTCTAAGAGGATGAGCTGCTTAAACTCCTGCTTCTTCTCATCCTCCTTCCTTTCCTGTTCTCCATCTACTTCCTCTTCCTCCTCCTCTTTGTTTTCTTCATTCATTCCTATCCTGCCTTTCTTCCAATACTGAGGTGCAAGGGTGCTTACAAAAATTAAAACAAATTCAGTTGAAAACATTTACGAAGTAATGAGTAAAATATGTAAAAATGTATTGAGAAAATACAATTAAACAATATATAGAATTAAAACCCTTTAAGACCAATACATTAAAAGGTAAAAGATAACAATCAGCAGAACAGTACACCATTAAAATAGCACAACACTTAAAGGCTCTTGCAATCTATTCCTAAAAAGCCCATTGGAATAGAAAAGTTGAAATGCTTCTCCTAAGGTTACTAGCTTTAAACTAACATCTGCTGGCATGTTTGGTCCTAATGTGGTCCTTGAAACATTGAATTTGGCCCTTGGTCAGAAAGAGGTTCCCCACCCTTGGATTAAGCTTTTTTTTTTTTGGTCTTCAGTCACATACATATGGCCCATATTGTATCCCCCCTCCCAAGTCTGCTGTCTAAATGTACCTTTCTCTTTTTCTAGGGGTGGTCCTCCTCCTTGTAAGATTGTGTGCACCTGTCTTTTGCCTGTCAGGGAGCAGTTACTCCTTTATTCTATCTTTCTTTCCTCCAAATTGCTCAGATATATTAATCCAAGTCTTTTTGGTAGATTAATAATAATAATAATAATAATAATAATATAAAAATATTTATATCCTACCCCTCTACAAAACGCAATTGGGGTGGCTTACGACATTTAAAAATATACATTTAAAACCATCCCATCCCCCTTAAAATACAATTAAATAATCCAAAAAATTAAGATATATATAATAAATACTAAAAATAACAACAAACAATGGCTGTATTGGGATCAATACAAATTAATTTTTTCTTTCTGATGGCCTATTCAGGGAAGGCCCATTGGAAGAGATCTGTCTTAAGAGCTTTTAAAAAGCTATTTAAGGTGGGAATATGACGGATCTCATCTGGCAGGCAGTTCCATAATCTGGGAGCAATAGCCAAAAAGGTCATCTGGGAGGTTGAAGAAAGCCTAGTTTTTAAAGGTTGTAGCAAATTCCTCCCAGAGGACCTGAGTGCACGGGGAGGATTATATGGAAGGAGGTGGTCCTGAAGATAGGTTGGACCCAAGCCATTTAAGACTTTAAAGGTGATAACCAACACTTTGTACTGGGACTGGAAACTAATGGGTTATATTAAGAGACAGTGTGACTTGTCCAAGGATAGGCAATAAAAATTATGGCTGAGTGGGTGTTTTGGACAAGTGCTTTCAGAGTCTGAGTCCACTCTATTAACTGACCTGCCCTTCCAAGCTTGAAAATGTTACTCTTTTGATCACAGCTTCCTGAATGTCTAGACCATGCTAGTCTCTGATCTCCAATTTATAATCTTTAATCATGTGGTCAGTTTTATGCAACCATTCTTCTTTATTAATATTAATGATACAATTTCCTTTAAGTAGATTGGCAGACCTCATCATTCAAGAGAGCTGATTTTCCAATTCTTGATAGGTTCATTTTTCCCTTGAAAGAACATGAGAGGCAACCTGAGGCTGGTCCTAGACAGCACATTGTCCCAGGAATTTTTGGTGGTAGTCATAGGCCTAGGAGTACTATTTATCAGTTTAGAATAATAAACTGTCAGTGTCTCATTAGGGTTGGCTACATTATTGCCATTTGTTCCATAGTGACTGCCCATATTGATGATTGTAAGGTGCAATTCATACAATTAGACTTGGAAGACAGACTGGAAGTAGCATTAAGTACAGAATGAGGCTGCTCTCTATTCCTTGGATGAATTACAGGTATTACACCTATGTTGGACAGTTTGCCAGGCACAGCTCAAATTGTAAGTTTCCTGTGCTCAGGTTGTTTTATGTGTTAGAAGCAAGACTCAGAGAATTCTGAGCACTCCTGAGAGAGGGATCCAGGATAGATGCTGTACCAACTTACCCTGCAGCCACCAATGGGTCCCCAAACAACTTAAACTTTGTTGGTCTATCAGAGTGCTGGGAGTCCAGCTCTGAGAGCCTGTGGTGACCCTATATCAGGTGGTAGTGCTGGAGGAGTTTATTATTAAACACTGGGGCAAATACACCCCTTTACACAATCTTTTGGCTTGAGAGTTGATGGAATTGAAGGCCAATGATGTGCTACTTCCTATGGAAGGAGCAGATGGAGCCACATAGTGGTATGAGTTTACCAAGACACATGGGATTGGATCCAGACATGACCCTCCATGAACAGAATGGCTCCTTCTGTTTACATAAGAAACTGGGATACAGCAACGATTTATGATTGGAAGAAGAGGGCAGAGGTGGCAATATCTGCTGATTCCTCCTTCTCCCAGAGAATTCCCAAAGATATCTCTCATGTTCCAACCTAGTGGAACAGATTTTCAGGCATAGGAGACTAACTCACCCTCTGGAGTCAGAAGATTCAGACACAGAGGAGGAGGAAGATTGCCAGGAAGCTACAGCTCTTGGTGACTTTGGGGTCTCTGAGTCCAAGCATCTGGAGGCTGAGGCAAAGGGGGGTACTCCCTAGCAGGAGGTTGCAGATGCTGAAAACACATTTCTATCCTTCACAGAGCACCAAAGAGACAAGGAGAGATTATGCCACCCCAGCAGCTGTTAAATAGGTGAAAATGAACTAATTAGGCACCTGGTGTCTTGAGACAGCTGCCTACAAATCTCCCAGCAGATCCCTGGCAGCTTCGTTCTCTCTTGGTGACTGATGGTATGGTTTGGCGCTCATGTTTTCCTGACATTGGGCTGGCTACAATTGATGACTCTGTTTTTTTCTTCTTGCTGGCTTTATTTATCTGGACTACTAACTTGCTGTATGACTTCTGGACCGGATGATGACCACTCTGTTGCTTCTTCCTTCATCGTGTTTGATACCCTGTGATTCACCTGGACTTGAATAATGACTTGACAGCTGTTGCATTCTAACCACCTGATGCCTGGGACACTTGCTGACTACAGCATAGGACAGATTGTTAGCGACCAAACACTGGCAGCATGGATGCACTGCTCCAACAGAACCAAGCTCTGGCTTTCTTTCTTTTTTTTAATTTAGTTAGTTATACCTCACTCTTCAGCCACAAGGCTATCAGAGCAGCTTACAAACTGTTTTTAAGCAATAGCAATTTACACATCTACACTGCATTAAGCAGTTTCTAATGAGTGTTAGCAATGTGTGTGTTATGTGTTAACTATATGTGTTGGCTGGGCAAGTAAATCAGCTCACCATAGCTGCAGCCAGTCTGCAGGCACAGCTTAATCAGCAGCAATCACTGCCTCCACTGCAGACTCCTTAGTGCAAGTGCCCTGTGTCTCCACCAGAGAAATTTTATGGTTACCAGTCCCAGGCCCTTTGGGCTCATTGTCAGATATATATATATATATATATATGTATGTATACACACACACACACACACACACACACAGCTCCATCCTGAAGACTTCCCTACTGACCAGGTAAAGGTGCCAATCATAATCAGTCTGCTTACTGGTCCAGCTGCAAAATAGGCCACCCCCTTTTTCCTTCAGTCAAGTCCTCTCTTGACCAACCTGGCTGACTTTCTGGTAGAAATGAGAGGGGTATGGGAGGACCCTATGCAAGCTGTAAATGCCAACCAACACATCTGTCCCGTCTTCCAAAGGAAAGGGTATGTTGCCATGCATAGTACTGCCTTCAGGCTGTTGGCTTAGGACTTGGCCTGGAATAACATAGCACTGCAGGACCAGTATAAAGATGATTTTGCTGATGAGATTTTGGATGATCTAGCCCAGATTAAAACCCCCCCCCGATTTGCTGCAGAAACTAATTGAGCAATGCTTGCAGACTGATGGGCAGCTGGAAACCAGCTGCCAGGTTTGTTGAGTGCCAGTGCCTAGGGCTGCACCTACCACCGTGCCCCTGTCTACTCATTGATAGGACCAGAACCATTGAAGCCCAACACAAGAGTGAAGCCTATGGGGTAGGATGGGGCTTGACCTCTATTGGAAAAGAAAGCACATAGGAGGCAGGTGGGACTCTGCCTGTAATGTAGCACTCCTGGCCATTTTGCCTGGAACTGTCCTGCAAAAAGATGACTCCCCACACCACTGGGAAATGGTTCCTCCAGGCCTAAATTGGCTCGTCAGCCTGAGATGCCAAAGTCTGGTTCACCCTCAGACAACATACAGGTCCTCTCATGAACCTCTGCTTGTAGCTGCTGCCTTACCTAGGGACCGGTCTCCAGTGTGGGAGCTATGATAGACATGGGGCTATCCAATAACTTCATGGATGTGGGCGTGGCGGAAAAAACACACCATACCACATTCCCATGCAACCTTTGCAGGATCCTCATCTTGTGGAGATTATTGATAGTTGGCTACTGTGCTCAGAACACATGACACCACTGTAGTGATTCTTGAGATCCAATTCTAGAATACCATCTTCCATTCATTGCCAGCTCAGATCCAAACTAGATTGTAGATTCCCCTGAGGTCTAGTTTACTATAGAATTTAGCATTATGCATCTGTTCCAACAGTTCTGGGGTCAATGGCAGGGGATACCAGTTTCGTATGGACATCCAGTTCAGGGATCTGTACTCATTACAGAGATGATTCACTGCATTTTTTTTTCTTCACAAAAAGAACAGGGCCCCTACCATGGGCCAAGAGTCAGACTCCAAGGATGAGGAGACCCCTGCAGCTCACCCTGTGGAATGGCAACCTTAGGAGAAACAAAACCAGCACTCACCTGAAGCTGATCCTGCAGAGACACTATCAGAACAGTGGAAGCAATCAGACGAAGAAGCATGGCCCCCAAGCCCTCAGACACGGCAAGCTGAGAAGAGAGCAGAACAAAGACATTCTATGAGGTTCCTTCTCAAACAGCAGGGGAATTGCTCTTAATCATTGGCACCTTGCTGCAGACAATTTAAGAGACAGCTCTGACCCATTTTTTCTGCTGGAAACAATTGTCTGACTTCCAGCTTTGGCTTGGTGTTGCTACACACCTGCTCTAGACTCCTGACACCTTGGCCATTGGCCTGGCTGATGACCTATTTGACCCTCAAACCATCAGACTCACTGATGAGCCTGCTTTACTCACAGAACTTCAAACTGGCTTGACTTCTCTCCTGTGCATCTCTCTTGCAAATGGAGTCTTGCAGGCAAGAACACTCACAGATATTTTTGTTTGATTTACTGCCCTGCCTTAGCTGCCATTATCTAGGAAAGTTCAGAATTAATTCTCCCTCCCTAGCAATGGTCTGTGAGTATGCCAAAACTTGAACCAGGACAGCCCACCACTAGAGAGTTTGGGGGGGGGTCAGTTGAAGCCATGGGGCAGGGGTGCCCTCTCAGGAAGTTCCACAGAGCAGCAAGTTCTGCCTCTGATAGAGAATAGATGCAACATGCTGGAATAGGGGCTCCCAGGTACCAGGCTGAGTGCACAGTCACAGGGCTGGTGTGAGGGAAGTGGTCAGCCTCCCTCTAGACTCATTATGGACACTATGAATCATGCCCTTTGGGCTAGGCAATACCCCTGTTGTCTTCTAACACATTATGAATGACATCTTTTGAGACTACCTTGATAAGTTTGTCATTATTTACTTAGGTGAATTTTGATATATTCTCTAAACCAGACAACTCATGATGCCCATATCAGAGCCATTCTTCATTGGCTCTGGGAACACCAGCAATATGCCAAGCTAGAGAGAATGGTACATTTGACCTTCTTGCTATGGACTCCCTTGCTCACAGGATCTCTCTGAAGGCAGTAGAAATGGATCCTTCTAAAACAGAAACAGTTCTTCCCTGGCACCCTCCCAAAAACAAGGAGTCCAGTGATTTCTGGGCCTTGTAAATTATTACCAATGCTTTATCCCATCCCATACTTTGCAAAGCTTGCTGTGTCCTTAACCAACTTTATTCAGGGGACACCTCAATTTTACTGGAGTCTATCCACTCAAGAAGCCTTCTAGAAATTAAGAGGGTTTTTTTTAAAAAAATGTCAGAACCAATTCTGCAACATCCAGACGCCTGGATCCCATCTATTGTAGAAACCGATGCCTCTGATGATGTGGCCATACAGGCAGTGCTTCTCCAACCCATGATATCAGGGACTCACCTTCTTCCCTGTGCCTACTGTTCAAGAAACTGATTCTAATGGCACAAAGCTACACCATTTGGGAGAAAGTACTCCTGGCAATCAAGGCTGCATTTGAGGTATAGAGACACCTACTAAAGGTGGCCACACACCTAACTGAAGTCCACACAGACCGTTATAACCTCAAATACCTCCAGATGGTCCAGAAGTTAAATCAGAGACAAATCACTTGTCTTTATTTTTTTGCAAGTACAGTTGGCCCTCTATATCCACAGAATCTGTATCCACAGATTGAAACATCCACGGCTTGAAAATATTCCAGGAAAAAAACATTCCAAAAAGCAAACTTTGATTTTGGCATTTTATATAAGGGATACCATTTTGCTATGCCATTGTATATAATGGAACTTGAGCATTCATAGACTTTGGTATCCATGGTGGGTGGTGTGGTCCTGGAATCAAACCCCAGTGGATAATGAAAGCCAACTGTACAATTTCAAATTCACCTATGTTCCCTGCTCTCAGAACTGGCAAGCTGAAGCTTTATCCAGGAAACTGTAATACACCTCTTTGAAGGGAGAGAAGACCTATTCTACCATTCTTCACCCAGAACATTTTTGTGGCTACAGGTCTTCCCCTGACACTGTTGGATCAGATCTGGGAGGAGCAAGGCCATGATGCATTTTTGCAGACACACTCAAAGTGAAATGGGACTGTCACCCATCCTTCCAGGATGGTCTCTTGTGCCACCATGGGTGCCTTTACATGCCACCACGATCCTGTTGGGAGGAGGTCCTTTGCTTATGCTATGACAGTTGTCCTGCAGATTGTACAAGACTCTGCAGCTCCTCACTAGGGAGTGATGGTGGATCCAACCAAGCTTGTTTATCAATTCACTATGAGGAGTCTAACTCATCTGAGATAATATTGTCTATGAATAAGAAGTAGGATGGATTTCTGCCATCTTCCTGTCTCTCTATCTCCCCCCCTCCCCCCCAAAAAAAATCATCTGGAAGGAAGAGGTGAAGGTCCTTGGATTACCATTGTCATTGTTACTCAAGCACTCTATTGCTCCTAGTTGACTCTTCTCCACCTCCACCCCTCTGAGTTTGCTGTGGTGTTCCAGCATGTTTATTATCTGTGAATATATGAGATGCAAATTAGCAATGGGACTCTGTTTCATAACATATTGCAGATTTTGTGACTTTGTGAGCAGAAGACATTGCTTATCATCGCTGGGTCTTGCTGTTTGTTTGTTTATCCATGCTTTGCTATTTCCATGATCTTTGCAAGTAAATCTAAAATGTCATTAATGAAAAGTATTCACATCTGGATACTCTGAGCAGCAGTGGTGCATATTGATTGAGTCACTGATGTTGCATTAGCAGCTACTTATCTCCTTCTCTATACATAGATGATTACTTGTTGCCAAGGAGACAAGGGAATCTTTTCACAAGATGTGCTACAGTTATACAGAATAAGCAGAGAATGCCCTGCTATGCCTTTGCAGACAATACACCTTAGGGTCGGTGATGGCCAGTTTCCCTTGCAAACACCTTCAAAATGTTCTTCAGCCTGGTCAGTTCTTGTCCAGGATTTGTCCTTGATGACTCTATGCCTCTATGTTGTGTTTGCTTTTGCGTTTAGGAGACATGTGGCAGAATCCTTTAAAACATGCTTACACATGCACACATATGAATATGCAAATGTTCAGGCACACACTGCAGTGGTTTCAACCTCACACACAGGATTTCAATAAAAATCTAAATAGAGGGGTTACTGCCATTTGACCTTAATGAAACATTTGAAGATGTTTAACAGTTGCTCACTATCACCTGAGTTAGAGTCATGCTTAGAATCAACACATTGAAATCAGTGGGAAAAGGTAATTGTGACTAACTTAGTTGATCCAACACAAATTGCACAAATCTGGTAGTGTTCATTTGCACACTTTTAAAACCAGTCTAGGCACCACATATTCACAAAAAGTTACAATTTAAGTACAAGCTGAGGTTCTAAGAGGTACCACATTCTATTGAAATGGGCTGAATGGAGTATATAGGAGCTGTTGTGTGGTCCTTTTTTGTGGATATAAACCTTTGCTTATTTTGCTTGCATGTGAAATATTAAAATGGCAAAAGTTTTCACCCTGTTGAATAAGATTACAGGAGTTTTTGTTCATTTTTGATGATTTCTTGCATTGTATGACTTTTGTGGGGAGGAATTCAGTTGTGCAAAAAGCATTGGTTTTGGTCAAGAAATAATGGGGGTTTTGTATAGAAAACATTGGTTTTTGATAAAAGAAAATATTTTGCATAAAACCTTTTTACACACACACCTTTTTTTGTATAAGAAAAACTGAAAACAAAAATGGTGCTAGTCTTTTACTTTCACTCAAGGACAAAATTGACAGTTTTTCAAAGGAGTGTCTTGATGAGGAGGAAAAAAACAAAACAAAGTGAGCATCCATTTAATTTCTAATGGTTTCACACTATGGACTTATCTATACCAGCCAGGATATGCTGGCTCCCTACCAGCATATCCGGGCTGCAGAGGTAGCCCATTCTGCTCCCATTACCTGGAAGAAACAGGCTAGAATTTAAGTCTCTCGCTGCAGCAGGTGCCGGCGTTGCCACCATTTCCCTCACTCTGCTGGGTCCACCATGTGACAAGCCCCCTGCATGTCCAACCTTCATCACATGCTGTGGGACTGCTGCCCAGACCTGGAAAAGCAAGGGTGACCGGCAGCAGCAGCAGCAAGGAGCAGCATGCCAGGACAGGCTCATGTAGACATGCGGGCCTGATCTGGCTTTGATTGCTGGTACTGGATTAAACTGGATATTATATTACAACAGTTTATTGGGGCCTATTCCCAACTTGCTCCCATCTCAGCCCCGTATCTGCCCTGGGGGTGGTGAGGATTGCCAGAGGCAGAATGGGGCAAATGCCCTGCATGATATGGACTTCAGGGCTCTGAGACAGGGGCAAGCTGGGGTATTTAGCCTGTGTAGATAAGTCCTATGTGTTATTGTCACCCATAGAGGTTTCACATATACCCTGTACCACACTTGAGTATTTGGCATTTATCTATCAACCAGTCAGTCTTTATTGTACTTTATTGATCATTAAAACACAAGACATCCTTCAAACAAAATATGACAGAAAAGCTAAACAATATGAAACAGAGTGAGGCATTACCAATTCAAGAACTATTTAAAAGGTTAAAAACAGAATAGGTTTCGTATCATTTAGGACCATTCAAAAAGAGAGACAAACCCCAAGTACAGGTCATCCTCTGTATCCATGGGACTGGTATCCACAGTTTCACTTATCCATGTAGGAAAAAAATATGTCCCCTCTAGTAATTTTCAAGGTGCTCCAGTGTGGTTCTGTGGCAGCCTTTCTCAACCTTTTTACCCTGGTGGAACTCTTGAAACAATTTTTGGATCTCAGGAAACCCCTGTAAAAAATAATAATAATATATATATATATATATATATATATATATATATATCTACAGCTCAAATATATATATGCTTTTTTCCCATCTCAATATCTTGCAGAACTCTTAGCAACCTCTTGTGGAATTCTAGGATTCCAGGGAACCCTGGTTGAGAAATCACTGAAAGTTTGGCTGGAAGTTATTAATTTAAATAGGGTCACTATTAACCATGGTTTCACATATCTATGGTAAGTATGGGAATGTATCCCCTGTGGATACCAGGGAGACCGGGATTATATATGTGTCTGGCTCATAATTTTATAAATTTTAGCAACAGAAAAAACAAATTTAGTAACAATTTCTGCTACACATCTTTTAGTACCTCCTAATAGATAAACCAACTACTATTCAGAGGGTCTGCCAGGGAATTTATTTAAGAGGGATGTAATTAATCTTAATCTCTCATCTCTATAAAATTACAAAAGAGAAATATACAGGATAGAGAGAGACTACTTATCCAGCTCCAAATGGACAAACATGTTTTTTTTGTAAGGAATTTCCCCAAAATTATCATCCAGAGTACCAGCAAGAATGGCATTAAGTCAAGCTTTAGTAAAAGCCATATGGTATTTAGAGATGGTCAGATTTTGCACCCCTGCCAGTGATAGCCCCAGATTAATTGGGGAGCAGGTAGTATGAGCATCAGATAGAAACTACTGCATATCTATATCTTTAATCAAGTGATCTAGAATGAATTTTGCCTTATAAAAGTCTTGGGTAGAAAGGAAGTTGTCAGAAAAACCTGACAACTCTATAATTTGTCGCTGATAGCTTTAGAGCACTGGATAATGTAGTTGTCTCCCTGAAGAAAATGTATATAACCTGATTCAGGTCTCGGATAAAAAAGTTTAAGCCAGTATCTTAGTACTCAACATCAAGCAGTTATTACATTGAATATCTGAATGTATAATGAGCATTCACTAAAAGACATGTGTTTCAGATGATGTGCAGAAATGCAGAAATTATGTATTTATATTGTCTTATAGCTTGTTGTTCCCCCATGCAAGTTAAGTAATGAACATACGTGTGTGAAGTAAATAGTAATGTGAAAACTTCATAATGAGAAACTTTTTGAAATAAGAAGTGAGTAGATTGGGAACATTGGCCAGTATTCTGCAGCAGCTACTTAGGAGATTTTCAGACACGATTTTCAGCAGGATATATTCCAAAACAGCTCCGTTGCTGCCGCGTGGCAGGGGAGCAGTTTCGGACGACGCTGTCCCTCTGTTTAACCCCTCCGTGTCACTTCCGTGACAGAATGGAGGAAACCACATCATATTTTATTTACGATTGTTGCCCATGAGTGAAATACGATGTGGTTTCCTCCATTCTGTCATGGAAGTGACACGGAGGGGTTCGGCAGAGGGACAGTGTTGTCCGAAACTGCTCCTCTGCCGCGCGGCAGCAACGGAGCTGTTTTGGAATATATCCTGCTGAAAATCGCGTCTGAAAATCTCCTTAGTTAAGTATACTATTATACTTAACTTAGTTAAGTCACCATTGTTAGCTAAGTGAATATGGAACAGTTACTTAGATTTACTCATCCATGACTGTTCCATCTTCAGAATTTCTACTTAGTTATGACTGTGACAGTATTGCCACAATTGTAACTCCCCTCCCAACCTTCCTTACTGGGTATGAGTGGCATGTGGAGAAGAAGCTATTAGAACATGCGTGAGTGATGTTTCTGTTAGATTGGGGGATGTTACTTAGTTAAGTATATTGACACAGAATCCTGGCCAATATTTGTTTACTGGTGCTTTATGGACAATATGGAACAATGGCTTCTCCTCATTGTTTCTCTTAACAGAGAAAACAACAGAGAAAGAGAATCTATTTTTTGGTTTATATTTTCTATTTGTGCTAAAGAATGTCCTCACAAGACTTGCAAACGCATCATGTCAGACAGGAAATGTTCATTTCCCATGGGAATGGAAGGCTGCTTTGGATTTCACACTAAATTTGACTCACTAACTGAAATTACTGTATTAATATTTAATACTCAATAAAATCTTGCTCACATGTATCTCTTTACATGTATAAGGAAACTACTGTACGTACTTGTCCTGCAGGGTTGATGAATGAATGTTATTGAATTATGGCATTTTGTTGTGTTTTGTTTTAAGGGGAAAATATAAGACAGATATAAGTAAATTTTGAAATCTAAACTTGCAGTGAAGATAATTTTTCCACAGCTTGTTTGAAGAGCAAGAAATAGTGAGGGGGAGAGTTAGGAATCCCATCTTGAGAGAAAAGTGGGGTATAAATCCAATAAATAAATAAATATGGGAATCTACTATTGCTGTTTATCTATAAAATAACCAAGAGGTCAGCTGAAGAACAATATTATTAGCAAAGAGCTTCATGAGAGTGGGTTGTAATGTTGGATGTCTATACACAAGCATGGCCCACTGTCTGTAGACTTATGTCTTTCCCTTGCCTGCACAATTATATGTTTTATTATAAAGTTGTAATGTAGGTATGTTCTAAATGCAGCCCACAATTTGGATGTTCCCCCAGAGTCTCCAATGTGGCCCATCCCACACCCCAATCCTGTTTAAATTAAAAAAAAATACTGAAAAAGTCTTCATATATATTTTATGAGGCTTTGGGGGGCAATTTCACCAATGACATGGGTTGCTGGTTGGTTTTTTGTTTGTTTATTTGTTTGTTTTTGCCCTCCCTATGGTGTTTTAAGCCTGGGGTTATGAGCTTCTTTCAAAATCAGAAGTGACCTCTCCCATGAACAGAGGGTTGAATATTCTAGGATGTTGTTCTTGCATATGGCCTATTTAAGTGGCAAACCATGAATACTTCAGTGCTAACATGCCTTGTAGAAGGAACAGAGTAAAATTCTTGGCAGAATCTAGGAGGAATATTTGGGCCCTGTTCTCCTAGATGAATTTGGTTAAGTTTTATGTTTCTTTAAACACAGATGTTTCTTAATTATCCCAGAGATTGTCATAAATATAATAGTTGAAGATATTTGTAGTTCTGTTTCTGCATATACATACACATGCCTCCAAACACATGTTTGCGGCAGTATGCATAGTGTGTGTGTGAAGACCCCATGCATTTCATAGGGTTTTCTTCAGCAATGAGTACTCAGAGGTGGTTTTGCTAGCTCCTTCCTCTGAAATATAGCCTACAGCAGCTGCTATTCATTGGTAGTCTCCCATCCAAGTACTATCTAGGGCTGACTCTGCTTAGCTTCCATGATCAGATGGGATCTGCTACCTTTAGGGTATTTAGACCAATACAAAAGGAATATTTAGGATTTTCTATTGTAATTGTTGCAGGGACATTTGGTGACAGATATGAGTGGTAGTTTGCACATTCTGTTTGTTGGAAGCACACCTAATAATGATACACATGTACCTAAGACATGGGTCTAGGAGAACAAAGACACGACACAGATGGGAATCAGACACAAATGTCTGGTAGTGTGCATAAAAATGATGCATGCATGTCTAAGGCACATGTATCTTAAGAACTGTTCAGATATTGCATTCATCAGAGAATTAGGGGTGGAAAGAATATTCAAAAGTATGTTAACATGGTGGAAAAAAACCATGATTCTTGAATGTTGGGAAAATCTTAACAAGTAGAATTCTGGAGTGATGAGAATTTTGCAGTTTGGGACTTATTCTGTGCAAAATCCACTAATATTTTTCCCCCAGCATAGTAAGCACTACAGAAAATGCTGTTATCGGAACAAAAAACTGTGCATATTTTGCATTAAATAACTCCGGAATTATATTTCTTTTCAGAATACTACATTTTTATTTTATTTTCTGTTCAGAAAATGTTGTTTTCTGTGCAAAAAAAAACCCATGCAAATTTTGCACAGAAAAAAAGATCCTGAACTGTGAATAGCCTTCAAAAACTTTTATAGTTTTCAAAGACTTTCTTGTTGCGGAAAGAAACCTGCTAAAATTACACATTGCTGCCTTTAATAATGAAATTAGCACAGAATTGCATCCCTACAGCCGATATTCTGCTGCTGTTGCTGTTGTGTGCCTTCAAGACATTTCCGATTTATGGTGACCCTAAGGTGAACCTATCAGAGGGTTTTCTTGGCAAGATTTGTTCAGATTAGGTTTGCCTTTGCCTTCTGGCTGAGAGCGTGTGACTTCCCCAAGGTCACCTAGTGAGTTTCATGGCTGAGCGGGGATTCAAACCCTGCTCTCCAGAGTCATAGTCCAATACTTAAACCACTACGCCATGCTGGCTCACTAGATATTCTGTTACTGGTGCATCACATATAAGACCCATGCCTTTAAGGCAGGAGTGGGCAAGGCCATGTGGGGCAGGGGGCAATTGTCATCTCTGGGCACTGCCTTTTAAAAAAAAATTCTTAAAAAAAATAAAAAAGCACACAATTAGGTGCCTTTCCCAGTGCTTGATGGGAAGCCCACCCCTACTCATATCCGACTAATTGGACATCAGCTCCATCTTTTCCAGACTGCACAACTAATCGCATTGCTTGTCCCAACAAGCAGAAATGTGGGTTATTTTAAAATCCACTTCAACAGATTCAACGTGTCTTTTTCTCAGTCTCAAAGGCACTATAGAATTCTGTTATATCTTTTTATGCTGAAACAGACTGACATGGCTATATCTTTGAATACTGCTTTAAGTTTGCATGTTTTTCACACTGCAGTTCATTTTAATTTGATGGTGTTTATTCAGTGGGTGGAAATTTTCTTGGTCGTCCATCTCTTATCTTCTCTTTGTATGTCATGCTCTTATCTTCTTCCTCTTTCTGCTACTTGGTTGTGTGATGATGCAGAAGCCTTTAGAACAGGGATGGAAGAATGTGTGCTCTTTCAGAAATTGATGGATTCCCGCCCCCATGTTATCTCACAATGGACTATGCAGCATAAGGCTGATGGAGGCTGAACACCAACTCCATTTGGAGGGATACACATTCCCCCATCCTTGTTTTTCAAGCAGTGTTGAATGAAGCAAGAATACTTCCCCTCCTTCTTCTGTCCAGTAATTATGGGTTCTGCTACTTCGGGAGGGGGCAATATTAGGGTAATCAGTCCCCAAATTTCTAGCACTGCAGACACTGAGACACTGAGAAATCTTCTATTCCTGTTTGCCTGCTTCTTTACTTTGGATGCCTAAACGGTAGTATTTCTAAATGTTTGACTGACGTTTTAAATTAATGCAATGCTAAAAATTTGGAGACTGAAGGAAAATTTCATTGGGGTGCAGAATGCTTTTTTGGGGGAATTCTCATATCATCCTCCCTTATATCTACACCCCTGTGAGTAACTCAGTCACATTTTTAAAGACTGATGTTGATTTGGTGTACTTTTTAAAACACACACACACATTTTGGAAATCTAAATCTTAGAAAATGACTAAAATGTGTTAATTAAAGGAGGCAGAGTAATAGAAACTGGAGCAATAAAGAGCCTGACAGTCTAAAATTGTATGATGCATCAAATTTACAATTATGTTCCAATTTTTAAATGATTCAACAGATAAGAAAGCTGCTCATACCTTATTTAATAAGCCTCAATATGCACCTGCACACTAAGAACACTTTGCTTACATCCAGAGTTGCATTTATGTCTATACTGTTTGTACTCATACCCTTTCTTTGGCTCCAAAATGTTTTGAGGTGCTTTGACGGATGACAGTGAAAACATCCCCATTATGTAAGAGTTGTCAGATGGAAAACTGTTTGAAGTGAGTAACTGAGTAGGAAAGAAGTAATGGAAGTCCCTTGTACAGAATCTACCAAATTGTACACACCCCTCATGAATTTGGGAATAATACAGAATTATAGAATCATAAAGCTGGAAGGAGCCCCATAGGCCAAGAAGTCCAACTGTCACTCAGTTCTGGAACTACAACTAGAGCATCCCTGGCAGGTAGTGGTCCAGCCTCTTTTTGAAGACATCTGGAGAAAGAGATCCTACCACCTCTCTAGGTAATTGGTTCCATTGCTGAACCACTCTGATAATCAAGAAGTTTAATTGAAATCTATCTATCCTACCCTCTAATGTTCGGTTGAAATCTACCCTCCAGTAACCCTCCGGTAACTTAAAACCATTATGTCCAGGCCTAACCTTTGCTGCAGCAGAGAACAAACTTTTACTTTCCTTTTTTTTGACAGCCCTTTACATATTTAAAGATTGCAATCATGTCACACCTCAGTCTTTGGTTCACTAGGCCTAACATGCCCAGCTCCTTCAAACTTTCCTGATAGGTTTTATCTCTGTACCTCATCATCTTTGTTGCCCTTCTCTGAATCTGCTTCAACTTGTCTATACCCTTCTTAAAAAGAGGTGCCCAGAGCTGAATGTATATCAAAGTGCCTGTTGGCAAGATCAGAGTGGATATATATATATATTTTTGAGGGCCATGTTCCCTTGACATAATTTATCAGGGGCACAGCCACCCATTTTCCTTCTCCTTCTTCAAACTGTCACCTTTTCTCTGTCTCTTTCTGTGACCCCTTTCCCTTCCTTCTCTCTTCCTTGCTGACCAGTTGGATGCTGGTGAAGGTAGAGATCACTGTTTCTGGTTGAAGAGACTTGGCCAATGAATTCAGTCCGGGACCACTTCTGGCTTTACAATTACAGCATGGAAAATAGATAAGATATTTAGGTAGCACAAACCAGCATTGTTATCTCTGTAAAAGCTTGATGTGTGGAGCACTGATGAATACTAGCACAATTTGCAATGGATACCAGAGGAAGTGTGTGTGTGTGCATGCCTGTGCACATGTGCACACCCACTCTCTGGTCAACCTCCTTCCATGACATTGCTAGCTGTTAAGAGTTTTTGATACAGCTCACTTGTGTGTACTGTAGACTAAGGACATTGTCAAATGGGGCCAAATATCCTGTTCCTGCCCCACAAGCCCCAGTCCCATTCCTGCCGTGGAATACAGGGAAAATGTTCAAACACTTACCTTGATTCCATGGCAGGAACGTCCTCCCTCTCCCCAGGCTGGCTGGCCGGCCATAAATGCAGCCGTCGTAAGGCTTCCTTTACGACCGGGAACTGAAATGCTGCTTGTTCTCCCGAGAGAATGGGCAGGAGGGAACTTTGAAAATACCCCCCCACCTGTCAAAAATAAAATCAAAGCACCAACCCTCCCCACAAAAATTACAAGTACCAGTAACCTGGGGTGGGGGAAGAGTGCCACTTACCTGGGTGCCCTCTTCCTGCCCAGAAGTGTCCAGAATGGACCTCCCCCCACGGCTGTCATCGCGGGAGAGGAACGGAACACCTTTCAGACCACCCATTATTTTGTTACTACAATGGAATGTGTAGCCCAAAAGCAATGTTTCCCCATGATGAAAATATCACAGGGAAATGTGGAATGAGGATGGGGGAGACACGGAAAAGGGTTGGCGTCTTCTGAAAAGAAGACTTTTTCCCGACCCTATTCCGTGTCTCCCACTGATTAAATTGTTGGTCTGAAAAAGTCCTGAGACTTTGGCTTAAAGGCATTACTCTTTCATTGCTATTTTACTTAATATCCATTTAGATAGACAATGTTATCATGTCATTGTCAGAGATTGTTATGTGAAAAAATCTGTAAGCCTTCTAACACTGCTGTGGTATTTCTGTTCCACTATCAGCAGGGAGTGGGATTAATATGTGGCTGCAGGTTTGATTGTCTTCATTAAAATGCTCTTCCATGTTGCAAAGAGAGGAAAACAACAGCATTTAAAAAGTAATCAAGGGGTGGGAGAGAAGAGAACCTTCTTTTTGTTTTATTTTTAAATTTGTATTTTTATTAATGCAATTCAGTTCAGGGAAGGGGACAGGTTTTCCAGACTTCAACCTATGATGGTCCTTATTTCCAGGCAAGGAGCCGTTCCAGTCAGTGAAGGTTTTCTTTGTCCTTCTCCACACAGTTGTCCTCTGTAATAGCCGGTTCTCCCTTGCTGCCTTTTATCCAGCTGCAGTCAATGTCTTCCTACTGCCCTTCTCCACTCAGTCTCTCTGAATAGCTGCTAGGCAAGATCTCCTCAAAGGAGAGAGCAGGGAAATCACTGGAAGTCCTCAACATTTCTCCTGTCCCCACTGCCCCCCCTGCCCCAAAGCATCCAGCAAGACATTTTATTTTATTTACTCTTGCAAACCTGAACCTCTGTGAACAATGAAGAAACAAGATGACTTGTGAGATGCTAGTGGGAGACTGGGAGATAGGCAGCAGATGATTGTGGGGAGGGCAGAGAAAGGCAGCCAGAAGACCTAATTTATTTGGCAGCCACATCCTGTCTGTATATTGTGAGAAGTGAGCCCCTCTGCTTTCAGTGAATTATTCAGTGGAGATTTATTTTAAGTAAATATCCATAGCTTCTGGCTGTTTGCTAACAATGAGGGCAGATGAAAGAATTCTGTGTACTTTATCACTCATGCCTTTTAAAGCAGAATTAAAATGGGATAATAATGCCTTTGGCAATACTTATCACATGATGTCACCTCCAAATCATTGCTGCTGTTCCTCCAAAGTGTGGTTAGAGTGTCCCTTGCCATTGATGGGGAACACCCATCAATAAGCTCCCAATCATGCTGCTGTGCCATGAATCCTCAGGTGCAATAAACTTCTCCAGTGGCAGTCCCAAGATTGCACATGGTCTCAATCTCCTCCTCTCCCCCCTCCCTCCTGCTATCCCTACACAGGCTGGTTTTCTCTCCCCCCCCCCACTTTCTTTCATTTTCTTTTTTTCTTTGTCTCACTAAACTGCATTGCCATAATTGCCAAATTGCATTGCAACTAAAAATAAAAAACCATGAAAGGCATGCTGGGTAGGGCAATAGGGCAGGGAGGAGGGGTCAAGGGAGAGTCCAGAAGAGAGCCAAGGGATTGTCAGTGGCTGAAACAGCCCCAGGCGCACTGTTGAAGGGATGTGTGATACTGAGGGCTGCCAGACTAGTTTCTATCCATTCACTTTTGCAAACACGATTGAAGCAACAATGGGGCTCTCATCATAATGTCCTGTCACCCTTAGCTTAACAAACCATTGGCATATTCTGGTAAATTCTTTTTATTTGTCCTTCTTCTTCACTCTGTCTGGCAACACAGTCTTTCTCCTTCACCTGCTTTCTTCATGACAAGCTTACTTTCTCCAACCTGCTTTCCTGCTTATCACTAGAAGAGCATTACAAAAGAGTTTTGTTTTTGTTTTGTTTTTGATCACTAATGTCTGTCCTTGAAAATATGTTGAAAGCACAGCTTTGCTCTTAGGACTTTTATCAGATATGGCAAAAATTGCACAATTACAGCATCATGGTAGCATGAATGGGTCCCACTATTGCACAATGTTGCTGTGTTCGTGTGGTCAAACTGTGCTCCAGCTGAGAAGAAGGTATTGCTTTTAATTGATGGGACAAGCCATCAATAGCTCTCAATATGGCATTTTTTGTGCTATTGAAGAGCATGCAAAAACATGTCACATTGTAACAACGAGATTACAGCATGAATAGGCAGTCCTTTTTCCCTCCATCCCTGTTCCCTGCAAGAAAACTTCCAGGTAATAATGTGAAAACTATACACAGGATACTTTTTTTAAAATGAACTGTCCTGGTTTCTTTACATGTTTTTAGGTTTGTTTAAGTGCTTGTATGTTTGTTTACTTTGCAAATTAAGGGGTTTGGGGTGTTTTTAAGTGCACTCGTAACTTCTTGTGAGAACTGCCAAAATCTCACCCATGCTAAATCACAGAAGTAAAGTCCCATTCTTAAAGTGCTAGTGGTGGTCGTGCGATAATTCTGTGGTGGTTCTTTTGCAAGATTACAGCAACATGCGATAATAAGTGCAATAATGCCACTATGTTTCTGCTTTCCTCATTTGCGGAATTACTGCATTTTTAGATGCTAGTTTGATAAAGTCCTTAACTAACAGCCTACCTCCACATTTTTCAGTGACAATTTCACATACATGGGTTAAATGCTATCAAAGGCTGAAAACCTCTCAAGAATTTTCTCAGCAGGGAGTGGTCTGTTTATTTTCGCATCTCTACCAAGGTTGTCCAATGGAGCTCCATAAAGTTTAAAAATGTGTTCACCAGAAGGACTTCCAATAGATTAGGGGAAGGATAGAGAGACTGCCTTGTACACATATTTAGCATAGGGTTCAACAACATAGTGCTGCATAGTATATCTTCCCCAAATAGAGCAAAATCCACATAATAATGATACTTTTGTTGACCAATCAAAATGCACAAAACAAATCATGCAAACTTTTGAAGCTTCACTGGCTTCTTCATCAGGCAAAGATGTTAAAATCATACAGGAGAAGAAAACTGATGATATGACATGAGAGTCACAGGCATGCATTTTGTCTCAGATGTTACTTTAGTTAACACAAGCAACAATGTGTTTCTGTGCACTTTGGTTGGCCCAATAAAGCTATCACTGTTTTGTGGGTTTTGTTGTATTTTGCTGCTTGACCAACATAGCTACACCTGAATATGTTTCCTCAAATAGAGTTTCACACACCTGCAGCCCTGTACACTTTAATGTGCACTCATGTCTTGTTCTGCATTTGGTTCACAGATCACAATATGAGCGATCCACATCTGTGTATGCAGTAGGACTTGATAAAATGTTGCTTCCAGGACAGATCCTGGTAGGCCATAGATATTTGGCCAAATTTGTGCAAAATAATTGGTCAGTTGTAGGCTTAAACCAAACACTACTGAACTTCTAATTACATGGTTCATTGACTTTTAAAAAATCTATAACTAAGGCTGTTTAAGATCAAGGCAGGGGCAAACAGAGCCATTAAAAAGCATGACTATATTGGAAAAGTATTCAATGTAACTCCTTATATAATAAGGACTGTGGAGATGTAAAGAACTGGCAGACCTGACAATATTTAGTTCTCTCCTTCACCTTTCAGCCATGCAAGTAATAGGCACTGCACAGTTGCACATATCCTCTTTCTTTCATTGCTTTACTGAAAAGGGTATGAGCCTTTTTATATTGAGGTGTGTGTTTGTGTGTGTGTGATGCACATATACACTAGAAATCTAATTATGCTTCCCTGTCTATACACATATATGTGCCATCTTTCTATGATGCTGCACATGGTAGTTTGAAATGTTGCTCTTTACACCTATGTAGGGTGCCGTTTACACCAATGAAAATGTCCTGGGAAGAATTTGTGTCGATCCCTGGCAGTATACACGTACATCGGGTCGGGTACGTGATTTTCGGAAGGGGGGCCACCTTTTATCCCTCAACCTGCGGGACTTCCAGTCCCGCAGGTTGTGCCGGTTTTTAAAAAAGTCACTGGAGGATTCGGAAAATCGGAAATGTAAACAGCCTGGGACAAAATATCCCGGTACCAGGGAATGACTGGAAATGGTGACTGGGGGCGGGCTTAGAGATCAGCGACCAGAAAAGGAGGGGTCAGTCACAGATCCAGCCTCACCAGGAGGGGTCAGTCACAGATCCAGCCTCACCAGCTGAAAACAAAGGCATCCCTTCCAGCTGCATGTAGGTTGATGTGTGTGCACGCATGTACTAAATCACCTTTTTAAATGGATTTCTACAATGCAAACCCTTCAGCTTTAACCTCTTCCTCAACTGCATGTTACAAAGAGATCATGGTGGGCAGAGGGTCGCCCATTCATCCCCTGCCTTGATCACCTCCCTGGGTCTGAACGGGCACAGTAAAATATTCTGGCGTCTGAGAGAATGAACACACGTTTATTTCCCCCCCCCCACAATTCATAGTAAAAAAAATTCCAACATCTGTGTCTTTCAAAATGCCTGTCTGTCGCTGGCTTGAAATCTTCACTCTGCAGCTAAAACTCTGCTTTAAGGGTTAACATTTTAAAGAGACAAGGGGAATACCAAGCCTCCCCCCTCCCTCACTCGGCTTGATTTCAAAAGGAAAGCAATCGTTCCTGCGTCTGAGCGAAAGATCACATTCTGGGTCTTTCAAAATGCCTTCTGATTAAAGGGTTAACATTTTAAAGAGACATGGGGAGGAATCCCAAGCCTCTGCCCCCTCTCCCCCCCAGCCAGCCAATAGCATCGCTCATGGCGCGGAACTCTAAAGGAAGTGCGTCACCGAGGTTGTGAAAACACGACTAATCGCATCCTTGATTGACAGCCAAAAAAAAAAAAAAATCCCAGTAAGCTAAACATGTGTAAATAGCAAAAGCACGGGACATAAGAGTGCGGGACCAATAAAAACTTTTGTCGTGTAAATATCAATCACGGGATCTTCCAGGATTTCCTAAAGAGTGACAAAAATCGTATAAACAGCGAGGGACAGATACGGGATCAGGAAGTCATGGTAAGCCCCGCGACAAAACTTGTCATGTAACTGGCACCTAGGTGTCCTTAGCTAATGTTTCAGGTGGGTATCTTTTGATCTTAAGGCAGCAGCTGCTAAAACATGTGCATTGGTTAGGCCTCCTGGCGTTTATGATTCAGGGTCTCTTAATCAAAGTTCTGATCCTAATCATTCTGAGGATTGAAACATGTGATGACTTCAGATGTCAAAGTCCCATTTGTTATTTGGCATGCACCTGCATTATATCCTTGCTCAGTCAAGCCTATGGTGTCTTTTGAAAACAAAGCTTATGTAAATGTGTACATTCTTGAGAGTACCACAAGTGGCTGTGTCTACTAAAGAAGAACAAGAGGGGGAAATATTTGGAAGGTGTTCAAGAATGTCTGCAAAGCTATTCATCTTCTGCCAACAGACCCTAAAGCTGGCTAACTCCAGCCATGTGAAGAGTAGCAGTGGCAAAATCCCTATTTATACTTTTGGTGCCCATGGATGCCAAATGTATGAAGGCACTAGGGATGTCTGAGGATGGCTGTGTGCCCTTGATGCCAATGTTAAATGCTAACGATGTGCTTCTGGGACTAACATGTGATCAATATCAGTCTGAAGGGGGCTTTTGCTCTACATGTAGACTTTTCTTCATGAGGATGAGAGCCCTGTTTGATCAGAGTTTCTGCCTCTATCAAAGAAGCCCTTTCAGACTGATTTCAGTCATCTGAAGATCCAGAACTATGGCCAGTACACATCCTGGAATAAATGGGGAAGGTTATTTTGCACATCCCCACTACCTCCTTCCTTCATTTGTACCCAGTGGTGCCTGAAAAGTTTTTTAGGCATTTTTCATGATACATAGAGGACTTGTCGATCTGATGCAATATAATGTGGATTGCTGTGCCTTAATAAAAAATCACAGCATTGTTCATTATCTCCATGTGTTTTGGGGCAAGATCATTGGTATGAGAAGTTATCCATGTTTGAAGTTCACACACAGCCATGCCTATGAATCAGGATGGTGGGCAGGAGTGAATTACCTTATTATTCTCCACAAGTTTCCACCACTGTACAGGGTTTTTTTTTAAACTTTAAATCTAAGATGTGCAAGTGAGATCTTCCACTAGAAAAAGCTGTTTGGTCACCTCAACACTGCAAAAATATGCATGATCTCTATTGTGAAACTCCAAAATTCACTTCTGGCCACTTGGTAGCGAGCAAACCCACCCCCTGAGCATGTGTCAAGGTAATATCGCTTTAAATACAAAAGGAAAAAAATGTTAGTGCAACAGATCACAGTTTAGCACAGCTTAAATGGGTTTGACCACAGCTGTGACTAGGCAGTGGGATGACTAGCAAACACTCCTATATAGTTGAAGCACAAGATGCATTGTGTGTGGGTTGGTGTCATGGCAAAAGAGGAGTGTTGTTGGAGTAACTGCTGCTGTGTTAATGAGGCTTGCTGTGTATATAGTAAAACTGAAGATAAAGATCTCCAAATATCTTTGGATAAACTTTGCTGCCTATAAGTCTGTTTGTGTGTGAAAGTGGGTCAGAACTGTGAAACTGAAGCCTTTGTTTTTGTGCCCTTTCTGCCCTGCAGTTTGGCTATTTGGCTACTCCTGGGTTAGTTTGTGCCAGGTGCCTCTCAGTGAGCCTATATTGAGTGGACAGCATGTCTGACTAAACAGCTTTCCATTTCTGGAATGTGCTGTGCTGCAAATTGGTTGTCCAAATGGGCGGTCCTTTTAAACTGGTTCATTGTTTACTGCTACTGATTTTGATGGTGTTATTGTTTAAATTGTTTGTGGTGATGATTTTAATGGTAATGTTCTTCACTTTGCTTTGAATTCTGTTATCATCTGCTTAAACTTTCTTTTTAAGTGGAAAGGCAAGACAGAAATGAAAGGTCTAAACAATTCTGGGTGATACTGCTCATAATGTTCAATTTATAGCAAGACCAGCCATCTCGCCTTTATGTTTTGTGTTGCTGCCCCCAATGTGGTTTTAAAAAACATTGGTAGGGAGTATAACATCTGGCCTTTGCATTAATTGGACACTGGGTGGTATTCATTGCACAATCCAAGCACAGATGGTCTAGTGTATTATTTTTCCATTAAAGAAACCTGAAAACATTTCCAGGTTGCTTTTGGTAAGTCCAAAGTCATTAGCGGCTGGTGGCTTTAGTAGCAGGGGTGGCTAATCTGAGCTGGGTTTTAGTCAGAAATTTAAAAGAGCTACCCAAGGTTCAGAAGCCTATCTCCAAATAGGTTCAGCACATCAGTTAGCTCCTTTAAAGTTGAAATCAAAACCTGGTGGGGGGTTCAACACTTCAGTGACATGGAAGCCACCAGCAGCCAGTACCAAAGTGCCTTTCATGTGTGGAAATGCCCAACTTGAAATGCCAGTGGTGCTGCTTCTAGAGAACTTGCTTTGAGTGTAGTGTTGCTGATAAACCAGGGGGTCAGCTAGACCGGGGAATTAATTGTAGAAAATATTGCATTACCTCACTATCGCAGCAATGTTCATTTGCCCCCACAATCTATTTGCAAGATCACTGGCATGGAAAGCTATCCGAGTTTGCAGTTCACATGGAGCATGCCCATGAGAAAAGATGGTAGCTGTGAGTGAATTACCTGCACACACCCGCCCTCCCACTTTTGCCATTAAATGAGAGATGTGAAAGAGTGATCTTCTGCTTAAAAACTTTTTTTTTGCTCTGCCACTTGAAAATAGCGCTCAACCATTTCCCTGAAAACAAAAACCAAAACAATGGCAGCTCTGGCTGCTTCACTGCCAGCAAACCCGCCCCTGTACATGTCTGACCAGTCACATTTTTATTTCCTAGATGTGCCCCAATTCAAACTGGTTGTTCAGACAGGCTCTTATGTGCATTTTCACATACTTTAAAAAAAAAGATCATGAGAAACCGAAAGCTGTTATCGCAAACTAGGAGTTTTCAGCTCCTCTCCTTACCAATATGGTGAATCCCGGCAGGAGCTCATCTGGACAGAAGGTATTCTGCCCGCATTGTTTGAGGATTCTTTTCATCATCTAAACAACCTCCAGGAGTAGTAAGCAAGTCTTTCCTACCTATAAGAAGTCTTTGATGGGTGTTACAAATTGGACTAAGTGACTCATTCTTCTGATCCAAGTTGTAGAAAAAGCAGAATGGTTTTACCTTGAATAATTTTACATTGGCTTTCTCCAGCTTGACATCTACAAAGGCTATAACTGCCATCACCTTTACCCAGCATAATCACTCTAGGCTAAAATTCAGAATACCCCAAAGGCATCAGTGTTATGGGGAAAGTTTTTTCCAAATAAATAAATAAAAAAAAAATCCAAAAAGGATTATAGTCTTCACTACACTCACCATTAAGAAGTCCAGAATGTTAGATGTACTATAGATAACTGGTTTGGATACCTCTGTGTAACTCTTCCTGTTCTAATATTCAGTCTGCCAGCTGTTCTCTTGAGCAGGGGAAAAAAATGTTAGATCAACCCACAGTCAAGAGCTGATTTTCTAAATTTCATTACCCTGCTGGCTTACAAGAAAAGACCCAGGAGGCAGAAAAGAGCAGATGTACAGTATGCATGTAAACTCTTAGGCTGCATGCAAAATTTAATCCACAGCCAAGGTGATTGGCCTGACTTGAACATTTCAAGATATCATAGTGTCCTAAAAGGAAACTCAGAATTACAAGACACATTATGGGTTAAACTACATATTGGTTTAAAAAGGTAGCTAGCAGCTACATCTTTTTTTCTTTATATGCTTTCTTTATACTTATATACTTCATACAAGTTGGGATCTGATTTTTATTATTACCTTCCTCCCTTCAGCTGCCATTCTGCCACCAAGCAGCTGACATGTGATTTTTTTTCTCCTGTTGTACCCACTTATGGGGTGTAGAGTCTGCACTGCTAGGGAAACTGGGGAATGAGCACCAACCCCTTGTTCTACACCGATCAATGGGAATCAGTGGGGCTTTCAGTGAGACAGAAGATCCATAGCTTTGCTCCAGAAAACTTCATTATGGTTTGCACTGCCAAACAACAACAGATTCAGAACCCTTGGGGAGAAGTTTTTAAGGTATATTCTATGGAGTTTGGGCCTTTAAAAAACCCTGTATTTGACATATTCTGAAATTCCTAGACAGCCCCTTGGGGTTGGTAGGGTAGAACAGATGTTAAAGAAATACCCATACTCTCCCCTCACCCCCATGAAATGGGGGAGAATGCAACAATTTTGTTTTTATTCCTCAGAGAATTTTCAGCCAGCCTTAATGCACAAAATGTCACACTTCATTGTTTCCAAACCATGAGCAGCATATCAAGCAACCTGTCAATGCTTGTTCTGAGTAGGCCTTTCTACAGCTCTGACTCATTCTAGTCTGGAATTGCATTATTAAGACACAAGGTTGGGGCTGAGTAGTAGGTGAAGAAATCAATATCCTGCATCAGAAAGCCGGCTTCTCTCTTAAGGGTGGCTGCTAATAAATATTGACTTGTAACTTAAGATGACTTTGTTTAAATCTAATTTAAATTATCTCAATAACTATAAATACCACAAAGCAATCTCAACACCCTTGAAGTCAAGTGATTGCTTTTCACCTCTTTGTCAGTTTTTTTTTTTTAAAAATGAGGAGTCTTACTGAGGTTTGAGGAAAAACATCATTTGGTAGAACTCATTGCATCTTTCTTCTCGTAGTAAGAATATTCTGCTGTTTTTTTTTTTAAAAAAAGAAGGAATTGACATAATAACAGCCTTAAGAAAAATACTATTATGAGGACAAAACAGATTTCTAGGCTCTAGCCATCTTTCTCAGATTATATTTTTATCATTTTCTTTCAATCTGTGTTTTGATTTGGAACACATTTACCAATTGTATAAAATTAAAAATGTTATAAAAGTAAAGCAGGTGGTGACTTGCTTAACAAGAAAATCATAATGTAATGTGATAAATGTGTTTAAAATTTAAATCTCCAGGACCAGATGAACTACATCCAAGAGTATTAAAAGAGCTGGGAAATATAATCTCAGAGCCATTGGCAATAATCTTTGAGAACTCCTGGAGAACCCCTGGAGAAGTCCCAGCAGACTGGAGGAGGGCAAACATTGTCCCCATCTTCAAAAAGGGAAAAAAAGAGGATCTGAACATTTATTGTCCAGTTAGTCTGACATCAATACCAGGGAAGATTCTAGAGCAGATCATTAAACAGAGAGTCTGGGAACATTTAGAAGGCAATGCCATAATCATAAAAAGTCAACATGGGTTTCAGAGAAACAAGTCATGCCAGACTAATCTGATCTCTTTTTTTGATAAAATGACCAGCTTGGTAGATGAAGGGAACGCTGTGGATATCGTATACCTTGATTTCAGTAAGGCCTTTGACAAGGTTCCCCATGACATTCTTGCAAACAAGCTTGTAAAATGTGGGCAGACAAGTTAACTGTTCAATGGATTTGTAATTGGTTGACCGAACGAACCCAAAGGGTGCTTAGCAGTGGCTCCGCTTTGTCTTGGAAAGATGTGACCATTGGGGTGCCACAAAGTTCTGTCATGGCCCCAGTGCTATTCAACATCTTTATCAATGACTTGGATGAGGGAATTAGGGGCATACTTATCAAATTTGCAGATGACACCAAATTAGGAGGAGTAGCTAATACCCTAGAGGACAGGATCAAAATTCAGAATGACCTGGATAGGCTGGAGAGCTGGGCCAAAGCTAACAAAATGAAATTCAATACGGAGAAATGTAAAGTACTGCACTTAGGGCGGAAAAATGAAATGCATAGATATAGGATGAGGGAGACCTGGCTGAATGAGACTACATGCAAAAGGGCTCTAGGAGTCCTAGTAGACCACAAGTTGAACATGAGTCAACAGTGTGATGCGGCAGCTAAAAGGGCTAATGCAATTTTGGGCTGCATCAATAGAAGTATAGTGTCCAGATCAAGGGAAGTAGTAGTGCCGCTCTATTCTGCCTTGGTCAGACCTCACCTAGAATACTGTGTCCAGTTCTGGGCACCACAATTCAAAAATGATATGGACAAATTAGAGCGTGTCCAAAGAACAGTGATTAAAATGGTGGGAGGTCTGGAAACGATGCCTTATGAGGAGAGACTTAGGGAGCTGGGTATGTTTAGCCTGGAAAAAAGGCAGTTAAGAGGCGATATGATAGCCCTGTTTAAGTATTTGAAGGGGTGTCATGTTGAGGATGGAGCAGGCTTGTTTTCTGCTGCTCCAGAGGCTGGAACACGGAGCAATGGATGCAAGCTCCAGGAACAGAGATTCCACCTCAACATTAGGAGGAACGTTTTGACAGTAAAAGCTGTTCGGCAGTAGAACACACTCCCTCGGAGCGTGGTGGGGTCTCCTTCCTTGGAGGTCTTTAAACAGAGGCTGGATGGCCATCTATCGGGAATGCTTTGATCGTGATTTCCTGGGTGGCAGAGGTTGGACTGGATGGCCCTCGTGGTCTCTTCCAACTCTGCAATTCTATGATTTTATGAAATAAATAAATGTAATGGTGTACAAAATGCAGTTGCATGTAAGATCTGTATGGTTGTCTGACTTACAACTGTGTTGATTATATTTAGTTGCATTACTTGTATTCAGAAAGGCAAGCATGCTATTCTTGGGCCAGATAATTTGCAATAAGCAGGACCCCTGCATATCTTTAGTCCTTTCTAGTTTAGATGTCATGCAGTGGCTCCCTGTAAACCATGGACTTTTTACCTCTGCTGGCCAGTCTCTGGAAGGACAGCCAGCCCTCCATATCCACAGGTTCTGCATCTACTGATTCAACCAACCACAACTTGAAAATGTCTCCCCCCCACAAGCAAACCTTGGTATTCACCATTTTATATAAGGGACATCATTTTACTATGCCACTGTATATAATGGGACTTGAACATCCACGGATTTTGGTATCCATGGGGGGTCCTTGAACCAAACTTAAGTGGATACTGAAGGCCAACTGTATTTTCTTTCCCTTTGTGTAGTTTTCTCTTACATGGACACATCCAAGTGAGTGGGGAATTAAAATTAGAAATGTGAAAAGTTCCAGATCTCATTTACTCTCTTTGTATCCCATCTACATTTTCTTCCCATCTTTGTTTTGTATTGGGTTGCAAGACTTTCCTAATGTACTTGATTCACCCTAATTTATTTTTTTTTTTGGTACTTTACCTAATTTCCAACATTTTCTCATTGTCCAAAGCATGTTTTGGCATATTCAATTATGTACTTTTTAGCCACTTATACTTTAAAAGATGTGCACTATTTTTTGTGCATTTTCTTTTTCAGGTGTGCCCCATAATCAGGGGTGTCACTGGGGGTGGGCAGGGTGTGTGGACTGCACAAAGTGACACCTTTTGAGAGGTGTCTCCAGCACCTCCATCCCTCTCTGTACTTACTCTGCTGTGTCCCTTACTTGGGTATCAGCCCCTCTAGGCAGGCACAAATGTCCTCAGTAGTTCCTGCCTGCCTTGGGTGATCCCCAAGTAAGCAGCACAGTGAGTAAACATGGTATGGAGAGATGTCACAATGGTGGTGGTTCCTTTCTCTCCCTGGCCCAGGGGAGAGAAAGGAACCTCTGCTGTCATGGCACACCTCCCCATCGTGCTTACTTGCTGTGTGCTGCTTACTTGGGGGTCACCCCTTCTCAGCAGACACAAGCCTCTGCAGAGGTTCATGCCTGCCGGGGGGGGGATGATTCCCAAGTATGCAGCACAGCGGGTAAGCGTGCGGGGGGGGGTTGCTGTGACCATAGCAGTTCCTTTCTTTCCCCAGTCCAGGGGAGAGAAAGAAACCACTGCCATCATGACATACCTCCCAGCCCAGAAGAGAGGCACACAGCAAAGTAAGCATGAGGAGGCATTGCAATGGTGGTGGTTGCTTTCTGTCCCCAACCAAGGGGAGAGAAAGGAAGCACTGCTGTCACAATGCCTCCCTGCTGTGCTTACTGGCTGTGTGCTGATTATCAGGGGTCATCTCTTCTAGGCAGGCACAAACCTCCCCAGAAGTTCATGCCTGCCTAGAGGAGGTGATCCCCAAGTATGCAGCACAGCGAGTAAGCATGGTGAAGGGGGGTTCCTTTTTCACCCCTGTTCTAGGGGTTCATGAGGAGCATGTGCATATGAACTCCATACTACCCTGAACACACCTGACCTTACTTGATCTTGGAAGCTAAGCAGAGTCAATCCCAGCTAGTACTTGGATGGGAGACTACTGGGACCAGTAGATTTTCCTTGGTTTTTTTCTGGGCTGTGAGGCCGTGTTCTGGAATAGTTTCTTTCTGATGCTTTGCCTGCATCTGTGGCTGGCATCTTCAGATAATGGTTGGGTAGGAGTGTGTGTGAGGTTTATATGAATCCCTGTGGGGCAGTATATGTAAATTTGTGTAATAAAATAGTTAGTTTCTGGGTATAGAAATGCAAGGCTTGTTAGTGTCTGTTTGGCTAATGGTTGGTTGGTTGATGGGCCTTTATCTCCTCCTGTCCCTGGGTGGACTTCTTTTGTAAGTGTTGGGTTTTTATTCTATTTTTCAAAACTGGGAGCCAGATTCTGTTTACTTTTAAGGTTTCTTCTTTCCTGTTGAATTTGTCCAGGTGTTTGTGGATTTCAATAGCCTTTCTGTGCATTCTGACATGATCATTGTTGGCCTGGTCCAGAATTTCTGTGTTTTTAAAAAGCATTTTGTGTCCAGGTTGGTTTATAACATGTCCTGCTACTGCTGATTTTTCTGGCTGGCCCAGTCTGCAGTGTCTCTCATGTTCCTTGATTTGTGTTTGCACACTGCGTTTAGTGGTTCCTCTGTAAACTTGTCCACAGCTGCATGGTATGTGGTAAATTTCTGCAGTTGTGAGAGGGTTTCTTTTGTCCTTTGCTGAGCGTAGCATTTCTTCGACTTTCTTGGTTCGTCTGTAGATGGTTTGGAGGTTGTGTTTCCTCATCAGTTTCCCTATTCTGTTTGTGACTCCTTTGATATATGGTAAAAATACCTTCCCTTTGGGTGGCTGTTTTTCTTCTTCATTCCTGTGTTTTTTTCTGGGTCTGGCTGCTCTTCTGATGTCTGATCTGGAATTTACACATGATTGTTTTGCACAGAAAATAGTATGTTCTGCACATAAAACATTTTATGTATGGAAAGTAATATTTCAATACAGAAATATTAATTTCTGCACAGAAAATGCTGTTTTCCACAGAGAATGCTGTAATGGAAGATACATTCTGCATAATATTTACACATGGTTGTTTTGCATAGAAAAAATCATTTTCTGTGTATAAAAACATTTTCTGCACATAAATGAATTTTTCTGCTTTGACATATTATTTTCTATGCAGAAAATGCTGTCTTCTGTGCAGAAAATGCTGTTTTTGCACAAAACCACTGTGTGCAAATTTTGCACAGAATAAATCCCAAATTATGAATAGCCTTCAAAAACTGCATGGTTTCGTTCTCACAGCAGGAAGAAAATTGCTAAGATTATTCATTGCTATCTATGAGAAGAAACTTAGTGAAAACTTGCATCCCTCGTAAATTCCAATGCTTCTAAACCTGTTTCTTGGTGAATGTCTAATGTTTCTTGATTTCAAATGTGTCAGTTCACCCTCTGGTACAAATAGTTTTGTTTTGGCTTATATCGGAATTGGCTGCTCAATAGAAAAGGGATATTTGAAAGGAGCTTGTGGGTTTACTGGGTTACACACAAAAGTCTACAAAGTAACTTTTAGCCTTCCCTCCTATGTGTTTCTTCCTACCTGAAAGTGATTTTACCTGAAATGAATGACTGTTAGTTTAGAATAAGCATGTTTTTGTGATATTTGTGCAAATTTAAGCCCTAATTCAAGATAGGATTTCATAATGCCCTGGAATAATTGTGTACTGCTCTATTCCTGGATTTTTCCTCAGTGGCAGAGGAAAGGGGAGTCTGAGGGGAAGATCTACTTCTGGCTATAATTGAAGAATTAACTATAAAATAAACCTCTATTACATCTTTTATACTCAGTCTGAATCCATATACTTGGTTCTAAGAGTTCCAAGCCTCTGAACACGACAATTAGGATCATGGCATTCACTTCACTACGTATCTGAAATGGATTGAAAAAGTGATCTGCCTCATAGAATTGTTATTTGAATAAATGAAAGGTTGCTGCATTTACACACTGAAATATATACAACATCATCTTTCTGTACCATTCTTTTGTTTGAACAGATTGCTAAAATTTGTCACTAGTGTTACATTTATCAGCTGATATTTCAGTGTTATTTTTCTCCCCAAAAAAAGGTCTGAGAAATGGAGACATGTTATTCAATAAAGCTTTTTAGCATGTATTTGATCAACTTTTTCCCCCACCAGTGGGAAAAAATGGTCTGTTTGGTAACTTCTATAAAAAAGCTATGGGAAATTGCTTCTCTTTTGTTAACTAGAGGCACTAAGTATTTCCTAATTCTTAGCCTTCCCCAGTGTTGTGTTCTTCAGATGTTTGCAAGCTGACTTTTATCAGCCTCAGCCTGGCATGGCAAACAGAGATGATGGAATCTGCAGTCCAAAATATCTGAAGAGTACTATGTTCACAGAAGTGCGCTATTGATCTCATTGTACAAAGTGGCTCCCATCATGCAATGGGATATTTTGCATGGTACCTCAATGTGCAATGTAAACCACTGTTGTACAATGAGATTTCATGTGTGGTGCCTTGATGTACTTTGTCACAATTCATTTAAAGGGTTGCATGTCATGTCAAAGACATATCTACAATTGTAGCCTCTGATGTAGGATTTCAGCTGTTAACTTCCCTATTTATGTATTGCATAAAGAGGTAACTTGGGCTGTGTGCAACATTTTAGGTGAATTGCACATCTACAGAGAGAGAGAGAGAGAGAGAAAGAGAGAGATGGACTCCTTTCTCCTCCTGCCACTGCTCTCCATCTTAGGAAGGAAGAAGGCACAAGGACATGAAGAAGGCACCTGTAGGTGAAGTTCACCTAAAATGTAGATGAACTTGGTCATTGTCATTCAGTGACAGGAAGCTTGTGCATTGTTTGGTGCATTCTGTTAATTGATGTGCCCAACCAAACTCATGTCACTATTCAGTCTGGCTGCCTGCTCACTTATGCTGCTAGGTTTTTTTTTACTTGCAATGGATAGTGTCCTTGTATTGGTGTGTGGTCAATTGGGCTAGCATGCCGAATAAATATTAGTAAGGGGAATAATTCATGAGTAGTCTGGATTTGATAAAAAACATAAAGATTGACTTATTGGTTGAACAAAATAACAGAAATCCTTTGAACTTTGTCTTCAACTTGGTTAACTTTAAACTGGTTGCTAGTTCCACTCTGTGGTGACCATATCATTTCAGAATCTGCCAGACTCAATAACAACGTGTGAGGTTCTTTCTTTCCTCTCACTCTATATTCAATCAGCCTCTATTCCTCTTAACACTTATTCTCACTGCACATACATTCCCTCACCTCAACTCACGGCCATACACACATTCCAGCCCTCCACGCTGGAATGAAAACAAAAACCCACACACTGATATTAAAGAATGTATTTTATCTATGTCCTCTTAAAAATATGGGTATGTTTTGACATTCCCTAAACACAAAATATAATTTGGTCTGTGACCTTTTCTTTCTTGATAAATTTTAATAACATATTTTTATCCTATAGTTTGTCACTAAGAAATATTTACTGAAACTTTTATCTGTAAACTGGGAGTGATATGCCCCAGATATTAGAGATAAACTGCTCTTTTCAGAGGAAACAAACACATTTAACTGCCTTGTTTATGAAATGGATGTGACGGATGCAAAGGCACCACAAGATACATTATGCATTAGTCACACTGTGTCTAGAGGATTTTGTCAATCTTGGACCATTATTCTGTTTCACTCTGGAAGATCTTTGATCACCACACAGGAGAAATGTGCGAGCCCTCTGTCAGGAAAGATTCTTAGTAGCCTCAACTGTTAAGTACAGTGTTAGTTTATGAAGGGTGTAGGGTTGTCAAATACCCAGAACTGCTAGATTTTATGTGGATTCTAAACATTCTGCTTATCTTTTGAACCTTTAGAAGTTTCTACCTCTTCTGGACTGCAAAAAGTATAGTCCCATTATTTTGCAAGAAAAGAACCTGCTAACTGCCCTTTAGGAGATTTTCACATGGGGAAATTATTCCCCTGAGAGATCGGGAGAGAAATGGGGCTCTTCTGGGAGCAGAGCTCCATTTCGCATGCCTCCTTCCTTCTCCCGATCTCACGTCGTCCTCATTCGGTGCTGCTTCCGTTTCTCTGCCAGTATCTTCTGTCATTTTTTATTAACAAAAGTTCTTCGTTATTAAAAAAATGATGGAAGATACTGGCAGAGAAATGGAAGCAGCACCGAGTGAGGATAACGTGAGATCAGGAGAAGGAAGGGGGTGTGCGAAACGGAGCTCTGCTCCCAGAAGAGCCCCATTTCTTTCCCGATCTCTCAGGAGAATAATTTCCCTGTGTGAAAATCTCCTTAGTGTTTAGCTAATGAGTGAAATATCACAGCATCACTGAGATGCAAATTGACCTTCTCCCAGTGGGTCAATTGCTGCAATTCAAGCCTAATCTGTTTGCAAAGAGCAAAGGTGAATTCTTGTAGGTGTACCAGAATACAGTAGAAAGCAAACAGCAGAATCAAGGCATAGGAAGGAGTAAGTAATCACAGAGCTATGGGCTCTGTTGTATTTTCTGGAACAGACATAGCAATCCTTACTGGGTTTCCAGAAAATGTATGTTCCATTTTACTTTCCCCAGAGTTCTTTAGAGCTGAATTGGGTGGTCTCAAGTGGAAAGGAGGGGAGGGGAAGAGAGAAACTTATTGAGTTAAAGCAGATGCTTGCCATGGAGCTGAGATTTCTGTTGAGTTTCAAAGGATATAGAAATGAAGTTATTTTGCAAAGTCCTTAATTACATGTTTCTGTATGTTGTGTATATGCTGTGGCCTTTTGAAAAGTTTACTCAGACCCTTGACCCTTGATACATTAAGGTAAGTGTATCTTAGAGCAAAATAAAAATACACAATAAATGTATATATTTATTAGGAGTCCATTCCAATCCCTACTGCAATGTAATCCATAGCAGGAAACAAAACAATAGCTGTGAATTGGTTAGGGGCACAGGAAGGATTTATTTTGAATAATGTAAATAGCATATGGGAGGGTGCTGTTAATTCAGAAACACAGTTCTGTAAAATTGGATTATTACAGTAGGACCCCTGTATCCACTGATTCAATATCCAGTGATTCAATTATCCACGGAACACAAAACAGCACACCTACCATAGAGTCTTCCTAGAAAATGTGTCTTCTCTAGCCATTTTTTATGTTCTCCAAGGCAACTCTGTGGTATTTTAAATCAGAAGTCCCATTATTTTCAATGGTGCTCACGATTGTCCACGATCTTCAGTATCTATGCCCCCCCAAACCAATGCCCAGTGGATATGGGGGTCCTACTGTAGTTGGTTTGTGTGTGTGCGTGCATGTGTACATATGTTGTTACACACACAAAGGAGTGCCTTTCTAACTTGTCAGATAGGGCTATGTTAGTCTGTCAAGAAAAATACCTGTGGACTAGGGATTAGCATTAATTTTATTAATTTTGGAACCAGTAATTTTAACTATTTTCTTCTGTGGTAAAGTTTTTGAAAACTGTGTAGTTTTTGGAAATGTTCACAATTCAGGGATTATTCTGTGCAAACATTTGCATTTTTGTGTAGAAAATTGCATTTTCTGCACAGAAAGTAATATTTACACACAGGACTTTTTCAGACAGGGGGAAAACCCCCAGAGGAGGTGGGGAGAAGAACGGGGCTGTTTCGCTTACAGAGCCCCTTTTCAGACACCCCCATCCTCCTCTCTATCTCCTCCCGACCTTCCCCTGTGCTGCTGGCACCACTTTTTATTGATGGAGGTTCTCCGTCAATAAAAAGCAATGCCAGCAGCACGGGGGAAGATCAGGAGGAGGACAGAGGAGGACGGGGCAGTCTGAAACAGAGCTCTGTAAGCGAAACAGCCCAGTTCTTCTCCTAACCTCCTGGGAGGTTTTTCCCCTGTATGAAAAAGTGCACAGAAAGTAACATTTCTGCAGAGACAATGCTGTAGTTGCAGACTTATTCTATGCAAAATTCACACATTTTTGTGCACACACAAAAATTTTCTGCTCAGGAAATGCATAGATGCTACTTTCTGTACACAAATACAGTATGTTGTGTGAAATACTCCATACCCTTCAACTTTCCTTAGTTGGCAGGGACAGTCTCAATTAATCCTCTTTTGCCCCACTTTTTCCATCTGCTTTTAAAATGTCCCAGTTTCTTTCTCTCACTTCCCCCTTTGTCCTCAGATTACTTAAGTTACTGCAAACTGAGTTCAAAGTGCAAAAGTAATTTGCACTCAATTAGCAAGGGAGAGAAGAGGAGCAGGCAGAATTTTGCCTTTCCTTGTAGACTCAGGTCTTGTCTAGACAGGTCATTTACCCTGGCTTCCCCCCATCTTGGAGCCCTGCAGTCCAAATGACGTAGGGCTTTTGCCCCATTTAGCATCTGAGCAGCCCAGATGATGCCTGAGGCAAAGACGGGGGGAGCTGGAGTAAGGTCCGTTAAAATGTCTTATTTAAACATCCAGGAAAATCCATGTTATGTGGGAAAACCCGGATTGGGTCAGCATGGGAACACAGGGTCTGTACCTGTATGCCAGCCTGTATAGCCGGATGCTGCTGCAATTTCTCTACAGCCAGGAAGGAGGCCGCCAGCATGTGATCAAGGTCCCCTACATGTGACCAGCCTTGGTCACATTCTGAGGGCCTCCTTCCTGGCTGCAGAGAGAGCAACACACAACAGCAGGAGAGACACCCACTGGTATAGGCCAGTGTGTCCATGTGTACTTCCTCCCATTTTGGTAAGGGAGGGGGAACAGGCTAGATTTGGGGCCAGAGTATTCTGACAGGCCTAGACAAGCCCTCAGGCAAAAGCAAATTGCTTCAGCCGCTCCTGGATTGTGTGTCCTCCCTCACTAATACCTTTTGCCATTTTGACGACACTTTGATGTTTCATGGCCACACATGTCCCAGTTTGAATCTGTGAAGTTTTGGAGGATATGATATTCTTTCCATCCTGGGATAAAGTCACAATCTGAAGAGGATATTTGTGCAGGGGGGCTCTTCTTTACTGGATGTAGGGTGGAGACTTGCAATGCATATATGCCATGCTTTGCCTCTCTTTTTTTAATGGTATCTTTTCAAAGCAATCAATCTGGGATTCTTGAACAGAGCCAAATGTCCTCCAAATAAATGGCTGGTCAAATGCAGTGTTTAGGAGCAAGCTGATTCCCATTAAAAATTCAGAGATGTTCTTTCATTACAAATCTAATGGTTAAAATGTTTAGCAGCTGATATATAATTATTATGCAGTAATAACAGCTAATATGATAATTAGGTTCTAATTACTTCTTCTCTTGGGGAAAAGTGTGAAAATCTGTTTTGGGGTAGAAAGCATGTATATGTCCCTCATGTGCTTCATTTGCTTCCAAAGTCTCACATCTCCTGTGAAGTCTCAAAGTGTGTTATTGTGTATTAGAGCTGGTTTATTATTCAATTATTTAAAGCAGTTCTGAACCCGTGTACCTCTGGATAGCCTGTTGTTTCTTACCTGGCCAGTTTAGAAGATACAAAAATTAACAGGATAATTTTAATGAAAGGTTGCTAGTAATAGGGTGCTAGCAATCTGGCTGGTAGGGTGGAAGAACAACACTGGAGATACGGCTATAGCATTGGAGATAAGGTTATTTTTCTCAGCCTCCTCCTTCAAATCCACTAGCCAAAAAGTAATCTTTTCAAGTTATGCTAAAGATAAATGCAAATTTCCATGGTTCAGGCTGAGGTGGCTGAAATTTTTGGATAATGAATAACAACCTCCAAAATCCAACCAGAATTTAAACCATTTGGTTAGCATAGTTTTTACTTAATTATAATATTCTCTGGACTTCTGATGTGCAGACATTGCACAATCCACATTTGTTTTAAAGCCTATTGACTCTTCCTTTCCAGCCAGCAACTCAAGGCAGCTCACAACAAATATTAGAAAACTGACATGCAACCCTCTTAGAAATGATCTAAACCAATAAGGTCATTTTATTATAATGAAGTGTAACTGTATGTTTAGTCTTAATGCCAGTGGGATTGCATTTCCTTCAGTGTAAGAATTTGGCTTGATTTATAGTTAATAATTCCCCCAATGTGGTACTTCACAAAATCAGCAATATTATACAGTCTTCTCTAAACTCTATCTATCTATCTATCTATCTATCAACAACCCAGTACTTTTATTAGAATATTGGAGAAGATTTTTGTTGTTGTTGCTTTTGACATTTGCGATATGTACTAAGGGTTACACTTTTCACCTGTTGTTATAGACACTCTACTGAATTTTTGGGAGGGATATTTTTGGAATTAAAAAACAAACAAAAACAATTAGAGCATCCTTCTATGCACCAGGGATCCAGGAAATGGTTTTATTAAGCAAAAGAGTGATTGCTTATTAGATGTTATGTGTTTGGTTGTTCTTTTCACTTAGGAAGAAAGATTGTTTTAATAAAACAAAGATACTCAATATTCAGCATTCTCCCTGTACAGTATACCCTGGATACAAGAAACCAAGCAAACACTTTGACTTACTAGGCACACTGTGTGTTATTTTTTTTCCTTGTTTAGAAACACTTTGGGAAAGCATATCTTTTGTGTCATTGTTAAAGAGTGCTCTCCAAGCGTATGGGTAATTTTGTAATTGTTCATATCCCAGTGCTGATGCTAATTAAAATGCACACGTCTCTAGCAAGACTTACATACATCAGAGTACATCAACATAATCTGTCTGCAGAAGTAGCCCATTAGCTCAATAAATCTGCTTGTATATTCCAAGGTGGATTTTTCTATCTAAAATATTGAGCTTATGCCCTAGGAAAACTTATCTGGAAGTAGGTTCTAGTAATAGCAAAGTAACTGTGCATAGCACCAGTGCTTATGATGTAGTTCTGGTGATCTTTCAAACATGAAGAAGACATGGGATTGTGTACTTCCTCCCCTTTGTTGTCATTTCTGACTTATGGCAACCTTAAAGTGAACTTGTCACAGGGGTTACTTGGCAAGATTTGTCCAGGGGTATGTGCTGCCTTTGCCTCCTTCTTAGGTGGAGAGAATGTGATTTGCCCAGGGCTATCCAGTGGTTGCGTGGGGATTTGATCCCTGGTCCCCAGAGTCATAGTCCAATGCTCAATCTACTACACTATGCTGGCTTTCTTTCCTATATGACACAAATTCCTTCATTCTTCCCTAAAAGCCTTTCCTAGATAACTCTTAACATTGGGACTGTTATTCTGTGCCTTCAAGTCAACTTTGATTTATAGTAACCCTATCCAACGGTATACTTGGTATGGTTTGTTCAGAAGCAGTTTGGCATTGCCTTCTTCTGAGGCTGAGAGGGTATGAATTGCCCAAAATCTTCCAGTAGATTTCCATGGCTAAAGATGTAGCCCTGGTGGTGCAGTGGTTAAATGCCAGTACTGCAAGTCACCACGTTGCAAGTTCGATTCCAGCAGACTCCAAGGTTCACTCAGCCTTCCATCCTTTCGTAGGTCGGTAAAATGAGTACCCGGCTTGTGGGGGCAATTAGCTAACACACATTGGAAACTGCTTATTGCAGTGTAGATGTGTAAACTGCTATTGCTTAAAACAATTTGTAAACCACTCTGATAGCCTTGTGGCTGAAGAGCGGGGTATAAATAAATAAATAAATAAATAAATAAAATAAACCCTCGTTTCCCAGAGTCTTGGTCCAACTTTCAAACTACTGTACCATGCTGGTTCTTAGCTTACATTTGGGTTTCAGGGAGGTGTATCTTCACTTATTTCATAAAGGTTATACAATTTGTATAAATATATGCATTCCTGTACAGAAAAAAAACAAAAAAACTATGGATAATTTTCTTGCATGTGTTTACTGTGGAAAATATTGCTGTTTTTCATAGGAATGAGTGTATTTTGCAGAAAGTACAAGTTTTCTACCCCTAAAATGTTGTTGCAAATGAAAACAAGGTGCATTCCTCTCCCCTCCCCTCCATGAAGTTCTGAGGTGTGAAGAATGTCATGGCTGGTTTCCCTTTCCTTGTTGTGGTATCTTGAGTGTCAAGACTCTATTTGTTTCATTGAAATGTAAATATTAATCAGTATTCTTCACATCCTTGAATCCCATACATTGGAAAAGAAAGGGAGAGGTACTAAATTTGGGAATGTAGGTGGAATGGATTGCCCAAATTGGGATTCTCCATGTATCTCTTTAACCCTGGTTAAGCTTATCAGATTTCCTCTTAACTATGGCTTTGGCAATTAGCATAAAATCTATTTCTTCATTTACTCCTTACAGTTCACAGAAAAAGCTCGCAAAAGGTAATATTTATCACAAGGAGAAGGGAGATTGTTAAGAGGGAAAATTATTTACTGCTACCCATGGTTAGTGTTGGATTTAACATAACTAGTGTTGAGGCTGATACAAAAGAGAAGAGTAATTAATATCTGAGCAAACAGCAGCCTGGAAGAGCAAAATCCTAGCACCCCATCCTGCTTAGAAAACTGAAACTTGAACCACTGTTTCCTTTTTCAGATGTAACAGGAAACTGTGGTTTTAACAAACCATGGCAGACACATTAAAACTAGAATGTAAGTGGAAGACAGGAGCAAGTGCTCAAGCAGAACATTCTGTACTTGATAAAACAGTTTATTAAGCTGAGATTGTTGTATATGAATTGGTTCAGTGTACAGCTGCTGTGGAAAAGGTAAATTGTCATTAATATTAGAAAAGGAACTGAAAATAAAACTGCCAGTAATGCAGTCCTTTATATCATGATTTTCATAATCTGTGGTACATTTACCCTGGGAATACTGCTTACAGTTATGATCAACTAAAATTATTGAGAGAACTGATACATTCTCCCAAAAAGAATAGCTGAAGAGTCTGGAGATTTCTAGGTGAAATAAAAGATGTCTGGGGAAATGAGGCAGAAGCTAGACGTTTGTAAACTTAGGATATGAAATAAATTTCTCTTTCTCACAATTCTAGATTTCAGTGAAGTTCACTGGCAGTACTTTAAGAGCAAGACAAAAGAAAGTGCTGCTTTTCATAATGTGTACTTAATTTATGGAATTCTAAGAAAGTTTAGACAGCTTTGCCAGAAGATAATACAAATTTGCAGATGATTGGCTAAATTGAAACTTAATTTTTAAAGTAGTGTGGTATTGAATACCTGCTCTGGGTGAGAGGCAAAATTCTTTGTAAGATGTTTGGGCTTTATTAGAATAGATCTGCTGAATCAATGGGATCTACCTATGTGCAGACTCACCATTCAACAATTGATTCAATGGGCCTGCTCTAGTTGCGACTAACCAACTGGATTCCAGCCATATGTCCTGTGAACTTCATCATTGGTGCACAGATGATTTGCCATGATTTACTGTCATGTAAACCGACAGTGTACACATATTTTTATTATTTTTAAATAATATTATTTTTATATTTGTATTATTTTTTAAAACAGTCAGGCATTACCATTTTAATAGGCATACACCATAGATCTATAAAGTGTTCTTGTTCAAGCAATAATATCTGAAGTTATCCTAATTGTATAAGGTGAAAAGTCTCCCATGCAGTCAAATGTCCACCTTCAAGCACCCATTAGCATGTACTGTTGTTTTGAGATATTTGCTTTGAGTGATTGTCCTGTTTGTCTTTTAAGCATGGGATGATATTGCCCCCATTTGCATGAATGTAAATACCACTCTGTGGCTGCATAACAAAAAGCCTCATTAGCATTAAAGAATCCTCTGTGGGCCTGGAAATGGATACTTAGAGAAATGGTCTATCAAGGAAAACATAACCAGCTACCCCCTTTGCAAGCATATCAGAAACCATTATGGCCTGAAAAGAAAAGATTGCCAAGTTAAGTGGTTCAGCAGAGTCTGCTTTGAAATTCACTCTTTCCCACTGATGGGGAAAAATGCTGTGCTGACAGAGAAGTCTGATGCTTAAGGGCTCCCCAACGGATCATAATGGACTGGTAATCAAAATCCTGTTTTCTGTGTAAGCATTAATGGCTCTGGCTAGCCAACATCTGCAGCAAGTGCTTAGAAGTACCATAGACAGGTAGCAGTAATGTATTCTTTATTTTTGTATGGCATCTCCTCTATAAATGGTCCCAATTATTCTGCTCTTTCAAAAGTTGTGTGGGGTAGGGGTGGGTGGGAGAACAGAGAGCATTGTTCCTCAAAGTGGGCTGCTGCTTTACAGAATCCATGTAAAAACTGAGGTGCAAAACTAAAGATTTGGGAATGGGCCATCCATTGTCTGACCCACAGGCTTGCCAACCAAACTGAAACTCTCCTGGTGCGACCTTTGTTTTCCTGAAATAAAGTCCTTACCATACGTCATGGTGTTCTTATTATATGGAGAGTCCCTCTCTTGTGTCATTGGCTGCTGCTACTCTAGGTAAGAACACCTAGACCAGAAATGGGTGACCTTTTCCCTTCAAATGTTTTGGGCTAAAACTCTAAGAAATCATTGGCACTGGATATGCTGACTGTGTCTTCTGAGAAATCAAGCACTTAGAAGGCCAAAGGTTCCCCACTTCTCTCCCACACACAGAGGATGAAAAATTACTTTTAAAAGGAATGGATATAACCTCATGCTGAAACATCCTGACTGAGCATTGTTCAGATGAATCTCTAGGTCCTAAAACATCTTCCTACTACTGCTTCATTTTCAAAGTTCTGTCAAACATTATGGGAAGGTGGTAGAAGACTTGCCACTGGACATCATTTTCATTAGAAATGGCAACAAAGTTCTTCAAGATCCTCTGGTGGTTCAAGAAAACCCTCTTCAAAATATTATGGACTAAGCTAGAGAATAATTTCCCCAAACCTTTCCCCACTTGCCTTTCAATACAACTGTGCTGCTACAGTTACTTCATTTGGGTGAGGTATGTTGAGAGAGTCTTGGGAAATGGAAAGGACTGGATAACTAAGGGAACCAGTTTTGGGGAACCGGTGCTTGGTGATTTTCAAATGGCAGTGATTCAGGAGATGACCTGGGTTATTTCTCTTTCTTAGTTTCTTTTTTGGAAATTACATGTGTGTGTGTTGGGGTGGGGATAAATTAGTATATGTAATGTTTTGGGATACTATTTAATGTACAGTGCAACCCAATATAATTTCATCCTTTTACGTTAAAAATTGTCATGAAGAGATCTGTTATTAGAATTGCTAGTTCCTGACTCAGTAACTGACAATCTTCTCAGTATTTGGACAACAGTAAGAAGTTCAGCTTCTCTAGCCATTTTTTTAAAAATACACTTAAAAATACAATACTAGCAACGGTGGTTGCTTCAAGATGCTTGGTTCTTATCGCTACTATTCAAAATGGCTGTTTGTGTATGGAAAGAATTTGGAACCCACTCCCCCCCCCAACCAGCACAGCTGTTAGGGTAGGGAGTTGTGTTTTGTTGGTGGACCAGGAAGAAGAGGCCAACTAAATTATGTAGTGGTGCCTGTGCTGAGCATGAAGGATGGGGACAGAGGCAATTTAAGGCACTACAACCCCTGCATCTTCCTCTTTGGCAAATAACTTGACCCACTCTCCTGACACTGACACAGTGTGATTTCTATGGTCGCTTCGGGGCCAGGTAGAAATTTTTATCCCATTTACATGGGGGGTTGCCATGGGGGCACTGTGGTATGTGGCACAGGATACCTGGCCACGGTGATATCACAAGTAGATGCTCAAATTAGTAGGAAGGGAGAGATATGTGGTAATTTGGTGAGCACCTATGGCACCACTTTACGGTGAAGGGGGTCCCTGGAATTGCCTCTTTAGGTCCTGCAGCTATTGGGGTAGTGAAAGAGACTTCCCTTGGGGCTGACCAGAGGGATAAACCCTCAAAGTCCCATGACTTGGGGGAGGGACTTTTAGGTTGGTCTTGCAGATGTGGGCCGGCTGGTGAGCAACCTAGCTTTTGGGTTCTCTCTGGGGCTCAGGTGTTAAACCCAGGGAAGCTGGGAGAAGGTCTGTGGATAGACCTCCTGCCCCAGCTACTCCCACACTAGGTTGCCTCCCTCCATGTAGAGAAAAACCTATAAATAGGAAATATTTAAATAAAGTGTCCTGTTAGTCAAGGATAATGGAACATACAGTCCCAGAATCCTAGCAATAAATTCTCACTTTAGGCAAAAATACAGGCTGGCTTGACTTTCAATTAAAAGCAGGCCTGTCTGCAAGGTTATGTTATATCAACAAATGGTAGTAACTGTGGGTTTCTTCCCACCAGCTGTGTCTTATCTCTCTTCTCTCACGGTTTGGCCTGAGAGAAGCAGTCATTGTTATGGGTAGCTCTAATCAGCTCTCTGTGTTGAACGAAACTTTTTTTTTTTTTTTTGCATTGCAGTCTGTGAAAGAAGAGCAGACAGTGGTATGATTTCTTAGCCCTGTAACAAGGCTCTGTAGCTTGGCTGAAAATGCCCAGAATCTATTTTGTTCCTGTAGTGTTTTAGTTTTATAAATAAAAACCTGAAAAGGATATTTTTCATTTGTCTCCATGTTTTCATGTGTCTACACACCTAGGTATGCAGAGAGGGGCCAAAGTCCTCATACTTTTGCTGTTTCTGCTATTTGTTCCCTCTGAACAGAATGCCCCACCCTGACACTGTTTACAACCCATATCTTGTGTCTGCTCTCATTATGTCCTGGGTTGGGCAGCAAATAAGGTTGAAGAAGGTGCTGCAAAACACAAAGAGTTTCCAAGTGGAAGACATCATCTGTGCAAGACAGCATTTCTTTCTGTAAATGGGGCTGGGCAATTACACTGTGAAAGCATTGTCTGGAAAGACCCAGTTTCCACAAACATCAAAGTGAAATGGCGAAGGGGTTGTCTATATGAGGCAAAAAGAAGTTGATTGCTCCGAAGTAAAGGCAACTTGCAGCAGCTACAATTTGACTTAATTCTTTTTTTGGTGGGAGGGTAAGGGTTAGGTAGATCACAGGCATGTGAAGCTATCCACGTTTGCTGTGCAAACAGGCATGACTGTGAATCAAGATGTTGACCACAAGTGAATTACTCATGTTTTTGTTCTCACTGCCACTGCCAAACAGTATTATTGTTTGAAAAAACATATCCAAGGTGTTAAAGTGTGTTATTTCACCTTAACAGAAAAGCAAACAAACAAGCAAATCCCCATTATATCGCATTAGCGCTTGCTTGCAAAGGTGAAAAAATGATGGTTTTAGGTGCTTGACATGTTAGCAAGCCCCACCCCCCATGCTTGTCAGACCAATCAAGCTTTCAGCTTCTGCTCCTTTGGGAAAGTGGATCAATTCGCGTTGCTTGAACCAACAAGCAGGAATGTGCATCCTCCCCTGCTGGCTTTTTAAAACTTAGGGAAAAGCTGTGAAGACTTTTCCTGTGAAGTATATGACGTATTTAACCACCCTCCTTCTGAATACGATGATACGATATGGGGTGCCAGTAACACAGGCTATTCCTGCAGGGCTGCACTAGATGGCCCTTGTGGTCTTTTCCAACTATATGAATCTATGATTTGCCTCACATTCTGTAAAGAGTATTTTCGCCATTTAGACAACCCCTAAGATTTTTTTCATGTAGCATGAGCATTTCTCTTCCAGGTGCTCGGTATAGATTATATCACTGCCCGATCTAGGCAACATAAAGTAGAAAATCCCCCCCTCCCCTGCTTTACATCTGCAAGTCATGGACAATTCTTTGGGCCCTGATTCTTAACAACACCTTGATTGTATTAATGTTCTGTCCAAACAATTATATGTATATATTATTTACGGTGTATTGCTGGACACAAACTAGTTAGAGATGAATTCATTTTCGTGATGGCTTTTATCTCCTCTAAGCATATCAGTTGCTTTTATTGTGAACTACATTATTTTATTTTACATTTGTTATAAAACTATTTACAACTTCCTCTTAACTAGAGGGATTTACAAGATGACAAAAAAATACATCACAAACAAAACCTTTAAAAGATCAACAGTTGAAACAATTAAAAATGACAACCCAAATACGTTATAGCAGCATCAAATGATATTAAAATTCTGAGTGATCTATTGTATTGTTAAGAATAGAAATGCTGTGAATGCTGCCTTTGCTAAACTAACATTATTAGAGCTGTGTGGTGGGGGAAGGGGAGTAGTGCCACTGAATACATGTTGTAAAGCAACAAAGAAGGAAATAGATATAGGAGTTTAAATTGTGTTTTTAATAAAATCAAAATGATGTAGTTTCTGTGTGCATGTTCCGCAGACAATGGTTGCCATTCAAGAAAGTAGGCAATTTAATGGCTAGCTGTAAACATGCCACACGGAAAACCATTATGCATAAAGTGAAACACTAGAACAGAGATACATGAGGTAACCTATTTTGCATAATGTAAATAAGTATGTGGACAGTTCCTGTTTTGTCTTGTCTCTATGGTCATGCTCCATTAACATCCTGGCTGAAGGAAATGTTGAATTATAAAAGTGATCAACAATGAAAATCTGCAGTGAAGTTTTGCATGATTTCTGCAGTACTCTATCAGAGTGTTGATTTCCTCCATCCTTTTTTTTTAAATTCTTCAACCCATAGATATTAGTCTTGTTTAGGTTACGAGTAATGTTCAGAAATGTTTATTGCCTAATTCCAGTTTGCCCCAAAGCCCCTTTATATTGCTCAGAGCATGCACAGGGACACTATATGTGGTGAAAAGTGATATTTCTTTAAAAATATAGTTGAAATATATTTCCACTCGCTCAGTGGAAAAGTATAGTTATGCCTCCCACCACTGGACTTTAATCTAGCAGACAAAAATACTGAAAAGAAAAATAGTCTTAGGTTTTTGCCACCTCTTAAGAGGTGGTGCTCTGAAAGAGGTGCTCTGTTGTAGGGATAACTTGTTTATCTTAAATATGGTATATGTCATGTTTTTTCTCTCTTTTGGAATGTGGTTATACTTTATGAATGATTTTAATTGTTAAGCAACTTCAAGTGCATAAAACTTCAAATGCATCCAAGAGTATTAAAAGAGCTGGGAAATGTAATCTCAGAGGCATTGGCAATAATCTTCGAGAACTCCTGGAGAATCCCTGGAGAAGTCCCAGCAGACTGGAGGAGGGCAAACGTTGTCCCCATCTTCAAAAAGGGGGAAAAAAGACGATCCCAACAATTATCGTCCAGTTAGTCTGACATCAATACCAAGGAAGATTCTAGAGCAGATGATTAAACAAAGTCTGTGAACATTTAGAAGGCAATGCCATAATCACAAAAAGTCAACATGGGTTTCAGAGAAACAAGTCATGCCAGACTAATCTGATCTCTTTTTCTGATAAAATGACCAGCTTGGTAGATGAAGGGAACGCTGTGGATATAAAATACCTTAATTTCAGTAAGGCCTTTGACAAGGTTCCCCATGACATTCTGGCAAACAAACTTGTAAAATGTGGGCTAGACAAGTTAACTGTTCAATGGATTTGTAATTGGTTGACCGGCCGAACCCAAAGGGTGCTCAGCAGTGGCTCCTCTTCATCTTGGAAAGATGTGACCAGTGGGGTGCCACAGGGTTCTGTCCTGGACCCAGTGCTATTCAACATCTTTATCAATGACTTGGATGGGGGAATTAGGGGCATACTTATCAAATTTGCAGATGACACCAAATTAGGAGGAGTAGCTAATACCCTAGAGGACAGGATAAACATTCAAAATAACCTGGATAGACTGGGGAGCTGGGCCAAAGCTAACAAAATGAAATTCAATATGGAGAAATGTAAAGCAGAAAAATGAAATGCATAGATATAGGATGGGGGAGACCTGGCTGAATGAGACTACATGCAAAAGGGCTCTAGGAGTCCTAGTAGACCACAAGTTGAATATGAGTCAACAGTGTGATGCGGCAACTAAAAAGGGCAATGCGATTTTGGGCTGCATCAATAGAAGTATAGTGTCTAGATCAAGGGAAGTCATAGTGCCACTCTATTCTGCCTTGGTCAGACCTCACCTAAAATTACTGTGTCCAGTTCTGGGCACCACAATTCAAAAAGGATATTGACAAATTGGAGTGTGTCCAGAGGAGGGCGACTAAAATGGTGAAAGTTCTGGAAACCATGCCTTATGAGGAGAGACTTAGGGAGCTGGGTATGTTTAGCCTGGAAAAAAGACGGTTAAGAGGCGATATGATAGCCCTGGTTAAGTATCTGAAGGGGTATCACGTTGAGGATGGAGCAGGCTTGTTTTCTGCTGCTCCAGAGACTGGAACATGGAGCAATGGATGCAAGCTCCAGGAACAGAGATTCCACCTCAACATTAGGAGGAACTTTTTGACAGTAAGAGCTGTTCGGCAGTGGAACACACTCCCTCGGAGCGTGGTGGGGGTCTCCTTCCTTGGAGGTCTTTAAACAGAGGCTGGATGGCCATCTGTCAGGGATGCTTTGATCGTGATTTCCTGCATGGCAGGGGGTTGGACTGGATGGTCCTCATGGTCTCTTCCAACTCCACAATTCTATGATTCTATGAAATATATATATGTATATATGTGTGTGTGTGTGTTTGTGTGTGTGTTTGCATGTGCAATCAAATATTCTATAAAGACTCTGAAAAATGTTAAGACACATGTGGATTCCTTTAAGAGTTTGGAGAGGTTTTGAAGAACAGCTTCTAGCATGACAACAAACCCCACCTGCCTATTGTAGATTGCTGCTCATGATTGCTGTTCAAGGAGACAAAGTATAAGTAGCATATCCAATGGTCCCTGACTGATTTTAGTCCTTTGCTGATTTTGATTGCAAACAGCATTGCATTAAAACTGTGTGTTACATTAAGCACTTTGAATGGGCTGGGGGTGGAATCAAAGGGTGAACAAAGCAAACAGTTTAAATACTTTTTGAGCAATGTCAGTTTTGGATGAAGGACCCACTTCAATGAACTGATGCCAGTCAGTTTGGTATGTGTGAACTTCAGGCCCAAACACTGGAAATCAATCAACTCCCACATCTGCCTCCCTCAAGCTGTTAGACAGAGATAGGCCAAGGTTTGGTAACTTGTCTATTTTTGAATGACAAGATGTATTACTTCTCCCCCTGCTTATCAGACAGCATGTGTTGCATGCCTTACTTGGATTATTAATAAAATTATCATGAATAGGCACAACAACAGTTAGGAGAGCAACTGTCAAGTTTTGATGAACCAGTGTGACTCATGACAACCCATGGGAAGGCAGTATCTGGTAGCATAGGCTATTATGGGATATTATGGCTCTATCTGGCTGTCTTGTCTATTTAGCTTTTATGGTATGTGAACAGATAAATTTTATTAGCTGTTTGGATGCTGGCAAACAGTTCAATCAGTTCTATTAATGCTTGTGACATACGTTTTAATAAGTAAGGGATTTATACTGAATCAAACATTAATGCTTTTCCTGGCCTATACCAATTTAGTTCATAGGTAAAGGCTTGCAAATGGAAGTTTTCTGCCACAAAACCCTTTTCCTGCATGTAGAAAACTAGTGTGTCAGGGGAAGAGACTGAGCCTTTGACTTCTTTATGATTTTTCATCGTTCCATGGAGGGAGGCGAAAGTATTCAAATACACAAGCAGAGCCCAACCTACTATAGTCCAGAAAACCTTTTACTGCTTCCAAGCTGAATGTGCCAAGTGGCCCTAAATAGTGATGTAGAGTTATACAGCATTTGAGTGACTGAATTATCATGGATGTGTGTTATACACCATTGTATAACATTCCCTACTGGACCAAGGTTTATGCTACCAGTTTCAGTAAGTGCTGGCTGTACATAGCACAGATTTGCCTGTATTTGCCATAGCATGCACCCATTCCTCCCTTATTTTCACAACTTGTTTGCAGCAGCTTTAAGCCTAGATTTTTATTTACTTATTTATTTATTTATTTATTTATTACAAAAATAAGACAGTAAACAAGCATTTGAAATTAATTTTATGCTTTCAAAATAAGGTGGAAGACTTGCTTAAATTGAGGAAGGACAAGAATGTAGTGTGAGAAGCACTGATAAGCTTGTATATTGATCTGTTGTAAAGATAGAGGGGAGCTGCATTTGCTCCTCACACAGGGACTCCTTTTGAAAGTAAGGGTGGGGTAGATTTTTGCACATGAATCAGGATGCAGTTGCACCTTCTAATTTGCACTTTTACAAACACTGCAGTTACCTTCTGCACTGGAAAAAGGTGTGAAAACACACTGCATATGTTAGGGGAAAGTGTAGGTATAATGCACATATTAGGGACAATCATACACAAAAACACTATACAGTATTGAAGGGAGAGCATACATTTTTAAAAAAATGCATACAGAGAAATGTATACTTGAAGGGATGTACATGAGAAAGATATACCATTTCATGCTGATGTAAAAAAATCTGCACAATTATATTGAACCAGAAAATACTAGGGATGTAACAGGGATATAATTCTTTCCTAATTTTATACCTGAAGGAAGCAACAAATAATTTTAGCATTTTTCTTCCCACTGTGAGATGATGTCTTCAAAAACTGTCCAGACTATTCACATTTATGGACTTATTCTGTGCCAGATTTGCACATAGAACCATAAAGTTGGAAGAAACCAAAAGGGCCATCCAGTCCAACCCCCTGCCATGCAGGAATAAACAATCAAAGAATTCCCAACAGATGGCCATCCAGCCTCTGCTTAAAAACCTTCAAAGAAGGAGAGCCCACCACACTCCCAGGCAGCGCGTTCCACTGCCGAACAGCTCTTAATGTCAGGAAGTTCTTCCTAATGATTAGATGGAATCTCTTTTCCTGTAGTTAGAGTCCATTGCTCTGTGTCCTTGTCTCTGGAGCTACAGAAAACAAGCTTGCTCCATCCTCAACATGACATCACTTCAAATATTTAAACATGGCTATCATGTCACCTCTTAACTTTCTCTTACCCAGGCTAAACATGCCCAGGTCCCTAAGTGACTTCTCATAGGGCATGGCTTCCAGACCTCCCACCATGTTTGTCACCTTCCTCAACATGTTCCAGCTTGTCCATATCCTTCTTGAATTGTGGTGCCCAGAACTGGACACAGTATTCTACTTGAGGCCTGACCAAGGCAGAACAAAGTGGCACTATTGCTTCCCTTCATCTAGACACTATACTCCTATTGATGCAGCCCAGAATCATATTGGCTTTTTTAGTTGCTGCATCATGCTACTGACTCATGTTTTGTTTGTGGTCCACTAAGACTCCTAGATCCCTTTCGCATGTACTGCCATCAAGCCAGGTGTCACACATCCTGTATCTGTGCTTTTCATTTTTACTACCAAGTGTAGTAGCTTACACATCTCCCTGTTGAAATTCACTTTGTTAATTTTGGCCCAGCTTTCCATGTTTTTTTTTTTCCCCTGTGGAGAAAGCAGCATTTTTTTATGTGTAGACAGTAACATTTCTGCATAGAAATATTATTTTGTATGCAGAAAAATGTACAGAAGATGAAATATTGCAAGACTCATTCTTTGCAAAATTCACACTTTTTGGCACAGAAAACAGCATTTTGTGCAGGAAACAATTTTCTACTAAAATTAAAATGCTTTTTGTGCAAAATAAAATTGTGGAAATTTTGTGCAACATAAGTCCTGAATTGCGAAGTTCTCCTTATTCCAGGATTCTCCTCAAAAAATCCAAGAAATGTTTTTGATCATTTTATACTTTCAAATATTCTTTCCACCCCTAACAATGACCTTAATGATGAAAATTTGACAAACTGAGCAAAAGGTAAGAGATTCACCCACAGAGTGGATTCACCAGCCCTCTACAGGCCTACCAGCCACCTCTGCTTATTGTGTGCTTACTCACTAAATCAGCTTCTAGCTTTCCAAGGAATCCTGTATGATAAAATTTATCAGATTCTTATTCATGGATACCTAGTCCAACTGTTGCTGTAATATCTCTTCATGTTGACTCCAATTCATGGTGACCCTATTATATGGTTGTCTTGGCAAGATGTATTCAGAGGAGGTGTCCCACCAGCGTATCCTGGTTCTGGTCTGGTTCCATCATTACCTGAAAAAATAAAAAACCCAGGCCAGCATCCAAACAGAAAACCAGCCCGTTGCTACTGCCATTACCGCCATTTTCTCCGCTGATGCTAAGCTAGGAAGGGATCCCACAACATGTGACTGCAGGCTCCCTCCATGTGACCAGGCTCAGTCACATGCTGAGGAACCCCTGCCTGGATAGGGAGCTGGTGACAGCAGTGAGGAACAGCATTCTGGAGTGGGCTACCATGGGCACATGGGACCTGATCCGGCAGTACCAGATTAAACTGGGTATTATCTTATACCACTTATTATCTTAACTGTACAGGCTCTAACCTGGCTTTCCCCCATTCCAGCCCCATATCTGTCCAGGGGTTGTTTGGATTGCCCAGAGGCAGATCGTGGTAAATGCCCTGTTTTATTTGGTTACAAGGTTCTGGAATGGGGGCAAGCTAGGGTATTTGGCCCATGTAGATAAGCCCTAAGGCATCTTCCACAGAGATCCACTGGGGGCCTCTGGAGATCTCAGCAGATGATGTCATCATCAGTCTGCATCTGGCTATTGGACCCTACCAGATGCTCCTCTGATTGCCTCCATTCTCCAAAATCAACGGAATACCTCTGCTTGCATGGAGACTTATTATTATTATTATTATTATTAAAGTTTATTTCTAGAGTGCTGTTGGTGTACACAGCACTGTACAAAGGCAATCAGGATAAAACAGAATGAAACCTGCCGAAGGTGTACAATCTAAGTAAAACAATAGGCAAAATAATAAAAATCAATTAAAACAAGGATAATTACAGCAATTAATAACAACATCCACAGCAAACCCAAGTGACAGAAAAAATAAATGTATATCAGACAAAGCCAGGGAATGCCTCCCTGAACAAGGTGGTCTTTAACTCGGATTTAAAAGTGAACAAAGAAGTAATGGCCCGTATTTGAGGGGGAAGAAGGTTCCAGAAAGAAGGGGTGACAAGTGAGAAGGAACAAATCTGGGATGGAGCAGTGGAGATCCTAGGTTGGAACATTAGGCCTTGAGTACTAGAATGAAGAGTATGGGTGGGAATGTAAGAAGAAAGAAAGTCAGATAAATAAAGAGGGGCTAGCTCATGCTGGGCTTTGAAAGTTAGCAACAAAAGCTTATATTGGATACAGAAGGAAAGGGAAGCCAGTGAAGAGAAAACAGCAAAGGGGAAACATGGTCAAACTGGTGAGCGGAAGTAATGATGTGGGTGGCTGAATGTTGAATAGAAATTAAAGGACGAATATGAGAAAGGGGAAGCCCAGCTAAAAGGAGATTACAATAATCTAATCGGGAGACCACCAGAGTGTGGACCAAAGTCTTGGCAGTGGAGGCCGAAAGGAACGGACGAATTTTGGCGATGTTGTAAAGGAAAAATCTGCAGGCTTTGGCTGTGGCCTGATTATGGGGAATAAAAAACAATGTGGAATCAAAAATGAAACTGAGACTGCGGGCTTCCTGAACTGGATGAATAGAAATGTTGCTGACAAAAACAGAAAAAGAGGATTGAAGGGAAGACCTAGGCAGAAAGAGAAGAAGTTCCGTCTTTGACATATTGAGCTTCAACTGCTGATGACGCATCCAGAGAGAGAGCTGAAAGGCATGAAGAAACTTGCTGTTCAAGCCCTGAGGAAAGATCAGGGGTGGAAAGATACAGTTGGGTGTCATCGGCGTACAAATGATAGGAAAAGCCGAAAGAACTAATAAGTTTTCCTAATGACAAGGTGTAAAAAGAGAACAATAGGGGACCCAAAACAGAGCCCTGGGGAACTCCAACAGATAAGGGTACGGCAGAAGAGATCTGACTACCCGTGACCACTGCGAAAGATCTATCTGACAGATAAGATTTAAACCAGTTCAGAATTGAGTTCGAGAACGCAATGTCAGAAAGTATATCAACTAAAAGACAGTGATCCATGGTGTCAAATGCTGCAGATAAATCGAGGAGGATAAGCATAGAATAGAAACCATTTGTCTTGGCCCGTAAAAGATCATTAGAGATCTTTGTGAGGGCGGTCTCAATGGAACGCCATGGGCAGAAACCAGACTGAAAAGGATCGAGGATGGAGTTGGCTTCGAGAAACTCAAGGCAGTGGGAATAAACAACCGGTTCCAAAACCTTAGAAAGAAAAGGGAGAAGTGAGATCGGGTGATAACTTGACAAAGAAGAGGGGTCAAGAGAAGATTTTTTCAAGAGAAGATTTTTTCAAAATAGGGGAAACGAGCATGTTTAAAGTCAGAGGGAAAAGAACCAGTAGAAAGAGAAAGCTTAAAGATAGAAGGAAGCGAAGGAAGTAAGGAAGGAGGGGGCTATAGAGATTTAGAGACGAGCAGGAATTGGATCAATAGAACAAGTTGTAGGTTTGGAAGAGTGCAGCAAGGTAGAAAGTTCATCCAGAGAAACAGGAGGAAACACAGAGAATTGATTAGTCGATGGTTCCAAAAGATTAATGTGGGAAGACAAGTTAGGAAGAACTATTTCAGATCTACTAGTAGTGATCTTAGTGATAAAGTAATTAGCAAAGTTGGTAAGGGAATATAATGAAAAAACAGGGGGGGGAGAAGGTTTTAGCAAGGTGTTGAAGCAGGAAAACAGCCGCTGCGGGTGCCTCTCGTTGGGGCAGATCAATTATTTAAAGTAGTCCTGTTTTGCCATGGACAAGGCGGATGTGAAAGATAAAAGAACAAACTTATAATGAATAAAATTGGCCCACTCCCTGGACTTTTTCCAAAGACATTGGGGCGCTTGAGAGCACGACCAGAGGAACCTAACTTGGAGTAAGCCAGGGCTGAGGCCTGTTCATAGAGGAGAACACACGAACAGAAACAGGGGCAAAACTATCAAGAATTGAAGAAAGAGTGGAGTTAAATAAAGACATTGCTGAGTCAGTGGAGTCCCCAAGAGAGAGGGAAGAATCCAAAGACTGACTAAGAAGATCACAGTTAATAGACTGAAGATCGCGAAAATGGCATAGAGCAGTATGGCGAGGAGATGGGTATAGGTAAAAGTAAAGAGTATAGGTAAGTATAGGTAAGAGTAAAAGAAATTAAATGATCAGATAATGGAAAATCAGATGCCTAGTAGTCGGAAATGACACACTTGGTAGCAAGAACTAAATCAAGGCAGTGACCAAGAGAATGGGTTGAAGAAGTAGAATGAGGTTGAAGGCCAAAAGAAGCTAGAAGAGAACTAAAATGAGATGCTGAAGGATTACTGGGGTCATCCAGGTGGATGTTAAAGTCGCCTAAAATCAATGTAGGTACTGCATCAGATAGAACTGTCAGCCAATACTCAAAGTCTGACAGAAACTGAGTAGCAGAACCAGGAGGGCGATAGATGACTGCAACCCAAAGTTGTAAAGGAAAAAAAGAGTCTGATGGAATGAAATTCAAATGAGGAGAAACAATAACTAGGAGGGAAGGAAAGAACTTGAAACTGGCAAGATTTGGATAGTAAGATACCGACTCCACCTCCTCAACCCTCAGGGCAGCTAGTGTGGGTAAAAGAGAGACCGCCAAAAGAAAGGGCAGCAGAGGTAGCAGTGTCATGGGCCAGGAGCCAGGTTTCAGTAAGAGCAAGGAGGTGAAATGAACTTGAAAGAAAAAGGTCATGGATTGCAGTCGCTTTTGAGACTGCAGAACGACAGTTCCAGAGTGAACAGAAAAATGGGAGCTGAGAGATGGGAAGGGGTCGAATATGAATTAGATTAGGGGAAATAGGTGGAGCCATGAAAAAATAAGGGTTCGGTGCCCAATGATCAATAGATGAAAAAGTGACAATAATAATAACAACAAGATAAGAACAGATAGTACTCGATGACATTGCCTGAACACCACTGTTGCTGGATCCGCAGGTCCCCCAGCTGTCTAGCCCTCAGCTGACTCTCCTCCTGTTCTTCCAAGGGAGAGGGAGGGGTGAGGAAGAGCCCTTTTAAAGCCAAAGGCTCCAGGCCATGCCCCTCTAGCTGCCAGTTGGCTGCTAGTCTATCAGCTCCAGATGTTAAAGAAAAGAGAATGAAGCAGAGTGTCCAGGCAGGATGACACAAAGTTAGTTCTCCTTCTGTTCTTCTAAGGGAGAGGAAGGGGTGAGGAAGAGCCCGTTTGAAGCCAGAGGCTCCAGGCCACATCCCTCTGGCTGCCGGTCGGCTGCTAGTCTATCAGCTCCAGGTGTTAAAGAAGTAGTGAAGTGCAGCGTCCAGGCAGGATAACACACAGAGCTAGCTCGCCTCCTGTTCTTCCAAGGGTGTTTCTTGTTTTTCTGTCCTCTGTTTTTACATGAGTGTTGCACTCCATTTTAGTATCTTTTCAGTCCTCTGTTTCTACACAAGGGTTACACTCCACTTCAGTATCACACCCAATGCTCCTTTCCAAAAAACTGTAGGTTCCACTTAGATGGAGCCTCTGTGTAGTTCTTAAAGGCAAGTCGTAGGGGGGGGGCTCAGGGCGCTCCCTCTTTCTCCTCCACAGCTACATTCCAGTTTCACTAAGCATTCCTCCCCTTAGCCTTTTTTCCCGCCAGTGTTCAGGGCTCCCCCACACAACGTCCCCTGTCTCCGCTGCCCTGGCAAAGAGATGGGCTGGAGCAACCTCAGCAGATAAAACAGGGAGAAGGAAGTCTGTTCTCCTGCCCCAACAGCTGCTTTGAGGAGTGGTGCAGATGTTCCCTTGCTTAGCTCCACAATGGGACTGCCGCCAGAGAGCCCCGAACGCCAGCACTGCCTCAAAGGCTTGTTTCTGTTGCAGCACAATGATGAGTCTGGAGTGGGAGGCTTTGGCCATTGTGTAAGGTGGAAGAGACTATCAAGCTCAACAATGACTGAAGAAAGACACACATAGGCATCAGGTGAAGTTGCCAGTAATTTTTGCCCCAATTCTAACCTAGTGCAGGAAGATTAGTACCACATAGTGGCAGCTGGTGGTTCCCATTCCAGAGGGGCAGTGAATCCATTCTGGGTTTTAGTCTGGTGCTATCCAACATGCTGAACCTACTTTGGAGATAAGGCTCAGGACCTTGGGGGTTAGGGTTCAGACTAAAACCTGGACTAGATACACTGTACCATTGACACTTATGCCACCTGTTATCTCAGCTTGCCTATTTGTCTCTCTTTTGGAAAGTGTTTCTGGGATACTACTACTCATTATTATTTACAGGGCATTGTTTCTAGCTAACTCAATGTCTGTATCTACATGTATTCAGCATCTTACTCTAATTGCTGAATCCTTGTGAGATCTAAGTTGGTACTGTTTTAAGCAGCCATTTGTAACTTTCATTCTCAGTATGTAAAGCTTCTGTTTTCCATTTATTTGAGCATCCATTTCTCAAGGGCTGAGGTTTTTACAGGCTGAGCAGTCATGGTGGGTGGAGGAATGTCCACCTCCTTTCCTCTTGCTATGACAGAAGAGAAAATGTGGAGATGGTTTGTCAAGCTAAACCTCTTTGGGGATTTGATAATATACCAATTAGGAGAGTGATACTGAGTATATGAAGTGCCTATTATTGCCTGTTTGCCTTGCTCTTCTGTCACGTTCAGTTGCTTCATGTTCCTGAATTTCAGTGGGAAATGCAATTGACACAAGTGAGATTTTGAAAACAGAATGAACAACTCAATCAACAAAAGACCTGTGAACCCTATGTGAAAGGGAAGATAACTGTCAGGAGTTCTCTGTGTGTGTGTCTGGTGTGAAATCTGCATTCTCCACCCCTTCATACAAGATTCTGCATGAAATAAGTCACAATTATGCACTGAGCAACTTCAACCATCTTCACTCCTCTTGGGCCACAACGACCACAGCCACCTCATGAAATCTATTTTGTAAAAATGGTAATAGACATGGAGAATCATGGAAGGTTCAGGCTCCATGTGGATTGTTCTTTCTCATCTATTGGTCTGTGAAGATACCTTAATTTTAGCTCAAACTTATCCAGGTTGTCTTTGTTGCCTTTTACTTTCTGCTGTTCCCAGAATTAACAGCTATGGTGGACCACCTAGGGGCAGAAAGTGCAGTCTTTGGTACAATCTTGCTATGGCTATCTACTGCGAGCAGCAATATTTGCATTTATATAATTTACCAAATTACCCCCACCCCCGATATTTTGGTCTATAACTCTGGATTGGCCAGATGTCTTCTCCAATGTTTTTCTCTAAAATTCTACTGCTACTGTGATCCTTCCCCTGTGCCTCCTGCTTTCCTCTCCAAGATGCCTGTTCCTCTACCACTACTAGCAGTGGGAAAACCACCGTCTTGGAAGCCAAGGATTAGCATTTTTGCCCACTAGTCCATCTGATCACTGATTCCACTGGCTTCAAGGGCCAGAAACAAAATAACCAAGGGATACAACTGGAAAATGCTTTCCATCTGTGAACTCTAGTCATAAGACAATATACATTTTTATTACATTTCTCTCCCCTTCTTTCCCAAGTCATAAACCTGGCTGCAGAACAACCTCTTATTTACTTTTACTTAGTGTTATCTTTTTTTTCTCTTTCTGGCAGTGGTTGCACTCATGGCTTGTTTTGATTAGTGAAAAATAGTGTGTGTGTGTGTGTTTAAATTTGGCCCTCTGGAGAACACAGCCTTCCTCTCTATTTATTGTATCACTATCAATGCTGCAGTAACTATTTCTACATTTGAATCTATTCATATAGATCAATATATGCATATTTGTGTCTTCTTTAGTCTTCATTTCTTGGGGGCCATGCATGGCTGGCAACTCTGCAATTCCCATAAACACTAGCTAGCAAAGACACCGTAGTCCAAAATATCTGGTGAGACATGGGTCTTGAATACTGCCATGTGTGACCATCCTAGGCAGCTCCTATCAGTTCCAGCCAGCATGACTCATGGTCAAGCATAATGGGAGTTGTAGTCCAAATTATCTGGTGGGTTACAGGTCTGGGATACTGCCATATACAGTTCTTACATTACAATATTTGATCTATATATCGTGGTCTCTTATCTTTACAGAACTTATCAGGACATATCTACTTTTAAAAAAATAAGAGCAAAAGATATATAGACCATCTTTGTACCCTAAGAAGTGGGGGGGGGGTGCTTTAGAGACCCACCCATGATGCCAAAATCTGTTATTAATTGGGGGAATTATTTGCTCAAATGGAAGCCTGTGATAGGTGGGTAACTTTGGGGATCTTTTCACCTATGTATACCAGTACTAACTGTAGAGAGCATTCCAGTTAAAGTGAAATAAAGTATTTTTATTGGAAATAACACAGGGTATATGCTAGCATACAAAACATTCACTGTTAAGAACCATACAGTGGTATTGGAAAGGAAGGCAGGGAGGTTGGGTAGAGAGAGGTCTGGGAAGATAGGGTACCAGTCTTGAAGAGAAGAGTTCCATGTAGCAAAGATGTTCAGATTGGCATCTGAGGGTGGCACAGAGAATCCAACAGAATGTCGGTGTCTGTCTGTGGCATACTTTACTATTGTTGGGGAACTAATATTTATATCCTGTTTCATATCCTGAAGGGATCCTCTGGTTATTACAAAGCCTGGATGGCTTTCCCACCAGATAGACAAAGGAAACCAAAACTCAACTGATTGTTTTTAATTGCTGGGAGACAGAAATTGATGGGTTTGCAACAAGTTCTCAAGGTTGGGCAGAAGGAGGTATAGGAGAGATTTCTGCAGGAATAGATTAAGGAATGGTCATTTAATTGCTTGATTGAATCATTGCTGTGATGCCCAGGGCTGGAAGTACATATCTCCTTAATGACTGTGTTTACTATGCTTTCTGCATAATTCTAACTTGGGTTTTCTTACCATTATGTTTCTACACCTGTCTCAGGTCACTGTGACCTCCCAACTGACCTTTGGTTTGCCCCAGCCAACTTGACCCTGAAAAATGTTCAATATTTCCAATTATAAGATAACATGGGGAGGGGGTAGTAGGTCATACTAGCAGTATGTTGTAATGTAAAAACTGTGTATGACAGTTCTAAAGTCAGGCTTCAATAGGGAAAATTGTACATTTCTCACCCTTAGCATGATGATCTGAGGTGTTAACTAAATTGTCACATTTCCTTTTCTCTTGCTTTCTCCAGGGGGTATTTTTGAATGTGTGGAATCTGGCCCGACAGGAGCAATGGGAGCAGAGGAACTAGCCTTCCGATTTGCTGTGAACACAATAAACCGAAACAGAACTCTGTTGCCGAACACCACATTAACCTATGATACCCAGAAGATAAATCTCTATGATAGTTTTGAAGCATCCAAAAAAGGTAAGCTTACAAAAGTTGTCTTAGTTAGCTGCCAGGTGCTTGGCTGTCCCAGGCATTAGTTACTCCCCAGTTAAGCCCTTTACCTTTCACCTCCTGGAAGAACCAATGTTTTGTTTTTTTTAAAAAAAATCCCAACAACATTTATTAAGATTACAAGTTACAAACACAATACAAATAGGAACTGTAAAAACAATCAACCAAAACACAATGCTCCATTTGCAAGAAAGGTGTATATAATCTGATGAAGGATAAGGAGAAAGGAGACAGTAAAATATTGATATAAACCAAATGCATTTCTACAGATTTGACCATTAAATGTATGGGGACAATGAAAGTCTTCTGTGTTATGATTTCCAAAACAATTAAAAATGAACCAGATCTCCACAAATGAATCTGATTCTGAGCTTTTGCTGTATCTGCTGTGTCAGTTTCTCTGACATTTCTCTGACATCCCAAACAGTATGGTACCCCTGATTCAGAGAAATCAAAGTGGTCATTTTCTAGTTTTTAACTATTTCTTGTCCAATGTGAAGTCGAAGGCTTTCACAGCTGACATCCATAGGTTTTTTGTGTGTGTGGGGGAGTTCCGGGCTGTGAGGCCATGTTCTGGCAGAGTTTATTCCTGACATTTCACCTGCATCTGTGGCTAGCATCTTCAGAGAATGGTGAAACCCATGAAAAACCTATTTCTTTTAAATTAACACCTGGGAAAACCCAAGTTATGTGGGAAAACCAGGATGAGCGTGGTATGAGAACATGGCGTCTGTACCTGCAGGCTGGCCTGTATAGCTAGCTGCCACTGCCGTCACTACTGAAGTCTTTCTGCAGCCAGGAAGGAGGGCCCCAGCACATGATCGAGGCCCCCTGCATGTGACTAGCCTTGATCACATGCTAAGGACCTCCTTCCTGGCTTCAGAGAGTGTAACATCAAGGGATGTAATAGTGCCACTCTATTCTGCTTTGGTCAGACCTCACTTGGAATACTGTGTCCAGTTCTGGGCACCACCATGTAGGAAGTATATTGAGAAGCTGGGATGTGTCCAGAGGAAGGGCGACCAGGATGGTGAGAGGTCTGGAAGCCATGCCCTATGAGGATTGGCTTAGGGAGCTGGGTATGTTTAGTCCGGAGAAGAGAAGGTTAAGAAGTGACATGATAGCCATGTTTGAAGGGATGTCATACTGAGGATGGAGCAAACTTGTTTTCTGCTGCTCCAGAGACTAGGACACAGAGCAATGGGTTCAAACTACAGAAAAGAAATTCCACCTAAACATTAGGAAGAACATCCTGATAGCAAGAGCTGTTCAGCAGTGGAATGCACTGCCTCATAGCATGGTGGAGTCTCCTTCTTTGGAGGTTTTAAAATGGAGGCCGGGTGGCCATCTGTCAGGAATGATTTGATTATGTCTTCCTGCATGGCAGGGAACTAGATGTCCTTGAGGTCTCTTCCAATTCTATGAACATGCACCAGCAGGGGAGGTGCCCACCAATACAAGCTGGCATGTGCATGTGGTGGCTACATGTATACGTGCGGACTTGTGCCTGTTTTGTCCTGGTAGCAGGGGTGGGGGGAACAGGCCAGTTCCTGCACCAGAATACACTTGCCAGAAGGTGGCTATTTCTGGCTAGTGTAGACAAGCCCCAAGACCTTGAATTACCTGCTGAGATATGAACCAGTCTCACTAGTTGTGATTTCTAGTAGAAGATGGAGTCAGACAGAAATCTACATTCCAGAGCTTGGAATGCTTCTTTTTCATAGGAATATTTTCTTTTACTTGTTGCAATGTTTGATGAGTACACCAACAATATTCCTTGCTAACTTGTACTACTTGATGTATGGCTTGTTGCTCTTAAATTACTTTCTTTTACTTTTTTGAGGGGGGGAAGGGAAGCTGGGAAGTAGGTCTGGGTGAGACCATTGGCTCCAGCTTTTCCCACATTGGGTCTTCTCCCTAGTTTGCATATCCCAAGGAATAAAGATTAAATAGGTGATAGAAAAAATAAAATGACCCCTATTTTAACCCAAGCTTTGTGTCTGTGCTTGTTATTTCATGTGTTGGTTATCAATGACCCCCCCCCTGCACAGAATAGCATTGCTTGAGGGGAGGTGCTTTGATGGCTTCACATGATGAGAGGCCTTTAATTTTGTCATGGCATCTCATGCTGTGATTTAGGAAGTTCAAGGGCTGAGCAGAGGCTATTTAAAGAAGGGCTGCCCCTTCCTTCCTCCTCTTTTGATTGAATTCAACCCACCCTCTCACTTCTGTCATAGTCTGAGTCTATAGGTTGCTTATGGGTTGCGTAGAAATCCCCCCCCCCCGTTTCCCATGAGTTTTTTTTTTCCTGCCTACCCCACATTGTTACAAGGGACTTGGAGAATTGGCCTTAGAGTGCTGTCATAAATAGGTGGTCAACTAACAGGTTTTGGGGGAGATGGGGATTAGTTCGGTGAATACCTATGGCAACCCTTTTTGGGTGAAAGATGGCTCTATCAAACTATCCTTGCAGGTCATGTGACTTGGGATGGGTGAGAAGTAGACTATCATTGAGGGTTGAGCCCTTGCCAGAAGTCATGCAACTTGAGGTATCTTGTCCTGGGGTTTTGTCTTCCAGCAGATGGTGCCCAGGGGGTAGCCATATTGATGGGAAACTCCCCAGGGCTCAGGTGTTTTGCCCAGGGAAGCTGGGAGGTAGTTCTGGGTGAGACCATTGACTTCAGCTTTTCCCTCATTGGGTCTGCCCCCTAGTTTGCATGTCCCAAGGAATAAAAATTAAATTGGTGATAGAATAAATAAAGGGACTCCTATTTTAACTCAAGCTTTGTGTCTGGCCTCGCTATTTCATACGTTTGTCATAAAAAAAAATCCTATCAAAAAACCTAAAAAAATATCCTTTGAAAAGTAACTTTTAAAAATTACTAATTGCACCAGAGGTGCGAAAAGTGTTCCCTGTAGGCCTCATATAGTCCCAAAATAGTTGGGCAGTCCCTGAAGCCTTCTGTCAGTCCTCTTAAGTTCTCCCAAGTGCTCAAATAGTTTTTCTTTTTTGGAGTAATTTTCAGGTGCTTACCCCTCAAAAAAAAAGCACCCCCCAGCCCCTCCAATACCTCCTGTTTTGTGGTACGCTGGTAAAAATAGCAACTAGAAGTGACATAATGTCAATTCTGGTCACCATTTTAACTGGAATCTGGTCCCCAAAAGAGGCATTCCATGTGTGTTAGAGGATGCAGCCCATAGGTGGGTAGGGGGAAGTGGCTCCCAGTCCCTGCACCATTGCCCACCCCTTCATTATACTTGTAAAGTGTCTTCACTCTTACTTGTTATGTTGCTTTTGAGATGTAACTTTGTTACACCCTCACTTATCCTCAAAATAACTAGGGGCTTGTCTACACTGGCCAAAGAAAAAGAAAAAGAAAAAGAAAAAATCCTGTACTCAGCTCATATTTGCTGTGCAGTTGCACGATGTTCCTGATGATTCACATCTTCATTGGGGTTTTTGCAGGGAAATCCAGGTCTAAAAGATTCATAGTTTGCTCTGCATTTCAGGGGAAACCCCAGATTATTGGCTGTATGACAGCTGCAGATTGGCTTAGATGTGAAACCAGGGGCACGGCTCCCAGTGAATGGGGCTCTGTTTTGCCAGCATGCAGATGGCTTTTTGGTGTTTTTTTTTAATTGATTGTATGCATATCTATAGAAGCGTATTGTCATTTATCCAGTAAATATAGTACTCTGAGACAATGTATATTTGCATGCACAAACAAAAGGGGAGGGGGAACAACAGAGCAGTCCTGGTCATGTGGCTGGAAATAATGTGACATATAGGACATGTGATCACCGTGGGACTGCCCTTTTAAACTGACCCAAGTTTGCCTATGAATACAGTGTGTTGGAATACTCCCATCTCCCATCAGACAAGCCCTGGTGATTTTCCTTGGGTTTTTTTCCAGGCTGTGAGGCCGTGTTCTAGAATAGTTTCTTTCTGACGTTTCACCTACATCTGTGGTTGGCATCTTCAGAGAATGGTTGGGTGGTAGTGTATGTGGAGTTTATATGCTGTGAACCTCTGTTGGGGAGTATGTGTAAATTTGTGTAATTGAGTGGTTAGTTTCTGGGTATATAAATGCAAGGCTCGTTAGTGTCTGTTTGGCTAATGGTTGGTTGGATGGGCCATTATCTGCTGGAACTCCCCCTGTCCCTGGGTGGAATTCCTGTGTAAGTGCTGAGTTCTGATTCTATTGTTCTTCAAAGCTGGGAGCTAGATTTTGTTTAGTTTTGAGGTTTCTTCTTTCATGTTGAAGTTGTCCAGGTTTCTGTGGATTTCAATAGCTTCTCTGTGCATTTTGACATGATTGTTGTTGGCCTGGTCCAGAATTTCTGTGTTTTTAAATAGCATTTTGTGTCCAGGTTGGTTTATAACAAAGGAATTCCACCCAGGGACAGGGGGAGTTCTAGCAGATAATGGTCCATCAACCAAACATTAGCCAAACAGACACTAACGAGCCATGTATTTCTGAACCCAGAAAGTAACCATTCAATTACATAATTTACACATACTCCCCAACAGCGGTTCACAGCATATAACCTCCACATACACTCCCACCCAACCATTCTCTGAAGATGCCAGCCACAGAGGCAGGTGAAAAGTCAGAAAGAAACTATACCAGAACACGGTCTCACAACCCAGAAAAAAAACCAAGGAAAATCTATGGATGCCAGCCATGAAAGCCTTCAACTTCACAAGCCCTGGTGAATGCGACATTAATGCGGTCACTGCAGATTAAAACATCTGCAGTAGCTAAAAGGTGGGTTTGGGGTTTACTGCCAGTGTAGACAATCCCTGAGAAGGAAATGTGGATTAAATATAAATACATTTGCACCAAGAATGCCTTGGACACAATTCTAACATTTCGCTATTTGCACTAGTTTGGTTTCATGGCTTCAGGGACACAAAATATGCATTGGAAGTTATTTCTATAAGCCAGAAGAAGTCAGGAAGGAAATGTGACAATGGTGACTCAAGATTTTCCTATTAGTGACTAGGCAAATGTCACATCAATATATTGTTATTTCAGATCTCATAGATTTCAGCAGGTTTTGTGTCAGCAGCAAGATTAACTGTGTGAGCACTGGGCACCATAAAGAAGAATCATACCTGGCCAAGGGCATAATTTTCATAGAACCATAGAATTGTAGAGTTGGAAGAGACCACAAAGCCCATCCAGTCCAAACCCCTGCCATGCAGGAATACATAATCAAAGCATCCCCGACAGATGGCCATCCAGCCTCTGTTTAAAGACCTCCAAGGAAGGAGACCCCACCATGCTCCGAGGGAGTGTGTTCCACTGCCGAACAGCTCTTACTGTCAAAAAGTTCCTCCTCATGTTGAGGTGGAATCTCTGCTCCTGGAGCTTGCATCCATCGTTCCATGTTCTAGTCTCTGGAGCAGCAAAAAACAACCTTGCTCCATCCTCAACGTGACACCCCTTCAAATACTTAAACAGGGCTATCATATCACCCCTTAACTGTCTTTTTTCCAGGCTAAACATACCCAGCTCCCTAAGTCTCTCCTCATAAGGCATGGTTTCCAGACCTTTCACCATTTTAGTTGCCCTTCTCTGGACACGCTCCAATTTGTCCATATCCTTTTTGAATTGTGGTGCCCAGAACTGGACACAGTATTCTAGGTCAGGCCTGACCAAGGCAGAATAGAGTGGCACTATGACTTCCCTTGATCTAGACACTATACTTCTATTGATACTGCCCAAAATCGCATTGGCCTTTTTAGCTGCTGCATCGCACTGTTGAATCATGTTCAACTTGTGGTCTACTAGGACTCCTAGATCCCTTTCGCATGTAGTCTCGTTCAGCTAGGTCTCCCCCATCCTGTATCTATGTATTTCATTTTTCCGCCCTAAGTGCAGTACCTTACATTTCTCCGTATTAAATTTCATTTTGTTAGCTTTGGCCCAGCTCTCCAGTCTATCCAGGTCATTTTGAATTTTGATCCTGTCCTCTAGGGTATTAGCTTCTCCTCCTAATTTGGTGTCATCTGCAAACTTTATAACTATGCCCCTAGTTCCCTCATCCAAGTCATTAATAAAGATGTTGAATAGCACTGGGCGCAGGACAGAACCTTGTGGCACCCCACTGGTCACATATTTCCAAGAGGAAGAGGAGCCACAGCACAGCACCCTTTGGGTTCGGTCGGTCAACCAATTACAAATCCATTGAACAGTTAACTTGTCTAGCCCACATTTTACAAACTTGTTTGCAAGAATGTCGTGGGGAACCTTGTCAAAAGCCTTACTGAAATCAAGGTATGTGATATCCACAGCGTTCCCTTCATCTACCAAGCTGGTCATTTTATCAGAAAAAGAGATCAGATTAGTCTGGCATGACTTGTTTCTCTGAAACCCATGTTGACTTTTTGTGATTATGGCATTGCCTTCTAAATGTTCACAGACTCTCTGTTTAATGATCTGCTCTAGAATCTTCCCTGGTATTGATGTTAGACTAACTGGACAATAATTGTTGGGATCCTCTTTTTTCCCCTTTTTGAAGATGGGGACAACATTTGCCCTCCTCCAGTCTGCTGGGACTTCTCCTGTTCTCCAGGAGTTCTTATAGATTATTGCCAATGGCTCTGATACTACATTTGCCAGCTCTTTTAATACTCTTGGATGTAGTTCATCTGGTCCTGGAGATTTAAATACATTTAGATTAAGAAGGTATTCCTGTACTACCTCTTTTCATCCTTTTCCTTTTCTGAAAACACTGAGGCAAAGAAGGTGTTGAGGAATTCTGCCTTTTCTCTGTCCCCTGTTAGCATTTTGCCACCTTCTCCGTGTAGCGGCCCTATCATTTCCTTCTTCCACCTTTTGCTGCGGACATACCCCAACCCCCCCTTTTTTATTTTTCTTAACCTCTCTAGCAAGCCTGAGCTCAATCTGCACTTCAACTTTTCTGACTTTAGTCCTACACGTGTTTGCTATCTGTTTGAATTCTTCTTTGATAATTTTCCCCTTTTTCCATTTCCTATACATGTTCCGTTTAAAACTTAGAACCGTTGAAAGTTCTTTAGTCATCCGTCCTGGTTTCTTGAGACACCTCACATTTTTCTTCCTCAATGGTACTATTTGGAATTGTGCCTTCAGTATCTCCCTTTTGAGAAATTCCCATCTGTCTCAAAGTCTCTTCTCTTTTAGTATTTTCCAAAGGTATAATTTAAATTACGAATAATGCAAATGCAATCAAAGTGCTCCCCAATTCATTTATTTAAAGACCCATTGTAAGCTTAAAATAGCTGTAAACCACATGCAGAAACATTTTAGATATGAAAGAAAGTTCTACTGGAAAATATGCATTTCCTAGCTAGTACTGCTGTTACAGATTCCATCTCACAGTACCTCTACAACTCCAGGTACACAAGGCCAATGCATTAGTTAGCATGACTGAGAGGTTTTAAAATGTCCATACATTTTTATACAAGGGTAGGGGCTGTGCTGGGGAGTGTCAAACTGCATGAAGAAATCTACTTCCCCTCTAAAGTCCACAACAAAGCTCCCACTGGTTTATAATAGCATAAATTTGGATTCCATCCCATGGCATTTAAAGAAGTGCCTCATTCTTGAACATTATATATTCCAGGGTGCTACATCCATAGCACTCTATAGAACAGATCACACAGCTCCGTGGTGTACCTACTTGTTAAAGCTGTGCTTCACCAATACTCCCTGCATTTTTGCAAGTTGTCAGAGCTCAGAAAGTGCCGATGTCTCAAAAGTGACTAAAAGACTTGCCTTCTGTTATTTTTGAATGAATTTTAGTAACCCTTAAAGCAGAAATTCTGAATATGTTGCATTCAGCAGCACCAAATATAGCTTAAGTCAGCATTTGAACTATGAGATACTCCTCCTCCTCCATTTAGTAGTCCAGATATGACGCCCACTTGTCGTGGGAGAGAGGCTTGCATACCCTAATGAAGTTTTGAGCTATGCTGGCGGTGGCATAATAGCCACCGGTAGGGTCTCCCATGCCAAACAGGTCAAAACCGAAGGGTCTGACAAAGAGCGTCAAAGGGCAGGATGGGCTTTCTAGCCTTGTGACAACTGTCCTAGGAGAAGGAAAACTCTAATCCCAAACCTGGGCAGATGGTGCTCATCCAACCCTGTAAGGTCAACCATCTAAGAGAAGGAAACTCTAATCAAACCTACGACCCGAGGACCTCGCTGCTACCATCAATGCTTGCAAGGCCAGCAGACGAACTTTTGGTTTAAAGGGTGAGGCCAGTTCTGTGCACGCTGCGCTCTGCCAGAAAAATCCATTGCACAGGCTCGAAGGACAAATCCAGTTCCAAAAAAGCCCTGTAGCAACAGGCGAGGGACGAAACGGCAGGTGTAAAGATGCACCGGAAGCCGGAGCCCCAACCCTGCATGCAGGCGGTTCAGTTCACAAAAGTAAATAAAACATCATAGTTGCACTACAAAAGAGTAAGTTTATCCCTTGTTGAGTTGCTGTTGCATTATTATTATTATTATTATTATTGCTGCTGCTGCTGTCATTATTTGATTCATTTATAACCTGTCTTTCTCCTAATAATGGGCCTCAAGGCAGCTTACAACACATTAAAACACAATACAGATTAAAAATTATAGAATTTTTATTAAAGAAGGCATAAATTATATATTTATTTAAATAACAATTACACAATTTATAAAGACATTAAAGTTCCTTAAAATACTATATGCAAACCACAAAACACCACTGCAAACCATTAAAAGCATAGCCAAGTCAATTTCTAAAAAACTGATGGCATAAGAATGTTTTGACTTCCCACAGGAGACCAAGAGGGGAAGCATTCTGGTCTCCTGGGGGTGGGGTGGAGAGTTCCAAAGTCTGGAAGCAGCCACTACGAAAATGTATAATGATATAGTTATGCCTTATTGGTTGAGGAAAAGAATTAATTATGTGTAACTAGTTCTTTATAAGCTCAACATGTTATTTACCTAAACTCCTTTCTTCTATTATTATAGGAAGGGCTGAATTGTTAGAATAGTTTTGTGGTTATTTTAAAACAAGTACAGCCTCCCTGCTTAATGTTAAATTTATTAACATCCACCCAGAAAATAGCTTCTTTAGGCCCTTGTCTCTGAAGACCAGATAATCATTATTTTATGAAGGAGCGGTCTGTGGAAATTTTGTCTATATTATGGATATTGTGTATTGAGAGAGGAATTTGGGAACCAGGGTGGCGTAGTGGTTTGAGTGTGGACTAGGACCCTGGGAGACCAGGGTTTGAATCCCCCCTTGGCCATAGAAACCCACTGGGTGACTCTGAGCAAGTCACACTCTCAGCCTCATGCTCAGCCTCAGAGGAACACAAAGGCAAACCCCTTCTGAACAAATCCTGCCAAGAAAACCCTTGGGTCTCCATAAATCAGAAATGACTTGAAGGCACACAACAACAACAACATCAGAGGAATTTAAGGGGAAACAGCATAAAGTTGCTTCCACTGAGCTTCGTGCTCTTTATAGGGAAAAGATGAATGCACAAAAATGTGCAAACAGCATAGCAGTAAGCTACTTTACTGATGAAATGTCAATGGCATGAAATACAGCCACAGTCTTGATGGATTGCTCTAGACAGATCCCACCCACACCAATGGGAGATATACCTAGCCTAAATCTTGAATTCATACTTCTTAGTAAAACAAGAGACTATACCTAAGTTTCTGCCTCATCTTTTCTGCTGTGGCACATTCAGACTTCTTTTCTCTTGTCATGACATCTGTTGATATTTGGAAATAAATGCACAATGGACAGAGGTATACTGACTTAAACAGCACCAGTAGCTTGTCAAAAGCCATGATTTTATATGGCAGGAAAAATTATGCTCTAGGCAAATAAGCTGGTGCAAATTTAGAACCAGGCAGTGATACTATCTTTATGAATGCAGCGCCAACTGGTAACAAAGTGCAAACAACAGCATATGAATCTAATGGCCCAAGGCTATCCTGTATGCTTAGCTAATAACAAGCAGAAGTGTTAGAAAAATAATCTCAAGGCAAAGTGAGGATTTTTTCCCCCAGCCTGGTTCTTTCTTGCAACCTATGAAATTTATAGTGGAGCACCTCTGGAGCAATCACTTTCAAGGTCAATTGTCTCTAAAATGCCAAAGTCAATGGATTGTGTCAGCAAGGTGCCTTAAAAGCTTCTGGTTCCATATACTCCTGTCATGATTCTGATAGAATCTCTGCCTCCTTCCTAGCTATCCAAGTAATAATTGGACGGAGACTGACAGTTCACTCCATAGGGCCTAGTCTGTCAGTGATAATTATATGGCCCTCCAGCCCTATTGTTGGACTGCAGCTTTCTTGGATTGTGGCAACCTTAACCAGCATAATTAATGGTAAAGAAGACTGGGAGAGGCAGTCCAAAAACTTCAGGATGGCCATGCAATTCACATCCCTGGCCTAGACCAAGGGCCATGTCAAATGGTGTCCTTCCACTGACAGGAAGATCTTTGACCCAGCAGAATATTCAGTCAGTAAGATGGAAAGGGAAGAAATTTTCATTGTTTCTTCCATCCCTTTGATAGTTCACCCATCCCTCTGCAGCAGACTTTGGGGATCTGTGGGAACTTGTAGAGCAGGGGTAGGCAACTTCATAGGAGCTTGTTTTTCCCTCACCCCACCCTCAGGCTGGACCCCATTCAGCACCTGTATTTTCCTCTGCAGTTCCTCTCAAAATGACAACAAGAAGTAAAGTCACTTCCAGTCACCATTTTGATAAGGACTGCAGAGGAAAATTTAAGTGTTTTGCTGTAGTACAGTGTTCTATAGTGCTTTTGGTAAGGGCATTTCTGCATGTTTTCATGCATTTGGGGAGGGGGACTTTCATGTTAGTCTGGGGCAAAAAACTGTCTGAAAATTGCACTGCTAATTTTGAAATGAGGGTTGGGGGCCTAGGGAGAACTGGTGGAGGCTTCAGGGGCCACAAAAGTGCATCCAGAGGTCACATGAAGCCCAGAGGATGCACTATGCTCTCCTGTGTTTGTCTCCTCTGCCATTCTACTCACGGAGTGCTCCTATCAGTAGAAGGGTACTACTGGAGACACCCCCTGCAACTCGACCATAAGCATGTATTTTTAAAAGATAGCTATTTATAATAACCTGCTTTCTACTTGGAAAAAAATACTTGCAGCAAAAAAGAAACCTACCTTGGCAGGTGACTGCAAAACTAGCATGGTTTTTGCTTTTTGTTTTTGTTGCTGTTCTTCACAGGTCGCTAATTGCACTTTCTTCTCTTTCAGCTTGTGATCAGCTCTCTCTTGGAGTGGCAGCCATCTTTGGGCCTTCACACAGCTCTTCAGCAAATGCAGTGCAATCTATCTGCAATGCGTTGGGGGTTCCACATATACAGACACGCTGGAAGCACCAGGTTTCAGACAACAAAGACTCATTTTATGTCAGCCTTTACCCAGATTTCTCTTCACTCAGCCGTGCTATCCTTGACCTTGTGCAGTTCTTCAAGTGGAAAACTGTCACAGTTGTTTACGATGACAGCACAGGTAAGCTTGCAGTAGTGCTTTTATGAAGTAGTATTGGTGGTGTCCTTAATAAATGTAATCCTCTAAACCAACAAACAATTGGGTTTTTAACACATGCAGGCAGTTCTTCTGAGGATACTGTAGTGAGATTTTGTTGCAAATCATTAAAATATATTCATACTGCATACAACTCTTTCATTATGTATGATGCATTTGTGTATATTCCTTATGTTTAAAAGGGAGAGGGAGATTTCAGATCAATACATTAAAAGCTAACATTTTATCCAAGTATTTAGGCATCTTGACTCAAGGAAAACATCTGAAAATTTCATGAGAACAATCTCCTTTTGCTGTTTCAGACAGAAAACAAATCAGGGAGAGTTCTCTATTTTGTGTCCTGGTATGTCTATTTACAGAACACTCTCTGAATCATGGATTTTATATATTGTTAAGAAAAAGTAATTTTAAAGCTGCAGTATGTTTTCATAACTGCCGCAAGCCAGTCAGTCCTGAGATGCTCATCCATGACATGAGGTGCGGGGGGTGGGGGGGAGGACTTAAGGCATGCACACTTTGGCATGCATGGAAGATTAAGTGTATAGAAGTACCTCCAGTGTTATCAGAGCAACTTCCTATTCACTTCATTAGGTGTCAGCGACAGTTCTGTGTGCTGAATGCAAATGTAAATGCAGAGCTGTCCCTGACAGTCAGGTAAGTCTGGCAGTTGGCTAAAAAGAGAAATGGAGAAATGCACATAAATGGAGAAATGTACATGTTGTACATGTTTAAGGGCTTAGGAATATGCATATCTTATGGTGTGCATATTCCACTTGAATCATACCCCTTATCAAAAAGAATTTAGATGTGTTTGTTTCACTACATCTATATAGCACCATATATAAAGAAATGGGGAAGAACTCTGCTTCAATTGTAGAATACATGCATTATATGCAAAAGAGGTCAGGCCCAATCCTTCATATTTCCAAATATGGCTGGGGAAGACTTATGTCTGAAGCACTGGAGAGCTGCTGCCAATGGTCTGGCTCAGAATAAGACAGCTTGCTGTGTTCCATAACATCTTATGCAATGGTTCCTTATAGGGCAGTTTTCTTATTTTAAGGGTCCACATGCAATAAAAAAATGGCACTTCTCCAAATACTAAAGTCAATGTTCAATTTAAATCTATAATTGTACTATATGTTCTGGATTCTATTGAAAGCAATATTATATTTACCCATCAAAAGCTATATGACAAAGTAAAATGCGACCAGATAGAAATACAATAGATTGTAATAGTACCACATTTTAGAAATAACCATATGGTTTGCTGATTAGTAAAGCTGTGATGCAGCCAAGCAGCCAATTCTGTCTATTTAGTCCCCTGCCTGTCCCCCACATGCCTGCAGAGCTTGTGCTGCTGGAACACTGTCCTTGGAGCAAGGAATGTATCTAGGACATTTTCAGATACAACTTACAGCGGAAGAATCGAGCGGGAGCGCTTCACCGCTGCAGCGTGGCAGGGGACCCATTTCGTACGACACCGTCCCTGTGGTGAAATTGTCCGTGTCACTTCTGTTTAGGATTGGAGCCACCCACGCCATCTTCCGCCAGATTTTATTCACGGACGTTGTCTATACTTCTTATAGTGCTTTCATATTCCACAAATAAATATTCAGAATGGGGATAGAAATCTTAGTGTTCTTCACCCACAGAAGTAGGAACAAATAATTTACTTACTCTTACTCTCACTGTGCAAAAATATGAAGATCTTTGCCAGTTTTATTCATGCTCTGCCAACCATTTCAGAGCAGAAATACATTTGTTTTTTTTTCTGTGCTGAATACGTATTTCACACACATATTGGCACAGCTCTCTACATAGCAAACACATAAAATGTGTTTCCTGCATAAAAATATGTTTCCTTTGCAGAAAAAAGCACATGTATTTTTGCACAGATAAAGAGTGTAAGGAAGTTTGCAAAGGGTGAATAATCTTGCAGCTCTTGTTATTCTACTTGACAGGGTTTGTAGAGCACCAGAGAACTCTTGTCTCAACAGGAAAACAAAATTGAAATATTTCTTTCAATTCTTAATTCAGAACTAGTTTGCATTTTTTAAATTTATATGATTGTGCCCTACGCAGGTTAACAGCCATTATATGGTAAAACTGCTACACAATACATCCTGATTCCCAGATTATAGCTGTTTAAATAATAGTTTTGGGATTAAAGCTCTGCAAATAGAAAGTTTCCTTAAAACAACTATAAAACTGTGTATGTAACTGCCACTGCTTCATAGCCCAAGTATGCAGGGGTCTATCTGAAATATGAGCCTAACTTTACAATGTCTGTGGAAGACTTCATCCAGTTGACTTATCAACCATTCTCTGTCCTGTTTGTGACGTACTCAAATCTAGGAGAAATGTATTGATCTGGATGAAGGGATGTTATAGGAGAGAACATAAATGCTGAACACTGATCCACCTCGTAATTTCAAGCTACCTAAGAGCTTATAGTTCTTTTAGGTCTTATGGAACATAGGTGTACATAGGTGTGTATGTTGCTTAAGTCCCCAGAAGTCACACTCCTGAGCAGAAGGATATTTGATAGCTACTGTTTTTTTCAGTACATAACATGGAAGTTCTGAAGAACCTTCCTTTTATTAAGGCCTGGCCTTCACACCTTGAAAAGAAAAGAAAATGAAACTGGGGAAGAGAGATTCTTTTGTAAGGGTATATCTTTTGTAAGAGTATAATCCATTTTAAAAATCTGTCAACACAATTTGTCCACCATATATTATATTAAAAATTGTATTATAAATATTTTATAAGAATTTTTGTAACAACCAAACAAAAAATGTTGTTGTAACTAAGCACAGCACAGACCTGGGCAGCTATAAAGTGCTGTGTACTTTAAGGGTTTAATATAATTAAATCATCATCATCATCATCTTATTTATGGGCAACATATTTCAAACACAGAGTAAGAACCTGTTATGAAAATGATAAACTATAGTTATAATAAAGGGTTTTTATCTCTTGTACTTCATGACTATCTCTTTCATTTTTAATGAGCACGTTGAAAATGCATTGTTTATCAACTTGCCAGAAAATAAGACCTTAATATCAAGAGGAACTATGTATTGTTCTGCATAATCCCTGAACAGATATCTTGAGAACATTGGCGCTATAGGCATGGAGGGCTTGGGGTGCATTGCTTAACAATAGATGGGCAAACAATACCAGCTGCCACTCTGCATTATACAGCCAATGTGAGGAAAGCCTGGGGTTCTAGGAGTAGTTACTTGTCTATGGGAACTGTGAGTTTATTCAGTTCTGGTCCTGAGAACAAACCCCTGGGCTCAGAAGCAGAAATCCAGGATTAGTACCAAATAGAAAAGGACCATGGAATCAATGGAATTTATGCAAGTGTTCAATTACCACTGAACTATTGATTCAGTAGGCCTACTTTAGTTGGGACTAACAATTGCATTTAGGGTAGAATTCTTTAGTTCTGAATGGATGTCTTTTTCACTAGGCTCCAGATTGTAGAGCTCCAGTAAACAACAACAATGACATGGCATGGATCCTGCAAACTAAAATCTGTCCAGCCCTACAATAAGGAAAACCTTTGTGCAAATGTGTTTTGCAGGCAGATCTTTAACACCACACATACACACACACTTACTTACTTTACTCAGGGCATGTCTACATGATTAAAAAAAATCTGTTTGGGAGATAAAAAATCCGAAAAGGCAGCCGTTCGTATGCATACGATCCGCCTACATGATTTTTTACCTCCACCCTAAACTCCGTATGATCCCCCTTGCCCCGCTGGCTGGAGTGAGTGATCCAAGCAGCAGTTTTAAATCTCTCACTGCTTTTTTTTTAATTTAAAAAGGTGCCTGTTATGCAGAAAGTCAGTTTTCCATATTTACAATATAAAATAAAAAGGAATAAATGTAAAATTCATGGACTTACTGGATTCTCGCTTAGCCGGGAATCCAACATGGCGGCCACTCCAAATTCTCCTCTTTGCTAGCCCCGGCCCCCCTGCTCAGGCAGCCAATCAGATTACACTGCCTGTTCGTATGTGTGCAAACGGGGTGTACAGACCATTGACAATATGAACAGCTGTATGGATTTTAGCTTGAGATTTGGTAATCCTCCCGAACGCCGAATCTATGGAGTTTATGGGGGGGTTGCTAGCCCCCCTTCCAAAAGTCACATATGCATCCGAAAGGCCGTGTGTACCAATGATCAATCTTCCGAACACGGTACGTTTTTTTTTTTACCATATAGACAGCCCCTTAGTTTCCTCGGATGAGAGTGAGACCATGGCCTTTAATTTATCTCTCTCAGCTTTCACATTCGTAGCATTTTAAAAACAATTGTGGGAGTGTTTGCAGGCTACAGTGGGACCCCAGAGAGGGCTGCATGGAACCCATGGGCTTTTCCTTACCCACCTCTGTTATACTATCTCAAAATGCCAGGAACTCTGAAATATGATTTTTATGCAGGCAAGGTTGCTACATCTTAGGACACTGGCTAAGTCTCATGGAAATGCTGTTCTTTTCTGGCTATCTAGGCAGAGAGATTAATCTGAAGGTGAGCAACACTAGATGAGGAAGAAATCTGATGTTTGGCTGTGAGCTAGCTTTAAAACCTGAACACCATGTACACCCATTCCCTAATGATGCCACAGTTCTCTAGGTCAGCACAAAGGAGTCAATGTGTGTTACCCTAGTGCAAAACTGGTGCACGAAAAGGCCAGGTGTGTGTATGTGAGTAAGGAGACAGGGAGAGAGATGGTGGGTGCATGTACTTGGGCTTTTCACACCATTTGGAGCAAGGCAGTGTTACCCAAATTGTTGAGGTCTCTGGGGTTTCCACATGTGTCCATTTGGGGAATTTAATTAGCTCAAATTGGCATGCGAGAGGTCAGGCAACTGCAGGATTTTTGACCTGTGTATACTCAGTGAATGGACTTGAGCCTAAAATAAAATAAAGATGGCTTTATTGAAAAATGGTCTTAACAGTACTCACAGCAACACTCAGGCTTTAAGAATTCACACGAGACTATTGAAGAAAGTAGGAAGTGTTTGGATAGATGAATAGATTGAGAGGATGGTAGGTTATACTATACCAATCTGAAGAGCAGAGAAGTCTCAAGAACTGCGTTTAGAGGGTCAGGCAGCAGACATGAAGGAGGTGGGTGGGAAGGAGGATTGGTGTCACTGACTAGTGTGGAGATGAGAGGAAAGTGATCTGTGCACACTGGGGTGGAGTTTTGGGGTGATCAATATTTCCCCTGAAGGGCTGATTTTTAGAGGAAGACAATGTTTGCCCGAGATTCCCAGAGTTAAACAATTGATCCCCGGATGTGTTGGCAATAGTTGAAGGAAGGAATATTTTAGGACTGATGAGTGACAGGAAGCCTTCTATTGTTTTGGAGATCTGTAAGAGGAAACCAGCATCTCGCACAGCAATAAGAATCCAATTACATTTGATGTCACCTCCAGAGGTGCCCAGGAAGAATTGGCCATTATCTCCAGAACTTTAACAGTCTTCTGGGGCTTCCACATAATCCTCACCTGGGGGTATGACCTTTTGAGGAATTTAGGGGGCTCTTCTTTAGGTTGTACATGCTCTTAAACATGACTCCAACCTTGGTGTTTGGGGAGTCCCAGTTTACTGCCAACCTCATGGAAGGCCACGGCAAGCCAGATTATAGAAAGTAGCCAATTCTGAGTGCATTGAAAAGGTGGGGACCATCATTTCACATTACAGCAGAGAGTGGAGTGCCAGTATAGCAGCTCGTGAGCCTTTTTGTTGTACAAGCCCCAACGCTAGCAGTGCACGGCCTTAGGGGTGGGGAAAAGCCCAACAACCCTAAATTTAGGAGATTATCAGACGGGTTGAATACCTTGGAACAGGGATGCAACAGGATCGAAAAAGGGATTCTCTTTCAGATGACATCATCCCTGTCCCATTCTGTCCCCGTTCAGCCCGGGTTTTTTTATTAATGGGGAAAAGTCATTAATAGATCACCCGTTCCATTTCTGTAATGGAATTATGGGTTTGTGAACCAGTGTCCCATTATGCTGGAGCAATCTGGGAGGTCTGGGTACTATCAGGACTTCCAGATAAGTGACAATCTTTTTTGTGTACCCTCCCAGGTTACTTTTTTTTAAGGGTGTTTAGGTGCTTGGTTTAATTTTGTATGGCTTGGGGTTTTTTAATTTTTAAATTCCCTGTGTGATGCAGGACTCTTGTAAGCTCTTGGAAGGTCTGTAAACACTTCCAGTGGCGATCGGGACATCAGGTAAATGACAGCCTTTTTTGTACCCTCCCCTGTTTACTTTTTTTTTTTAATGTGTTTAGGTGCTTGGTTTAATTTTTTGAGGCTTGGTTTTTATTTTTGTTTTAAATTCCTCATGCGATGCAGGGCTCCCTGTAAGGTCCATCCAGAACACTTCCTGGTGAGATCAGGACATCCAGATAAGTGACAGCCATTTTTGTACCCTCCCCTATTTACTTGGGTTTTTTAGTGTGATTATGTGCTTGGTTTAATTTTTTGAGGCTTAGTTTTTTAAAAAATTCTCCATGCGATGCAGGGCTCCCTGTAAGGTTCTGGAAGGTCCTTAAAGAACACTTCCAGTGGCTTCTGGGAGACCTCCATTCACTTCCTGGTCTGCTGGAGAAGGGGGGAGCAGTTTCTGTCGCGTGATTAAGGTAGGTGTCTGGAATTTTTTTTTTATTCAGTTAGGGACAGGAGCAGGGCGGGAATTAGAAGGCAAGATAGGAACACTATATTTGTCCCCATCTCCTTGGTGTCCTAGATGGGGTGTGAAAATGACTTCAACTCCTGAACAGGTTTGGAGATCATCACAATAAGAGAAAACCAATATCACAGAAATATATGTACTGATGATTTATGGATGCAATAGGTATTTATACTAGAGGAAGCCTATTTTCTCCACACTAGCATACCTGGACTCCAAGGCTATGGGGGGAGGATTTAGAAGCTCTCAAGTCCCCTAAAATATATGCATCCATCTTCCACAGTATTCCACATGTGGATGGCCTTTTATAAAATAAGTCTCAGCAAAACCAGGGAAGATTCTAGAGCAGAGAGAGTCTGTGAACATTTAGAAGGCAATGCCATAATCACAAAAAGTCAACATGGGTTTCAGAGAAACAAGTCATGCCAGACTAATCTGATCTCTTTTTTTGATAAAATTACCAGCTTGGTAGATGAAGGGAACGCTGTGGATGTCACATACCTTGATTTCAGTAAGGCCTTTGACAAGGTTCCCCATGACATTCTTGCAAACAAGCTTGTAAAATGTGAGCTAGACAAGTTAACTGTTCAATGGATTTGTAATTGGTTAACCAGCCGAACCCAAAGGGTGCTCAGCAGTGGCTCCTCTTTGTCTTGGAAAGATGTGACCAGTGGGGTGCCACAGGGTTCTGTCCTGGGCCCAGTGCTATTCAACATCTTTATTAATGACTTGGATGAGGGAATTAGGGACATGCTTATCAAATTTGCAGATGACACCAAATTAGGAGGAGTAGCTAATACCCTAGAGGACAGGATCAAAATTCAGAATGACCTGGATAGACTGGAGTGCTGGGCCAAAGCTAACAAAATGAAATTCAATACGGAGAAATGTAAGGTACTGCACTTAGGGTGGAAAAATGAAATGCACAGATATAGGATGGGGGAGACCTGGCTGAATGAGACTACATGTGAAAGGGCTCTAGGAGACTACATGTGAAAGGGCTCTCATGTCCAAGTTGAACATGATTCAACAGTGTGATGCAGCAGCTAAAAAGGCCAATGCAATTTTGGGCTGCATCAATAGAAGTATAGTGTCTAGATCAAGAGGAGTCATAGTGCCACTCTATTCTGCCTTGGTCAGGCCCCACCTAGAATACTTTGTCCAGTTCTGGGCACCACAGTTCAAAAAGGCTATTGACAAATTGGAGCGTGTCCAGAGGAGGGTGACTAAAATGGTGAAAGTTCTGGAAACCATGGCTTATGAGGAAAGGCTTAGGGAACTGGGTATGTTTAGCCTGGAAAAAAGACGGCTAAGGGGTGATATGATAGCCCTGTTTAAGTATCTGAAGGGGTGTCACATTGAGGATGGAGCAGGCTTGTTTTCTGTTGCTCCTGAGACTAGAACACAGAGCAATAGATGCAAGGTCCAGGAACAGAGATTCCACCTCAACATTAGGAGGAACCTTTTGACAGTAAGAGCTGTTTGGCAGTGGAACACATTCCCTTGGAGCATGGGGGGGGGTCCTTCCTTGGAGGTCTTTAAACAGAGGCTGGATGGCCATCTGTCAGGGATGCTTTGATTGTGTATTTCTGCATGGCAGGGGATTGGACTGGATGGCCCTCGTGGTCTCTTCCAACTCTCCAAAATATGATTCTATGATTCTATGATGATTCTAAAAAATAATCTCCAGTTCACAGTCAGAAGCCCTATTTCCATGTATGTATGGAGAGGGGATTTTAAGACAGAAAACTACCACTCATCTTTCCTAGCTGGTCTGACAGATTCTGAGAAAGCAGGTGACTAGCTATGTCCTTGTGTAGGAATGCTCTGACAAGATTAATAGTGGATAATTAGCTCTAGTAAGTATGAAATAAGCCCTGCCATAGCAATGGGCAGCCTGATAATGGCCATATCCTGCAGAACTCACTTGCCTGTTTGCAGTATTGTGCACATTACACCTGGCTGTGAGTCTTTCACAATCCCAAGCAGGGGCTAGAAAGCTCCCCACATGTCATTTCTGCTATAGATAATGTGGTAATGTGGAATATAAACTCTAGCAGGAATGTTGGCATTTGCTTGATGTATTTTACCACCTTTCTGGCCATTGAAAAATGCCTTGTCTCTGACACTGAGTTGCCATCTTCATGGTTAAACAGGTTTTACCCACATTCTGAACCCATTTTCCTAGATTGTCCACCTCCCTGTCATCTAACCCACATCCCATCCCTTACAGGGGTGTACAGCTGGGGTCCTCCACATGTTTGTGGGTTATAATTCCCATCAGCCCCAGCCAGTATAGCTAAATAAATAAATAGAATGGGATATTATGGGAGTTAAAATCCAAAATCATATGGAGGGACATAGTTGTCATTCTTGCCTTACTGGGATGCCTTCTAACCCATTCCTCAAAAGCGAAGGGAATAAGATTATACTTTTTTATTTACTCCAAAGCAAATGCAGGGACCCAATCCAGATAAGGACATTTGTGTCAAGGTTAGGTATGTGGGCTCTAAACCTTTGACTTTGGTTTAATCTGGGTGACAGACAATGTATGTATATTTTAAGCGCCAAAATGTGATCTACTTTTTAATAGTGTGTGTTTAGGGACTATAAATTCCAGGTGTGGGTTCCCAGTCTGTCTGAATGCCACATCTTTAAAGTATTATCTACTTCAACCCTAAGCATTCAGTGTACTGTCAAGAGTGGTTTACATGGCCACTTCCTTGAGGATTTTTTTAACAGTTAGTGGAACAATTTCTGTTTTGAGAAGGCTTTTGGAAAGTTAATATTTTATGGCCCTTTTCTGTTTTGTCATTTATGTTGCTATAATTAGAAGTTCTATTGCCTTTTATCTTTTTATCTGCAGACTGTGCTTGGAGTTGTTTTAGTTTTGTGCTTTTTTGTATTATTTTTTTAATCCCTCCTAGCTAATAATTTTAAACTTGTTTTATTGGTTGTTTTATTTTACTGGAGTTTTTGATGCAGCAGCTGGTAAGGTTGTTAGTTTCAGTGTGAGAGAGTTTACCTTTTGTTCTATTATTTTAAGCTGCCTCAGTGAATGCTTTGACACTGAGTCTGCTCAGGTGAAGCTCCTGAGGTCATCTTTGGGGCAGTCCCATGTGAATCAATGGAGTATTAAATAAAAAAATAACAAAAATGAAGATGCCAGTGTCAAAATCCCCTCCCCAGGGGTGCAGTCTTCCTGCTAGGTGTGGCACTTCCTAGCCACAGCTGTAATCTGTGCTTCCAGGTGTAAAACCAAGCTGTTGTTTTGCTGTATTTAATCATGATTCCATTAACCATGGCTACCACTTCCAAACCATCTGTTTTCCATGCCCTTGTCTCTGGCATCATCTCTGGATTTGACTTTAGCTTCTTCATCCTCGTTCACTTGACTGCAGCCTTGCAGAGTCTAAACTTTGGTTTAAGTAGAAACAGCCATTTCAAGTTGCTCAGACAGAACTGCCTCTGACAGTCCTCTGTACTGTCTCCAGGGTTCTGTGGTACAGAGAACTTGAGAGGACTTGAGATAAAAGATACAGCCTTTATTATTATTACTTTAAAAAGGCACTTTAGATGATATATTGAGCAGAAACTAGTCCATAGAAATCAAAGTGGGTAATGGGCTCTTTATTACTACAATACAGAAGAAAACATTTGAGGAGGCAAAGGGCACACTGCCTCAGCTCCAAGTCATAAGGCAAAGGACATGAGATCCCACCCATGACACTAGGTGGGAAAAAAAAATTCAGCCTGTCTTCAGGTGATACACAAAAAAATAACCTTCTCTGTTCCTTAGTAAATTGTGTGGGGTCTACAATCAACTTCACATTCTGCTCCCTACCAATGGCATTTCCCTGCAAAAAAAAAATCCAACACAGCGGTTGCAGCAGCAGCAGCTGGTGGCTTTCCTATTAGGTCATGGCAAATCTGTTCTGGGTTTTGGTTTTAGCTGCCCAGAGTGCTGAATCCAACATCCCCTTCCCTGCCATTTGTCCAGAAAGTTGGATAATTCCTTGAAAGTTTAGATGAAACTTCAGAGTAGATTCACCACCACACTGACATGGGATCAACAAGCTTCCACTGCACACCAGGAAGCATTTTAGCACTGTCACAGTGGCTTTGACACCTGGTGCAGATCATTTTTAACACCCCTTTCTCTCTATAACAAAATGATTTCAGTGATAAATGAAAGGAATGAAAGGAATAATAATTATGGCCAGATAATGTTTGCCAGAAAAGAAATGCAAACAGTGAACATTTTCTTTTATTGAAGTTTGTGTATACAGTGGGCCCTTGGTATCCGCTGTGGTTTGGTTCCAGGATCCCTTGTGGACACCAAAATCCATGGATGCTCAAGTCCCATTATAAACAATGACATAGTAAAATGGTGTCCCTTATATAAAATGGGGAAAAAAAATCAAGGTTTGGTTTTTTGGATTTATTTGTTTTTGTGAATATTTCAGTCCATGGATGGTTGAATCCATGGATGCAGAATCCATGGATATTTAGGGTCAGTTGTACTGTACCAGTATAATAAAAATAAATAAATGGTAACCCTGCCTTTGTACTTTCTTCCTTGTCTTTTTTCAATAGTCATTCCAAGTCTTTGCTATTTTTTGCTAGTAGTATGGTGTCATCTGCCTATCTGGATGTTCCTTCCTGCAGTTTTCATTTCTCTTTCCTCCAAGTCTAATCCAGCATTCTGTATGATATATTTAGTGTATAGATTAGATAGGATGATAAAATACAATCTTTCCTGACCCCCTTGCCCATGACAAACTGCTCTGTTTCTCTATATTCTCACGTGACTTCTGGACTTCTGGCCTCTTCTCCTTGTATAAGCTACACACCAGAACAATCAAAATGTGATGCTATACCCATTTAAGAACAATCCATAGTTTTTCAGGAGCTCTACTATCAAAGGCTATATAGTCTATAAAGCTCTAGCACAGGAAACACAGGAGGATCTAAAAATGAGGAAAACACCAACTAGGAAGTAGGAGGAGGCGGATAATTCAAACAATCAAACAAAAAAAGTGAATATGATAATAAATAATATGAAAAATATACAGAACACAGAGTAATCAAAGCATCAAGATAATTAATATGACCGATAACCAGCCATAGGATACCAACCATATAATATAGAACAATACAAACTAACAAATTTCATAATAATGCAAAGTAGAATAATACCAAATTTCATAATAATACAAAGCAGAATAATACTATAACTAAGCACATATATATCTCTCTGAATGAGAAGAACAACTTAACCCAAAGACTATTGCCCATCTCTCTCTCTCTCTCTCTCTCTCTCTCTCTCTCTCTCTCTCTCTCTCTCTCTCTCTGGCTTGAAGATTCAGGAAAGATTCATCCCGTGCTTTCTGCAAGCATGCTTATGACTGAAAAGGCCAATCTGAGATAAACATGTCCGGTTGCAGAAAGCACAGCAAAAGGTCTCCTTGGTTGATGATTCCAGGTTGTGATTCTTTCTGCGTTGTCATTTCTCTTCAAGACTTGTTCGGTGTGAACTCTCAAATAAGGCTGCAGCATTGTGGATAGTGTGTCTCCAAGCCTCCCTATGTGAGGCCAGGGCAGACCATTGTTGGTGATCAGTTTGGCCAAGCTTGAGATGTTGTTTCAGGGAATCCTTGTATCACTTTTTTGGAGCACCCCTCTTACGCTGACCCATGGTGAGTTCACCATAGAGTACTATTTTTGGGAGGCGATGGTCCTCCATCCTAGAAACATGCCCTGCCCAGCGCAGCAGTGTTCCCAATATCATGGCCTCAATGCTGGTGATCCCTGCTTGCTCAAGGACAACAACATTCGTCACATAGTCAGTCCAGTGTATATTTAGGATTGTGCATATACAGCGCTGATGAAAGCGTTCGAGGAGTCGTAAGTGCTGGTGATAGGTGACTCATGTTTCAGACCCGTAAAGGAGAATAGACAGTTCAATGGCTCTATAAACACTTATTTTTGTGCTTCGCCTCAGGTGTTTATTACTCCAGACTCTTTTGTGAAGTCTTCCAAATGCGCTATATGCCTTTGCTAATCTGTGATTGATCTTTTTGTCAATCTTGGCATCTGAGGATATGATGCTTCCCAGATAGGTGAACTGATGAACGGATCTGAGAACAGATTTGCAGACAGCAATGAGGGGATGGTAGTGTTTTTATCCTGTGGTGCAAGCTAGTAGAGAACTTCTGTTTTCTTCAGGTTGACTTCCAGCTCAAACAGCTCTGCAGCTTTTGCGAAGCAGGATGTTAGGTGCTGCAGAGCTGCTTCTGTGTGGGCAACAAGGGCAGCATTATCAGCGAAGAGCAGCTCACAGACTAGATAGTTTAGAGTCAGTGCGAGCCCTCGAACGGCTTAAGTTAAACAAGCTACCATCACCTAGGCAATAAATATAGTTTAATCACATACAGTATAGCAAGGGCAGCTGAATAGTAAACAATAGTTTATAGTCATCCCTTCACATTCGCAGGGATTGGGGTCGCCAAACCCCCGTGAATGTGAAAAAAAAGGCGAATAACAATCATCCTCCCTGGGCTTTTGCTCTCCCTGCAAAGAGAGCGAAGGGCCAGCAGAGGGCTGGTTCAAGAGGCTTTTCCTCACACTCCGTGCTTGTCTGTGTCGTCTCTCCTTTTAGAAAGGAAAGGGAAGACACAGACAAGCACACAGGGTGAGGGAAAACACCTAAAACTGCCCCTCTGCTGGGAAGGCACAGGAGAGGGCCTGTTCAAGAGGCTTTTCTTTACACTCTGTCTGTGTCGTCTCTCCTTTCAGAAAGGGAAGGGAAGACACAGACAAGCACGCAGGGTGAGACAAACCCATGAATACTCAAAATCGCGAATGTCACATCCGCGAATGTTAAAGGATAAGTGTAAACCTAAATGTGGAAGTCTATGATGAACAAAGAAGTCATAAACACATTACAGTCCATTCTGTGCTTATAAACAGAAAAGTCAACTATATAGTCCACAAGCCATCATTGGCAAAATGTGATGAAGAGTTGTATAGGCAATAGCAAATGACTAGTCCCAGAAACATGAAACCATTTCAATGATTCTTCATCCATATTTAGATGAAAATAACATTTTCCATAATTATCCAAAGGTCATAGATGGAATGTTCAAGGCTCCAAAGATGATGTCTGGTATAGAAATTAATCATAGTAACCAATATATAACAAAAACTAAATACACAATGTAACACAAACTAAATATAAAACAGAAATGTAGTACACTTACTACCACATCAATGAAGCAAGTAGTATTTGCACTTGTAAAGTCCCGTATACAAGTGTGTTGTATTTTTATACAAATTAACCCAAGTTAATGAGTATAACTCCCAGGTAGCTAGATAACATCACTTTCAGCTTTTAGGAGATTAGTTAAAGGCACAAGTCAAATAAAGTAATGTATGCAATCATGAGACTAATGCAAGGAACACTGTAGGAGCATTTCTCTTGAAAAATAACTGGCAGAAAGTAGAATTAGCCCACACTAAGAGACTGTACGGACATGGCAGACAAAATAAGCTGATAAACCCAATCAATCATTTAAGCCAATGGGTAAAATAGATTGTAATATATAAATCCAAAAGGCCTCTCTTTGAAGGAGCCTATTCTACAAGGAGATCCATTCAAAGGGGTGAGGGTGGACCCATTCAATAACAAAAAACCATAAGGACTCAAGGAGAATGTTTATATTTTATGAAATGTTCAGTAAGTGGACTATTTAAGTTATGGTTCTGACCTTACTTATATGTCCCATAACTCTTGATTTAAGGGCTCTTGATGTTTGACCTATGTACATACATTTTTGAGCATAGACACAGGGTAATGTACACCACATGATCTGAGTTGCAATTGGTAAGAGATCTATATATATAAAAAAACTCTTAGGTATGTTGCCATTCCCAGTGTGCCACTTAGAACATGTTATTTCTCCCAAATGCCTTGAGTGTAGCTTCTGCTTCAAGTTTCTAAAATTGTGGGTTCATCTCAAATAGTTATTCCTTGAATGGACCTGTCATATTGTTTTAACCATCCATTTTATTCCTTCTTAATCAAACAGTATCTTCTCCTGCTGGTCATACAGAATCCCTACTCTTGGTTTAAATTTTCCTTTCATTTCTCAGATCTTGTGGAAGAAGCCTCTTGTTTACCTTTTTGTCTTCTAATTCTCTGTATTGACTATAATAGTAGCTCTCTTTATACCTCTTTATACCTGTACACAAGTTGCTGAACAGTTCCATTCAGGATATTGATCCTTTTTCTGCCACCTTTTATTTTGCTTCTCATCTACCCTTAATTGTTTGAAGAATTTCACCTGTCATCCAATGAGGTTGTTCTTTCTTTTTGGCTGCAAATAGCATCTTTTTGCATTTTCCTTCACAATTTGCCTCCCTGACTTCAGTACAGAGTTCTTCCTGCTCCCAGTCAATTAGGCTTAATATTGTAAATCTTTTTAACATTAGCTTTATATTATACAGGGATGTTCTTCAGGTTGCATTTTGGCAATGTGATTGATTTAGTGTTCTTCTGTAGCTTTACTCTATTTTTGATATTAGCAGTTCATGGTCTGTATCACAACTGCTTCTGGTCTTGTTTTTGCAGAGAGGATGGAGCTTCTTCATCTTCTACTTCCAATTACATAGGCTATTTGATTTCTGTATTGGCCATCATGAGATGTCCATGTATACAGTTATTTCTTTAGTTGCCTGAAGAATGTGTTTGCAGTGAACAAACTGTTGGCCTCACAAAATTCAATCAGTTACTCTCCTGTTTCTTTTCTCGATCCTAGGCCAAGTTCTCCAACAATCTCTGCTTATGCTCTGTTTCCTACTTCTGTATTCCAGTCACCTATGATTATGAACATATCCTGTTTGAGTGTATGATCAATTCCCCCTATGAAAAAAATCTTTCATAGAATATTTTAGCATAGAATGTTTCAGTTTCTCCTTCCTCTACCTCCATAGGTAGGACATAATCTTGGATTATGGTTATATTGGCCTTATTCTTTTTTTAAAAAATCAAATCTTAGAATCTGGGCTAGCTAATGGCCCTAACAGGTTCTTGACAGAATGGCTAGATTCTGGATTTGATCTGGCAATCCAGCCATATATGAGCCCTACAGTACGATCCTTGGATTATGCTCCCCCCAACTCTTAGGACTTTTTCAAATGAGAAAAAAACCCACGGAGTTTGGGAGGAGGACAGCACTGTCCTGCTTACAGTGCTCCATTTTGGACAACGCCGTCCTCGTCCTAATCTTCTCTTGTGCTTCCTCCATGCTTCAGCATGAGAAACGTGCCACTTTTATTAATGGAAAACCACATCAATAAAAAGCAGCACGTTTCTCATGCCTGCAGCACGAAGGAAGCATGGGGGAAGGTCGGGAGGAAGATGGCATGTCCAAAACGGAGTGCTGTAAGCAGGACAGCGCTGTCTTCCTCCTGACCTCCATGCCCCCCCCCAATTTGAAAAAGGCCTATATCTCCATTGTCTACCATTCTGTAAGGAAGAAAAGAGGCTGAATAAGGTAAATTATAACTCCGGGGCCTAAATACCCTAAAGATATCATATACTATCAGATTGTGGAAAATAAACAGGGTCTGCCCCGGTTGGCACTTGGATGGGGACTCCCAATGAATACCAGGTGTTGTAGGCTATATTTAAGAGAAAGGAACTGGCAAGACCTACTCTGAGTATTCCTTGTCTAAGGAAACCCCGTTAAATTCATGGGGTCACCATGGGTTGACAGGTTACTTGATCGCTCCCCCCCTCACACACACAGAATGGGAAAAGTCTGGAGTGAGAGAAGCAAAGAAAATGTCAGAACATGATTGCAAATTTTACCACATAGCTTATCTTTTACAGGGGTTAGAGAGTGGCTTTAAAAAAAGGTGAGATTTGCTAAAAATAGTAATAATAATGATATCATATTGTGAGTCTTCTTCTGAATCTTTGTGTAATATGGTGTATACCCCATCTCATTACCATTTGTGCCCGGTGATGGTATTCAGAGTCAATATCTTTGAAATACTGAAGATTCGGCGGTGCTCTTACAGAATCATTTCCAAGTCATAGCATTACTCTCTGCTTGACACAAAGCTGCCTTTTGCTCTGGCTGTCTACCTTCTCTTACATAGTAAGATTACATTTATTTTACTGAGAAATTTAAATAAGTATGTGTAGAATTGTGTTGTGATGTACTGTGCCATTCCTGACTGCCACTTGCAAAAGATCCACAGTTTCTAATTAAGTTTTTCCCTTTTTTATGCAAGGAAAAGCAAATGATAAGGCTTGCTCTCTTATTGTATTCCCTCTGAGGTCTTTAAAACACAAACAAACATATAGAGCAAAATGGCATAGAGCTTTCTCCCTCTATTAAAAAAAAAAAAAAATAATCCAGCTACATGAGCTAATCTTCTCTACAACTGAAAGAAGGAAGCCAGTCCTGTTATAAAGAGTGCTTTGTAGTGAAGTTTTGAAGATAGATTTCAACTTGAGTCCTCTGTGGGTAACAAGGATTATTATATCTTCATTCTTGATTTGCATAAACTATTACTTGCAAGTACCTTTTGGTTACATAGTTCAGTGGCATCTAGTGACATATGCAAATGAATTGCCCTAAGCAGAAGTTGCCTTCCCCATTATCATTTATAGGGGCTCTGGGTAAAAGATTTAAGCACTGTAAAAAGTCTTTTTGTGCCTTTGAGTGAAATCAAAAGGTAAAAGAGACTGATTCCAGGAATGATCTGCTTCAAGATTATATTCTACAGTTATAAAAACCAAACCAAACCAAAGCAAACACCAGTTTACATAATAGAGAGGGGTCATAAATATACTGCAGGGCTCATTCATGTTTTAGTGCTCTTTTTTTTCCCCCTTTTGACAAAATTAACTGGCACGTATGAGTGGGTGAATAGATTGGAAATGAGTATTGATAAATAAAGGCAACCTAGGGCTTGTCTAGACAAGGGGATATACTGCTGATTCCTGCGCATTGTTGCAATTTGGCAGCAGCAACCTTTTGTCTCAATGGTCTTTGGGCAAAAATGATAGTATATGATGCTATCTGTGTTTGAAGTTCACATGCCCATGAATCAAAATGGTGACTCAGTAAATTAGCATGCTATTATTCTCCACACGTTGCCACTGCTGCACAGTATTTTTTTTTTAAATTTTATAACAACGATGCACAAGTGTGACCTTCTGCTTTAAAAAGTTACTTGGGTGCCTCAGCACAGCAAATATATATATATATATATACACACACACACACACACACACACACATATATAAAATCACTAAGGCAAAAATCCAAAATGGTGCTTTCATCCACTTCCTTGCCAGAAAGCATGCTCCCTGTGCACGCCTGACCAATCTGCTCTTCAGTTCCACCCTCTCCAAGAATGCACAGCGATGCGAATCGGTTGTCCTAATGAGCACTAATGCACATCCCCATGCATTATTTTTAAAAGTTTGGGAAAAGCTGCAAAGGTTTTCCTCCATAGAGTTTGCCCTCCCCTCTTCTGAATATGGTGAATCACTGTGGGATCTTGTTGGGAAAACAGGGATTCCCTGCGAATTCTATGAGGAGTATTTCCACTGTCTAGACAACCTCTTACAGTACAGTCCTACTATAGGTGCAGTCAAAAGCAAGTTCTGTTATGTTTGTGGTACTTATTCTCAGCCTGAGGCTGCAATTGCATCCACACTTACCAGAAAATTTAAGTGTATATAGGACTGTTGTATAAGTTATGGTGACTGTTTCCTTATGTACCTGAAGCTCAGTCTTGTCTTATTAATCATCCATCCTTTCTCCAATTATATGCTGCTGCCTCACTGCAGAAATAATGTAGTTTGACACTGATTTGTCATGGATCAATGCTATGGAATTCTGGGAGTTGTAGTTTGCTGTGGCACCAATGTTCTCTGACAGAGAAGGCTAAATATACCACAAAACTACAAATTCCAGAATTCCATAGCATTTAGCCATGGCAGTTAAAGCAGTGTCAAGCAGCATTGTTTCTGCAGTGTGATGGCAGCCTACGTATACAGTGAAGGGAAAACATAATAGTTACTTTTGCCTCCCTACATATTATGTGAATTAGGTCAGGGTATGATGATAACAATGATAGGCATTACCATAATGTACACTGATTTTGGAGCACAAGCATGTCTTACTACTCTGATGGTGGGAAACAAACAATTGTTGATGGTGTTGGAAGCCTAAATATAAATGCTAACAGTATTTTCAAAAGGTGTGTGGTTTAATGAAAAGTGGCTTCAAAAGACACTTTTGTTGCAACCCCTCCTATAAATTCTACTTTCTCTAACTGACTTTAATTAACAGGTAAATACTATATTAGCATAACACTTTCCAATCCATTTTGTGGGGTGTGAGGATATTGATTCTGGGTGTTGTCACATTGCTATGTATCCTCTCAGTGCAGAATATTTTAAGTGACCTATACAGTAACTTCAAGGGCAAATACAATTAGTAATTATGTGCTAAAGCTAATTACTGCATGGTGCTTTCCTTTAATGGAAAGCTATTGTTTTATTAGTTCAGGATTGTTTAACTGTATTTGTTTCTCAGTATAAAATGTGGGGAGAATTATATTTTAATTATTGTTCTGGTGGCTTTAACCTCTCTGCATTAATATTCTCCCATGATTGTGAACATTAATTTGACTTATGCTTAACTATTATGCTCTTTTTATCTTCATAAATCATATAAAGTTCACTGTGAATCTGAAGGAAGAGAAAGGCTGTCCTGGAAATAAAGAACAAAAAACTCATACTGTTGAATAATGGTTATAGTTCCTTCATTGACAATGAAGTAAGCATCAGGGGGTTTGGTTGTTGCTTTGGACAACAGTAATGTGCAGTATATAGGGCTTCTTTTGAAAAAAAATTGCTTGGAAACTTGAGCTGGTCCAGGTTTCTGCAGCCACATTGTTGCTGGGGGACCACATCAGTTCTTTGTTGCAACAACTTCATGGACCTCCAGTCTTTTTCTAAACAGAATTTGAAGTACTGAGTATGACTTTTAAAGCCACATATGACTTAGGACCAGGGTGTCTGTAAGATCATATTCTCCCAAACCAGCCTGACTGGATATTAATTTTCTCAGTAATGTTTCTTTTAGAGAACATGATGGCAAGGATGATCACTGAACAAGGAGGAGAGCTTGCCTCTGGCAAGCTGGTGAGGTGGTTTGTAGAATCCTTGAGAAAAACCATGTTGGGTAATTTTCATTTCTGGTGTTACTGAATGGCCTCCCTCTCCTTTTTTCTTTTCAAAGTGGGTGGTTGTAGAAGAGTAAAAAAACCTGGGGTGGCAGGTATGTTGCCAAAACATAGGACAAAAGCTTTTACTTTGAAGGGCCTAAGCCACCTTCCTTATGGGCAGAATTAGGTCTTCTTTTCCATGTTACCCTGTTGATTTGTTCTCCTTTTGATTCAGCCTTTAGAAGGCCAAAGGAATGTAGGGGCTCCAAAGTAGGCTCCACCTTCTGTGTGTGTGTGTGTGTGTGCTTGCGTGCGTGCACATACACATGCCCACCCTTACCATCTCTGTCATCATCCAAGGCACTCATAGATGAGGTAACAATAGTCACATATATACAGGTACCTTGGACAGTAGCAGAGACAAAGGGAGCTTATTGATAGCAGGATATATGCATGTACAGATATGTAGATATATATCAGTAAGCTCCTTCTGTTTTTGTCACTATCTATTGCCCTTGCAGACTAGGTCATAACAGTCACCTTTCTAAAGGCTTTTGAACAACTCTTAGATTTGGATTGTTCAGTCTGCAGATCTTTCAGCTGTGGAATACCACCATCATCCAGGCTTAAATGTAAAACTAGATCAGTTTTAAATTCTTTTCAGAACTGATTGTTTTATAAGTAAAGAGTTTACTATTTTTATTCTTTGCTTTTAAATCAATGTTTTAAATTGTTTTTACTTATGTTGATAATTTAAAATCATTTTAATCATTACTTTTTGTACATTTTTAGCTGCATGTGTTTTTATTTGTAATTTTTTCTTTTTTGCAAGCCAATTTAAGACCCAGTTTTGAGGGGGGAAAGGTGGGTTGTACAAAGAATAATGGCATAAAACAGATTAGATGTGTCCTTTTGCAACTGCATGTTCCAAAAAACTATGTTGCCATTCAGCCACCTGCCTTGTAGGACTGCTCTGGAATGAAACAAGCTGAAAACTCTAATGCACTTCTTAAAAAGTTTCAGCTTAAGAAGAGATGACAAATTAACTAAACCTGTTTAATATGTTGCTAGATAGTCCAAACCCCAGCTGCTGGTTTTCATCATGTATTTACATAATATTCATTATATAGTTGATTGTACCTATAACTTAACCTGTAGTTTTGCTGAGAAAGGATTATTTTATGTGCTTCCTCATGCCTTTTTGATATAAAGTCTGGAAACAGTGATCTCAAGAGATTTTTTTTTTAAGTAGCCAAAGTAACAGATGACTTTTGGCTTCTTCCATCAGCTACCTTCCCACATGAATTAAGCAATTCTTCACATGGATGTCAACCATTTTGGAGATCGTTGTTTCCCCTCCATCAACCCCTATGCCTGAGAATGTTCTCATTGGTATTCTGTTCCATTTTTTTTCTGCATAGAAATAAATCCTCATCCTCCATATTTGGCAGTTTAGGGAACAGTTTTCACACCATGTATTCAGTTAACAACCCTCATATATTTTACTGTCAAGACCTATTTTTGCTATAGCGTCTCCACAGAAACATGCTCATTGAGGTTATGCATGAAATAATGGAGTTTTAAAAATCAGTATCATTTAAGTACTCATTACCATGTCCAATGACTCACACTCAGACTATGTCATGCCTTGTAATGTTATTGAGGAGAGCCTGTTAAATGCCTCATTTTTGTAGAAAGAAGTTGTTGAGGTTTGATATTTTTCACTGTTTTATTTTTCAAAAACTGTATAGAGGACAAAGAGAAAGAGAAACACAAAACTTTAAAGTCTGTACATACACCTCTGAGAACCAGTGTAATGGTTTGAATGTTGGACTAGGACTCTGGGACAAAAGGGTGCAAATCCTCACTTAGCCATGGAAACCCACTGAGTGGCCTTGGTAAGTCATACTCTCTCAGCCTCAGAGAAAGGCAGTGGCAACCTCCCCCATGAATAAATCTTACATTGTCAAAAATTAAAATGGCAACTAAATTCAGCTGAAGTGCTGTCATTGCTGCCCAATGTTGCAAAATTACCTCATCCGAGCCTAGTAGATAAAGAGGCCCATCAGAGGGCAAATTGCCCTCAGTTCTGAAGCTGGCTCTGAACAACCATAAAACATAAATAGAACAGACAAGGTAATTAAATTACAATAAAATATGAGAAAATGGAGCAGGAGAGCACCAGTCTTCTATTCTAAGAGCTTCCTGAAGCAAGAGGGATAGAGAAAAGGATCTGACATACGAGGGAAATCCAAAGTCTTGGACTAGCCCGAGAGGCCCACCTTGATATGGAGTTTGCATAGGAATTATGATATCCAGAGGTTGTCAAAGTTAATTTTCTGGACTACAACTTTTACAATTTCCAAACAAGTATAGCCTCTATAGGGTTTATTTTTTCTTGGTAGAGACTTTCATAAAATTAAAACCAGTACACCTTTTCTCACTTTAGTGAACTGATAACTTAAGAAAGGGGTGAAGGGCGTTTATGAACAACTGTTCCTTCATATGAGTTGTGATAATGGGAAGACTCCATTTCCCATTATCAGCCAGCTCAGTAATCAGATAACAAAGGGTTAACTAGGGTCTGGAGGAAGGTAACACCTTTAGGTGTATCACATGAGTTCTTTACAGTCCCACATAAAGTGTGTTACAGTAATCCAGCTGGGATGTAACTAAAGAAATGTGTCACCATGCCAGATCTGACATTTCAAGAAATGGGCACAGCTGGCACACAAGCTTTAACTGTGCAAATGCACTCCTGGCCACTGCTGAAACCTGGGCTTCCAGGCTTAGAGTTGAATCCAGGAGCATATCCAAGCTGCAAACCTATGTCTTCAGAGAGATTATAACCCCATCCAGCACAGGCTGAATCCCTATTTCTGATCTGCCTTTCAACTGACCAAGAGCACCTCTGTCTTGTCTGGATTAAGTTTCAGTTTGTTCACCCTCATCCAATCCATTACTGCTGAGAGGCACCAGTTTAGGAAGAAAACATCTTCCTTGGCTTGTGATGGAAAGAAGAAATAAAGTTAGGTGTCAGCCACATACTGATGGCACTGCACTCCAAAACTCTGGACAATTTCTCCCAGCAGTTTCATGTACCATATATTCTGGCGTATAAGACAACTGGGCGTATAAGACGACCCCCCCAATTTTCAAGTAAAAATCTAGAGTTTGGCATATATTTACCGTATAAGACCACCCCTCAATTTGGCTGGCTGGCTGGCTGGGGGAGCCTTGCCAGCTGATCGTGTTTGATTCCCAACTCACGAGGATCTCCTCCTGAGTTGGGAAAGCCAACAGGATCAGCTGGCAGCGCTCTCCCAGCCAGCCAGCCAGCCAGCCGCTACATTCTCCCCTCTTCCACCTTCGGTTGCTCCGCAAAGGGGGTAAAGGCAGAGGAGGGAGCCAAATGAACCTGGTTTGCCTTGGCCATTTGCCCCTTCTTCCACCTTCCAGTCTCCCTTGACTCGAAGGTGAAAGAAAAGGGCGAATATACCCGGTTTGCCTCGGTGCCTGCCCATTCCCTCCATCTTCCTTCCCTTTGCGAAGGAAAGGAAGACGGAGAGAATGGGCAGCCACCAAGGCAAACCGTGGCATTCGCCCCTCTCTTCCACCTTCCAGTCAAACTTGACTCAAAGGTGGACAAAAGGGGCGAAAATGCCCGGTTTGCCTCATCCACCCCCTTCCCTCCATCTTCATTCTCTTTGGAAGGTAATGAAGACACGCGGAATGGGCAGCAGCTGTGGCAAACCACAAGATTCACCCCTTTCTTCCACCTTCCAGGAAGGTGGAAGAAAGGAGCAAATGTATCCAGTTTGCCTCGGCTGCTGTAAGGGTGGCTGGAGGGGGTGGGCTTTCCAGCCACCCACCCCCTCCCCGAGGCTGTGACCAGGAGCCCCATCGCACCTTCGGAGAGGGTGGAAGGGTGGCTTGAGGGGGGCATTGTCGTGGTGGCAGTGGGGAGCACCTGCTGGTGCTCACAGAGCCTGGAATTGCCACTGCCGCCACAAGTTGGGGCTCTATGCGAGGGGGCCCCACATACGACGGCCCCCCACAAATCCTGATGCCGGCCCTGCTCACCACCCAGACATCATGGCTTTGTGAAGGGCGGGTGGGTGGAGGGTAGAGGGGGACTTTCCAGCCCACACCTGCCCTTCAAGGAGCCAGGATTGGGGTCCCGATGGGGATTTCCTGAAGGGTGGAATGGGGGAGGGTAGAGGGGGGCTTTCCAGCCCACACCCGCCCTCCACAGAGCCAGGATTGGGGTCCTGACCAGGGCTTCCTGAAGGGTGGGAGGGGGGAGGGTTTCCACCCCACACCCACCCTCCACGGAGCCAGGACTGGGGTCCTGACCGGGGCTTCCTGAAGGGCGGGAGGGGGGAGGCTTTCCACCCCACACCTGGCCTCCATGGAGCCAGGATCGGGGTGCCGATCGGGGCTTCCTGAAGGGTGGGAGGTGGGAGGCTTTCCACCCCACACTCGCCCTTCACAGAGCCAAGATTGGGGTCCCGATCTAGCCTTCGTGAAGGGCGGGGGGAGGCTGACTGGGCGGGAGTTGGTCTTATAGGGCTCCCCATCATGGCTTCTGGAAGGGCGGGTGCTGGCAAGCCCATCCATCCAGCCACCACCTGTCCTTCCGAAGCCATGACGGAGAGTCATATTCTGGCGTATAAGACGACCCCCTAATTTTGAAAATATTTTGAGAGCTTTAAAAGTCATCTTATACGCCGGAATATACGGTATATGTCAGACAGCATGGGGGACAGAACTGAGGCCAGAGGGACCCTACATGCCAATGGCCAGGGAATTGAACAGGAGTCCATCAGCACCACCTTTTGGGTATGACCCTCCAGGAATGAACAAAGCCATACATTGTGAAATAATGCCCCAAGTCCTATCCTGGGAAGTTGACCCAAAAGGATACCATGGTCAATGGTATCAAAAGCCCCAAAAAGGTCCATCAGAACCATCAGGGACACACTCCCTCTGTCTAGCTCCACTCTAGATAATCCATTTCATAAAGAAACACCTGGAGCTGAGAGGCCACCACATGCTTTGGGGGGGGAGTTGGGACGGATTAGGGGAAGCAAAGCAGTTTGAGTTGGGTTTGGGGCATAAAGTTGCCTAAAAATTGGCTGAAAAAAATTGAGGGACTTCTGAGGGCTTCATGGGCTACGTTTAAGGGTCTGAAGAGCTGCATGGAGTCTGAAGGCTATACTTTGCCTACCCCGATGTAGAACATCCCAGTAATCACAGAGGGATGAAGAAAGAGGTGACATCAGAAATTCCTATATTACAGCTTTCTGCCAGCCACCAAACCTATGGGAATTGCTGGATGAGCTTTTCTCAAAACATCAGTTAGCAATTCTGGATCATGTCCTTGAGATTCCAAGTACTGCATGACTTGCATGTATCTTAGGACAACAATAACTTTTTAAAGCACAGACTTACTCTATTAAACAAAACATCACCTTCTAGTCCTGCAATCTTATTTATCCAATTGAGTGCAACTGTACAGGATGCTGTTTGTAGCCTGTAGAAATAACAAAAGATTCATGTACATGTTTCATGAATCACAAACCTTCAATCCTAAGTAGCAGGAACAACCAATGGGTAGATTTTTCAGCTTAGAGCACCATAGTCTTTCTGAGGTGTTGTCTACCCTCCAGCTTGCCTCCCCATTTTCCTGATTTGCAACGACCATGAGCTTGACTATACAACCACCATGATCAAGGTGATATCAGCATACACACATTTTCCCCTTGGGAAGTCACCTCGGTGTAAGATGGCAGCCCACAAGCCAGTTTCTTTGTATTATTTTCAGCCACATGTCCGTGGCTGCTCTGCTTAAATCACAACGTTGTGAGTTTGATCCTGCAGGGCTCCAGGTTGACTCAGCCTTCCATTCTTCCATAGGTTGGTAAAATGAGTTCCCAGCTTGTTGGGGGCAATTAGCAAACACATTGTAAACCGCTTAGACAGTGTTTAGCACTATAAATCAGTACAAAAATGTAAGTGCTATTGCTATTGCTGTTTTCCCCCCCATCTATCAAGTATGTGAACATAGTACAGTATTTCCACTTCTGTTGTCACATGCCCCTGCACTCCCATTGGATGGCTGGAACAGACAGGAACCTTGCAATCTGATCACCTGTGCATGAATTCCAACCACCATTGCCCTGCCTGGTCATTGTCATGGACTGTACATTCACTGACTTGCAGACTACTGACATGGAAGGCACATCTTGCACCACTTGAACTTCCCAATTCCAACTGAGGGTGGGGTGGCACTTCCTGGTAGTAAAGATCATGTGTCCACTTGGCCCTAACCATCTGTCCTATGCACTCACTGTAAGTTCCTTCTCCCACCACCAATGTGATGCTGCCCCCAGACACCTAAAAACCCTGCAGCCATCACAAATCAAACAGAACATCATGTGTTCTACACATAGCAATTATGGGGTGAGTTAGCATTTTTTAAATAAGTGTAGACAAGGCCAGGATTTTTTATTATTATTATTATTTAGAATGGAACTGCTTTCTATTACAAGTACTTTGGAGAAAAGGGGAAATTTTGGGATTCATAGATCATGAAAACCACCCCAGGATCATGCGAGGATGATATTACTGTCGCACGGTTTCGGATGACATCCTCACCCTTGCGTGCTCCTCCTGTGCTGCAGCTGTGAGTAAAGCATTGCTTTTCATTGATGGGATCTCTCCATCATAAAATGCCACACCTTACTCACAGCTGCAGCACAGGAGGAGCACTTGAGGATGACAAGGACGTCTGAAACCAGGATCCATTCGCGTAACAGTAACATCATCCTCACGTGCTCCTGGGTAGTTTTTGCAGGCATATGATAATCTCCATAGACTGGAGACCTTAATATCACACAACTTTAACCTGCATGATAACTCATATATTTTAGATCACTCCATCCTTTACATTCTTACAGCTCACTTTTATTCTGAGCAGTTGAAGAAGGTGGAATCTGAAATGTTTTGCTGTAACAGTTCAATAGTTCTGTTGCTTTTTCTTATTCACACCCACATAGACACCATAGATAAGGAATGGTGTTTCAGTGTAAGAAGTATTGCTTTTGTACAGGAACAAATGTAAGGATTTTACTGAACTGGTGATGCAGAAACAGCATTTAGCTGAATAGAAAAATGTCACCATATTTGCTGGTTGTTATAAGTGAAATATTCCTGTGCTGAATTAATGGGAATGATAAATAGCTTGACAGGCTGGCCAGGTGGCATGGCTGTGGCATGTAAGGTTGCTGAACAGGAGACCTGGGTATTTGGAGCAAATTTGGGATGCTTGCTTCCCAGGGCTGGTGTAAGTGGAGCATGAAGAGGAGGTGGTGTGATTGATCTCTTTAGAAGAAGCTGCCAGCTGGAGTGCTTGCAAACTGTTCTTCCTATTTCTCTTTAAACGTGAATTGATGGCAGCTTCTGGAAAGAGGAACTCCTCAGACATTTTTCTAGCCATTGAGCTGTAGGGCTCCAAGCAGAGTACCTTCTTTAAAAAAAAAGGAGGCAGAATTTGTTTAAAGGGTAAAAAATGCATAAAGTATGACTGGAAAAGGAACCTTCTGTTTAGCAGCTATAACTAACTTTTAAAAAATGATATTGGGTCAAAATTAATGTTACAAAGATTAATTGTATTTCCCATGGAGAGTGTCTCCCTTTCAAATATGTAGTCATTTATTTCTTCTGGGGTGTGTGTATGAAAATAATATTTTACAACCTCTAGTTCAGTCTAGTTAAAAGTGCTAGCTTAATTTTCATTGAAATTTCTACTCCAGGGTCTTTTTTTTTGTCAAGCAAGAATTTGAATGACTGACTAATGTTACACCAGTTTGTTGTTGTTGATGATGATGTTAAAACCTTTAAGTATTGTTAAGCATTGGCATTTTAGTAGTTGTAAGCCCACTATGGTTTTAACCTTTCATGGACTGATACTCCAAAATGTACATGCAGACTCTCCAATGTTTCACAAATGAAAACAAGGACATGTGACCAAGCAATAGCAGAGTGTCAAGATGGCAAAAAGTATGAATAAGGAAAAACAGACAAGCTAGGAGAGGCTTCAGCCATTTGCTTTTGCCAAAGCCTACTGGGATGGACAAGATTCTACCCCCTCTCTCCTCTCCCCAATGCTGAGTTAATTGACTACAACTTATTCTTGCACTTTGAACTCAGTTTGCAACAATGAAAGTAAGTTGAGGGCAAAGGAAGAATGTAGAAAGAGAGAGAAACTGGGACACTTTTAAAGCAGATGAAAAGGATTCATTGGGACTCTTCCTACCAAATCAGGACAGTTGGAGGATATGGTTTATGGTGGAGTTAATCTGTATTCAAGAGAGCCAGTGGGGCGTAGTGTTCTGAGTGCTTGACTACAACTCTGGGGACAAGGGTTTGAATCCCCACTCGGCCTGGAAACCCACTGAGTGACCTTAGGCAAATCACATTCTCTCAGCCTCAGAGGGGAACCTTAGGGTCATCATAAGTGAGAAATGACTAGAAGGCACACAACAACAACAACGGCAGATTTTCTGTTTTGATATGACTATATTAAAGCTGCACTGCAGCCTATCCAAGAAATCACTAAAATCAATCTTTGCAGGAAAGAGTTTTTATGCCTACTGTAAGTGGCTCACTGTTTGGGTATGCTGGCCTCACTCACTTGGGGCTGTTCCTGTGAAGGCTTCCCACTCATCAGCTGGGCCAATGGACATGGAAAAGTTCTTTCTATGTCACCATAGCAGCTGATTCAAACTTCTGTCATGCAGAGTGCAATGAATGAATTGATGTAATGACTCAAGCAATCCTAATTACATGATTAAGGAAGCAAAGCTGCTTCAGAACATTGGTGCAGATTATGGGAGAATGTTCCATGCTGGTCTAACAATCTGAATTTGCATGTAAACCTGATTGATTAGTCTTTTAGACTAAATAGTGTGATTACAAACTATTAGTGTAGCATGTTGGTGTAAGTGAATTAGAGTAATGCTACATATTCATAGATGGAAAATGCTTTCGCTCTCAGAAAAGGAAGATTTATCCATATCTCAGAAGGTAATCCCAACTCAGGCTGCTTAATGTCTATCAATATTAGCAAAGTAGGAAGGGAAAAGCGGTGACAAGGAAGTGCTAGGAGTCAGAATGCTATTTTTAAACATAAATTTCCATATGCACATAGTAGTGAATACATGGAAAAGATGATACATTTTGGGAAAAATAAGCGTTCAGAGGTTGTGATGAGCTAGCTGCTCCTTCAAAGTCACATTCTCATTTCAATAACTTATTTTTTGGTGTTCTTTTCTTTCTTTCTTTCTTTATATCTGAAAAGGTCTCATTCGATTACAAGAGCTCATTAAAGCTCCATCACGATACAACCTGCGCCTCAAAATCCGCCAGTTACCAGCTGACACAAAGGATGCCAAGCCCTTGCTCAAGGAGATGAAAAGGGGCAAGGAATTCCATGTCATCTTTGATTGCAGTCATGAGATGGCAGCAGGCATTTTAAAACAGGTAATTAACTTTTTCCTAAGTATAACTCTCTCCCCGCAATATAATGCAGAACTTGAGGGCTCCTAATTATCATGGAGCCCGGTTTGCAATAACCATAGTTAGTGTCACAGCACATGTATTCATAACACTAAACCATGGTAACAGCAAACAACAGGAGAAAAAGAAACACTTATTTCTGAACTGATTCACAATTTTCAAACCATTATATGTAAAGACAGGCTACTATAAATTCTGCGCTGCTATAAATTTTCAGTTCAGGTGGATTATTCTTTTTCAAATTAGATTGCATCTTGCAGGATATTCCTCTAGCTGCAAACCCCCTCTCTTCTTTTTACAGTTGTTCTTCCTATTACAGTACGACACCTGTATCCATGGGGGATTGGTTCCAGGGGCCCCCATGGATAATGAAATCTGTGGATAATAGCGAACACCCCTGTTGCCATTCCTGCCATGGGAGAGATCCTGGGGGGTGATCCAGGGGTGAAGGGAGAAGGGAGGTGAGATCTCCACCTCCTGTACCTTTGCCCCCCTCCCCGTTGCTATTCCTGCCATGGGAGTGATCCCAAGGGGCAATCTGGGGATGAAGGGAGAAGCGAGGTGAGATCTCCTCCTCCCCTCCCTTCGCCCCCGTGTTGCCATTCCTGCCACGGGAGCAATCCCTCGGTGGCAATCCCAGGAGCGAAGGGAGAAGGGAGGTGAGATCTCTCCTGCTCCCCTCCTTTCCCTGTCCACACCCCTGTTGTCACCATCTGTGGGTCATTGAATCAGTGGATGGCAAATCAGTGGTTTTAGGGGTGCTACTATATTGTTGTGCATTCATGATTTAATTTCAGATATAGTCCTTCCAAATCCTGGTTGTCAATGCTGCTGTGCTCTGGCTGCCTTCTATTTGTTTTATGTGTCCTGATGTGCTCAGTGTTCACTGTGCTCTGTGTGCTATTCCAAATGGCCAGCAGAAGAGCAGCTGTGTTTTAAAATGTATTTTGCATAAATTTTATTGCATTTTATTTCATATGTTTTATTTCATTTCTCTCAAATGTATACATTTTAAAGTTCAGACTGAAAGCCAGAGCAGATCCACGACCTCATTCATGTGGAAGCCTCTACTGTTCTTACCCATTCAGATGGACTAATCATAGCCAACCATAGCTTAAATCTTGTTTGATCTGAGTCTGTTTGCCTAAAAAGAAAACTATTATGTCAGGCAGCCTCCATTCAACTGGCTGAGCAGTGGTGATGGAAATAGTGACGGATGTGCCCAGTATCCTCTGTTGTCTTCCTTATGCTTACAGACAGAGGTTCAGATCCTAACTTTTTTCTCTGTAAGTAGAAAGAACTTCAGTACATGGGAGGAGAGATGAAGTCACAAGAGGGATCTTTGCATCATCAGAAGGGAACATTTTATGAACAACTCTTCCTCCATGAGTGGAAGTTACTTCTGTTCATTCAAGAAAAAGTTAGAATCCAAATCTTAGATTTTTTTTAAAAAAAACAACAACCCATAACCTACAAGTAAAACCAATCTTGCTGACTTCATTTGCTTCCCCCCCCCCCCATGCACTTAAAAGCATTTGGGTTCAAAATGTTTACAAGGTTGGTGCTAGCAAGAACGAAACTCAACACGGCCACCTGAACAATAAGTTAGTCCATCAGCCAAGTTGCATTATTTATATTGTACCAAGATAATGTAGGTGAACAGCAAATGTGGCTTTTAATAATATTCCTGTCAGCAAAAACAACTGTGTGGCATAGGAGGATTAAAGCAAAATGGACCCCTTGTTTTATAACCCCTCTACTTTGTATATAGTAAAAGGCTTTTCTTTGCTGAATTATCATTTCCCCATCTTACTGCTTAACAGAGAGGACTTGTTCTGCATAATGCTACAGATGTACAAAATAGAGTAGCTTGAGCTACTTCCATATGCAAGACACCACCCAACATCCCCCCTCCAAAGGAATACTGACTTCAAAGTGCAGCTCTAAAATATGCTCTTAGGAGCATCTCTTTTGAGTTTCAGTACATATACTTATTTTTACAGTTTTGTTCTTCCCTGGTAAAAGTTAAGATATCCATACTAGTTAATTTAAGAATGTAGCATCCCTATTTTTGAACACAACATCATTTGGCAATATTGCTTGAAGAGATTTTCTATTCTTATTTTAACCAATTCGATGTATAATAGCATGCCGACAGTTTAATATTCTGAGTGTGGCTTCCAACAGGTGTTAGTGGTTAGAAGGCATTGTGCTGCATCCTGGTTTCCTCCAACCCCTTTATGGTTTTTCTTTGGTAAGAAAAGCACAGAAGAAGGGGTGGGAAAACTTGTCACCATACAAGGTGGTAGCCTAGTACAGTTCAGGGCATGCAAGATATGTTTAGAATGGTGGATGGAATGCACTCCAGAGTTTGGCTAAAGTGTGGAATACATTCAGATCTTCCTATACCCAGTCTCCATGTGGTGTCCAGCTAAAATGATTTAGGCAGCTACACATGGCCACTGACAGCAAATCTAAGCCTCTGGGTTGTTATTTCGCTGGGTATATGCACTCTGCTTGGTAATATTTTTATCTCCTTTCTTTGGAATTCTTTCAGAGAAGGGGTACTGTAGAGAGAAGTCACACTTTTCAGTACATGTTCACACACTACACCTTCCTGAAACTTGCCATACAGTGCTTAGCAGTGTTCTGTTGTGAGTCTCTTTGTAATTTTAAATTGCTACAGGCATTGTTGGTGTTGTTATATTTGTATACTGATTTTCTTCCAAAATTGGGATGCAAAGAGGCTTACAATTTAATATAAGAATACAATTAAAAATGTACAAAAAGTGAACATTAAAATAGAATTAAACTATTCACAGTATTAAAACAATCCAAACATCATGTTAAAAGAATAAAACACAATTTAAAAAAGATTAAAAGCTATTTGAAGCAGTCCATTTTAAAACAATATAGTACCCCCAGCTGATTCTTTAAAAGCTTTCTCTTTTAAAAGCCTGTCAGAATAAAAACATTTTAGCCTGCCAAGTGAATGACAAGAAGAAATGGACCATTCAGACCTCCCTGGGAAGGGAGTTCCAGAGTCCAGGGGCAGCCACCAAGAAGGCTCTCTCTCATATCTCCACCAACCATGCTAGTGATGGTGGTGGGACTGAGAGAAGGGCCTCTCCTGATGATATCAGGGCCTGGGGAGCTGTGGAGTCACTAAGGCTGGTCTCATCCCTTCTCCCAACAGTATCACATGGTGTGGTTCATCCTCTTCACACAACCCTAGTGCTGCCACTGCTGGGCAGGCTCATACAGGGAGACACAGTCTGCCGGATAGCCTATACCTGAGCTATATAGGGCTTTATAGCACTTTGAATTCTGCCTGGAAACAATCTGGCAGCCAGTGGAGTTGTTTCAACAGGGGCATTGTATGGTCTCTGGAACCTACCCCAGTTAACAGTCTGGCTGCATCTCTGTTTGGACCACCTGAAGTTTCTGAGCATGCTTCAAAGGCAGTGCCATATAGAGTGCATTACAACAGTCCAAATGGGATGCAACTAAGGCATGCACCACCATGGCCAGATCAGGTGTCCCAAGGATTGGGCACAGTTGGTGCATAAGCTTTAAATATGCAAAAACGCTTCTGGCCACCACAGAAACCTGGGCCTCCAGGTTCAAAGTTGAGTTCAGGTGTACATCCAAACTGTGAACCAGTGTCTTCATGGGGAGTGTAACCTTATCTAATACAGTACAGACTGAATCCCTGTTCACTGATCTGCCTTCTGACTGATCAAGAGCACCTTTGTCTTATTTTGATTAAGTTTCAATTTGTTTGCCCTGATCCAGTCCACTACTGATGACAGACACTAGTTTAGGACCAAGACAGCCTCCTTGGATTGGGGTGGAAAGGAGTAGTAGAGTTGTGTGCCCTCTGCATATTGATGGTGCTGCACCCCAGAACTCCAGATGACATCTCCCAGTGGTGCCATGTAGATGTTAACAGCATGGGGGGGGGGAACAGACCCCTGAGGGACCCCACAGGTCAATGGCCAGGGGGTTGAACAGGAGTCCCCAAGCACCTTCCAAGAAAAACTGGAGCCACTGTAAAACAGAGCCTCCAATTCCCAACCCAGTGTGGCAGCCCAGAAGGATACCAACGTTGATGGTATTGAAAACCACTGAGAGGTCTAGGAGAACCAAGATGGACACATTTCTTATGCCCATTTCCATGTGTAGATCACTCACCAAGGTGACCAAAACCATAACTAGGACTGAAACCAGATTGAAATGGATTTAGATAATCAGTTTCATCCAGAACGCCCTGGAACTAGGAGGCTACCACATGCTCCAATACCTTGCCTCAAAATGGAATGTTGGACATTGGCTGATAATTATCCAATTATTCATCTGTTATTCAGGAATGTTTTTTTCAATATAAGTCTCACAACTGCTTCCTTCCAGCAAGTTGGAACTCTGTTTTGTTGTAAGGAGGCATGCACTACCCCCTTCACCCACTCAGCTTTCCCCCCTCTGGTCTATTTGATAAGCCAGGAAAAGCAAGGTACACATGTGGTGGCTCTCACTTCTCCAAGGATCCTGTCCACACCCTCAGGCTGCACAGACTGAAAAGCACCCAAAAACACTGGACAAGCAGGAACTAAGGTTACATCCACTGGAACTGTATCAACTGTAGCATCCAAGTTGGAGCAGATCTAACCAATTTTATCTGCAAAGTTCTGTGCAAATTCTTCACAGAGGGCTGTTCAGTGGTATGTATTTTCTACTTGAGAACCAGTGTGTGATAGACCTCTGACAACTCAAAACAACTCTGCTCGATGGCTCCTTGCTGATGCAAGGGTAGGAGCAAAAAATAATTTATTTGCTCCAGTGCCACAGAGCAGGCCTTCAAATAGCCCATGTTTGGTCAGACTCTCTCTGAGTCTTTCACCAACATTGCTCTTGTCTCCATCTCACTAGCTTCATCTCTGCCAACTCCCTGGAAAACCAAGGGGGAGGCTTTGTAAGAGGGGACTCAGAAGTGATTATGTTCACCATCCGGACCATTTCCCCATTCCATGGCTTAACCAGAGGTTCAACAGAATCACCCTTATAAGATGACAGGAAAATCCCCAGTAACTGTAGGGAATCCATCAGGATCCATCAGCCTCCTGTGGTGGACCATCCTAATTAGTCCCCACCCCTGTAGAAATTCTGAGTCCTAGTGAGTCTAAACCTGACCAGGTAATGATCTGCCCATGACAACAGAACTGCAGAAAGTTCCTCCAGATCAAGTTCACCATCACCCCATCCAGCACAGAAAAAAAGGTCCAGAGTGTGCCGAACAGCATGAGTAGGGCCAGATATCACTTGGGACAGACCCATGGTTGTCATGGAGGCCATGAAGTCCTGAGCCACTCCCGAGAGGGCAGTGTCAACATGGATGTTGAAGTCCCCCAGCACTACTAGCTACAGAGACTCCAACACCAACCCTGATATCACCCCAGCTAATGCAGGAAGGGAGACTGTTGAGCAGCAGGATGGATGGTACACCAACAGAAGTCCTATTCTGTCCCAGCTACACACCTTTAGATATACACACTCAAAACCTACAGACTGTGGAAGAGGGCACCTGGTCAGGAGGTGGAATCATGATACACCACTGCAACTCCACCTCCCTGCCCCCCAGGTCTTGCCTGATGCTGCACAGAAATAGAAATTACCCCCCAGCCCCGGCCTTATACAGCCAAGTCTTTGTGATATAGGCTAGGTCAGCATGCTTATCCAGAATCAAATCCTGAATGGTGCTTGTTTTCCCATTCACTGACCAGTATTTTCCCATTCACTGGTCCCATTCACTGACCAGTATTCAACACCAGTATTTTCAACCCAGGGGGACTGTCACCAAGGCTATCCATGCTATTTGATCTGGGTTTGGCTTCATTGTTGTCCCCCCTCCCAAATGTCCTTTTTCTTCTTACTTAAACTGTTTTCATCAATAAGCTGGACCAGCCTTATGATTACACAGAATTAAGTGGCCATCACAGGCAGCAGTTTTGAGGTTTCTTGGAAGGGCAGCAAATTGTTAGCTATTTAAACTGTTATTATTGTTACTGCTAGGAATGCTAGTGGGGTTTTGGGCCTCAGGTGCCAAAAGTAATTTAGATGGTTATGGGTACTGTTCATCTTGACTTGGGTTAGTAGGGAGCATCAACTTCTGTTTTGCTTCAGGCAGTGAAATATCTTGGGCAAGTCCTTTCAGTCTGACTATGTGACAACTTAACGAAGAATAAAGAAAGCTACTAGTCCTAAGCACTGCAGTGTTAGACTAGGCTTCATCTATTAATCAAAAACCTATTATAAAAAATATGAAATACATGGTGACAGTTGATACCCTGTTTAGAAAGGTGGAAATAACACTTAGAGTTGGATGGTATTTCTTGAACTATAGCCCTAGTGTTTCATTATGATCCATTAATGCTGGGAAACGTTGTTTCTCTGCTCAAACTCAGCATTGTGATAGCATGTTGAAGTGTTCAAAGACTTCAAATACCTTTCTAAAGCCTTTTTAAAAATTTGAATAACATTGTTTTCCTGGAGTAACATTGCATTTTTCTCATGTATCATTTTCTAGTGAAAAATATAATAAACACAATTAATGGAACCATCCTCCATTGAGATTTTTGGTTGGCAATTGAAATGCTCCAAGTAATACATAAAACTGTAAACTTCTTTCACATTTGCAGCTCTAAACAGTCTACTAATAATCTTTCTATCAGCAGATTTGGATCATAAATTCCTTTAATAGTCAGTAATCTTCTCTAACTGCTAAGGAATGATTTGCTTGACCTAATTTTAGTATGATTCCAGCCCTATAGTTCCATCTGAGTTGTATTCCTCTGAGAGCTTTCCATTATTCATATAGGTGTGATTAAAAGCAGTGTTATGGGTAACCTTAGAAATATCAAATGCAATGTTACGTAACTTATAAAATGTTAATAATGTGTGTACTGAATCATTTTTTCTTTTTTTCTTTATTTTTAGGCTTTAGCAATGGGAATGATGACAGAATACTATCATTACATCTTTACCACATTGGTAAGTAGCTTATAAGAATCTGTGGATGGACTCAGACAAAGGCCTTTGCTTTCTTAATTATATTACTTGACAAAGTGAAAGTGGTCTCCAAGGAACAGGAGTGTGTGTGTGGGGAGTAGAGAATGTGTTCTCCATTTGATTTTGATACATTGCAGTAGAAGCTCCAGAGAATAGTTTAATTAATGTTTAGAAATATTATTCTGGAAAACTGGAAGGGATTTGCAGAGTATTTTTTTTAAAGACTGCAGTGTGTAATTAAGAGAAGGCAGATTTGGCCACTGTGGTTCTTGCCTTAATTACCTCCCAATTAGATTACTGTAAGGTGCTCTGTGTGGAACTAACTTTGAAGAGTGTTTGGAGGGTACAGCTACTGTAAAATGTGGCAGCTGAACTGTTGTCTGATGTGTGCTTTAGAAACCACACACCACTGTTCTTCTCACCACTCATCCTCTACCAACTGCACCGGCTTCTAATTTGTTTCTCAACTCAGTTCAAGGTGCTGGGTTGACCTGCAAAACCCTAAATAGCTTGGGGTCAGGGTACCTAAAAGACTGCCTCCTCCTATATGGACTTGCCTGGAATCTGAGAGATTGTCTAGACGAGAAGATATAATGTGGATTCCTGTGCGTAAATGAAAATTCACAGCAGCAATCATTTGTTGCCATAGTCCTTTGCAAAATCGCTGGTCTGTAAAGCTATTCATGTTTGAAGTGCACACTCAACCATGCCTACAAATCAAGATGGTGGCTGAGAGTAAATTACTCATATTATTATTCTCCACAAGTTGTCGCCACTGCATAGTACCTTTTTTTAAACTGTAAACCAAAGGTGCACATGTGCAACCTTCTGCTTTAAAATGCAGTTTGGTTGTCTCAAGCCAGCAGAAAAGTGCACGATCGCTAATGCAAAACTCCAAAATGGCACTTCTGGCCACTTCATAGCCAGCAAGCCCACCCTCTGCATGCATCCAACCAATCAGCTTCCCACTTCTGCTCTCATCGAGAATGTGCTGTGATGCAAATTGGATGTCCAAATGAGTAGTAATGTTCATTTCCAAACATTATTTAAAAAAAAAAATTGGGAAAAGCCACAAAGGCTTTTCCCATGCAATAAATAGAGTTTTTGGCCCCCCTCCTTCCAAAAATCACTAGTCTTGGTTGGATCTTGTTTGGACAAAAGGCATGCTCTGTTAATTCTATTAGGATTATTTTCACCATCTAGACAACCCCTGAGTTCTTCTGTGGAGGCTCCGTTGCATGTCTGTCTGGCTCAAGAGACTAGGCTGATAAATACACAAGACAGTGATTTTTCTGTAGCAGTTTCTTGATGGTGGAATTCCCTCTGAAAGTCAGGCTGGTTTCATCCTTATGGAAGTTCTAGAAAGTGGCCAAGACGATGTTGTTCTGTATAGGCTTTTGTCGTTAAAACCAGTTTTACAATTGACTTTTGGGGCTGTTTTTACCTGTGTGGCTTTTAAAATCTGGCTTTTAAAAATCATTTGGGGAGCCCCAGTGGGCTAAGAGATTATAAACAAATACTCTAAATAAACAGAAAACAATGGTTTCCTCAGCCTCCTTTTTTTCCAACGGGTGACACTTTTAAAATCATATTGGGGGGGGGGTTGATTAAATTTTCTGTAAATAATCTGTCATATTTGTGGCACAAAGCATGGTTTAACATTACTTTGCTTTGGTTCTTCTTCTTAGTTAACAGAACAAAACATACACAATAGTGAGTTGGTATTATACAAACAGAATCAACATTGTAAAAACATTTAAAAATACAACAACAACAACAACAACAACAAGCACATACAGAACCCCACATCAGTAGTGGGACTTCTATTTCATAGTTCCACACGATTTCAGTTGGGCAACAACTTCTACCCTCCTCATACAACTGACCTGACCCACTTTAATGAACAAGAAGGGTGGAAATCTTGACATTCTGGCTTGCCAGTTGCTGTAAGAAAAGCAGGAGTGTGCCAACATTTGTGGCAGAATCTTGAACTCTCTCTTTTGCCATGCTCTTAGAGACCTGCCTGTATGCAGGCAGGACTTGGAGTTCATAAACAGCCAGAAAACTTAACATCAGTTCGGGTTCTAATAGCTGTACATTGTAGGAACAATAGAACATCAGTCTGCAAAACATTGTGGTGAATACCAGTTACTGGCTCAACCATTGTTAGTTTTCACACTGAAAGCCATACACTGAAAGTCCACACTATCTGAAGGAATATTTTCTCCCATAAGTTCCATTCTGTTCCATAAGGTCATCTGAAGAGGCCCTAATTAGGAAGCCATTGCTATCTGAAGAGCTTTCAGAGGCTATCCAGACTATGACCTTCTCAGTGGTGTGTTTTCTGAGTGACATCCCCTGCTGATGAAGCTTTGGCTGTCTTGATTGCCTCCTGTATTTTCCTATATCTCTTCAAGCCACCACAACTACCATTGCCATTATCACCATCACTCAGGAAGGCATTTGAGAAAATCCTTTCATAGATTTTATGAGTTATGCTGTTTTTAATCTGGATTCAGGGTATCTTAGATGTGAATGAAATGGAAACCTGAGTGTCCAGTATCATGTCATGGTAAGATAAATAATTGACATCCAAACACCTATACCTCTGCTTGTAATGTTATTGTGGCTATAGGAAATGGCCACAGATCTATCTTCCTTTCTCCCAATCCTCAGGAACACAAAGCATGTAGAGAATGTGATGTGCTCATGCTATCCTTTTCTCTTTTCCATTGCCAAAAACCAATTACATTCTGAGTACCAAACCTACACCAAATTGTGGAGTTTCAATGCAACTACATGCATTCTTATTTTCTGAATTGATTGAATAGGGAATGAAAACCAATTGATTGTAGCAGATTCCTCAAAGTCCTGGAACTGCATTTTGTTTCCATACAACCAAGTCAGGGCGAACCCAAAATATTTTGCCATCCAGTAGCAAATGGTTCTACTACTCAAGTCAGAGTTCACATTCCCAAAGCCAGGCAAGTTAGTTTGGTATGTAAGGCAGGAAATCCCACAACCTTTCCCACTCCCTGGCAATAAACAAATTACAATGATATCAAATAACTAATAAATTGCTGCCCTTTCATTACGCCCCAAATATGTTGCCTGAGGCACCTGCTTCACTTCATCTAATATGAGGGCCTGCCCTGGCAGAAGTGATGCAAAGAGCAAGATGACTAGAATGGGACATATACCTATATATGTTTTCAGAAAGTGTATATGTGTTGCTTCAGTGTACTGTGTACTGTACAGCTTTGATGGAGAAGAGATGCCTGTCAGAATAGACTGGGTTGCAAAACCAGCTGCTTCATGCATATGTTACATACATTCTTGGCATGCATTACTTCAGGATGTTCCTGTTAAATATCCTTATGTTTAACCAGTGACAAAGCATATGAGGAAGTTCTGGGTCTGTAGATAAATCCCATAAACTATTGTTGTTGTTATATGTGCTGCCAAGTTGGCAAGTTGACTTGTGGCAGCCATATGAATGACAGACCTTCAAGAGAACCTGTAATTAAGAGCCCAGTTCAGGTAATGTAAACTCATAGCCATGGTTTCCTCCATTGAATCAATGCACCTGTCTTTGGAGATTATCAGACGATCATCTAAAATCATTTTGTCCCACTATATTTAAAAATGTAAGGAGATTTTCAGACAGGCAAAAATCGCCCCTTGCCGCGCGAGCAGCCTCCCGAAACTGCTGCGCGGCAAGGGTCTTTTTCGGACGACGCTGTGCCTCTAGCGAAGCCGTCCGTGTCACTTCCGTGAAGCTTGGGACGGCTCCGCGTCATATTTCAATCACGGGCAGCCTCCGTGCTTGAAATATGGCGCGGAGCCGTCCCAAGCTTCACGGAAGTGACACGGACGGCTTCGCTAGAGGCACAGCGTCGTCCGAAAAAGACCCTTGCCGCGCAGCAGTTTCGGGAGGCTGCTCGCGCGGCAAGGGGCGATTTTTGCCTGTCTGAAAATCTCCTAAGTGTCCCATCACAATAATTCTTTTTATCACACGCTGCTGTAATAATGAGAAAGAACAGTCCCAGAATTATTGGAGCATGACCGCCAGCACTGTTTACTTATGCATTCGCCAGGGTGTGTGACCTTGGCAGTTCTTGTGAGAAGATGCGAGCATGCTTAAAAGTCTGAAAACACCAAAATTAACAAAGACAAACACACAAGCACTAAGACACAGTTAGAAATTTACCAGCAAAATGGGGAGGTTTATAAAAAGCATGTCCTGTACCTAGTTTTCACATTCTCACCCAGAAGTGTTCTGGCAGCGACCTCCCATTGATGCTATATTCACAAGAGCATAATGGGACGTGGTTTCAAACACTGGCAATACCGTGGAAAAAATATCATCAGTGATCAATTGACGGCTTGGCCCATTAATAAAAAATAATGCCTTTTCACAGGACCAGAACACTTGGAGAATGCGAGAGGTTGACATCGTGCATAGGGAAGCCCTTTTGCTGTATCATGTCATTGTTATCACACCATATTTGTCGTGTCTGATAATCTCCTTCCTATTTTCTTACCGCCTTCAAATTTACTGAACATGATTGTGTTTTCAAATTAGGGGGCATCTACACTAGAGAAACAATCCAGCTTGAAACTAGATTATTTGCCATGGCTCCTTTCTATGGAACCCTGGGATTTGTAGTTTGGTGAGGCAGAGAAGGCTAAGGTACTTGTAAAACTACAAATCCCAGGATCCCATAGGAAGAAGCCTGGGCAAATGATCCAGTTTCAAACTGGATTATTTCTCTAGTGTGGATACCCCCTAAATCATGTTGTCTCCTGATATGTCCAAAGTATGATAGCCTCAGTTTAGTCATTCAGGCTTGATTTGCTTTTGGACCCATTTATTTGTTTGTTTTTTAGTGGCCCATGGTATCTGTAGAATTTTCCTCCAGCACTATATTTTAAATAAGTTTATTTTCCTGCTATCAGCTTTTTTCACTGTTCAGCTTTCACATCCATACATACAAATTGGAAACACTATGGTCCTGACTATGGTATTCAGTGATACATCTATACATTCAAGGACATATCAGTGATAGGATTGAATGATGAGACAATCCCATCAACTGCCTGAGTGGCAAATGGCAGCAGTGGAACCCAAAGTAAATCTCTCAGCTCTTTGGGGAAATAGGAAGGGAATAGTGTAATAAATAAATTCAGTGAACGAAGTAATCACATAAATAAGACATAAAAAGTTTTATATTTAACTGTCAGGCTTCTGGCCTAATTAAATATGCCCATTTGCTTATTAGACCTGAGGGGGAGGGAGATTGGTGGAAGGTGGTTGTTTTTTCTGAAGAATGAAAGATAAAACTTCAGCTACTGACAACTGAGGATAATTTGGGATATGCCAACAGCAGATGATAGATTTTTATGCTCAATGGAGCCATGTAACCTGTATCATTTTTGGCTCCTCTGCTTTATTAATTACTTCTTACCTGACACAGCGGAAGTCTTGTCCAATAAATTTTACGGTCACAGTGTTTAGCTGGACTGTTTAGAAGTGTACTTTTCCATGATTGATTTCAAGTCTAATGTAATAGCTCATTAATTCTCTGTGAACTGTTGTGCATATTTATTATAGTTTTGAGTAAACAGGAATGTGTTGAAATTACATAATTACTTACGCAATTGTCCAAGATGTTTTGGAGGCCTCCCAAATTTATAGGAAAAGGACTGGAGGCATTATTCCATGTGGTTTTGCTCCTGGCCAAATTGTTCAATGGGCAGAGGTTGTGGGAATTTTTGCCATAGCCTGTACTGTCTTGTGCAGTTTGCTTGCATAATATGCCTTCTTGATAATTTTATTAAACTCTTATTGAAAAGTTTTGGATGTCTTTTCCCATATTCATTCAGTCTCTGTCTTCACAATACATGATGGTCAGGATGGACTGAGTTAAGGTGTAGAATCAGCTAATCTATAGATGGAATATCCTGCCAGATAGGTAATTGCATCTAGGTACTTTTTCATTCTGTAATTATATAATTCTTAACTTTTTTCTTTTTCTTTTCTAGTCCTTCCCCTGTGTCCCATCCCCTTGCAAACCTAAACAGTGTCTCAGAGGAAGTATGCAAGGGCAATTACGTATTTTAAAAAAAAGTAACAGTGAACACTGAAGTGTAGACACAGAATAAACATATACATAACTTAATGAAAAGTAGGACTATAAAATATATTTATAACATAAACACTAATTGGCATTTAGCCTGGTTTGTTTTTTGTTTTTGTTTTTGTTTTTTTTGTTTAACAATGTGCCTGTTCAACATATACTACTTGGAACTGTGGCTGTTGCTGTCCTGCCCCTCCAACTGAATCTCAATTACTCCACATTCTAGTGAAGAAGACAAATTGCACCCATACCAACCTTAGGTCAAACAAAACTAATTTAAAGGCAAACTAGATTGATGGGTAAGAATTGTGCAGCCCTCCAAATTTTGTTGAACTGCAGCTCACAGCATTAACTCCATTAGCTATGCTGGATAAGGCTGTGGTTCAAGAACATCTGGAGGACCACATAGCATCAACCCTGATCAAGGCTGTAGTGTTCACAACTTAGGCATCCACAAGACCTTAATTGGGGCTACCCTTGGATGCCTTGATCTCTCTGCACTACTGCTAGATTTCCAGTTCCCCATACAGAATTTACCACTGATAAAGGCTCCCAAGTTCAAGCCCATTCAGTACAAATCTGGCTTTTACCCTACTTGGTAAAATCAAAATAATCAACTTCTCACAATGCAAAAGTCTCTCTGGGTAGATATTTTTAATAGTCTTCACCCTAAAAAGCTGAGTTGGAATCTGCCATATAATATATGAAAATAGATGGGTCCAAATATATTCCTCCCTTTCCTAGTAGGGACTCAAAAGTAACCCCCTTAAAGGGAGAGAGAGGCCCCAGTTCATGAAGGGTCATATCTGGGGAACATTGTCTGAGTGATTTATAAAGAAGACATGGGGCTCAGCTAGAGGGCAGAATTAATTGTGGAAAATAGCACATCAACTCATAATTGCAGCAGCATTCATTTTCTCCACAATGCATTTGCAGGATTGCTGTCATGAAGCGATCCATGTTTGAATCACGGAGCACACCCATGATTTAAGATGGTGGCTGTGAGTGAATTACTCACATTATTACTGCACATCCAATCAATCACATTTTGACTTCTGGGATGTGCCCCAATTCAAATTGGTTGTTCAAACAGGGTAAAATGTGCATTTCTGTGTATTTTTTAAAAAATCTTTGTGAGTAACAGTGATGGATATTATCACAGAGTACTTGGAGTTTTTGACCCCCCCTCCTTTCGAATTATTGGAAAAATTGTTTAAAATACCAGAGTAATTATGTTGTCCCTGTTTAAACATCCACACTGTACCTCGCATGCTAGTGGAGAATACAGCCAATTTAGCAGAGTTCAAAACAAATGCAGCAGCATTTAGCATTAGACTGTTAGCATACATATGAAAAACAACAGCTTAGTAAATAACCAAATACCCTTAATCTTTTCCCAAGTTGTTTAACTAGCAAAAATAATCACGGAAGACTCAAAAGTTAGTTTTAGAAAGTACAAAAACATATTTACTCACAGTTGAAGAGCTCTCATGGCAGATATATGAAACATTTCATCAAAATAAACTAAAACTACTTAAAAATGTTTAAAAACTACATTGTTACAAAACAATACTCAGGACTCCCCTGGCTGAGGTCCTCTCCCTTCGACAGCCATGTGGTTTGTTAAAGGAGCATGGCTTCTGGAACAAAGAAGGAAACTTTGACACTGCCCTTCATCCCAGAACTCCAATAGCAAAACTTCAGGAAGTTACACCAGCTCATCTTACATGGCTTCTTAGTTAACCCTTCAGTAGCAAAACCATTTCCACTTATTGGACTGCAAACTATATTTTCCAATATTGGAGTTTTTGACCCTCCTCCTTTCGAATATGGTGAATCCTTGTGGGAACTCATCTAGACAAAAGGCATTCCTCTTGTATTCCATGAGGACTTTTTTCATCATCTAACTAACCCCATTGTATCCCATTGAATATCCCCACCTAGAATAGAGACATTATACTTTGAACAAATGGGTGGACATTTTACCAGTTTGGTAAAAGAGCCCCCCTCCAAGACCTCCTTAGGCTCCAAGTGGCACAATACCCCCACTGTGCTTCAAAAGTAATGTGTAGACACAGCTCTTCTCTCCTCCTGCCGATCTGACCATCTTAGTTGCTACTGACAGAAATCCCATGGAGTTATGCCATTTGAGCCTTATGCTATGCCATCTCTCAAGGATATTGGCTAAACCATTATCAAACATTGCCAAACTGAAGGAAAGTTCATGCAATGATTTTTTTTCACCAGTCCTTTCCCCTGCATCCCTTTCTGCTGTCTAGAAGCCTCTCTGAGGAGTTGGGGTATAATCTTAACAGAAAGGCACCTTGTATAACCAGTGCAGGATTCTTCCATTCATTTTTCAGGCATTGCCCCCCTTCCCATTGCAATCCCAAGATACACAAAGCCAGATGTTAACTGTGGGGTTTAAAGCATACATAGCACTTGACCGGAGCAGTCAGATGGCAGCCCTCCAGTCATGTGTGGCAGCCAATCAAGGACTTCTATTTTGGTTTTCTCCTTGAGATCACCCCCACTCTCTTCCATTCAAGTAAAAATGAACAGTGCCTAAAGCCAGCCAAGTTATCTAGGCATACAAGGTAGAGGAGCACTTTGCAGATCACAATATCTGTGGGTGGTCTGTCTATTATTTTTAATGGGTTCTTTTTGATATGTTTCATTGTATTCCACTTTTTCTCTAATGAGCTTAGGGTGGCACACTTGGCTTTCCTCCTGTACACATTGTCTTCCCAACAAACACGTGAGGTATGCCAGTCTGGAAGAGAAAGTGATTGGTCTTGGATCAGTTAGTGCATTTTATGTACCACTGTGGATTAAAATCTGGATTCACAGGTCCCAATGTAACATACCAAGCACTGTACTACACTTTAATTCATTTTAGACCACTCTCAGTCAGCTCTGATTCAATTTTGGTAGATTGTGTAAGCATAGTGCTAGTATAGTATACAAGTATGTCGGGCTTTCTTAACATCTTTGTATCACTCGTACAAAATACTTTCAGATAGTCAACTTTGAAAATATTTGCCACAATCCAATATTTGCCCTATTTCATAATTTGACCTACCTACTTACATTGACCATATATAATTGTAAGCATCTACTATACATGCTAGAAACTTTATTGAGAACTTTGTTTTCTCATTTTCTACATCCATGCTAAACAAACTATGTATGTTTTAAACAGAAGTCACACTTCAGGGGAAAAGGTGAGATATAAATAAAGTGATCCATTGAAACTGCCCATGTTAATCATTAAGCAGAATGATGCAAAAAAAGTGTGTGTGTGTGTGAGGACTTAACTGAGGAACTATTAGTTTTCCTTGTGACTATGAAGGTTTTAGTGTTAAAAAAAATGTGTTGGATCTACCAACTTCTATTTATTTTCTTATATACAATATCTGATGAAGTACTGGAAGGCTAATTAAAAGAGAAAGCCATAATATTTGCCTCGTGCAGATTTATGGAATGTTAGTAAATATCAAAGGATGAAGCTCTGTGACTTTGCTTGATGTTTCCATAAATGTGCCATAATAATATCCGTTCAGTTTCTCAGTGCATATTTAGAGAAACAGAAATAGGAAAAATGAGAATTGTTTATGCTGTAAACTTCAGTGTGCTTTATTAGTTAATGCAATGCATAGGATTTAAAGCTTTTTTTAAAAATAGGGATTAATCTACAATTATCATGCTTACATTTTTAGATGGAAATGTTTTTAAATGGAAATGTGTGAAAGCATCTACAAATGTTCATCTTTTCCTTCCTTCCTTCCTCCTTCAGGATCTCTTTGCTCTTGACGTTGAGCCATATCGGTACAGTGGGGTTAATATGACTGGATTCAGGATTTTGAATACCGAAAACAGCCAGGTGGCATCCATCATTGAAAAGTGGTCCATGGAACGATTACAGGCACCTCCAAAACCTGACTCAGGCTTGCTGGATGGATTCATGACGGTATGAATACCAGTTTAACTCATGTATACATAACTATAAATGATTTAAAATTCCTAACCATTCTTTGGCCATATAGCTGGCACAACTGCATACTTCCTTCTCAATACATTTTTTTTTTTTTTTGCTTTCTCATTTAGATAGGCGCCCCCCTTCATGTTTTCTTTATGGAGCCTCTCAACAGTTGCATTGTCTGAAAAGTGTAATTTTGCTGATACTGTCAAGGACCCCCCCCACACACACACACCTTCTAGTGTTCAGAGCTAGCATGGCCCTGCATAGCTAGCTCTTCCATCTTGATTCTTCTGCCGCATGTGACAACCCCACACATAGTTTCAGTGGAGCAACTTTTATCTGTGTAAGGTTTCCAATATGGCAGAAGGGAACCAGGCTAATCTCATGCTCTCTCTCTCTCTCTCTCTCTCTCTCTCTGGCTTTTCTTTGCAAACGAAGATTCAGGAAGGACTCATCCCGCGCTTTCTGCAAGCGCGCTGACGACTAAAAAGGCCAATCCAAAATGAACAAGTCCGGTTGCAGAAAGCATAGCAGAAGGTCTCCTTGGTTGATGTTTCCGGGTTGTGATTCTTTCTGCGTTGTCATTTCTCTTCAAGACTTGTTCGGTGTGAGTTCTCAAATAAGGCTGCAGCATAGTGGATAGTGCGTCTCCATGCCTCCCAATGTGAGGCCAGGGCGGGCCATTGTTGGTGATCAATTTGGCTGAGCCTGAGATGTTGTTTCAGGGAGTCCTTGTATCACTTTTTTGGAGCGCCCCTCTTACGCTGGCCCATGGCAAGTTCACCGTAGAGTACTATTTTGGGAAGATGCCATCAAATGGATGGGTCTACCTCTGCACATTCCTGCGGGTCTTCTTGTACATTCAGTACACAGGGGTGATGAGACCTAGAGCAAAAGTATAGAGTCCTAATTGGTGCAGCCCTCTGTACAAGAACATAATCTACAAAATTCGAAGATATGGGTTAGGTGGTGTCATGTGGATATTACATTTTGACCTCTTGGCCTGCTCTTACACTGATCTGCTTTCTCTTTTTTGTACAGTTTATCTGGCAGTGGTGAGAGCAGGAAAAGGCCATATATTCCATTGCCAACACAAGTAGTCTCCTGTTAAACATTTATTTACATAGGAGTTATCCTGAATGTCTAGAAAACAGAGAAGAGTTTGTTGGGATCAACATTGTGCATGGTACCCTGCATCCTATTGGTACTCCCAACTAAAGTAGTCTTATTCAATCAACATACATGTTGATTCACTATTCAATTAGTGTATTGTAGCTGGAAGTACCAAAATGATTTGAATCTAGTCACTGGGTTTTGTTTTAGGTTTAAGTTTTTAGAAGAAGGTACTTGTGGTTTCTATAATTTAACACTGGAGTTTCTGCTTTCAGTTTGAAAAAAAGAGCCTGGGTGAGAAGTCAAACTTTTGCTTACTAGATAAAGAGTTGTTGCCAACACTGGGAGCATTCCCATTTGTTTAATATACTGTGCTCATATTGCTTATACATCTCATGTTCTTTTTCTGCAAATATTGTAAGGCAGTAGGAAGCTCAGTGCAGTTCCTTATGTCTGGAAGAAAGACCCATTATTGGTAGTGGTAACACAGTCATTTGTCACTATATAAGATCCTCGAGCTTATGCATTTCCCCCTAGCTTTATCTCCAAGCTATAGAAGGAAATAAAGAAAAAAGAAATTGGATTCGTTTATGAAGTCTCATGGCTCAGTTAACCCCTTTAATTGGTTCCTAGGAGCTATCATCTGAGTCCATCTATTCAGTTCCCCGGTAATGAATGTTTTTGCGTTTTCTGCACAAAGAGGGTGCCAATGGTGAAAGGGAAGAATTTTCAAGGTTGCTTTATTGAATCTTTCTCTTAGCTATAGAAAGCTTATCTTCTTCACATCTGCTGTCAACAGCTCATAGGCTTTGCTCTGCCAGAAAATATGAATTGTTCTCTTAGCGGTTAATATTCCTATGAGTTCTATGTACTCCTCTCTAGAGAGGGCTCTAGATTAACTTCTACCACACTCCCGCTTCTGAATGTTAAAACGTAATGGAAACCAGTATCTGAAGGGAGCAAAAGAGGTGCAGTGTTTGGAATATAGTGCCTGCTCTTCCATATGGGCTATGTCCCATAAAGCCAGTGCTTATAGGGAGTCCTGATGCATTTTGCCCCACACTGACAAGGTGATTTGCATCAAGCTAACCAACCCTCGTGAGGGAATGCCTGCAGTCAAACACTCTGATACCTTTATTCTGGACATCATAGATACAGCAGAGCAGGTCAAGTGCTGGCAGGAGAACCAGTCTTTTGCTTCCTGCCATTTATGCTGCTGCGCCAAGGCTGCCAAGGCAGATGGATGGTGCAGTTTTGCCTGCATAAGGAGCAGCATTCATAGAAGTGTTTTGGCTAGTAGTGTAAGAGAGCAGTGCTTTGCTTTTGTCAGGAAAGAAGGAAGGAGGTCTGCCAGGCTGACAGGCAGTGTCTTTTATATAAATAGAGTTCATTATCGTGTTTATGAAACTTGTCAGAAAGTGGTTCCCCTTCCTCCTGTGCTTAATTTAGTCAACACAAAATACATCCATAAAGCCACTCAAGAGCTTGGGAAAAATTAGTTTTTTTGAAATAGAACTACCAGAATCCACCAGACAACAGGGTCACCTGACAGTGTTGGGGAATTGCAGCCCAAGGCTAAGATCTTGTAAAATGTTGGCAGACTATGAAACCCAACCAGTCTCCATGTTGGATCCCAGGAGGATAAACTTTAGCTGCACCAAAAGGAGGAATAGGAGCAGTGACTGTCCTCCTCCCCCATCTCCATGTCTTTCTTTTCCCAATGACATGATGTCCACCTTCTTCAAGACTTCCTCCTGCTGTTATCAACACAACACATGTTCCTAGGAAGTTGACTTTGAAGTGAAGGAGTGAGAGCAGCCTGAGCTGCCTTGGTGATACAGGAAGGAGCAGGATGAGATGGCAGAGCAAGGGCTGTTATAGTGCTATTATTCTACTTTAACTTTTATGGCTGCTTCCTGTGGAATTCTGGGGTTTGTAGTTTAGTGAGGCCCAAGAGCTTTCTGGCTGAGAGTTCTAAATGCCCCTCCCTAAACTGCAAATCCCAGGATTCTACAGAAGGCAGCCAGAGCGGTTAAAGTGGAATAATAGCACTATAATAGTGTCGTGTGATAATTTCTTGCTCGCAGAGACAGCAGCAAGAAGAACTGTAATTCTTAACTTGGCAGAAAGAGGTACTGGATGCCTCCTTGTATGAGGTTCTAGAAAGTACACTCACTTGCAGGGTGGTGAAAGCAGGTATACATACTCCCAAACAGTAACTTTTCCAGGCTCTGACACCATTGCATTCTCTGGTCACATGACCTTTTCCACACTCACAAATGTAAAGAATAGGCACAGACTTGTACCTTTCTTTCAAGGTGGAACCATCTGAGAGGTATATTATTTATATATTATTTACACAGGGAGGAGCCTACTTTGAAAAATCAGTATTTTTAAAATGAAATCATATAGGGTGTTATCTATTTAAAAAGTGAATTGATACATGGGGAGGTTTCCAGAAGAGACAACTCACTGGTGGGGAGTGGGCTGGACATTCTGGAGCGGTCAATGGAAGCAAAAACAGACTTGATGGGCCACACATCGGCCTCCCCTTTAGCCACCCTATACCAGAGAAAGTGTATTGTTTAAATTTTCTACAAGATAATACATAGGAGATTATCAGACATGTCAAAAATGGCATTATAATGGCGCCATGAGATCACAAAAGGGCTTCCTTATCAGACAACATTGTGCCCCAGTGTTATGCAAGCATTCTGCAGCCGTTACGAGGGAGTTCTTTTTTATGGTTGGGGACAAGTCAAAAATTGATCTCCTGTAGTGTTTGTGTTCCGGATATTTGTGCGTGTGAGAAGGTGCCTCTTTCTGCTGGCATGATTCCAGTGTCAATGGGAGGTCTTGCCAGAGCACTTCTGGGTGCGAACGGGAAAACTGGGTACTGTGCAGTTTTTTATGAACCTCCCCGTCTTGCTTGCAAGTTTCTAAATGTGTATATGTGCTTTTCTGAACATTTTCTTTTTTAATTTCAGTGTTTTGGGGCATTTTAGCACACTTGCACCTTCTTGTGAGATGCAACAAAATCTAGTTCATGGAGTAAGTGGCAGTAAGTGGCACAAGCACTTGGATTGCCAGATTCTTGGGGCGATTTTGTATCGTTATCATGGCACCATGCAAAAACGTGTGCCATTGTGCCAGAACATGAACATTGTAAAATATAGTGCCATAATAACGTGTTAGGCACTTGTCTAATAATCTCCATAGTCTTGACACTGCAAGTAATGCAGAGGTTTTACCAAGATTTTCATGGTTTAGGGTTATGCAGGGATTTTTATTATAATTGCAACTGACAAAAAAAAGAAGCACTATTACTGTGGCAGGCAAGAGAGCCTGATAAAGTGCTACAGCTGAGCATGGAAGACTTGATGGGAATTCAAGAAGTGACTTGCAACTAGGATTTTAAAGCTAATTTGCCATGGACAAATTGCTTAAATACTCCCCATGTCTCTGATTTCTCCCAGCCACTGCAACAGTATACAAACACTTACTCAGTCTACCTCACAGCATGTCTGAGAGATTAATTGGCCAATATTTTATGATACTTAAAAATCTAAAGCACTGCATCATTATTAATAAGGAAGTCAAAAATTGTCACACTTCCTGCTGTATTCTAGCTATACAGCTGTAAATAGAAAGAATTTACATATTAAAATGGGAAACCTATGTACTCAGAAGTGTTTTTTGCAGAGTTAAAAGTGCCTGGCAGAATATAAAGACGAATGAGGAGAGGAGTTTGTGGTGGGGCATCTAAACCTCAAATATAAAATAAAATATTCATCTCTCCTCACCTTGGTAGAAAATGTTAAATCTGTATAGTTTGCTCTGCAAGTTTAAAGAAAACCCTTTTATACACATGGGGTCATTGAAGAGCTCATAGTGTATTTTTTAAGTGAAATTCCTCATTCTAGTATCAAAGGGCATCCATCAGTGAATGCAATCTATTGCAAGTACAATGTTTGTTAGGATACTATCTATATATAATAAAATTTAGCACTTTAAGATGTATGCTGTAAATAAATTCTTATTAGAACATACTTCTCCTGTACTTAATAAGAATATGTTAAATCAAGAGTTTTAATTTCCTGTCTCCCAGGAAACTGATTTAACCTAATGATACCAATGGCTGGTTATCTGGAACGATATTAGCATAAAAATCTGCCTAATGGGTGTGAATTTACCTAGTGTCAATTAGTTAAATGTCACTTAGCCAGGTGTTAATAGGTATAAAGTTTGGCCTCTGGACACACAGAAAGATACCAAATTAACATCAAGGCCAAATATCTTTTATAAACACCCCAGTAGCCTTGCACAAGAAAGAATAGTTTTAATGGAGGAAAATCATTAAATATTTGACCTCCATGGATAATCTTGTGCTTCCCAAATGTTAGGCAATAAGCTGAGTACCTGGCCCAAGGAATAGGTTATAATTTTATCCATTCCCTCTGTTCTTAAAACCCTTTCCCCTATTATCAGCTATCCCTTCTTTATAGTTAAAACAAGTGGTGTAAAAATTCACATTAGACAGGCTCTTCAGAGAAGTAAAAACCATTGCATGCAAACAAGACACATGCTCTTCCGGGCTCTTAAAAGCAGCCAGAAAGAGGCTGGCCTAGTGGGTAAGGGGAACAGTGAATGCCTCACTGTGGCAAGGCAGGTTTCAATCCTGCCTAAAAGAAATTGAGATGAGGCCATTACTAGAAAATTATTCCCTGAACCCCACCATACTGGAAGATTACTAGCCAGTCTCCCAATATCCCTTTCTTGGACAAGGTTCTAGAGCTTCCCAGCTTCAGGGGTTCCTGGATGAAACAGATTATTTGTATCCTTTCCAATCTGGTCTCAGACTTGGGTATATAATGGAGACCTTGATATTCATAGATGACCGAAGGAAACTAGTCCAGGAAACTGGTTCTGCTGGACTTTTCAGTAGCTTTTGATAGCATTGGCCATGGTATCCTTCTACACTGCCTCTCTGGGATGGGACTTGGGGGCATTGCTTTAAGATTATTCTAGGAGCCCTGTTGGCGCAGTGGTTAAATGTCAGTACTGCAAGTCACCACGTTGCAAGTTCGATTCCAGCGGGCTCCAAGGTTCACTCAGCCTTCCATCCTTTCATATGTCGGTAAAATGAGTACCCAGCTTGGGGGGAGCAATTAGCTAACACACATTGGAAACTGCTTAATGCAGTGTAGATGTGTAAATTGCTATTGCTTAAAACAATTTGTAAGCTGCTCTGATAGCCTTGTGGCTGAAGAGCGGGGTATAAATAAATAAATAAATAAATAATAGTCCTTGGAGGAGTAGACTCAGAGGTAGTGTTGGGGCATTCCTGTTTAACATCCTGACTGTTGACCTGTGGACTCCCTCAGAATTCTGTTTTGTCCTTCATGCTATTTTAGGTATACATGAAACCACTGGAAGAGGTTATCTGAAGTTCTGGTATCACCAATATGTTGATGATGCCCAACCTGATCTCTCATTTCCATTCTATCTCCAGGGGTGCTGTTTCCTAATAAACCAGTGTCTTCTGTCTTTGATGGATTGGATTAGGGCAAACAAACTGAAACTTAAAACAAGACAGAGATGGGTCAGTCAAAAAGCAAGTCAGAGAATAGAGATTCAGCCTGTGCTGGATGGGATAGCCTCCCACTAAAATCTCAGGCTCACAGCTTGGACATACTCCTGGACTTAGATCTCAGTGTGGATGCCCAGGCTTTAGCAGTGGCCAGAATTGTGTTTACACAACTAAAACTAGTGTGGCAGCTGTGCCCATTCCTGGAGATGTCAAATCTGGCCATGGTGACACATGCTTTGATTACATCCCATTTAGATTACTGAGGCATTCGACATGGGGCTGCCTTTGGAAACTGATCAGAAACTTCAGCAGCAACAAAATGCTGTACATCACTTAGGTTCAGTCTATCTGAAAGACTGCATCTCTCTTTCTCTGAGTCTCAACACCATCATATGTATGTTTGATGAGGACAAAATGGCTGTTCTCAGGCTGTGGAACACCCTCCCATGTGAGGTTTGTTTACCCCATTCCCCCGCCCCACCAGCTCTCTTTCTGCTACAAGGCAATTACCTTTTTATTTAGGTAGGCTTTTGTGTTTTAAACTCGTGTGGCAAAAGGGTCTTTTAATGTGTTGTGCTATACTTTTATCTTTTTTTTAAAAAAAATGTTTCAAATGTGTTTTAAACTTTTTTGATCTTTTGCTTTTAATAGAATTGTTTCTTTTTAAAAAATATTGTGTGTAATAAGATTTTAATTGTACTTTGTTTTAAATTGTTTAAGCTGTCTTGATTCCCATTTTGGGAGAAAGGCAGGATATATATTAATTAAATAATTAAAAAATAGGGACCCCCATGCTGCTAAAAGAAACCATGGCCTTGTGCAAGAAGTCCATTTATGATGCAGTGTGCAAAGGCCCTCTTTCTACTTGGTGTTATTGGCTTGTTATTTAGTCAGTGTTGTTTACTTATTGAGGAAAGATCTATACACTCTTTTTGAACAAATTGCCAATAGTTGTTGGATTTCACCAGAACATAGACACAACTCAGTGTGTTGAATGTACATTGTTCAGCATACATGGGAAGGAATGCAGAAGGGTGATGTATGCATGGAAATGTGTTTGCACATTTATTAATGACCATGTCAAAGGCAATGACAAATTTAAAGCAAAACTCATACAAAATAGTTTTGCATGCAGTATCAACATACGGTAAACAATAGTGCACACTTCTTACAGTATGATAATCAAGACAATGTACTAAATTCAGTGACATCTTGCTGTAAGATTTTTTCATTGATGGCTTGTTTATTGGTTCATTGATGGCTTGTTGCTATAGGAACCTGTTTTCAGCAACGTATCTGGGAGGCTCATCTACATGAGCCAGGATACACAGGGTCCCTACCTGTGCATCCTGGCTGTGGATCAGGCCCATTATCCCCCCATTACTTCTGCGACACAGGAAGAAGTCCTGATCGGCATGTCAGCATGTCGCTGAAGCTGCTGCCAGCAGCGTCTCCCTGACTCTCCTGGAAGCGAGGAAGCCAGACTGCAACATGTGACCAAGCGTTGGTTGCATGCTATTGGCCTGCTTCCTGCTTTGGAGAGATCTAGGGACTGGGGAGATCCTGGATAGGAGCACCTGCCAGGACATGCTCCTGAGGACATGCCAGGACTGATCCTTCCCAGCAGGAATAGATTAAAAGAGATGTTATTTTAAAATTCCGTAAAGGGCCTTACCCTATATCTCTAACCCCCGTCTGAGCCCCGTATCAGCCTCAGGATGGTGAGGACTGCCCAGAGGCAGAACAGGGCAAAAGCCCTGTATCATCAGGATTGCAGGACTCTAAAGATGGGGGCAAGATGGTATATATTGCCCATGTAGACAAGCCCTAGAAATCAGTGCTATTCATAATTATGTCTTTCATGATAATAATATTTATTCTTAGCTGCAAAAGAAGCCCATACACAAATTTCTCATCTCTTAAGCTCATCATGGTGTCTATCAAATCCCTGCATTTTTGCTTGTGCTCTACATTTCTGTTATGATTAGCTCTCAGGTGCCAAAGCATTTTATTATATCTGTTTGCAGAAAAGAGTTGAACTGTAAAACAAGATTAGAAACACAGAGAATGAAAAAAGCAAAAGCAAAAAAAGAATGGTAAAGTAGATAAAGAAAATAAGAGAAAGCTAGATGTTTATGTTCAGCAAAACAGCCTCTATCATGATTTATTTGTCTCTGCAGTTTAGCTAGCTGGGGAAGTATATAATATAAACCAAAAATTTTGTAGGGTTCTATTGACCTTCTAATTCAGCATTACTAAGCAGCAAAATGCCTCACTCCATCAGCTATATTCAGCTACTAATGTGAACATTAAAGTGTAGCATTAATATTTAGAGCAGAAGAGAAAAATCCTATTCATTTCAGCGTAAGATGAAAGTAGATAACTATATCAGATGATAGGCAAAAGCAATTAGCAAGGAAAACTTTATGTTAATCAGGAACCAGAGCTTGGTAGGTCATCTTAATTATGCATACTTAGCTGTGACTTGAGGCACATACTTGGAAGATTAGTTTGAGAGCAAATAGAACTATTAAGCTATATGCTTATATTCTTGCTACTGCCTATAGTTTTTGGTCTAAATTTATGCATTTCTGTACATCTATATATTCAAGGTTCTGTGGCTTATTCTTATTAAATCAGTGGCTGTGTATATGAGTTCTTCAAAGCAGGGTTTTAATACATCCTTCTACTTTTAAGTTGATTCTCTTCAAAATGATATGATGAGTCTAATACTACTAATAATACATAAAATAATTCTCTTTCTTTACTGGGCTGAAGAATTAATCTAAAACTACTATGACCACTTCTTAAGAAGTCAAGCCCAATATAGTAAACTTCCACAAGCATCTGACTCCATAGAACCTCATGTAGTTATTCTCAAGTTTCAGCAGACCTGTGCTAAGTACATGGATAACAAATGGCAGTGATATCCATTTTGTTGAAACACTTTTCCTCTGTGCCTTTATCATCAAAATAGCAATAGCACAGGGGTGAGAAAATGCATTTTTGGTTCAGGAGACACATTTAAATAGTGAGTAGAGCCAGGAATGTGAGGCTGGGTCAAGGACAGAACAGGCAGGCCCAATTCAAAGTGGCATTCAGTTGTAATTCTTTCCAATATGGACACATTTCCACTATGCATTCAAAACACAGCTCAATTCTCTGTGTGTCTACTAAGGAGTAAGCCCTTGTGTAACACATTTCCTGTCTCAAGGCACAGATTAATACAAGGTATTTAAATAACAAGGTATTTAAAGCTCAGATACTCAGAAACATCTTCATATCACTCATTACTGGTCAGAGAGAACAGCAGAAGAAACTTGGGGGCCTGAATCTGCCCCAATGGTAGTTTGCCCTTAACCTGTTGTTTCATTGTGTCTTACATACTTCTTTGATCTCATATGATTGCTGCTATTTTTGGTGTACATCCAGGCTTTTTGCTGTTCCAAATTAAACCGGTATACATTATTCTGCTGATGTTAGTATTGCATTTGCACCCTGGGAGCTATACATTGAATGTAAATCTGAAAGTGGGATGTGCCTGGATGGCGGGAGTGAAGGGAAGGAGGTCTAGGGCACTTCCTTTGAGAAAATGGTTGGTACAGGGAGATAGAAACAGAGCAGGCAGTATTCTATCATGAATGAAGGTTGTAGAAAATTAGTGACCTTTCCCCTTTCTATTGACAAGCTGGAGCATGTCCAGAGGAGGATGACCAAAATGGTGAAAGGTCTGAAAGACATGCCCCATGAGGAGCAGCTTAGGGAGCTGGGTAGGTTTAGCCTGAGGAGAAGAAGGAGAAGAGGGGACATGATATCCATGTTTAAGTATCTGAAGGGATGTTATATTGAGGATGGAGCAAGCTTGTTTTCCGCTGCTCCGGAGACTAGGACATGGAGCAATGGACTCAAACTACAGGAAAAGAGATTCCACCTAAACATTAGGAAGAACTTCCTGACAGTAAGAGCTGTTCAACAGTGGAACACACTTCCTCAGAGTGTGGTGAAGTCTTCTTCTTTGGATGTTTTAAAACAAAGGCTAGATGACCATCTGTCGGGAGTACTTTGATTGTGTATCCCTACATATCAGGGGGTTTGACTGGATGACCCTTGTTGTTTCTTCCAACTATGATTCTATGATGGCAAACTCCCACAAACTGCCTCCAGCCCATGGGCCAGAGGTGCACCATTCCTGCTGTAGCAGTAGCTGTGTACGTCTTAGACCATCCTTGTGTTTTTCTGATGGTAGCAATGGCTCTATATCCTGTGATCAAGGTTTTCTTACCTGATTTTTGATAAAAATGCATAGAGTAGAGCACATAGCTCCACTGCCTCTGTCATTGTTTTCCTCACCTAGGAAGTGACAAGTCTGAACAGTTTTTGTGAAGACTCTCCACAGGAGCAAGGATGATTGAAAATAGTGGTTCTTGCTTGCATGGGGACTCTTCATGCAAACACATCTTCAGGCTTGTCCCATGAGGAAAGTGGCACTATAGGGGGAGGAGTGAGAGGCTAGATGCACCCCTCTATATATGTGGAATGAAATCATGTGACGTAACACCAGAGCAAGGTATATATGCCCGACCAAGTGTTGGGACTGTTGACAAGAAGGCAGAAGGAACAGAATGAAGTGGACCTGATTAATATCATATAAATGTTTGGAACCTAATCTTGTAAGATTTCATACCTATCTACATGTGCAAGTTAGCCATTTTTTTTAATCAACCATCCCTAAAACCCATCAGTATGTTTAGGCTTGTGTGGATGAATGTTTGTGTTGATGGATGTAACATATTAGCCAGTAGAGTCCATGGTATCTAGAGGAGAACAGATCAGGGAAGATGTGGTAAGACAAGGCTATATTCTCGAGAGCCTGGAGGGCCAGTCAGAGTAGAGAATACTGGGCTTTGTGCACAAGTAGTCTTATGTTTAGGATTTCTGTGCTAGCAACAGTATTCTCTTTCCTTATCTGACATTACAACATACTTCAGTCTTCTGGAGGGCATTATTTCTTCAGTTGAGATTTATTGTATATAACCTTAGGTCCTACCAGTATAAAATACGGACAATTACATAAGAAGAAAAAACAGTGCAAAAATCATTTTTAAAAACCCTTATGTCTGTTAGAACCAAGCTGTCAGTCCAACAAATAAAAATCATTACTAAATTAAACACTTTATTTTCCAAGGCTTTTACTCTGCCTAAAGCATAGACAAATGCCCACACTTCAGTTCACTAAACAGGTAATTGATTTTTAATCAGTACTATTGATGGTTGGACACTGCCATTTCCATATACTTGAGGGAAGTAGGCTAGTTTAAAAGGCCATGTAGCACAAAATGAACCCCCCCACACACAGTGTAGTGTTGTGTATGGGGAAGTGCTTTGATGACATGACATGATGAGATGCCTTTAATTGTGTCACAGTGTCTCATGTCATGATGTAGGAGGTTGGAGCAGAGGCTATTTAAGCAAGGGCTGCCCCTTCCCGCCTCCTCTTCTGGTTGAATGTGACACACCCTCCCACCTCTGTCATAATGTGAGTCTACTGGTTGCTTATAGGCTGGGTAGGAATCTCCCCCCTTTTCCACAGGGTTTTTTGCCTACCCTACACTGTTACAAGGGAGTTGGAGAATTGGCCTTAGGGTGGTGTCATAAATAGGTGGTCATCTGGCAGGTTGTGGGGGAGATGGGGATTAGTTCAGTGTATACCTATGGCACCCCTTTTGGGTGAATGATGGCTCTACCAAACTACCCTTGGAGATCATGTGACTTGGGGATGGGGGGGTTGACTATCCTTGATGCTGGCCAGAGGGTTGAGCCCTTGCCAGAAGTCATGCGACTTGAGGTGTCTCATCCTGAGGTTTTGCCTTCCAGCAGATGGTGCCAAGGGGGGGGGGTAAGCCCAATTGATGGGAACCTCCCCCCATGGGACTCAGGTGTTTCACCCAGGGAAGCTGGGAGGTAAGTCTGGCTGAGACCATCAGTTCCAGCTTTTCCCACATTGGGTCCCCCCTAGTTTGCATATCCCTAGGAATAAAGATTAAATAGATGATAGAATAAATAAAGTGATCCCTGTTTTAATCCAAGCTTTGTGTCTGACCTCGTTATTTTATGTGTTGGTCATCAAAGGTGTGTCCTCCAACTAGGGACAATGACCAAGGACCCTAAAAGAGATGTGGTGGTGGGGAGTAGGAGTTAGTGCTGCTTCTTAGCATCTGCTGCCCGAGGCATCTGCTGCCCATGCCACTCTACTCAATGGTAGGGCCAGTCTTGCTTGCTTCCAACCTAGATTTAAAGTTACAGACTACTGTATTAGTTTTAGTTTCTATAAATCACCATGCATCACAACCAAAGATAAAACATATGTGAATGAAATGAAAACAAATTTTAATCAAGTTTCTGCTATGGTCTTTTTTCATTTCTGCTATAAAATTTGGCACATATGTCCTTAAGAAGGTTGCTGCTGTGCTCAGAATGTTGAGATATTTGTTAAAAAGCCCAAACAAACAAATCCAATATCTTTTGACAAGTACTCCAATACCTTTTCAAATAAATCTACAAGGCACACACCCTTTTCTGTTTGCAACAGTCTTTGTAGATTTTCACACAAGGAAATTATTCCCTGGGGAGATTGGGACAGAAACAGGGCTATTCTAGTAGCAGCGCCCCGTTTCGCATGCCCCTCCATGCTGCTTCCATTTCTCTCCCTGTAAGTTCCATGATATTTTACTAATGAAAGTTCTTCATTAATAAAAAAAATCACGGAACTTACCGGGAGAGAAATGGAAGCAGCACAGAGAGAAGACAACAGGAGATTGCGAGAAGGAAAGGGGCGTGTGAAACGGGGCGCTGCTACTGGAACATCCCCGTTTCTGTCCCGATTTCCCCGGGGAATAATTTCCCCATGTGAAAATCTCCTTTGTCTCCTTGCCATGGCTATAGTCATCAGCAGAACTTTTCCCATGGGAGGGGAAAAGTAGGAATAAGAAACTACACAGTTGTATAATATGGATGTACAACATGCACTACTTCAATATTCCTATGTTTTTCCCTTGTATATGTTGTCATGCTTAGTGCCTGACTTATACTTGTCAGGAGTTAGAGGAGCCTGAACTGTTCATCTTATTTTTCATGTTGTTATAAGTCACTTAAAAAAAATATCTGTTTAGATATAAAATTCTATATTAATTTGAAATTTCTTGAAGCCTGAATTTCCAAATTTTATTCTGGAACTGCTTATGTGTGCTTTTTATTTGAAAAAAAAATGTAGTGTCAGAAAGTGGGTCTGCCATCTTTAATCTACAGTACACATTTTCCTCTTTTGTGGGTAGATATCTGGGCATGGGCAGAACAGGAACTATACATTTTGCTTTGTATCTCAAGTTCTACAAGGGCTAGAGATTATTTGGGTTTTTTTATATATAGGAAAGGTGAGAATTGGAAAATTTGAAGCTCAGTGTGTGTGTGTGTGTGTGTGTGTCTCCTTGCTTCCGTCCTCAGACCCCAATATCCTTATGGTATATTTTGAAAAATATTCAAACATTTAGTAATCTTTAAAGATTGGACTCCACCCACCTCTACCAACAAATTGTAAAATTGCATGTCGTACAATGATACCCTAAAGTCACCAAATCTTGTCTGATCTTAGAAGCTAAGCAGAGTCAACCCTGGTTAGAGTTTGGATGGGAGACCACCAATGATTACCAGGTGCTGTATTTCAGAGGAAGGAAAAACCACCTCTGAGTATTCATTGCCTAAGAAAATCCTCTGAAATTCTTGAGGTCACCATAAATCAACAGGTGACTTGAAGACACCCATACATACGTACACAAAATTATTTGTATCATCTTACTGTGATGAACAGCAGAGCTGGAGGGCCTACTTGACCCATGGATTAGCTTATCATAGCCCTGGGGATGTTGGGACGTTGCTGGAAAGGGAAGAAAAGGTGTCAGTTAATTTGATATATGCTGGAGGTTAAGGGGTTGTTAGAAAAAGCAAGGGAGAAAGTAAAATATTGAAGTTCAGGGAGAGTGAGGAATAGATACAAATTATTAAGCTGACAGAAAATAGTGAGCCAGCTTGATACCAGCAAGCCTTTTTATCCATTGTTACCTGTTGTATCTATGTACATTTGTGTACATTTTCTTTTCTTTAAAAAAACCAAAACAAAACTCTCATCCTCCACCCCACTCTGCCTGAGCTGATTTTTTCAGGGGACTTTCTAGATCTCAGGCTCGAGTCATCAGAGGCCCAGACAATGCATATTTCTGTCCATTTTGGGAGCCACCTTAGTTCCCTATGCAGTTAGCCCTCCACATTTGCAGGTTTAACTTTTGCAGATTTGATTATTCATGAATTATTTGCTCCCACCTCCACTGCTGCCTATGTCATTTTTAATAGGGACTGCAAGCCTCATGAGACTGAGAGAGAATGCAAACAGGTGGTGAGGCTTGTAACTCCCTAATAAAAATGGTGTAAGGCAGCAGTGGGGTCAAGCCCCACCAGCCCCCCACTTCTATCTTGTGAAGGAACCCCACCACCTTGAAGTCGTCTGCAGTGGTTTGAATCAGCAGGTCTTGCTTTTTGTGTGTGTTAAATATGAATTTAATTTAAACATATGTGTTAAATATGTCTATCCTCCTTTATGGATCTGAAACATGGGTCACCTATCGCCACCACCTACGACTCCTCGAGCGCTTTCATCAGCGCTGTCTACGCACAATCCTAAATATACACTGGACTGACTATGTGACGAATGTTGCTGTCCTTGAGCAAGCAGGGATCACCAGCATTGAGGCCATGATATTGAGAACACAGCTGCGCTGGGCAGGGCACGTTTCTAGGATGGAGGACCATCGCCTCCCAAAAATACTACTCTACGGTGAACTCGCCACGGGTCAGCGTAAGAGGGGCGCTCCAAAAAAGCGATACAAAGACTCCCTGAAACAACATCTCAGGCTTGGCCAAATTGATCACCAACAGTGGTCCGCCCTGGCCTCACATCGGGAGGCATGGAGACGCACTATCCACAATGCTGCAGCCTTATTTGAGAACTCACGACGAACAAGTCTTGAAGAGAAACGACAACGCAGAAAGAATCACAACCCAAAAACATCACCCAAGGAGACCTTCTGCTGTGCTTTTTGCAACCGGACTTGTTTATCTCGGATTGGCCTTTTTAGTCATCAGCGCGCTTGCAGAAAGCGCGGGATGAGTCCTTCCTGAATCTTCGTTTGCGAAGAAAAGCCAGAGAGAAATATGAATTTATTTATTTGTTTGTTTGTCCCATTTCTATGCCACCTTTCTCCCAAAGTGGCATAGAAGGCGGCTCACAAAAGAATTAGAATCACAATTAAAACCTATTAAAACATACACAGTTAAAAAAAAGCAGATAAAAACAAAAACAGCATAAAAACACACCCTAATAAAAGCCATAATTATCTGTCAAAGTCCTGCTTAAAAGAGAATGTTTTTGCCTGCCGGTGAAATGACACCAGGGAGGGGGCCAGCCTAGCTTCCCATAGGAGGGAGTTCCAAAGGGTGGGAGCAGCCACTGAGAAGGCTCTCTCTCATGTCCTCACCAAGTGAGCCTGTGATGGTGGTGGGACCAAGAGAAAGCCTTCACCTGCAGATCTTAAAACCCTTGTAGGTTCTTTCAGATATGATCTTTCAGATAGTCGGCGGGGGGGGGGGTAAAGATATTTGCTGGTTTCCCACTTTCATGGGGGGTCCTTTACCCCTAAACCCAATGAGTGTGGGGGGCCAACTGTAGTGACATCTGGGAAAGAGTTTATGAGGAAGTCATAAGGTGGTTGACAGGAGCATAGAGTGAAAAGTAGCTAAGTAACATGGAAAGTGGCTCTGTCCCATATACATATTACATATTTCATCTTGACTGATTAGCACCTAGGATATATGTTAGAGATTATCAATCTTATATTAATAAATTATCCAATATAATATACACCCAAAATCCACTGGATTGTGTATTGTGTTTTTTTTTCCTTATAATGTTGGTAGGTAAACATATAAAACCTGTCTAAAGATTTTGAGCTCTATTCAGATAGAGCTGGCTTTGTCTCGTAGTTTTCATACTTGAGTTTTCCCAAGCAGTGCTTCAGAAATCAGTGAATGAAAATCTGTTAGTGTAGTGACTGTGTTGGCAAACAGTGGACACTGTGCACTGTAGATGCTGGCAGGCAGTCATGAATACTAAAGACTGCTCAACTGAGGAAGTCTATCTTGAGGCTTTTCTCTCCTTCTTCTTCCTGCCTCCCTGCACTTATACGAAGCTCTAATTTCCAGATGGCTTCCACTGGAGATGGAAGAAAGGATCTCTTGTACTTTCTTTGAAAGTCTGGATTTCCCTTAGGTTCCACCACCCCTTGTTAAAAAACACACCATAAAACAAAAAATCCACATACGTTCATCTCTCATCCCCTGTGGAGTATAAGATCTTTCCTGCAAGTCTGAATGTAAATCTTGGAGGTAAGATGGAGCCAGATTCCCACACACAACCTCCTGCCAAAGGGCAGACCTCTGAAGTATAGGACAAAGCAAGATGAATACACTTAAGCATGTACAAAGTGTCTTTACTCTTGTCCCTCAGCAATAAGAGTGAAGACTTGCTTTTTTGCAGTTAGAAAAATGAGAAATCCAAGTTGAAGGAAATGGCTTTCAGTCTAGCTTCTGCCTCAACCAGATGGCTAATTTTAATGAGCCTTTAAATGGTGTGCTTATTTGTGTGCTATACTTTCCTCTTTCTTATTTTTTAAAATGCTTTAAAACTATTTTAATTCATTCAGTGCTTAGTTTTAATATAACAGCGTATTTAGGTGTTTTCCCCCATTGCTCTTTAATGCTATGACATTGGCTTTTAGCTATGTTTTGTTTTAATTCCTTTTGTAAGCCCACAGTAGAAGAAAGGCAGGATTTAAAATGAATAAATACATGAATAACATTTTTTCAAAACTAACCACATGTGAGACTTGAGTTAGATGAAGGAGAATTTCATCTGTTGTTTTTTTTTAAATAAGAACAATCTACAATTTTAATTATGTCATCTGAAGAAGGAGCTTGAGATGGAGGAGGGAGAATGTGGGAGAAAGTGAAACAGACCAAATCATCCATTAGCCTACCCACAGGGAAATTTAAGTGTTTAGCTCTAAAAAGACTGGCTCTGAATCTCTGTGTATTCACCCATGTGTTACACTGGCAGCACAACCCTGGCTTGGGTGTCCTACTGGTTTGGGTATGAGGCAAGCGAAATGACCACACAACAGTCCTGGGCTCGAAAAAGAAGGCTATTTTATTAATGACAACAAATAGAAAAACATAATAGGCATACTTTCATTAATCAAGCAGACATAGGAAGGAGACAAAAAGATGCATACACAAGCAGAGTTACACACAGCTGCAGAGCAAAAGCCTTTGTCCACCTTATATATGTTTTTCCGACTGAACCTTTGAAGTCCACTGGCCCAGGAAGAGGAGGAAGGGAACCTTCCCATGATAATTAAGAGGGGAAAATCTTCTCATGCCAATTACTGCACTAGGTGCCAGGATGTATTGGAATATCTTTATCTCATTGGCCTTCTTGGATAACATTTTCATCTCCTCCCACAACCCTCCAGCTGCAGAGAGAAAACTCTCCTTGACCCATTTTCTTACAGGTAAACAGATGCAGCCTGAACCATCTTTTGCTAAAGCCACACAGGGCCTAACACCATGTTTCTGATGCTCATTAGAGTTGCCCTTTACAGTCTCTTCATCTTTAACAGCTACATGGAAGGCAAATGCAACAAGAATCTCACCATAGTGGGACCAACTTTATCAACTCTTCTTTGTCAGTGCAGATGGTTGATAATTTCATTTCAGTTTGCTTTCCAGAAGAATTTACCAATTTTCAGAGTGTTCTTCATATTCAGGATGGAAAGAATGTGAAGTTTTGAAAATGTTAATGTTTTAAAAATAAATGACCATTTTGGTGGCTGTAGCCATCCCTTTTGCTGTCAATTTTTGAAATCTGCAAAATTTTAACAGGATACCAAATATTTAGGACAAACGTTCTGAATGATTGGCACTCCTCTTTTTAGGTTCCTTATCACCTTCCAAGATGATAAATTTATTGGACTCCTGAAATGGTAGGCCATTTCCCCTCATTACCTGACCTTACATTGTGGCAACAGAGTGGTACATGCACACCCATGACCCATGCATGAACTGGTGCTTCTCTTTCCCATGCTGCTCATGGAAGCATAGAATTGGAAGAGACCAGAAAGGACATCCAGTCCAACCCCCTGCTAGGCAGGAATACCCAATCAGAGCATTCCTGACAGATGGCCATCCAGCCTCTGTTTAAAAACCTCCAAAGAAGGAGACTCCAACACACTCTGAGGCAGCATATTCCACTGTTGAACAGCTCTTACCATCAGGAGGATCTTCCCAATGTTTAGGTGGAATCTCTTCTGTACTTTGAATCTATTGCTCTGTGTCCTAATCTCTGGAGCAGCAGAACACAAGCTTGCTCCTCAATATGACATTCTTCTAAGTATTTAAACATGGCTATCATGTCACCTCCTAACCTTCTCTTCTCCAGGCTAAACATAGGCATGGTTTCCACATCTTCCAGATGTAACTTCTATTATAAATTATTTTTTAAAAAGAAAGAGAGAGGGGGGCTGACTACATGAGGGGGAAAAGGTGAATTGATGCATATTCACACAAATTTGATGCAGGGTTGACCTATCTTAATGGTGGTTTGGCAAAATCACAGGCATGTGAGGCTATCTGCTCTTGCTGTCCCAACAGGCATGCCTGCGATTCAAGATAGCGACTGCAACTCGTGTTTTCATTTTGGCCAGTTGCCGCCACTGAATTTTTTAATTTTATTTTTTAGAAAAATGCATATCTAAGATGTGGATGTACGATAGTGTGCTATTCTGCCTAAATAAACATAAAAAGTAAAAGAAAAGGGCATTTTATCACATGATCGCTCCCTCACTAAATCGAAAATCAAGATGGCAGTTCTGGGATGCTTTCCCTCTAAGCAAGCTCCGTCCTCTGCTCCTATCCAGCCAATCAACTTTCTACTTCCACTTTTCTGGGGTATGCGAATAAATGCGATCACCTGTCCTAATGATTGCTAATGTGCATTCCCCACAGAGTTTTTTTAAAACATCAGGGAAACTCCTGAGGGCTGTTCCCTCAGGGTTTATGGTAGATTTGGCCCCCTTCCTTCTGAGTACGGCGGTATTATGTGGGATCCCATTAAGCTAGATAGGATTCTAAGTGAATTCTGAGAGGATTGTTTTCACCATTTAGACAGGCCCAGGAGTGTATTCCCTTCCAAGAACTTTGCAGCTCATATAGAACACATCACGAAGAGCCTTTTCATTCTTTCTGTATTCTGAAAAGGCAGCAAGACTTTTCCTCTATCCCTTGGTTCGTGTGTTTACGTGTGCACCCAATCAGCACACAAGAGTGTGAAAGGGAATCAGAGACCTGTGAGTCTCTTCCTTATCTTCACACAGCTGGGCTTTTCTTCTTTTGCCTGCTCACAATCTCCTGTAACAAACTGTGCTGCTGACCACAAACATGCTTTGCATTTCTTTTGTTGAGGTAAGAGGGAATGTTGTGGAGGGGGAGCTCATGTTTTTCCTGTCAGTATGACTCATGTAGAGGAAATGATTATGTTCAACAGGGGAAGTATATGTTCATCCCATGGAGGGGCTGGAATTGAGAGTCTATGAATATCTACACCCCTTGATTTCATATAACCCATGGAAAGGCAGAAAGGTGGACACATAGTCTGGTATATGTACCAAGATGTGCATCTGTATCATAGATTATCTACAAGACACAAACTAATGCACGTTACAAACTCTACTGAAGCTAAGACTATTTATCAGTGGCTACAAATTATGATGTTTATATGTAATTTTCAGTATTAAAGGAGGAGTTGCTGCTGCTGTTGTTGTGTGCCTTCAAGTTCTTTCTGACTTATGGTGACCCTAAGGCAAACCTATTACAGGGTTTTCTGAGGCTGAGAGTGTGTGACTTGGCCAAGGTCACCTAGTGGGTTTTCATGGTCAATCGAGGATTTGAACCCTGGTCTCCACAGTCAAATACCAATTCCTGGAGAACATAAATGAGAAGGTTCTAATGCCCTTATTCCTTGCTTATGACCTCCCATAGTCATCTAGTTGGTCACTGTGGAAACAGGCTGCTGAAGTAAATAAGCATTTGCTCCGATCCATCAGGGTAGTTCTTATATTCTTAAACAGACAATAATTGCATATAATTGAAAAGTGGGACTCTCTTCCTAGATGTTGCAGAGAAAGATTCAATATGTTCTTGTAGAATTCCCATGTAGACAGCAAGAGCATGATCCAGCAAAACCTAAGCACCTTTAAGTCCTACTGATTTTAGAAGAAGAAACAAGTTAAGCACCATGGAAGTCAATAAATATTAAAAGTGCTTAATTGGGAAGATGGCACACAGACTCAATATGCAGAGTTCAAAGTTGTTGTGTTTTTGTTTTTGTTTTGCTGATGACACAACATGTAACTGTATCTCACTTTGTTCTTCTGACAGTGTAGTCTTATCCCTTTTCCTCCCTTTTTAGTGAACCAGAGTATCCCAACTAGCTGATTTTCTTCTTTGTTTCTGTAGGTTATGTTTGGAATGTCTGGAGTTAGCGAGTTGGAGGCTGTATTGATTTACATGTGAGATCAAGAGAAAAAGTTGTTCAATAAAGCAGTAGGAAGTAAAGTAGTATCAGGAGAGAATTTGAGTTGTCAGAATTCCAAACATCAGGTTTATTAGACTTTTGCTTGTACCTAATAGCTCCTCTGAGGATGCTACTCAGTAACAACTGCTCAGTTAGTTCTGGCATGAGATTCAGCAAAGGCATCTTCTAGGTAAGGTAGTTACTGGTAGGGAAGCATCATATCTGTAAGTAGGGACAATTTCCTGCTGCTTCTGTTGTGCTACCTCCTGCCAGCATGTATAACATTTTGCAAAACTGCTTAGACATCAAGCTATGTGGCATTTATCTCTTTCTCCATGGAATCCCAAATTGTATTGCCTCATTGCCTGTTTTGTATTCTGTGCACCACATTAATTCTTAAAAAGTTGCTCACAGATCCATTAAACCACCCATTGCAAAAGATTGCAACATAGTCTATAGAGAACCTGTTTGTATCACAAATTCACAAAAAGCTGTAGAGGTATGAATATCTTGCTGCTCTCATAACTTTGAATAGTAAACTTCTTGATGTTATTTTCATTTTCATTTTTTGTTACTTATTTTAAAATTGTTCCTGTTCAATGGTATGAAAATTACCAATTTCTTCCCCTACTGCAGTTGTTGCTAAAAAAAGAAAGAAACAGGAAATAGAAGAGGCTTGCCTATTGCATTAATGTTTTCTCAGGTATCTGTGTGTAGCATTGCAGCTGCCAATATTCAGTAGTGAGATTGCTCAGCACAATGTATGCACTGACTCCATTTAACCATGTTATATCTGAGGTGATATTTGATTATCTGAAAGTTTTACCAGCAGTTTTACTTCTTTGGTCACTCATTCACACATGCAGCCCTTCTGCTAAAGACTTAGACTTCAAGTAGTGACTAATGTGTTCGTTGTGAACCAGCCAGTGTGTGAAGACCATGTGCTTTCTGGAGATACAATTCTTCACAGAATTTCTCTTCAAAGGAAGCAACAAATAATTTTAGCAAGTTTCTCCCCGCTGCAAGAAAGTCTTCAAAAATGCAAGACTATTTGAAGTTCAGAATTTATTCTGCACAAAATGGGAACTATTTGGGAATTTATTCTGTATAATATTTGCACATGGTGTTTTTTGTACACAAAACAGAATTTTCTGTTCTGGAAACAGCACGTTCTGTGCAGAAAATGATATGGCTAAGATTCTTCTCAGTCCAAAATTCTCCTTGTCACAGTTTCCCGATATTCAAGAAACATGTTTCTGAATTATTTTTTGAGTAGTCTTTCCTTCACCTAGTGCTCACTCCCTGGTTAAAATAAATGTGTATAATACTAGAAGTTCTGACCCCCCTCAATCTCAATAATATTGGCTATTTAAGCCATTAAGTAATCTTTTGTTTTCTTTTTATCTCTGAAATATAGCTTATGATTGTTCCTTTTCTTCTCATATGAACCATTATACAATATGAATCACTTAGCTCTTTGGCTGCATATTCTGTTGCATGTTACAGTTGTATGTGTGTTTCTAGGCAAGTTTGAAGTTAATTGTCTTGTTGCATTAATGGCTACAGTTCATCATCCAATATCAAGCAGTAGGGTGCTTTATATTAATGTCACTGATTCAATTGTGTTGCAATGAGCTATTCAGATGGTCCTGTTGTGCTTTTTTCTGTGTATTAAATTTGTCTGTAGCTAACATTCTGTATAAATTTGTGATGTGTACAGTTGGCCCTCCATATCCACAGGCTCTGGATCTGTAGATTCAACCAACTGTGGGCCAAAAAAAGATATTAAAAAAAAAATTCCAGAAATCTCTGTGTGGGGGGCTTCAGGGGCTCCCAGGAGACACTGAAGTGTCCATGGACTGGGGCAGCAGGTGTCCAGTAAAGCTGGGAGATTGGAAGAGGTGGGGGCTGCTGTGCGAGGAATGCTGCTTTCACATTGCCACCATTTTATATAATGGCATTTGATTATCCACAGATTTTGGTATCTGTTGGGAGCCATGGAACAAATCCCCCATGGATATGGAGGGTTGACTGTATTAGTACAATAATTATTATGAAAGCTACATATATCATTCATCTCTGGGGCAGGCAAAAATGGAATATTTCAATAAGTGTATTGGATTATATCCAGCCAATTCATACACTGTATCCAATGGTGCTGGTCCACCAGAAAACACCACTGGTGGAATTTGTCTTGCCATTCATTTTAAAGGATGTGTATTTTTGGTGCATTTCATTTCCCCAGATTGTCCTGTAAGCCTTGCAAATACATCTTGAGTGGTGCAAAAAAACCACTTTTATTGAGGTGGTTGAATGTAACAAAATTCTCAACACTACAAGGTGTGCACTTTTGTGAATTATAGTGTAAGTGTAATTGCACACAGAGAGAGTTGATAGATGTGTTAGAATCCTGATAAAGCACCGTCAGCTTCAAAATAGATTGTACTTTCACACACATGGTACAGAGTTTTGTGCTATCTCCAACACAAGAAGTTTGTCAGCACAGGGAGAAAAGAAATGTGTGAAACTAGCTCTCATTCTTGAATAACAGGAATGCCACATTCCAGTGAACTGAACACTGCTATACTATTTATGAACTTTGTTACTGAAAACAAGCAAAAAACTAATTATACTCACTCTTTATTGACTAGGCTGGTGAGCTTGTTTGGTATTATAGTTGTCCATACAATGGCCTTTTAATAGGGCCTGGGTCAGTTTCATCTGCACCATGAGTGTTTAACATGTAGTATTTAGGTCACATGCAACCCTGAACAACACTTTTTTTTTGTACCTATTGGAGTCTGGCAGAATAATATCCCTTTAAGTGCAGAAGAAAAATGTTGAAGCAACATTTTTGACGTGGGCTTGTGCACAGCTCTAGCTAGGCAGAGGACTGACTATCAAACACTCCTAAAAATATACACTCTGTGATAGTTACTGTTGTGGGTTAGTATAGAGGAGTGTTGGTATCCTGGAATATTGCTGTTGGATTTCTTATCAAGGTTTGCTGTATATATTCTGTTTGTTTTGTTCTGGAACTGAAGATAAAGCCTCCAGAAGGACCTTGCTGCTTGTAAATCTTCTTATTGTGGGTGAAAGTGGGTCAGAGCAGTGATAAAGCCTGCTAGCTGAAGCCTTTGTTTTTCAAGCCATATTCTACCGTGTAGTTAATCTGCTCTTTGGCTACTCCTGGGTCTAGTTCATCCCCAGGCTGTGCCAGCCACCTGTCAGTGTGCCTATACTGATTGGACAGAGTCTCCCCCTCAGTTTTTCTGGATAAAATCTCTCCAAAAGTGTCGCTGACCTTCAGCCTTCAGGGAGTGCAAATCTGCTCTAAAAATACTTGATCCTTCTCACATTACATAATTATAACACTGTATTTAACTTTAATGGCTGCATTCTATAGAATCTTAGGGTTTGTAATTTGGTGAGGCACTAGAGCTCTCCAACAGAGAAGTCTAAATATCCTTCCCTAAACTATAAATCCCAGGATTCCATAGGCTAGAACCATGGCAGTTAAAATGGATCAAAGTGCTATCATTGTGTAGTGTGAAAGACCCACTTGTTTTATTAGAGCTTCCCTCCTCCAACCCCTGTGTCTCCCTCCCAATGAAAGTGATATCGTTTTAAGAGTTTCTCATGGCACTTTTTGAGAAGCACAAAATGTTTTGATTTTCAAATCTCAGCTTGGGTTTGGAACATAAATTATTCCCATTTCGGTCTGAATCAGTCCACGCTGAAACAGGCTGTTTTCTGAAGAATTTAAAGTGGGGTTTGAATCAAATCATGATGTTGCATACATTTACTTGCTACATTTTCTTTCCACTGCATGGCAGGGCCACAGAAAATAATACTTTCTGAACAGAACAGAATATTTTTATTATATATCCCACCTTCTGCCAACACATGACACACAAGATATCTATCAGAGGTAAAATCACAACTATAAAGCAATTAAATATATAACAATAAAATGAAATGGCCAACCATGCCAGTCAAAGCCCTGCTCAACAACAGCCTGATCTAGATGCTAGAAACCTATCTAGTAATATATATATATCTTTGCATACTATTTAAGGACAAGAAAGTTGTTCTGTTTTATAGGGAAATCCAGAGTCTGGAGCAGCTACCAAGAAAGGTCTCTCTTCTACCTCTTTCCCCCAAAATAACTCCAAATGTAGTGAGAATTAGAGCTTACCTCAAAAACACTAAAGGCTTTATCACATGAGGCAGTAAATCACAGTAGGAGCAGGATAATTGCATCTTTCACTGAGACTTACCTCACATCACCTCTTTTCTGTTATCTCTGTGAGAGATCAGTTGGCAAGCATTTTTTTTCATTCATGCAGAACCCCAATGAATGACCTCCTTTCCCACTTCTGTGGTGCTACATTTGAAGTGTGATAAATCAATTCTGCTTTAATCCCAATTTGGGGTAATCAGTGGGTGGGCTTTAGGTGTTGCTTAGGTGTCCTTTGCTTGCCAGTGATCTTGGACTATCACCGATTGATCAGACTAAATTAATCACTAACTGAGGGCTCATCTATATGAGGCAATAAAATATGGATTGATGCACACTAACACCAATTTGCAGCAACTTTCATTTGTCTCCACAGTTTTTTTCCAAGATCACAGGCATGTGAAGTCATATACATTTGTTGTTCAAATGGGCATGCCTGTGAATCAAGATGGCAGGCACAAGTGAATTACTTGCGTTTTTGTCACCAGTTGCCGCTTAAACAGAAAAGAGGGGGGGAGGCTGTTTCGTCGCCTTGGCACATGATCACTATGGTGAAGATCCAAAATGGCAGTTCTGGGTGCTTGCCTTGCCAGCAAGCTCTACCCCCTGTGCATGTCCAACCAATCAGCTTTCCACTTCTGCTCTTATTGGTAATGCAAAGCAAAGTGGAATTGGTTGTCCTGGTGAGCTGGTTGTCCTGGTTGACCTGGTGAGCACATTTTCTTTGGAGTTTTTTTTTTTTTTAAAATATATGGGAAAAGCTGCAAAGGCTTTTCCTGTGAAGTATTTTGAGTCCCCCCACTTCCTTCCAAATATGGCAGATTGAAGCGGGATCCAATTGGGACAAAACAAATTCTCCTTGAATTCTATGAGGAGTATTTTCACCATTTAGACGAGCCCTGGTTTCCTGACTAAGCAGATTTAATCAGTGTCATCTGCCAGCAATTAATCTAGTCTATACCAAATCAGGAAGTCTTCCTCCCCCGCCCCCCAGGGGCTTTTTAAAGTTAAGCCTCCTTTACATTTATAGTTTTCCTGGGGTGTGTGTGTGTCTGTGTGTGTGCATGTGTGCTAAACTAGGCACACACTGTAGAGTATTGGGTGGTACTGGGTAGGCAATACAAAATGCTGCAGGTGATAAGGTGTTAGCGCAAACAAAGGCTACCATGCTGGAAAAATTATGAAGACGTGCTAAGGAAGAGAGTGGTCCCGATTGCATAGTGCATTTGAAAAGAACATAATTTTAGTGGGAGAAGAGACTGGTGTGATAAAGTCCTAAAATTCAGGCATATTTGTAAAGTAGATATAGTCTTTAAATAGCCTGGTCCCAGGCTTTGTAGATTATTACCAGAACTTTAAATTCTGCCTAGAAAGAGACAAGGTATCCAGTAAATCTGTTAAATCAAAGGATTAACATATTTTCTGTAACTGCTCCCACTCAACAGACTGACTGCAGCATTGTGAACCGGCTGAAGTTTTTGAACAGGGGAAGGCCAATTACAACACGTTACTGAAATCTAAAAGGATGTGACTAAGGCATGTGTTACTGTGGCCAGATCAGAGATTTCCAAGAATGGCTGCAGTTTGCAGTAGCTTTACCTTGGCAAACATACTCCTTCACAATTGTAGCAGTATGATTCCATTTTGACTGCCATGACTCCTTCCCATGGAATCCTGGGATTTGCAGTTTAGGGAGAAGCACTTAGAATTCTCAGCCAGACAGCTCCTGTAGTGCCTCTGACCCCAGGATTCCATAGGAAGGAACTATGACAGCTAAAGTGGAATCATAGTGCTATAATTGTGTAGTGTGAAAAGGCCCTAGGACATTAACATTTGAAGCTGAATCCGGAAGTGTATGCAGACAGTGAATGAGTCTTCAAAGGGACCATGTCACCATGTCTCCCAGACTAAATTCATGAAATCCTCATTTCATAATCTGCTTTTCAACCAGCCAGGAACAGCTTTTTCTTATTTGGAGCAAGCTCTGGATCCTCCCTCATCCAGCCCATCATTGATATCCGACATGGATTTAGAACCAGAACAGCTGTGTGTGGGATTTTGATGGGAAGTAGAGAGAAGAGTAAAGAAAAGATCAAGCAACAATATGTATGACTTAAAGGCCTTTGTGGCCATTAAGATAATATTATTTACCTATTTTGTTTTATAGCTTATACCACTGGGATAATGTCCTTTGGGAAGATACAGAGGGAAGCAGAGGGGATAAAATCTGTTTGCATAGCTGTAAGCCATCAAGTAGGCCAAGATTAAATAATGAGATCTTCAATAGTCTGTAATGGAATAACATTAAGCATTTTGAGTTCAGTGGGCAGTTAGATACACTAATGGAGGTGCCATGCTGGGCAGGCATACATTTGAGCTGGAATTTCTTATGAGGGGGTGATTGCACATTGTGATATGACTAGCAGTGTTAAATGCAATGAAATTCCCAGCCAGAAAAATGAGAAGATTAAGGTCCCTCTACCAGATAACGACTCACTGAAGGAACATAATAGTAGCGAAAGACAAAAACTGAAAACAGATGATTTCCCATTTAATACTCCATTGACTTCCCTCCTTGAGGCATCACCTCCACCATGATAGCAGCACTCTGTATTTTCATCCACAATCAAATTCAAGCTGTTTATAGGGCATGCCAGGACGTCACTAGCTGTCTGCCTATGCTCTGCCTGTTCTGTTTGTCTGTTTATATGGTCAATCTAGATCTTGTTTTTTTAAAAAAATGGTTTACCTGGAAAAATGTTTTATTGGAGCAGTTCCAGTTTAATTTTATTTAGAATTAGGATTTTAGTGACTGAACTCTAAGTAAGTACTGCAAAATACATCAAGATTTTACTTTGGCCATCAATAAATATCACCAGTTTCTCTTTCCAGTGTAAATTTGGTCTTTTCACTGTCCATTATTACTTTCATGGCCATAAACATACATAAAAAAATAATAATCTATTTTTGTCTACAATTGATGGCAAGCTCTATCTGGTCTAAATAAATTAGCAGTGTATTTAGTGCTTAATGGAATGGGGAAATTGTGAAATGTTGGCATTGGCACATGTATAATTTTCACAAGATCTATAGTTTCCAGGATTTTGAGACATAAGTGTGCTGGCTTTCAGATCTAACCCTTGGTCTGTTAAAAGCTCGGTACCATTGTATTTTCAACAAACCATATCTTTTTCTTCTTTTCTTATGTATAATTAAATTTGAGCTTGGAACTACTACTTGAGCTACTTTAAAAATAGAACATTACTCATGAGTCATGAATTCTTGTAAATAACACATTATTCATAAGTAAGAAATCATGTAATACATTATACTATTGCGTTAGTAGCAATATTGGCCAATATCCTGCAATAGCAAATGTAGCTATGACAGTGGAGCTCCATCATCATAGCTACTTCTGCTGATGCCGCACAACCTACTCTTAAGCCAGACAGCACCCCAGCCAAAGGACTTCTGAAGTGCCAAAAATCAGGAAACTGGGAATTGGTAACGGTAGAGCTCTCCCAGTCACAGCACATGTGGAGAACAGGCAGCTGGAGAGACCCCTTGGGACCTTAGAATCATAGGGTTGGAAGAGATCACAAGGGCCATCCAGTCCAACCCCCTGCCATGCAGGAATGTACAATCAAAGCACTCCTGACAGATGGTCATCCAGCCTCTCTTTAGAAACCTCCAAAGAAGGAGACTCCACCACACTCCGAGGCAGTGCATTCCACTGCTAAACAGGTCTTACCATCAGGATGTTCTTCCTAATATTTCCCGGTTATTCAATGTGCAGTTCTTTGGAAACACTTCAGTTGGAGTACTGCTTGGTTTGAGAGGTCAAATTTGTTCATTTTAGAGTCACATTTGGTCATTAATGGCTATATATGTGAATCTCCAAAGTCACAAGATCATACGTCCAGCTTACAATTTCATACATACTGAACAAGAGGCCAGCCATTATTTTTTACTTTTAAATGAAAAACAAAAACTCAGTAATGTTTATCTTGTTCATGTTATAATGTTTCATAGTTATGGCATTGACCAACATTGCTAATTTTAAAGTTTTAGTTCTGAATGCTGAAATAAAAGAGCTACAGAATTTGTTGTAAACTGTAAATGTTCATACCCTAAATTTTTTAGCATTTCACTGTATAACTTATGTGAAAAACACTACAGAAAGACCCAGATATGGTATTATTTTTTTAAAAAAAGAAAAGGTTTTGATTCAAAAGTCTGTGGACTCTTCTAGACTGCTTCTGATCTAGAACACTTCGCTGGCACCATGCAGTAGGTGTACTCCTTCTGAAAACATCAAAAGCCAACCAACATGTAGGAATGTGTGATTTTGGTCTCTCTCTCTCTCTGGCTTTTCTTCGTAAATGAAGATTCAGGAAGGACTCATCCCGTGCTTTCTACAAGTGCGCTGATGACTGAAAAGGCCAATCTGAGATAAACAAGTCCAGTTGCAGAAAGCACAGAAGAGGGTCTCCTTGGGTTTTGTTTCCAAGTTGTGATTCTTTCTGCGTTGTCATTTCTCTTCAAGACTTGTATGGCGTGAGTTCTCAAATAAGGCTGCAGCATTGTGGATAGTGCGTCTACACTTTTCTGTATAGTCCTACTGAATATAAGGTGCACCATCTGGAATTAATGTGCTGAACAGAACCAAGGAAACCATATTTTGATAGCATAACTCTCCTGTAGCCTCCAAGTCTTGATCTTGGCACTGAAACATGTTCTAGGGACAAGCCCTAGTTCAAATGATTATACCCTGCTAATGGAATTAGAGGTCACTTTAGTAATGCTTTTGGGTTAACATTCAGATTAATTTACTAGGCTTCTGCTTCTATTTTATGTTTTCCCTCCCCTACTAAGCCTATAAGGCAAGAGTTGGGCAAAATACAGGTCAGGAAATATGTCTTGTTGCCTCCATTAGTTTAATAGCAACCAAGAGTGACAGCATTTTGCTGTAGGAATTGCTCTCTGTGCAGTCACAATTCTTGTCAGAGCTGGTTTCTGTTTCAGTAAATATATGGGGGGGGGGGAGTATTACCAGTGATTATCTTGCCCATCAATGGATGTTTTTAATGCCATGAAGTTAAAGATGATGCTACCCATCTGATTAAAATTTTACTTCTGAATTTGTTCTTAATTTTACAAACTGTAAATAATCTACAGTAGCATCTCTGCATCTGCGGGGGATTAGTTCCGGGCCCTCCCGTGGATTGTGAATTCTGTGGATAATAGCAAACAGCATCCCTGGGGCCATCCTGGAGAAGGGGGGAGAGATTGCTCCCTTTGCCCCCGCATCACCATTTCTGCCCCAGGAGCAATCCTGGGGGCAAAGGGAGGAGGGAGGGAGATGTCTCCTCCTCTCCCTTCACTTCCTTAGTCCCCGCATTACTATTTTGGCCTGCATCACCATTTCGCTCCTCCTCCCCATCCACCCCCCCCATTGCCATTTGCGGATAATTGACTCAATGGGTGGCGAATCAGCGGATGCGGGGGTGCTACTGTACTCTTAAAGCAGTTGTTTGGTCGCCTTTGCTTTTCAGAAGGCTGTAACACCAGGTAGCTTTTTCTTCTAATAATGCTGGTTGTTAAGTGCCATAACAGTAAAGAATAGGTAAGTAAGAAATATCAATTTACCTGTCAGTTGTGTAATTCCACTAAGTGTTGGATTCAGTTTTTAAAAAAGAACAATAAGTAAAGTCTTCTGTATTGGAAGTATATAACTGTATTTGGCCTTTCTTCTTTTGCTAGTTGATGTCAAGTTGACTTTTGACTTATGGCAACCATTCGAATGAGAACTCCAAGTCACCCTGTCATCAACAGCTCTGTTCAGGTCTTGAAAACTCAGGGCTATAACTTCCTTGATTGAGTCTATCCAATGGGATCTTCCTCTTTCCCTACTGCTTTCTATTTAGCCTACTCTGACACGTTTTTATTGTGATCAACACTGTCTACAGATGTGGTATCAGAAAATATTTTAATTTTGGGAGGTGGAGAAGGATGCTTAGGATTCCAAACAATAAACAGGAAATTAAAGTGTTTCCTTTTATTATCATAGAGCCTACTAATATTAACTTACTGTCATTTGAAATAATGATATGTGTTAGAGCCTCACATGGAAGTCACCTTAAATCTCTTCAGATAACAAATTTTCCCTCTTGGTAACTGCTTTATGTAATTGCCCACCTTGCCTTGAGCAGTTTTCATGATTCTGTTGCAAATCTTTTCACATTGTCATGGTTGTATGATAAAATTCGCCCAGTATCTGGTGAACTGCTGCACCTAAATAGTCCTTTTGATGTTGGTAGCAAATGTCATGTGGAGCAAATTTAAAATGCCACCTGTGATGTGTGAACTGGTTCAGTCAGAAATGGACACCAGATGTTGCATGGATCCTCATATTATTCCTAAGGAATGCCGTGTATGCAGATGTTGAAGTGCAGATCTTATTAGTCTCAACATAGCTCCACATTATATATTTATTAAATTTATACCTGCCTTCCACTGAAATCAGTGCTCATTAAACATTCTTCAACAGCACATCAGCAGCACCAAAAGTGTCTCTGAATAAGAATGTCTTTCCCAAAGATTGGAAGTAATGAGCTACAAATAATATAATTAGCTGCAATGAGTTACATATAGGCAGGTTCTAAAAGGGACAAGTGAGTACATTATTATTTTTTGAAGGTGCAACAAGTAGTTTATTTTAGCTATAGAGATTAACACACGAGGCAAAACAACAACCCAGAATTAAAGCAGGATAGCAGCTCTATGGCCGAACCTTATCACATGACCTCTTTGCTGTCCTATTGCTGGGGTGCAATCACCCAATTAATGTGCTACTCCTTTTCATTGATGGGGAAAACCCATCAATAGACTCTTGGTGCTATTCCAGAAATTTGCTAGTAGGATAAGTCTATTCACTTCAATGCCAGCATTAGAACAGTCACAGGGGCCTGATTTTCCTCCCTCCTCCTCACTATTTCAAAGCAGGGTAACTCAATGCCTATTAGTTTGTAATTGTTTTTATTTATTTTTTAATTAGTAAGAGCTGTTCAGAAGTGGAATACACTGCCTCATAGTGTGGTGGAGTCTCCTTCTTTGGAGGTTTTTAAATAGAGGCTGGATGGCCATCTGTCTGGAATGATTCGATTGTGTATTCCTGCATGGTAGGGGGTTGGGCTGGATGGCCTTTGTGGTCTCTTCCAATTCTATGATTCTATGATTTTGCTGTGTTTTTGTAATTACAACAAAATGAGAAATAACATTACTTCTATAATTTTAAGTCATTTTTGCTGTAATTATTCAAACACAGCACAGATAAAAATAATAACCTAAGGTATGGGGTAGGCCTGCTTTGGAATAGTGAGGGGGAGGGACGAGCATCAGGCCATGTCCTGCCATTTGACTGCTCTCATGCTGGCATTGAAGCAAAGAGACTTATCACACTAGAGGAGTTTGGAAAGCAGCAGAGTTGTATGAAAGAAGATACACAATGTTTTCAAAGAGGTATGTTCTTGTTTCCTTTTTCATGCTATTGCAATGGCAAAACAGCCTCATGTGATAATCTCCTACTTCATAAAGTTAATTTCAAAGGGCAATTTTAGGCATTTTAGAATTATTTTGAGTGGAATGCTTCAGGTTTAAAGCAATTCTCTTATCGATCCTGATATTTTTTTCCAGTAGTGAGTTGAAATAGTGTATTCTTTTGGTAATGTTACTGTCAGCAAATGACTGTGTGTGTGGGGAGGGGGGCTCTGTAATAAGTTAAAAAATGAATTATTTTCCAAAAGTAATTTACCAGGCTCTGGAGCAGCCTGCCACCACAGTTCAAGCTAGGTTGGGTTCCCTTGGCAGTGAGTTCCCAGAGCCTTGGACCAATCAGACACTCATTAGCCAAATATAGCAAATTTCCTCTCTGAACTTAATTAGAAGGAAGAAAGGGATAAAGAAGATTGTGTGTGTGTCCCTATTTCATGCAGAGCTATAGAATCTTCTTTTTTGTTCTGTCTGTCTCTCACCAAACACTTAGAAGCTATTGTAACTGTTTGGAGCATAGGGGCTCCATGGCTTTGTGGCTTATTTATTTTTAGGTATACATTTTATCTTTTCAAATGTATTTCAGGTAAAGGATGGAGGGTGTGCTCAGTAGTTGTGAGAAAATGCCACAGGATGGCACATAATCTTCAAGTTACTTTCTAAAGTGTCTAACACCATTTGGGATAGCCTACATTTTAAGGTACCAAATGTTAAGACCCTAAGAAACTTGAGAGTGCTTCCATTTGTTAGTTTGCTTATACTCTTAAAATGACACAAGGAACAGGGAACATGCCTTAATTAATAATTATACTTACATCCTAATGTTCTCTCAGGAATGGGTCTTAAGCCAACTTGCAATAGAAGTAGAAAAAATAAGTACATTTAAAACATAAAATTAATATCAGCACAGCAGATGTACATGACAATTTATAAACAAACTAGTTAGAGAAAATGCAGCACCTACCCTGTTAGAAGCCCCTTTTCCTTTGCTCAAAGTGCTATCCAACCCAACATAGCTGGAGCAATTTTGCCAAGACGAATGGGCAAACGTAGCAGGGTCCAGATGCATAAAACTGACACAGATGTATCCAAGAAGACTCACAGCTGCAATTCTTGTGAAAGATGTTTATACCAAGTACAGTTGGCCCTCTGTATCCATGGATTTGGCCCCCATGGATTGCACCATCCATGGCTTGAAATTTTTTTAAAAAACCAAGAAACAAACCTTGGTTTTGCCATTTCACAGTATGTAAAGGACACCATTTTACTACAGCATTGTATGTAATGGGACTTGAGCATCCATGGATCCACAAGGGGTCCTGGAACCAAACCCCAGCAGATACGAAGGACCCACTGTACTGGTTCAGGAGGGGTTGAATGCTTATGCAGCCAGTAAGTGCCTGCTTGTTTTAATTTGTTAAGTTTTGTGCCATAATGAAAACATTTTGTACCTTCACAGTGTTATGTATCTTGTGTGTGTCAAATAGTAACAATGCAATTAAATCAATTTCAGTTTCAGGTTGTAGCACAACAAAAGGTCAAAAGGGGTTAATACTTCCACAAGTACTGTAAAAGTAACTCTGCAAGTATTGTAAAATTATCTCTGTATTGTAAAAGCAACATGATGTTTCTGCACTTTCCACCTCATAAAGGTTATCCTGTGGCACACAGACAAGCCCCAGGAATTGTGATAGCCTGAATTGTGAAAATGGTTGTATGAGGGATTCTAATTCTCTGTTATCTGTTAAAGAAGTTGCTAGGCACCATTGTTAAAACAGGTTCATCAGCTTTGATGTTGTTGTTGTTGTTGTTGTTGTTGTTGCTGTGTGCCTTCAAGTCATTTCCGACTTATGTTGACCCTAAGGTGAATCTATCATGAGGCTTTCTTAGCAAGATTTGTTCAGAAGAGATTTGCCATTACCTTCCTCTGAGGCTGAGGGTGTGTGGCTTGCCCAAGATCACCCAGTGGGTTTCATGGCTTAGTGGGGATTCGTGAATCTGCTCTGGATTTTAGTCTCAGCTTTAAAGAAGATACGCAGTAGCTTGGGTAGTTCCTTTATACCTGAGACTAAAATCCAGAGCAGGTTCACTGCTCCACTGACACCACAAATAATATTTAGTAATGGCAAGCTTTTTCCCTACTGTCTCAAAACCCAACCTTTAAATTCCCTGGTTAAATAAGAGAAGAAGGGATCTCCAAAATTTATTTCATTGTAGCCAACTTTCAGCAAATCATATTTCTTTTTTTCGTAAATTCAAAGAATAATGCCCTCCACGCAAACAAAAACAAATGGGTTACTGTTCCACTTATAAGCAGGTCTGTATGTCATGTGTATATTCATATAATCACTGGGTGTCAAGTGAAAATTGTGTTCAGGTTTTTTTTTTTAAGAAAGAATAAGAACTTACAAAATTCTGCAAATGTCTTCATAAAGTCGGTCAAAAAAGATATTGAAACTGAAAAACAAAATGAATGTGGAACAAAATAAAACGGATACCTATCCTGATCTAGGTAGAGGGTAATTAGTCCTTTGAGTGATTAGCTCTTAAAAGTTTGGCTTTGAATCCCTCATTTGTTTTGCTGAATTTGGGTTGCCACCTCTATTTTTCCTGTTGGGCTGAAATTTTAACTGCTGTATGTCAACCAGCTGTAGCAGGTTCCTCTCTGTGTGGAGAATATCTGTACTTATTGAATTAGGTGCAGACAATTGAGAATTTTGTTTGGTTCATTTCTTGATGACAGGTCGCCAACATTTGCATTTTTTTCTATAACTTGTGTGGAAGCACCTTGTGATTAAAAATCAATTATTAAGAAAGAGCAAATGAGTGAGAGAGAAATTGTGGGAGAAAATGAAACCAACCATTTCATCAGTCTCTAATCGTCACCTGGAGAGATCACTTTTCTTTTTATCATGAGGCAAGGTCTGTATTGACGAATGTGCTCAGAGCAAAGAAGATGTTAATGCTATTATCTGACTCCTCTGCAAGCGCCCCCCCCCCAAGATACAGTACTTTTAATGCAGGCTAATGGTTGAGTAATAATAATAGTTAAATAATAAAACCTGTGTCTCCTGTATACTGCATATACCTGTCTTGTTAGGAGGACAGACCAAACGATATGTTAGGCTTTTTCAAGAAATAATTGATGATATTGAGTTTCATCTTCAGTAAGTAAAAGATCCAGTTGATGGAGAATAATGTAGACAATCTGATATTAACACTTCTGCTGATACTCTATGGACTAATTCCACTTTTTCTGGTGCACTAACTCACTATTGCACTGGAAAGAATGAAAACACTATATTTACATTGTAATAGGAAAGATGTGGACACTAAATAAAAACTACCATTTGGTCCATTGATTATATTCTTGGTTTATATTGTTCATCTGTAATGCTAGGGGAACATTGCTATTAAGCCATGTGAGTTTGATCCCTATGTTTAAGGGATCCTGGTGGGTCGAGAGGTGATAAGTAGATGAATAAATAGCTTAAAAGAATATCACAATTCCTACTTCCACACTCATCAATGGGTGGTGGGAAGTTCTGCCCCATCCTTTGAGAGTGCAGTCACAGGGGATGTGGAAATTCTGTTATGGCTTTAGTGATGTGGCTGTCTGCCTACCTGTTGTCAAGCAGTTTTCCCTCCTTGTGAGACAAGGAAGTAATCTTGCTCCTCTACTTGAAAGTGAAGGATTCTCTAGTTGTCCTTCTGGGGCAAGTAGCTTTATTATTTGTTTGTTTTGCACCCTGCCTGGTTGGCTTTGGTTGGGTGCATTTTTTGGGGGTGGGAATTTGGGGAGGTAAATGATTTGGACAGGGGTGAAGCTGTTGTTAATTGCCATCAAGGTGGTTTTGACATATGGCAACTTTATGAATGAGAGAACTCTAAGCAGCTTACCGCACACCAGAGTAAAGCAGTAGGGCAGCTGGAAGGTTCTGCTTTCAGTGCTGGCTTACTGCATGATGTCATTGTTCATCTGGGGTGCTGCCATACCAGTCCCGTGGGGGACTTATATAAAACCGTGTCTTTTTGCTAACATATTTTTCCAGTTAGCAAAAGGATGTGGTTTTACCTCTGTCTCCAATGGGACCAGAACAGAAGAATTACGATGTTGTGCAGTAAGGCAGCATGGAAGACGGAACCTTTTGGCTGTAGTGCCACTTTACTTCAGTGTATGGTAAGCCTCTTAGATACCCTGCTATTAACAGCCCTGTAACGGTCTTGAAAACTTAGGTCTGTGGCATCCTTCCATCTATAGTGCAGTCTTCCTTTTTTCCTACTCCCTTTGACTTTTACCAAGCATTATCATCTTACTAGAAGTCATGTCATCTCATGATATGTCTAAGATACAACAGCTTCAGTGTAGACATCTTGCTTCTAGAGATAGTTCAGCTCTGATTTGCTTTAGCACCACTTTGTTTGTTGTCAATCCATAGTTGTTGGCAATACCACATTTTGAATGAGTTGATTCTCTTACTGTCAACTTTCTTCACTGTCCTGATTTTACAATCGTATATAGAAATTGGACATATTATAGCATGGATGATCCTGACTTTGGTATTCAATTATATATCTTAACACTTATGGGTCTTGTCTGCCCTTTCAGATCCTAGTCTTCTGCTGATTTCTTTACTACAGTCTCCTTCTGATTAATGACTGAGCCAAGATTGAGAAAATCTTTAATTATTTCAATTTCTTCATCATCCACTGTCTCTTTCTCCTGGCTTTTCTTCGCAAACGTAAATGTTATGTAAATCATCTGTGGCCATCTTTCTTATTTACCTAATGTTCAACTATAACCTTGTCTTTGTATTTCCTTCCTTGACTTTCCTCTGTAGTCATTTCAAATCTTTGATATTTTCTGTTAGTAGTATGGTATCATCCATGTATCTTAAATTGTTGATGTTCCTTCCATCAATGTTCAAGTAACCATGTTGCAAGTTCAATTCCAGAGGGCTCCAAGGTTTACTCAGCCTTCCATCCTTTTGTAGGTCAGTAAAATGAGTACCCAGCTTGTGGGGACAATTAGCTAATACACATTGGAAACTGCTTAATGCAGTGTAGATGTGTAAATTGCTATTGCTTAAAACAGTTTGTAAGCCACTCTGATAGTCTTGTGGCTGAAGAGCGGGGTATTAATAACTAATGATAATATAATAATAATAATTCTTCTTTCTCCCAAGTCCAATCTAGCTTTCAATACATTATGTTTAGCATATAAATTAAACAGATAGGATAAATAAAAGAAAGGATAAAGCTGAGATAGATATTAAGAAGCTGTGATACCTTGTCACAAGAGAGAAGAATTCAATGGAGGGATAATTGGGAGTACGCTGAGGCAGCGGTATAATTTAGGGAGAAATACTGATATCAGCATTCATAACTGATGGTGATAGGTGCATCAGCAAGGGAAATTGGACTTACCTGTATTACAGGGCAGAGAATCACTCAAGCCTTCAGATGTTGGTGGACTGAATCTCCCAACATTCCTCACCGTTGCCTATGATGCCTAGGACTAACAAGTATTGCAGTCTTACAATGAAATCATACTATAGTCATCAGATGTGAGAGTCCAAAAGCCACTCTGTGCTTAGTTTCAGTCATTCTCCTTCTTCAGGGGAATGAAACTCACTTAACGTGGTTTTTCGAAGCCTACTCTACATCAGTGGCACAATTAGTTTCAAGATGTAGAAATGCATAATTTCATGGCTTCATATTATATAGTAAAGTGGCACTACTTGTTATAAGAAGGCAGGCAGGGCTGGCCAAAGACAATTTGCTGCCTGAAGTGGAGGAGGAAATGGTGCCTGAACCCACCTGGGTCCAGATGGATAATGGAACTTAAAGCCAGTAAAATTATTTTGACATAAAACTTGGAAAATCCCACAAACACCTATCCCCATTTCTGGCAGTAAAAGTATAATGCTAACCAATTACAAATAGCTAACCATCACCTACCTTTTAGGGGCATCCTAAATCTGCTGCCTGAGGCAGACTTGCTCTGTTTCATGGTGGGAGTGACTTGGATAGTGTCTCACTTGATATTGGACTACCTTTATTTGGCTGTGTCCCCCTGTCTCCAGTAAATAGTTGTGCCTATGTCTATTTTTGAAACTAGTTCAGCTGACTAAAGATGTCATTTAGTGAGGTAATGTTACATGAAACATATCACAGCTGCTCATTTTGAACATTAGTCTTTTCCATTGTTAATTGCTCTATGCTGAGAAATTGGGATAAAGCAACATTCTTACCCGATTACTGTGCTTTACTTAGTGGAAAGATGCAAGAAATGACCCTGTATGCTGGACAAACCCTTATGAAAACAATGTCTAAAGAAGATATCCAATCCTCATTAAATGTAGTTCTGCTTCACTGTGCCTCACTTTTAATGGCGATCTGAGAACTGTGTGAAAGCAACTGTCTGTAGCTTTGAAGCAATATGCTACTGCATTCACAGCAGTTAATAGAAACCAGTGGAAAAAGGGAGCGGCTAATAGAGCCTGATGCACATTTTATTTAATTCTTAAAGAGGACTAAAATTGCATAACGTCCTCATGAATTGGTTAGAGGAGTCCTTTGATAATAAACAGGGTATTTATTTAGCCATAGAGACAAGAATGAAATTCAACAGCATGAAAAGCATGAACACTCATAATTGTTGCTCAGTGCAATCCAGCACAGTTACACATTCACAAGTCCTGTTGATTTTATCAGAATCAAGACTGGAGTTCTACACTTAGGTTCCTGATACTGAAATCTTTGGAGTTTACTCATTAGAACAAGGCTTAAATTTTATAAAAATTGCTGCCACAGCTGAAGTATCCAGCGTGACCCAGGCCAGAGCTAGGATAACTCATCCTTGGATGAAGAACTTGGGGGTCTTTCACAGTATACAATTATAGCACTCTGATTCCACTGTGAATGCCATGGCAATCCTGGAATCCTGGGATTTGTAGTTTAGTGAGGCATTAGAGCTCTCCTGCAGCGAATTCTAAATCTCCTCTAAATTGCATTCCCAGGATTACATAGGATGTTGCCATGGCAATTAAAAGGGAATATAGCAGTATAATTTGTATAGTGTGAAGGAACCCCTGATGTCACATAACTGAAAAATGTATGTGGACACCTGAGTGTCCACAACCAGGCAATCTCAGAACCTCTGAAGAGACTGTGACAGGATTGTCTGAAGCAGAAAACCTGGAGAGAGCTGTGGACCAGGTCCTTGATTCATTTCTGGCAGCTGTCTTGACTTCGGAGTAAGAGGGGAATGATACTACCTCTCAGGCACTGGGAGCCACTTGTCAATGCTGTGTATTCATTTCCAAGTCATTAGGTATAAGAGGCATCCTCAAAAGAAGGAGCTCTTCAGGAGCAGGAAGCATGAAAGGGAGGCTAACTAATCCCATGTGGGCATGAGCAGGATCTGGGGACACCATCACACTATACTTCTATAGTACTATTATTCCACTTTAGTTGCCATGGCAACATCACATGGACTCCTGGGATTTGCAGTTTAAGGAGGGGCATTTAGAATTCTCAGCTAGAGAGCTCTTGGGCTTCACTAAACTACAAGGACCAGAATGCCACAGAATTGTGCCATGGCTGTTAAAGTGGAATATAGCACTAGGGACATTTTCAGACACTATTTTCGGCAGCAAATATCCCCAAACAGCTCTGTTGCTGCCGTGCAGCAGGGGAGCGGTTTCGGATGATGCCGTCCCTCTGCCGAAACTCTCTGTGTCACTTCCTTGACAGAATGGAGGAAGCCGCGTCATATTTCACTCACGGGCAACATTCATGAATGAAATATGATGCGGCTTCCTCCATTCTGTCACAGAAGTGACACGGAGGGTTTCGGCAGAGGGACAGCGTCATCCGAAACCGCTCCCCTGCCGCGTGGCAGCAACAGAGCTGTTTTGGGATATTTGCTTCCAAAAATCACATTTGAAAATGTCCTAGGACTTTATCACACTACACTATTATAGTGCTATTGTTCTACTTTAACTGGTATGGCTGCCTCCTGTGGAATTCTGGGGTTTGTAGTTTAATGATGCCTAAGTGCTCTCTGGCTGAGAATTCTAAATGCCCCTCTCTAAACTGCAAATCCCAGGATTCCACATGTGGCCTCCACAGCAGTTAAAGTGGAATAATAGTGCTATAATGGTATAGTTTGGTAATCTATAACAGTGTAGTGTGATAGGGTCCTGGGAGATCAGGCTACAGAAATTTTCAGTTCAGGTCAGTTGTTGCAGTAACATAGATCCTTAGCTCTGTACAATCCAACCCCTGATTATGTTTCCTACTCTGACCAACCTCATTTGCTACTGACACTGAGTCTTACCTAATTCTTTGACCCCCCCCCCAACCCCTGGCCTTTGGACTACTCCCCGCGCACTTCAGTCCTCTGGGAGGAATCTGTTACAACCTATGAAAACAAGGCTGTCGGTGACCTCCCAGAGGTCCTTCTCTGCTGCCGCTCCCAGATTATGGAATGGCCTGCCGGACAAGATCCGTCTTATTTACCATCTCAGACAGCTTTAAAAAAGCTGTCAAGACCGATCTTTTCCGGCAGGCCTTTCCTGAATAACTATCCCAGCCCAAAGACTTGGCTGTCCTTTCCCTTTGAGCTGCCATTGGAATTTTTTTTTAATTATTGTATGTTTTTAATCTTTTCTAATTTAATTTTTTTTAATTATTGTATGTTTTTAATCTTTTCTAATTTAATATTATTTTAAGGGGTGGGCGGGCTAGGGTATGGAGTTTTTATATTGTAAGCCGCCCCGATTGCGTTGCAGGGGGTGGGATAGAAATATTATTACTATTATTATTATTATTATTATTATTATTACTCTGTTGTGCTTCACACTGACTTTCCAAAATGATGTTACTCTTGGTCATCTCTTTGCACCTATTTTTGGATTGCCTTGATGTGTTTGACCTTATCTTCTCCTTGTTTGGATTGCCCCCATGCCCAACTGATACTATGATTTTTGAGGGCCTAGTCTGGCCCCTATACTGTCACAGAGCTTCCCCTGACCAATATAGGACTAGCTCAAGAAGAAAACTCAGTTTTTCTAAACACCTCCCTAGCTGAGTGGAATCCCCCTCCTGCCAAAACAACAACAACAACAACAAAAAAACCTCTGATGTGTAGGGGCACCTTGTGACTCTTCACTGGTGAGGGAAATGCACATTGTACTTGGTCAAGGACACTTATAATTTCCATGTGTCCTAGTTTTCTGTAGTACACTAGCATATACACACAGACATGCACAAATGTTAAACACCTCCCACCACCATGGTCAGTCTTACCTTTAGGAAGAATGAGGCAGTTGCTTCAAGCTGCAGATGCCATCACAGCCCCCAACTGTTCTTTGTGGACCTCACAGCTGTTTTCCCCACCACATCTGTTCCACCTGCCAGACAATTTATATTGGTCAGATGAACTAGCTTGAGCTCCCATTCCAGTATAATGGTACACTTTGGACTGAGATTCCAGGGTTCTAATGCCACTATAGAGACAAACATGATTCTTGTCCCAGCTGGCTCCATCTCTAAGAAAAGGGGGTTACAAAGTGGGGGTTCTTAAGGAAGTAATGTTCTATAGGAGAAGCAAACCCCCCCCCTTAGATAGACCTGCTCAGACACTGCTCAGCACACTTGATGATCCTGCACATCTGATTTCAGTGGGATTCATATCTGAGTAAGCATGCACAGGATTGCACTGAGAGTTGGACTGAATAAAATGTGGGTGCAAACATGAGTTGGAGCATTGTATTAAAGTTTATTACTTTAGTGGAGGAATATATCTTTCCCCTTTATACTCATAATTATGGCTTTAGTTCACATCATGTAGTGGATGATGGAACAACCTGAAAAAAATCCAGTTATGATTATTTTGGTCCACTACAGGAAGCATGAGATCAAATCCAAATGTCTTGTACTTGAAAACATAATGTTAACTGGTTTACCAAGAGTCAGATAAAAAAAATGCTGAAGTCATAACAATCTTGCTGTCAATGCAGAGCTGTCTCCAGCTTAAGCATCTATGGCTAACATGATAAGCAGTAAGAAAATACTCCATCCAGACCTTTGTAGCCTGACTTTAGTTGTGTAGGGGATGGCCTTAACTAGGGATGTTGCTAATGGAACAGTAATGCTTTAAAAATCACAGCCCTTTTTGGACAACCCTTTGTTAGAAGCAAGTAATTAAATGAATTAAGAGCTGTTGTTTGTTTGTTCTTTTCCTGAAACATAGAATGCTGAAAGATGTATATGATATAATTATAGTGATCCATTCTCCTCATTGTCCTGCTCAGGAATGCAGCTATAATTCTGGCAGCCAGACTATGTAGCTGGCTTGCATTCCTTCCACTCCAGATGTCTAATTGCAGGCAACCATTTCATTTCAAATGGCTCATTAAAGTAAAAGCCATTTAGCATTGGTAACATAGATTTGCATCCATGATTATGCATTTAATTAGAGATTTTCAGGAGTACCCCCTACTCCCACCTTTGTCCTTTAGGTTTGTAAGATCAGTCCCCAGAAGTATGTGCTGGAAAAAAAATAAGCATACACACTTAATCTTTTTAAAGAATTTTATCTTTTAGGAACTGACAGTTATGCCCAAGCTTGTTGAAGCATATATTATCTACTCGAGCATTTACTATAATTGTGCTATAAATGGTTCTGCCTGCAAAGCTATCTCATGTATCTGCTTTTGATTTCTTTTCTGAGCTAATCTAAATGGAGGCTGTTAAACTGGGAAAACAGATCATGCATTCCTGTTCTTTGTCTTTGGGCAAGTGGTATCAGTGCAAAGGCAGGAGAAATGATCATCCCTAGTTAGCATTGAACCATCCAAAAAAGTTATATGCTAGCCACGCGGGAGCTGCACAGAGACTACGGAGATGATCACACGAGACTGTTTTGCCATGGCAATAGCATTATAAAAGGAAACAAATAACATACCGCTTTGAAAACGTTGCGTATCACACCTCTCTTCTTTCCCAGAACTGCTCTGCTTTGAAAAAGCTCCTGCGATACATTACTTTCTTCAATGCCAGCATTATAGCTGTCACATGGCAGGACAGGGCCTTATTTCCCTTCCCCCCCCTTGCAATTCCAAAGAAGGCTAATTCCATGCCTGTTGTTTTTTTTAATTCTTGCTGTTTGCCTAAAAACAGCAAAAAAAAAAAAAGATTTTAAAATTTTTTTATAGCTGTAATTATGCAAACACTGCATAATATATATGGATAAGCACAGAGTTAGCCTGCTCTAGAATAGCAAGGGGAGGGGGAGGGAGGAAAATCAGGCCCCAGAACTGTTCTAATGCCGCATTGAAGTAAAGAGACTTATCACATCAGACAGCTCCTGGAATAGCACCAATGTTGGGAGTTTATTAATGGGTTTTCCCCATCAGTGAAAAGGAGCACCACACTAACAGTTGATTACACACCAGAAACAGGACAGTAAGGGCGTCATCTGATAAGGTTTGGCCATAGAGCTACTAACCTGCTTTCTTCCACTTTTTTTTTTCTTCATGTGATAATCTCCTACAACATTCCATTTGGACTCAACTCCACTGTTAGGAAAATGGCCCAATTGAGCTTGGACTGATTCAAAGCCAGTCCACTTCAACTAGGGCTCCATTTATAGGAGTAAGCCAGACAACATGCATACAGCCTAGTGCACGAGAATTTCTGCTATTCACCTTTAAATTAAAAAAAGAAAAGAAAATAAAATTATCAGCCAATACGTGTTTTATTTCTTGGCAAAATGGGGAAAATGAGCTAGAATAGTTCCCTCTTCTGAAGGAATCAATACTTCCAGGTTTGAGGAGTGTTGTGCAAGAGAAGCCTTTTCATTTGGAGAGTATCCTTTAAAAACCCACCTATCTCTTCATTACACCCTGAGGAACTACAGTGGCACATGAAGGAAACAAAAGAAAATCAGGCAGGCACAAGCAATTTTGAGGGAATCAAATACTTAACACTTTGAATTGGCCCCATAGCAGAGATTTTGGAATGAGTGTCATATGCTCAGTCTTCAGTGTTCTTGCCATCTTGGCATCAGCACTCTGCATCTGCTGCAGCCTCCAACCCATCATCAAGAAAAGTCTCAAGAGGATTGAAATCATCCAGTTGGGGTCCAGTAAACAGGCAGTGTGAAGCTAGACTTTAACTACTTTCCTTATGAGGGTAGAGAAAGGAAGACCCCCTCCATCTCCATTCCAGCAGGGAAGATACTGTATTTCTCCTAGCATACAGCAAATAACCTAGAGGAAGCACACTCTAGATGGGGAGGGATGTGTGAGAGAATAACTTCCCCCACCACTGGTGTCAGTAAGGAATTCACCGGCAGTGAGAGGATTATTCAGGCAGTGGTGCAGGCTACATGATCTGCACCCGTGGTTGTAAGGTAGGATGGGGTGGGGAACATGTTGACCCTCCAGATGTTGTTGAACTACAATCCATGTTAATCAACTATGATGGCTGGGGCTAGATGAAGGTTAGAGTCTGATAACAGGTACACTAAACAAAAGGAGGGTTCCTGGCCATTATGCACCACAAAAAGGAGAAACTCAAAATTAGATGTATGTTGAAAATAAAATGCTATATTCAATGAAAATCAGTTTTTTTAATATTACATATCAAACAAATATGTAATCATGATGTATAACAACAAATTCTCATATAATTATGACCGATAAATAAGTCTACAAATTATAATAGTCACATCTGAATAAGTAAGTATATCCACAATGTATGGTATTCCCAATTTGATGAATATCAGACTGACTGCTCAATGAAACGTCCAAGGTGCCAGATGAGCTAATATAATAATCCAAATATGATAATCCTTTTCTTATTCTCCTGATGTGAATGTGGATGATATCTTGTCAAAATACGGAAGTAAATTAAGTCCAGTTACCGTGAGGACTGGACCGGTAAATTCTAGATCCATTTCAACAGACTTCCTCTTCAGCGGTAATTCTGGATTACTAACAGGTTGACATATTGTTATGTCTAACAGTATGTCAACCTGTTAGTAATCCAGAATTAACGCTGAAGAAGAAGTCTGTTGAAATGGATCTAGAATTTACCGGTCCAATCCGTACGGTAACTGGGTTTAATTTACTTGCGTTTTTGACAACATATCATCTGTATTCACATCAGGAGAATAAGAAAAGGATTATCATATTTGGATTATTTGGATTATTATATTACCTCATCTGGCAACTTGGACGTTTCATTGAGCAGTCAGTCTAACATTCAACAAATTGGGAATACCATACATTGTGGATATACTTACTTATTCAGATGAGACTATAATAATTTGTAGACTTATTTATCAGTCATGATTTCATGAGAATTTGTTGTTATACATCATGAGTATGTATTTGTTTGATATGCAATAATTCAAAAAACTTATTTTCATTGAATATAGCATTTTATTTTCAACATCTAGTTTTGAGTTTCTCCTTTTTGTGGTGCATTAGAGTCTGATAACATCTGGATTGCTACAGGTCCTCCCAGCCTACCACAATAAAGGAAGAATCATCATTTTGTGAAAAAAGTGGGAACTGAATTTCTATGCTGCCTTTCACAAAATATGATGACTTGATCCCTTGATCAAGTCAAAAATTGTCCTTCACTGCAGGGGAAAAATGGCGGAAAAAGACTTTCATTGCAAGGGAAAAGAACAGGAGCATGACATAATATTCCCTTGCCAGTGATTGGTTAGTCACTAAGATAGTTCACAATCTATAATATCACATAATTGCGTACATGTGCACACATTGACATGTGTGCACAGATGGATACACAAACACACACACACACCCTTAGATGTTTGCCTAATCTTAATTCCTTTTAAAAAAAGGAGCAGAGCACAACTGTCAGTTTTGCTGAGATGGATTTGTCTGAGCAGGATAACAGCTCCAATGGGAATTTTAGCATGTGGTAGTGTATTTTACAATTGTGCTTTGTGGCTGAGAAAGCTTTTCTGTCTTGGCCTTGTTTCTAGTTTTGAGTTCCCTAAGGACTGCCTGCTAAAAGTACACTACCTGCTTCTTCAAAGACAGCAAAGCAGCAAAGAATTTCTTTAAAAAGTTTTATTCTTTTTTTAAAGAAAAACATTCTTTACTTTTAAAATAATGTTGCTTTTCTTTTGAAACAGCAAACTATTTCTAATTGTATTGGGATGTATGTATTGTATGATAATGTATTAGCATAATCATGCTCTTTTGTTGACTGTGGATGATCTAGATGTAAATTCTCCTATTTTTGTTGTTAAACTTTCTCTTGAACACTTGGGCTTGTCTACATTATAAAAAAAGTATCCTCCTGTGAATGCTCCAAATCTGCAGCAATCAGGCCATGTGTGGCATGGCCTTTCCCCCCGAATCTGGGGCAACCCAGCTACATGTCACACAGCCCAGATTCACGGCATTTTTGGGTGTTTCACCTAGATGCAATATATGTGGGATTCAGGGTGTTCTCCTCATTTTCCACCACCACAGCTGCCAACTGACTGCAACCAATTTTAAGGCTCTGGAGGCAGTTCTCCCCTGGTTGCCTCCGCCTGCTCTCTGCTCGCCTGTCGCTTTCTTCAAGCACTTCCATCGCTTTCTTCAAGTGCCTCTTTCTGTTGCAGGAGAATGGTGGACAAAACGTGGCAGGGACAATGAAGATTCCGTCCCTGTGGAATATAATAATGTGCAGGGCTTCAGGGGGCATGCAGGGGCATGCGGACAGAACTCCATTCAGAGTTTTTGGCTCACATGTAGACAAGCCCCTTGTTACAGAGAGAATCAGCACAATTATATTTGTGAAGCCTTTGTTTAACACATTTTAGCAGATTGGTAGGAGTGTTGAGAGTGGATTTAATATATATATCCAAAGAGTACCAGTGAGAAGATGAAGACGCCCCCTTTTTTCTTTTCTTTTCTTTTTTTGATAGTTGCAATAAAAATCACAATCTAGTCTAATCTGTCAAGTAGAGAAGTTTTATACTGAGCTCAGGTTTCAGGGGTATTTTGTTCACTTGTATGATGGGTATGGAAGATGCAGCCTGTAGGATCACATACAGCTCCCAAGGTCTCTGAAAGGCCCTCACATCATATTTATGTTTTTAACTCGAAATGCAAGCCCCCCCATCTTCTAGGGAGTGTGGAGATAAATTCTGCCATGTTTTGGATTCTCTGAGCTATATTAGACCATGGTGGGGGTGGAATTGGAAGTGACTTCCAATTCATATCCTGGTTTCGGGGTGGGTGGGAAGCACCTCTCCTTAGCCAAAATGGTATCTTGCTAAGCTTGGCTTTTCTCATAAAAACTCAATGGCTAGCAATCTAGATAAAAAGATGCAAGTACCTAAAACTCTAGATTGCAAATATCAGCAAAAATGCAATACTTGTTTAAAAAAAAAAAAAGCAGCCAAGGACAAAGCAAACAAATTCCTTGAAATTCCTTTGTACATTTGGATACATTTTAATTTATTTTTAGAAAGGCAAGAGTTTAATTCAGAAAGGCAAGATATCTTATAAAAGTGTGTTCTATACCTCTGGTGCCACCACTGAGGAAGCTCTGGAAAAACCCAATGGATAGCAGACGTTCTTCTTTACCTGTGCCTCCCACTCTTTCCCTTATTGCTTTTTGTCTGTCATCAGTTTGGCTTGAGAAAGGGTACCTCTGTTGCTCCATGAGCATCCATGAGAGATCAAACTCCTATTGTTCACCATCTAAGGTGAAAGAACAAATTGCCTATGCTATATGTTTTGTAAAACAATAGGATGTTTGCTGGAGCTTTACAACTTTTAACAGCAATTCAGGTAGCTTTCTTGGGAGGGGCAGGTAGAACTGAAGAGCCTTGGGCCTCACAACTTGGACTTGACCAAGCTTCTCAATCATTCATACCCACACACATACAGATATATTCTTTCTCTACTTGGGAAGAAACTTGTTTGAGCACAGATAGAGTAGTCATGTACAGTCAGGGTGCTCATTTCTCTTGGATTACTAGCTAGCCAGAAAAAAATGACCTGGCTTCCTTCTGGTCTTTTAAAAACAGATTAGTGTGCAAAACCAGGTGAAGCTTTTTCTGGTATGGAGGGTTTTCACCTGTTCATCTCTGTACTTTTGATGGTAGATGTCGGAATAAGGAGACCAAACACAAATAAAGAGACCACACATATAGCTGAGATACAAAAGGCCACTTTTATTTAGCTATAACCTATTTAACCCCATTCTGAGAGATCTGAAATGGTGGAGCAAACTAGTGTGGGAATTGTTGGGGCAGGAGGTCAACTCCAAAAACCCCTCCCCAACTTCCCTTGGGCGAAAACACCTGAACCCCATGGAGAACCCATATGCTGGGTTGCTCCTCAGTCAGTCTGCATCTGGAAGGCCGATTCAAAAGCCCCTCCCCCAAGTCGTAGGACTTAAAGAGAGTGTGTATCCCTCAGGCCAGCCGCAAAGGAGGTCACATTTCTCACCCCTCAGTTTGCAGGAACTAAAGGGGATGTTCTAGCTCCCCCCTTCACCTCCAAAAGGGGAGGTGCCAAAGGTGTTCACTGAACTACCAAAATCTCCCCCTCCACCTGCCATAGTAAAGGGGCAAGTATCTGCTTAGCCCCTTACTCCCACCAGATCATCCAAGAGGGACCTCAAATCCCTGTTGCAGATCTCCCAGGAAATTAAATACCCTACATTAAATAGAAAAACCCCATCAGCCCTATGAAAAGCAGGATTCTTAAATAATTATATTAGAGAGGGGTAGATAATATCCCAAACCCTTCTCCATTTCCTTATGGAAGGCATAATTTACCCAAGGCCAGGATATAAAGAGAAGGCACACTGGCACTCCCGCTCCAGGGAGGCACATCGGTGCCCCTGCACCAAGGAGACACCACAGTACTCCTGGAACAGAAGAGCAGCATCAGGTGGAGGCCCACGGCAAACCTGAAACAAGAACAGAGTATCAGGTGGAAGTCCAAGGCTCTCCAGGAATGGAAGGGGAATGACAGCACAGGCTCTTCTCCCATCCATCTGACAAAGGAAACTGGCTCAAACGGGCCTGTTGTGCAGCTCTGTAAGACAAAATGCATAGGTTAGAAATGAAGTCGGTAACAGTCTCCTATCTGAGAACAATCCCTGCTTAGCACCCAAGATCAGCCAGAACATGGTATCCTCAAAAATCTGATATCTGTAGGGTATTTAAACAAATGCTTAGAATAAAGAGCAGCAATGCTACCATGGTGTAATACAGTGGATGATGAAAAGAGAACACAAGTTCTAGTGTCACAAAGAAACTGCAAAGAAACTAGAGGTGAAGACACACAGTGGTCTCCCATCCAAAAACAAAACAGAGATGACCTTGTGTAGCACCTAGTATGTCTATGTCAGCAAGAACTGAAAATCCACAATCAAGTCATCACCAGTGGTCAGCCACCTAAGCACCAACCAGATTTGAGCCTGTTGAACTTTCAGAAACGAAGTGCAAATCCAGAACTTAAACCCCAAACAACTTAATGCCTCAAAAATAAAGCCATAAATGTGATAATGTAAGCAATATAAATACACCTACAATTAGCCTTCACAAGTAGTCTCCCCTCCAAGCCACCACTAGGACTGACCTCTTAACCTCCACCTCCAAGATCTAAACCTGTCTGGTGACCCGGGAGGGATTATTAATAACAAAATACAAGTAATATTGATAAAAATAAATTAACAATGTGTAATAAATTAATCCAATCATACCACTAACTTGTGCATTGGCAATAACTGCTTTATTTGTGGTTATTTACACAAAAATAGAAATGTATGTAGTTATTAATCACACTTCCTAGGAACTGAATCACTGTAAGCGTGTAATCAAGGAAGGTAAATTATTGCTGAGGCAGAACCAAAATAGCCACCAGTGCCAGTTAACAAAATGGCTCTTGTAGCCTCACACCAAATGGCCGCAAGAGCCAATAAACAAATTGGCACCCCTTGCTTCAGCTAAAATAATCAGGCACCAAAACACCTCCCAGTAAAGGACTGGCTGAAACAAACCATGGTGTCAGCAGTCTGTACCTTTGGTTTCCAATCCAAGCACAAACCATGACTGACCCCGCTTAACAAGATCTGGTGTCCTGGATGATTAATAACTATAAATGCAACACTGCTGGCTATAAATTAGGATTGCCAGTTCAAGGTCACCAGATCCTGAGGTTTTCAGGCCAAAACTTGAGACCTAGGGATGGCTCCTGGTGATTAAATGTGTATATTAAGTACCAGCAATAATTAAATTAAAAGAGAAATCTAGTCTTAAGGACCATTCCCAGTGGCATTGTTCCTTCTCACTAATTTAGGAAGATGAGATGAGGATAATCTCTCCTACTTGCTTCAGGTCAGAAGGTGGATTTAGAGCAGAGTGGGGAGTCAGTTCTAGTACCACCAGAACTGGGAGGAAAGGAGGAAGCTAGATAAGTACATAAACAGACCCCTTGGAAATTCTTTGCAAGTTGGAACAACAAATCAGTTAATCCTTGCAAATTGTAGAGATTCAGTAGACCTTTGTCCACCAAACCTGGAGAATTTACATCCCCGTCTCCCACCTGGAGATGGCTCATGAAAGCTGGAGACTGAAGGCCAGGCGCTGAGATGTGGCAACTGTAGGTGCTTGTATGGTGAACTTGCCTTCAACATGCACACCCAGTGTGTTTAGCCTAAAACAATAGAAGCATCTTGGTGGAATACACTGAGGCTAGGGTGGCAACCGCTTGACCAAGTACAGCTACACACCAAGAGTTTGTGGGAGTGTGTCTTTCAATAAGTGACAGTCTGAACACTAATAAATAATGCTAAAAATACACTCACCACATCCCTACAACTAAAATTACTTTCTACCCTTCCTTTCTTGGTAATAAATATGTACATATATAATTTTAAAAAAAGCGTATTTCTATGTTGGTGGGTTGAGTAACATGGAGAGGTTCTATTCTAGTTTCCTTTTGTATTACATTAAGCTAAGTATGCTTATGACGGAATTAAATATAAAAGTACTAATAGGTTGTGAGGTAGGGTAGATGAAATCATGTTAGCTGAACAATAGACTGTTGGACAGTCATCGTCTACAGATATAATTTTGGCCCAAAAATATCTTTCAGTCCTGTAGATTTCAACCTAATATAAACAGCTTTATGAGCGTCTGGAATATTAGTTTTCTCTGAGCACACGTTTTATTCTTTACGTGATAAGATTGTAGAATTTCTGTCAACAATGGACTGCAATCTGTACATAGACTCTGGATTATTTCCCTAGCTTTGTTTATATATATATATATATATATATATATCCACTGAAACCATCTCTCCATAGATTATGTAACACTGAAGTGACCTATGGCAGCTGTATATTCCCAAGAATAACCAGATGGTTTGTCTTTTGTTTTCTTTTGTTTGTAGAGCTATGCACTATCACAATATCACAATGATATTTTTCCCCAGAGGCTGTTGACAAGAATATCATCATCATCGTCATCATCATCATCATCATCATCTGCTGCTGCTACTATTTCCATGATGACAAATTTGTAGTGTTTTGTTTTTTGAAGATACATAATTTGATTTAAGCATTGACCTTCTGATTTTAAAGAAAGTATACAAGAGAACATGCTATCTAGCTGTGTGTTTTTCTGAAGGAGGGGACATAGGTTCCTTTCACCAATGCTGGTCAAACAATTGATAGCAGGCAAAAGAGGCATCAGGATCTGATTTGCTTTTGTGTTGTTTCACCTGTACTTTGAACAGATAAAAAGAACCCTATGGATCTGTAAGCGAAAATGGGTTCAGGTTGAACCATATGCATCTCTTTGTAATGATCTTGACAGTGACACCAATAACAAACACAAGAACACCAATAACAATAACAACAATAACAACACCACAGGTAAAGATTTAAAACTACAAAAAGGGCATCTGATATTACCTTAGAACCATAATTTAATACTAGAGTTGACAGATCAGGACCATCCCAAGCCCTGAGAAATGAAAGGCTAAAGGATGAGATCATGGCATGGCCCCTAGTGATATATTGCAAGATATACTAAGCATAAACAATTTTTTCCTTTTTGAAAAATAAAAAAAGAAAATATATTTAAGAGTTTAGAGAAACACATATTAACAATCTCTTTCTATCACAATGCCAAAGAAGACTGCTATATACTTCAAATTGCCCTTTACTTAATGTTCTGAGTAGTTCTGCATTCATGCTACATAGATTTGTGATGTTTCCTAAAATAATTCTAAACTGGCAATTAATTTGCTTTCAGTGCATGCCTTCAAAACGTTTTGGGATAGCTACTTAGGCATAATATTTAACTGAATTCAAAATGTTCTCAAAATCACTTGAACCTTGTGGCAATAAGAAGTTTATTTTGGTAAGGAGTTCTTTGATATCTTGGCTACTACCCTTGGTCACAGGACTAAAACTAAGGGGTTGCATATACAAGGGGGGAGGGAAACGGATTGCTCCACAGTAGTAGCAATTTGTAGCAGCTGCAAACTGTCTTAATGGTTTTACAGCCCCCATAAACTTCACATGCCCCCCAGCCAAGATGGCAGCCATGAGTGTATTACTCACATTTTAAAATCTGCTGCCACCATTTAAAAACAAACAAACATTTACCATGGTGCACACAAGTAATATTTCACATTTAGAAAAGAAAAAAAGAAAAGAGGAAAAGATCACTGTTTTATTGCTTTACCAATCACTTGCTAAACTGAAAATCCAACATGGTGGCAGCGGGCTCTTGCCCTGTTTGCAGGCCCCACCCCTGTGTTTGTCCAGTCAATCAGCTTACACTGAGTCTTCTGTGGAAAAGCACAGTGATGCCAATGCAACTGTCTTAACGAGCAGAAATGCACATCCCCTATGGAGCATTTTAAAAAGTCAGAGAAAAGACGTGAAGGCTCTCTGGGAACAGTTTTTGGAGTTTTTAGCTTCCCCCCTTCTGACTATGTTGCATTGACACAGATTTCCATTAAGACAGATTGATTTCCAAGCAAATTCTATGAGGATAATTTTGACTGTTTAGACAACCCCTAAAGTATATTGCTTAGGTACATGCAGTTTGGATTTACCAAGTCAAGCATCATTATCATCACCACCACCAGGAACAAAATGTGAATGAATTCCTCTTAAACAGCTTCCCAGCTATAGGATCTCTGTCAGGTATGAGAGAGACCTAGCCAATATGGCCCATCAGATGGCTCTTCTGTGTATGTTACCCTCTATATGTTACCCTGTATGTTCTACTATTCTCCCACATTTCCCTTGGTTACCTACCAAACTAGTTAGTCCTCTTCCCTACCTTCTCCCTCACCAGTTTACTAGTTATTGGGAGAAAGCAGGCCCTTGTAGAATCACTCTCAGGAGATGAAAATGGAGGGCATGGCTCAATTTCCCCCCCCAGGAGATACTTCACTGTGTAGCATGCATTCTCAACTAAATGATACACATATTATATTGTGGCACCTATTGGCCTGAACATGCTGCTATTCCTGGTGAGTTCTCACAATAAACTTGTTTCCTTCCCCCTTAATGCTTCCACAGTCCCTTCTGGTGATTATTTGAGAGGGATCTCAGCTATGCAGGCTAGGCCTCGAGTGCCAACATCCAGGTTTCATAGAGGCATAATTCAAAACATGAAAAATCTCCTGGATTCTTACTGTTCTTTATTTCACTGAAAAATCATATATTGCTGTCTTCAGAAGTAAAATCAGGAGAGAAGTTCCATTATACATGACCAGAGGAGAAGAGCAAGATGGAAACTGAACCATAACAATTTAATTTTCTTGTGTACTTATGGAAGAAATATAGTTGTAGTGTTAAGTGATCGCACATTTTCTGTGTTTATGAGCACAGTATGTTTCTTAAACCACTATCTAATGACATAAGCATCAAACAGTGACTTCCCTGTAAGCCCAGCATTTCTTTAGCATTTTGGATGGGATTAAAAATACAAGCTTAAATGTTACCTGCCCTGATACCCTCCCTGTCTCTTCCAATAATTCATCAATTGGCTATATTGCACACATTGCCTTATTATTGGCACTCCACATGGTTGGTAGTAGACCAGGGCCTCCCAAATGCAAGGTATTAAGGAGTGCTCAGAAAACCTAAGGAAGAAGCCATCCCAAATTTCTCAAAGACACACACGGGTAGTAATTATGCAACCCCCCCTTGGACTGTTGAGTTAGGAAGGACTTGTGCTAATTCTTCTGGACATACGTGGAAGTGAGTCATTCACTAATTGAATCAAGGTTGCTGGATACTCATTGCCTTGCAAACTTGTTTTTCCTTGCACCTTTCCTAAAACATTAGAGAGTTGCCCAAGACCCATCAGTTCCAAGGTTTCAGCCATTAGTGACTGTTAACACATCTGGAGAACCCTGGGAAACTCCAGCAGACATTGTATTCCACTCATAACACACCTTCAGGGGTAATATCAAATATAAATATCACCCCAAAACATCACCAAAGTGTGCTCAGTTTCCCAAAAGCCATCACTGTGATGGTTTACTGGGTCACCTGGTACATTCAGCTATTCTTCTTCTCTACACAAATATCTGTTCTTCAGACAAGCATAGTATAGCCCATCACCCCAAAATTTATTCCTCTATCTCAATACTTCCTACTTTCTTTGATAGCCTTGTGTGAGTGCTTGAAGCCTGAGTGTGTGTATGTATGTGTTCCCCATATTATTTTACAATAAAACCATTTTTATTTTATTTCCTGGCTGTGAGTCTCATCAGTTAGTACCAGTATACACAAGTCAAAAGATCCCATAGTTACCTGGCCTCTCACTGCCATATTGAGCTAATTAAAATTCCCCACAGTAATATCTGGACACGTGTGGGGTTCCCACGAACCCCTTGTAATTCAGATAACATGGGTGACTATGGAAGACCTACTCACAAATTGTGTGCGGGGAGAGATGGACAGTTTCGTTACCATATTTTTATAAGGTTGAAGAAGGAGTTTAAAAAAAACCTTCAACATTCAACCAACCTCACCACTGTTCATAGTAGTGATGAAATGTCTGTAGAGCTTCTGGTGTCCTTTCTGGTGAGGAATTGGAATGACTTTCTTCCTGAGAAATGGACTGTGAGTTCTTTGGAGAGCCTCACCACTGCTTGGCATAGCGAAGATATTTTTAGCCAATTCATAAAAATAAGGTAAACTAGTCTCTCTGAACAATTTGGTAAAATTGTCTGCCTATGAAAGTGGCAAAAAACCTTTCTCTTTTGTGAAAAACAAATGTCTTAAGAAAGAATGGTGAAAATTTCTGTATAGATTTACCACAGACACTGCTTTTTCATGGGATCAATTCATGTATTCAGTTATGAAACATGAAGCCATGAACTGGCAAGTGTAAACAAGTTCTTGGTTACTTATAATTGTCATACTTTATGGCTCTGCAACAGCTTATTAATTAATTTCTTTTGTCTTTTAAAATTATTGTTTAAGAAGTTATACTGCACTCATGAACGTATTATGTGAAAACCAATTCTCTTTTGCTGAAAAGTTTTCAGTTCATTGTTGGACCCATCTGCTTTCAGTAGGTAGAAATGAATTCACTGTGGTTGATAAATGTTACATTTTAAAATACAGTTACAAGTCACCAACAATAATCTGCATAGGTGTGCCATACATCACAAACCAAAGATCTGTATTTGATGTGACTTTTCCTGTCCCCACCCTGTGTCTGCATTTGACACTATAGGAAGGGCTAAGAATCAATTATTTCAACTTTAATTAAAATCAAGAAGACTTTCCTTCTGCCGACAGGATATTCAGAAGGAAAATAATTAAATGAGCTATTGTGGCAAATGCAATATTGATTTCTTACCAAGAACAGCTCCTTGAAGACTGTGATGAGCATAATTGATAAGTTTCCTCCTGCTCTGTTTTTTTCTTCTTTAACCACCAGAGGCCAAGGCATTATTTTTATCTGTAACTGGAGAACAGCTGTGGTTCTGATAAAGGCAATACATTTTATTAACCAATGCAAACAGTAACCCTTCAAATGCAAGCGTTATGTTATGGTGTGCTCTTTGGAACTAAAAATGTGCATTACATCTTACCATATACTATAATTTTTTTTTTAAAGGAAAAAACAGCAGAATTATAAAACAAAGTGTTATCAGTCCATCTTCAAAACCATACATAGTGATATTAGATCAGAGTATACATTAAATAATTACGTTCAGTTTTTTAAGTTGGAAATATAGATCAAAACAAAGTTAAAAAATAGATTAGATTTTTCCTTTTCCTTTTTTGTTTAAATTTAGATTTAAATCAAGCTTCCACCCCGGCTTATCTGAGTTATTACTAGTTCTTAAAATGCGGTCAGAATCACTCCATATATTATAATAGTTTCCCTGAGTGATCAGATTTAAACTTAACCTTAGGAACTCAGTAGGTATAATCTTTGGTTCTTCCTCCTCAACTCTCTCTCTCTCTCTCTCCCCTCCTTTCTCTTTTTCCTCCCCCTTCTCTCCATTTTCCTCAAATTTGTTGCAATCTTGCCATGCTGCCCCATTTGTTTGCAAAGTATGATGATACTGTTGCCCAATCATTTATGTAATTCTCCATTGTTTTCTCTTTTAGTCTCATGGTTAACTGGTCCATGTGCATGATTTCATATAATTTTAATAACCACTCTTCCACTGTGGGACAGTATTTCTGTTTCCACACCTTTGCAAAGGTCAGCCTGGCTGATACAATCATTTAGAAAAGGGGCTTTTCAAGGTCTTTTTCTATCCTTCCATCCACCATGCCTAATAAGAACGTCTCAGGTTTCCATGGGATGTCTATCTGAAGTATTTCATCAATGGTACGTTTCACATTTTTCCAGAATTTAACAGCCTCTTTACAGTTCCACCAGATGTGGTAGAATGTACCATTTTTTTCTCCGCATTTCCAGCAGGAGCCGTTGACACCTTTATACATCATTGCTAATTTATGAGGAGAGAGATGCCAGCGAAAATACATTTTGCATATGTTCTCTCTTATATTTTAGCTTAGAGATGTTTTCATCTGAATTGTCTGTAATTTTTCCCAGTTTTCGAAGTCGATTGGATGTCCTATATTTTGGGCCCATGCAATCATATTTGTTTTTATAGTTTCTTCTTCTGTGTCCCACTTCAACAGTAGATTATAGAATCTAGTTATCATATTCTTGTTACCGGCATCTATTATGGCCTCCCATTCTGATTTTTTTATTGTGATCCCAGATAGTTTACAGTCCATTTTATATCTTTCTTTCAGCTATCTGTATAAGTACAAATGGCAATCAAGGTTATTATTTTTCAACTCTTCCAGTGACTTCATTGCATGGAAGTCGTCCCTTATGTTTAAGATATCATGATATCTTATCCATTGGTGTGTTGGGATCCTTCTTTGTTAAAAAACGCTTCGTGTGGTGAGGCCCAAGTGGGAATTTGAGGGAATAATCTATTCTGTACCTTCTTCCAGCTTTTAAGCAGCGCACTTCTAAGACAGTTATCGTGAAACTCTTTATTTATTTTATCTTTGTTGTAAAAAAGGTACGCATGCCAACCATAGCGATTGCCTGCACCCTCAATCGCCAAGAGTTTCTCATTTTCTAGCGTCGCCCATTCTCGGATCCATGTTAGACATGAGGCTTCGTGGTATAACCTAAGGTTCGGCAGGCCTAAGCCTCCTCTTTCTTTAGTGTCCTGTAGTACTTTCATTTTTATTCTGGGTTTCTTCCCTGACCAGATAAATTTAGATAGGTCAGACTGCCATTCTTTAAACACCTTTTGCGATATGATTATTGGAATTGATTGGAACAAAAATATTAATCTTGGGAAGATGTTCATTTTAATAGCACTGATTCTTCCCAACAGGGATAAATGGAGATTCTGCCAGTTAGCCATATCTTTTTTCACTTGCGTCCAGATCTTGTTATAATTATTTTCAAAAATTAATTTCAATTAATTTTGTAATTATTTTCAAAAAGGTTGGAATTTCTGTTCGTAAGATTGATGCCCAGATATTTCACCTGATTCACTAATTTAAATTTGTCATCCTTAGGGACTAGTATGTTAAATCTTAAGAATTGATAGTATACATGTAACCATTAATTGATACATTCCTCATATATGTATGATACTGGCTGTCCTGGTTTCCCATTCTTTATTTATATAAAATATTTTTATACCACTTTTCCATACCATCAAGTGGCTGAATCAGCTATCAGCCTCTGTGTGTCCAATTTTCAGTCTGTATCATCACCAACAGGTTGCTGCACCGCCTTTCCTTTATATGGCTCTTTTTATTTAAAGTTATTGCTGGCATTGACTCTCTATATGACCTCTCTTGATGACTCATTTTAAAGAGGGAATTGCACATCTGTGAATTCCAGAGCTATGGATTTCCACCTTTTCCTATGTTTAGTCTTTAAATGTTACGGGGGAATAGGAATGGAATGAACATTTCAATTTTTTAAAAAAGAATGAAAAAAGGGAAGTTGGGAAGCTCTAATGAGGAGAATCCTGGCTGAAGCCCTAGCCTCAAACCTGATAAGAAGCATTTGTTCCTTTCCTACACCATTAAACCAAGGAATGGGTAGAGGGAGGGACAGATGGGGATAACGAGATGAGGGGCAGGAACAGTGAGGACATGGGGAGCCCATGGTGGTGAGACTGACTTGGGGCTGAAGGAGGTGACAACAGCACCTGGAAATGATGCCTGCATATCTCCAGGCCTGGCTTCAGCTCAGAAGCTGCAGTTGGGTGGAGGAGGGAACCAAGACAGGTGGAGGCAAGGTGGGCATTTATGGGGGAGGAGGCAATGCAATAGGAGAGATGCTAAGATGGACTAAGAGAGAGATGTGGAGACAGCAGGTGAGTAAATCAATGAAAAGTCAAGAAGGGAAGAGGACAAGGCAAGAGGCAGTGGAAGGAAAGCCTGTGGGGAGTCAAGAAGAGAAAGTGAGATAACTGGATGGGGATGGAACAACTAGAAGAAAGGAGTGGGAAGTAAAATAAGGAGGGAACAAACAGGGCTGGAGAAGGGAAGCGGAGGCAGAGATAAGCCATCATGGCAATGGTGGAAGGGCCAGAGAGGAGCAAGGGGAAGAGGCACATTTGGCTTCCAGAGTGAAGTGGTGAAGTAGTCTTCATTCTTACTATCTGTACTCCCTGCTTCATCTCCTATATCTTCTCCAAGAGGCCCATAACTCTGAAGCAGATTTTGAAAGGGGTGGGTGGGGGAGATGATTAATTGCACTAGTCCACTGATGGCAATAGTTCTGTGGGTGAAAGGATGTAATTAATTGTATGCTTTCTACAGAAGGAATGGCCTTGTGGTATCAGTTAATCTGGCAGAGGATTGGATTTTAAATCTGGCACAAAATTATGTATTCAAAAGTATTTTCAGGCTCACTGAATTTTTTTATTACAGTGCACATCCCACTAATCCTTGTTTTCTCTTTTCCGCCCCCAATTTTTAATAATAAAAATAATAATAATACTTAGTTATTTATTACCCGCCTCTCTCCTATATTCTCCCAAAATTAATTGTTTAACTTTGAAGTGAATGGAACTGAACCATAATAAAGAAAAGGAAAAAGGAAAGTCCGTGTGTAGTTTAAAATCAGCCATGTCCCTTTGGATCTATGGTGGTATTGCAACAGTTGAAGAAAATATTCCTGTATTTGCTGAAATTTACTCTCATTTTGTACTACGGTATACTATACCTTTTCATGGGATGCTCAGGTCAATAAATTGTGCCCAATTGTATATATTGTATGTTTTGCTAATTTTCCAGTTCTGCAGAATAGTTGGCAGCTTGCGTAGACTCAAAGGAGATTTTCACACGGGGCCAAAATGCCCCGTTACTGCCCCGCCACCTCCTCTCCCGTTCCTGCCACGGAATAACGTAAATCTTTCACACACTTACCTTAATTCCATGGCAAGAACGGGCTCCCCCTCCCCTCACTGGCTGGCCGTAAATGCAGCCATCGTAAGGGCGGTAAATTTAAAAAATTAAACTCCCCCAAACATAAAATCAGGTCACCAAGCACAAAAACACACTTTAAATCACACAATCAAAACAAGGAGGGTAAAATAAAGGGTGCCACTTACCTGGATGTCCAGATCGTACCAGGAAGTGCTCAGAATGGACCTCCCCTCCACGGCTGTCATTTCAAAACAGGAATGGGGCTCCTGTTCACACACCCATGATTGCACCATAATGACGGAATGGGAGGTTTATTCATGATGAAAAATCGTGATTACATTGTTCCAGAACAGTCACAGGAGCAGGATGGATGCAGGACAGAAAGTGGTCAACGTTGTCCGAAAGGGAAACCTTTCCCGACCCTGTTCTGTTCCTGCCACGGGATATATAGCCTGTGTGAAAATCTCCTAAGTGTAGTAATCATACACTTGGTACTAACAGGAGAACCTAAAGGATGAACCTGAAGGCTGTTTAAAATAACAATATGCAGTTAATTATTTCAGTCATATGAACACAGTACCATTGTTGAACTTTGTGATTTCTTTTAGATAAGTATGTAGATAATGATAGCATCAGCGATAGTCTCTCCCTCTCACACACAAACCCCAAGTTTAGTGTAAGATCCTGTGCTATTTATTTGTTATGTTTCTATCCCAGCATTCCTCCAAGGAGCTCATGGTGGTGCACATGGCCTTATTTTTCTCACAGCAACCCTGTGAGGTTGGCTGGACTGAGAGATTGTGACTGGTTCAAGGTTTAATTCTGAATATGCCACAACAGCTGCTTGTGTATGTGATTCTGAAATAGACTATTCCCCTGCAACACGTATAATTCTACAGTAGTTAAGAAATTCATTTAGAAAGCAAACACAGAACAACACAGTTTTCTGTGAAATGAGTATTTATAGAGATATGAAGGCTGATATATTTATCCTAAAAAAAGACTGGCTACACCAGGGAATGACCTTTTATTTCTGCAGAGATAGCAACACACACCAGAAAGTCACAAGCTTGTACTGAGTGTGCAGTATTAGAGCATGGCTTTAGTCCAGCAACATAGGGTGCCTTTGCACATTATACTAATTCAGCAGGACAGGAAGTACCTTTGAGGTGTGCTTCCTCTCTTCATGTTCACAGTGTAATGCATACTGCTCTGAATTCTAGCAAACTTTGCAGAATCAAGAAATGTGTTGATTATGGTCAACTCATGTTCCCCTATCCCCTATGTCTTCCTTCTCCTCTTTTTTTTTTCTTCCCCTACTTGTCCTTCTCCTATGTAATGCTGGAAGAATGATAAGAGCAAGTGCACCTCAGGTGACATTCCCTCTTCCCATCTCCTTTTGTTTAACCAGCTAGCAACAATAACGCCTCCTTTATATTAGCTACTAGTGAAAGACATTTTATGGCCTTTCCTAAGCAACAATTTCCAAAGCAGTGACCAAGCTTCCAGCTATAATAAAAGGTTGATTTTTTTTTTTTAAAAAGCAAGGTCAGCAGAGTGAACTAAAACAAATTAAAATGTATCCAGTTCCCAGAAAAGTAACTAAAATGATGATTGCATATATTACTGGAGTAATTCAGTTTTCACCAGGTCATGACTCTTTTATAGAAGGGACAGCTTTTAAAAACTATACTGTAGTTGTGAACATTTATAGGTTTAATTTAGTTACAAGTTGGGGGAGGGGGTTGAAATAGTTTCATAGTTTCCTTTTCCAGAAATTGTAAATGGTCTGCCTTTACTTCTGCACCTATTTTTCTGATTTAAAAAAAAAAATCATATAGAGTACTAGGGATAAATGATTAATAGTTCACCTGTTATATGCATTTTGCATGCGGGGTATGTACTAATGCATTTCATATATAAATGTCAAACATCCCTAATAGAGATTCCACCTAAACATTAGGAAGAACTTCCTGACAGTAAGTGCTGTTCGGAAGTGGAATGTGCTGCCTCGGAGTGTGATGGAGTCTCCTTTGGAGGTTTCTAAACAGAGGCTGGATGGCCATCTGTCAGGAATGATTTGATTGTGTATTCCTTCATGGCAGGGGGTTGGACTGGATGGCCCTTGAGGTCTCTTCCAGCTCTATGATTCTACGATTTTATGATCCCTGTCCCTTGAATTTTCTCTAAGTTGACAACAGTATCAATAAAACCACAGGGTACAATCATGGTAATAGACTATTGTTTTGGTAATACTGAACAATTCTTTAAAACACCTTTTGTTATCTCTATACTGACCTAGCAACAATTACTCTCCTACATAGAAGAAAAGGCTGGAGTTATCATCCAGTTAAACTGAAATTCCACAGCTAAGCCCAGTTGCAGTGAAGGTCCTTTGCATGGAGGAGCCCAGCTGTGAATCCTAATGGGAATAGATAAGCAGAGTTGTGTTGCTAGCGAAGGTCCACAAAGTGATCCAAAAACATAATTGTAATATTGAATTTATGAGATTTCAGTGGAAATTGATCCTTTAAAACAAGCAGACAAAGGACCTGATGGACCAGAATAGGAATCATGTAGCCCTCCAGATGCTGTTGAAATGAAACTCTTGTCAGCCCTAGCCAGCTCCCATTAGCATAGTGAATAGTGAGAAATGCTGGAGCTTGCAGTCCAACAATGTCTGGACAATTCCCAACATCTATTGAAAGTGGACTCTGGCTGTTCTGGACTTGTATCCTTCTGCCAAGCTCTCATTGGTTACCTACACCTCTTCTTCCCCCTTGCCATATGCAGAGCACATATCTCTCCACCAATGGGCAAAATTTTATTCTATTTTGTAAAGGTAGCTAAGTGGTGACAGGAGACAGTGATGACTTGAGGCAGAGGTGGTGTCATGTTTTCTGATTTTGATACCACTTATGGCTCAGAAGGGGGCCTCAAAGGGGAAGGGACTCTTCATCATCTGCTTTTCTGGGTTCTGTCAGCTCAGAGGACATGGATTAACCAGGTTTGAGGGACTCACCCTTCTCACTGAGGACTTTATCAGACCACCCCCCTAAACACGTTCTTCTGCCAGCATAACTTCAGCCGTTTTTATGTCAGCAAAATAACTCCCCATATTTCACTTACCTTCCATCCCAGCAAAAGGCTTCCCCAGCAATGAATGAGGAGTGAACAGAGCTCTGATCACTTCCTTGTCTTAAATCCCATGGATTCCTGTGAGAATACCTAGCATGGGAAATTCAAAAATAAAACCAAAAATAATAGTCAAAAAGTAAAATAAAGAACACAAACACACTAAAAAAACTTACAAGTAAACCAGGGGGGGTCATAAAAAGAGTGTCACCTACCTGGATGTTGCAGTCTCACTCAGAAGTATTCTAGCCGGTCCACCCATTCACACTGCATTCATGTTGGTACATAGATTCAATGCCAGCAATACCGGCACAAAAGTGCCATGGGGAATTAATTGATGGCTTGGGCCATCAATAAAATAGGACGGGTTTTAAACTGGACATGATCGTGAAAGGGCAACATTGTCTGGTACGTGCACCTTTTTGTGATCATTAAGCGTACTTATAATGTATTTACATAGTGTGATAAAGTCCTCAGTCTCTATCTCCCTCATGTCATAGGAGCTCAGCAGTTTGACACTTGGTCAATGGCCTTTTAAGAAACAGAGATAGATAATGTAGGAAGAGATGAGCCTAACAGCAGGCCCAGATAACACAGCTTTCACTAGAATACAGAAGGCCTCCCTATGTTCAGAGACTACTGTTTTTCTACTGTTTGATATGTTCTGGATTCATCAGGAACATGCCTTGCCCAAACTCACAATCCTTTACCCTACATGGTATTATTTTTCCAAATGGGATCTTGCTTTGCCAGGTATGATCTGACACTTGTGGTACCACATACACAATCCAGTCTACCTTCGACGCCCTAAGCTGAGATAGGATTGGGCATGTTCAGCCATGTGGGACTCTGGAAGCACAGTTGAGTAGGAAGCAATGTTCCTTCAGCATACTATTGCCTAAGCTAGACACAGATATTTCCCACTGGTGGCCTCTATATGAACTCTTGGCCTGTTTTCCATTTGGCAACCTTTGTCCTTTACTTCATTTTCCACTCTTATGTAAACTTGCTTCATAAAAGCCTGAATAGCAGGACAGTTATACTGTTCTTCACTTTCCCATTTTGGTCCCATTTTAGAACAACTTGTGGTTTGAACTGAAAAATGTGTAAACGTGTGAATGTGTGTAAAGGATGTTAACCTCCCAAGACCTTCATTTTCTTCATGATTTCCTATTTGTTCCATTAACATTGTATCAGGCTGATGTTTCTGATTTGAATAACTATTTTTTTTAAGTACAGCTCCTTCTTAATTGATGCCTCTCTAATAAAAAACAAAACATACTTTCCTCCCCCCCCCTTTTTTTGGTAAAGAATAGTAGGTTTCTCAGCCCTACTATGACTTATCTATATAATGGGAATTCCCCATCTACTCCTCAGGATTACTAATCATCTCAATGGAATTATTGCCTTCAGTCAATAAAAACTGCATGGAGTGTGCTGGAACCTAAACTTATCACACTAGGGTAGTCTTGTCTTTTGATTGGTGCCATTCTTGGCTTTGAATATCACTCAGTGATGTCTGACTATCATGCCCTGTGAGCCTGATGAGGGTATAGAGTCAGAGGAGGAGGAGGACATGGCAGGGAATGGCCCTAGGGACCCTGGCACAGGTTTATCTACACCTGTGCCAGCATGGAACCCTAACAACTTAGAGGCTCAAGCAGAGGAAGAGCCTGGTCCAAGTGGGTTGGCATCAGTCCCAGCAGAGAGTCCTGCCAATTCAGATAAGGATGAAGAAGAGAGGGATTTACCTCCACCATCATATACCCAACAGCGAGCTCAAAAGGAAGCTCAAAGGAAATCTCTGAGACTTTATGAGGAAAACCTGCTTGTCAAGAAACACCTGACAAAGCCTTATATGCTTTATATATATGCTGGGAGAGGCGATGGAGGCTTTGTCAGAGATCAGCTGATCTTCCTAGTGAAAGCTGCCTGCTGACCTTGGTGCCTGGATTTTGGTTATCTTGACTTCTGTTACCTTGACTTGTGTTTATACCTTGGACTGTCCCTGACTACTCTGCTCCCTGCTCCTGTTGACTCATGGACTGTTTTGACCCATGCTGATTGACTGCTATAAGCCTCTGACCTTTTGGACTGCGTTACTGAACTAAATCTTTGACTGTGTTTGCATTCCTGTGAGCTTATTAACAGTTGGCCATCCTCCCTAACTAGTGCTGTTTATACTTTGCTGGTAACTAGTTGCTTTCTGGACATTGACATTAAGCTGGAAGCAATGTTGGAGTCAGAGATGATGAACCTATCCACAAGAGGATTATAGGTAGTGGGAGGCATGCAGTCTGGCAGGGTGAATAAGGAAACAATTTTCACTCTGGGAAGGAATAGAGACAAAAATTGGGAGAATAGAAGGGTTGGTGTATCAGTCACTATGTGGTTTCTTTGGGAAAAGGCTATAAATGTATTAAAGGTGAGTCCTGCAGCCTGCAAATTATGTATGGTTGCAAAAGCTTCCACGTACATGTACAAAGTTTTAATAAGTTTGTGAAATGTTAGTGTTGGATTTTTAGGTTTGTTTGCTTGTCTTTGCAGGATTTTATCATATACTTTTTTTTTGAATGCCTAAATAGTATTTCTAAATGCTCAACTGTAGTTTTAAGTTAATGCAGTGCTATAAAATGGGGAATTGGAGGGCTCAATCAGGTCAGGGCTTGGATGAGGAAGGGGAAGCAATGAGACGTGCATGGTTTTGCTGACAGACTAAGAAACTAAGGAGATTTTCAGACATGCCAAAATGCATGTCTGCCGCACGAGCAGCCTCCCGAAACTGCTGCGCGGCAAGGCTCTACTTCGGACGACGCTGTGCCTCTTGCGAAACCGTCCGTGTCACTTCCGTGAAGCTTGGGACGGCTCCGCGCCATATTTCAATCACGGAGGTTGCCCGTGATTGAAATATTGCGCGGAGCCGTCCCAAGCTTCACGGAAGTGACACGGACGGTTTCTCGAGAGGCACAGCGTCGTCCGAAGTAGAGCCTTGCTGCGCAGCAGTTTCGGGAGGCTGCTCGCGCGGCAGACATGCATTTTGGCATGTCTGAAAATCTCCTAAGACTCAAGAACAAATGTATTCAGTGGTGAAATGCTAAGTAATAATTGGGATCAGATGAGCTGAAACATCAACATATGGTTTGTTAATTCTATGCCCTTTCAGTGTATGACTTAAATCCAGTAGCCAGTTGCACCTGTAGCAAACTCATTGAGTCACTACTTCATTGAATCATAGAGTTGGAAGAGACCACAAGGACAATCTAGTCCAATCCCCTGCCCTGCAGGAATACACAAGCAAAGCATCCTGACAGATGGCCACTCAGTCTCTGTTTAAAAAACCTCCAAAGAAGGAGACGCCACCACACTCCGAGGTAGCACATTCCACGGTCAAACAGCTCTTACTGTCAGGACGTTCTTGCTAATGTTCACATGGAATCTCTTTTCCTGTGATTTGGGTCCACTGCTCTGTGCCCTAGTCTCTGGAGCAGCAGAAAACAAGCTTGCTTTATCCTCCGTATGACATCCCTTCAAATATTTAAACATGGCTATCATGCCACCTCTTAACCTTCTCTTCTCCAGGTTAAACATACCCAGCTCCCTAAGCCTCTCCTCATCACTTCCAGACCTCCCACCACCCTGATCACCCTCTCCTGGGCACATTCCAGCTTCTCAATATCTTTCTTGGATTGTGGTGCCAAGAACTGGACACAGTATTCCAGGTGAAGTCTGACCAAAGCAGAATAGAGTGGCACCGTTACTTCTCTTGATCTAGACACAATACTATTGATGCAGCCTAGAATTGCATTGGCTTTTTTAGCTACTACAGTAAAAGTAAGTTTGACTTACTGAGTTCCCATTAATTCAATGGGTCTACTCTTAACTGGGATTGACAACTGGATTTAGACCTATGTTACTGGAACTACAACTTGGATGGCAAATTCAGCCACATCATGCATTTTAAAAATAACAAAAAGGTCACAGATCAGAAACATTAGCTTGAATACAGAACTTAGAAATTGTACATTTTTGATTACAAATCCAAGAATCCTCAAATCAGCATGCCTTGCTAAGGTGGGAGATTCTAGTTGTTGTAGGCATTCTTTTTTCTTTTCTTTTTTTTACAGGTTCTGGGAAGAAGGTCTGGTTTGCAGATTTGCATGACTGCTGGTATTGTTAATGAGTTGCCTGTTGCTCTACCTTCTGTGTAAACTAGAATTGCACGTGAAAGGATGGGTGAATTAATCAGAAGAATTAATACCTCACATTCCTAGATTACATTCACAAACATTAAGTATCATTATTTTAATGGGTAGTGAATGGCTTTTTTGTTGTTTAAATTATTGTTTGTTTTAAACTTTTGGAATGATCTTAGCTACTGTTGTGCAAAACCGTTATCTCCGTGGAAAAGGTTCAAACATGTATTAATCTCACAATGGGGAATAATTAGCAATATGAGAGGTTGCATAACTTACAGGATCTTTAACCTTTGTATACCAGTGGAGCCTAGGATAAACGTGGAGCAACTTGAAAAAACTTTACTGAACTATTTAAACTGCATTCACACACACATGCATTAGTCAAACACACATGCACAAAACTATCGAAGTAAGGCAGGAAGTAGTTAAAAATGGATTATATTAAGGCTTCAGAGGCAATACTACACCAGATCCTGTAGAGTCTCCTTGGGAGTCACAGAAAGTTGATGCATGAAAATTAAATGGGCAGAACTAAAGGAGGAATTAAGGTTATGAGAAGTGGGAAGAAATTGCATGTTTGGCAGAGGTTTGGGGGTGTTAGTGGGATTTTGGGAGAGAATGGGGGGGAGGGGGGAGGTGGTTTAGACTGGTGTGGGGGGGGAGGCAAGGAGGTCTGAGAACACTGAACTGATTTTTCCAGAGAGTTTTATAGGAAAAATGTATTTGAAGCTGCACTCTTGATAAAATAAACATTTGTCTTCAGATGGTTCCCAATGATTGCAACGCACTAGCCAGGAACTGGGAAATGGCAGTGGTGTGTGTGTGGGAGGAGACCTTTGGATTGGGTGACTGACAGACCATCTTCCTTTTGATTGCCAGATATGTAAATGAAGAATATGTTTAGCATGACAATGAAAACCCCCAAGAGATTTAGCTGGTTGTGTCAAGGTGTGAATGTAAGGAGGGCCCTTCCTGGTTTGATACATGCTAATCCCAACATTCCTGTTTCCCATCAGTCTGTGAAAGGCCCAGGTTTCGTCAAATTGATATCAATCTACTGCCAATTGTAAGTGAACCAAGGTAGTAGGTGATAGGTTTTGAAATTGAGGATGATGGGTATTGTTACACTACTTGCAGATATTTAAAGATACAAATATGGTACAATCAGCCCTCCTTATGTGGGCCATGGATTCAACTATCCATGGCTTGAAAATATTCCCACCCACCCAGAAAAAATCCAAAAAGTAAACCTTGATTTTGCCATTTTATATAAGGGACACCATTTTACTACAGCATTGTATATAATGGGACTTGAGCATCCACAGATTTTGGTATCCACAGGAGGTCCTGGAACTAAACCCCCACAGATAGTGAAAGCTCAATGCATTTCATTTCTCATCTTTTAGCTCCCGCCCCTTCTGTGTGCATGAGAAAGGGAGAGAGAAAGCATTACCATGCTTTAGTCTCAGTCTGCTTACATGCACTCTTATCTCCCTAGTTTGTTTAAAACATTAGATTAATTGCTTCACTAACATATTTAATAGTTAACAGAGACTGACATTTCTGCTGTCTCACATGCTTATCTGTGTAACTTTAATAGAATTAATCTGTGAAACCTTAAGAGTGAGATAAATTACAAAGGAGGAAAAGAGTAAACATATGGTTGCTGAGTGGGTGGACCAGAAACAGGGATAAGAGGTGGATATGATGGAAGTGAACAAACATGTTTGTTACATCTTACATAAGGCTGTAATTAGGAAAGAAGAAAATGTTGTGGTGAAGAAACTGCATATATTTCTAGTAAAAGTTGTATGTGTTCTTCCATTTTATGTGGAATTAGAGTTGTAAGGTGGGAGGGAATAGCATCTTCACTGGACTTTGCTTCTCTCCAGTTATCATCCAACAGACCTTTTACTAGACTGTAGTAGAAGAAGAGAAGGAAACAAGGGAGAGGAGAAGAATAGCTATCGTAAGCCCTCTGGAGAAGACAGCTCCACTGGACTTTGCCTCTCTTCACTGGTTGAACCATGGCCATCTTTTAGTGTATAAGGCAGAAATCTTTCCCCTGTAGTCAGTTTTACCATAAGCTATGAAAGTATCAGAAACACCTGTTTGTTACAGAGCTGGCCTAATTCAAATCAGTCACATAGAATCATAGAATCATAGAATTGTAGAGTTGGAAGAGACCACAAGGACCATCCAGTCCAACTTCCTGCCACACAGGAAATCACGATCAAAGCATCCCCGACAGATGGCCATCCAGCCTCTGTTTAAAGACCTCCAAAGAAGGAGATCCTACCACACTCTGAGGGAGTGCGTTCCACTGCCGAACAGCTCTTACTGTCAAAAAGTTCCTGTTAATGTTGAGGTGGAATCTCTGTTCCTGGAGCTTGCATCCATTGCTCCATGTTCCAGTCTCTGGAGCAGCAGAAAACAAGCCTGCTCCATCCTCAACGTGACATCCCTTCAAATACTTAAACAGGGCTATCATATCGCCTCTTAACCATCTTTTTTCCAGGCTAAACATACCCAGCTCCCTGAGTCTCTCCACATAAGGCATGGTTTCCAGACCTTTCACCATTTTAGTTGCCCTCCTCTGGACATGCTCCAATTTGTCAATATCCTTTTTGAATTGTGGTGCCCAGAACTGGACACAGTATTCTAGGTGAGGCCTGACCAAGGCAGAATAGAGTGGCACTATTACTTCCCTTGATCTAGACACTATACTTCTATTGATACAGCCCGAAATCGCATTGGCCTCTTTAGCTGCCGCATCACACTGTTGACTCATGTTCAACTTGTGGTCTACTAGGACACCTAGAAGGAAAAAAAGTAGAGGGGGGATGGGGGACAGACAGAATTTAAAGCATTGCTTTCTGTTGGAAGGAAAAAAGTGGATGGAACCACCACCACCCCCCAACACAGACAGAAATCTACACAAGAACTCCAATCATCACCCAGGACAAAAAAAAAAAAGAAAAAAAAAAAGGAGCACAATAAAAACATTGGTAGACTGTGCAAAAAGGATCTGCGAACCTCACTACCTGGAGGATGAACTGAGGCACCTAAACTGGGCCCTACAGGCTAATAGTTACTCCAGATCAGACATCACAAGAGCAGCTAGACCCAGAACAAACCACAGGAATGAAGAAGAAAAACAGCCACCCAAAGGGAAGGTATTTTTACCATACATCAAAGGAGTCATAGAAAGGATAGGGAAACTGATGAGGAAACACAACCTCCAAACAATCTACAGACTAACTAAGAAAGTCCTAGAAATGCTACGCTCAGCAAAGGACAAAAGAGACCCTCTCACAGCTGCAGGAGTTTACTACATACCATGCAGCTGTGGACAAGTTTACATAGGGACCACTAAACTCAGTGTGCAAACACAAATCAAGGAACATGAGAGACACTGCAGACTGGGCCAGCCAGAAAAATCAGCAGTCGCAGAACATGTTATAAACCAACCTGGACACAAAATGCTATTTAAAAACACAGAAATTCTAGACCAGGCCAACAACTATCATGTCAGAATGCATAGGGAAGCTATTGAAATCCACAAACACCTGGACAACTTCAACAGGAAAGAAGAAACCTTAAAAGTAAACAAAATCTGGCTCCCAGTTTTGAAGAACAATAGAATAAATCTCAACACTTACAAAGGAATTGACAAGGGGAGTTCTAGCAGATAATGGCCCATCAACCAACAATTAGCCAAACAGACACTAACGAGCCTTGCATTTCTGTACCCAGAAACTAACCATTCAATTACACAAATTTACATATACTACCCTACAGGGGTTCACAGCATATAAGCTCCACATACACTCCTACCCAGCCATTCTCTGGCGATGCCAGCCACAGATGCAGGGAAAACATCAGAAAGAAACTATTCCAGAACACGGCCTCACAGCCCGGAAAAAACCTAAGGAAAATCTATGGATGCCAGCTGTGAAAGCCTTCGACTTCACATTGCTAAAATTATTTGTTGCTCCCTTTCAGAACAAAATTACGTCTGTACTTTCATACTTCCTAGTCCTTTCCCCCTCCTGTTTGTGAACCTGGCCTTTAAACAACCTAATTTCATCTGGTTTACGTCCTTAGAAAATGATGCCATTTCCTCACACTTTACAACTCCTCTTCAAAACAGTACCTAAGAACATATTCAACTTTTACTGCACATACTTGTAAATACAGTTTCTTTGGTATTTTAATTTACACCAAAACTATAATCTTCTCATTTAATCATGCTTATTGCAAAACAATGCATACAGCACTGAGGAGATTCTCTCAGTTGCAGCTGACTAGGGGACATTATAATCCAACTCCAAACGATTAACTGAGTGCTTTGTTGGCATTGGAGTCACAATATTCTTCCTTGGAGAACTGTAAAATCCAGTGATTTTCATTAACTTCCGGGGTTAGGTTGCCAAGCCTTCTTGCTGACAAGAAAGATGTGTGAGTTTGTAAGAGTTGAAGACATGAAGCCATCACTGTTTGATTTTAGATATCAAAGCAAGGTTCATTATCCTAGCCAATTAGGCGTGCAACCATAAATCATCTCGAGACAGTCTCAACATTTTCATGGTGGTCATGAATGTTAACAGCCTGCTACATATTATCAATATGATAAATTTTGTTCATGCTTCATTTCAGCTTCTCAGGAAAACTTATCCTACCCAAGGAGCGATTTTTGCTTAAATCCTGTTTCAAAAATGATGTTGTTTAAGTCAAAATACTATTAGAAAGACAACATTTGATAAACTTGTGTATGTATCTTCCATATACAACATGTGGAAGATTGTTTTCAGAGGACATACCTTAATTTGATTTGCAAACAAGTAGATGAAAGTATATGTAGCCCACCTCAAATGTTGGTTTGTATGTAGTGTGAAATCATTATTTAGTGTTACAGACATGAAAAAGTATAGTTCAGCCAAACTGCCAAGCTAAGGGCTTGTCTAGATGGGCAATATACCCTGACTTGCCCCTGTCTTAGAGCCCTGCAGTTCTGATGATGTAGGGTGTTTGCTCCATTCTGCCCACAGGCAGTTTTCACCACACCCAGGGCGTGGTGAGGGAAGGTGGGGTAAGGCCTGGTACAACTTTTTTTAAAACAAAAACTCTTTTAACTGTTCCCACCAGAGCTCAGGAGCTCACCCCAGCAGATTAGCCTTCACTGCAGCTGCTGGTTTCCCTGGCTTTCCTGGAAGGCAGGAAGGAGTCCTGGTCACATGCAGAGGACTGTAGTCATATGTTGCAGGCTGGCTTCCTGCCTTTTGGGAGAGCCAGGGAAATGGTGATGGCTGCAGCGATGATCTGACGTGCCTGTCTGGACTCCAGCCCTTTTGGAGGCAGTAACAGGGGAAAAGAAGGCTTGATCCATGGCCAGGATACACTAGGGGGTGGGGGAGGGAGCCAGCATAGCCTGGCTTGTGTAGATGAGCTCTAAGCTTTCAGTTTATCTCCTCATACTAGCTAGGAGGAGGAATACATTGAAATTAAGCTTTACTTGGTTTGTTGTTCTTTGCTGTAATAATGGTTATTTAAAAGAAACTTGACCTTGCTAAACAGGTTAAAAAAAAAAGAGTTTGAGACTGGTTTGTTTAGTTGTTGACTAGAGTTGATTTTCAACTGCATTGGAAGGAAAGAGGAGATGGGCATGGACCTAGTGTTTTATGTGGACACATACCTTCTTGTGCATGTAATACTAAAACCAGTTCTAGTATTATGTGCAAACCAAGACAGCATGCTATAACAAAGTATAAAGCAGAGATGGCTTTGTTAACTGAAGGAAGTACAGTATTCCAAAACCCATATCCAAATACCCTTATTAGGCCAAAAAATTAAGGCACAAAATTGTGTGTAAGATTTGGAGCTATTTGGATCTCTTCATCAGGTAAGATATTGCAAAAGCAGTGAAGAGAACATATCTTGCCATCCGTCTGCTGTTGTCCTGAGATGTTATGAGGACTATGTACAAATGCATCTCACAAGCCTCATTTGAGAGTCTGCAGTCATGATGTAAAAACGTATAGGAAAAAGATTGCTATTTCAAGACATGGAGACACTGCAACAAGAAAATGGTTAACTGATGCACGATTCTTCTGAATTTGGGATGTCTTTGCAAACACATTCCTTTGCTTTTATCACAAAACCCAATGTTGTGCAGAAAAGAGTGCATTTTGCCCAAAATAGATTGTTCTCTGTGCAAAATGTTGGCTTTTCTACAAAACCCAATTTTTTTGTGTGGGGGGAAAAAAACCATTTTCTGAACACTTTTTTTTTTTTTTGGCAAAAAAGTCTTTAAGTGCAAAAAACATGGAAAATTGTGCAGGAACATTCATAATTTCACTCACTGTGGAGAAAATGTTTGAGATGGAAGAATGAACTAAGTAGAGAGTGACATCCCTAGAATGTAGACACTTCCTTCTCAAAATATTTCAAGACAGCAAGATACATACATAATGTAAAAATCAACTCTGCTTAATTTTGTAACATCTTGACTGATGAAGGATCTGAATCTCTCAAAAGCCTTTTGTACTTTTTTGATTGGCCTAATAAAGACATTGTAACAGAGCAGTTGCATTCAGCTTCCCCCAGCCCCTTTTTTCTTTTTTTGTACAACGGGCTGATCTTTAGTAAAAACATGAATTCACAAACCCAGTTCTTAATTGTTTGTTGGTTAGTTTCTTGGTGGCAGTGCTGCTGTTTCAACTTAAGTTATGTCAGGCTGCAATCGAGTTGTAGGCCCAGATGCACCATCTGATAGTTGGTGAGATGAAACCTTATTGAATGGTAACAGAAGGTATTTTCTCATAAATTTGCAATAATTAGCTTTTCACAGTGCTGAGCTGTCATTAACTAAAAATGTAAAAAATGTATTGCACACACCCCTAATTGTTTTGTCATTGGTATAATAGATTTCCATACCATTCAAGTGGTGGTATGGGGATAGTTCCAGAACATAACTATTTTATATTACAACTATTGCTATTATATGAAGTTATAAGACAATAGGGAATGAATGTGAAACTACAGATCTAAAATAATAAACTGTTGAGTAATAACAATTCTACTGGTATCAAGAGATAGGGTTGAAGCATGGGGAAAACAACCAGACTTTTAATATGCTTACTTCTTTAATATTTGTACAGTTATGGGCATTCAGCTCCCAGCTTGCAAAATACCCAAGAAATGTAATACAATTCAGTAGGCATCTTAGCACAGCAACAAAATATTTTGGCTGTTATTGCATTTTGCCCTGATAAGATGACCCCCCCCCCAGTTTTTAAGATAAACACAGAGTTTGGGATATACTTGCTATGTAAGACGACCCCTCCTTCTCTTTTATGGCGAGTATAGTTGTCCCTTCACATTCACTGGGGTTTGGTTCCAGGACACCCATGAATACCAAAATCCATGAATACTCAAGTCCCATTACATGCAATGGCATAGCAAAATGGTGTCCCTTATATAAGATGGCAAAATCAAGGTTTGGTTTTTGGATTATTATTTTTTAAAAAATATTTTCAAGCTGAGAATACTTAAATCCGAGAATACTCAAGTGCCATTATATGCAATGGCATAGCAAAATGGTGTCCCTTATATAAGATGGCAAAATAATGGTTTGCTTTTTGGAGTATTATTTTTTAAAGAATATTTTCAAGTCATGAATACTTAAATCAGTGAATGCTAAATCCGTGAATACGGAGGGACAACTGTATATCTCAAACTCCCCCCTTCAGTCTCCCCCCTCTAGCCACCACCCTTCCCAAAGCCATGATAGGAACTCCGATCATGGCTTTGGGAAGGGCGGGTGCTGGCTGTAAAGCCTCCACCCCTCCAGCCACCACCCATCCACCCTTCCTAAAGGAATGGAAGGTGGAGGAGAGGGGCAAATGTAACGGTGGCTTGAGGGGGGTCTTTCCAGCCAGCCTACCCCCTCCCCTCCTCCACCCAGGAAGGTGGAGGAAAGGGGCAAAAATACCCGGTTTGCCTCATCTGCCCCCCTCCCTCCGTCTTCATTCTCTTTGGAAGGGAATGAATACAGAGGGAAGGGGGGGGCAGCCGTTGCAAACCACAAGATTTGCCCCTTTCTTCCACCTTCCAGGAACAGTGCTGCTGTAATTCTCAGTCTAACCTACCTTAAAGGTTACACTCTTCTGAGGATCATACACAGAAGACAATGAACCAGTTTCAGCTACTTGGAGGAAATACAGGATATAAATGTAGCACATACGTAAACAAATAATGTAGTCACAAACCAACAGTATGATAAAAAGCAGGGTGGTTGTATTTTTTAAAAAGAAAATTTGTATTTTTTTTAAAAAAATAAAACTAGTGAATTGTGTTAAAGCCATTTGTTTTGTTTTGACCTTCTGCTGCGCTTTTTGCAACCGGACTTGTTTATCTCAGATTGGCCTTTTTAGTCATCAGCGCGCTTGCAGAAGGCGCGGGATGAGTCCTTCCTGAATCTTCGTTTGCGAAGAAAAGCCAGAGAGAGAGATTTTAATGAGAAAAAATACTGAATTTATTCCTCTTTGAGGTCTGTGTGGCACCTATATTGCTGTCATTCTGGCACCAAGTGCAAGGCTTTGAACTGTTTTAAGGTATTTTAACTGATTTTAATTTGTCTTATTTTAATTTGTTAAATCATTTAGTAATTTTTTGGCCTTTTAAAATCACATACAGACATACCTCAGTAAACAAAGCCTCTGACAGTGAAGCTCCTTTTCACAAAGTCTTTTTACATCCACTTAGCCCTCACTTTCCACTTCATCCACTGTCTAGCTGGAAAGTTGTTTTCTTTAGTAGCAGCATTAGCATTGGGAGAATGGTGAAAGAGGGCTGGAGAAATAAATATCTAAAACATGAAATAATTGATTTTTTTGTGAAAATTTACAAGAAGTTATACAGCTTAATGTGAGAATAGATGGTTTGTGAACCATTCCTAGATAACATTAATCATGGCCATGTTACAGGTTGAGCTGATTTGATTGACAACTTTGAGGCATGGAAATATACATATAGAATAGGAAGTATAAGATATAGAATATAAGATATAATGTAGAAAGCTATGTGGATTAGAATGTATGTGTGTGTTACCAGGATCAAAGAGACAGGCTAATTCTGGCCAGAACACGTACTCAAATGTGAAGAAAAAAAAAGGAAAATGCCTGCATTTTTATCAACATTGAGATATGAACAGATGTGATTGCTAATAAACTTCCTAGCAGGTGTACTGGTTGATGTAATCAGGATGGCAGGTAGCTGAAGGCTCCAACTGTATCTGGAGTTATATCTAAGATCTCTGTTTTGATTGGATGACATAAATGGGGCACCATCAGCACCTTTGTTTTGATTGGATCAGATAGGACAACAAATAAACTGAATGGAGGCTAGGGAGAGAATAAAAGAAGTCAAAAGGAGACAGTAATCAGATTGCTTTTAGAATCTGCATCATATGAAGATTGTAATGTAGCCTCCAAGACATGTTGTTCCTGATAAACTGCCCGGACACACTGATAGATAATGAGGCTATGCTAATATAGATAAATATATTATGGTTGTAATTGATGTCATTATGGATGTTTTTTGTGAAGACACACCCAACTAAAGGTGGTGGCAGGTTTGGGTGTGCAACGCCAGTACCCTGGTGAGATCAAACTCCTTTACCCAAAAAGGCTCTGATGCTGAATATCCAGTTCAAAAAAGGGGGAAATTTATTTTAAAGAACAAAAGAAAAGGGCTTTCTCCTCCCCAGCTCTAAAAGGCTTGAAATGAAAGGTACTTTACAGTTGGAGTTTCAGCTGTTTTCAGGGTGACATCTCTCTGGGTTTGATCTCCTCACTCAATGGAGCTGGTGCAGGGTCTTTCAGCTCCTGATTCCTTTGTTATTGGCAACTAATTTGGCTGATGGTGTTGGTAACTAATTTGGCTGATGGTGTAAGAAATGCCCTTCCCGGCTGTCTGGGCCTGTTTGCCACCAGAACTGCTCTACGCAAGGTCACAGCAAAGACTGCCCAAATGAACTAAAAAGCTTCTAGGTGAACAGAGCTTGCTGGGAAGGAACAAACCAAAACCATAGAAAAATGCAGGGGAATTCTTAGCTCCTCCCACAAGTCTAATACAATGGAGTATTCCTATACTCAGACATGCTAAGGCCTTGAAAAGAAAACAAAGGAAAATGCAGGGGAGATTTAAACAGTCCTGGCTGGACATCACATTTATGCTATGTTAGATTTAACAATGTCCATGAATGTTAACGCCTTGGATGCCTATTCAGAGATGTATATTTCCTCAACAGAAAATATGGTGTTTCTTAATGGATAAATGGCCAAGCTATATTGTTTAAGTTGGTAATGTCCCTGTATGTGTTAACTGTTAAGAACCCTGCTAAAGAGTCAGAGAGATGGAGGTTCAGTCCTTATGAAAGTGTAACATCTGACTCGCCATATGTGGTAATATAATGAATGTATGCTGCCTGAAATGCAATGTAATGTGATGTGATGAAAACAAATGCCCACACATTGTCATGTCTATGTTTCTCCCTAAGCTGACTGTATATGTTTATATATCTATGATTGCATATAATAAATAGCCTAAAGGATCACCAAAGAGGATGCTCATCTTCCCATGCCTGTTTGGATTTTACCACTATCACAATTGGATGTCTAGGAGGCCAGAAGGTGGCCCCAGACAGAATCCAGATAATCTGACAAATCGCAAAAGGACCCTCAACCCCACTTTCTAAAGAGATAGATGTGGGGAATCATGCCTGTTTCAGCCTAACTCCCTCAACCTCCACATGCTTAATAAGGCTCAGTATATTGGATCACCTTTGGACATACCTCTCTTTCTTCCCTAATGAAAACACTGCTGTTAAGTGAATGCATTACACATTAAAACTGAAGTCTAAAAACACATCCAAACCACCACCACCATCTTTATTGTTACTATTTGCTATCCTAATGTGTATACCATTATTTTAAGAACTGAGTTCTAATATGTGGAACAGCATTTTCAATATGCATCTTGTTTCCAAGGTAACAGAAGAACATTACATTCAGGGTCTCCTTCCCTTGGTACATTTGTATGAGCTGTGGACCTGATTCTTTAAAGGCAGATGACTCACCCTGTTCACACAAAGTTATCCTTTTGTCTATGAGTCAATTTAACTCATGGACCTGGCAGTGTTTAAAAGACCTAACACAATCAAAACTGTTCCCTTCTGAATTGGGAAATACTAGAGAAAGAGTGTTTGCAAAAGTAGGTTTTCTTCCTACCAGAAGGAACTGTGGTTCCTTAAGAGTAAGGGCAGATTGTCATAAATATCCCTTGTACAACAAGATGGTTGTTGCACTGATTCTTACATACTGGACATTATCAGACAGGAATGCAAAAAGTGTTCCTGTCCCACAATCTCCAATCCCATCCCTGTCTTGGCACAATAACCCTCCCCATCAGACTTATCTTGCGTCCAAATTCAGTCCAGGCATGAACAGAGCTCTAACAGAACTCTGTTCACTTCCTGGATCAAAATCTTGCCTGTTCTTGCGAGAAGATGCAAGTGTGGGAAACTCAAAAATAGAGATAAAAATAAAAATAAAAAACAAGAAAAAGTTTACACAAGCACATAAACACACTAAAAAAAACAAAAACATTATTAACCCAGGGAGGTTAATAAAAAGAGCGTAGCCTACCTTGTTTTTGCACTCCCACCCAGAAGTGTTCTGGCAGGATTGCCCATTGATGCTGTATTCACAGCAGGACAATGGCCCAGGGTTTCAAATGCCAGCAATGCTGGCACAGAAACAGAACCTGGTTCCCTCCAGTTTGGCAGAGCTGTTACTGGTGGGGGGGGCCACTTTTGCTGCTGGAAAAGTGGGCAAAGAACCACATGAGATGTCACAGGTATGGTCGCCTGCGACGGGAGGTGAGGGGCGGGGGGCAGAGGCTATATAAAGCCCTGCCACCCCTCGCTGCCTCCTCTTCAGTTTGGATCATCAACCCACCTTTCCACCACTTAAATGTGGTAATTGGTTGCTTTGGAGCCGGGTAGGAATTTCCCCCCTTTTCATGTTTTTTTTTCCCAACGTACCCCACACTATGGCTGTAGCAATTGTGAAATTGGCCAGGGTGGTGTCTAAATAGGTTACTTCCCTTTTTATTATGGCAGGAAAGGGAGAGGCATAGATTCAGTGGGCACCTTGGCATCAATTTCGGTGAAGGTGAGGTCTCTGGAAGGACCACTTCAGGTCATGTGGCCTAGGTGGACAGAAGGAGACCCACCTTGAGGTTGGCCCAAAGGATGATCCTTCACCTTAATCCTTGTGGCTTGGGCGGGGGACTTTTGGGTTGACTTTCTAAATGCAGGCCGGCTGGCGAGCACGCTCCTTACAGCTGGGGTTCCTCTCCAGGACCCAGGTGTTTGTCAAGGAAGATTGAGAGTGTGGTATATCATAGACCTACTGCCTCAGCTGATCCCTCACTAGATTGCCTCCCCTTCCTGAAGATCTTAGAGGGTATTAAATAGGTTGATTTAAATAAAATACTTTATTTACCCCATTTCTTGTGTGTGGTCTCGTTATTCCCGCAATCGGCTGGCAATGGGCAATCTATTGACAGCTCGACCCACAAATTAAATAGAACACCATAGTAACACCAGCAGAACGCAAAAGGACAACGTCATCTGATATTGGCATCTTTTTGCATTTCGCTGGTGTCATTATCGTACCACATTAGCCGTGTCTGATAATCTCCATTTCAAGGCAGTTGTGTGAGGCAACTTTATATGTGTTGATTTTGAGCACTCCATGCTTTTTGCAAGCATATGTTTGACAGGCATGCTAAAATTCATTTTGCAGAGTTATGCATGTACTCTTGATTAGAAAAATCAGTAACTACCATGCTGGAGTGATTTTAAAAATTAGATGCAAGTGGGCTGTGCAGTGATGGAAGCAAAATGTAAAGTAGAAGCTCCCAAATTTCACAATGTGTCATCTATTAAGGTGGCAAGATGATCTGATTTGAGCCTGGGCTTGCATTGGCTCATACTGGTATAAAGCAGTCACCCTCACTGCAGTCAAGGGGCATTGATAACCCCTAATGTCACTTTCTTCTGTTCTCTTAGAATTCTCCCACTGTGGAAAAGAAGTAGTAATGACAGCAGTGGCAAGAACTTTGTCTGCCAGAAGCTTCATTCCTTTCCTCTCTTCTCCCACTGCACCCACAGAATACTGAGTTCCCCTTTTCTGACAGCTAGAAGGCTATAAAGAAGTTCTGAAAAATATGGTTCTCTCAAGATGCTGAATCTGTGGAGGGTGGGAGACATAAGCTATCCAGTGGAAGGAAGGAGAAAGGGAAAGCTTGTTGCTATAACCACTGCCCTCTTGCCAGGTAATTTGGGGAGGACAGAAAGGGTCACAGGTTTCATAAGATAAGAGGGGAATCACAATGGGTTGGAGGCAAGGGATTGCTTAACCCACTTAAAAAAAAAACAACACTCTCTTCAGCAGGCCCACCCACCCCTTTTAAACTGTGTGTACATGAGCATGTGTGTTGGAACATTCAGAAAGAAAGATCATCAAATGTAGAATATAGAAATTTAAATGAGCTTAGATAAGTTCATAAATACCAAGTTTTAAGATCATGCTAACTGATACAGACTACTCTTCCACACCAGAAGGGTGAAGTGAGCTGTGTACTGAAAAGAGTGTTGTATAGCATTTTTGAAACATACAGCTGTCTGTACATATTTCCATGGAAGGAAATTCCTCTGAGCTCTGTTACTCTTAGGACTTTATCAGACAAGGTAAGTAGCATGAGAAAACTGCAAGAAAATTACATCATCTAGGATGCACTGATAACACAAAAGGCTACATTACCAGACACCCTCATCATTCAGCCATTAAAGGGGTGTAGTGCTGGAGTGAACAAGGTGTCACTTTTTTTATTGATGGGTTAAGCGATCAATACAAAATGGCACCTTATTCATGCCCGCTCTACATCCTGGAACAGCTGAAGGACAATGTCATCTGATAATGTCGCCCATTTTTGTTATCGTTATTGTCCGTCCAACACAGTTTTTGCCATGTCTGATAAAGTCCTTATTCTTAGGTATGTGAAGCAGGGATTTTTGTTGAAGAAAACCTATTTCACCAGATCTAACTTTATGTGTCAGTGTTATGTTGCTATGGTGGTGTCAGTATTATACTCTGTGGTATTGTGTTGTTTTAACCCTATATGAAAGATTTATCTCATAGATATCAAAATACTTTCTATATTGTTTTCATCACATTTTTTTAATGTTGTAGAAGAAATCCCACAAAGGCTGGGAACCTTTCAGTAACATATGTGTACATAACATGCACACACATGTCATTTCCAGACAATGCCCAAGGAGCTGTCAGGCCCTGGGGCACTACTATAACTGTTTACTGACTGGGAGGGATGGATTAAAGGAGGGCAGGGAGGCAACCAGGCAGAAGAGTAATGAGGTTGTTCACTAAGATCTCCAGTTGCCCTTCTCCTTCTTCCTGCTAATATCCAAGAGAGTGAACTTGGCTGCAGCTGTACTGCAGAAATAATTCAGTTTGGCACCATGGATTTGACTGCCATGGCACAATTCTATGAAATCCTGGGATTTGTAGTTTGTTGTGTCACCAGAGCTCTCTGACAGAGAAGGCTAAATATCTCACAAAACCACAGAACCCAGAATTCCATAGCATTGAGCCATAGCCATTAAAGCAGTGTCAAACTGCATCATTCTGCAGTGCAGATGCAGGCCTTTATCTTCCTTCCACCAGCTTCAGAAATGCAACTGAAGTTGGCACTGCACGTTCACCTTCTTGCACCCCTGGACAGCACCCCAGGGCCTGACACCTGTCTTGTAGGCAAGGGCATGGAGTTGTACATGTGAAGCATTACACTCTGACTGCTTTCATCTATGATCTGAGCCACTGAATTCTTATGTAGGTACTCTGTCCCTCTTTGGATACAGATGCAAACAAAGGGGTAGGGTGAGGGAACATTATTTGCAAAATTTGGAGAGAATTCTACCAGTCCAATCACTTTTCAGTCTTTTTGATTTCAGGGCAGAACTTCAAACACACATCTCTCTTTGGAAATTGTTTGAAACACCTCTGTTTAGAAACTGGTGTGCATTAAGAGTTCTTATGTTAGTTTCACTAACACTTCTGTCTATTTCTGCAAATTGAATTCTCTCTCTCTCCATATATATATATATATATATATATATAAAATCTGAATTCTTACCAAAGTTCTAGTGTGTAATTTTAACTTAAACATACAATACTTTAAATTTCTAAACTCATGAAGATTTTTAAATAACCATTACCCCATGATGTGAAAATTAATATTAATGTGATAAATTACTCCACTTTAATAATAGCTATGTTTGCCACTCCAGTCATATTTAGAAAATTAAGTGCATTTTTTAATTGTTTGATGGCTTGCTGATATTAATGTTTTGTTCCCAGTTGAGATGGACTGCAGTGATGAAAATAAAATCTCTGTTGCTTGTTTAATTGTACCCCAGGGTGGAGTTCTGAATGTGTCAAGAACTGAGAGAACATCAGCTTTAATAAGCATACAATGCAATTTAACAGTTCATAAAACAGTAAAATTTAATCCCAGACTAAGAGATTTATTAAATCTCACTCAGCAAAATAGGATATGGGATGTGGAAGTGAGAGAGAATTAAGAGAAATTATTTCAGGGGCTGTAGATTTTATTACCTAATTGGAGGTGCAGGGCTACTGGTTCCTTTAGGCTGTTTTCTTCTTAATTTCACATGGTTTTTCTAAGCACCATGAAATGAGTGTGTTTCACAGGAGCAGAAGAAATATATTCCTTTCTATATTTCTGTTCTGGATCCATTTTTGTTTAACTAAAAATGGTTAAAGATATTGAAACATAGCACACTGAAAAATCCATACATCCTTAAGGAGTAATGATTATCTTTAGTATGTTTTCTGTTTCTATTTAGTTAAGCACATTGAACTTAATTTGGTGGACCCCTGTTGTGACTTCAGATTCAGAATACACTAACCAGCCCTAACAGGAAAACAGTGTAGACCTGTGAGTAGGACACAACTGTTCTGGAGCCTCTCCTTGCTTTAAGGATCTTGATGATGGAAGCCAAAGAGGCCCTCAATATTTTTTCTACAGTCAGAAGAAACACTATAGAACTACCAAAGCCTTGCACAAGCAGCTATAATGCACTAGGCATTTCTGACTCTAGGCAAGTATATTGCAGTGGTAGCAGTGGTAAAGGGGAGGGGATTGGTGGATTTTACCGGACCACTCTCCCAAAATGTTCTTTTGCCAGCATAATTTGTGCTTTTTTTATGCCAGCAAAAGAACACCCTCACTTATTTTGCATCCCGGCAAAAGGCTTCCGCAGCAATGAACAAGGAAGTTCCATTCACTTCCTTGTCTGAAATCCTACCTATTCTCGTAAGAATACCTACTGCAGGAATTTTTTTAAAAAAGAAAAGAACACTTACAAAGTTTTTAAAAGCACACAAACACACTTTAAAACTTACAAGTAAACTGGGGAGGGTCATAAATAGAGTGTCACCTACCTGGATGTCATGATCTCACCCAGAAGTGTTCTGGCAGGTCTGGCCATTTACGCTGTATTAGCATGAAAAAAAGGTGTGAGGTTGCCAGTAATGCTGGCAAAAAAATCACCACAGCCAATCTATTGACAGCTTGTCCCATCAATAAAATAGATCAGCTTATTCACAAGACATAAACACAAAAGGACGCCACTGTCTGGCATGCACACCCTTTTGCGTTTATGTAGTGTCATTATGATGCCATCTTTCATGTGTTTGATAAAGTCCTGTGTCTGAACTGCAACTAGTCAATTCAACTCTCTCTCACACACATTAATGGAAAAAAGAATGTATCTCAGTAATTCACTTACAGAGCTTTCCTGTGCATGTCTGTTTTGAAGTACCACTCAATCAAATGGAGGGTACTTAAAGTTAAGCAGATATAGGGTGTGTTTATTTTGTTATTTACAGGTTGACCCCATATCCACTGATTTGGTATCCATAGTTCGACTCATTGCTTCTCAGCTCCAAGGGATCTTGGATGAAACTGATTTTCTAGATCCATTTCAAACCAGCTTCAGACCAGGATTTGCGGTGCAGACTGCCATGGTTGCTCTGGTAGATGACCTTCGCCAAAACATCGACAGGGGAAACGTGACCCAGTTGGTGCTTTTGGATCTCTAAGCAGCTTTTGATATGATAGATCATGGCATCTTCTTGGAATGCCTGTGAGAGTTGGGGATTAGAGGCACTGTGGTTCCATTCAGTGGTTCCATTCCTTCCTCTCAGGTAGATTCCAGAGAGTGATGCTTGGAGACAGTTGCTCATCAAAAATAGAGCTTAATTGTGGCATCCCTCAGGGCACCATCCTGTCCCCGACGCTTTTTAATATCTATATAAAACCGCTGGGAGAAATCATCCGGAGACATGGGGCGGAGTGTTATCAGTACACTGATGACACCCAAATATATTTTTCCATGTCTGAGTCATCAGCCATGATGACAGGTGGTATTTCTCCCCTCAGTCACTGTCTTGTAGCGGTAATGGATTGGATGAGGAAAAATCGACTCAAACTGAATCCAGAGAAAACGGAGGTGCTTACAGTAGGGCCCCCTAAACCTTGTATCGGATTGCAACCGCCAGTCCTGGGCAGGGTCATGCTCTCTGCTAAGGACTGTGTTCGCAGTTTGGGGGTGCTCCTAGACTCGTCGCTTCACATGACTGCTCAGGTGAGTGTGACAGTCAGGAGTGCCTGTTATCAGCTTTGGCAGATATGCCAACTGTGCCCTTACCTTGAGACAAAGGACCTAGAAACTGTAGTCCATGCACTGGTAACCTCACGCCTCAATTTCTGCAATGCTCTCTACATGGAGCTACATCAGAAACTACAACTGGTGCAAAAAATGGCATCCAGGTTAGTCACCAGGAAATCGAGAAGGGAGCATATTACTCCAATCTTGAAATCCCTTCACTGGCTGCCAATCAGTTTCTGAGCACCGTATAAGGTGTTGGTAATGACCTATAAAGCCCTACATGGCCTAGGTCCAACCTCCTCCCATTTAATCCGCCCCGTACCCTTAGATCTTCTGGGCGGGGTTTATTGTAACCAATGAGATCTAGATTAACAATAACCTCCCAGAGATCTTTTTCTGTCTCTGCTCCCAGGCTATAGAATGCCTTGCCGGAAGAGATCCGTCAAGCAGCAGCTTGGAGAATTTCAAAAAAGCCATCAAAACGTATCTCTTCTGGCAGGCCTTCCTTGAATGAATAGACCATTTTAATGGATGCTTCTCCCTCTTTTTATGTTTTATGTTTTGATGTTATAGTTTAAAGTCTTAGGTTTAAAGTCTTAAATTTAATTTAATTTAATTTAATTTAATTTAATAAAATTTAATTAAATTTAAAATTTAAGACTT